>JAJTUV010000064.1:387500-1675000 GCA_021653895.1 Mastomys natalensis
GTGTCTGTGAGGATGTTTCTGTTTGACATTAACATTTGAACTGGGAGAGTAAAGCAGGCTGTGCTTTCCTATGTGAGTGAGCATCCTTCTGTTGATGAAGGACGGAGAAATTGAGTAAGAAAGATTTTATTTCTGCCTGTATATCGCACACCTGAATAAAAAAATGGCTCTCCTTTCCTGCTTCTGGACTAGAATTAATGGGCTTCCTGAGTCTCCATGTTGCTGAACGCTGTCTCCTTGGAGCTTCAGCCTCCAGAACTGCAAAAGCCAGCTCCTCATAGTAAGTATATCATATGATCTTCCATGTGTCTATTGTTTTTACCTTTTGATCTATTCTCTTCTATATCAGTCTTCCTTCCTTCCTGTCTGTCTGTCTGTCTGTCTGTCTTTCAGTGTTGTTTCTTTTCTCTGGATACCCTAGACTAGTACAAACTCTCTATCTTCTCCCACTCAGAGATGTTGATTTCAAATATGCATTGAAATTTCTTCTAGCAAATCACTCTAGCAATAGTTTCTAAGAGTAGCTAAAGAAGCTGGGGTACAGTGGTAGTTTTTTAATAAGAGAAAAAGATTTGACATTTAAAATAGACATATGGACACACAACAATCTCAAATAAAAAGTATTGTTTGAGATAAAGCTACAAGGCACTATTCTCTAACTATTCTCACATAAGCAGAGTGATACCCCAGTTCCTATGCTTAACCAATTGTCTACCTGCATGCAGGAAACCTGGGTGGGTGAGCAGATTCTGTTCCTGTCTCTGAAATGGTCATATGATCCAGGTTTGACCATCTGAAGCCAGCCTCACATTATCTCAGTCTCTGGACCTGACTCAGTTGGAGTGTTTCCTGAGACTTAAGTTGGCACATAGAGTAAGGTACATGCCTTCTCATTTTTCAATATTGCTGGATATCAGCCATGGTTTTAGAGTAGTCCATGGACAGAAAGCCTGTCTAGATAAGGAAGCACAGGAGCTAGACATAACGAGAAATGGATATTTATTTTTGTAACAGGGTTTGGAACTCACTTTGTAGATAAGTTGACAAGGCTGACCTTGAACTTATAAATAAAGATCCACTTGTGCCTTCCCTGACTTGTGATTAAAGGCATGCACCACCATGAACTCTTGATGAGGACTTGAACATGGACGTACATCTAGTTCCTGCCCGTTTTAATTCCACGAGGCCTTTATAACCTCTTTGTCCTTATTCCATTGAAATCCAGGTTCTGCCAGTTACAGCCCACCAAGCCACCAAATACAACTGGTACTAAATTAAATATTTGAATTTTCTTTAAACTGTTTTTTTTTATCGAAATGCACATTATTGTGATTTACAGACACTTTTCTGTTCGATGTCTCTGACTTTAGGACATTTACATTTTCTAAGTCTGCTATCCATTTTTGGAGGCTGTTTCTGTAGTGCATGAATAGGAGCAGTCCCAATCTGGGGCCCCCAAACACCTGTGCATACTGTCACCTTCCCACACACAGCATGTTGAAAGCCTGGCTGGCTGTGTCGACAGCCCCCTTCCATGTGCTACAAGCTCCCTGTGACCAGGGCGCCTTCCACTCTTATTCATAGGCCACCATCTTGCACGATGACTGCAGCGTCCTATTCAATATTATTTTGAGTAAATGAACACCTCAAAATTATTTTCAAAGTATCTACCTCATTGTCTGGACTTACTCCCTGGCATTTCGGAAGAATTTTCTTGACTTGCTGCATCCTTTCCCAGTGATTTTTACATATGATTATGCTTACACACAGAACACACTGACAGTACCTTTTTTTATTATTATTATTTCTCCCGATAATCAAACCTCAGAAATGAATGTCAATACTTCCATTTTCTATAGCTAAGGTATAGAGCTGATCAGGCCACCCCTTTTACTGGTATAAGCATACACAGATAATGTGAAGCAAAAACTTTCCTTTAATCTTGGCTGCTATGTTCTTAGCCTCAATCTTACAAATAAATAAATAAATAAATAAATAAACAAGGGGCTGGACAGAGTAGATTAGTGAGCTCTGTGTGAATGGGGGAAACTGACACTCTAAAAGCAGTAAGACTAAATCAACAACCAATGTTTATCCAAGTGCATACAATTGTCCAGCCAAGATGGAGCACCTGCTTTGGTGCTAACTAGCATTTAACTACTGGGTCTTAATTCCAGGAATTATTCTAGAATCAAAAGTCTGTGTTTGCATGACCTGTGCTTCTGTTTGGCTCCCTCCTGAGCCTCCCTTAGTCTCTGCCCGCCCATCCCCTCCATCAGACTGCCTGGGGCAGGAGCCAACCACAGCACTGAGTCCGTTTATTTTCTGCATGACAGCTCTGTCTCATCCCACCCACTCCACCTGAGGCTGAACAATTGTAGCCAGGTGTGCAGAGACACAGACCAACAAGGACCAAAGCCAGGTCTCCTGTCTTCTTAGGTGATAGAGGAAAAGATTTTTCTAGAAGGCTAAACATTGCCAATTTTTTCTGAATTCTGTTTGTAGCTTGGGGAATGCTTTAAGGAAAGGTAAAGATACTGTTTGCTGTTTTGTTTGTTTGTTTTTCTTTTTCCAAATAGATTTAAAAAGTTGTTTTTGAGACTTTCATATGTGAGTATTATGTTTATATCATTTCCTTCCTTTGTCTCCTCCCTCCAACTACTCCAGTGCTGAATCCTACCTGTTCTCTCACGTTCATGGCTTTGTTTTCTTAATTATTGTTAAATATATAAATGTATATGTGGGACAATGGACCATACCAGGAAACTTGGTAAGATTGAGTGGGTTCAGAGTCCCTGGCACTCAGGTACCCTGAGACGGTAGGCAGCTTCCTGCTCCCTGCCGGATTCCTGGCCTGGAACAACATGCCGCACTTGCCACATAAGGAAATGTGACCTGTGATCACCTAGTCCCAGAACAGAGTTCTCCATGCTAATGAGGTACTTAGAGGTTCTGAGGGTTTAGCCAATACGTTTCCCTTCCCAGACATTCTTCCCTGTAAAAGGTTTTTAATCTCTGGTCCACTCTGAGAAGTTGGTATGCATCCATTTTCCATGATAAACAGTCAAAAGATATGGATAAACATGGGCTATCTCTTCCATTCAAACACCACGGGGAGCATGGAGAAGGCCTTTGCCTACAGAGCCACAGCCAAGTCTCCCATAGAAGGCCCCTGTGCCCTCTGTGCTTCCAAACAACCTCCATTACCTTCCCTGAGGGGCTAAGCTGAGTTCCCCTTTTCCCCAGCCCTGGGTTCATCTTCGCCCTCAGTCTGTAAACCTCCAACAATCTGGGCCCGTGGATCCCTGATCCTTTGTTCCCTACTCCTCTGTGCTGCACCCCAGTGCCCAGGAGTAAGGGAACCCCAACTTCAGCCTCCTCCATCTTAGACTTTGTTCTCTTACTCTCTGACTTCGGGTAGCCCAGCACCCGACAGAAGTGGTAGCAGATGGTCTTGCTGTGTCAAGACCATCAAGCACTCTCCAAGTTTCACCTGCCCAAGCAGTGTGTTCCACACCCCAGCAGCAAGACATAATGTGGACCAACATGTACACACACACACACACACACAAACCTGCTGTTTTGTTTAGTGCTGCCCTTATGAAAATGTTATGTCTGACCACTTGGTACTGAATACCTAATTAGGGGTTTAGACTGATTCTCCATCTGACTACAGTCATTAACTGCATACAGTGCTTCATCTAGGATTGGGTCTTGTGAAATGAGATTTCTCTCATCTACATTTCAACTGGTGTTATCGTTATTCAGATCTTGTTTAGACAATTATACTGTTAAGATTTCATTGTTACAGCGTTTATATAACATATAGAAGACACAATCTTGCATCAGATGTCTTGGTCTTCTGGATCTTGCAAGTTTTCTGCTTTTTCTTCCTTCCTGGGTGGTGTCTGAGCCTGGGGTGTAGAGATTGTATTGTAGATACATCAATTAGGTTGGATATTCTGGTGTAAGTTCTCTGTGTTTTGACCAGATTATGATTTCTGTAATGTTCTCTGCTGCAAAATGGAACTTCTTAGATGAAGAATGAGATCTACACTTATTTGTGGGTATAAGGATACATATAGAGAATGAAGTTAGAAATTATATTTTTTAGGATAATTGACAGTGACAGATTTTACTTTAGGTTCCCTGGCCTTTCTAGCCACATATAGTCAGCTAGGGTTACAGCTCAAATTGCCTCCTATCAAGTAGGACTTAAATTCAATTACATGGCTGTTGGTTACCCCAAAGATATAAGTGCCCCTATTGCAACACTGGGGATATCTTGCACTTAAGGTTATTGTTGTCGTTCATAGGCATCACAGAGGGGTAGAACTCTTGATTTTTTATCTTGGCAGTTTGCATAGCACCTTCCAGTCCTATGAGGTACTAGTCCTCAGGGAGATAGCAGATAATCTTCACCATCTATATGTCTGAAAGAGAATTAATATATAGAATATGCAAAGAACTCAAAAAGGAAGAGTTTAAAAAAATGAGATACAAATGACCTTATTAAAAATAGGCTATGAACCACAGCTATGCTAACTGCACATAAACCACACTTGATCAGCATGTCTAAGATAAGAAAACAACTGACAATACATGTTGTGAGGATGTGTGAAAAGGGATGCCCTAGCTGCTGTTAGTGGAGTAGCCAAATGGAGCAAAGATTTGCAAATCAGTGTGGAGACTCAATAAATTAAAGAGAAATCTACGTCATAACCCATTAATACTACTCCTTGACATATGATCAAAGGTCTTGACATCTTCCTCCTTAGATGCTTACTCAGTCAGGTGCATTGCTGTCCTATTCACAATAGCTGGGAAATGGTAACAACTTAGTGTCTTTCAAGTGATGAATATATTACTAAAATGTACTACATACACAATGGAGGTTTACTCAAGCTGTAAGGAAATAAAATCATAACACTTTCAGGTGAATGAATGGATCTAGTGAGTGAGGGAGCCCAGATTCAGAAAGACAGACACCACATGTTCTTTTTTATCTACAGTTTCTAGCTCCAAATTCTCAGTGTGTGTGTGTTTGTGTGTGTGTGAATATAAATATGTGCATATATGACTATAAATATATGTGTGTGTGTGTGTGTGTGTGTGTGTGTGTGTGTGTGTGTGTGTGTGTATACATATAACTTAGAGTAACCACAGAAGCTAGGATAGTGAAAAGAAATGAAAGGCTCTAGAGAGGGGAATTTATGACACAAATACAGGTACTGTAAAAGGGGAAATGAGAAGGGGAGGTGTGACTTTGTTAGAATAGGAGTGGCCTTGTTGGAGTAGGTGTGTCCCTGTGGGTGTGGGCTTTAATACCCTTGTCCTAGCTTCCTGGGAGTCAGTATTCTAGTAGCAGCCTTCAGATGAAGATGTAGAATCGTCAGCTCCTCCTGCACCATGCCTGCCTGGATGCTGTCATGTTCCCGCCTTGATGATAATGGACTGAACCTCTGAATCTGTAAGCTAGCCCCAATTAAATATTGTCTTTATAAGAGTTGCCTTCGTCATGGTGTCTGTTCACAGCAGTAAAACCCTAACTAAGACAGCGCCCATGTTAAAACTTCATCCCTCCACCCCTTAAAAACAGCTCTTCATATTTGGTTGATTAAACTTGGGCAGGGGCTACTAGTCATAGATACTTGATTCATGGTTGTTAACGTGTTAAAGCAGGTGATGAAAGCTGCTTAGAGATTTTGGTGAGCATGGTGATAACGGTGTTCCAGCTAGCATCCTTGGCAATAGTGGGCTTCGTCTGGGCTGGGTCATAAACCAGAAAATGATTTCTTAATGAATCTGTAAAGAAGGTCCATGAGGACCACAGTGGTGTGGAAGCAATAGTAAGCTAAGAACTGGAAGGTTTCTGTGATGAGAAATTGGTCAGATTCAAAGAAACAAGGACACAAAGATGTCTGCTGCACAATTATGCTGTCATAATTAAAACTATCAGATATGACTAAAAATCCTACTATTTATTGGGGCAACAACTGTCCCATGTTAAGTAGATTACATACATTTGTTTTTATTTAACTATCCCAAGTATATGAGCTAGGTGCTACTGTTGTCTTTATTTTAATGATATTAGAACTACATCTTCAAGATGTCAAACAACTTCTTCATGATCACACACAAGCCAATTCTGGATAAGACGCTGGTGTCTACTGAGATTTTATTGTTGATGAAAGAGTTGGGTGGAAGAGGTAAATTGGAAGGGGAAAATGAGAAATTAATTAGTTATACTTTTGGCAGTCGAGGAGAGGAGATAAGCCTTGAAAATGATATTTTGTGTGTTTCACTACTCCATGAGGGTAGGGCATTAGAAGTCAAACAAAACAAGCTTGTATAATAAAAATTAATGTTTATTTTTCACATGTGTAGGTTGTAGACTGAACCTTAGGCTCATGTCCACAGTCAAGCTTAATGCCAAGATAGCGAACTCTCCAGGATCTGGATCGCATCTTCTGGCCATAGAGGAAAGGAAGTCCTTATCTCAAACTGTATTTCTTGCTTCAAATTTTAAAGAAAACCACCTGATCTAGACAATTCATTAACTAAGAGAGGATAAGAGCAAAACAAAGGGTGTTAAACTCAGAACATATGTGTCACTCATAGCAAATGTAACCCCAGATCTGGGTTAGATGACCAGCACCCCCCACCCCATGCTTTCTTTTTTCAAAGTACACTCTTCACTATAATGTGAGCTTAGAAACTCTGAAGAGTTTTTTTCCATTGTGTTGTTAAATTTATCTTTGAAAATAAAAAAGTAAATAAAAATATACCTTTCACAGAATAAAGCTATAGAAAACATTAAGAAGGGCTAAGAAGACTGGTGATCTGAGCCTTGTTTCCTATCTTTCTGGCTTTAGATCAACTTTTCTGAGTAGGACGTCAAGTCAGGAACCTTACGCAAACATGTACCGAGTTACAGTCTCCTTTAGAACTAATGAATATAAAACAAACCGTAAAAATACAAAGAAAGCTGATAAAGTTGAGGCAAGTCCACATTTTCAAGAACAAAACATAGAGCATGCAAAATTAAAATCTTACTACTCCTCCTAGTCACTTGATCATATATAGATTGGACATAATTACTTACATACACTATATATTAGATGATGGAATGAGAGATTGTCTACCTGCATCATGTAATGTACTTTTTGTCATTATTAGTAATAGATGCAAAGGCCTAGTGGAAAAAACAACAGTGTTTTTTTTTTCCCCTTAGCTTGGATGATCTGACAGTGACAGTGTCGTACTAACAAAGTGTGTGTAGGAAAAATGAAAAGGCCTGTTGCTTAGCCACAAAGCCCTAGAGTGGAGAGTGTGTGCATATGGGTAAACAGATTATCTGGCAGCCCTTTCAGAGAGCAGCAGAGTGCACAGCGCTAGGTACCTGCCCTTGTCACATCTGCCTCTCCCTAACGAAACCCCACTCTAAGTCATGGGCTCTTGTAGGCACCTGAGAATATCTAGACATTTGAATGGATGAGTCATTTCCACATCTAAGGTATGCAGATCTGTGAAATGTACCAGTGAAGTTGATGTCTTACAGTGACGTACAGGTTGTCATGCATGACTGGTGACAGAGCAATCTTGTCTAACTCAATAAAAAAACCAAGAACATTCTTGTTCTAATTCATTCTTGGACTGCAAAACTTTGTTACTGTATCTCCAAATGGGAGAGGCATAGGAGACAATAACACGTAGGTGACATCATGGTGGTATCCCAGCATAGTACATGCTTGTCATATTCTAGGAAACTGTATGAAGCAATTTTAAAAGGAAATAGGGGGCAGGTTTTGTTCTCAAGGAACTCAGTCTTGTGAAGTGTTGATGACAGGTGGAAAGAAAGTGGTCTCTAGGGTATACAGAAGAGGTTTTCTAAGTCATTTATGGGAAGAGCAACAGGATATCAAGTTCATTACCCTAGCCGAGTATTCTGGAGTAATTAGCAGTTGCCCAGGTGTTAGCTGGAAGTTGTGATAATAACGCCAGTAAAGGAAAGTAATTTCAGAATGGAAGGAACAGAACCACACAGACAAAGTCATTCAAGACAACATTGTGATCAAGTAGATGTACGGCCATAGTACAGAAGGCAAGCTACACTAGAGACCACATAGAAATTGAATGTGCTTTACTATATTACTATTTTATAATAAAAGTTAAAATATATTAATCTTGCTGAACTAAAACTATACTTAATATATTATTCCTAATTAGTAATTATGTCTGAACTTGAGTCCATGATAATCATCTTATGGAGTAAGTATATTTTTTTTACTCGTTTTTTATTTGTGGGGCACTGTGTGGGTGTTGTATACTTAGTTAGCATTGATGAGTGCACATGTGTACACACACATATGTACACATATGTGTGCACATGGATGAGGAGGCCAGAGGTCAGTGTTGGGTGTTTTTCCCTGATTGTTCTATATTTTCAGGTTTTTTGGAGACAGATCGCTTCCTGAACCCAAAATGCATCTTTACAACTAGGCAGGCTGACCAAATAATGAGCGTCAGGCATACACACGTGTTCACACCCACAGAATTGGGTTAGAGATCAGTCCCTCATGCCTGGCTTCTTATGTGGGTTCTAAGGATATGAACTCAAGACCCCATGCTTGTTTGCAGGCATTTCACTGTATGAACCATCTCCTCCATCCCTTAGTAAGTAGATTTTATACTGAGAAATATCAAGATTTTTAAACCAATTCTACCACCATGTAATATTTGTTTTTTTTTTTTTCTAACAGAAAGATGCAAAACTCATCTATACTCCCTAATTTTTAAAGACACTTCATAGAATGCTGGTGTTATAACCAAAAAAAAAAAGTATTTTATTGTCTTTCCAGAAGAGGACCACGTGTTCTTTTCCTCATCACACATTCTGTATTGGGCACTGAGTGCACGGAGCTACTCTCATAAGTCCATTGGGATATGACAACGTAAAGTTGACTCCAGAGCAGCAAAGCCACAGGCACCAAGACATAAGTTAACCTGTGCTTCTTTCCCACAAAGGAAAATACATGGGAAGCAACTTGGTTTTCAAGATAAGGAGACAGTGAATGAAGAAAAATTCCAAGGCACATACACACACACACACACACACACACACCACACTCACAAACAGAAAAGGGGAGTGGCCAAGGGATAAAGAAGTATAATGGATATGAAGGTGCATCGTTAATATACTTGGCGTGCTGCATTTATTTTTTTAAATGACATCGATATGAGTGAGCTGTGTTATTAAGAGCCTCAGTAGGCTAAAGCAAAAGGATAATGAGTTCCAGTCCAGTCTGGATAGCATAGCAACATGCAGCTCTAGAAAACCTTAAATGAATAAAACTATAAATAAGGGATGTTAAGTAAAAGAGAAACACAAGCAGGAAATCCGAAGATCCTGTTCATCTCTCCTTCATTCTCCTTTCCCTCCCTAGAGGTGACAACAATCAAACCATCAGTGTGTGCTGGTGATTAGAAACACAGTCCTCATCGTGACCTTTCTCGACCATGCTTGCCTGTCTTAGCCCGAGACAAACCACTGTTCTTGACTTCTGCCATTGTAATCTATTTAGCCCTCTTTTAAATTTAATAATGAAATCCCAGTGTTTGTTTATATGTGACAACCTTCTTTCTCTTCAGCTGTGAATTCGTGAAAGACATCCTGACACGTGAATTTCTGTCCTTGTCTATGTTGCTATGATGGATCAAGGACACCCCACCATTCTTTCGCCCATCGTTATGTTGGGGAATGTTTAGGTGGCTTCCCATTTGTTTACTTCGTAGTCATGTGCATTCTTGTCTGCACACACATCTCTGCCACATACTGGCCAGTAGCATCACTTGCTCCTAAGGTACACTTGTGTTCAGCTAGAACTAATTTCACACAGTTTAAAAATAAATGGTTGCACCAATTTCCATTTCCAGGAGGGTCTTTGAAAAACCTTATAATTACAGTGATCAGCATTGTAAATTTTAGCCATTCCATTGTATAAGTAACAAGGTATCATGGTTTGGCACAATGGTGGTCTCCTTCTAAATACTGCTTGGGGAACATCATGCTCTAGAAATGGGGGCAAAATCCTGGAATCCATTCAGAGTCTACAGGCACTAAAACAAAATATTGTATGGCTATGAAGCACTTAAAAACCAGTGTCAACCAAAATGAAAGCTCTTACAGATTGTTCTTGCAGACTGTGAGGATGCAGAATCCTAAGGAGGAGGAGATGAACCCCAAGGAGGTAGCCAGCAGCTGTAGGTCTACTCTGCTCAGAACCTCTCTGATTTGTCCAGGATGCATTTACCAAGTGTGATGGTTAACCTTGGTTGTATACTTTTCTGGATCTGGAATCGACTCAAAGTGTGAGAGGTTAGCTGAAGATTTATACTGTGGGTATGAAGAATCTTCAAAGTTTTATGGAGTTGGTCTATTTGACTTTACAGGTGTCAGTGCGGAGACTGTCAAGAATATACCTTTGTAATCAAAATGGCAGATGAGTCTTTACGGAAATTATAGAAATTGTTGGAAATTCTGTCCTAACTCCAGATACTCTCCACCTAATGATTTTTTTGAACCTCAAAGCAGCAGTACATGAAGCATCTTTAAATATTAAACATTTGAACACAACACAATCCACAGGTTACCTAATTGGTACCTGCTGAAGAGTGACAGTAGGAAAATATTGAAGTTTTTGTTCTTAGTAATTAGATTATTATGCTTCTATAAGAGCAGAACACTTCGTATATACAGTAAAATCACCGCAGTTCATAGCACAAATTAGCCTCATGCTAGAGCTGAGGTGACTCAGGCAGTATTCTTTACCTCTGCGACATGATGGTATGGGCAGTGTGCATGCTGTGTACTCAGAACCAAGACTGCAATGAAGTTTTAGGATGCAAGGTCGGGAGCACTGAAAGAAACTCCTGGAGTCTATTATACACTGGGTTTTAATTTGTATTTTGTCATGGTGTACTCATAAACCTGCTATGATTGACAGGTTTTTAACAAGCCCAATTGTCAGTCGCAGTATCCACAGGTGGATCTGAGCCACCCAGCACAACACTATGTACTGGGTAACCGATCACTTAAATATAAGACAGAACCATTTGAGAGGAAAACATATGGATCCAGGTTACTGTGGCAGAGAATGAGAGACCCAAGTAGGATTATCTGAACACTGGAAAGAGAAGACATTAGAGCATTAGAGCATTCTCAAGTGCCTCGCTGGGGTAATACCCACGGAGTGCTTGACCTCAGGTGTGTTGAAAACAGTGGGGAATAGGTAGATGCTTGGGACAGAAAGCAACTCATGTCAGCCCAGATGAGTGCTAGAAAGAGCTCACTCCTGTCTTGCCTTCTTTCCCAAGGTCAGGAAAACAAGTCACAGGATGTGTGACTTGGTCGGCAGAGATGAAAACACACTGGGTAAACAATGGTCATAAGCATAGGCAGTTACCTTGATAAGCAGGGCGCAGGTGATTGGGCCCGTGGGTCAGTGTGGAGAGGTGACATCTGCGAGTTCCGGAAGATTCTAGATGTCAGCAGACAGGTCTGATGGTCTACTTACACAAGAAAGGGCTAGCTGAGGACAGTATTCTGCTTTCTCCACATGCAAATTTCCTGGAACTTACCCCTTTATGAGATGGGGAGGTACCTCAGGAAACTGTACACTGATTTATCATAAATTGTACAAAAAAGCCTTGGCTGACTGATTACCTGGATCTGAACTCCCCCTTAAAACATCTCAGAATACTATCTGCCTCAGAGAAGTGCCCTGGTCTTGTGAATTACAGAACTTTGACAACAGGACATAAGGAAATCATTCCCAAAGACGAATGTTGATTGGCTTGAGTACATCCCTTTTCTACCATCAAGCAAAATGGGAACTATAATATGAAAATAAAGTAAATATTTCTTGAACCCATGGCTAAAAAATATGGTGCCCTATGTATTTTCCTGTGGTTTTTTTATGAGTAAACATCTTCCTAATAGACAATCATGGTCTAGCCTTGTCTTTTAGGCTGATATATTGTTCACATAGTTTCATGTAAATGTACATTTGTTGCATCAGTATGTACTCTCAAAGAAGCAAGCCTATTTTGACCACAAGATTTTTTTGGAGTATATGGATGACACTCTGAATAGCTGAAATCTGTCTTGAAGAAGGTAATCCAAGGCTGTCTGAAGTATCTAGTTAGTAAAATTATCTGTCCTACAAGCATAAGGACCTCCTTAAAATCCCCAGCTCCTGGCCTCATTCCTCTCCTAGGCAGCCTAGGAGAGCTGGCTCCAAGTGAGCCTTGAACGCCTGGACTCAGGAAAGCTGGTGTCTGACTGCCTCAGCTACCACCCAGGCCCAGATACAGTGCTTTAAGTTGGCCCACCCCAACATCTACCCTATCTATAAGCTGCTGGAGCATGTGACAGGGTGGTCCTGCAGATCCAAGCTGCAGGATCTCCTTGACACAGGGCAACAACAGGATATCTGAGCGGAGTCCCAGTGAGGAACCAGTATTGATAGTATAGCAGTAGCCAGAGGCCTTGAACCACACCAATGACTCATAGCGATGAACATTTGCAAGCAAAGATATGAGGACAAAAGATTTACTGCTGTTGGACCCTTTGACATACCACAGCTATCACAGCGAGATTTGGGGGCGGGGGGGCGACAGAGGTTCAGGGGAGGATATTGCAAGGGCAGAGGGCTGATACAAAGGGATGGAGAAGTGAGTGGGATTGGGGATAATGATGTGAAATTCACAAAGAATCAATACAAAATAAAAAAAAAAAAAAATCTCACCACTCAAGACAAGACCTGGCACAGTGCTGATTCTACATAACCCCAGCAGTTGGTACAGAGGCAGGGAGCTTGCTGGTTCAGTCTAATTCCAGGTTCAATGAAATAATTTTTCTCTAAATGTGAAAAGTCAAATGAAAAATAGCTGTTAAGAGCCCCCTCAACTCACAAAATTTTCACTTTGACTACGTGATTCTGTGTTTCAATGTCTCAAACATTTGCTTCCCTACTGTCTCAAAAGCTGAGCTGGAAGTAAATCATGGAAGACCCCTAAGATCAACCCAAACATACCCTGCCCCTTCATGAACACATATACACCCCCTAAATGAGCACAAATATATGCCACACACACATAAAAAATAAAGGAGATATTCAGATCAGAGGTTGTCTTCAAAACCAAAACAAAGCAAAGAAATAAGAATATGAAAAGATTACATCTGCATATATATTATACTATTCTCTAAAAAGCCAGATTTTCCACCATGGGGAAAAAGAAAACTCATCTCGTAAGAGCAGACTTAGAGAAGATTTTATGAAAACCTATGATTTCTAATCAAACAACTAGAAAATTAAAAAATAAAGAGGTGTAAAAGGCTAACTGTGCACACTCGTGTGGTAGCTAGGTTACCCCCACCTCCATCATCACTCCGCTGTCACCGTGGGGCTCTTCCATGATTCATAATGTTTCCATACAGGTTTACCTCCTGCCTTCCAAAGAGATGGGAAAGAATAGGAGTGTTTTGTCGTTTGCGCAATGGCGTGTGTCTGCCAGTAGATGGCAGTAATACGTTGAGTGCTGCCAGCTTTTTCTTTTTTTTTTCTTTCTGGTTTTTTTTTTTTTTCCTTCCAGGGCCGTTTTCTGATATATGTTGGGTACCATAGAGTGAATCTCAGAACAGGAAGCGGAGGCATAAGCAGAGAGGATTCTGGAAAGGTCTCTTTGTTTTCATGTCCACAGAGAAAGCAAGAAAAAAAAAATTGAATGTAATTTGCAAATCCCTGTGGCCCAAATCTGAAGAACTACAGGGGTGGCACGTTCCATTCTAACCATCTTGGATGCTGTCCTTTGTTGAGCTGTGATTCCTAAGGCTCTCCATCAGGTAAGCTGACAAAACATTTAATTATTTGCTCCGTGGAATCTAGCTGTCAGGTCATCTTCTCATTTTAAAATCCTCTCCGTGCTGCCATTTTTAAAAGCCTAATGTTTAAATGCAAATTATAAGGACTAAAGGCATCATTTGATCTGTAAACTGCTCACTATTCACTTATCTTTCAAAGAAAACAGCTTCTGTCTGGAAATGGTGACTTACAATACAG
This sequence comes from Mastomys natalensis, assembly GCA_021653895.1. NCBI lineage: Eukaryota > Metazoa > Chordata > Mammalia > Rodentia > Muridae > Mastomys > Mastomys natalensis. The sequence continues at coordinate 401,624 of JAJTUV010000064.1, forward strand.
AGTAGAAATTAAGGAGTGTGTGTCTGTGAAACAAGCAGATGTTTGGGTTTCATTGTATGGAGAGAACATCTGTTTTGTTGGACTTAATGTCAACCTACTAGATTTCACGACGACACCGCCTATTCGGCATCTTTAAATCATAAATGCTCAGTGAAATTGGAACTATCTTTTCTGTGCTTTGGGTTTTTATTTTATCTTATTTTTTCATCTTATTTTATTTATTTTGCAGCTCTGGCGAGGTCATATAGCCAGACAGTGATAGCAATATAAAGGTGTTTGGCTACTTAGACGGTCTCATTTTTCTTCTAAATTTATCAGCATAGGGGGAAAGATATCATCTCCAGAGTAACATTAAAGCACATTTGATTAGTTAAAAATGAAATGATCCAAAGATTCCTATATGTTCCATAACCTCCTGTTTTGTACCTTTTAATATCACATAAGCTTGATAACTGGCTAGGTTTCTTTCCTTCTTGGAACATTTCATGGTCTTTTTATTTTTTAATTGTTATTATTAGTAGTAGTAGTATTACTATCAATCACCAGAAAAGCTCACTTGAGACCAAATGAGAATAATTTACATTGTGTAGAGTATGTGCCTGTCACTAAAATATTTTACACCAAACTCAAAACGTTTCATTCAGCAATCACACTGCTACCACATTAGCAGAAGATCTACAGGCAGTAGTGGAAAGACAAGTTTTTAAGATTACAAAGCGTGTGTGTGTGTGTGTGTGTGTGTGTGTGTGTGTGTGTGTAAACAATAGGTCGTCCAACGTCTCTTGTGAGGACAAAGATGAAGCCATTAGTGTTTGTGAGAATCTGCATGGAAATATTACATCTAATCTATTCTGAGCATTGTGTCCTGTGAGAAATAGAGACCTGTGATTTCAACCCAGGCTTTGGTCAGTACTAAACAAAGGGCCTAAAGAAAAATAAACCTTAGGGTACCTGAAGTATATTTTCTCATCATGTGGTGAACAAATCAAGCAATCTCACTCCGTAAATTACATAGGGTGGCAATATACTCCCCCTTAATTCATTTCAAAATAGTGTCTGCCTCAGCAGAGTCTTGTGTATTTCCAAAGAACTCCGACTATAGGATGTAAAGAAAAGTGTATCCTTGGAAAGGGTTTTCAGAAATAAATGCTAATTGGCTCAGATGTATTGTACAGTACACACCAAGCCGGCAGGTGACTGGAAGTGAGTAACTTTGTTCTTTGTAAATGCCAGAGCCGGTTGATTGGACTGGTTTTCATTTATGAATGGATGTTTATATTTGGACCCTGAATGTTACCTTTTTTTGTTTTGTTTTTAAAGTTGCCATGCCTCCTTAGCTGTTGATCTGGCTCAGATGCTTCCTTCTCTTGGTTGCTTCCCTTTCTTAGTTACTCTTCCACACATATGATCATAATGCCAAAAGCCATTGTGCACACACATCTCCACCTTACAAAACATGCCCTTTGATCTCTTCAGAAATGAAATGTTCCGGTTACATGCCATCTAAAGCAAATGAGAGTATCTCACTCTTTACGAAATAATGAGATTTCATTTGTAAGAGCCTGACACACTCTTTTCTTCATGTAGACTTCAGCTCTAAGCTGGAAATGGGGACATGGTTCAGGTTCTACCACTTGAGAGCTTTGTAGGCTCCAAAAGGACAGCAACTACCACAGAAGTGCCTTCTCCTTGTCTGTGATAGTTGAGATGTTGAATCAAAGCCAGACTCTAATCCCTTCCACTTTTTCCTGTTGATTTCTGAGCTCAACTCTATGCGGGGGACATCCCTGGATCTCCTGACTCCAATATGACAATGAATGGTTCACTAGGCATGAGGATAGAGAAGTGGAGACATTTTGGAGGTCTTTGGCCAGTTCCTTCTTTGGTAGAAATACCAAGCAGTGAATGGAAAACTGGTGGAGAGCCTGGTAGACAGAAGCAGGTCCACTGTTTACTAACAAATAAAGTTCTGTAGCCTCTAGCACACTGTCCATAAAACAGTGATATGCCTACTTGGAAAACTGTGGAAATGAAATATTTTCTGTTCAGGGCTTTGTGACTCTCTCCTTCCTCTTTCATCTGCCACCCCAGCGCCCACAGAAAGGAACAGGTATTATTGCTATTATTAGTGCCAGTGATGAAGTACCTTCTGCCACGACAGGAAAGGGTGGAGGGGGCTGAAACCAACATTGGACTTGAACTGTTGGTAAGTGTCATCTTGGAAGAAGGCTTTGGCTGAACATTCACAAGACCACTGTGTTACCCGTGACAATGTCAGTTAGTGGAGACATTGCAGGCCTTTTCTGGAGAGGTCGTGGAACTTCTAGATGGTTCTTCCTGTCCAGTGATGTTATTATGGACTGCACTGTGCTTGTTTGTCTGTCTCAGTTTTCTTTTTAGCGAAATCAAAGTCAAGAACTTCATCATTACTTCATCTTACCTTAAGAGGACTTGCCTGTCAGACAAAAGGCCTCTAGGAGGACTCACAGAGGCAAATCTATATTTTGTGAGAAATCACATTTCTTTTAAAAAGTAACTTCTACAGTACTATGATAGTCAGATCATAGCACCTAAATGTAAGAAATGTCTTAGCTCTGATGGAGTCCCAAACTCTCTGGTTTAAATCCGTTAAGGTCACAGATAAATGTGGGAAGATAAAACGTGCCTGATGAAATTGTTGATGTGCTACGAAGGCCCTGCTTCTCCCTAAAGACTCTCTAAGTGCAGCTTGGTGCTTCTGACAGCTGTGTGCTCCTGGGATCTCTGCAAGCTAGAGCTGGGGTGACCTTTCAGCACCCCAGGCCTCCTAATCCTTTCCTTCAACCACCCTGGGCCTCTTTAAACTGACTCCAGTCACTGTGCTGTCAGCTCCATCTTCATGGCAGCCAGGATGACTTAATGGACTCAGGATAGCATAGAGGGATGCCTGAGAGCAGGAGAGGCTTAGCAACTGGAGGGTAACATTTCTCAGCAGGACAGGCACTGAGCTTGGAATCTGTTGCTAGTCATTTCTCTTGGCTCCAGCTTCCTCCAAGCTCCTGTGAGTCGTTAATTGCAGGGTGGAGTTTATCAGAAACCATCTGTAAGGGCAAGTAAGTAATGATGTTTTTTTTTTTTCCAACAAAGAATGAGCATGGAATGAGATAGTGACATTTCTTGCCTGGAGTGGCTGTGCACATCGCTATTTCTTGTACTCTTTCTTGCACATAAACTTTGCGAACTCACTTTGTGACACTGTATCGCTTGTCCTAGAAAATATATTGTTCATTTCTGTACTTACATAATTGATCGTTTTATTCGTTTTACAGAACAAGGAGGATCAGTTGTTCACCTGCTCTTGAAATATAATTAAAATCAGAAACGATTAATTTAGGAACTTTTAGGTTCTGTGGTAGTAACTTTAATTCCATTGGTTTTTGCCTTCATTTGAATACTGCCCCATGAACAATCTTCACATCCAACTGGTATGCAACGAAGCATCTGAATTCCTATATATTTGGTGTCCAGAAATTTTGGGGAAGGAAAAGAGTCAGACCTGCTGTTATTGCATCTTTTACCTCCATTTGATCTGGAGGTAACTTTCATCACTCACCTTTACCTGACATAGGTTTTACTTTGGGGTGAAGTTAGCACATTCTTTGGTTGCCCTTTAATGTGACAGAACAAATGGTAGCCACCAAATTCAGAGCAAAATAATACTGGTTTTCACTTTGTTAACTCTGAGATGATAATAAAAGTTCTGCTTGCAAAGCAAAGAGATGCTTTGTTCTGTGAACTGTGACATCCACTGTGGCTCTCTAGGTCCCTGATGTTTAAATTTTTTATCTGAATATATAATTAGCCTCAGAAGAATTTTCCACATTTAACTTAGAAATCTAATTTAATTAAATTTTACCTATTCAACTGGACACGTAAGTTTCAATGTGCCAACTATTGATACATTGTTTTCTTAGGTCCCCATGTCTGTTATTTGAAATTCTGGGTTTGAATTGGAAGACGCTTATAGAAGGAAATTTTTGCCTAAAATATATGAATAAAAAACAGTGACAAAGAAAATAGTAAAATGAGTATAGATGAACACAGATATCTATATGGGCATTTTCAAGGATTGCCAAAGTTCAAAAATTCCTTTATATGTCTATTATTTCTGTAATAATTGAATTATAGTTTCATCCTTTTTGAGATTACATACAGGAAGCCCTCCATGTGAACAAGCGCCATGAGGGAGCAATGTAAGAGGAATGATGGACCCTACATTATTAAAGAGTGATTTAATACTGTTTTAGTCAGTGGGTGACTTCAAAGATAAAAAGTCACTCTTTAAATAACTTTGGCCATTTTCTGCCAAGAAGTTCTCTTTGGGGAATTTTAATCTCCCAGTAGTCAGAATATACTTTATTCTTGAGTTGTGCAGAACATTTTGTACTTGTGCTTTCCCAGGGGTTGAAGTAATTAATTAAATCACAATTCTTGTTATATACATACGGCATTGTGACTGATATGCTCTTGCATAAGGTTTAATGGTACACAGGTTGCAGGCTTAAGCCTCAGTTTGAGAACAGGTCACTTACTTGTTTGTTAGTTTTTCTTCCTTCTACATGTTTGTGTGTGACATTACTTTTATGAAGTTTCTTCTTTATAATTTAAGCTGTTCCAAAGTATCCTAGGAATCTTCTTTTAATCGGAACTATGGCAGGAATGACCTTAAAAAGTGAAGCCAAGGGAAAGGAACCCAAATTTCTCTACAGACAGTGTGAGTCTGAGGAATGAGTGAAGCTGTTCGCGCTGAGACAAAGGAGCCAGGAAGCCAAGCCATTCTAAAACAAGAGAGCACCCATGTCCTTGCTAGGAGATTGGTGGATCGAGTGATTTCTCTGAGAAGCTGAAAATTCCAGAGTTTTAATAGAATCCCTCTCTATTCTCTCTCTGTTTCCTTCCCCTACTCCGCCCCCTGCCCCTCCTCATCCCTTTTTCCCTTTTCTCTTCCCTCTCTCCCTCCACCCTTCCTTTCCTCCCTCTTTTCCTTTCTTTCTTTTTGGTTTTGGTTTTTCAAGACTAGGTTTCTCTGTGTAGCCCTCTATATCCTGGTACTCATTCTGTAGACCAGGCCGGCCTTGAACTCACAAAGATCCACCTGCCTCTGCCTCAGACTACTTCCTCTCTTAATATCTGGTTTCAACTTCAATTTATTTATAATAAGAGATGCATTTGGTAGAACGAATCTGGTCATTTATTCCCTGTCCCTTTCCCCAATCCAACCAGTGTTGTTGCTAGAGACCAAACAAACCCAGTGGAGAAGAAACAATTTGATCATATGTGGAAGCGCTGTCACATTGGTACCGAGGTTCCTTATGGGCAGCTCCAGCCTCAGCCTACTGCTTACTATTGTTCCTTGGGTTTCTGCTTCTCTGAGTGATGCTCACACCCCGTAGCACTTCAGTGAGATTCATGGCCACCTCATTTCCCTTTGGTTATATTAATGGTTCCTTTGCTGTTGGCATCTTGCTCCTGGTACGCTAGTTGGTCCTGTGTAATGAATCCATTTCTACTTTGTGCTAAGGCTATTGAGATGTATCTTTTACAGCTTTACCTACAGAGAATGCACAGTCAATTTTTTTAGCTGTGAATTTAACAATTTTATTGATAGTTTCTTGACACATCCTGAATCCTATATATTCTGAGTCCTAAAAGTACCTTTAACATGTTAGTCATTATTTAGTTAATTTTGTGTCAGTAACTACTTAAACAAGCTAAATCCCTCATGTGTGTGTATGTGTATGTGTGTGTGTGCATGTGTGTATGTGTGTGTGCATGTGTGTACATGTGTATGTGTGTGTATGTATGTGTATATGTGTGCATGTGTCTGTATGTGTATATGTGTGTGTATGTGTGTGCATGTGTATGTGTGTATATATTCATGTGTGCATGTGTGTGTGTGTTTTATTACTGTAGCTTGAATCTAGTGCATCCCACAAGCTAGGAATGTGCATCACCATTTAGCTGCATCCCAGCCCAGGATATCCTTTTATTCTTCTGTGTTACCAGCTTCCACCAGTCACACTAGGTTCTACCATCAGTTTATACATACTTATAGCAAAGTTGATATAAATTATATCATTGCAGAAGATGCAAAAAGAGAATTAATAATCTTTTAATGGATTACCCAGCCTAGGTAATATTGGATTACAATGCATGTATTTAAAATACATTACTAGCCAGTAAATGAAAAATCAGAACGAAATACAGTATGGATTTGAGAAACCTTATTAGTTGAAATGCCAACAACATCAACAACAGTGATGAGCACAGGAAGTACAGTAAGGAAAAATTACAGGAACACACTGGGGACCAGGGGTTCACTCATCTCTGCGCATACCTTGACAATGTCTGACAGAGCTAAAGACCAATGGCTGGCTTCTTTGCCCAATCTGATTGTGTCTTTCGGGATCAAGTGTAGGTTTCAAAGTATGTTTAAAAGCCCTGTGAACATAGTTGAAATATGCAGCCAGATTTTAGCATCAGTTAACCTAAAAAAGGCAGAGAAAATTAAGCAAAGCTAAGAAACTTCTTCAGCTTGAGAGAAGTTAAAGAGAGCTGAAAGCCATGACTTTCAGAATCATTTTAAGATGTGAATGACTTGGCGTGTGCTACATAAAGGCAATAGAGATAAATAAGAAAACCAGCACACAATGCACTTCTACCCATTTCTATAGAGGATGCAATGAGAACAAATGAGCTGATATTGATTCCAGATAGACAACTTCTAATTCTTACCTCTGATAGCTGATATCACCTAAGTGGTGGTTATTGAACACTTGTGAAGTAACCACCTAGACAGTTGTACTCACTAGACAGCATCAGTAAACCTCAACTTACTTGGCCACCTCGTCCCCAGCTTCATTATTTTTTTCTTTACTAAACTTTGTCTTGAGAATGAAGTGTTAAATAATCAAAAAGGAGTGTGTTTATTCATCACGTTTTGAATACCCAGATCATCCAGCTCAAAATGAGACACTTTGATTTCCGATATTTTGAGACTGTAATTCTTGGAAGGTTTAGAAGGAAGCCAGGTTCTGTAGCTCAACAAGAAACCTAAAGCCAAAACTCTTTGTTAAATGTATTTTCAGAGAGTGGTGTTTCCGAGAAGGAACTGCATTAACCTAATCGCTAAGTAGGTTAATAATTAAATGCATTTTTAAAAAGGTATTCCATTCTTCAGGTGAGTCAGCTTTTTAGCTCCTTAAAGAGACACTTCCTGGTTAACACCTTAGGTGATTTTCTGTGTTGGTTTGTCACAGTCTTCTCTGAGGTAAAGAGCACTCTCTGCCCTTTAGAGCAGTTTATATCCAGGCCTTTCCCCTGTAAGGCCCTCATCACTCAACACTACTACTTAACTGGGCTACATGTCCAGCTTCTAACATGCTCAAGTCAGTAAAGTGTTCAGTATATCAAGAAGGTCTGCTGAATCTTAGGTTGAGAACATCTGTATTTTGAAGCAGGTAGCTGGTGCTTCTGGGAGAAGTACAAAGAATGCATTACCATGTTCAAAGTTAGATTTATGATGAATGTCTGTGAGCCAGTACTTCGATTCATACACTGGGACTAATTACTTATTTTAAAAGGTGTATCTTTCTAATACACACAAAATCCACAGTAATCCACAGTGGCAATATAAATAGTAAGTCAAAGTATTAATAAAAATGAAACATCAAAGAAGGGCTGCCTTAAACTTAACAGTGTTGAAAATATATTTATTGTTGATTTATCCGTTCCCCTCTACCAACATGCCAACAGCTACAAGAATGGATTTGATTTGGGTGGGAGAAGCGTTTCAACTTTCTGTTCAATATCATTTGTACATTTTGAAAAGGAAAGGATAATGTTCAGGAGTCAATGGAAAGTGGCAGAACACATGCAAATCATGGTGTAGATGTTTATGCAAATGAACATAGAAAAACCAAGATATATCACCAGAATAACTAGGGCTACTTCTTATGTACCTGTTAAGATACATTTTTACTTTATACCTCCAAGTTGTAACATTGTAATATGCGTTTCTTTACATACACAGTAACAGCTGGTGTCAGACAATATGAGATCAAGCTAATAAGAGGAAAACTATTTTTGAATAGTCAACACCCACAAAGAAAGCGGTAAGGAAGTTTTATGCATGAAGAAATTAGTGATGATTGTTTTTCTCAATTTCTTCTGATTAAGAACCCCGAACACTAAATATTTAAAACACAGAAGGGTCGCTTGATGTGGGAACTTTCTGTACTTTCCCATCAATTTTCTACAAACCTTAAATAGCTCTAAGAGAGAACTTGTGAATTTTTAAAATGTGGAGTAGGGATGGTCACTTGAATAAGTGACTACACAGTGCCATTCAGATTCGGAATTCTGAATCACCCACATCCTGGACAAGATACCTGGTGCACATAAAGTATCTCTCCCTTCCCTTCTGCCCTTTTGAGGTTTCCCCTTAGGCTTCCTGCCTGCTCCAGCCTGCTTCTTAGTTACTGGATTCTTTGCCTCCAGAAGAATAAGAATAGAGAGACAGTGATAATGACCTTGGCTCTCCTGAGCACGTTGCCACTGTAATTCCTATCTAAGACAAAAATCTCACTTACCTGTGGGATAATGGCTTTTCTTTGTCTGCAAAAGACTTGCTCATGACCAGCATCCCTCTCGTCTTTCCATGCAGAGCCAGTCCTTCCTCTCTGGCTTCCCCACTGCAGTACGTGGCATCATCCACACCTAAATCAGGCCAGGGCACACAGTCTCTTTGCTCTATTTTAGTGCCACTGCTCTCAGCTCAGTGAGAAGAAAAAACATGCAGAGCTCTTGGTCCTGAATTCAGATCCTTGTGAAGATATGCCATTTTTACACTTTCTTTCCTAATAAAAGGCTACCCTTTAAGGAGCTTTAACCAAGTAACTATTATTATTAATATTTCACTTAAAAAGTAGACAACATTTTAAATAAAAAACAAAACTGTCATGTATACAGAGATCCCCAGAAAAGAATTTGATGAGATAACTTCATGTACCGTATTGAATATCCATAGTCAGACATTCAATGTCTAGATGTAGGAAGGGTTCAAATCTGTATTTCCAAAAGGCTTTTATAGCATCTATTTACCAACAAGTAGATTTAAGTAGAGATAAAGAGGACCTTGGCAAGTGCTCAGTTCACTTAAATTTTCCCCAAATCAGCACACACTCTACTAGGTGTAACCCTCTTGTCTCAGCAAAGTTTTTAAAGCAGGGTTCGATGGCCTTTGTTGAGAACACCAAGTACTGTTAAACTCCCCAATCCTAATCTCAGAAGAGATGAACGTTTAGAACATACCATTCAGAGTCCCAAAGTCCCAAAGTCTGGGCACAGACTAGACTTTCCCAGATTAAAAAAAAAAAAAAAGCCAATTTTTTTCTCTCTTTTTTCTTCTACTACTCTAGGTGTAGACATTAAATACGTGTGATCTTGGGTGTTCGCTATATACCCTAGCAAGTGAGAGCAGAGAATAGTATAATAGTCTAGAACACAGGTTGCCTGAATTGTATAACCTATATATGTTCTACACTTCGTTTTTCTCTTTGTACCTCTTATCTCAGTCCTCCTCTCTCCTCTGTCTCTCTCTCTCTCTCTTCTCTCTCTCTCTCTCATCTCTCTCTCTCTCTCTCTCTTCTCTCTCTCTCATTGATTACTTTCTTAAATCTTGAAAGGCAGGAGTAGGCGGCACATACTCTATGATGTTGTGCTGTCTCTGTGTACCACCACTAGGTGACTGGGCCTATGGTATGAGAACTATCTCCTCTGAGGACATTCAGAGAAGGCCTCATCATGTGCTTGGCCTTGGGCTGATGAAGAATCACAGAGTACATAATTCAGAACTTCTCAAATCATCCAGTCCCTCATTGGGGTTTGCCCCTTGCACTATCTGAAGGAAGTAATCAAAGCCTCCCTGATTGGGAGAAGATAAACCTCCAGCTTCTCTATTTTAAACTTCAAGTGGGAATGGTAGCTGAATTCCTGTAGGGAAGTCAACATTGCCATCTTGAAGTGACACAAGCAAGTTGTACCTCAAAGATCCCAGATCTAAAGTTTCCTCAGGTTGCCAAGCAGAAAAGGCAATCAACTCTCAGTGCTCCGTTGTGAAAACATTGTGCTGTCATTTGGATTCAGTCAGTAAACAGTCTGTGTTTGCCTGGAAAGGAACGCCTAAAGCACACAGTACCAGCAAGCGGCAGCAGACACACCGCTAAGGGCAACTCACAGGGCTGTCAATATGGCTGCTGTTGCAGTCGGTACAGGGATGGAGGACTGGCCATTTGTCTGAGTGTGTTGTTTGCTTTCTATTCGCAGCATTGCCAATTTATTTCAAAACAGAAAGCTTCCCGTAATTCTGTTGTACTCAGATGGAAATATAGGGTTTGCCCCACTGCACTCACACCGAGAATATTTGCTTCGGGCAAAGCCAGTTTGTTCACTGAAGTGTCTCTTCATACAAAAATCTTGTGCCCTAAGGACAACAATCTGACTAAAGGAAATAAAAAATTGTCAATCCAGAGACAAAGACCCTCTCTTTTAGGACTTCTCAGAACATGGAATAGTCCTTCCTGAAGTAATACATTTTCAAGAGCACTTAACATATTCTAAGCACTGTTTCAGGAAAATGGGATGGACGGCTGCTTGCAGGACAGTGATGGAGTAAGGGAGGTCTCTTTATAAGGCAGCCACTATCCCATGGAAATATAACAAGGCCCACACATGTGCCTTTAAATTTTCTAGATGCTAACACTGAAATTGAAAATGGAAGAAAAGTCAGAATAATTTGTATTGAAGATAGGTTTTATTAAAGATTGCATACTCAATGTATTAATATTATTTCAAAATTTGGCACCACAATTCCGGTGCTGAGTCCTTATGTGTGGTCAGTAGATTCATATTGGACACACATTTTCAGAATTCAAATTAGGCAATGGTGTTCAGCAGGTATTTATTTATTTATTGTACAATTTTCTAGTTACTATAAATAATCAGAGTCCTTTTAGCCTCAAAGAATTTGCTAGCAGACAGAGAGGCAGAAACATATCTTTGCAAGGAAACAGAAGACAGAGTTTTAATTACTGGATGAATTCAAACACAATGTGAGTGTACTCTGAGAGGCCCGAAGAAGGCAAAGGTGACTTTTGATTCAGAACTACTGTGCACTGTGCCTTGGAACCCCAAAGTGTGACTCAAACCAAGCAGAATGAGCATATTTGAATCCCTCTCCAGCAGCATCCAGGGGCTTTGTAGCAATGGAAAGTAGATCACTTTTACAGGTGAAGTAGATGGGTTAAAGGTTTGCAGAGAAGTTGATTATTTTTCCCAATAAAAGGCCATTGGCCTTTGGGGCCTGTGGCCAGTTGCAGCCTCACCTTGCTCAGGATTGTTTGCATGCTTTAAATATGAGGGCACTAGTCACATTTATGTTGTATGGTTGGTTTGAGCTCATTCGTGCCTGGTATACAGTGAGTGCTTAAGCAGTGTTCTCTCTACCCATCATTATGGTTTCTCTAAGGTATTTTGGAGTGAGATACTTAGAATGAAGCTTTCAGTCCTCGGGTTGCTTTATTGTGAAGACAATCCAGTCAGCAGCAGAGTTATAGGTTTATCTTTGGGATACACAGTCTTATAATGCTTGTTTGATGTGGACTGAATAGGACTACATAATGAGAACATACTGCACCTAGAGGGAGGGTGGCTTTGTGATTGCCATGAATCCTTTTCCTGTTTTTTTCATCCTAATGGGTGGACAAACTACCTTATTTACTTAGCCGACTCTACATCACTGCACACTTCCGTTGTTTTTTTTTTTTCTTGTGGTGTTGTTATGAAATGTCTGCCTGCATAGGAAACATGACTTTGAAAAGTGTGTGGTGAATTTCCCATTACTAATTCTAAATGCAAAGCAGTGAAACATTTAGTGGAAAAAGACTTAAATCTAGAAGTGATCCAAATGAAATTCATTGAGCACTTAGCAAGTGCTATGCACTATTCCAGGAACGTGGGATGGATGGTAAACAGAGTGAGCCCCAAAAGAGGGCAAATAGTATAGCATAAACCAGCTTCTGTGAAACATGTGTGCCACCCCGAGAGAGGCAGCAAATGACTAATCAACATTACAAGTAAGATATGCAGCACAGGCTAAGGGGACCTGTCCTTTGGAGACAGTTAAGCAGGACTGGGAATTGAGGAGGTAAGCAGGTCTCTTTACTAAGGCAAATTTGGTCAGTACTTGAAGGTGAGTCCAGAGTTTTCCAGCTTCCTAAAGGAGAAGCATTTCAGGAAAACACAGTCTATATGCTCCTAGACATAAAGGAGAGCCAGAAGCCAGTTTGCAGGCAACATGAAGCAGGCAACTTTTTTTTTTTTTTTCTCTGCAGCTGCTGGAGGGTTCTGTGCAGAATGGCATGATTGAATTTCTGTTCTCCCAAGATCACTCTGGCTGGTGGGATTAAAATAGGCTGTGTGGCAATCAGGCTGGAAGCAGGGAGACAGTAAGCCATTGGTGGCTTCTGTGAAGCACTGCCATCAATCACTTCAAGGCTCCAGGTTCCATGGAATCACACTGCATGACATTAAGTGGATAAATGAGACAGAGGGAGCTATGCTTGTCATTTCTGAGAAATCATTAAAATGAGACTCATATTACATACATGCACAGGACATTGTGTGTGTGTGTGTGTGTGTGTGTGTGTGTGTGTGTGTGTGTGTTTCTAACTTTAAACAATAAAAGCAAAATATTGCCGACTGTGTCGGTGCATGCCTGTAACTCCAATACTTGGGAAGAGGATGCAGGAGGATCAAGTGTTGAAGGCCATTCTCAGCTAGGCAAGAAACCAGCCTGGGCTATATAAGATCATTTTTTCAACACAACAAACGTGTAGCTCTGCCCACATTGGGCTTTCCTTTTTGTGCATTTTAATCATAATAAAATAGTGGGTCCTTATTATTCTCTTCTCTCTGCTCCTGCCACCATGGCTCTCTTTCTTTGCTTTGTCTTCTATTTTATATTGATCCTATGAACTAGGCATGGCCATGGTACTTGTGGCTTCTGACCACCAGTGTCAGCAGCAGTTGTGTGCAAGTGAGAAATGCAGAGCAGACCTCACCCAGCCCAGCTGCTGCAACAGCTTGGGGGAGGGGCTGGGAAAGCCTGGCTTCAACAATAAGCCCTCCAGGTGATTCTGTTGCCTTGTTTCAAGAGCCCAGTTACAAACTAAATTAGAGGAACTAGATGGCTTGAAAGATTCTTTCCAATCTGAAGTTGCTTTATTGATTAATTCAATAGTCAATATTTATTTTTGGTATACAATTAAGGATAGCTCTCTAGGAGGAAAAATGGTTTTTCACAAGAAGTGTAGATTCATGCTTAAGATTGAGTAAACTTGGTTTGTTTGTTTGTTTTGTTTTGCAAGACACTGTTTCTCTGTGTAGCCTTGGAAGTCCTGAAACTTACTCAGGAGACTAGGCTGGCCTTGAACTCAGAGATCTGCCTGCTTCAGCCTCCTGAGTGATGGGATTAAAGATGTGCACCACCACCCCAGCAAAAATGAATGAAATTTTAAAGGAAATACCTAAATCAATGTGACTTTTAATTATTATATCTGCTTCTTTGATACGTGTTATAATGGTGGGTGGGGTTTTTTTTTGTTTTGTTTGTTTTTTTTTTTGATGGAGTTTTGAGGGTTTTTTGTTTGTTTGTTTGGTTGGTTGGTTGGTTTGGTTTTGATTTTCGTTTTGGTTTGATCCTGAATTATGTTCAATAGAAAGTTCAAGACAGGGAATATATTTTAAATATGAACATGATATGCCACAGTTAGAACTCATGAGTTAATTAACTGTTCTTTTAGAATATGTATTTAGTTGTGAATCTCCCGAGTCCAACAGGTTGAGAGTAGAAGAATCCAGGGGATTTTATCTAATTAAAATTTTTGTTGTAAATAAACACGGACTGTCAAGCAGTGTTCAGTTTGCTCCAAGGAGAATGGCGGGTATACTTAGGGCTGGACGTGTGGTTGGCTTCCTAGGCACTGTTCCGTATTTCTTACCAAGCCACCTCAGACATTTGGTCATTTAAAGTCACCCTCATGATAAAGACTTCAAATCTCAAAATCAAATGAGCAGGTGTAGGTAGGGCTGTTACCTAGTTACGGAAGTGGAACAAGGTTGTCCTTTGTCATGCCTGGGGTCCTTTCTGAGCAGCTCTGAGTTACCTCAGTCTGAACCAAGCACTGAAGAGGAAAGGTTTTCCAGGCCATTCAGATCCAGGATGGTTTAGATCTGGAAAGTTTTGAAGCAGTGTTATGTTGTAAATACAAAGAAGATACAATGTATCAAAAGAAAAGAAAATAACGTGAATGGCCCGAAGGACGAGCTAAGGAGGCAGAAGGATGGCCGGACACCTAAGGAGGCAGAAGGATGGTCAAATCAATGCAGTACTAGTGAAATAAAACATTTAAACCCTGGGAGTGGATCTGGGAAGATAGCTTAGTGGGTAAAGTGTTCTCTCTGCAAGCACAAGGACCGGAGTTTGGATCCCCAGCTACCACATAAGAAGCTGGGCATAGCAAGGCTTGCCTGTTAACTCCAGTACTGGAAACTTGAGGTAGAAAGAAGGAAAGGTGAATTCCCGAACCAGGTGAGCAGCCAATTAGTTTTGAGCTCTGGGCTCCCTAGGAGATCCTCTCTTTAATAACTAGATAGTGAGCTGCTGCAGTCTGTATGACGCCAGGGATTGACCTAAGTGTGGAGGTGTAGAGTGAAGAAAGGGCAAACACCTGGACACACCAAAAGGCTGGGATCAGGTAGGCTGGGCTCTCACATGGAGAAGCTACATCATCCCATCCCGGAAGCTCAGTTATTTATTTCATACAGTTGAACCAGGAGAGGAGGTGGTTATTATATACTGATAAACAGGAAGCAGGGTTGTTATATACTATTCCACAAGGGTTTATCTGATCTGAGTAGAAGCAATCTATAGGGGAACAATCCTCAGGCAGTAAAGATCTTGGGGGAGAAAGCTAAAGTGGATGTTTTCTGCACACACTTCCAACATTTGCATATGAACCAGAGGAAGGCTTTCCTGTCTTTCTGACCCTTACCCAGGGAAGATTTTGCCATTTCCCATGGGTCTGAAGCACTGGGGTCCTTGAGATGGCCATGCCTATGTCAAAACTCACATATTCACTCTCTACACTTACCTGATGTGAATAAGAACACAAATACATGCTTCTGAACCACAGACACTCTGGGAATTAGAACATATTAAAAGCATAATAAGCTGTCAGGACAAATGTAAATTGCACAAAAGGGACTATAAAAACTCAACTTTCTAGAAAATTTAATTCTTGATGTTAGTGATATCAAATATAAAAAATACGAATTTGGATTAAACATTGTTTCAGGCTCTACAGCTGGTATCATTGACCAGTTTCATGGAAAAATTCCCATCATGTCCTTTGAGCTACCACTTCCTCATTTACGCAATGCAGTTTCTCAGGAAAAATTCTAGAGTGCTAAAGTTCTAATAAGAAAAGCTCAAAATCAGGCTCCCCATTTAAGGAGACTCTCTTGGTTCCACATGCAGCTTCGTTCACAGGAAAGCAATGTTTATGAACCATTGTATCACTTTCTAAATGAAATTCACTGTTCTGAACTAATTTTATCTAGTAGCAGACTTACTTGATTAAGCCTTAGATGAGCCTCTGCTAAATTAACTTTAGATGCCTACTGAGTGCATTGCCCATTGCTTCTTAGGGTTAAGTGCTCAGAAAACTTTCATTTTTCCGGTTTAGTTCTTAGAACAAGTCTGTCTCTTTGTACGTGGCTTTCGGAAATTTGTATATAATTTCAGATACTTGGATTCTGTTGGACCCCATCCTACCTTTGGAAATATGTATATATGCATGTATGTATATATGTATGTATGTGTGTGTGTATATATATATATATATATATATATATATATATATATATATATATGGAGAGAGAGAGAGAGAGGTAGGCAGGGCAATGGAGAGTAGAGGATCTGGAAGGAGGTGGGAGGGGGTAAGAATATGCTGTATGAAAATCATTTTTCTAAATAAAAAAGGAATTATATTTTTAAAATAGCTTAGGTTCTGGAACTCAGTGATAAAGAGCACTGACCACTCTTCAAGAGGACCCAGGTCCAATCATCCGAACACATATAGTAGCTCACAACTCTAGTCCCAGGGATCTGACACATTTTTCTCTCCTCAGGGGGCACAGCATGCATATAATTACACAGGCAAACACACAGGCAAACCACCCCAAGACACAAAATAATAAATAAAATATGAGTCAGCAGGTAAAAGCCACAGAGCCTGCCTGAGTTCAAGCCAATATCCACATGATAGGAGGAGTGTGCCATGTTGGCCTCGCTTCCAAATGCACGTCATTGTGGCCAGATACTTTTTATGTGCACATGTGACACACAATAACTAAGTGTTTTTTAAAAACAAGCACCGGCCTAATTGATTCCTATATGAAGTTCAGGTGTTTAATTTTATATCTCAGTCTGTAAACCATGCTCTCTTTTGAAAATAAGTGAATAGAAATCACATTATGATATAAGGTAGCCAGGCTTGCTGTGACAGACCTGTAATCCAAAACACTTGGGAGACTGAGACCAAATAGCAAGTACAAGGCCAGCCTGAGCTACATAATGATGTCAAGACAGTCTGATCTGGTCATTGAGTGATACTTTGTCTCCAGAAGTAAAATGGAGATGGGTGTGGACACATACAGGTATTATCACAGAATATCAGGAGCCAGGAGACAGTCTATCTGGAGTGCTGAGTCTGATTCAGCTGCGTAGCAGGTTTGAAACACGGTTAGATGAGACCCTGTCTTAAAATCTAAATTAAAAAAAAAAAAAAAAGGTTGCCATGCAGATCAGAGTGGGAGGCCACATGTAACAATGGCTGCTCTTTCTGGTGGGTACTTGACATTAGAAAAATTGTCCTCTCACTTGAAGTCAAAGCCAGCAGATACATTTCCTCCAGTTTGTAAACATAGCTTCCTAAGAATGGGGAAGAGAGAGACCAGAGGTGAGCCACAGCCTTCTGGGCTGGGGTTTGGGGGTGCAGTGAGACTTGTCTCTTCTCTGTTCATACCCCACCTCCACCATGTCCCTGGTGAAAACCTTTCAAAGACTTGAGAAATACGACTAAGCTGATGATTTGGTTATTTAAAGTCATTCTCATTATATGTCAAGCTAGAGGCCAGAGTATTTAAAATCTAATTTCCTGTGAACTGTGAAGTCAAGGGAAGCAATGTTCAGCAACAGTGTGTCTGGGATGGAGAAAGCATTAGCAATTATTGGATGGCTGTAATTTCAGTGTAAAGTCTGGGTATGCATGCAGCAGCATATCTGGTAGTGTATGTTACACTCCTGACACTTGGACATGGTGCCTGAGAAAATCGATTTAAAAGATCACATGTTGAATTTGGGCTCCTGTCTGGAGTCCACGCTTGTATAACCCTGTCAGTGGCTGTGTATGGCAGAGTTCAGCATGTTCAAATTCTGGAGTAAAGGTTTGTTCACCTGGCAATGGTCAGAAATAGAGACAGGAAGAGGGAAGAGCGGGCTCCCAATATCTCCTTCAAAGCTATGACTCCAGTAGGCTTGTCGATGGCCCCATGGGCTAGGAACTGTTTTCATCAGTGGGTCTTTAGTGGATATGCATATCTAGACTATATCACATGAGTATCATTGAGAAAAATACTATTTGTGATACTATTAATATAATCGATACTACTAAAAATTCCCAGCTTTTATGGAAAACCCAATTTACAATAATTCACATATGTGTGTATGTATATATGAACACACACACATGGGCGAGTGTGTGCGCACAGACAACACAACACACACATTATCACTACAACAATCACAATCAATATATATATATATATATATATATATATATATAAATTTACATTCTAAACACCCCATTCTAAAAACAAAGCTTCTAGATACAATCCTCATTTACATATATGAAACTAACAGTTGGATTGGTGAGCTGACACATGATGTCATACACCCAGAGAATGGAGAGCAACACTGTTGTTACCACAAAGTAGGAGACTGGAGAGGAATGTACAGGTCAGGTCACAAAGTCATTTCCAGTCTTACTAAAGTGACTCTAAGTCACTGAGAGACGCTGACAGGGTTTAATAATTCTGTGTCTGGTGACAGGATAGAACAGAAGATTGGTAGCTTCGGAGAGCATTCATCTAGAGACAGAAATTTTAATAGACGTTATGAAATTTTAAAACAGAGGATTTAAATTTTTTGCCAGGAAGTAGAAAATGGGAATTTCTTAATAGGCTTTGTGAATGTTGTGTAAGGGAACTAAGGCAGGAAATATTTTAAATATCAACTTCTGAGTGTGTAGACTAGTTACCTTGTTCGGTAGAGTCGTGTTTATTGAGTTAGCTTGTGAGTAAGCCATCACTAATAGAAAAAGAATGAGATCAGATGGTTATTTTAGGCTTGTATAGTGCTCTTGTTTAACCTGCTTGTCTAAAAGTTACCTTTAGAAGCCATTGAATACTAAGCTTTGTGTTGTCTTAATGAGTCAATGAAACAGGTTTTCAGATGCAGAGTAAAGGTGAGGGAAGCTAGAGAAGGAAGGGAATGTCTTAGCTGCCTTGGTGATCCTGACATATTGGAGGGAAAGAAGCAAAAGGGAGGGAGCAGAAGCAGAGAGGAGACAGGGAAGCGGAAGGCAGGACGATCGTCACCTGCCACAGGTCTCTAGAAAGACTAAATGAATCAGAGAAGCTGGAGGAGAGAGTCCCACCGACCCTAGGGTCCTGGCAGTGGTTCCTGGTCCTTGCTTACTAGAGCATGCCAGGGCATGCTGTCTTCAAGGATCAAATGGCCCGCTTGCTTTGCATCAAGTCTGCTTTTCTGATCAAGAGCCCCAGGTAAACCAAGTCTCAAACCCAGGATCCAGAGCCAGACCACCACCACACTGCCAGTGGCCAGTCTCACTTGGCTTACTTCCCTGTATTCTCTTTTTACACAGATTATGATGAAGCAAGAGAGCCGAAGTCAAGCACACCAGAGTTAGTCAGCAATGACATATCTGTTAAGGATTCTTGGCAGGATGACTTGCTGGGGGGAAAACACCACAGAATCCCTTCTAGGGATATTCTAAGAACAAATGAGATAATCCCAGAAGGGGCCTGGAGCTTTTCCAGACAGAGGTGTTGCGACTCTCAAAGGTACCTAACCTACTACTTTAGAAGAAAATTTGTGTTTGTGGAAGGCAAACTGAAATTTTTATTGCTAACAAGGACAGCTGTACCCAAACAAAAAGAAGTCAAGAAAGTGTCGTTCCTCCCCCAACACCCCGGCCCCCGCCCCCATCCGTGTGTTTCTCCAAATAGAAAAACAAATAGATGAGGTGTGGCAGGCATGGCCTCGGGGCGGGGAGGAATAACACCAAAGCCAGAAAGAGAAATTAACCCACCTCGATTTCTTTTTAATTTAAGAGGGACATTTGTTCTGTACATTTTATAAATTGCCTAGAATTGTGTTTACTTTTGATTTTATTATATTTATTTGGTAACTGGAGCCAGAGCTCACCTGTCTCTACTGGGTAAAGGACATTCACATGGGTGTTTAGTATTTGATTTGAGCTGGCTTCTGCACTGGCTAAGTTTTGAACTGACCAGTAAGTGCTTGTTTACTTGGTATATCAGCAGCAACTAACTAGGAAAACTGTCTGAACGGATTGTCATCAGGAAGGATGTTTATTGGACATAACAAGCAGTGCAGAGGTTGTTTGGGTCCAAGAGCTGAGCCGTCCATCAAGAGCCCAGGGGTAAGCATGTCTCTGTGATCGGCCACACTCACTGTGTCAGCTCTGCCCTCAAAGTGGCATCCGCTCTGCTTGGAAGCTGGCTGGAGACAGTTCCACGGATGCGATGCGGATGCGACTGTGATGCAGAAAAGTGCAAGACAGAGAGGATGCCTTCCCCTCATTTCCTTTCTAGCCGGCAAACAGCTCTTACAGCCTGCCCCCTGACAAACCGTCCTCACAGTCCATTGGCCAGAATGGGGTCACGTATCATTTCCTTAAGCACTGATTGCAGCGGACCTTGGAGGAGGTATCCAGGGTGGAGTGCACACTGGGGCTCACACAAAACCCACTTCAGTTTGCAAACATTCAGCAAGAAATGTCAAGGGCCATTAGAGCCAGTAAGGTTGATTCCTGTATAACAAGGTTGGCTTAATTGTTGTCATTAGTTGGCTCTTGTCTCCTCAGCTTATAAGTGATCTGATAAGGACAAAGTCACAGAGAACATCAGCCTCTGTAAGCTAATTATTAGTTCCTAGATGATTGTTCCAAAGGCAGCTTGAACTTGGAGCTTTCTTTCTCTGGCAACCCCCACCCCCTCCATGATATGAGTCAATGGAAGCAAAAGACAATAACAAATCCACTTGTTCAACAGGAAATTAGTAAATAGTGCTCACATGTCAACAATTACTCATCATTAGATAGTGGGGGAGCATTGGGGAAAGAAAGTTAGAATTGCATTTGGCTTTGGCAATGGCAGGTACCCTGACCGCAGGCTTACTTTCTTATGGGTTTAGTCATTCTAATAGAGATACCAAAGTCCTTGATTAGACACTGAAAGACACATGATCTAGAGGAGCAATCCTAGGGCTTTGATTTGATTCATGAACAGAACATGTATTAGTTACATATGTAGTTAGTATTTTTAGCGTGTATCTGTTTACAAATTTGTCTAATATTTATTATCAATGCTTTTCTGTTTGCAAAATTTTGTATATGAGACCACTCTAGTGCCAATACAGATTCTTCACATACCAAACCCACAGTGAGATGACTAGCGTCCTATTCCATGTCAGCCAATATGATTTAAGAATCTGGTCATTTCACAGTCTTAGAAATGTGGCTTTTTGTCTGAACTATTCAGATTTGAATATTGGTTTCTCAGTTTACTGACTTTGAAATTTAGACAAAGTATAGTTTACATAAACCTACTTTTATTGATCTGTAAAATAAGAATAAAAGTAATATCAATAGAGCAAGACTGTAATCAACATGATACATTTGCCATGGGACTAAGTTTATAGACATAAATTACTTGGTGTATCTGAGATATACAAATCATTTAACAGAGTTCTGTTATTATGGAATCTCAAAGCCATCTGGCTAGGAAGTTATACCAGCCAGAAATTACTTCAAAGCTCTTTTGAAATATTGAAAGTAGTATGTAACTCTACTTGTGGATATCTAGTAGCTATTGAAAGAATGTGCCAAATGCCCAATGTATTATGTTCACTACAATATCATAGTATTTTTCATGATACTAACAGAATTAATAATAAGTATAAGGCTGCCAGTAGTTCTAAATGAGAGTCCTGTTGGAAAAAACAGGTGTAGGTATTACCCAGTGGTCAAGCACTTACTGAACTTGCTTACTACCTCTGAGCCCAGACTCAGTCCCCAGCAGGCATGCAAATGTGTCATGCTTGTCTCCCCTCCCTCCCCACCCCACTCAAAGGAAGAAGTGAAACCTCTTTTTTAGGTTGAGGAGGCTCTAGCTTTGTGGTGGACTGTGGCCTAGGATGCATAAGGACTGGGGAAAGTCCTCACACAACAAAAAAACAGTTTCTTTAGCAGTGGATATTTAATTAGTTCAACATAGCTTTTAGACTCTGACCTTTCCTATAAAAATCTCCTTTGTTGATACCAAGAACACAGCACATAGTATCTTGGGGAACGGGTCCAAGCTTTCCTGTTAACTCATTCGTCATCAAGTACATGAAAATACATTGTGAAGTTTTTGTGATATTTCAAATTCTGGGCATAGAGCAACTTCTCATCTTCAAAGATGGTAAATTTACAGCAGCCTTCTGACATAACAGACCAGAACTAATCGATTTTGCCTCCAGTACGCATTATCATAAAGAGAGAGAGAGAGGGAGAGAGACTCCAGAGAGGGAAGAATGAGAATATTAACCAGTCATATAGCTAGCAATGAAATTTTCCAACTGTCTGCTCTGGAAATTTTCATAAGATGCGAAGTCAGGGACCACATGATTAGTAGCCATGTGTGTTTTGCCTCGATAGTTCCACAGCATGTCCCTAATGTTTACTGTGTCATTTTTCTCAGACTCTGATTCATTAACAACTAGTAGAGTGCATAACCATACACACACTCATGCACACTTAATACGGTCACACACATACACACACACTCACTCGCACACTCAATACACTCACACACACTCACATAAGAAAAAGACAGAGACAGAGAAAAACCAGAAACAGAGATAGATACAGAGATAGAGACAGCTAATTGCTGGATCTAATACATGGCCTCTCAATTTGAGGTTCCCGTTCTGATATATAGATAATCACTCTGACTTTGCCCCTGTCACCCTCCACGTCCCTCTCCTTCAAGACCCGCAGTCATGTCTGCTTTTCAGTCTTTGCCCATTGCTCTTAAATGATGTCATGGGGGGGTCGCTTAATCAACATTTTCTCAGCCCCACAGCCTTTCTGCATCTCAGACACATATTTTAATTATGTACCAGATGTCCCCCAGGCACCTCCAACTCGTGCTGAAGAGAATTTATTATCATGCTTTGTGAACCTCCTCTGCTGCTCTCCTGGGCTATTGTCAGTGTGGCTTACTCCAGAGACCTGGGGATGAGGTACAGCTCACATCAAGTCAGCCAAGAAAGCTCACTGACTTTCTGTGTCCTATAATCATGCCTTGACTAGACACATTGGCCATGTTTTCCCCCCAGCTGATTCTCCTCCTCTCTCTATGGGCCACTGTGCTCACCTTTAGGTGGATTTTCATATGTAAATGTCACATTCAACCCAGGAAATGTGTGCTGTCCTTGCTGTAATTCTATTACAGAGTGAGGGGACTTGGAACTTAGAAAGGATAACAGCCTGTTCAAAAGCAGCAGAGGGGCCAGAGTCCATTTGTAATCACCAAATCCATGCCTGTTGGCAAAGGCTGTGGCCATACCCTCTCTCCCCTTTTGATAACTGCTTCCTTCTACAGAACTGTTGTCAAGGACATGATGGAGGTCTTAAGGACCCTTTCGGGGAAGATTGTGAAGCTACTGTTTTCATAATCTCAGCAAGATCCCACGTGCCCTCTCTTGTGAGTTAGCCTTTGCATTGGTCATTTAGTAGTTGCAGGGGTTCAGTGCCTGTGGAGGCAACTGCATTGACCTGAGCTGTCCCTGTTTTTTTACTGCCACTTACTGTCAGTAAGGAAAAAAAAATCAAAGTCACATCACAAAGAAACCTGCAGCGAAGCCTCAATTGCAATCCTTTTTTTAAATGCCACATTTTTAATGTTCTATATAGTAAAACAGAAGAAATACCTAAAGTATTTCTGCTATGTACTAAGGCACCTGGTTGTTTCTAGAAAGAACCCAGAGGAATATTTGGAGTAAAAAGCCAAACAAGTTGGTTCTTTCTGTCTCTCTGTCTCTATCTCTGTTTCTGTCTTCTCTGTCTCTTTCTTTCATGTGTGTGTTGAATATGTGTGTGTGTGTGATTGTGTGTGTGTGAGTGTATTCAGTGTGTGTGTATGTGTATGTTGTGTGTGTGTGTGAGTGTGTTAAGTGTGCATGAGTGTGTGTGAGTAGGTGGAAGTGTGAGTGTGTGTATGTATATGTGAGTGTATATGAGTGTGTGAGATGTGTGTCTGAATATGTGTGTGATGTATTATGTGTTGTGGTGTGTGAATATGTGTGTGTGTGATTGTGTGTGTGTGAGTGTATTCAGTGTGTGTAAGTGTGTGTGTATGTGTATGTTGTGTATGTGTGTGAGTGTGTTAAGTGTGCATGAGTGTGTGTGAGTAGGTGTGGGATGGTATGTATATGTGAGTGTATATGAGTGTGTGAGTGTGTGTCTGAATATGTGTGTGAGTGTATTGAGTGTGTGTGTGTGAGTGTGTGTATGGGTGTGTGTGTGGTGTGTGTTTCATGGAACACCATTTTCACTTGAAAGATCACTGACAAACAATGATATTCACACTTGGATATTTGTCTCATGTATTCAAAAGGTGAACAAAAGGAAAGCCCGTCTCTCAGAAAAAGCCAATGACAGCATTTGTTGTCAGTGATAAAACTGGAGCTCTCAAGTGCAATTGGAATTTTGGAAAGCTCTCACCTGCCACTCAGAGCCTGACAACCCTTAATACACTGTGACTTTTCTCATGCACTCTCTGGTGACTTTTCTCATGCACTCTCTGGCAACATTAAGAAATGTTGCTTACAAATGTCATATAAAGAAAGTCATCAAAATTTTGAAGATTTGCATAACAATGTACTGATATCTTCCGAGTAAGTCATTTATGATGGTATAAACACATGCATAATTATGCAAAAGATACATTCAAAAGACTAGATTGATCAAAAGTTTATGGATATGTTTCCAGTTTCACAAAGTAACCAATGTAATGAATTACGATTGGTAGAGCCTTGATTTGAGAACAGAGAAAAATATTCTCAGTGCCCTAGAAAGGCAATTGTCTGGTTGTAGGTAAGCCAGTGAAGGAATAGTAAAGGTTCTGGAAACTCAATCATATGGAAAGCATTGATCTGAGATCTCTCCCTCTCTGTTCCTTTTGAGTATCAAATTTTGGGTATCAAATTCTGTGATCCGGTATCCACAATAGGAAACACTGAATGTCAATCTTTCTATTAACTGTCAGGGGGCTATGTTTGCTTTTCTCATAGGTAGCTACATGCAAGCTCTTTGTTTTTTAATCAAGAGGCTCATCCCTTTAGATTCCTTTTATCATTTTGTCTTGAAAAGATAGCTCTGGAGACACCATGGCATATACTCCATACTACCTCTGACTTGCTAGTCTTCAAGTTGATTGTGTCCCTCAATCTCAGTGCTTATCTGAACATGCTGTTCAAGACCCTTGGTCCTCTATAGCTTGCCTAACCTCACATCAATCTTCTATGAAGGTCAGTGTCAGCCTTAATAAACTGCTGAGACTTCCTATCAGAATCTCCATATTCTCTTTGTACATACTACACACACACACACACATACACACACACACACACACACACATCTCAGTGTCTCTTGTGACATATCTTCTGGCCAACCTTCCCAGACTGCCACCACCATCCTACCATCACCTCTCAAATCCTGTGTAGTCTACAAAATCTATCACTTCCTCTGGAACATCTTATGAACCAAACTTCTCCCTCTCTTCCCTGGTCAGAATAAATCGATCCACTTTGTGAACTTCAGACAGCCCGTTGTATGTGGACTGTATTTTAGGTATCTGTATTAACATCTGTTAGCATCTGTATCTTGTGTGGTTTCAAATCTTCTTAGGGAAAAGGCTGCTGAATGTGCTGATATCTTTGATAGTTCATGGAAAGTTTCTGGTACGTATTATTTCTGTGATGAATATTCCCTGAATAAATAGCCCAAGGGTTCCTTCTGGGTATTCAAATTCTATGATTCAGTTCCACAATAGAAAACAGTGAATGGCAAACTTTCTATTAACTGGCAGAGGGCTATGTTTGCTTTGCACATATGTACCCACACACAGTAGCTTTGCTTTTTAATCAAGAGGTTCAACTTTTTGGATTTCTTATATCTTTTCTGTCCTGAGAAGATAGCTCTGGAGACAACATGGTATATTAAATGGATGAATTTTAATAAATTATAATGCACATATACACATTAATAATATATGTCCCACATCAAGGCTTCAACAAGAATTAAAATTTAAATACTGTTCTAATATGGATATGAACTTATGTAAGAGTTCTGTAATAAGCTCACCATGAACTAGAATGAAGTGGGAAAGAATTTAAAGAGATCCCCTGAAAGCTGATGGGAGACTTTACTATACAGCAAAGTGGTAAGAGAAGGTAGCAGCTCCTGGGCTCACTGAATACAGAAGCCTGTCCATATATTGGTCATTCTCTAATTCCCCTAGTCATGGAAAAGATGAGAAGAGGGACTGATCTGTCTGCTCAGGGTTTAGACAGATGTCTGAGAATTTCACATACATTTATACTTCATTTTGCCCCCAAAACCAAATTCTTCACTGTGTACCCTTATAAGCAAATACGGTAAATTATTATTTCTTTGCAAATAAATATTTATGATTTTTGTGACAGTATCTTCCTCCATATCTTTTCTAGAAATCAGAAAGAGCTGTGATGAGTTTTGAGAAATTTTCACATGTGACATTTAAAATATAATTTTATTTTGAAAACTGGAGAGTTAGAAGCTTTCAGTGAAGTGAAACAAAATCAATGCACAACCAGCCATTTCTTAGGACAAAGTATTGGCACCAAAACAGTGAGGCTTGTCTTTAAAAATAGTTTTACATTTATTCAGTGTGTGTGTGTGTGTGTGTGTGTGTTGTGTGTGTGTGTGTGTGTGCACGCCTGTGTGTGGAGGCACCCATAACACCGCATACATGTGGAAAACAAACTTATGATAGTTGGTTTTCTCCCTCCACCATGTGCACTCTGGGAATGAGTCAGTTGTGAAGCTCCTCCACAGGAACCTTTATCCACTGAGCTTTCTTGAGCTTCTTCCATACTGCTGTGGCTTTGGCAAGGCTAAATGACACACACAGGATCTCTGAGACCGACTCCACAAGATCCCAAATGCCCACCCCATAGTCAGCATTATTTTCTCTCAGTGCCAGTAAGGAAGGCAACATCAGTTCAAAGTGATTCTCAAATATAAAAGCAACTTTATCCCACTAGAAAAGCATGTTTGGCCCTGTGCTGCCTTTCCATCTTAGAGACTGGGATGACCCATAGGCACCAAGCTCATAACCAGAATATGAAACAGGTATATGTTGACTCTGGGTATTAGAATGTAGCAGAAAACGGCGACTTCTTCTGTATTTAGAAACATACAACCAAGAGAGAATTCAAAATGGACCAGAGATGACTGCAAGCCTTAGTTCAGTTTTGTACAGCCTGCCATGAGTAAAGAACACAAAGGAAATGGTTAGTTCACTTCTAAGGAAATGGAACTGTTATCTCCCTTTCTGACCCATGTGCTACTTGATCTAGAAAAAAACAAAACAAGCAAAACACTCAGAGTCATAAAACAGGATTTCTTTTTACAAAATTAGTGAAAGAATAATTTAACATTTTGATGGGACTCTGTTTGATGGCACGATGTTATAAATGCTAACTTAAAGACATCTTGGATTGAAAACAATTTTTTTTTGCCACTGGAAGGCATCAGGGGACTAGTAATTCCAGTACAAATTCAATAAAAACAAAGCAATATGATCTGTTCTCTTTACTAAACAGTCCAGATTTTCTCATTGTCTGTGTGTTCAGGATTTCCACACAACAACTTGGCAAGCATCAGGAGGCAGTTTAGGAGTAAACTGCTCCAAGACTAGAATGGATGTGGGGGCTGGAGGGGGCAGGGAGCGGAGGAAATGTCAGAACGACTTTGAGATGATTAATTCTGTGCCATAGTCTCAGATCCTTCTCCAAGATGACTGATCGATGCATCATGTTTTGTTACTGTCTTAGTTTCTACTTTTCTCTATATAATTTAAAGATGAGTCTTTTGTGGATAACACAAATAAAGGAACTGCTACTTCTGTTTCAACACGCTTGTAGTTTTAACAATTTGACACACTACCTGCAGAAGTAATTATTTTACCTTCCTTGAGAAATCGAGCCAGGCTCCTCGTTCCCTTTGCCTTCTGCCCACCTGTCCCCAGCCAGGTGAGAGTCTTGCGTCCCTGGGCCCGGTAACTCTCCATGCTCTTCTGAAGCCTTGGACACTAGCGGCCCCAATACATCAAGCACTTATTTAAAGGAGAATGGTTAACTTCTGAGAAATCCTGATAACATAGCAAGGAAAATGGTTGGCAGAGCTGATTTAACAAAGCGATTTTTACTCCAAGGAACTATCTTTAAAAACAATAAAAAATGGACTAATTTATTTACAGAAATACTAGGAGGTCAAATTTTCTATTATTCCTTTTTCATAGATGAGGCAATAAGGGGCCACAGTATCCAATATCATACAGCCCATAAGCAACTGAGTCACAATGCATATCCCAGGGAAGGTGGTTTCAGGATCCATTCTTCAGAGCCTTACTTTGCCTGCAAAGTCCAGTATAACATCAAAGTTGTCTCAAGTACTTGAAAGGCAGTCAACCCAAACAGGAACTAAGTAGAATTTGACCTGCTCAGAAAATTCCTC
The DNA here is from genome assembly GCA_021653895.1 of Mastomys natalensis. Classification (NCBI taxonomy): domain Eukaryota; kingdom Metazoa; phylum Chordata; class Mammalia; order Rodentia; family Muridae; genus Mastomys; species Mastomys natalensis. Next base: position 429,937 of record JAJTUV010000064.1, read on the forward strand.
CAAAGGGTCCAAGGAGAAAAAGAACTAAAGACAAAAAAAAAATTGACTTAACTAAATAAAGAAATAGAACTTGGGTGTTGGAGGGGTGAATACCTCAATTGTTAAAGTGCTAGCCCTACAAACATGAGGGTCTGAGTTCAATTCCCAGAAACAAGATAAAACTATCAGGCACAGGAGCGCACACAATTGCAGTATCAGTGATGCAGAGGCAGATGGGTAGTTCCCTGGGACTCACTTGCTGGCCAGTCTATCCTAACCAATGATCACTCAGCCAATGAGATACTGCTTCAAAGGTCCTCTTGCACCCCCACCCCCATCCAGACATACAAGTGTGTGCACAGTTGTAGGTTCATGTGCATCCACACACACACACATGCACATCTGCATATACATGAACAGGTATAGATTTGCACTCACATAAAAATAACAGAAGATATATATGTATTTTGAAAAGACGGGTCTCTTTTTCTAGAAGCACTGGCTTCTGCGATGCGGCTGTTGCTGAGATGTTTTTCAGTGACTTGGTTGGTGATGCTGACAACAAGAACATGGTTGGGTTAGACAAAATTTCTTCCCTGTCTTGCAATGCAATGAATTAGGCATGAGTCGCAATAACTAAATTGTTATCAACAGTTCCTTATTTTGGGAGTTAATATATTGTGATCCAGGAAGTGTGAAAAATGGCCCCTTAAACAAATTGACAAGCATTTCTGTCATTATTGTTTTAACAAAAGTTAAATACATTTGGTCTCAAAGTTCCAGAAAAGACTATTTTTAAATGTTTTTATTTGTTTCTATTTAACCAATATACCCTATGTATTGTATATAATTTGAAACACTCAAACATTGCAAATGGCTAAATTAAGCTAATAAATGTTCAAAATAGGCTTCTGCCCTGTTTATGAAATTTATCATTTAAAATGACTGAAACATATTGAAATAACAGAAAATCATATTGGATGTTATTTCACAATAAAAATTTGTAGCTAATCACCAAAACAGGACAATATTTTTTCCCCAAAGCCAATGACTGCAGGGTTTTCTTTCCCATTCCTTCTCTGTCTCTTCCTTTCTTAACAACCATGCATGTTTTCCATCCACTTAGGCAATTCTTATGCAAGAAGCTAAACGTAATTAAATGTGCAGGATGAAAAGATGGCCCAGGCACTGTTGGTACCCCCGGGACCTGAGAGCTTCCGACTTTTCACTCGAGAATCTCTTGCTGCTATCGAAAAGCGTGCTGCAGAAGAGAAAGCCAAGAAACCCAAGAAAGAACAAGACATTGATGATGAGAACAAACCAAAGCCAAACAGTGACTTGGAAGCTGGGAAGAACCTTCCATTTATCTATGGAGACATTCCTCCAGAGATGGTGTCGGAGCCTCTGGAGGACCTGGACCCCTACTATGTCAGTAAGAAAGTGAGTGCTTACTTTCTATGGCCAATACATTCTCAATTAGAGGTGCAAACCAGGGGCTTGTGTGCATTAGAACACTGCAATTATTATCTGTGAAACAGTTCATGGCGTTCTTTACTGCTACACATCTGGAAGAACAGAAACATTGATAAAAAATGAAATCTCTGCTACAGAGGAATAAGTGAAACCATTTCTAGCATTTCATGGTATCAAGATAAATGGGAAAACTTAAATTTGACAGTAAAGATAAGTTATCTGCTATTGTTAATCCATTTAACTCCTTGATAAACAGCCAAATTGTAGTTATAAGGTGGATGCTATACTTATTTTTTAGTTCATACTTGACTCGATATTTCTTACAATCATCTGTGTTCTATAAGATAGCAATATGCTTATCTATTCCTAAAGACAGATGATTCATGGGGAAGCATGTTTACTCAGACATACATTTTTAGTCTTTTCCCTCTAACTTGGCATACGATTAGGAACTTCTATAGGCTTCATTGAGGTCGTGATAGTAGAAATTCTAGACTATCTACAAATAGTTAAAACATTACCATAAGGAAAGAAATATGAAGATTAGAAGAGAAAACACAGTCATAATAATAACAAGAATCTCCATGTAATTTAAAGGAACAACTATGACTATGTTTTTCTGATATTGAAAATAACTACACAGTTCGGCCAAAATTAGTTTCAATAGTTAAATCAGCTTTGTGAGACCTATAGAGAATCTAAATAAAGAATTTTGTTTTAATATCTAAAGAATATATTGGCACCTTTTCATATCGAGGTATAGCTTATCTTCACAAGGAGAAAACAGTTTATTGTAAAGACAAATTAACACCATTCCAAGTTGATGATTTCTGGAATAACAACTAAACAGAACACCTTTACTTGTCAAAGTAGAACTGTACAAAAGCAACGGTTGAAGATACTGCATTCTTTAAGTAGTGTATGATATGAAATTTTAAGTCCTGGGAGGATTTGAGCTGGCTCAGTGGTTCAGAGCACTTGGTGTTCCTGCAGAGGACTGGGGTTTGGTTCACAGCACCCGTGTCAGGTGGCTCCAGAGTGTCTGTAATGACAACTCCAGCAGATCTGACCCTCTCTCTGCCAGGACTCTCACACACATGTCCATATATAAACAAAGACACAACATAAAAATAAAACAAAGATTTACAAACATTATAAGTCCTTTCTACTAAGTTTAACAAAGGAAGGCATTAAAGATACATTCATATGCTTCTAAAATAAACTGTGACTTACTATAGAGATAATCAAGAACTATTTGAAAGTTAGAAACTCTGACTTTATAACGGATGACTAACAATAAGATACTTCTTTTAGAGACCAGGAAAATTGACTTCATTTGAGGAAAAAAAAAGTCTTAAGATATACATTTGCAGTCGTGTGTGTTGTCTCATACTTGTAAGCCCAGAACTTGGAAGACAGAGCCAGAGGAGTCATGAGCACAAGACCAGCTTAGCCTAAGCTACAGAGAACAGCCTGAGCTATAAAACCCAAAGTATATGTTTTAAAAATTATTTTCAAGACACAGGAGTTTGTTTTACTTTGATATGAAATTGGTATTACTCCTTTAAAAGCAAACAAACAAACAAAACAAAGGAGCCAGTCAGTTTGATAGTGTTACAGGTGTAGAAAAGGAGAAAATGGAGATATTACTCAATGGAAGGAGAGCTATATTTTCTTACATCAAAAGTATTTCCTTTCCAATGACAGTATCATCTCTTTATGAAAGGGCTACCCTGAGCTAACTCCACCATTTGATTAAGTAAGCTGTTTGGCCCCATGTTCAACAAGGACTCTCCTGTCAGATTTGTTTTTTCACAGATTTCCTGAGGGAAAAGCATCACTATAATTCTCTTTTCTACATGAGAATATAATATACACATTTTAATGTCAATTGATTGGCATCTGACTTTACAGGTCAGACTTTCAAGTTTGGTTAATTTTCTAGTTTGCTACTAGAGAACAGAATTGTTCTCTGTGCATGGGAAAGGACAGGCATTGCTCACTTCAAACTGGAAATCAGACTTGGATCATAATTCATTGACAGTGGCTCGGAACCATCAAGGGAGAAGCCCCTCCTTCATTTATGAAATACTTCTGAGGATGAGGAATCAGGTGCTACTTGCAGAAAAGTAATCTGTGACTCTTAAAAACTAAAGGGAGAAGATAGTGTATGAATTCATAGAATGTCACTCTAGTACAAAGCCATGTTACTACATGACAATTTGTGTAAAAGACAACATAGAGCTTGAGAGTTTCATGTAATGATTTGCTGTCGTTGACTAGTGATGTATCTTACTGCCTAATATAACTAGATGAGTAAGACCACAATATATTTTAATAGCATTTAACTTGGCCAGGTTAACAGCTTAAAAATAGTGACATGATAATAATAGCTAACATTTGTTGGGCTCACTCTATGTCAGGAGTCACTGAACACTTCAGTTCATTTCATACCAATGAGCCAGTGAAGCAGTTGCTATTGTTAGTCTCAGTTTACAGATGGGGAAGTAAAGCCAAGGCCAATTCCTTCACTTACCAAAGTCATACTCCACTAATGATAGATCAAGGGTTGGAGCCTCATCTGGCCAGCTTCAGGGCTCTTGACCACTGGTCAAATTCTCTGCAGTAGCATAAATGTATAAGTTTGTCAAAAGGTAGTTGCACCATCTTTTAAAAGGCTTTTTTACTGATTCTTTGTGAATTCCACATCATGTACCCCGTCTCCCTGTTCCTTTGTATGTACCCGCCACCTTTGCAACATGACCCCCAAGCACAAAAACAAACCAAACCAACCAAACAAACAAAAATATCTAGCCATGGAAGCTGCAGTGTGTCATGGTGATCACACGGTACACTTTTTGCCCAAACAGCCTTCCTTGCAAATGTTCATCGCTGAGTCATTGGTCTGGTTCAAGGCCTCTGGCCTCTGCTACATCATCAATACTGGATCCTCACAGGGACTCCTCTCGGATATCCGATTACTGCCCTGGGCTCTACCATCTTTTTAAATTTGGTGCTTGATATATTGCATTGAGGTATAAATCTGCTGCTTCTTTCACAAAACTTAGAATTTTGGTGAACTTGTTAGTATTTATCCAGGAAAAAAGAAGTAATTAGCACTCCAGATAATAACCGTTGTGACAAACTTCATTACTGGTGATAAGCATAGAACCTTTTCACAGCACCTCACCACCTATTGTTACTTGGAAACCTGACTGTAGAGTTGGTGTGACTTCTCTGCGTTCCAGCCATCTCTTATATTCTCATGTAGGTTTTGGTGTAGGTACATCACACAATAACATCAGAACCCCAGACTTCAAACATCTCCTTGCAATTCTTTCACTACATAGAACATTAAAATTTTACTCTTTGTTTCTCAGAGCTTGAAGTATGCATTGTTATATAGCACCACGTTCACCAGTGTAGGAGCCACTAGCACCCACAAGCTAACCTTGCAGGAGAAGCAGAGGGTTTCATGTTTAAAGGACAATTCATTCTTGCGTAGTCTATTCTGGGAGACATTTCAAAATACACACGCCTTCTAATGTTGCAAGTAGAAATTGCTTTTTTCAGGGAAATTGTTTCAAAGAGCGTGAGTTAATGCACTTTAAATCATTGTGAACTTTTACACACCATTGCTGCCGCTGATGCCTAAATGGTCTTGATTGCTGTACTGTGAATTCGTGACAGCCCCCTAATGCTTCTGTAGTTCAGGGGCAGGCTTAGCGAGGCTCGTTGTCGCTTGCAGCTAGACTTGATGCTAGTAAGGGATAGTTTATTGCCCTCGTCCTAGATTTGTAGAGTGCAACTCATTGAAAATGGTTAGTTAAGTAATAGGTGGCTTGATGGTCTTAGACCCAGAAGGGCGGTGTAAGCATTGCTTGTTGTCCCTGCCCTTTCTGCTCACAGTATAAACATTCTTGCCTGCCTCTTCAAACAGAGCCTGTTGGGAGTCTCTGTGAATGTATGGGATATAGCCTTAGTCAAAGGGTGAAAACATATTATTAAGTAAATCAGTATATACAACAGATGTCACGAAGGTGAACAGTGCCTTAAAGGTAAACCTATATTTAATTAGAAAAAGCGTTTATTGGCAAAGCACGCTATTAAAACTGTGGGGGGAAATGCAACCATAAACTGCAGGTTCTTTGTGCTCAGTCATTTATAAAAGCATCTAACCAGGTTCTCCCACAAATGAACCCGTGTGGAAATTGCTACTTGATGGTGATTACCAGCAACATGCAAGAGAGTACAAAGTAATATACTAAAGGTTAGTGGCAGGAGAAACAGCTAAGGAATGATCAGAAGGCAGTGTGATTTATCTGGGAAAATGTTAAGGAGGGAGTGATTTGGGTACTGAGAATGGAAAAAGAGATTGAATAATAAGACTGCCTGCATATTAGAATTACCTGAGGAGAATGTTTAAAATACCTACATATTTGCCAATACCTTCAAATTTAAATAATGACAATTCTGAAGAACTTCTAGGACATCCTATCATGAGGGTCATGATAGGTAGGATAAGCTTGCATAGTTAGACCTTTCTACAGGTATAGCTGTCTCCACTGAGTCTGTGACCACTCCCATCACAGCTGGAGGGAAAGATTGACAGGTTCTGAGTGGGACTGACAAGTGGATTAAATGGCTGGAACAGAGATGACTATAGTGGCAAAAAATAAAGGATGATCCATCCTGGGAGCCTTGAGAGGTAGCCATGGGTCTGCATAACTTAAATGCTAAGATGACACTGTGTGTTTCAGATCATAGATTTTAAGTATGGCTTGGCCTTTGAAGTCACGTATTTAAAATTAATTTTCAATGCAGCTGTCTTTCCTCAGTATAAGCTACGAAGTGGATTCTTCTCAGCACAGAAAATGAGGTTCTATAACTTATGTAAGTGTCTTAGATCAGATCAGTTCAGCTGCTGCAGAAATAATGGGAGGCCACCACAAAACTAGGATTAGAAGGTTTGAAGTTATTAATTTCAATAAATTCAATAATTAAATAATGATATTCACAAAAGATTATTTTAACACTTATATATTCAGAATGACCTGAAAAGTTACCAAAACTGGAGACAGACAGCTAGCCTCAGATAGAAATGAACCTTGTAAAGTTCTTTAATTTGATTTTTTAAAGTATGTAAGGCTATCAGTTTGTATCAACAAGTTCGGAGGCTTAGAGGCAAATAAGGTTGTAGTCCACTGGGCCTTCATGTGTCTATTTGTGTAGAGGAGAAAACACTTAGCTTGTATCTAGTAAACAAGACATTGGTTATGTTCTAACTGGTCTAAATGAATACGTTTGTACAAAAAAAAATCAAGTAAAAGTTCTTGATGTGTGTTGTAAATGCATCAAATCAGTCTGCATGTCTAATTTAGTAATCTCTCTCGTATTTTCTTTTTCAGACTTTTGTAGTGTTGAATAAAGGGAAGGCAATCTTTCGATTCAGCGCCACCTCCGCCTTGTATATTTTAACTCCACTAAACCCTGTTAGGAAAATTGCTATTAAAATCTTGGTACACTCATATCCTTTTCATGTGAAAATGCAGTTTCTAACAGTTGACTTCCAATGAAATACCCTTCTCATGCTTTTTATATTTATAAAATGTCTTTACAGCAAATGGTAACATTGTTAGTTTCAAGCAATTGATTTCCATTGGCTTTCTGTTGTTTATAAAGTTGGTCATAAATTTATTATCATAGTTCTAGAGGCAAATATGAAACATGCTAGCAAGATTGCCAATGAACTAACCACACTGTATAGCAGAAATAAGAGCAAATCCTCTTTCCCTTTTTCATCTTCAACTAAATCATTTATTATTGCTGAAGAAACCTAGCCTACTATATGTACTACCAAATACTCCAACATTCATACCTTAATTGGCTATCCATCCCCGGCAAATTTACATTCCCCCTTTCCTCCTCTCTTCCTCTCCTACCTTCCCCATATCCCCTCCATTCCTTTCTTGTTCTTTTCCTTCTTTTCTTTTCTTCCCTCTGGAAACATTCATGAAACTTCTATGTGTCTATGTACTTGGATAATAATATATCAAAAAGGCACCAATCTTGAAATTCTTTATGGGTCTGTGATGTGACTCAGTGGTACAAAACTAGCCCAACATGTTCAAGTTGACAAATTTGGTTCCCAGTATGGCATATACACGTGCAAACTATAACAGTAAAACATTTCATATTATGGGAAGAATAAGCATAGATTCCAATAGATCCTGAAGTAATGACAAAATAAGTTTAAAATGGTGTTCAGTAGTGGTATTTTCTATAGGCTACTTCAAAACAGACTAATATAAAGTAAAATACATTATATGAACACAAGAAACAGGAGATAACCCTTTGAAATCCGTATGAATCCTCTCATTCTCAAGCTTGATATTAGAAGGTATTTATATTTTAAAATAAAATTATTTGTCATATGAACTTCTGTGTAGTGAAATCTGTATTGAACCAGCAAGAATAATGTTTCTATCAGAATAGCTAATGATACTATCTTGTTAACACAAAACATCACCCCCTATAGCATGCTGTAAACTATTAAGAAATGAGTTACATCACTATGAGGTTGCTTCAGTATCTGTTTACAAGGGAATTCCTAGTCAGTTCCTAATCTTTTAGAGAGGATACTAGGCCATAAGGAAGCTTTTCTTATTAACCAAGGTCTGAACCCAGCCAAGTAAGATTAATTCCACAGTTAAATTGTGCTTCTGAGTCTTTTGTGTTGGATAGACCTTAGGTGTCTATAATGAATGGATATTCATTCCTTAACTACAATCCACTTTATTTAGCATGCTTATCATGTGCACTATTCTGACCAACTGTGTATTTATGACGTTGAGTAATCCTCCAGACTGGACAAAGAATGTGGAGTAAGTAAGAATATGTTCTTGGAATGAAACACACACACACACACACACACACACACACACACACACACACACACACACCACACCCTCAGATTCTCTGGCAATCCCTTTGTGGTAATGGTCTGACTTGTGGCTTCCGGTTTTTGAAGTCACGCTAAACACTTCTGTCTTTATAGTTTTGAGAATGGCATCCAAGCAAACGACATCAATTTTTACTTTCAGCACTTTGAGATTGCCATAAAAATTTCCTATACCATTGTAAGCCACCACTTGTCAACCATTTAGATTTTAGCAAAACATCATTTAGAATATTTGAAAATACTTTCTGTTAGATGTTACTGTCATAGTGGATCCTGTTCTTAGGTTGAGGCAGCTCTTTCAACTGAAATACCAGGTACCTTTTATGACTTACAGTTAACAAAACTAAAACACCTATAAACTTTGATGAAGTGACTCCATATTAACTTTTTCCAATAAGACTAAATGAGGCATTTAGGCACCTATAAATTTTATTTAATTTTAATAATATAATATGAAAAGCTAAGTAAAGGGGATATTAGGATATGAATCTTTTTATTCTCTCTCTCTCTCTCTGTGTGTATATATATGAGTGTTTTGCCTGTATGCATGTCTACACAACATGTGCATGTAGTGCCCATGGAGACTAAAAGAGGGTTTTAAACTCCCTGGACTGGAGTACAGAATGCAATCCAGGTCCTTTGAGAGACCAGCCGTCTGTCTAGACCTGAATGTCTTTTTTTTTTTTTTCCTTAAGGGAAAGGTAGTATCTTTGAGATGCTATACACACTATTAAAACAGTTTGAGTGTTACAAGAGTTTTTGGCTTGCACATTTCAGTTAGGCAAATGTACAGTTTTTCTATCCAACAATATCTGGTAGGTTTTTTTACATTGTAGTAGGAAACAAGCACAATTGTGGTTGTCACTACAAATAAATAAATAAAATTTAACAAGTGGAGCCAAACAGAAACAAATCACCATGGAACCTAAGGAAAAGAGAAACCCTTAAAATAACTCAGCTCTGAGATGAAACAAGTCACTTCACATAGTTCACAAACATCCAAACTGAAATACAAGCAGATGCAAGCATCATGTGGTGAAAGGCTTTTCTTCTTAACACTCAGCTACTTCCTAAGTACCAATTATACTTGCTGCCCCCGTAACCTGTGGAGCTGGGAAAGGTGGGGGACGGAGAGAAAATGTGCTTGGGAAACTAAATGTAATGATTTCTGCAACTACTGCTTTGTTCCTCATTATGCGGGACCGTCTCACACTAAAGCATTTCACAAACATGAATCCTAACACTTCACATGCATCAAGCAATTTGAGACTGTAAACCAGAATGAGTTGTCATAGACAATCAAATGTTTCTATGGCTTCAATGACATACTCTGAAAAATAAACTCAAATTGTGCTTTTAAAGGAAGTAGTGTTTAAAAACAAGTGCTCTCTGCTATTTTTGGAAGAAACAAAAATAACTTAAGTTGTCACCACTCAGAGAAATGGACTAGAACACATAACGATAGACCACAAACTCAAAAGCTATTTGCTCCTTGAAGGCTGAAGCTGGATTTCAAGCAAGTTTAAATACAAAATTCGATTAAAGAATTTAGTATATCTGTGATCTGAGGATTTTAGGCAAATATGGACGTGAGATCCTTAAAAACTGATATATTTTATGTGATCATAAACATATACGTGAAGGAGACACAGAGACAGATGAGAGGCAGTTTTATAATTTTATACCTGACCCTTAAGAATAAGAAATAATATCTATTTCCAATCCACTGTAATAGCCTTAAGTGAACTTGGCCATTGAAAACTTGGATAGGAATATTTCAGTACAGATAAGTGAATACACACTGTGCTGTGTATCAAAGAAGACACCAACTATGTGGTTACTGAAAGTTAAAACTTGGCTAGTTCTTTTCTATTGGCCATGAGCACTGAGAGCACTGCCCTTCTGGGTATAGAATATGGGAAACTTTTTTTTTGGAACATCTTTATTAATTCTTTGAGAATTTCACACCATGTATTTTGATCACATTCACTCTCCCCAACTCCTCCAAGAATCTATATTGTTCAAAAATGCAAGCAGTTTAGCAACAGTATGTGCAGCTTGGTTTTCATGCAGGTCTCAAACATCTGGAGTGGGGGCTATCCCAAAACATGCAGCCTGTATATGGAGTATGGTCTTCTAGCTGGGTGCCTCATCTGGCCTCAATGGGAGAGGAAGCACCTAGCCTCTCAGAGACTTAAAGTGGCAGGGTGGAGGATACAGGAGGAAGGGGTACTCAGAAAACAAGAGATGGGGAAGGATTGTGGGAGGGGGTGACTGGGACGGGTTATAAAGTGAATAAGCAAAAAAAAAAAAAATTAAAAAAGGAAAAAAAATAAAATAAAAAGAGGTAAAAAAAAAAAAAAGAACACATTTAAGACAAATGTATTATTTTCCCTTAAGTTTAATACTTCACTCAGTCTAATGAGAATAATTAAATTAAGATTCTTAGTAAGTACAAATAAGAAACTACACTTTGTAAAATGAACAAAAGAGAAAGGAAGAAAGAAAGAAAGAAAGAGAGAGTGAGAGAGAGAGAGAGAGAGAGAGAGAGAAAGCTAGCTAGCATTTGCCATGCTCACAAAACAATCTTTTTAACTTCTTGTCTCTAGTTGCTAACTTGGCTTTGGTACTTTTCCTAGGTATACATTCACTGGGATCTATACCTTTGAGTCACTTATAAAGATCTTGGCAAGAGGATTTTGCTTAGAAGATTTCACATTCCTTCGTGACCCATGGAACTGGCTGGATTTCAGTGTCATCGTGATGGCGTGAGTAAAAAAAATTTTTTTCATGTCTGGCAAATTCAAAGCAATGAAAATATTTGCTTAAATCAATTTAAGACATGTTTTGAATACAGAGCTTTCTTATTAGTCCAATCAACTCTATACCATATACATTATGATACTATGAGTTAGACTATTAAAAGATAGATATGTCTAGCAAATCAGCAACACATGGAATGATTTTATTGTCTCTTATTCTTCGAGCAGTAACTGGAGTTACTTCATATCCCACCATCTTTTTCTTCATCAAAATCAAGTTACTTTTTAACTACAATTTAATAGAAACGACGTTGCCATGATAAATTTTGCAAACAATCATCATCGTGTAAATAAAAATTATATTGAAATAAAGATATATTTTTTCCCTTAAAGGCAGCTTTGGCGTCCTGAGCCTTATATCAATTCTATTTGTATATCTCACGGGGCTTTAGATGCCAACTCAGCATTAGTCACTTAAAATGAACTTTTCCAAAACTATCAGTAACTCTGATTTAATCCTACAGGTATGTAACAGAATTTGTAAACCTAGGCAATGTTTCAGCTCTTCGAACTTTCAGGGTCTTGCGAGCTTTGAAAACTATTTCTGTAATTCCAGGTAAGAAGAAAATGGTGTAAGGTGGTAGGCCCTTATATCTCCAACTTTTCTTGTGTGTTATTGTGTTTGTGTGTGAACTCCCTATTACAGATATGTGACAGAGTTTGTGGACCTGGGCAATGTCTCAGCGTTGAGAACGTTCAGAGTTCTCCGAGCATTGAAAACAATATCAGTCATTCCAGGTGAGAGCTAGGTTAAACACCGAGGCTGACTTTAATCATACCATAATAATATCGGAGTTGCAACCCCACCATTGACCAACTGGCTTTTTGTTCAGGTCTGTCACATTCAAAAATGCCAGACAGTGTTTCAAGTGTTGGTTCAGTTTCTTTAAAATGTTGATAATTTCATCTTTATTCATAAAGCCAGCCTCTGAGTTTAAAAGAAAGTTGCATGAGATACCCACATATCATCGATGAGTGTTTCTGTAACCCCTCTCCTGCATTTAAGATGTATGTCTTCTCTCCTGCGTTCTGATAAAGCTTTGATGTCATGCCCTTTGTATTTTACCATTTGTTCCAGATCTATTTCAAAAAATAGATCATTATTCGTAAAGGAGGAAAGGCTATGGAGCGGCATGTGCGTGGCATGGGATCTTTAGGGCCTTAAAATTCTTTTTGCCTTTTAATTGACCGCTACTTGCAGGCTGGCAAAAAGAATGGGTTGAAAGAAACAGCTTCATTAAACATCAAAATCAAAAGACAAAGTAATTTAGTGTTCCATCTGTTTGGGGCAACTCTTGATATCACACAGACAGAATTTCCTAAAAATTTGTGAACATTGGTTCAGAACCCTCTAGCAACATGGTGTTTATATAGAAGTGGTCAGCCTTCCATCTGTTTGCAAGTCATGAGACTGTACATAAAGCTTTTATGTCTATGTAGCCACGCTGCCATTCATGGAGGATGTGGAATGTGTGCACCTATTAAGAAGAACTCTTGTCATATATCACACTCCTAAGCTGACATATAGTTCTCTCTTCAAAGGTTTAAAGACCATCGTGGGGGCCCTGATCCAGTCAGTGAAGAAGTTGTCTGACGTCATGATCCTCACTGTGTTCTGTCTCAGTGTCTTTGCACTAATTGGGCTGCAGCTCTTCATGGGCAACCTGAGGAATAAATGCTTGCAGTGGCCCCCAAGCGATTCTGCTTTTGAAACCAACACTACTTCCTTCTTCAATGGCACAATGGGCTCAAATGGGACATTTGTTAATGTAACAATGAGCACGTTCAGCTGGAAGGATTATGTCGCAGATGACAGTAAGAACCATTGCCACTGTATGTTAGCCTTAGTGTCGCTAAGTGAGGATTCAGCTATAAACGATTCAGACTATGTGTGGAGCCACTTTCTAGATAGACTTTATTAATGAACCACTGGGAAGTGACTGACATAATCAAATACTGATGAATTGTTGAAGAATTTATTCGGGGGAGGGGGTGGTGGATGCATCTGTCCACAACTACACAAATGAAAAGGTCAGAGGTCTTGGGGAAGTCACCACTCTTCTACCATGTGTATCCTGGGGATCAAATCCAGATCATCAAGGTCAAAGGCAGTCACCATTACCCAGTGAGTCATCTCACCGCACCAGCCCCAAACTCTGCTGTGTCGTTCAAATAAATAGAATTATGGACTCAAATTGCTTATTTTCTATATTAACAGGCCACTTTTATATTTTGGATGGACAAAAAGATCCTTTACTCTGTGGAAATGGCTCCGATGCAGGGTAAGAAGCAAATATTAAATAGATGATGATGATGATGATGATGATAATGCAGAAGAGGTGGGAGAAATATGTGTAAATAACAATGACTGTCTCTCTAGGAAGTGCAGCCTCTGAACCGTAAATGATCACTGGAAAGAGAATTTGGAAAATTCTTAGAGAATAAACATAGTCATACCACCACCACACTGCCAGATAGAAAACCAGCTAGTTAGAAAACACATTTCCCCAGAAATCTGCATGCTACCATTGTCCTCAGCTGTACAAATAAGTCAGGACAAACTGGAAGCAGCCGAGATGTCTTTGCATCTGCAAATAAACACATAAGCTGTTGTATGTACATGTAATGAAACATTGATAAATGATAAAGGAATCCAAAACTCACGTTCATATGTGAAAAAGGTAAAAAAATTCTACCTGAAAAAGCTACACACTACAAGATTCTAACCATGTGATGTCTGAAAAGGATGAAACAACAGAGATGAACCAACGATCAGGGTTCAAAGGGACTCATGATGGGGAGCAAACCTGATGAAGTACTGTATATTTTAGGTGGGAAAAGTACTCTATATGATTCTGTAATCATAAATACATCCCACTATTGCCAAATCATGGAATGCAGATGAAAAAAAATAATTGATGCAACCTTTGGGAGGTAGGTTTGGAGATCCCATGATGAAATTTAAAATATATATGTATGTATGTAAGTGACAAAAAGAATTTAAGGATAGCATTATTATCTGAAATAACCTCTAACATGTGAGGTAAAGAGAACAGTGGGGTAAAATTTCCTAAATTTACTTTAGGAAGTGAGCAAAGTCTGTGACACTAGCACAAAGGAGCAGTTACCTAACAATGAAGAGTTGCCCACAGTATGTCCGATCCTGACAGCCCTGCATGTATACGCTAGGATTGAACAGCCAAGGAAATGGAGAGAGATGGTGGAAGCCAGAAAGTTACAAAGAAGTAATGGGAAAGGTCTAGAATGATCCTTGTACTGATGTGTGAGGGTTCCAGGTAAAAGAGGTTCTTCAAGTGCAGATCAATATAAACATAAATGGATATATGTAGACATATTTATGTGCTTATGTGTATGCACATTTCAAATCAAAATGCACACCCGTACCTTTTTGTTCCATCAGTTGAGGAAGGGGCCAAGAAGTACTAAGGTCTTACTAGCAATAAATGCCAGCTGCCAAGACTTTGGTTTCTGATACTATTCTCCATAAGAAGAACTAGGGCTAGCAGAGGAGTGTCTGAATCTAGCACTGCCCCAGGAAATAGAGAAAGAAATTAGTTTGAAATACACAAGAAGGTTAAAATGTGCTAGTGGGTAATAAGAAAAACAGGGTATGAAATCATGAAGGTTGTCTGTTACAAGTGACAATTCCAACAGTTCCCAGAGATCAAAGATGGCAATTTTTAGCAAGAAATAAAATATCATTTAAAGTATAAAATAAATACCCATGAAAACTTAGCGATTGCAGACAAATATTCCATATAGTAAAGTCCCAGGTAGACTTTGGACATACCCTCCCTTTAAAGAGATCAATACTTCTAAGCTGTTAAATATTCATGGTACATTCTTGCTCTATTCCAAAGAGTAGAGTCTAGAAAGGGAGGAAAATGTAAACTCAAAAAGTGGAAAAACCTATCTGGGACAGAAGGGCGCTAAGGAAAAACTGAGGACATACTTAATGATGATATATTGACATTAAAACCTGAGCATGGTGATACAGGGAATACCATCTTCATCATTTCCCATAAGATCACATGCTCTGAAATGTGAGGTTATTTTAGACAATTGTACAGAACTGGATAACAGATGACCTCTCTGACTTATTTCTCACCTGTTGATGGTTTCTCCTTTTTAATTTAAAATGATTGATTCTTAGCACTTTGTAAAGAGTGAATAACGATGACATCAGAACAGGAATGTCTGGCTGCTTCCCCTTGCTTTTCTAAATGGCCATAAATTTGACTCTCTTGTTCTTCCATTTTTGACTGGTGTCTCTAACAGATTTCACCTGTGAGCAATCAGCTAAAGTGTTCCGGAAATGAAAGCCTAGTCACAGATCATGACTCTGGCTTTTGACAATTCCCAGAAATAAAGTGTGATTGGTAGAAATAACTGTACTTTCTCTACTGTCCCCACCATTGCTTCTTTCTTTCCCAGACAATGTCCAGAAGGGTACATCTGTGTGAAGGTTGGACGAAACCCCAACTATGGCTACACAAGCTTTGACACATTTAGCTGGGCCTTCTTATCCCTGTTTCGACTCATGACCCAAGACTACTGGGAGAATCTTTACCAGTTGGTATGGACTAAATTTATACAAGTGGGATTTGTGTTGATGAACTCATACAAAATGCTAAATACTACTTTATAACACTCAGGGACATTAAGGAGGTTACAATATTAGAGGGACTGTCCCTAAAGTCTTCCATACTCTCCTCTCCTACCTTTCCCTCCCCCTCTTTCTCTTGTTTTCACTCCTTCCCCCATTGCCTCTTCCTTGCCCCCATATCACTCATATACATACTCACATATACACACAATGTAGTAAGTTTCATAGATAAAAGACCCTCTGCCTATGGCCTTCCTTCTGGAAGTACAGATATTTAAAAATAGATACAGAAAAAACATATGTGGAATGTCTTATATAAAGTATATATATATATATATATAATATATTCATATAAACATACAAACATACTCACATTATACAAATGCATGTATGGAGAATTTCTTTATACATGACATTTAACTAAATCTGTAGACTGGCATTTATAGTGTTGTCCTGCTTTTGGAACCTTAATAATGATACTGTAATGTAGATTAAACAAGTCCCACTTTGAAACATATTTATGTCAAATGATACGTCAGTCATACTGCTGATAAACTGATTGCAATGTTTGTGTGTGCATATTTGTTCATTTTAACACCAAAAACTATTTGGTCAAAATAGTTGGATATTAAAGACCATCAATCTCCTGATTTCTAGCTATTGCAGCTCTGATTTTTATTGGGGGATATTATAGTAAAACATTAATTAAATGATCGGTTTTCTGTAACAGACATTGCGTGCAGCTGGGAAAACCTACATGATATTTTTTGTCCTGGTAATTTTCCTGGGCTCATTTTATTTGGTGAACTTGATCCTGGCTGTGGTGGCCATGGCCTATGAAGAACAGAACCAGGCCACGTTGGAGGAGGCGGAGCAGAAGGAGGCGGAGTTTCAGCAGATGCTGGAGCAACTTAAGAAGCAGCAGGAAGAAGCTCAGGTATGGAGTAACAGTTGGTTCTTTATTGCTCTTTTAGTTTCTTACTAGAGATCTTTGCCTGTTCTAACTGAGCTGGAGCTACCATTTTGTTTTGTACAGCTATTGACATTAGAAGACTCTTAGCCACTCAAACTTAAAATTGTTCATAAAATTGGAGTCACATAAAAATTTTAGACATCATAAAGTAATTAATTACCAGGCTGGAATACAACAGGGATGAAGCTCATTATGAAATATTCTTATGGAAACTGAGAGTGGAATTTAAGAAACATGATTAAGATTTCCAACTACTAATGTACCATCTCAATAGCAACCTTTGATGTTGCGTTCTGTGGTTAATTCATTTCTAAAGTTTTATAGAAACCACTGTGAATGGCTGCTTTTTAAAGGCTCCTTTGGAGCTTCTATATTCTGTTATTCAAACTAAGGTACCAGAAAGGTATCTAAAATTAGGTAATAATGCTTTTTTCAATACTGAAGTTTATCAAGGCTACAGATATAGTGACTGGAGCATTCATATTTTGAAGGGGTGGAAACACAGGATTGGATTAAAAGATGTGTGTGGACATTCTACTGCATGATGAAGGTTGTGGGCAGATATACAGGAGACTGACCAATGTCTGTTATTGAGGTCATTCCTTGTTCCATGCCTCCCATCACTGATAATGTTGGGCAAAGCTAGTCTTTTCCTGAGTCTTAATTACAAGTATTTCTTTACAGTTAATAATTTGTACTTTTCTAACAACTAACAAAGCAGAACAACTTTCTGTGTTTTTCTTTTCCTTCTGTGCCTTTCTTTTCTGAAGTTTGTACTGAAACCTTCAGACATTTTGTCTCTTCTTTTTCTTTTATTTGGCTTTCTATTCATTTTTAAGATTGTTTATCTTCTTACTGCATCTGACATGGTCATTATGCACTATAGGCACAAGTCTTTGACATACATATGTTTTGCTGGAGCTAGTTTTCTATTTATCTGATAATAGGTGGTTTTATTTTCATTAAGCAGAGTTTATTACATTTCTTTGATTTTCTTTTAGATTTAATGCTTTTGGTATGGCAACTAAATTATTTTTAAATAAGTGCCTCAAATTTGTCCTTATATTGTCTCCCAAAATTATGCAACTTTCTGCATTACCTTGAGCTCAGTTCATAGTCTAAGTGAATGCATGTGCAAAATATATATTCTGTTGTATATATTCTGTTTTGTATACATAGGAAGGTAATTATTTCAAAGTCATTTGGGGAATACAATAGCATTTCTCTGCTAAATTGGCATAGTATTTTTGGCAAAAGCCAGTGCCTCTATGTGAATCTGGTTGTATACTCTAATCTGGCTAGCTGGTGTATTCATTATAGTGTCTCTTACACCAGCACTGTACTCTCTGAACTGTTGTATTTATAATACATTTTATAGATGTCTGTATTATACGATGTCTTTGGATTTCTTTTCAAAGATATTTTGATTCTTTGTAGTTCCAAATGAGTTTTAAAATAAGCTTCTCTACTCCAGATTAGATAGTTTCTATCTCAATATCTTCACGTCGACTATCCTTTTCTATTATTGCCTAATTTGCTGTTAGTTTTATCTAGTCTACTTTTCTTATCAGACATTGTGACTGTCTCTGATTAGTATCTTAAACATGTATAGTGCAGTTGTAGCATCACTTTAATGTTTTTGTCTCTTGTCTGTTTCCATTTCTGGTATGGTTTGCTTAATTTCTTGTGTTTATCGTGTGTTTCAATTTTTTCCATTTTAAAGTTCTGAAAATCCTAAACTGAATTCTAGAAAGTTCATTTAGGATTTGCTAGATATTTTTGTATTCCTATAAAAATCCTCGGTCTTTGTGATGAAACATTTCCAACATGAATTAGCAATTTGATGTTTCGTATCTTCTAACATTTGAAGATTTGGCAGATAGGACCGGAGTAATATTTAACATAAAGATGATTAGTCACCCACAACTGCATGACAACCCTTCCTAAATACTTCACTCAATATTCTTTAAAATGAAATGCTTACCAATGCAAGTGGTCAGTACACACATAGCTTAGTGTGATGGGGGATGCCTTATCTCTAATATTCACCTCAGGAAAATACACAGAGAGAGGGGGGAGGGGGAGGAGGAGGGGGAGGGGTAGAAGTAGGGAAAGAGAGAGAGGGAGAGAAAGAGAAGAGCTGAGTTACCTGAGTACTCAAGGTGGATCTCAGAAGAGCTCCACAATTCTTTCCTCTTGTAGCCCTTTCCTTCTGTGTCTGTTCTGAGAACCATGGCCACCTTGGTTAGCCTGCATTTTTAGCTCCACCTCCCCCACTGAGGAAGTGTACAGAGATACCTTTCCACTGAATTTACATCTACAAGTCCAAGATTTTATAACTTTCAGCACTACTTGAGCTTTGGTGCTTTACCATTTCCCAATGTTTTAGAACATCCTGACTAGAGCTTTTGTGTCTTCAGAACCATAATCTTACCTATATTTTTTTGTTTTATTATTTTAGGAGAGGGAAATCTAGCTCCTGCTATTTCAGCTGGACCAGAAGTAAAAGTCCACGTAAAATGTTTTACCTACCAGCTTTATACAGCTTGTTTGTTTGTTTGTTTGTTTGTTTCAGATGAATAGACATAGATCTTTACATTTGAATTACAGTGGATAATTGGAATTTATAGAACCAAAAATTAATTTTTCAACAATTCTGAGTTACTTGTAAATGCTACATAGATAACACATAGTAAAAGAGTCTGTTTCCTCTGACATGCAACTACTTTCTGGTAAAATATGACATAAATTTAAAATACAGTCATTTAAACTTGAGGAATGAAACCCTCAGCTAGGTTTAGACTATTATAAATAATAAGAGTTTAAAGGAGCTGGTTGTCTACCTCATATTTAAATCATCTAAAATGTGCCATTCTCAACTAAATTATCAATTATTGAATTGCAGTGGCCAAATTAACATGATTGGATATAATTTTAACTTTCCATTACTTAAAACATAGCTTAGGGGAAGGGGGCATTTGAAATCAGTGTATCAAGTCCATTTTAGTTTTTTATTGATTACATGGTTAATAATGATTGGTGAATGATGGGAGAGGAATGGAAAGTTACTTGGTGCACCATGAGGCTGTGTGTACTTCAACGAAGCTCAGATCTTTCCATTACTTAGGACCTTTTAGAGCGTGCCTTCTAGCCAATGACCTCATGAAACACAGCATTGCTTTCATTTGTATTTAATGTTTGTTAAGGGTCCTGTAGGCTTAATCATTTTGCAGAAGTAAAATTTAGCCTATTCTAGACTCATTAGGTCTACTGGGAAAATATTAGAGAAAGCTGTAGGATTCAATTTGAAATCATGGTATTTAGTAGATCTACTACAAAATGGTAGACCTGAAGCATGTATAGTTAATGTCTTATGACTTTGAATGGGATTTTAACTTGATTCCATGTTTAAAATGAAAGATTAGTCATGTGATTGTGTTTTTAAGGACTTTAGATATAGTATAAGTTATACAGTTTGAGTCATAAAAAATTGACCTAAGAAAATGTCACCTACTCAAACATTCAGCACTAACTTATTATTGGTTATAAGAGGAATTTAGGATGTTAGTTGTGAACAATTGACTATTAACCAGAGCAAGCAGGAAGTTGGCAGCATCACAAGGTAGGGCATAAACAGGTGCACAGACACAAGCAACGACAGGAAACATCTGCCTTTGAGGGAGTCGGTTAAGCTCTGAGAGCCCAACCAGTGACAGATTTGAGCTGATGAGTGACATGGAAAATGTGTTGTGTCGGAGGTTGCTTTTGTTGCCTTAAAAAAAAATCTGTTTTGGTTTTGAATTGTTTGAACTGTTACTGAGAATAGGCAGGGAAATTGTGTCATATGCAAAACAAACTCCAGAAGTGATTTTAGTGAATGATAATTTCAGGACCATGGCCAGAGGGTATAAGCACTACTTCCTATGTTTTCCGGGGACAAACAAGTCGATAAATGATCATCTCTAGCAGTTCTGTGTCTCTCTATAAGGAGGAAAGCAAAACTAGGACTTTATTTAGATAGTGCAAAGATATATATGTATTCATTCATTCAACAATGCATATTATGTACCTCTTATGCATAACATACCCTGTGCTGTGACTTGCTACTAACTAGTGCTTTATTGACTTGCTTTATTGAACAAAAATGGTTATATTATGCAGCATCTTCACTATTCCTCATCTGTCTGCACAATTTAACAAATGATAGACAACCAAGAATCCAAAGAAATATCGACTGTCTTCCTATCATACCATGTTAGGAACAGCTAAAAGCTGCAAAACAGTTTCAGTTACTACATGTAGGCCTTTCTCATTTCAATGCTTAAATCTGGGACCCTTCATGGGTCCAGTGCTTAATATAAACACATATCCAAATTCAAGACATGACTCAGTATCCATCACTCCACTGAGGTCCTACTGATCCCAGAGACGCTGCAACATGGTGTTTCACAGTTTAAGGCTTTTTAATTTTAGTGAACACAAAGTTGAAAAAGCAAAATTACTAAAGAGGGCTTGCTTTTTCTCAGGAAGGGACAAAGCACACAGCGATGACAAAATTTGTTAAACAGGTTTTACCTGTATCCCTTTAAGTGCCTCTACACACACCGTTCTCACACAGCTATCCATGAGATCTTGAAAACCGAGGCTAAGCTGTCTCCCACTGTACACCATTGTCAGACAGTTGATGGTAAGATGCCTTTTAAATCTTTGCTCACAGAGGCAGGCGGATTTCTGAGTTCGAGGCCAGCCTGGTCTACCGAGCGAGTTCCAGGACAGCCCGGACTACACAGAGAAACCCTGTCTCGAAAAAAAAAAAAAAAAAAAAAAAAAAAAACTTTGCTCACAGAACATTTGCTGAGGGCTTTCTAAGTAGGTGTCACACCAGCCACTGTAAAGGAGTGAAATGCTCATGTGACTTCCAAGAGGAAGATAGAAAAAAAAAAGGTAGATACATTAAAATTATTTATACTTGATAATGATACATGGAAAAAGTGTGACCAATATTTTCCTAATTTAACCTTTCCACTCTGAGCTTATGTTTAAAAACAGGAACATACTTAATGGGCATTTGGCTCAATACATGTTGTGTTGTTTCATATCCTTGCTAAGTCATGGTTAAATCATTTCCAGCCTAAAATTATTATTCCTACAATAAAAATGAAAACATTTGCCCTGTTTTTTATAACCACAGATCTGGCTTTGTTTCATTGATAAATCCAGAAATTCAAAATTTATCAGAATTCATGATGTGGAGATACACAGAAAAAATATATGAGATGTTCTCATACTCTCAAACAAATTAGTGAATTGTTTATTGATAATGCTTATCTCTTATAACATGAAATTTGTAAACATTTAAAATTTACAACCAAAAGTGATATGCCACTCTGTCTGGAATTAAAACATAGGACTAGGTGTAACCACAGCTAAAGACGAAAAGGAACTGGTCAATCCATGATGGCCCGCTCATGTAAGGTAAAAGAGCCACACACTGAAAGTTTGGGTTGGGTTGGGTTTGGGATGGGGCCCATGTAGCCCAGGCTGGCTTCAAATTCTCTGTCTTCCTTTCTCTGTCTCCCAAATGCCAGGGTTACAAATGTATGCCACCACACCCTGAGCTTTAAATGTCACAAAATTCAAAGAAAAGCAAACAAATGAAGTAGGACCACGAGCTTATTCACAATCACATAGAAGAGGCACAGTCCTGGAAAGAAGAGGGACAGCAGTCAAAGAGGATCTACCTCTGAGGAAACAGGCTTTTAATGTAGATAAGTTCTTTCAGGTCAGCAAATGTCTCCTGAACTAACCTCCAAAGAATTTAGTATTAAAGGCCAGTCCAAAGCAGAAGCTACACTGGTCTGTTCTTGCTTTAATGCACATTGCGTTATGCTCTTTAAAAAGGTCAAGGTTATTGTCAAGTAAACTAGAATGCAGGATTCTCCCTCCTATTGATCATACGTGGCAGCACGCTGGCCTGCATTCCTACTCCCGGTTGCTTACCTAAGCTTCTTGTCTTGATTCTCAACAGGCAGTGGCTGCAGCCTCGGCAGCATCCAGAGACTTCAGTGGGATAGGAGGGTTAGGAGAACTTCTGGAGAGTTCTTCAGAAGCTTCCAAGTTGAGCTCCAAGAGTGCCAAGGAGTGGAGGAACCGGAGGAAGAAGAGGAGACAGAGGGAGCACTTGGAGGGAAACCACAGAGCCGAAGGAGACAGGTTTCCCAAATCGGAATCTGAAGACAGCGTCAAGCGAAGAAGCTTCCTGTTCTCTCTGGATGGGAACCCGCTGACAGGAGACAAGAAGCTGTGCTCTCCTCATCAGGTATTGAGGTCTGATGCTCTGTATATCACTGCATCAGGTTTTGATAGATCTCTATAATGTGTCCTTTGTGTGACAGGGTGGTGGCATCATCAAGTTATTTAAAATCTATCATTAATTGTCTTAGAAAGGGATTTTGAAAAATCGATTCAGGCAAAACTTTAAGATAATTGTCATTAAACATTTTACAATTTTGAGAGCATATCATTGATTTTTAAAAAAAAAAAGTATAGCCTGCTTCTCAAAATATTTCACTGGGACTCTATAGGAAGCCACTATTCAAATAGTTTTCCCTTTTTAAGTACTCTGATAATTTGGCTTCTTTATGAACCTTTTGCTTTGACTATAGGAAATAATATTATAACATATATATGAGTTCTGGAAAGGAATGTCTCATGACTTGCCTGTTTCTTTAGCATGAAAACTCAACTTAGGAGTCTCCATTGTCATGACGTATTACATAGGAAAGAAGAATTACAATCTAACTGCTCTTGAAGAGGGAACGTTAAACTTAGTTAGTAGTGGGAATTAAGGCCAACCATCAATTCACAGAACCAATGTTAGCATATATTTAGGCCAGAAACAACAAAGTAGTTTTAATTTTTTTAACTTAAATAAGGATTACAAAATTTGAACAGTAAATAGTAGGATTGAAAACCAAGATAAATGCCATTGTACTTTGAGGTCTATTTTATCTACTAGTACAGTGTGTGCCATAAATTACAAACTCTTCAATTATATTATTTACTCAAAAACTATCACAATTGTCAGTGCCTTGAGGATCATAGTAAACAACCAATATAAAGCAAAAACAACAAATAAAAAGCTGTAAGTCAACCACAGAGTATAGCATCCTCCTAATAAGAAACAATACTTTAAGGAAATTAATAGTGCTGACATGAACTTTGACAAAAAGAGAGTGGCAATCACAAATTTTATCCCAGTAGAGTACTTGGTTATTTTCTTGTTTTGATTTTGTTCACTTTTAGACAGGGTCTCACTCTGCAACCCAGACTATCCTTGAACTTTAGTCTTGAAATTCTCTGTTTTAAAAAGCTATGTAAGCTCGATAGGAATCCTATGTAATTAAGGAAAAGTTAAAGCTGACGATTTCTAATCAAAGACACTAAAAAAGTGTTGGGTGGTTTCAATCATTTATGAAGGCACACACATATTGTTGATGCTCACATGACAATTGTATATCTCTTGAAAGTGGGATTATTTCCCTTCTTGTCTAAAAATGTACACATTACTTTCTTCAAGCAGCAAGTATTTATTAAGCACTACCTTGGTTTCTTTTCCAGTAGCTGTGATAACAAAAGTACCATGTGAGAATGGGTTTATTCTGGTTTATGAATCCAGGTGATAGTCTGTCATTGAAGGGAAGTCAAACAGGAGTTGGAGACAGCTGGTTCTGTGTCATCCATAGTCAAGAAACAGAGACACAATTCTTTCATTTGCCACCCTCTCTCTCTTTTCCTTTAGTTTAGGACTCAGCCCATGGGTGGTGCCACTCACACTTAGGGTTGGTTTTCTCACCTCGATTAACTCAATTAAGATAATTCTCTACACAAATATTCAGAGGCCCATTCTCAAGGCACTTAAATATTATATTAATTTGAGAATTAACACTAATCATCACAATTACCACTTATGCAACAGAAAGCTCTCTAGATGTTGAAAATTCCCTAATGAAAAATGAGATTCCATTCACTGATATAATGGAACTTTATTGTAAAGATTGATACAGTAATCATGTCAGACATGCTGCATGGATATCATGGATGGTGATCAATACTGTGGGAACAGGAGCCATATGATTGATGGTAAAATTTTAAGTTGGATGGTTTGAAATGACATTCTAAGATTTTGGAAGGTCAAGGGAAGAAGATATATCATAGGACTCCCTTCCAGGTCCAGTGTAAGGGATGTTGCAAAATCCTTATGTGAGAGTATGCTCGCAACCCTCACAGAGCAATGAGACTTGAATAGCTGGTGCTGGGGGAGCCACAGAGAGGATAGAGCAGAAGGAAAGTAGCTAATCTAGCTGAAAAAGAAGGCATTAATACTGTACTCTCAAGCAGGACCATGCCAGACACTCTTTACAGTGTTTGCTTTGTATGTGCCAAAAGGCTTTCTCTTCTATGAAAAGAGTCTGAGAAGGCAACAGGAACATCAAACACTAATTGACTGGCATACTCTTCAAAACAATATAAATCTCCTGAAGTAAAATCTCCTGAATGTCAAAGCAGAGAAACCATAAGTTATGGGCACCCGTCTTCCTCCACTGATGTGAATTTGAATGTTATTTTACATTTGTTGCATTATTTACATTTATAGGCATGACACATAGTCATTGTACACCATGAAATTAGTTAAAGATGTATAATGGAGATTCTTCTTCCTCAGGACTTTTATCCCTGCTGTGTGGACACACTGGGACCATGTATTTTAAACCAGAGGCTTAGAGCTATAGCCAAATATAGTTGCTGATGTATTTAAGTTGAGATGAGGCACAAATGAGTATTTCCAACAAATATACATTCTACAAAGTCTACTAAAACACCTGTTAATTCCCTGTATCGTCTTCATTGTTCTCAGCCCACGTTGGGTTTGGACCTTACATACTGGGTTATGTCACAGAGAATCAGTGCTTACACTTACTCTTTTATTATTGAAATTTGAGAAAAAGTCCACGCATTTATCTTTTAAGTACAGAGGAAAACAAAATGAAGCCAACACCTGTAATTTATGTTCTAAGAGGCATGAGGCGAGGAGAAATGGTCCTTCAGTTCAGCATAAAAGCTTTCTCTAGAAAAAAAAAGCTTGCCACAGCTGTGGGTATTCCCTTAACTCTGCTGCATCTTACAAGTGTGTTATTTTTGGTTTATTTTCTCTGAATACTATTTTTGTTATCTTCTTTTTCTGGTTCTGTTGCCTTGAAAGCTGTGCCCACACCCATTATTATACTTTCCAAAGAGTGAAAAGAAGTTCAAATAAACTCAAAGATCTGGACCGCCTCTGAAAAATACCCAGACATAAAAGCATGCCAGTTTCAGGCATGTTCAGATATGTTATAGATGTAAAACCATGGCACATACCCCCAAGGATTGTAACATAAGCAGATTTTCACTTCCAGAGACAGTTTTAGAACACAGGTAGATTAAGATTATTATACTTAACCTTTCTAGAAATTAATGTAAGTTGTACCAGGAGAAATGTAAGTTTATACTTCTCTGGGTATAAGATCCATCTGGGTTTGGAATCGGCTGGAAGTTGGGTTGAAAATCTAAGTTATGTAATCACATCTATTATGTCTTCACCATGTGGGGTGTGTGTGTGTGTGGGGGGGGTGTGGGTTATGGGTGTGGGTGTATAACAAAACACCGGAGACCAGGTGGTTTATACGGATCTGTATTTTGACATATAATCTGGAGGCTGAACATGATGATAGCTTCATCGTGGTTTCTGAGAAAGCCTTATGAGTGGAAGGGCAAATGACCTCATTCAGAAAAGAGGGGAATAAATAGCATTAATCTATTCATGAGGGCAATATCTCTAAAAACTGTCACATCATGGAATTATGTTTCTAACAAATGAACTCTTGGTGTACACACACACACGTGTGTGTGTGTGTGTGTGTGTATACATATATATATATGTATATGTATATGTATATATATGTGTGTGTATATATATATATATATATATATATATATATATATATATATATGTGTGTGTGTGTATTGTCTGGGAAGTTTCAAAGCACTCAGTCTCCTATAGCCAGTATTTTATTGCATATGTCAAGGGTGGGATTCAGCATGTCAGTATTCTTAAAGTGAAGAACACAGCTTTAAGTCTTTGGATAAAATCAGTGCCTGACACAGGTTCCACACTCTTGTTTGAACTGGGTGCTATAGATACACAGTACAGTTTCGGCACACGCTACAGCTACTGGGTCCTGTAGAGAATTTACTTAACAAAAGACACATTTCAGAATGAAAAGTTCCTTTTAAGAAGTTTCAAAGGACAAAGGCAGTCATCTGGGGAAAGTCATAAACATAAAGTTAAAAATGAGACCCAAGACAATCAGTCTGGTCTAGTTAGGCAGAGAAATAAAAAAGAGAAAACAAAAACAAATTGAATCTGTTTTTCCTCTGTTTTCTCCACTAAGATTATATTTGGTTTTATACTGGAGGAGAAAACAGAAGTGCAAACCAGTTGCTGCCAGTGCTTGATTAATGAATTAGCATATATACATATGTTAATATGTTAGTATATATTGGTCTCTTCTGTTTTGCTTTCATTTGGTTTGGGACAGAATCTTGCAATGCAACACCGACTAACCTAAAGTTCTCAATCAATCATCCTGCTTCTGCTTCCCGAGGGCTAGTACAATAAGCAAGCACGTGCCTGCTGTCATGCTTCAGACATGGCTATGTGGTGCAGGTGTCGCTTGGATTGTGTGTGTGTGTGTGTGTGTGTGTGTAGTAATAGTGGTTATGAAGAGAGTAGGGGCAGGGAATAAGAGAACAAGAAAAGAAGGAAAAAGAAATACCATTATTAACGATGAGGAGAGGAAAAAAAATCTTCCATTCCTTGACCAGGAATATTTTTAGAAACTATCACCAAAGTTAAATTAATCCTGAGTCATTCAATGCAGTTTAAAATCCATTCAAAGAGTCAAAGAAGGATATAAGCTACATCCTATTTTCTGGTATTAGGGAACGGCTTATCGCTTTATTTGTAAATGTGTATGATAAACGTTTTTGTGGGCTGGGGAATCTATCCCAGTGGGATATGCTTGCCTAGCCAATGCTGACTGAGACATGCATGGTTACATTACCCAAGCTCACAAAGGGAAAAAAAAAATCATGAAAGCCCAAGGTGTCTTTATTTTGAATTACCTAGCTCTCTTTAGTGGAATTAACATGAAGTCACAAGAATCTCCTTCTTTGTTCCAGTCAGTCCTGTTATATGCCTTGGTTCTTTAAGCTAGTGTTAAATTTTTAGTAGGCAGAGTACAACAGAGAACATTAAAAATCCTCTTACATTTGCTGTGACACATTGACTCTCAGGTCAAGTGACTCGCTGGCCACCCTGTTGGAAATGGTTAGAAAATCTGGAAGTTCTGTACCATGCTTCCTATTTGAGTAGAGACAAATGTGTCTGGAAACCTTCCTGGTAGAAGCCAGAGAACACGGACACAATGATATCGTTTTTAGTACTGGAGTTATCAAGGTGGTGATTTAAGTACTCTTAGAATTTGATATAAATATTTAGAATCTGAACTAACAGTCTCAAGTCAATTTTTCCCCCAAGTTGCATGCCCTTCAGATCACAGAACTGAGCAGTGAAAGTCATCTTTTACTTTTGTACACCTCCCCCCCCCGCCCCCATTGTAATAACACACTCCATCTCACAATGCGAGAGTGAAGCTTAGATGACGTGCTTGTGAATTTAATCAGTTGTGAATCGGGAGTCGTATACTGGCATGCTTTATGATCAAATGTATCCTGACGTTTGCACTGTGGTCTTCAATATAAAAAAGGAAACCTATGTGTCCCTATGAATTCCACTTACCTGCGTTTAAAGAAAAAGCTGACAGTAACCCCAAAGCAAACGGTTTCTGCAATCGTAAGATTTTTATTAAACAATTATGTCCCACCCTGCCCCTGTCCCCGATCTCTTCCTTCCTTGCTTTCTCCTCAGTCTCTCTTGAGTATCCGTGGCTCCCTGTTTTCCCCAAGACGCAATAGCAAAACGAGCATTTTCAGCTTCAGAGGTCGGGCGAAGGACGTGGGGTCTGAGAATGACTTTGCCGATGATGAGCACAGCACCTTTGAAGATAGCGAGAGCAGGAGAGACTCACTGTTTGTGCCGCACAGACCTGGAGAGCGACGCAACAGTAACGTTAGTCAGGCCAGTATGTCATCCAGGATGGTGCCAGGGCTTCCAGCAAATGGGAAGATGCACAGCACTGTGGATTGCAATGGTGTGGTTTCCTTGGTGGGTGGACCATCAGCTCTTACGTCACCTACTGGACAGCTAATGCCAGAGGTGATAATACATAAACCAGCTACTACTGAAACTTTACTTCAATTGAAATTAAAAAATCCAGGCTTGGGCAGTTGAGCCTGTTTTGTGATACTAATTCCTGCAAATGAAAGTGCCTACAAGTAACATGATTAAGTGAATGAAAAACACAAAACAAAACAAAAACAAACAAGCAAAAAAAAGCCCAAAAAACCAAACGAAACCAAAACCCAAACTTGACTTGTGTGGACATATTAGCTATTTAAGGTTAAAAGTACTCAAAATTTAGAATCTGAGATAAAGCACAAATCTACATCTTTGGTAGATTTATTACAAATGCAAAATAATGAGCACTTTCACAATCAAATCTTTATTATTAATGTTTCCCTTAAATTATATAATCATCCATCAGGTCATATTCTGAAATGCTTATATTAAAATTAAATATTGTAATGACTAATGTATTGACAATGGACAGTTTTAGACATCTGTCGATAGTATAGTGCTATTTGAAAAAATATTCCAAAATAAAATGTGTTGATGAAATGGCATATGGAAATAAAGAAATCTCAGGAAAGCACACACATTTCATTGTCCATCTGTGTATGTGCATGGAAAAAAAATGGCCCATATATGTCAGTTTGTCAATATAGCCTCAAAGAAAATAATCCAGTCTTGAGACTATATAATAATATTTAGTTTTGTGGAAAGATTGACTATTCCTCACTGCTATAAGTTGAAGAATAATCTGTATTTGAATGAAAAAACTTATTACAGCATGCTTATAAAAAAAAATTTCCCCCTAAACATTGCCATGTTGTGTAAAATGCTTATGTAAAATAGTTGCTTTATAAAGTTGCATCCAGCCAGTGAGCTCTTGTCAACGGACCTGTGTTCTTTAAAAAAACATGTTTATAGAGTATGATAATCTATTCAATATCTTCATGTCTTATTATTACTTGAGATTGTTACTTGAAAAAAAAAAGGACTTGCACGAAGCATGATTTTCCAGAGAGATGCTATATATTCTTGTGTCATCAATGGAGAAGGGTGGTTTGAGCCATTAGTATTTGGTTTGCAGGGTACCACCACTGAAACGGAAGTCAGGAAGAGGAGGCTAAGTTCTTACCAGATTTCGATGGAAATGCTGGAGGATTCCTCTGGAAGACAAAGAGCCATGAGCATAGCCAGCATCCTGACTAACACCATGGAGGGTAAGAGGCCGGCTGTAAGATTCTGCTTTACACTGACTGTCTACTCTGAACACAGGTTCTTTTTGCAGACAGTCTAATTCATTTTCAAGTCTAAAATTGTGGTGTGTGTATGTATGTGTGTGTGTGTGTGTGTGTGTGTGTGTGTGTGTGTGTGTGAGAGAGAGAGAGAGAGAGAGAGAGAGAGAGAGAGAGAATACATTTTTCATATTACTTGTAAAGATGAGTATTAACCTAGTTGTCTTTCATTTAAATTTTACTTTTCGTGTAGAGTGGCATGTCTCCCTTCGATATCATATCATTGAAGACTTTTTCTAGTGTTATATTATCCAACAGAAAAAACTCTTTCTTCTTTCAGCCTAGGCGTATAAAGGTCAATGATGTCAGGGTTAGAGAGAGATAGCAATGAGCTAGACAAAGCCAAGCCTGTGTTCCATTCAAATGAGGGTCCCAAAAAATGTGCCTTTTCCATCATCTGTATTCACAATTGTAAAAATCCTCTAAGGGACACTTGATACAAACATTTGGTGATTTTGTTCACTTTTTTAAATTCCCATAACATTTCTTTTACAAGTTCTATTTGGTAGTGATATATTGCATTTTTTGTTTCATTATTACTTATTTTGAGGTTGAATATTAAATCTAAAGTACTTACTTATATTAAGAGAAAACGGGTCAGAATCAGTGTGCATTTTAATGAACATTTTATGGATATCCATATGTAACAAGGTAAAATATATAATAAGATTGTTTTCTATACAGTCTATTAATCCAAGTACTGTGAATTTCTATGCCCATGAATAAGCATGTTTTATCAAAAATATGTCATTTAGCAGAAACAGTAATTAATTTTTACTGTTATTTAATATTTTTCTTCTTTATTACCCACCAGAACTTGAAGAATCTAGACAGAAGTGTCCACCATGCTGGTATAGATTTGCCAATGTGTTTTTGATCTGGGACTGCTGTGATGCATGGTTAAAAGTGAAGCATCTTGTGAATTTAATTGTGATGGATCCATTTGTTGATCTTGCCATAACAATTTGCATTGTGTTAAATACACTGTTCATGGCCATGGAGCATTATCCCATGACGGAACAGTTCAGCAGTGTGCTGGCTGTGGGAAACCTGGTAAGTGTTATAGGGGAGGGAGCAATGTAATAAAGAAAAGCCCTCTGTGCTGTACTAAACTGAAAAACTAATCTTCTTTCTTCACAAGAAGAAACATCTAAAGGAATATTTGAGTGTTCCTCAGATAGAGTAATTTCATCTGTGTTGAGGCTGGTTATGTAGGACAGTATCTTGCAGATTAACCGTGATGTCTAATGGTTAACCCCTCTTTACACTGTAAAGGATTACATAGCGGAAATGAAGGCTCAAAGGAAACATGAGATCCACAAAATTTGAATTTATAAGGTCTTCTCAGAACCCATACTCATTGAATGGATGGCCAAAGAATCAATTTCTTACTTTTTTTTTCCGATGCAATAACATGCAGAAGAATGCAAATCGATCCATACTTATCTCCTTGTACAAAGCTCAATTCCAAGTGGATCAAGGACCTCCACATAAAACCAGCTACACATGAGTCTCTTCAGTGTGAAAGGTGTAAAGGCTAATTCATTGTTTGTAAGTTAGGTACCTAATTCCCCAAAATTCATACTCTTTTTTTTCTTCTGCCTGATTCTACTTCACTATTTCTCTTCCCTAGAGTTTCAACTTGATGGTTGAGCTTATATATATTATTAAATTAACATCTTCCTTTTACTATTCCAAGAGTACTTGAATGATGGGGATTGAGTTGCCTCATCAAACACAAAAGATGAAGGACCAAGCCTTGTGAAGGCTGGTGATGCAGCTAGGATGCAGAAACTAGTCTTGGGGGAGGGGAGGACAGTGTAAACATTTGCAACATCTCTCAGCACTGGGGTAGCTCACAGGTGGTACATCTCACACCAGATAAATTCTTTTTGAATTCCAGCACAAAGTTTTGAAGCTAGAACCATGCTGTGCATATTTCATAGACAGTCACTTCTTGTATAACCAGTCTCAGAAGGAGGACTAGGTGTGGCCATTTGAAAACATGGCTGTCCCTGAGTAGTCACACAGGTGGAGGAATTAATCCCACCAGAAGGATGAAAAGGGATGTTGGGGAGACAGTGGCATAAATATGCATGCTTATAACTCAACTCATCCTCTCTGTACTGTTGGACGCACAACACCCACCCTTTTCTTCAGCTTTGACACCTATGATGCTGTGATGCTAAATTTTTCCCTATTATTTTTTTTTGATCGCACCAATCACTCCATTCCTGATACGCTCTGTGACCTCTATTGTTGGTTTTTGGATGCCTTACATCATTCATGATGCTTTTCACTCAATATTTTTACATCCCAGCAACTTTAGGGATGATGCAGTCTGCAGCATGATCTTGAGTCCTTTCTGTGTGCCCCGCTGACACAGATCATTGGCCAAGGATTGCTTTAAGCACTGTATGGTCACAGCTGAATGGCCATCCTCCCCAAAACTTATGAGAAATGCTATCATCCTCCCTTCAATTTTGTGTCACATTTAACAGACCCTTCTAGCCACAAAGCTAGAATTGTTAGAGCCCCTGGGACTTAATGTTTTCTTTATTCCCCATATCTACTTGATATGAAAATCCATTATTTCTTTCTTCACAGTGTTTATCTTTTACTATTAAAAACATTAAAAGTATTTCTGGCATTCATGTCTTGTTTCCTTTATAACCCCCATCAGTCACATCAGAAAAGCCTTGTCACAACACCACACAAATGCCACACTGAAGTTTATGTATTTAAATAGTTCTCTGTTCATTGATTTCTACATCCACATCTAGAATGTTCTCAATTCATATTCTTCCAAATTCCTCTTCCTCCTCTTTCTCATCTACCTCAGTACATTAAGCAACTTTACCTTAATCCCTAATGAATTTTCTTTTACCAGAAGGTGTCGTTTTTTTTTCATCTGTTATGAATTTCTCAGTGGCGGACCCTGCATCTGTTTTTGTTTTGTGTCTCCCACTAACTGTGTCTACATTGTAGTTCCTCAATAAACAAATGACTGGGTATTTCTGCTCTCAAAGAGGTTGCTTCAGGAGTCAGGCTTTTGTAAAAATAACAGTCACTTTAGAATCCACAGCCAGTAAGACCAGGTTATAACTGTCACTGTAGATGAATAATATACTCTCTGGAAAGGTACAACACTTGGAGCTTTGTTCTTTTGTTGTTGAAATGGATGTCATGATGCCCATCTCTGAGGCTGCAGTACAGGTCAAATGAGGTAAGCTGAAAGAATCTAGCAGTGTGCCTAGCATCCAGCACGCACTCAGGGACCAGCTTCCTTCCTCCCACATGCACACCATTAACCTCCTGAACCTTTCATTGAAGTGTCGATCGATGGAAAACATTTCTGATCTTAGCCCTTATGTTTTTCCCAGGATATTGGGATGTTGGGGAAATTGAATAAATGAGGAATATTTTCAAAATTTTCCAGAATATAGATGGAAATTGATTTTTATGGTCTTTCAGTGTTGAAGCTGTTGCATATGTAAATATGAGGATGATACAATTTGGATGGTAGGGTCATCAGGTGGAAAAGCAGAAGTCAAAAGAGCACTGAGTCTTAATGAAAGAGTTCACTTGTCCTAAATTATACATCATAGATGATAAATGGTTATATTTTGTTGGGAGTTTATTGAAGCTCCCAACGCATGACCATTTCAATAGGTTAGCCTATGTTTCTCAAATAACTATGTAGTGATTTATATATGAAACCATAAAAGTGTAGGCTAAGTTAAGAACAAAAGACTACAAAAGGGTGATGGACTCTTCTGACTTGACTTTAATCAAGGAGTTCACTTTTCTGTAGTTACTTTCTACAATACATAAACATTACATTCCTTCCCAGATGACTGGATTGATTCAATTTGAGTATCTGGAAACATAAAATTCTCTGTTGAGCCTCTTTCTGCTATTCCATATTTTCACAGGATGTTGTCTTTTGGGTTGTTTCTTTCTTTGTTTGTTTTTCTGGCCATTTTAAAACTCAAGCTCCTAGTGTAGGGACCCTATAAACCAGTCTGTCCATCATATTAAGTTAGAGAAGCTTTTCCTTAACAAGTTATCTGACAGTACTAAAACTACAGAAAAATACAACAGCATTACCAAGTGTTTTGGGGACCTACATTAGAAATATTTAAGGCTCCCCCCCAAAAAAAAGAAAAGAAACATTTAAGGCAAATGCTGGTAATGTTGAAATGAGAATGTTCATTCAAACATTCTTAAGGAGAAGTTTCATGGTGGCATTACATTTTGGATGAAAGTCAACTCTGGTTTATGCATTTGCTAGCTGTGGGAGAGATAGCCATCTCAGCAGAACTAAAGAGTTTAATTTTTATTTTCTGTAGGAAGAAACATTGAGGACCCTTTAGCTAAAGAGTTCCTAGTTTGTTTTAAAGCATTTCTATCACCAGGATGCCTATTTTAAATAATATCTGCCTCTGAAGGTTTTACAGAAATCAGACTCATTTGAGTTAGAGCCCATTTGAAGTTCACCATGGAAACTATTTGTAAAAAAAAAAGATCCCACGGTGAGCTACTGCATAAAATGAAAATATCATTTTTCAAATGTATTCCACATAACTTACAATATGTATTTTATTTTTATATGAATGACACATAAGTAACAGCAGTTTATGTATGTTTCTGAAACTGGTATTTCCTTTTAAAATATTTGTACAATTTAAAAATGAGATATTGGCTATATATGTGCTTTTATAAGAGTGCTTCTGGATATTTAAAAAGCAATATGATGTTTTAACATACCAAATGATTCTAGTAAATTTATTTTGACAGAGCTTCTTCAAGATAAAGGTTGACTTGCTTTAGTAACTTTGACTTTACCACTGTATAATAGACCCTTTACCTATAAAGAATTAGGATGACTATTTAAAAAGATTTTGGCAGGAATAATGAACACACATGCGTTTCCATTTTCATTGCCTGTGGTTTCGAGTTTGAAATCCATGTTTAATGTGCTCTGTTTTATTTGTTTCTGTTGTCAAATACACATTTCCTCTATTCTCACCATATTATTCTTAATTATGGATGTGTAATACTTAGGGTATCCTCCTGCTTGTTCCGATTAAATCACAGTTCCTTTCTCTATTAATCCATTAACCTTAATTCTGAGGCAGGCAGCCAGAGCCCATTATTACAAAACGTTTGTGGCAAACACTCTTAATGTTTCAAGAATGTCTGTAAATACAGAAACAAACTGCAACCCATTAAAGAAAACTACAAAATTACAAGTAAAATGTATACTTTTTTTTTTACCAGTTTTAAGTAATTTTTAGACTTCCAATAATATGTGGATTTATTCCCAATAATGCGTTTTGCACCATTTTTAATAATATTACAGAAAAATAAATGTGCCATTCTGTAGACACATAATGTATCACAATGACTATAATGCCAGAGCAATTATCCAGACTCAGATTGAAATCGTGCACAGTGAAAGGTTTTCAAGTTTGTTTTCCCTAGAAATCCAGCTGATTTGTTAAATAAGACAAATCTATTCAGCACAATGCCAGCTTGTGAGGAAATGTCTAAGTCCATATTGATTTGTTTTGTATTTGCTATGGATTAGCACTCTTGGTGATTCCTGCAGCATCTGCGCTTAGCGCTGCTCAAGTGTTCTCTCTCTGTTTCCCCCCAGGTCTTCACTGGGATCTTCACAGCCGAAATGGTCCTTAAAATCATTGCCATGGATCCGTATTATTATTTCCAAGAGGGCTGGAATATTTTTGATGGAATTATTGTTAGCTTGAGTTTGATGGAGCTCGGCCTGGCGAACGTGGAGGGGCTGTCCGTGCTTCGGTCCTTCAGACTGGTATCTCCTACTCTTCGTGTCCCGTCTCTCATTAGCATAGCATTTATTTTTAAATGTGTGTTTATATAATTATCATAGTTTGTGAAATAGCATTTTAATTACACAAGTCAATATCCTCAGGAAATGTACAATCATGACCTTTCAAGATAAGTATAATCTACTTTCTAGAATAATTAAAAAATGACTGAAATAGTTTACAATTCAATATGTATGAGACGTTAAAAAACATATATGCCCCTTCTAAATTAGTTTTATACTCTGAAATTGTTTTCATTTTATATCTGTGAGGTGAAGAAAAAAAAAGGAAAAGAAGAAACGCAATTAAAAAGCATTAAGTTCCAGTTAATGTCAGGATTTTAATCAACTCTACTCTTATTAGAGGAACTGCTATAAAGCATGTAGAAGCTGGGAATAGTGGTTTATATCTCTAATATCAGTACTTGGGAGGTGAAGTCAGAAGAACTAGTTTAGATTTACCCTCAGATATACCATGAGTTAGAGGCTAGCTTGGACTACATGAGACTGTGTCTCTAAAACAAAAACAAAACAAATTCAACACATAAAAAAATGTTTGACATATTTGGTATTTTAAATAATGATATCACAAAATGTTTTGAATTATAGCAAAAATAATTGCTAAATGTATCTATATTTTGTTTGGAATTATATATACATTTCAATTATATATAAAAAGTATATATACATTTCAAATTGAACAAAAGCTTTTAAAAATTGAATTATCTTATTTCACACCTTTTTTTAAGAAAAAGAAAATGTAATCCATATTTTCAATGTTCCTTTTCATTTTTAAGAGTAGAATAAGAAGTGACAGTTGATGCATTAACAGTGTCTGTAATTAAAGTAGTAATTTTTCATAGGTAAATCTAAAATGAGAATCAGTAAATCTAAAATGAGAATTATAAAGAAAAAAATGTATTTAAATGATATGACTTGATTTATAACTCTAATGTTATTATTACCCTTTTGTTTTGAATCTACATTATGATCGACTCATTAAATAATAATCTGGCTCCCAAGCACACTACATTTCCTTTTATTTCATTACAGCTTAGAGTCTTCAAGTTGGCAAAATCCTGGCCCACCCTGAATATGCTCATTAAGATCATCGGCAACTCGGTGGGCGCACTGGGCAACCTGACCCTGGTGTTGGCCATCATCGTCTTCATTTTTGCCGTGGTCGGCATGCAGCTCTTCGGAAAGAGCTACAAGGAGTGTGTCTGCAAGATCAACGAGGACTGCACGCTACCGCGCTGGCACATGCACGACTTTTTCCACTCCTTCCTGATCGTGTTCCGTGTGCTGTGTGGAGAGTGGATAGAGACCATGTGGGACTGCATGGAGGTCGCGGGCCAGACCATGTGCCTTATTGTGTTCATGTTGGTCATGGTGATTGGGAACCTTGTGGTACGTATGTACTGCAGATCTTCGTGAATAATAGTTTGGGCCTTAGGAAATACAATGGCTTAAGCAGTAAATATCTCTCCAATTTTACTGCCAGCAGCTGAGTGTCAAATCCCCCTACAGGCAATCACTAAAGGACCATCTTATTTAAATTCTCTGAAGTCAGAGTTCCCTGTCTGTGACCATAACATAAAATGTACATGCTATGGAGGATATGAGGATGAGAGGTGCATTTAAAGCATGTTTGGCGGTTGAAAATACTGTTCACTTTTTTCATGTCAAGAAAAATACATTTCCTCATCTAGACTAACTGTATCCTGATATTATTTTCGTATGATAATCTCTTTAAACCCTAAAAATACAACTACCTTTTACATGTTCATAATTCACATTGTTTTCCTTAAAGGTGTGAATAAGACACAAATTCTAAGGACAAACTTTAAAGAAATAAAGTATTCTCCTTTAGCCATGGTTTATAATTACTGTAGGGCACAAAATATGTTCTTAACTGCATTTGCTTTATTAAAAGAAACAACAGGGTAGGATGAATAATTGCACACATACAAACATGTATGTATGTACATGCAAGCATACACAGAAAAGAAAGAGACAAATACAACACACACACACAGCAAGAGAGAGAGAGAGAGAGAGAGAGAGAGAGAGAGAGAGAGAGAGATGACAGAGAGACACAGAGAGAACAGATTTTAAATACTTTAAGCCATTCCTTAGACTCTAGAAGAGGATGGACAAACTGTCTTTAGTTGCGTCCCCACAGCTGAGCCTCCTGAACTCCAAATAGCTGTGGTAACATCAATGTTCCAGTTAATCACATTGGATAAAAGAAGTAGATTTTGAATGCAAAAGAGAGATTTGTTTGGAGATGAGAGATGGGTAGGTGTATCAGGGGTGGGGATGGGGCGGGCATGGTCAGTGTGAGTTGTATACATGAATGGAATTGTCCAAACAAATGTAAATGATTTTTAAAGTCCTAACATAAAGGTATGTGTTTTAATACTTAAATTCCTGAACCATATATGGGTATAGTAAGTACCTACACAGTCATATAAGGTCTTCCTTTTGAAGGATATACTTAAAATAATACTCAAAAGAATGATAGTAGGACATACACATTATTTTTCTTAAAATAGAAAATTAGCCCTAGATTCAGAACAAAATATGATGTTTAAATAGAGAACAACCCAGAGGTACTAGTTTGCATCTGTCCTCCTCCTACATGAGGAAAATCAGTAATTACATTTTAGGCTAAAAATATCCCTGTGCGTAAATAATATCCTTTTACATCAGACTTTATGAGTTATCCCTGTAATAGCCACAGACCTCCAGGTATCCCCTGCTGTGAGTCACAAGGACACTCCACAAATCTAAGGAGAGAAGGGATTTGCAGTATATGAGTCTGGCTGAACCTTAGAACGTTTTAGACTTTTCTCCACTTTCTACACTATTTGAACACCCAAATTTTAAAGTATGCTGGATGGGAAATATATTAACCCTTGTGTAATTTGCTATCTCTGCTATTACAGTTTGTAGCCACGGGACCAAAGAAATCTGTTTCTACTACATATTGGTTTTGTACAAATTAGTGGATTATTAGATAAATTCATTATTTGTACACATGTACCTAGATACTCCATGGACAAGCTGGATAATGAAAATGAAAATAGCGTGTTTTGTGGGTATGACAAAAGTCATTGAAAGTGGGACTTTTGTCTTCTCACTGGCGAGTCTGGGTAGATATGATTTAATTGTTTCTTTTTTTCCCTGCTATTCTCAGTGGAGAGGGGTATCTAAGTTACTATTCCCCTTTACCACAGATAGACATGATCATGCCCTTCGAATATTGTGTGACTTTACTTTGGAGCGTGATGCACACTAATCATTTGAAAGCATTTCATAAAACCACTATAGCAAATATCTGAGCTCCATGTCCTCTTACTGACTATTCTTACCCGTGTGTCAGTTTTAACATGGACCTTTTACTCTTTTGTCTTTAGGTTCTGAACCTCTTTCTGGCCTTATTGTTGAGTTCTTTTAGTTCAGACAACCTTGCTGCTACAGATGATGATAACGAAATGAACAACCTCCAGATCGCAGTGGGAAGGATGCAAAAGGGGATTGATTATGTGAAAAATAAGATACGGGAGTGCTTCCGAAAAGCATTTTTTAGAAAGCCAAAAGTGATAGAAATTCACGAAGGCAACAAAATAGACAGCTGCCTGTCCAATAACACAGGCGCTGAAATAAGCAAAGAGCTTAACTACCTTAAAGATGGCAATGGAACCACCAGTGGCGTAGGTACCGGAAGCAGTGTGGAGAAATACGTAATCGATGAAAATGACTACATGTCATTCATCAACAACCCCAGCCTCACTGTGACTGTGCCCATTGCTGTGGGAGAGTCTGATTTTGAGAATTTAAATACAGAAGAGTTCAGCAGTGAATCAGAACTGGAAGAAAGCAAGGAGGTAAGTGTGCTTTTCCGTTCAGGCTGCACTTTTTGCATTATCCACGCAGTATGGCTACTCTGTATTATTTTTGTCTGTAGGTGCTTTGTCAACAGAAATTAATGGGTTGGGTAAGATACTTAGCATGCATGAGGTCCTTTAGTACCTAACTCCACACACAAAAACAAGTTAATATTATAGGATAATGTTGGAACATCGTGAGAAACAGGTAAGTTCATTTAATTATAGCTTTCTATGGGAAATCACCATTTGAACGATTAAAATGTTCATTTTCTTGATAACTTGAAAGCCTGGTTTAAAATGTAACCCTAAACAAAAGAGATACTATTTAACATGTTTTCCCTCATTAGTTATTCATTTTAAAAAACTCAATGAACTATATCTTAATCGTGGTGTGCCATCATTGTGAAAAATTTATATAGTCTTTATTCACATTTAAGTATTTCATTTATCATAAGAGTACATTATCTATGAAAGTACTGTGTTTACTAGGAAGGGTCAAGCCATACTGACATTTTTCCTATCAAAGATATGTTCTATATTACCTTGAAAATACTGAGGAACAACATTTGAAGATTATAGTGAATCTTTAGATGGGAAATTTACTCTCATGTGAGTAGTTGATAGAATGAACAAAGAAAATTTTCATGTGCTATGATTTGAGCTCATTGGGTTTAATGACAATAGCTTAGTAGCATTACTTCAATTAAAATATTTTATTATTATTCATTTATGGCCTTTGGACGTAACAGCTGGAAGTTAATCTAGCACAGATGGTGTTATAAAAGATCTTTAGCTGGAGGGAATAACATCAACACCCCAGGAATCAAACCAATGAAGTTTGATTTTATGAATTCTTTTGGAGCTTTTGAAAACCAGTTATACCAAGATAATTTGCTCTAAAAATTCTTATTAGAAGTTTATGGCATCACAACTCACAGTAGCCCCCATTCTTTTCATATTTTAGAATGTGTTTTAAAACTAAAAAATAAGAACAAAATGAAGTAGCAATGTTTATTTTCAGAGTTGTACACAAATTGTGTGTAGCACATCTAATTTACTTCGCTCATTCTAGTAACTAAGACTGAGTTCTGGCCTTATTTATTTTGCATCACCTGGCATGGGTTGACTTAAAAAGAAACACTAACGCACTAGCAGGCATTCATTCATTACTTTGTTCAGTTTGGTCAAAGACAGTCTTTACCATGTGGTTCCCAACAAGCTCAGATGTCACTAAAACTATTTAAAAGTTTTACAGGCCTGTTTTAAATTCTTAGGCATTTAGGAATGGGATGAGAGATTAAATGAGAGAAGATTGAAATAGGCCTCATATTTGGGTCACATCATAAAAAGTGAAAAGATATTGTTCTACGAAGGGGGAGTCAGGGTTGATGATGAGCTCCTAATACTAAGGTGAGTGGAGAGCAGGGGACAGTGAAAGGATGTGTGGGTGTGTCTGGAAGCTTCAGACTGTAGCCTTTGAAAGTAAGTCAGAATTGGCTGCATGGTCATGAAGGAGTCCTTCGAAACAGAAGCAATTAGCAAGGAGTATCTTAGGAACATTTATTAAAGAGAGCAAAGGATCTTAGACTGAGAGATAATGGAGATTATCTTACACATTATTATAGTAATGAGATATTGAAATTCTGGGCTAAAATAAAAAGAGGTCTGAGAGTAATTGGCAAATTAACAGACCTCAAGAATCTGAGGAATCAGAAAAGTGGCAATTCTGCTGTCTGATAAGGTCTTCTGAGAAAGGTGACCAGGTTTGTGTGGAAAGAGTGAGATTCAGAGTTTAAGTTTTGCGTATCACACCCATAGATTCTGCTTACCAGGGTTCAGTCAAACTCTGATCAAAAAGATCACAGGAAAACATGCCTACTGAATAGATACATGCTGTTTTCCCACTGTTCCCTAAAAGAATGCAGGGTAATAATTATTTACATCGTATTTTGTACTGTAGATAATCTATATACAAGAGTATTGTGTAGGTTAATGCAGGGACTACAAATACTAGGCCAGTTTCTATACAGGACTTATACATCTGTTGGT
The DNA here is from genome assembly GCA_021653895.1 of Mastomys natalensis. Classification (NCBI taxonomy): domain Eukaryota; kingdom Metazoa; phylum Chordata; class Mammalia; order Rodentia; family Muridae; genus Mastomys; species Mastomys natalensis. Next base: position 472,209 of record JAJTUV010000064.1, read on the forward strand.
TTGGAATTTGTAGAGTCCTGGAACTGACTCTACAAGAGTCTCTACAAGAGATGTTTGGGTTAAAGGTAACAGTGTTGGTCAGAGTCAGAAGTCAGAGCTAAAAGTAGACTAAATAATTCTAGGCTTAAAATTATTTGATTCCCTGAAAATAGGAGAGGTCAAAAAATAATTATAAGGCAGAAATATAGTAAAGCTAAGGACAGAATTGCTTGACTAGTGTAAGGTCAAGAAAAGACAGAAAAGCCAAAGCAAAACAAAGGAACTTCTATTACATTAATAACAGAGACTGATAACAATAGCCTTATGAAGAATAAATACCTCCATTTGTTTCTGCCAAAAAATGCTATGAATATATTTCCAAGCCTCCTTAAGGTCCACAGATATTTCTTTTTAATGGCTTAAACATCATAAAGCTTGGAATATTAAGATGTGATTTGTCATTCATCATCAATTCCTGGAAAACATTTGTTTCCTCCACAAAAACTTATTATTGGGTAATTTCTATAATTCTATACCCTTTCAACCTAGTTTTGCATAGATAAAATCCAGTTACAGAAGTTAATGACATTTTTAATATATAAATATTAGTAGGAACATCATCAAAGCAAACATAAGCATATACATATATGCCTTGTTAGATTTTGAAATGATCATTAAAAGCAATATTAAATATTACTTTGCTGTGTGGCTGATAAGATGCCTCAGAGATTAAGAGCACTTGCTGCTCTTGCAGAAGACCTAGGTTCATTTCCCAGCACCTACATGATAGGTAACATCTGTCCCTTATTCCAGTTACAAGGGATCTGACACTGCTCTGGACTTCAAAGGCACTGGAAGGTTCACATCCATAATTACAGGAAAAACGGTCACATACAGAATATTAACTTTATATATTAAATATATAAAATATATATGGTGTTACGAAGATGAGTGGTAGGGAGGTGAGAGAGGATCTGGGTAGGGGATGGAATAGGATCAAAATTCGATGTATTAAATTCTCAAAGAATAATCAAAACATTATTATGTATGTTTCTTGATATCATGTTCTGTTTAATAAACAATAAAGTTTTAATTTATTCAACATTAATTTTTATGTGGATGATATATTTAAGTTAGTACCATAAAAACTTATCCAAAAGCAATAGGAAAATTCTCATGTATGCTCAGAGGCATCACATGACATAGAACTTTAAAAAACAATAGCAAATATTGCTATACTCTAACATTACAGGGCAGTTTTAGCTAAATTCCACCTAAGTATACTTAACATATGCACCACGCTGCACAGGCGCGCCTGCGCAGGACACACACACACACACTACACACATAACACACACACACGCGCACACACACACACACACACGAATGTTATTTTTATTTGGTTTATTTTGTGCGTGTGTGTTTTGTTTTTTTTACTAGTTTCTGGACCACAGCTGAAGTAAAGCATTGAGTTCTACTTTGAAGAGCATGTGATATCCTTTGGTTTTGCTCACAGAGTAAGCCATCATTAGGCTGTTCCCAACAGAGTTTTATTACATTTATCCTTAAAACTAGAAAACATTTCTAAATTGCATACATTTTCTTACTACATTAGGTAGTAAACCAATCAACTCAGATGATTGAAAACCTGAGCTCTCAAGTATTTCCACTCATTTCTGTAATAAAATATGACTAGAACTGATGCCAGAGATAAATAATCCCTGATTTAGATGTAAACTCTAGTATTATATGCATTACCTAATGTGTACTTCATAAATGTGTTCATTATACGTGTATGTATAAGCCACTTATATAAACAGACTGATATGGAAACAAACTCAAAGCGTTGCATGAAAAAAATTGAAGACATGAATTTCAAAATACTTTTTTTTTTATTTAAGGAAACTCATATTTCTGCAAAGAGTGTAGCATTCTCTAATATACCATTCTGTTTTTTATGGTTTTAATGTTCACATAATCATAATAACTAACTATAGATCTGTCTAATTTAATGTTTAAAGGATTACTGGCTTATCGTCCCAAAGGAAAGATTTAGAATGTGTTCTTTCAATGACCATGTTATTAGCTGAATTCCAAATTCAGTCTAGCGATAGCCTACCATGACCTTCACTTCTGACCATTCTTACTTCTCACAGGGGTGAGACCAAGCTGGCGCCATCAAGAATGCCGCTCTGGTGTTTTTTAAGCAGCCAGAGGTTCGAGCCACCACTTTTACCCAGGTTACCCAAGCAAGTTGTGCTCGTACACTCACTTCCTAAATGAATTTTGACTGGCCTGCATGTTCCGCAGCTATATTCCTTCCCCTGCCGTGGCAAGGAAGTACGAGGCTGGCCCAGCTGCTCTCTGCTGAAGCGTGTGACACATCACAGCATGGTCAGGCGAGACGGGCAGTCCCAACATCATACTGAATTCTGCTGATGGGCTTTCCACTTTAGTCTTTTAGATTTTAAAACAGAAATAATTGCATGCCCGATAAGATTTACCACAATCTATCAATTTTAAACATACTAGAAATGCTTACAATTCGATATCATCAGAGACTTAAGAGAGCATGCATATTTGTAATTTCTGTTTTTATTTCATTAAAAATAAAACCACAGCTTTTTTGTTATTGATGATTCAGCCCTTATACGTAAACTGTGCCACCAAAATAAGCCTCAAGTGATTTGTGTTTGTGTGTGTATGTGCGTATGCTTGTGCGCGCGTGTGTGTGTGTGTGTGTGTGTGTGCATGGTGTGTGTGTGTGTGCGCGTGCAAGCGCTCGCATATGTGATAATACTGCCATTTTCAAGTCATTATATTCAGATCAATGAATTTCACTTTCAACTGAACCAGTTCACGTGCTCTAGATGGAAATGTTTGCTCTCATGCATTCAGAAAGGCTCTATAAGAAGCAACAGGAGAGTAGAGAGATCTTGATGAAACAAGTATATTAGTCTGAATATGCATTTGAGCACCAAGTATCTTTGAATAGTTTGGAAATTTTTTCAGTCAAGTGTCTGAAAAAAACACGGTGATCACTGTAAAGTAGTCCAACAAAAGACTCCATGCTATAAGCATGTGCCATGTGACATGCACGGCACACTAAATCATTGCCCTAATATATTTGTTTTGGGTTTTTGTTTGTTTGATTTTAATTTTTGTGGCTTGGTATTTCCCTGTGTACATTGATTTCTCGCTAAATGTTCTACCTTAGACTGCGTGTCTAAAAAATGCCACTTGGAACATTTACTGGTTTTGATGGTTGGTTCTAGTTTTTTGAGAAGCAGAGTCATCTCCTGCAAATGCTGTGGTATTCTGGGTTGGCTGAGTCTTTATTGACTTGACTGTCTCCTGTTTGGGGCTGTGATTTGGTCGAAGTGCAAGTTTTAGGGGGAAACTAACCAGAAATCAAACACTGCCAAATGTTGGATTTCTGACAGGCTAAAATCTACTTTAAGTTTACATTTGTCGGTGAGTTTAATTTATACATGCATTCTTCTGTAGGAGCATTGAGACTTAATTGTTGAGTTCAACCAATTCAAGAATATTTTTTAAATGAAAAGTGGAAAAACACTGTTGCTGTTGATTTAGCTGAATAGAACGAAATAGTGTTGGGAAGTTGTAGGTCTCATCATGTTCCTTTCAGGGAAATTTGTTTCTGAAGCTTTTGTGAAAATTTTAAAGAATAAGTGTTTGAGTTCTTGAGCCTTACTGGAAAAAGCACTGTGTTATTTTCAGACATTGATGAACGATGGGAAATGACTTTAGCTTTTGATTTCTTGACTGTGTCTTTCAAATAACATTTCAAGAGGCAGAGACGGGTATGTAAATAGCCACTTTAACCCATCTCGACCTTTAGAGAACTGTTTTCGTGTTCTTCTGCAGAGGAAACCCCAATTAAGTCCGGTTCTGATGGAACTGTTTGTCTCCCTTCTCAAGATAAGTGGTCTTTCTCTCCAACTTTCTTAATGCCCTTTGCCCTACTCTCCACCTACAGCATAATTACTTTCCATTTTACATACCATGCTTTTATGAATATGGCTATTTTTACATAAAAGGAGCACTCGGGGTATTGTACATTTAACATATGTCAAGGAGAAACCAGATGGTGGCAGTTTATATTTTTTAACCACTCAGTAAGTGGTTGAAAAGTTAAGTTATTGGCTTTAGTCACTTCTTGCCTTGGACAAGCGACAACAAATGGCCTCAGTATATGGCTGTTTGTTGTTCATGTAAAATGTTTTAAAGCAGGATATGAATTTTCATATCCAAGTTGTCAGACCAAGGCCCTCAAAAGACTTTCATCTACCTGTATGACAAAATCGAGAATTCTTGAGAGTAATGGCTCGATTTTTGAGGCAATCTGTAATGGCTGAATCTTTTATTTTGTCTCTTGAACCATACAGCAGTTTGTAAGAGTCAAAAAAAAAATGTGAGCACTGATTGAAAAATGAAATGTGAGCGCATTTCAGTGGAAGTAGGCAAGTCACTAACATTCTCTTCTATCACTGAATGTTAAATTCTATTATTTAATTCGACAAAATATCAAGAGTGCTATTCTTCATGCTCTTCCTCTAGAGAGGAATGGCTCTATAAGGTCATGTGATCTGGGGGAAATGTCCTCATGGCCTGTTTGGTGGCTAATTCTGTCATTCCTCTGTTGAGATAACCCATTCCTCTGAGTGAGTGGTAGTTGTAGTTAACCTTGAAAGCATCGTAATCAGGTACCATGTTTGAGAGCATGGTTTTTGGATCAGCAAGCACTTCCACAGCATTGCGCCAGGCTTCTGCTATAGCCAGGCATGTTTTCTGTGGCTGAGTTCGGCCTAGAGAATGTTGCATTTTAAATTCTGCTTCCAGCGTGCATTTATAGAGCCTAAGTCATCATCCTTCTGTAGACTGAGCAGTCTCTACAAGGGATGGAAGACTCTAACTTTTAAGGGCCATGTGATATTGGACAGGTTAAGGAGAAAATAGTACAAGGAAGCAAGACTGAACTTGTACTATATGGTTTTATCTGGAGGCCTTCTGCTGTTATGCCTATAGTCCCAGATATGTTTATTTGTTCTAATTACCTCAGAACAAGCATTAACTTTGGCTACTTAGTGTACTTAAGTAATTTAATATGGTAAATTTCATTTCTGGTTTCTTTGCTCTTTTGATGTCATTGTAGTATCACAATTTTGGCAATATAAATGAAAGTAAGTTTTTTTCTTTGTATTTATCATCAGCCACTGCTTTTAAATAAGTCATATGCTTTTCAATTAATCTGATAATTGTTTTGGCATAGTGATAAGAATTTAGAAAGTAAAATAGTGATTTGAAAATGCAGATATGAATTTCTTCATGTATCCAGTGATTCGAGAATACCAGGTAGTATATTGGGCAGTTTATGTCACTTAATCTGAACTCAACTCATGGTTTCATTTACTAATGTAAGTAAAATGACTACCTTTGATGTCTTCACATAGTTTAAACAAGATTTCATAGTTTCACAGAATAAAATATTCACACTTTTCTATGACCAAATATGGCCTGAAGGTTTCAAACAATGTTGCCTTTCTCACCAATGAGGCTTCAGTAGGGCTAGAGCTATGACTTGTGGAAGCTCACTCTAAACTCTCAGAGAGGAGAAGCCTCCTGTAAAACACTTAGGAAACAGAAACTAGTATACCATCTTTTAGCCTTTGGTTCATGAAAGTCCTAAGGACTTATAAGAATCCCTCTGAACATTCTTTGGGAAGCTTCCCAGGGCTGAAGCTTAAAATGCATAGCAATCAGGAAACCTCTTGGATGGCTACAAAGCAGTTCTCCATTTAATATGGTAAATTTAGGTTCTGCTCTTTAGACAAGACTAGAAAAAAGACAAGGCCTTTCCCCCACCTACTGTTAAGACATGCTGAATGTCAGAGCCATCGGCAGATAGAGGGGAAAAATAAAACAGTTTCCTCTCTATTTAAGATATGTATACATTATCTCCAGAGCCAACTGGATATGGATATTGTGATATTCAAATGTGTTAGTTATAGTTGTACATTTATCATCTTAAGGCAACACAATAGCAGAATAGCATCCAGTGGCCCACGCTGGGAAATTTAGTCATTCAGGTTAGGAGCTAGTGTTAATTGTACTATGAAGCAGTATGTTGAATGAGTATTTATATTTAATATAAAACATAAGTATAGCATTGATCAGATAAATTTGATTGAAAATTAAACATAATAACTATTGGTTAATAGGAAGTGAAGGGTAAGTATATTTTCTAAAAATATTCACATGACAAAGCATATATGCATGTATTTTTTATATAATGCTAATAATATTTTCCCCTCAAACTTCTTTATTGAATGTTATTATAGAAAAATGTTTGGAAGTATATATTTCTAATATTAAAGCACTTATATTCATTAAAAATATTTTCTAATATTGCTAGACTTTATTCAAGTCAATGGATTAACATAATTTAACAAAAAGTAGAGATGGAGTTATGTAAACTTTGTAATTCTCTATATAAGAGTAACATAAAAATACATTCATCTATTCACTCTTCATGAAAGCAATACAAAGATTTAATGTGTATTCCCTATTTGGTTATAAAGTTGACATTATAATACATAATATGTATGTGTACTGTGTACTTGGTATGTACGTGTAAGCATACATCTGTGTACATATACATTTATATCTGTTCATTCTTCTATATATAAACATACACACACATGTATAAATGAGCATATTTGGCCCAAGGTAACAAGTGTAGTGAGCTAAATGAACTGTGAACTTTGACTGAGGCAATCGTGTAAGACAGAATTTATGGAGAAGACATTACTGAGCATAGCAGGCCAAGAAGATAAAGATGAACATGAACCTGTTTTATGACTAATCTCTGAATACCTTGGTTTTTTTATCAGTGCTATTTATTCAGTGGCATAATTGTGCTCATTCATCAAAAGCCATAGTATTCACCCCACCCACCACTGGTGAACCTGAGTGCTGGTACCAGTTACCCAGTATGCCCTGAGTTACAGCAGAAGCTGCTACAACTATACTCAGTCGCAGCTTTCCAGGGCTTTTCTTTTTTAAGAATAAAAATATCCTGACTGAAAGGACCCAAAAGCTTTGGAGGAGAAAGTCTATCTCAGCTTTCCCACATTTCCCAAAGTAAGGGGATGTGAGGTAAAAATTCGTATTGTATGACAATCCTAAGAACCATCAGCTCAAAATGATCGGCTAGCTCTCTTCTCCAGCATACTTGTCACTAGAAAGGATGCTATCTTAAACATATACTAATATATATAACTATATATTTTATTATATATTTAGTTTTGCATATCGGCATTGAGATGTAAGATAAGTCAGGAATGATGAGACAAATTTCTCCCAATAGAACTTCTGTTTAGGGAAGCATTTGGGTCTTTTTAGAATAGCACATTCACTCTTTTCAAAGGCTAGAACAGTGTGACCCAAACACTTGGCTGCTGAAATTAATGGAGTTTTGAAGCCATAGGTGTGTGCACGAGTTGATCTTTCATCGTAAAAGTTTTACATACCCTAAGCTTTACTGTATGTCAAGTCTGTGCCTCAGTTTCCATAAAATACTGTATATCCATGATGTCTTCCCACATGATCCCAGGAAATTTATTAAATATTTATTCTGGCAACATCAAGGTGGCTATTCTTGCCATACATCGTGTCACAATGATTTATTTAAAGGAAAATTTTGCAGCCTGATCATACATTGCATTCAGAATGAGCCCCTAATAAAGATTCCAGACAATGTCATTTATGGAGAAATTTCCATTTCATTTAGAATTCTTTGCAAGTGTTGAATTCATTTATGATGTTCAAAAAAGAATGAGAGGGGGTGATCCATCATTTTCTTCTAGTAAAGTAAGGAGAAAATTATGTAAGCTAGAGAAAATATAGCTCAGAGCTGAGCCATAATGAGTGTGATTGATGTTAACCTGTAGCCCTGCCTTGCTAAAATTACAGAGACATGGACAGTACTTAGAAGCAACTGATGGTGTTCTTTGCCCTCTGAAAAATTCCATCTGAAGAGGTGGAAGTTGTGATCTAATTTGATGCGTTTAATTAAAATAATAAAATAGTAGATGAGAGCATCTTGAACTGTATGAGACCCTTTGTGATGTGGCTAGAGTTTTCATAGTTGGCTTGCACATGGCATTCATGTGCAAATGAAGAGTCTAGAGCAAGTTTGTCTGTCTTTCCAAGCATCCACACTAACCACTGTCCTTTCTGTCTGAAGAGTAGACCTTTCTCATGTTACTAGTGTATCGTCATCAGTAGAATTAAACATGTCACTTTTAGTGCCATTTTTCCACACATGATAGAGTGTTTCCCGATCACTTGAGGATAAGGGGGAGAGATTCATATCTTTGACATGGGCTTTATTTCCAGAAATTAAATGCAACCAGCTCTTCTGAAGGAAGCACAGTGGATGTTGCTCCACCCCGAGAAGGTGAACAAGCTGAAATTGAACCTGAGGAGGACCTTAAGCCAGAAGCTTGCTTTACTGAAGGTAAAGAAACTCTAACTTGTTAAAATGCTCCACCCCTACAGAATCAGAATAAGCCTCATTTAAAAGAGACATAACAGAAATGGTGAAGGCATATTTATTTTGTTTTCCCTGTTTCATCCACACTGTATGTCTTAAGTTGTTTCAGATCTTAAAATTTCCAGATTAGACTACAGCCAAGCCTGTGTCTGGACAAATGAGAAAGTGTGCTAAGGGTATACATTGTTTTCATTGTTTCTTCTATTTTGCTCTTATTGTCCCTATCCCCCAGGATGTAATAATATTTGAGATGCACAGCATTCTGGACTGTCACATCATTGACATGATAGTTTCTTCAAAATACACCAGGAGTGGGGTAACTGGACTTATACAAGCTATAGTAATTATACCCATTCCTCCCAGTTCCAAATTTGTCTAATTTGTGCTCTGACCAGAGCTGTTTGGAAATAGTGCTGTGCTGTAGAGTGTTGGTATGCTGCCATGTGATTCTTCTAGTGACCAACTCAACCTGCACAGAAATCAATAATGATTTATCGATTCATTGCGGTTGAATTCGATGTGACAAGTAGTAGCTGAGAGAGAGCAACAGATTAGACAGAAATTGGCAATCATATGATGTCTAGGAGGCAGAGGAGAAGAGAGCAGAATTAGAGGCATGAACTGCAAAATGAGTCATGGGTGTGACTAAGAAAAGAAGCGAGGCTGAATATAAATTAGCTTGAGAAAACTGACAGTGGTTGACACCTAGGGAGACAGCGCGGTTTTCTATGCTCAGAACGAAGGGAGTGAGTACCCAGGGTCACATGGGAATATGAATAAACAACTTGCATATCTGATTTTGCTCCCAAACCAATGTGATGAAAAAAGACCCTATTTTCCTTAGTGACCTCAAGGCATAGAGATTCTAACTTGTATTGAAAAAAAATAAACCATTTTTTAACTCAAGGAACTGTACAGAAATTCCACAAATTCTAAATCTATAAGTTTAAGTATGACTCATTATACAGAAGAGTATTATTGAAACAAAACTGAGCAGTAAAGCAGTCGGCTACCTATAAAATGAGCTTAAGTTGGGGTAAGGAAGGAGTAAAAATGTTATTTTTTCATATTAATGATCAAAGTCTATTTTCCCTAATTTATTATATTAATATTGCTCTTTAGGATGCATTAAAAAATTTCCCTTCTGCCAAGTAAGTACGGAAGAAGGTAAAGGAAAAATCTGGTGGAATCTTAGGAAGACCTGCTATAGCATTTGTGAACACAACTGGTTTGAGACATTCATTGTGTCATGATCCTCCTCAGTAGTGGCGCTTTGGTAAGTGACTGTGTACCGGCACGAACCAAGGTCTATTGAAGTAGCCAACTCTCTGGCGGTACTCAAGTGCACACTCAGTTTAGAAAACAAAAGGATAGGTGTATCTGTGCCATGCAAAGCTAAGAACTCTGTAATTTTTTTTTTTTTTTGAGAACCATAAAACAGCCAGAAGGAATTTCACATCTGCTGTTTGCCCATCAGGTGTTTTCCTCACCGATATTCCATTTGCAGAGGCATTCCCTGTGCTAACATCCCAGTCAAATGTCATCCGGTCTACCTTAAATAATTATATTTATGGATTATCTGTAAATCTTGCTTTCTTTTAAGTACAATGAACTAATTCTTCAAAAATAAGAGATGGAATCACAGAAGATATTGTTTGAAGAAGCCAGTTCTATCTCTGATGAACTGAATGTCTTTAGTTCATCTTCCATGAATGGAAACAGGGCTTTTGGCAGTGATTTAGGTAGATACTTTTGGGTGAGAAGTAAAGATAACAGCATATATAAAATCAGTGTAGATGCCAACTTTCCTGTGCCAATATTCCCCAGCTAGCTTTGGTCTTTAGCTTCTGCCTGATGAAAAATATTTGAGTGATTTAAGCCAATAATCCTCTAAGTGTTGCTTGGTTCTCAATATTATACTAGAAGTATTTGTAAATCCTTTTGGGAAGGCAGACCATTAAAGTAAATAAAGTTTTCTTGATTCACAGGCCTTTGAAGATATATACATTGAGCAACGAAAGACGATCAAAACCATGCTGGAGTATGCTGACAAAGTCTTCACTTACATTTTCATCCTGGAGATGCTTCTAAAGTGGGTGGCCTATGGATTTCAAACCTATTTCACCAATGCCTGGTGCTGGTTGGACTTCTTGATTGTTGATGTGAGTATCAGAGGTGATTTCTAGGAATTACTTCTTATATTTTCGGTTGTGAGCCTAGCCTTTAACGGCTGAGCCATCTCTCCAGCCTTATGAATTACTTCTTAAGAATGAATTTCCATATACTTGTGTGATTGAGACATTAGCACTGAGAACCTTGGTTCATTCATGCTAACATAACTGTGGAGATAAAAACAATACAAACAAACATCAGCAAAGCCTAGAGTAAATTCCACATGGAATCGTAGTTCTTGTGTAAGAAAAGAGGAAGTGTCCCAAATGTAGAAGTGGTAAGAGAAAACACATAGGCTCTGTACCACAGGCAGACATTTGAGGTTTCATCACACATAAAGTAAGCAAGCCTATTTGCTGATGGATTAGATCTAAACATTTAGCTTATTAACAGATCTTTAAAAATCTTCAGGAGACTCAGTCACGATCGATTGAGGGCCAGGAATTTTGAGATTTTTCACCTTAAGTCCCAACTAAATTACTTGTTACTAAACAATAATAAACTAACTTGTTTTCTGCATTCATTCAATCACATGTGTGTGGAGACAATAAAGTACTTCTGTATTTTACAATATGTAGTTAACAATCCCCATAGCTAGTGAGATATTTACCATGCAAAGAATAAGACTAAGGTCTGCTTATTCACCTGAGGTGAGTGGTGAGAGGAATATCGTAACATGGAGTATGTCTGGATTTGGGACTATTTTATCTTTTTAATCTAAGTAATAGAGACACACTAGAGAAATAATGGTCAGCTAGTACCCTGTAGTCTGAGATGTCTCACTGTAAAGGGCCACATAGTCTCCCAAATGAAACAAGGCTCTCCATGTCCTGCCTTCTGGGCAGTCAAAAAGCACTCCATTTTTAGCCGTAGAACTTAAGCAATGACCGCTGTATATGCACGTCCATTCATTTTAGCAATTTCAGCAAGCCTAGCTGTCCTGAAACTACTGACCTTCTCACTTACACTAACTCATTGTTCTGCAGCCAAAATGTGTTCAGCCCCCTGAGTGCACCAGAAGTCTGCTACGTTTCACTGAATACTCCATAAATGACTTCCAATGTTCATGGCTGGTCTTTCATGAATAATAGAGATTAATTGTAGGTTGTCCTGAAAAAAAAATCTCTCCACCAAGGAAAGTTTAATGTTCTAGAGTATGAGCTAGAATGGATTTTTAAAGATGGCCTTCACTGTAATCTAGATATTAGAAAACTGAAGTTTAAATAATTTTCCTGAAATAACTACTAATCACAAAGTTGACACTTGTTTCCAAATTCCTTGATTCTCAACTAGATTGCTTCTTTTTCCTTCTATATTCCCTGTCTAACTGTTCATATTCTATTTTTGTTATGTATGACAACAATTTACTAATGAGGTAACCTCAAGGGTGTGTGTGTATAAATATATGTATATACATGTGTGTGTGTTATATGATTATATGATACATTTAAACTATGTAATATAGATATTTTGGTATCTTCTATTGAATAATATTTTAAAAGAACAAGCCAATTATGCCAAAAGTATTTGTCTTTCAGTGAGTAAAAAATTGCCAGACTGCTACTGATTAGTGAAAACCTTCTACTTATATTTATATTATATTTCATCTTCTAACCCCAAACAAGATCTGAAACATATAAATTCATGTTAACAGATAATAACAACTTCAAAGAACTGGATCGACTGAGTTAAGTTACAGCATACACTAGATTTATATCTAGTACAAAATATATCTTTTTATTTTCCATTATTTTTCTTTTTATGTGTATGGGTACCTCAGTGGCATATACGTCTGTGCACCACACATGTGCTGGGTACCCACACAGGCCAGAAGAAGAATCAGATCCACCAGAACTGGAGTTAGAGATGGTCATAAGCTGTCATGTGGATGCTGGACACCAAACCCAGCTCCTCTAGAAGGGTAGTCACTGCTCTTAACCTCTGAGCCACATCTCTAAACCCTAAATAAAATACCTTAAAAGAAAATTGTTGACCCTGTACCAAACTGCCACAGAAAGGTAAGACTTGCAGCAAGGAATATTTATCTTTGAAAAATGCATTCATATATTTGAGGCATATAGCTGTTTTTTAAAATGTTACTTTTTCAGATCCTACTAAATGTGACCATAGTGGTCTTTTTAACCCTCCTAAAATGAATCCATTTACTCTATAAATGTATGTGAAAACCTTATTGTTTTCAGACTCACAGTACTGTAGACAAAGGAGATAGGAGACAAGCAAACTTCTAGCAGAAACTGTACTCCAAGGAATGGGAAGTACTGTAAATAAGCTTCAATTATTAAAACAACTAAATCTAAATGTAAGATTACTGCTGTGTAATAACAAAGAGTCCTAGGACTAGATGACTCCCTGTTGGGAGCAGGAAGTCACTGTCAGTTACTGTCCAAGTAGATGTCCTTAAGAGGTGGTCAGAGGGAGGCAGCCTTCATTCGTAGAATAAGGGGAAGAAAGAGAGAGTCACTTGGCTCTAATGCTTAGCTCTAACATGAGGATGGGAAGTAGAAATGGAATAAACAAGGAAGGGAATTGTTCTACTAGCCTGGGATGAAACACAGAGAGAAAGATGGAAACTTAGTCCCAAATGGACCAAAGGCCTCACCAGACACTATAATTATATATGCAGAATATTTTGACAGTTTATGATACAGAATTATGAGAGAAAGACTTGGGGAGTCAAGCCATGCAGAGGTGCAATTAATGGTTTTTAAATGATGACATTTGGAGGAAGGAAGGTAAATAATGGAAGTCGGGAGATGGATAGAAAGTTGCTTTAGTCATCTAGGAAAGGAGAGTTTGTCTCAGACCAAGGTCATGATTTACAGATGAGCATATGGAATGAAGAAACAGAGTGGATCCAGCATATGGGTTTTCTTCTACCTTGAACACAAGAGTATCAGACAGAACCAGCAACTGTGAAGTGAACTATCAGAAAACAAGTTTGTCACAGTGGGTGGAGGAAAGGGGGAAGTGTATTTATCAGACAGTCAGGAGTGGATGGTGAATTTTATACAAGTCTTGCACTCAAGAGGGAAGCCAGAACCCCATGCATGAATGTAGGGGCTACCAGGCTAGAGATGCTTTTTGAAACTACAAACATGCTTTAACTCCTAGGCAGAGAATAAAAATGAACAAAGGAGCCCAGATATAAAGTCTGAACTTTAACATTAAGAAGTTAGGCAATCACTGGACAACAATAGGAGGACCATTACAAGATCCCCTTCAATTACTGGAGGTCAGGCCTCTATCCCCATCTTCGCAAGATTACAATCGTCATGGCCCTTCTATACTTAGAGAAGGGAGGAGATGTCAGGGCAGCCCTGCATATACACTGAAGGCCTAAAATCAGCCATAGGCCTAAAATCAGCAATAGGCCTGGCATACATGCATGCTAACACAAAGTCTTGGGTCTCAGTGGAAAAACACTGAAACAGATGGCTATAAGCTATTGTAAACAGGCAGCTTTTGTGGAAATTTACCAGCCTGAGTAGTCAGAGACCTTGTAAATAGGTAGCCTTGGCGGATAGTCAACGACAAATGAATCATAGGCAGAGTCATAGTGATCTGCCCCCTGAACCTTCACCCAGCCGATACCCTGTTCTGAAAGATATCTGTACTCCCCCTGAACACCTGTGCTCCAGTGTCATCCCCTTCCCCAAGTCCTACCTTTTTGTGTTTATATAACCCCTTTGTGAATAAGTAAAAATTATGATTTGATTTAAAAAAAAAAAAAGAAAGAAGAAGAAGTTGGGCAAAAGATAACAACAACAAATAAACAAATAAATAAACGAACAAAAAAAATACCAAAATAAGTTCTGAATGAAGAGGTCCACAGCAAACATGATGATTCAACTTAGAATCAAGAAGGTCATCCAAACTCGTGTCTCTGTCTACCGCAATATTGTACTAGACAGATCCCTTTTTCCATTTGTGTAACTTTATTTTTTATCAAAATGATATCATCCTCACAAATTGCATAATATGCCGTAATATTTCCAGAACTATAGAAACTATTTTTTACCAATGCGGTAGACTAAATGCATGACCTAATTAATATTTACTTGACATTTCTTGAAAACAATCAGAATCCTTATAGTCCTTGTGAGTTTTTATGCAAGCATAGCACCATCCGTCTGCCAGCTCATCCTCATCACTTGTAATTATAGATATCATAAACAAACATAATCATTCTCACAGTCAACTCAATACTTCAAATCCAGGCTTGCACCTGATTAAAGATGAGGTATCCATTAACAAACACACTGTCATTTGGTTTTTTGCATAAAGAACATGCAGTGTGATCCTGTTGTAATCACCTTAAAGGATTAAAGAAGTAAACATGGAGAAACCACATGTTTTAAAATACGCAGTTTTAAATGAACAAAAATAGTGTTTAAGATGTTTATGGAAAAGGCCTGTGGAAGCCATGACTTGTAAGTACCACATAGTACTCTCCAGTGATGTGTCTACCACACTGACTTACCCTTTACCCAGAGATGAGCTTATAGATCATTTTCTCATGACCAAAACCAAAACCTCAATGATCATAAGTTCAGAGCCTTAGAATTTTTCTATTCAAGACCAACAAATATGCTATAATACTAAAGAAGAAAAGAAATACAAATACCCTGCGGAATAAACGCCCATTGTTACTGGTGGTGAATGGTGTGTATGTTAGGGTGCAAGGATATTCTCAAGTTAAGAGAGCAAACTGAGGCTTCAGCCCAGTGTTTGCCAGTTCACATTACCAGTAATAAAATGAACAAACAATCAAAGATAAAACAGAACAACGAATGGGGGAAAAATTTACCATAGGACACAGTACACACTTAAGAAGGGATTATGGATATTTGAAGAGAAGGTTGCAAGGCTGGGGCTGTACTTAACTAGCTCAGCACTGCTCAGCAATGAGGCTCTGCATCCAATCAGAGGAAGCGGGGCACAATGGGTCACAGAGATTTGGATAGCTCCTTTTGGTAAACTTTAATAGGAAAGAATTATCAGTTAAGTCAAGGAGAAGACATGGAATTCTCAGAATGTGTTGGGTATTTCTCACAATAAGGTTACTCCTTTGTTGCCCCAAATTTTTAGAGGGAGTTCACCTTTCTTCTGGGGCATTAAAGACAGAAAGCCCAACGTAATACTTTTGAGTTTACTGGATTTTCCTATAGAGCATAAGTGAGTAGCTTTCAACAAGCACACAGACACCATAGCAAAGCCCCACCCATCATGGGTGGTGACATCTTGGAAACTGTGTGGCAGTGTCCATTTGAAACTAATCTTTTGCTCATCATATAATCGCCAAATCCCTGACAGCTGAGGGAAGGGACAGAGAAACAATATTTGGTGAGAGTTTCCTGACCCTCCCTTTCTCCTTTTCCTGGAGAGTGTCATTACCATTACCTTAGACTTGTCCACTATTGCCATGGTTGCCAGGGACGAAGTCCAACAGTGTCATGTTGTAACCAGAAGAAAAAGCACCATACCATACAACATCCTATTTTTCCGCCCTTATATATTTTCTGATAGCATAATCTGAATGGAGGGAATAGATAGTTTTGCAAGGCTAATGATATGAAGAATTTATTATAATGAAGCAAAGAACAGCAAGTTTCTCGGCTTCTAGATGGTCCCATGTGGTTGTTGTGTTCTTTTGCTCTAATTTAGCTATAAGATTCTACAGTTCTGTCAATCTTTGTTAAGAACTCAGCTAGCTTTTTAAAATTATTATTATTTTTATTTCTCCTAATTTTCACAGGACATTTAGGAACCTTTCCAGTCTCATTAATAATAATAATAAAATAACACAAACACAAAATAATGCTCAAGGACAAATCTATTGCTGTCTCAGAGTAATAGATTATGACAGGCAACTGTAAATCCTGCCACCTTCTCAGAAAAAGGAGATAAAGAAGGGGACAAGAGAAAGCCATGTCTTTTGCAAGAAGCCACATGATAGAAGGGGCATGGGGAAGGCGTTACAAAAACAATGAGATCACCCAGAATGCCAAGGAAAGCATGCCCTGACTTTAACCAGCATCTGAAAAAAGAAAAAGGAAGAAAAGAAAGTTATACTTTTATTTTGAATTGAGAGTCAAAAAAGTAGACAGGCCACATGACAGAGGAGCCAACTATCAGCCTGATAAAAGTTCTTCAACCGGCTGAGTAGGGCAAAGGTTTCTGGGGGGGATAAGTATACTATCTCATTCTAGAAATAATTATTCTCCTCATCTCTTTGGTGTGGCTTTAGGTGAATCAGTCTTCATGAGAGCTAATCTCTCAGCCAGCTGACTGACAGCCCTAGCTTGATTAACTCTTAAGGGAAGAGACAATAGTATGTAATATTCTAGTCTTTGGAGCATAATGTTGGGCCTCCACCAAGGACCAGGAGAGTAGTCCATTCGTTTGACTAGAAGCAAATAGCTTTACCTTAATGGTCTTCAACAAAGCCCTGCTGTCCACACTCAACGGCCTCCAAAATTACTATAGCATTCTCCTCTTCAAGATCGGAGACCTTAACCATACCAGGGTATATACTGGAGTTTTAGTCACAGCCCCACAGGTAGCCTCCACAGGGTGGATGAAGGCAAGCAATAATATTCAGCAATGACTTTTCTGGTAGCACCAGCCTATTTTCAAGTAGCCTGGTGGCTGCAGGTCCAGAGCCTTTTGCATGCTCATGAAACTGCTTTCTTATTCCTGTAGATGTGTGGGTCTCTGTCACTTTTCCTTTAAAGAGAAACTCATCATGTCTGGGCTTTCTATGATCCAGCATGTTTTAAAATTAATCAGTTCATTTTCTCCTGTTCCCTTTTCTGTATCTCTCTGCCTTCCTTTTCTTTCACGAATTTCATCCAAATAGGGAGAAGTAAATATTTACTCAAAAGATAGAGTAAAATTTGGGTTTAGAAAGAATCTACATGTGTTATTGCTTGGTTTCTGAGAGAGGCCAAGGTAGGATCTCAAGGCAAGAAGCTGGAGGCAGGAGCTGATACAGATGCAGAGGCAGTGGAAGATAGCACTTTCTGTCTTGCAACTGGCATTATACGGTTTCTAGGGAATGCTGTATGGGGGTTTGTGTTTACCTGCTAACAGTTGTCCTGTCTACCCACGAAGAATCAGGCCTAGTTGGGCCTGGGCCACCATTCTAGAACATTGTTACCTCATTGCCATATAGGGGCAATGTTTTAAGTTAAGTCAAATGTAAAGCATAAGGGTATTTACTATCAAAATTGTGACAATCTTAGAGTTATTGGCATGAAACACAATTACTTTAAATTGCTTGATTAAACAAACCTACAACCACCCCCCCCAATTTTTAAAAATCTCCTTTGTTTTCCCAAATAAATCAAATTCATTACAAATCCAGAGAAGGTCAGCCAATTTTTGGTGATCTGCCCTAAAACTATATTATAGAAATAAAGGGCTAAAGAATTAGCTCAGGCAGAGAGCTGCTTGCCACATCAGGAAGAACCATGTTCTGAACTCATGCAAAAAGTCAAGTGTAGTTATATGCACCCATAAGTCTGATGCTGGAGAGGTGGAGACCAGAGAATCCCGAAACTCACTGGGTGAAGCTTCAGCTTCAGTGTGAGACCCTGTCTCAATAAATAAGAGAGAGGGATTGAGGAAAGCACTAGATGCCAATCTCTGGTCTAGACACCACACATGCACACACAGAATATGTGTGTATGTGTGTATGTGTGTATATATGTATGTGTGTATGTATAGGAGACATATATATATATATATATATATATATATATATATTTGTGTGTGTGTGTGTGTGTGTGTGTGTGTGTGTAAATACATATATACATACAACACACACATACACACACATACATACATATACACACATACACACACATACATACATACACACACATGTATGAAAAGTAATGTTCACAGCTCTCATTGTGCCTCAGTGCAGTTCTGATATTTTGTCTTCTCAACTCTAAATTCCATTAGAAACTCAGTTTATTAACAGCTTCTCAAACAATATTGCCATTCCAGTTCTGGGTGAATAAATGCTAGTCATGTATCAAGCCTTTAAAGATAATGCTTCCTATGCTCCAGAACCCACTGGGTGTAGACACGAGAAGAAAGCCTATTCCTTTCCTTTTAAAGTATGAGCTGATATTCTTTATGGTCACGAGCCATCAACAGCCACTTCCATTTAAAGCCTGAGTCTTACATAAAGGGCTTGGTTGGGAGGATAGGAAGACTTCAGATTGTTGGGCGATAGTGGCACATGCCTTTAACCCCAGCACTTGGAAGGCATAAGCAGGTGGATCTCTGAGTTTGAGGCCATTCTGGTCTACAAAAAATTTTCCAGAACAGCCAGGGCTACACAGCGAAGAAAAGAAGGAGGGAGGAGAAGGCCTAGGAGGAGGAGAGAAAGGGAGGCACAGGAGGCACAGGAGGAAAATGAATGGGAAAAGGAAGGAAGAAAGGAAGAAAGGACAAAGAAGAGGAGGAGAAAACAAGAACAAGCAGAACAAGAACAAGAAGTAGTTATCTTTTGATATGATTCCAGAAAAATAAAATTAAACAATTGTTACTGTTTCCTGAGATAAGGAGCCCAGAACATAGAAACCAATGAGTTCACTAATAGCCATTCTACTCTCCTGGTCCTCTGTAGTGGCAAGCCCAAGGCATAAAGAAATGTTTGCTTGAGTAGATCAGTGACTTCATCTTGCCTCAGAGTGTCAGGGAGATTTTCCTTAGTCTCCCAATTTCTTTTCACACAGAAAGTTAAGCTCTCATGCCCCTAATATAATGAATTAATGTTTCTTCGAAAGAAAGAAAGAAGAAGAAGAAGAAGAAGGGAGAGAGAGAGAGAGAGAGAGAGAGAGAGAGAGAGAGAGAAGAGAGAAAGAAAGAAAGAAAGAAAGAAAGAAAGAAAGAAAGAAAGAAAGAAAGAAAGAAAGAAAGAAAGAAAGAAAGAAATCTTGATGAGTTACCCATACAAAGAATGAGAGGGTGGTCACAGGAGTCATTTTAGGTGTTCTATGACTCTGATGAGGAATGCACTTTTTAAGTGGATGCAAAGGTTTAAATGCAATTTGAAGTCAGATGATTTGGGTTCCAGTCCTCTCCAACTTTACCCCTTCCTAGATGTGAATAATGTTCTTCTTTCTTTTCCTTTCCTTTTAATTTTGTTTTGTTTTTGTTTTCCTCCTAGACATGATCTGAAGGTACAGATGGTTGTGAGCCATACAAAGTGGGTGCTGGGAATTGAACCTGGTCCTTTGAAGAACAGCCAGCGCTCTGAACTGCTGGGCCATCTCTCTAGCCCATCTTTATCCCCTTTTCTTCTCTCCTCCTTCCTTCCTTCCTTCCATCCTTTCTTCCTTCCCTTATTTTAGTTTCTTATCAGATATGTGTGTTCAGACTGACGCTCAGCTGCCTCACCGAACGTATAGGGGACAATAGCAGTTTGGATTCCTTCAGACTTGTGCCCGTAGCATCAAAGTATATTGAAAGAACATCAAAACAAAGTAATTTACCCTAGCTCCAAAAAGATATGTGTTATTAATGTTGTATGTGGTTAACTAAAATTCAACATAATTACAAGTATCAAAAAGATGAGTGATCGTGTCACTGAGAAGAAGCATTGTAATCTTATTAAACATCCACTGCAGATAAAATGTTTTCAGATAAATATCACCTTATTAGTCCAATGCATTGTTGTTTTGAATTTGATAAGTGATATGCTAAATTATTCAGTGGGAAACCAATGACTCCATTAATGTTTATCTAGCCAGACCACATTAGGTATGTTAAGAACAGAGTTTCACTCCAGCTAATAAAATACTTATGATACAGAAGGAGAAATTAAACACCTAGTCAGCTGACCAACTCTGGTATCTGGCAACTATCTCTAAGATTCACAACCTTAATATCATAAAATTCAGGAGAACAGTGTAGATTTTATTTGGTAGGGTTAAACAAAGGTCTATGAGGGATCAGGCTTTTGAATTAAGCCCTGAGTTACTTGTGGTAAAAAAAATATATATACACGTATTTTGCAAAGAGTTCTGTGACATGACATACCTATAAGTGTTAATATGATCAACTATCACATTTTGCAGGTAGGGAAAGGACAGCATCAGATGGTACAACCATGTAGAAGATAAAGATGGAAGGGTTATATTCATATGTTGTCGACTCTCACAAAAGAATGGCCAGCACATTTTGTGCCTCTATCTAAAAGTTTGTTTTGTAGTAGATTAACCATTTGTTTTCCATCTACAGGTTTCTTTGGTTAGCCTGGTAGCCAATGCTCTTGGTTACTCAGAACTTGGTGCCATCAAATCCCTACGGACACTGAGAGCTCTCAGGCCACTCCGAGCCTTATCCCGCTTTGAAGGCATGAGGGTAAGAAGATACAATGACGATTCCTAAAACTCAAGTCAGACTGACGAGCCGCTAGTGACTCAGAATCAGGGTAGTCTCCTCACAAAATTAGATAATTCAGGGCTAAAGTCAAAGACAGCAGCAAGCCTTTTCTCTAGAAGCTGTAGGTTATTTAAATACACACTTAGGAATTGAGACAGAGCTACACACACACACACACACAACCTCCAGCACTCGCTATTATTTTTATTGGTACTTTGGAATGACTGTTGACAGCACTCATCCTACCAAAGCCTTCAATAGATAAGTTGGAGGTCCCAAAAGGTATCAGGTTTTTTTTTTTTTTAAAGGCAAAGTAATTTCAGAATGCTTTATTTCCTGAATTAATGTAAATTATAGAATTCAGAAGAACCAGTACATCCCTCATATCCAAAACAAGTTGCTAGGATAATTAGCTACATATTTCTAACAAGCCTGACTTCACGTCCCAGATCTTTTAAGCACCATTCTGAGTGAGGTTTGCTTTTTCCACAGCCCAGCCTCGTCCTCCCCTGCTCTCTCCCTTAGCAAGTGTATCTTGTCTCACAATATAAAACGAGAGCTGCCACGCCTTCAGAACTGCTTTGCACAAAGGCCAGCTTTGTTTAATCTGCTTTGCAAATGCACACGGATATTGAATTTCTTCAAGGCCATGGGGTTTTTATATTAGGAGGTGGTTTGTTTGGGGCAATAAACCTCTTCAGCCTTGACTGCAGAATTTACTCATCGTGGAAAATGAAACCACCCTCCAGCTGCTCCTGCAGCACTGAGCAGAGAGATATGCTTGGCTTGCCTGGTACAAAATCTATCTGATTGCCTACGTTAACAAACTCATAAAAATCTGTTAGAAATAACAATCTTCTTTCAGTGCTGACATCATCTGAGCCTACGCCATACTTCGTGACTTCATAGTGATGATTCATTTAATTTTATTTTTTAAGTAAAAGATAGATCATTTTTCTCATATACTATATCCTGATTTCAGTTTCCCCTCCGTCTCCTCTCCCAGTTCCTCGCCACCTCCCCTCTCATCTGGATCCACCCCCTCTGTCTCTCACTGGAAAACAAACAGGCTTCTAAGGGACAATTAAAAAAAAAAAACAAGATGGAAAAAACCCTAAAACATTTAGATAGGGTAAAACAAACAATAGGAAAAAAAAGCTCAAGAAACAGATATAGATGCAGAGAGCCACTCATTGGTACACTTGGGAATCCATATAAACACTAAACAGGAAGCTATAGTATAGTCACAAATGACCCGGTAGAGTAAAAACAAGAGAGAAAATATATATCACTAGGCATGTTATATATACTAATGTGTATTAAAATAAAGCTTAAATCTCTGACATGACATTTTGAAACAAGGAGCCTCCAAAGGTGACACTGATTTTATTTTTGTGTTGGCCATTGACTGCTGGGCATGCAGCCCACCCCTAAGATTGTCTGTCCCTCACCCTGTCCCCACCCCACCCCCACCCTCCGCCCCGTGAGATTCCCTTTGAAGAAAACAAAATTTTCATTTTCAAGTAGTTATCGATTGGAGATAGCTTTGGGGCTAGAAATGAGGGAATGTATCCACTTCTTTCATCTCTAGGAGCCCATCTCCTGCAGACCTGTGCAGGCCACACCCACACATGCTGCCCCAGTCTCTGTGAGTTCCCAAGTGCTTTGATCTTGTTGACCTAGAGGGCCTTGTTTACTTGGTGTTCTCCATTCCCTCTCGATGTCACACTCTTTCCGTCTACTCTTATGCAAAGTTCCCTGAACCCTGAGGGGAGGGAGTTGATGAAGACAGGCCACTTAGAGCTGAGAGTATGTTCCAAGGTCTTTTACCCTCTGGGTAATGTATGGCTGTAGGTCTCTGTTTTTATTCCCATTTACTACAGGGAGAAGCTTCTCTGATGATGGATGAGCAAGACACTGATCTATGAGTTTAGTAGAATGTCATTTTAATGCTACATATTTATTTGTTTATTTGCTATTTGTTTGTGTGTTTAGAAGAGTACTATTTGGTTTTAACCTAGATCCCGGGACTAAGTTACAGGTTCTTGGTCACTCAAGCAGTATCAGACAACAAATCTATCTTGTGGAGTGGGCCTTAAGTCAAATCAGATTTTGGTTGGTTACTACCATAAAGTTTCTGTTTAACTTGCAGGGGAACACCGTTGTATATAAAAGGGTCTGTAGCTGGGTTGGTTTACATTTCTTTTGGTATGCTGCAAAATACTTTCCTGTACCAAAGGAACTAGCACATAGGAGTGATGGCTCTTTCTAGGCCATCACCAGGTTGATTCTCCATGTTCAAAGAGTTGTGTTGGTGTTATCTTCAGCAATGGGGCCTTGCAATCAGTTTGAGAGCAACTTGAAGCCTTGCCAATAGCCTGGGTTGTTTGAGGGTTTCCATGGGAACTCTTCAGCCAACAAACATATTATAGCTTATATCAGAGAGAAAATATCAATTGAACAAGTCTGAAGATTTACAATTTCCTCTAATCTGAAAAATATTCTAGATTAGTATTTTAATTCAGATAAATGTAGCAACATCTATTTGAAGATAAAAAAAAAAATTGTAGTGGTATGGAAAAGCCACTGTACATCATTTTAATCTGAAAAGAAAATTAACAAGTATAACAAGCATGACAATTTCTAAAGGAAATAAAATTCAATTAATATAGAAAACCACTAGAATTTTGGATTTCAAATTTATTTCTAAAAATAATGTTTATCATATGTTTAAATAAAACAGTCGTTTCATTGACTATAAGCACTTAACCATGTAGTCCACTGTCAATTAGAATAAGTGCTGTTAGAAAAGCTACTTTTGCTATCCTTGGGATCTTAAAACATATCTTCCTCTTTCCTGTATTCAGAATAACAAAAAAGAATGGTTGTTTTTCTTCATTAGCAGGTCAGCTTTATAAAAACAAATAGCATAGGCTCAAGGAGAACACATGGGACATTGCCAAGTAATAATAATGGGATATATTTGATACTCATACATCTGAAGATAAATCTGATGGTAATTCATTCTATGTCTAAAAGACTGAGATTTTTCTAGTATGAAACAAAAAACTTGGAAACCTTTAATCCTGACCTTTATAGTCATATAAATATACCTGATCTGAGGATACAAATTTACTGCATTTGTCACGCTTTATTTGTGAAGAGGCTGCATAATTCCTCTTTCAGATTGTCAATAATTCACATATGTTCACAAGACTTAATACATGTTACAGCAAATGATTATTTCATTTAATGCATTTTTTTCACCCTCACCACTCTCCCTCCAGACCGTGTACATTTTTGAAGACCTTACTATATCAGGTTGTATCTGTTTCCTTTCAATGTTTGTTGCATTTTGCTTTCCTTTCTTGCTTAACTCTTTAGCTGTATTGTTGTCTGTCTACCCTCATCAATATGTAGTAAAAAAACACCAGAAGAAATATTCTAGGGCTAAAAATCTACAGAGATACCCATTTAACCCTATCCAAATCTGTCTTCATGCCGATTGCACACACATCTTCAATGGCTTCCACTTTACCAAGTGATTGCTCTCCTATCACCCCACAGGTGGTTGTGAACGCTCTTGTTGGCGCAATACCCTCCATCATGAATGTGCTACTGGTGTGCCTCATCTTCTGGTTGATCTTTAGCATTATGGGTGTGAATCTGTTTGCTGGAAAGTTCTATCACTGTGTTAACATGACTACGGGCAACATGTTCGACATGAGTGAAGTCAACAATTTCAGCGACTGTCAGGCTCTTGGCAAGCAAGCCCGGTGGAAGAATGTGAAAGTCAACTTTGACAACGTTGGGGCTGGCTACCTGGCGTTGCTGCAAGTGGTAAGTGGCTATTGTATGAACCTGAAAACATTTCAAAGCATGCTACCCAAGACCCCTTCTGTGGTGCCCTCTGAATAATTCCTATTTAACAGTAGGAAGGTAGTTGATGACCCCTCAAGTTAGTTATTTGGCTCTTAGGAAGACATTGCAGTTTTTTTTTTTATTTCCCCAGGAATGCAGTTTTTAATGTCTTTACAGGATTTCTTTATTCTTCTTATATTTTTTTGTTATATTGTTAATCATTTCAAATTTTAATTTTCTATAAAATTATGTATATTGAAATATCAATTATATATTATATAAATGAATTAAGTGTACAAATTTTTAGCCAGAGACTTTCCGTAGTAGTGTCTAAAATAGTGCGATGCTATTATATGCAGAAATGCAAATCTCAAGGGATACTTTTCAAAATACGTAATGCTTAATTTCTTAACTTCATGACAGCATATTTGCTAATCAGTTATTAGTGAAATGGAGTTGTGCTTGAATACAACCATAGCTTTGAACCACAGGTTTTATCTTCTTATTGAAAGTTTTAAGACGAAATTAAGATGGGATTTTCATTAATCAAGTCTCCATTATGTGTTATTATAGAAAAGTAGCACAGTATAGTAAGGAAGAAAGAAATCCTCAATTCTAAATACAAATTTGTTTTCTTAGTAGTAGAAAGGTACTTGATGACACACACACCCCCCATTCAACTCATTTGAACATCTGTGTAGAAAATGTCATGGTATTGTATGAAAAGATACTTATTAAAATATTGTTGTATTAACATCTGGTAAGTGCAATGAGTTTGAGTGAGATATTCATAAATAATTCTGATATATGTTGAATACAGGCCACATTCAAAGGCTGGATGGATATTATGTATGCAGCTGTTGATTCACGGGATGTAAGTAGCTCTCAGATGCTCTTTACAGCTACTAGATTGTCCATGGTGAACACTGGTGAAACCGAACTGAGAGACTCAGAATCTACTTTGCATATAGTATTTACCAGTACAGTAGAAATGATTGGCAGAGTGCTCACAGTGTGAATCGTAGTTTGGTTGCTGTAGGTATGATATGTAATAGATAACATGTCTACTGTGAAAAATTCTCAAATTACATGGAGTAGAAGACATCAGATTAGCCCTGAAAATAGAACTATTCAGAGTAGGAAGGTAGCTCAGGGTAAAGGAGTCACTTGCTTTTCTGTTTCTTTAGAGGACATGATCAGCTAGTCTATGAAGCAGCTTCCGGAACATTAGAACACAGACAAGCTAGGAGACTTCAAGGAAACTCAAACTCAGAAATACAAAGAAATGGCTAAAACATGTCTGCTTATCCTGTATTTTTCTCTTAGTTGATTTTCTGCTATTAAAGCTTCTCCAAAGACAAAGTGAAGATATTGCCAAAAATGTTGAAATAATAATGGTGACAATGATAATAGAATAACAGGCCCAAACTATTAGCTGAATTTGTTTCAGTTTTACTTGTGCCGAGGAATATTTGTCAGGCAGGTTACAATGGAAAAACATTAAATTTTGAAAGTAAAAGTTTCGAAATTTCATGGTTGTTAGAGAAAATAATTATTTTTATAAAATGATATCTAAAGCATGATAAGTTCATATTAAGTAACAGCACTCACTACATTATTTAGTCCAAGGGTCCTCTTTGCTAATGATATTAAATATTTTCATTATTGTTTAGGTCAAACTGCAGCCTGTATATGAAGAAAATCTGTACATGTATCTGTACTTTGTCATCTTCATCATCTTTGGGTCGTTCTTCACTCTGAACCTATTCATCGGTGTCATCATAGACAACTTCAACCAGCAGAAGAAGAAGATGAGTATTTCTTACCTCCTACCCTTCCCTACTCAGCACATCCATCATAGAACCAACCAGACTATTGGAGTCATGACATACTTAGGTTGTTTATATGATTTTCAGTCTTACTACATGGCTGGTAATCTCCTGGCCCTCCCTTTCATCCAGGGTTACAGGTGTCTTACTGAATCTGTAATATAACCATTACTTCAGTACATCAACGATTATCCAGTGGTGTAGCCTGGCGGATGGGGTCTTGCAGGAATGACCCCTACCCCTCCCACACGTCACTTTTATCCTCTTCCCCTGATGTACTCATTCCCTCAGCACCCACATCACCGACAGCACTTGTTACAGGGCAACTGCTTAAGTCTTCCTGACATTTTCTGAACTCAGCCACACAATGGTTTCCCCACAGCTTTATAAGTGATATTTTCTCTTCCTGAGATGCATTGCCAAGCAAACTCTTTATTGTACATTAAAGCCTTAAGCTTAAGCCTGACTCTCGCAATTTTTGCTGTGTCTACAATGACTTTCCTTCCTTCCTCCTGTTCATTTGCTTGATCTTTTTTTTTTAACCTCACCCTCTTTTGCACAGTATTGTACATTTTTCCACCTGCCCCCTTAAGGAACATGATATCATGTTATATACCTATGTAATTCTTATGCCTATCGCGTTGCTTGGCCCACAAAAACAGATTTTTAAAAAAGATTAAATACAGCAGGAAAACTTTAAACAGCAAGAGAGGAAGAAAACATATTTGGCTCCCTGAAAATATATTTAAGGACCTTAAAATTCATTGTGAACATAATATAATCCAATTAGGATGCTGAACTAATCAGAATTTTATGTGCTTATGGGTTTTGCATAATATTAAAGTCTTAAGCATTTCACATAAATGGGAGAAGCAGACAAATAAATCTATATTTAGCAAGATAATATCCATTCAAAATTGAGACAAGACTAAAGAAAGGCTCAGAAATACTTCAGTTAAAATACTGTTGTAACACAGGTTAGGATTGTAACCACGTTATTCTGTGTGTTTACTTTGGAGGTCAAGACATCTTTATGACAGAAGAACAGAAAAAATACTACAATGCAATGAAGAAACTTGGCTCCAAAAAACCTCAGAAGCCCATCCCTCGGCCTGCAGTAAGAAGTCTACCTTGTACTCATTAAAATTCTAAGACAATGTTTCAGTTCTAGTAGCTGGATCAGAACATATTGGGTGATGTCACCAATCTGTCGCACCAATCTAATCATGAATCCCATACTGTGCAGCAGACTCTCCAGCTGCTGCAATGTTTGCTAGCAGGTGTCAAGTTCCTAAAATACTGGGACATTCTTGATAGTTGGTGAGTTGAGACCTCCAACTCAAGAGTTCCCAAGAACTGGCACCAAAGCTAGTCACCTCCTGCTGCAGACACGTGTGGTTGCTGCCCCTCTGACCATATTGATGTGTCCTTTAGGCTCCCAGATGTCCCTGTCCATCTCTCCATCTCTCCTCCACATTATGGCTTCTACCTTTCCTTTCTTCCCCTCCCTGTCATAAAGCTCATTTTAGCCTTTCCTTCTTTTATTACCCTTTATGGTACCATACAAAGTAAACAATATTTCATAGAATTTTCATACATATGAATCATTAGACTGTTATAACTTCCATCTCCTTCTCCCCTCTCCTATGTCCTCTGTATCCTTCAGTCCAGGTACTTTCCTCCCTGTAACTAGTAACCTCCTGTTTCCACCTCATATCACATATACTCCATAGCCTCTCTCCACAGTCCCTTACAACCTTTCCTTTTCCATGCTCCCTTATCTATCTAGATTCACGACATTCTTCATCTCCTCATATTATCTATAACTTAATGTATTATTAAGTTTAGGTTCTACACATGAGAAAACCATTTGTCTTTCTGGGTTCTCTCGTTCTTGAGGCTAGAAAGTATTCCCAATCTTCTTGGAAAGGAAAACTGTCTCTAAGAATTTACTTTCACTGAAAGAGAATAAAGATCATTCAAATGCATAGACTGCAATGCTTCCTAATGTGGAACGACATGATAATGGTACATTCGGAGAACTGTACCCTAACTCACCTACCTTCTCAGATAGAGAAAATAGTAAGGCAGCTGAGGCCCATAACATAACTGTACCCCTGTTCACATAACCCATGATCAGCAAAATTCATACCCGAAAGGTTCATGAACCCTATTGGTGATTTCATCTTACTATATATGTAAAGTAATTGAAACTGAGAGATAGAAGGTAGGGAGGAAGGATGGGAAGGTACCTCACACAGAAAGGAGTGAATGAACCCGCTTCACCAAAGGTCACTGATACCTGGAAACATGGTTGGTTTATGACCTTGGATTTTTCCATAAGCCATGGGATTTTGTGTGTTTATTATAAATTAATTATCTAATAAAATCACATTTAACATTGTATTTACACAGGACTCTAAAAGCACATGTTTTTTGAAATTCATTAATTATACAAGCATTTCTCATGCATCTTTAAAAAGATACATATGGGGGCAGATAATTTGCTGATGTATATGTGCACCGTGTGCATGCCTGTACCCATAGAAGGTAGAAGATGGAGTCCAGAACCCCGGAACTAAAATTACCAAGAGTTGTGAGCCATCATGTGAGTGCTGGGAATTGAACCTTGGTCCTCTAGAAAAACCAGGCAGTGCTCCTAGCTACTGAACCATCTTTCTCATCCTTTCACACATTTTTATTGATACATAAATAGGGAAAGATGGAAAGAAAAACAGATAAACTAACAAATAAACTCACAAGCATACAGAAGTAGAAATGGTAGAACTAAATAAATTTAACTTCCATTATTTGAGAGGTAAAATGAGGAATATCAGAAAACTCTTAAAATACTGATAAATGAAGTAGATTATTCATCTGAAAGTCTATATTTACCTTTTCTTAAATCTTCACTACTAATTAAAATCATTTTTATAGAAATGATCATAATTAATCAAATAGCCTCTAAATATTTTCAGCCATTTGTCACAGTTTCAGGATTATTTTGCTTTCTTTTCCTATGAGACCCAAGTAAACAAAATATGTTTGTTGTTACTGGCATGTGGTCTGGTACCTCTCATTTTTTCAAAAATATGAAGTGAAATGGAGCTTAGAGATTATGCAGTGTACTGTAAGGTGAGTGGCTACCCCAGAGGCACATGTGGAAAGATCTTATTTGCAATGTCACCAGACCACTGATTATGCAATGTGTGCACTAACACTATCTCTTCTCTTTCCAGAACAAATTTCAAGGGATGGTCTTTGACTTTGTAACCAGACAAGTGTTTGACATCAGCATCATGATCCTCATCTGTCTGAACATGGTGACCATGATGGTGGAAACGGACGACCAGAGCAAATACATGACCCTGGTTTTGTCCCGAATCAACCTGGTGTTCATCATCCTCTTCACTGGGAGTTTCTGCTGAAGCTCATCTCTCTCAGATACTACTACTTCACGATAGGGTGGAACATCTTTGACTTTGTGGTGGTGATCCTCTCGATTGTAGGTAAGAACAGTTCAGTTACAGAGACCTGTTGTTCTAGAGAACATTTGCCCCAAACCCTGCCCACAGTTTGACATAGAAATGCAGTTGGAGGAGAGTGGGGTGTGAGGAGGGAAATTTTAAATGCTAACATATTTCAATAACATCCCGAAACTTGTGTTTATTCACGAAGCTAACTGGTGAGAAATTAAATTATCAGTATTGGATTGGGGGAACTTTCTCCTTGCTGGGACAGAATAAACAACAAGAAGCAACTTAACAAAGGAAGGATATATTCTGGCACACAGTAGTAGGGGTACGCTCCGTCCTGATGTGGAAAGCCTGGCATGGAGCCCAAGGTACAGCTGGTTAAGGTGAATCTGCCCTTGGGAATGAAAGTGAAGACAAGAGATAGAGATGTCATATAAATCACCAAGCCCTGCCCCCACCCAAAGCCATTTGTCCCAACAAAGCTTCACATTTTGAATATTCTACAGCTTTCCATAATACCGAAACCAGCTACATCAGCAGGGCAATGGCATCTATTCCATTCACAACATTCTGCTAGTGGTAAACAGAGTCAGGTTAGGGGCTAGGTACATGTTTTTAAAGCACATCATGATAACACAGTAGTGTTAGTACTTGTCTTGGTCACTGTGTTTGTGTTGTGAAGACACTATGCTTATAAAAGACAGCATTTACTTAGGGACCTGATTACAGTTTTAGAGAGTTAGCTCATGATCAGCATAGCAGGAAGAAGAAAGGCATAGCAATGGAGCATTAGCTGAGGGCTTTACATCCTGATTCACAGGCAGTAGGAAGAGGAGGCGGTGGGAGATCAGGCCTGGTATGGGCTTTAGAAACCTCAAAATCCTAGACAGGACTGGCAAAAAAACCCAAAACTGTCAATGAAATGATTCTTGATAATATTCTTCTATACTCATAGACTGGAACCTAGCACAATCATCATCAGAGAATCTTTTTTTAAAAAAATTATTAATTTTTATTTTATGTGCATTGTTCCTTTGCCTGCATTTATGTCTATATGAGGGTGTCAGATCTTGGAATTACAGACAATTGTGAATTGGCATGTGGGTGCTCGGAATTGAACTCTGGTCTCTGGAATTACAGTCTGTGCTCTTAACTGCTGACCCATCTCTACAGTTCCTATCAGAGAGACTCTATCCAGCAACTGATAGGAGCAGATACAGAGACATTCAACATGGTGCAGAGCACCAGGAATCCTGTAGAAGAGGAGGAGGAAGGATTGTAGAA
Source organism: Mastomys natalensis (assembly GCA_021653895.1). Taxonomy (NCBI): domain Eukaryota; kingdom Metazoa; phylum Chordata; class Mammalia; order Rodentia; family Muridae; genus Mastomys; species Mastomys natalensis. The sequence continues at coordinate 503,810 of JAJTUV010000064.1, forward strand.
GCCAAAAAGTTCAAGGACACAAGGATGTGATCCACAGAATCAACTAACCGGGGCTCCTAGGGGCTCAAAGAGACTGGAGCAACAGTCAGGGAGCCTGCATGGGTCTGACCTAGGTCCTATACTATACATATATGTGATGGTTGTGTAGTTTGGTATTCATGTGGGACTCCTAAAACTGAGACAGGGGGCTGTCTCTGACTGTTTTGCCTGCTTTGAGAATCCTTATCAAAAGGAGATAGCTAACACTGTTCAAAGCATTCAACAGTCTTTCATAACAAAGAGCAATGGCATCCTACATAGCTCTTGTAAGATGGAGGGGTTTTACCAAGAGGAAAAGAAAAATAAGAATATTATGAAGCTCCAACTGTAGAAACTTTAGTTCAGATGTGGCCCATTTTCTCAAACTACAAAGAGTATCACTCTCATTGAGAACTGTAAATTAACTTATTTCAGAAATAATCTTTATTTTCATTGCCATATTTTATGTATAGTAGTGAAATAATAAGTATAACCTTGAATTGGCATAGTAATATTTTAGATTATGTTGGAATTTATAAAAAATTATATTCCTTTATAAAATCATGTTATAAAATCATTTTAATAAAACTCTTAAACATTTAAATGTCAATGTTTTTAATGGATTTAAATGTGTGGTTCAGGTTTTTGTAAGTTTATTTTTTAAAAGGAGGAACACACATACAACATTCCTATAAACATCAATATACCCACTGTTCATTTGGCTTCTCTAATTTTCCATAGGAATGTTTCTCGCGGAGCTGATAGAGAAGTATTTCGTGTCCCCTACCCTGTTCCGAGTCATACGCCTGGCCAGGATTGGACGAATCCTACGCCTGATCAAGGGCGCCAAGGGCATCCGCACACTGCTCTTTGCTCTGATGATGTCCCTTCCTGCGCTGTTCAACATCGGCCTCCTGCTTTTCCTGGTCATGTTCATCTATGCCATCTTTGGGATGTCCAACTTTGCCTATGTTAAAAAGGAGGCTGGAATTGATGACATGTTCAACTTTGAGACCTTCGGCAACAGCATGATCTGCCTGTTCCAAATCACCACCTCTGCGGGCTGGGATGGACTGCTGGCCCCCATCCTCAACAGCGCACCTCCTGATGTGACCCCGATGCAATTCACCCTGGAAGCTCGGTGAAGGGGGACTGTGGAAATCATCTGTGGGGATTTTCTTTTTTGTCAGCTACATCATCATATCCTTCCTGGTTGTGGTGAACATGTACATCGCTGTCATCCTGGAGAACTTCAGCGTTGCCACTGAAGAAAGTGCAGAGCCCCTGAGTGAGGACGACTTTGAGATGTTCTACGAGGTCTGGGAGAAGTTCGACCCTGACGCCACTCAGTTCATAGAGTTCTGCAAGCTCTCTGACTTTGCAGCTGCCCTGGATCCTCCCCTCCTCATCGCAAAGCCAAACAAAGTCCAGCTCATTGCCATGGACCTGCCCATGGTGAGTGGAGACCGCATCCACTGCCTGGACATCTTATTTGCTTTTACAAAGCGGGTCCTGGGTGAGAGTGGAGAGATGGATGCTCTTCGAATCCAGATGGAAGATCGGTTCATGGCTTCCAATCCCTCCAAGGTCTCTTATGAGCCCATTACCACCACTCTGAAACGCAAACAAGAGGAGGTGTCTGCTGCTATCATTCAGCGTAATTACAGATGTTATCTTTTAAAGCAAAGGTTAAAAAACATATCAAGTAAATATGACAAAGAGACAATCAAGGGGAGGATTGACTTGCCTATAAAAGGAGATATGGTTATTGACAAATTAAATGGGAATTCCACCCCAGAAAAGACGGATGGGAGTTCCTCTACCACCTCTCCTCCTTCCTATGACAGTGTAACAAAGCCAGATAAGGAAAAGTTTGAGAAAGACAAACCAGAAAAAGAAAGCAAAGGAAAAGAGTTCAGAGAGAATCAAAAGTAAAAAAAAAAAAAGAAAGAAACAAAGAAATGTCTTTGTAATCAATTGTTTACAGCCTCTGAAGGTAAAGTGTCTGTGTCAACTGGACTCTAAGGAGAGGTCCATGCCAAACTGACTGTTTCAACAAATACTCAAGGACAGTGCCTATACAAGACAGTGACCTCTGTCACTGCCACTCTGTGAGACAGGGTATCAACATTGACAAGAGGTTGCTGCTTCCATTACCAGCTGACACTGCTGAGGAGAACTCCATTGTGAAAATGACCGTCATCATGCCACCAAACACCATTAGTACAACGCTCCTGTCATCTCTTTTTAACATTCACATTTGCCATATTTTTACAAAATCTGTCCCGGTGTATCTTCCTGGTCCCCACTTCATAGTCTGTTCATAATACTATGTCACTATTTTTGTAAATGAAGTTTACGTTAAGGGAAAATATATATATAAGAATCCCGTGTTGCTAAGTCCACAAGTTTCTCCAGTAATCATAAAAAAAAAAATATTTTGTCTGAGAGATGAAATTATTGCTCAAAAACTAAGAAAAAAATAAATTCTAATGTTAACAGTTTCAAATACTTCCACTTTCTGGATGGTGTTAGCTTACAAGTATTTTAGTCTGTTATGTTTGTTTGTATCTGAGCAGTTATGTGCCTGTAAAGACTCCTCTAATATTTAAAGAATTATTTTTATGCAAAATATTTTGTTTCAACAAGTGTAAATTTTATTCTAAGTTTCAGAGTTCTATATTTAATTTTAGTTAAATGTCCTCCTTCTAAAAAAATTTACCTAATATTTCTGTTCTGAAAAAAAAAAAATCTATCCAAGGTATCACTTTAATGTGGCAGTATTTCTTTGCCATCTTCTGCTCTCAGCAAAACTGACAATTTATGTCAATTCAACACCCTCTGTTATGTAAATAGTTACTTTATCCTGTGGTGCATGTTTGGGCAAATATATATAAACGTATATATAGCCTAATACACAAATTCTATTAAATCAAATATGTACCACAGTGTATGTGTCTTTTGCAAGCTTCCAACAGGGAGGTATCCTGTACCATTCATTACACAGAAATAGTTGGGAGGCTGTCACTAATGCATGCTAATATTGCCTAAGCTGCTCTATTTTAATCAGTCCATTTATCACAGTTTTGGTGAGAAGAGTCACATGTTGGTGGTAGAATGAATTCAATCTGCTCTCTGTCTACATGTCAAGAAATTCTTATTGATATTCCTTTAAAACACCTTTATTTTTGCATTGTTAATTCAACTTGAGTATCACAATGTGTCTTTATTAATTTAAAGGAGACACACTGTATAGGGCCTATTACCAAATCCTATACTTCAGAGTTTGCTAAGAAAAAAAAAAGTCCAAAATTTGTTTAAATATAAATAATGTAAAATATAATCAGTTTTTCTTTGTCAGCATTTGTACATAAGAAAATTATTTTCAGGTTAATGACATGGCAATTTATTTTACCTTATCCTTTTGCTTCTTATTTTTAAATCAAAACTCCAAACTTTTGCATCCAAAAGACTTTTCAGCAGATAATTTCCTAAAATAAAAGTTAGACAATGAGTTTTGTGGATTTCTTTGTTATAATATATTTTCTACCATTCTAATAAGAGATATGTTGGTCAAATTCTCAAACCCTGACCATTTTCTACCAACTCTGGTTGCCTGCAGAGAATCCTTCACTCATGGAAGTTTGGTTTTTTTTTAACTCAACTTTTGTAGTATTTGCATATGCAGACTAGGCTTATTTTTTTAAATCCTGCTGCTCTAAAGCTATCACTGATATAACATTGGCTCTGTCCTTTCTAACCAGGAACAACGTGGGGAAGTTGTGCAATTACCTAACATGATACAACTCTTTTCTTCTTTTTCTTCTTCTTTTTTTCATAAACCAAAAGTTTAATGTTCATTCCTTTTACAAAACTATTTACTGTAGTGTACTGATGAACTGCATGCAGGGAATTGCTACTACTAAAAGAATGGTGAGCTACTTTATTATTGAGCCAAAAGAATAAATATTTCATTTTTTTTTACTGTATCTCATTTGTTGGACTGAGGTTTTTTTTTTTTTAAAATTATAATTATTGGGAGGTTAAAAATTTACACAACTAGAGAAAACCTGTATTGGATTCGACATTTGTACTCATAGGAGTTCACATGAGTTTTGTAACACCCTGCTACATTATCTACCAAGAGGTTTGTCAAAATAAAGACTAGTTAAAAGCAATTTTGTGAACTATTCCTTCATCCAAGGAGCAACCCATATGATCGCACCTTCGGGTTTGACAATACTGGCAGTAGCCCTCACCACTGACTGTCAATTTCAGTTAATTTAATGAATTCCTAAGAATCTAATCTCGCTGCTTCTGGGTATCCATAGTGTTGTGTCCTAACATGTTGGTGAATGATATTTCACTCACACTTCATTTCCTAACACACTCTGTAGCCTATGAAGTATAAATGACACAGGGATTAAGAATTTATGTTAGCTTTTCAGGGTTTCTTACATTTTTGTCAATTCAATACCCTGAACCTTTATCTCAACAGAAAACTCAAGTTGTAATGAATGTTTTAAGAAGACTTAGATCTAAATATATATTTCATAATTGCCCCAAAATAAATCCCATAAAGTGACTAATGGGATTCATTTATTGGCTTCTTCCTAGTCAAGTCAATTTACAGGTTTGACAGATACCAGAGAAGCCAAATACTGATTTGCAAAATCCTAAGTCTTTTAAAGCACCGTAATAACAACCATTAACCAAGCCTCTGGAAACAACCAATTAATATGTATTACATCAGTGCCACCGTCTTCCAAAGTAGTGTATAACAGCTTTAGTTGAGAAGAGAACTCCTCTGAAAGATACCTTTATAGAAAAGTGTTGTTATCCAAATATAGAGGCATAGATATAATTTGAGAGACTTTTAAAATAACTGTTTTTGTACATAATAAAATCCTTCCAGTTAAAACTTTTTTTTTATTTTGGAATTTCGTGTGAAAAATAACGGTGACTTAATCAAATTCTTCCTCCCAGAAGCAACAATACTATGACATGAAGAAAACTTAGTTTTAGTAACAAGGGATATCGGTATAAATAGCTATGGATATTTTTGTTTTTGAGAAATATGATTTTCAATAATTGCAACCAAGGATAATGAACTATGTAAAATAATACCTCTGACTGACATTTCAAGTACGTAGGATACAATAAACACCATGAAAACCAATTCTATGCATTGTGTCTACTCAGAGGAATTGTTGAGGAAGTCAATGCTGACATTTTATGAAAATGTAATATGATCGGGCCAGAAGTCCTGACCTCCTCAGTTCCATTTTTGGCATCAAATTAAAGGTGTAATTGAGTGCAATTTCAGTTCTCTCTCTCTCTCTCTCTCTCTCTCTCTCTCTCTCTCTCTCTCTCTCTCTCTCATAACACAGTGACCTTGAATTGGGGTTGTTCTCTATACATTGTTACCAGACAGTCAAAAATTCCCATTTAACTTCTTAATCTCATAATAAACAATAATAATATAAAAAAATTAAAAACAGACTCAGAAGAAAGGTTGAGAACAAATTTCAGTAGAGTCTGAAAGACAATGAATTGGGCAATCTGTAATTCTAAATAGCTGCTGGAGGAGGGAGGTGGAGCTGGGGAGACAGAAAGTCATGCATGGAAGTCAGAGAAACAATGAAAGCCAAGAGTATCAGACTTTGGGTCAGTATCCAGGGAGGCAAAATCAGAGAAAAGGAAAATAATACCACAGGTCCAGGCAAACCCCTTTTTCCCAAGACAAAGATTGTGCTAGGAACATGTGACTAGAAATATAGACAGTTTATTAAAATGAGAATGGGAGTGGGCGGGACAGCTGAAGGAAGAAGCCCAGGCATTGGGCCACAAGATGTATAGCCCTTCATTTGACATTGACATAGCATCTACCTCTTCCAAGTTTGTATATTGGGCTTTCCCAAGCCTGTTGTCTTGTTCATTATATGCACTTCAGGGAGAGATCGGTTTCCAACCTTTTTCTGCAAGTTAGCTTATTATAGTTGTTATTGTTGTTGATATTTCAGTTTATAGTCTGTATTTTCCTGTCATGATCACGCCTTCAATTTTATGTCCAAAATCAAATTGCATATTCAAAGTGAATTGTGTTTTTTAAAGAGGTAACATTTACTAGGAAAAATGTATATTGTCAATCTGCCTTTAAAAAACTACTCAGAAAACAAATAATAATCAGAAACATACCATTCAATCTGACATTAATCAAATGAATAAAAATGTCTTCTTAGAGTTGAAGGATATTCTAAATAATTGAAGGAAGGGTTACTGTTTCTTTTGTATATTACAGAATTCTATCAGAGGACATCTGGTGTATAATACAATGTATCAAAGCCAGTAAATCACTAGTCATTTGGGAAATCGTCTCAGAGGAATAAATTTGGTTGTCATTAAAAACATTTAACATACCACTCCAAGAGGTGGAGTTAATGCATATTTTCAACCATAACTTTTATTACTAAAGAATTAAACATGTATGTCATTCTCTTATAACAGCACTCACAGCAATATTCCACTGTAGCCAAGGTAGGTAATATTTTGATGCATCCATCATGGCTCCTACGGTCCTTCTGTTTGCAATATTTCTTTTCACTCATCCCCAGAGCTTTTCTGTCCTCCATAATTCTGATGACCCATTGAAGGACGTATCTAAAACCCTAAAACCTAATCAGGACTCAAACATGTAGGAAATCAATTCTCCTTGTCGTGAAGCAAGAAATGATCAATTGTATAATGTCCTCTACAGATGTTCCACCACCACCATCATCAAAGACCACACCCCTCCACCCCTCAAAATATGTGTTCTCCAACACCCTGATGTTCTGACCTCTCTCCCTCTCCACTTCCTACTTCTTCACCCACATGTCCTTTCCTCTCCCCTTCTCTCCTCTTAATTTTTTTTTTTTTTTTAGAACAAATCATTACCACCTTTTCTTAGGTCATCTCAAATGCCATCATCCTTTAAGAAAACTTCGACTTTAATTAACAGAGAGCTGCCCTTCTCCTATGGTTGTACTGAGCATGTGTGCTGTCGTTTATGAACCCATGTTATCACTGCTACCTTTTTCATTTAACTCAATAGATCATAGTGTACACAAGCTACAGAATACATACGGCTAATTTCCTCCCTCTATTTCTTTCGTCGACTACGATCAGCAGAGTATATTACTGTCAATATTTAGATACACAAGCAGTAGAACCAATTATTTCAGAAATGTGAATGAAAATAATCGTTTTTAAATATTTAATAAAAGTAACTCTTCAACTTATTATCATCTACATTCACACAACCCATCCTATGATCAGGTGAAGAAATGACACACACAAGAAAAATACTGTGTGCCTCGTATCTATGGATTAGAAATAATAGCTATCATTTACAGAAGCTATGGGACCAAAGTACTTAATTAAATTAACTTCATTAGCGAAACAATAGTTTCATCTTCAATTAGAAATATGTTGTATGACTGAGGTTTTATTTCAATACTTAATCAAGTAGATCTTCATTTTAATAATTTACAGGTACACTAGTAGGGCAAGGGTAATTTCAGGATTTAGCATAGTGAATATATACTTTTAGCACCTGATGAGACAACTACCCTAAAACCTTTGGGGTCATCAGATATTTAAGGAGAGAGATGAAAGGGTTTTAAATAGGCTGCAGTCATGCATGGATGAATTCACAATCATTCCAGAGAAATTCTCTCAGGCTAGGGGAGCAAGGTGAGAGGGCTCTGAAGTCCTTGTCTGCAATCCTTATTCTAGACGCTGCTTGCTTTAGATTGCCTGATGCAGTAATTAATTTTAATTGAACTAAAATGCCTTGGGGCCTAGTAAAGCACACAGGGGGTTGTGGTATTTCAGTTAGATGGTTAGGTCCTGCAGGTTCTAACATAACAAGGAACCATCTGAAACCATGAGCTACATCTTACTTCTTTAGATTGTCTCATGAAGTGATAACGAGTATAAAGGAAAAAAATATCAGAAAATACTAACAAAGTTAAAACAGGTATGTTTGCATTATTAAAACAAAAATATCTGTAAGACTCCTAAGAGTCTTAAATGTTACACATTAAACTTTAACATATGTGTGTGCAGTCTTCTGAGCTCCAAGCGGTTTGGGCAGCCTCATTACTGCTGTTCTGCCATCTTATCTGTGGCACCTCAGCTTGTCTCCCAAGTTTAAGCTGGTACCACTTCCCATTGGCAGCACTCCTTTTTAGGTGCCCCACAGTGCTGGGTTATCTACTGCAATGGCTGCTTCTCCTTCAACAATGGCCTTTAACGGCCTCTCTCTATGGATTCCAAACCTGTCACAAGTGCCAAACATAAGTTGCTTTACATGCACCCTCCACACACTCCCATATCTCCCATGTCTCTCAAACCTATACCATGTGAATGACTCTTAAATTGTCAAATTTAGCTACCAGCCTAAGGTGTATCCTTGGCTTACTTGGACCATAGCTTCTGTGTATTAACCCGCAAGGCAATGACTTCTGTTATTCAAGGGAAGCATGAATCTCATTCAGCTCATGGTGCTGATCTCCTATTGTAAAGGGTGTCTCCATCCCAGCCTGACCAGCATTCTCTCATCACAGTGAATCGCAAATGTGTTCACGTCAGTGATGCTTCTTGTTAATCACAGCTTATTCATCAGCCCCAGATGATCAGAACACACCGATTTTCAGTACAAAATTCCACACAACCACCCCCAATACAATCTTTGCTTCCTTCTTAAAACTCAACAAGCTAGGCTTCCATGGGCCATATTTCTCTCAGTGTTACTATCTTCCAAGTTCCTACAAGGTCAGCTCAATTATGTTTGGAACCCTTCGGTGCTTTCACATCCTCAAATCCTAAATGCGTTTATTATCCTCCAACTGAATATTTGAAAAACATAAAGGACCACATATGACATAAGTCAGGTATGTCATAGAAACACCATTGCTCTAGCAGCAGTTCCTACTCTTCTTCACCTCTGTTTCCGTGATAAAACCATGACCAAAAACAACTTATGATAAGAAATGGTTTGTTTAACCTTATGTGTTACAGTCTATCATTGATGGAAATCAGGATAAGAACTCAAGCAACAACTTGAAACAGGAAATGTGGAGGAATGTTACCTGCTCTCTCAGTCACAAGCTCTTGCTTAGATAACTTTCTAATTAATCTAAATACCTGCCTAGGGATTAGTACTACCCACAGTAGACTGAACCCTCCTATGTCAATTAATATCATGACATGTTCCACAGACATGCCCACAGACTAATCTTATCTAGAAATTCCTCAATCAAAGTTTTCTTCTCTAAAGTGACTGTAGACTGTGTCAAATTGATAGTGAAAGTGAATTAGGACAGTGTGAAAAGAAATCTAACACGTCATAAGAAGAAACAGACAAATGCTTTATACAATCAAATAGTTTTCATAACTCAAGTGGACAGAAAAACCTAAACCTGTATGTAGCTTTTGAACGTCACAATTAACACCAGATCTATCAGACACTTAAGGAAGACAACAGTATTTACTAAAGTCTAGTGATGTTTACAAATGTACAGGTCTTGTTTTTTTAAATGTGTTATATGGTAGGTCCAAGGTAAATGCCAAAGACTTTGCAAGAACTGGTATCATACAGACGATGCCATGTTCTCTTTTCTGAATACAAGTGAGTTAAGCTTACGTGGGGAATAAACATTTTGGAATATATATGATGACAAAAAATTGCAGTTCTAGTTTTCTTTCCTGAAAAAACATAAGGTAGCTGTCAGACAGTGCCTCTAACATAGAACTAAAAGTTCCAAATAAACATAATAGCTTTAAAGTAGCACAGAGACCACTGTAAAGGATGAAACAGTATGGGAAGTGGACTGAATAGGGCCAATTCATTATCATTACCAGATATAAGCAGACAAAATTAAAAACAATTATTTTCTGGGAGCAGAATTTATTTCTAAAAGAAAAAAATGTGTAAAATGTTCAGAATGTGGGGTAAATGTAAATCAATTGCTTAGTTCCCTTACATATTAACTTGGTAAGTTTAGGAGATTTGGTTGTTTACATGATTTTTTTTTTAGCAAAATATGCTATGGACATAAATATTTAGACAGCAATAACTCAGGCACATCATATCCCTTTATCAATTCAACATCAGTAGCATCCCCATGATAGCGTAAGACCTCCTCATCAACAAATCTTTGACTGGTTTATGGTACTAAGTTATGAAGCCTCACATCCAATTAGAAAGCAGTTGGTTAACTCCACACGGTCTTGCTACCATTGTTCCAGTACAAGCTTCACAGCATCTGCTGGTGCCTGAGAGCAAGGCAGCAGGAAGTGAGCTTTATGCTGGGATTCTTGACTATCAGCTGGGAAGAGACTTTAACTAGATCCCACAGAAAACCAACCTATATCTGATGTTTGATTTCTAGTTTTGTTTGCTGAGACAAGGTCTTACCTGTAACCCAGGCTAATCCAGGTGGAACTTAGCAGACAGTCCATAGTGACTTCAGACTCCCAAATATTGGGTTAACACCCAGCAATAGACACTTTTCAGTGCTGTAATTTCAAATTGCACACAAAATTTTGTTTAAGAAAAAAATCTGGGTATTTTTTCTTTCAAATATTCATAATATATCTAAGGGAACATTTGGATTTCTAAGGTCCATTAATATTTGAATCAGCATAGTGCATTAGAGAACTAGAAACCCAGTTAAACTTAGCACAGAAGGGGGAGGGGTGTGAAAATCCACACCAGATGCTAGAAAAACAGACCTGGGATGCAGCTTTTTTGCTGGTGAGGTAAGGTTATGTGGCATGGATTTGGGGTAATAGAATTATGTAAAAATACACAGCATTATGTAAAAGTGCACATAATTTGGCAAATTGCTTTAAAAGCAGGGAATTGAGGTGATATCATTCCCCAAAATGGCCTCTCCTTAGCTCTTAGAAGATGTGTAACTCCAAGCAGCTTCCCTAGAGGACACATGGTTGTCAAGGAGACAAGGAGGGCCCTCCTCCTCTACTCTCTGAGCTGAAACCAGCACGGCTGGTTTGGGAGCAATATGGGAACACAACAGTCAGCCTTTTTGGTGTTGGCAGTGAAAAGCCAATCAATAATCTAGTGCACTGAAAGAGAAGAAAAAAAAAAAAAAACACAATCACACACATGTGCACACAAAAACACACATATGTGCATGTATGGTATAAACATACAAACAGGAACACACATATACACACATACACACAAACACACACACCCCAACACAACGTCATTAGGAACAAGAATAAAACTCCTTAACCATCTATGTACCTAGCTAAAATTTAAATAAATTAAAATACTATCTTTAGAAAAAGCCATTTATTTCTTCTAAGCTCCAATAAGAGAAAAGCTACTACCTATCTGAATTAACTTAATCTCTCTATATAAAAACCAATGGTTGTAATTAAAAGCAAAAAAATATAAGCAAGTAATAAAGGCTATAGTCTGGTAATTGTTTAGACTAATAGTACAAATAATAGTCCCTCTTTTTGTCTATAATCCTGTTAAATTCTAAACACAGATACTTTAGTTAGAAAGTCTGTTGTAACATCTTCAATGTTTATTACACTACCCTGTTTCCTTCAGTGAAAATACAAGTACAAAAAGGGTATATAAATGCAAAACTTCTTTCATGTAAACTATCTGAATGTAGTCAATTACTTTTCTTGAAACTAATTCCACAAAAGAATTCACAAAAACTTTTTTCCTGGTTACTTTTTTTGTTTTTTGAGACACACACACACATGTCACACACACACACATACATACTATATATATATATTATATATATGAGACGTGTGTGTATGTGTATATATAGTATATATATGTAAATATGTATATACATATATATATCAAATATATTATATATGTTTATATAATATTCAATCAACTCTGTCCCACAGCAAGTAAGGACCTGTTTTCCCCTGATTAGGCCCACCTACATAGAATGGAAGCCTCCCTCTGCATACTAATTCCTCTTTTTAGACACACAAGTAAATGGATGAGGGCAAAAACAATTATTCTGAATGAGGTAACTCTGATCCAGGAAGACAAATGTCACAAGTTGTCTCTCACATGTAAATATTAGCTTTTAATATTTGATATGTGTATTTAAATTGGAGTAGCCACTTAAGTTGGGAGACTGTTGAGGGTCTGCCTCAATTAGAGTTTCTATTGCTGTAAAGAAGAACCATGATCACTGCAACTCTTATACAAAAAACAAAAAAACATCTAATTGCGAGTGGCTTACAGGTTCAGAGATTTAGTCCATTATCATCATGGTGGGAAGAATGGTGGCATGCAGGGAGACACCGTGCTGGAGAATGAGTCAAGAGTTCTACATCTGATCAGCAGGCAGAAGAGAAAGAGAGGGCCTGGCTTGAGCATCTGAAACTTCAAAGCCCACCCCCAGTGACATACTTCCTCCAACAAGGTCACACCTATCCAACATGGCTACACTTCCTAATAGTTCCTCATCCCATAAGCTTATGGGAGCCATTTTCATTCAAACTATCACAGGGTCCTCCAATGGTATTTCAAACAAGAAAGATAGAAGGCAGGTGGTATGAAGGGAGAGAGGGAGAAACAAGTGGGTTAAATGAGATGCGGATTGGATTGAAGGGGAGGGGAGGGAACATGGCATATATAATTAACATTAAAGTCCTCTGCAAATGTCATAAAGAAACCTACTACTGTAGAAGTTCCCTAAAATATATACTTTACATAGATATAAGGGATTTTAAAAGAGTTATCCTGTAACACGGTAATAATACCTCGTGCAGACACCATAGGCTACCAAATCAAAGCCTCTTTTTATTGGGTTACTTCTTTTGGAGATGCTGTCTATTGAAGTCACATAGACACCCCTACCAAAACAGTACAAGTTATTGTCACTACTTTGTTACTTTCCAGAACCTGATATAAGATAGTATTGCTGAAGACTCCACATACTGGACTCATAATTCATGGCAAAGCTGCTACCAACCGGAAGCTTCATTCCCATTGGCTAGTTTTCACAGTGTTGACTACCAGAGACAAATTTATCAAGAGTCCTACTTATCAGTGAAGCCTGTGTGGACTTTAGTAGTGACTGGCTTGGCAAGATATGGCACTGGTGCAATAGCAGCTTGTTTCTGGTTGAATTTAAAGCCTGCTCCACAAGACAGAACTCATACCTGGTACTGTTAACTGAGCCAAAATCAGTCATTTCTCACTAGGTCATAAATCTTAAGAGATATCCTAATACTATTATTAGTCTAGTAAATGGACGTAGTAACAAACTGCCTCTAACTCTTATATTTAACCCATAGACTAGCACATCTCTCAATCCTCCCCAGAGAAGCTTCTTTTTTCAGTATGTGACAGTTAAAATGTACAGTTGGTCAACATGCAGAGAATAAAACTGTGGCGTGCTCAGCAATAAATGCAACATCTATATCTGTCATGTGACACTATTCCTGAAGAGACATGAACAACCATCTACTGACCCAGCCAGGGATATGATGGCTAACCAAAGCAAAGATACTTTCCCAAAATCCATCTTGGTAAACCGGTGAGCTTTATTAGGGTTATTTACAGGAATACTGTTTGGAGTTCATTACCAGAGCAGAAATAACTCAAAGATAGCTTGATCACCAAAAGCCCACACCAGTATGTCTTAGAGTCATGAAGGTTGGCAGTCTCTAGCACACCACATAACCTGCGAACAGCTCAATAGGTTGAGTTGATCTGTCCCTCCAGGCAGCTTGGCTTCCCCCAGTACCAATAGATTTGCTCACATTTTCCCTCTCCTACTTCCAAATTTTACTCCACCACTCTGCTCCAACTTTAAATATTCAATGATCTCTTAATTTGTACTTTTCATGTGAGAGCTAAGAGAGCAGAAGCTATTCAGCTTCCCCAGATACTATTTTTAAGTAATTCCAAAACAAAGAATGTCATAGATATCTGAACACTGGAATTAGGATTTGTCTTTATGTATACTAGATGCAAAATTATTTTCAGATATGATTCTCATCTGCGTGTATGGATGGCGATAGACTTCAAGATTGCAGTAGATTTTAGGTAGCATATTTCCAACTTCCTTTATTCTTTACATGTGTACAATATGGCTGCAGGGTCACTTGGTTCTAGTCTTCTATTTTATTCTCTATTCCAGTAACATGATTGCAACTCTTCTTTTAAAAATAAAATAAAATTCATTATCAACCGGAAGTGCTGTGCCTTGGACAGTACATGTCAGGGACAGTAATCACCTATGAAATAGGATGATGGATCCCATAGGCCAGTCTTAAAAGATCGATCCCCTCCACTTCAGTTGTGTTTTCTAGAACTTATCATGGAATTGAGCTTTTCATAGCTCCAACTGGAAATCAGAGGTTTCTGGATTTTTCTACCTCAGGATGCTGCAGCTGTTGATTCGCTAATGGGCATGTACTGTTATTTGCTCCACAATTGTGAAAAGCAGAAGTTTTTTCATGTGTGGTTTGGTAGAAGAATAGACCCAATGGCTCAGCATTGGTAACATAGAAATGTAAAGTGCCTCCTCTTTTATCTTACTAATTGTCATAAATTTGTCAATAGAGAATAGTAAATAGCTACTACAGACTCTATGTCTAATATTCATAAAATGTATTCTATCTCTTATATAACCACACTGAGGTAAGTCTTATCAACCATATTTTATATATGAAAAATGGAGTTCCATCATCACAAAGTCATTAGGAAAGGCAATGTTTAAGTGAAGACTGTGTTCCTGCCAAAATCTTCTCAAAGTCAAGCCAGTCTGGGTATAGCCTCTAAAGCTATCAGACATACTAGCTATTGCAATAATATTTTTAGTCAACGTTTTCAATGACATCACGTTTAATGTTACTTCACATCCATCAGATATCTTTTTTATGTTGATGTAATGGAACATCATGAGCAACGCTAATTATAGAAGAATGGGTTTATTTTGGCTTAACAGTCCCAGAGGGTTAGAGCCTATAATGGCAGAGTGGAGGCAGTGGGCAGCAGGAATGGTGGCCGGAGCAGGAAGCTGAGAGCTCGCATCTCAACCTTAAGTGTGAAGTGTGAAACAGAGATCAAACTGCAAATGGCATGAGTCTTCAAACTCTCAAATCCCACCTCCAGTGACACACATCTTCCAACAAGAACTCACCTCCTAAACCTTCCCTAATGGTGCCACCAACTTTAGATCAAGTGTTCAACTACATAAGCCAATGGGAGATATTTCATTCAAAACACATTTCTTAGTTAGTTTTCTGTTGCTATGATAAAACATTGTGACCAAAAGTAACTTGTGGAAGAAAGAGTTTGTTTCATCTTTCAGCTTGAAATCTTGTCACCTAGAGCATCTAGGCCAGGGGCTTAAGGTAGAACCTGGAGTCAGGGACTGATGCAGAGACTGTGGAGGAAAGCTAACTACTGGCTTGTTCCTCGGGGCTTGCTCAGTTTGTCTTCTAATACTATCCAGAACCACCATCCCAGGAGTGTCATCACAAAAAGTGATCTGGGCTCTCCTACACCAATGATTAATCAAGAAAATGCCTTGTGTACTTGTCCATAGGCCAATCTGGTTGGGTTTTTTCCCCATTGAGGTTCTCTCTTCTCAATGCTTATGTCAGCTTGAAAACTAGCTAACATACAACCACATCTGTGAAGGCTGAAATTGAGACTAGGGTTGCTAAATGGTTAATTGGTTAACTCTATCATCATCTTCTATTTTTATGTTAAAACAATGTGTTGGTCATCATTGCCTTATGTCTTAAATGGTTCCCTTCCAGAGTCTATGGATCCTGTTCTGACTGACCATGACATCCAGACTCGTTAGCAATTTCTGGGTTGAGATGCACTCATCGTTAAATATCAGTAAATGTGTCAGCAGTGATGGGAAAAAACACATTCACGAGCACTCCTCTGAATTTCCAATGGAGCAACTGGAAGAGAAAATAAATGAGGATATGAGAGAACAGCGAATGAAGAAAAGTCAGACTCAGATTCTGAAGTTGGTAGAATTCTAAAAGAATGCACTAGGTCTGTGAGCTGGCTTAGTAGACCTTGCCATACAATCCTGGTGAGCTGAGCTTGATCCCCAGAACTCAGGTAAAGGTGGGAGGAGAGAACCAACTCAACAGCCTCTAATCTTCACACCTGAACCATGGTACACTCACTCACAGATACACATCATGCAAACACTCTCCTCTCCCTCCCCTGCCCCCTCATCTTTGGAAATACACACCAAAAAAATAACAAAAATATTTTTAAATGTAAAAGAATACACTGAACTGAAAATATAGGCAATATTGGATAATATGTAATTACCAGAAAATATGGTATTTAAAATAATAAAAGTAAGATCTATAATAATAATTCCTACTTTGTAGACAAAGGAAAAAAAATCTAGAATTTGGGGGAAGTCTGAGGAGGGGCCCATTCCACGTTACACTATTCGTGTTAAGTCAGATGGTCAACAGTTATTTCAACTCTTCCAATGAGAAGTAAGACTATATTCTCCACAGAATGCTTCTGTGTTCTTTGACTCCTCTAACCAGGAGATTTCAACAGTTGGATATTTTGAACATTCTGAGGAAAGCAGCCTTGTTTCATGAAAGTTAAGCATCCTCAGACCTGTGCGTGAAGAAGTTAGCCATATGGAAAGGCCACGGGGAAGAAGGGATTTAGAGGCAGTTCTGGAATGTTGTTTCCCTGTCATGCTATAGGTAGATATGAAGAGTAAGGAAGGCAGTCAGTCACTGTGTCCCTGGTTTCTGAGCATTGTCACCTCACAGAAGTATGGGAAGGAATGACACATGAAACCTTTGGCCTGTTGATTATGACTACAAAAGTGGACACTCCAGTAAAGCAGCATCCCTCAGACCTTGTCTCTCCCTCTCTTGAGACTCCCTCTCTAGGTTGGCTCCCTAACACTTCTCCAAGAGGTCACCAGAGCACAAGCTATTTGCCGTCACCACTGTTGACATTTGCATGAAAACTTTGGTGTGAAGAGCTGCCAGCGTCTCAATTTTCAGTCAAGCCAGAGAACTGAGTTCCACGATGAGTGTCATGTGTGCCACACGTTTAATTTTTCACTCCTATTTTATTTAAAACTGTGCCAGATGCAGCCACAAAAATTTGTCTTGTGAATTTGACCACTGATTTTTTTTTCAAGATTTTACCCCCCATTTGAAATGTGAAATAATTGTGCTACAAAATGACAGTCCAGGAAGAGCCTTCTGTGGCATCTGCCTCCTGAGGAAAAGCAGTTGGTGTCTGAGACGCAAAGCCAGCCAGCTGCATTTGCCACAGAACAGCAATTTACTTGAAAGCACTGACAGACAAAGGCAAGCTTACTCTCTGGAACTTGACAGGTGTCGTCGTCCGAAAGTGAATGAAGTAAGGTGTCACTTCAAGGGAACAGATGACACTATTTTTTTAAACTAATGATAAAACTCAAACCTTAAAGCAAAAATAAAAATTTTAGATACTGGTATTTGCTGGCATGAGCTTGACAGCTTCCCAGTCAACTTTTCTCACAAATTCAGCATTGGTCCTGGCAAAGGTGGATTTGGTACTGCATAATAAAATGCATCATTCTTGGAAAATCCGAAGAAATCACTGAAGCTGTTTGCCAGTTGACCAGTGCAAGACTGTTAATTTTTAGAAAATAAATCACATGTGACCATGGAGCATTCCAATTGCTGAGCAAAGGAAAGAGGTCTGGAATATGCCTTCAATCACAGCGTATGGGCAGCTGAAGCAGGAGATCCAAAGTCAATGCTAGCGTGAGCTACATTGTAAGTTCAAGGCCAGCAAGACTGCCTCAAAAACAAATTGCAAGTGTTTTTTCAGCAGGTGACCGTGTGATGGAGTAATCAAAGTTTGATAATAAGAATGGCTTTCTAGTGAGCACACACTTGCCACATCTTAGGGTAGCTACGAAAAACAATATTGACAGGTATCTGGAAAACTACGAAAATGTTCTCCCTCTCTCCCTGTTTCTCATGAGCTTCAACAAATCAATATATTGATAGAATAAGAGGAGATAAAGGAAGCAGCACTTTCCTATGACATCACACACTGAAGAGATGATGTGAGAATGTCCAACAGCTCTTCTTAACACATTTTCTTTCTTTTAAAGTGTGGAGCTCTTTCTTAGACACACAAACATTGTCACCCACAACACATTTCGTAGTTTTATTATTTTAAATTAAATCAATAAATGCAGTGACTTTAATTTTTCTGAGTTTTAATATCTGACTAAGCAAACAATAATAAATGTAAACACAATCACATGGGAGTTCTTGAAAATTTATATTTTAGGAAAAGAGCAGAATCCTGAAAAATCTTTTAAGATTGCTGAGAAATAAAATATCAGTCTACTGGTCCGTGTGCACAGACCTGATGTATACACTTTATGAAGTAAAACATCATATGGTCCACCAATACACACATACACATACCTATACATATGTGTTCTATATTATACGTACATAATATATAAGCATGACAACAGCTAGAAGAAAACCTACAAACAACCTTCTACAGACGTCATGAATGATATTACACATGTACTCAGTGTCCTGTGGCCCACTGGTTGTCTGTTAGAGAAATGACTGCAATAATGCTTCTATTCTCACTTCAGAATTCATACATAGATGACAACCTCTTCATACCAACTGTATAAAGACATCCCCATTTATACTGACAAAAGAAAGATTCCCAGTATTACACCATGGAATTATTTCCAAATGTTATCACAGAATTGTTTTCTTTTACACCGTGTTCTGTATTCACAAGCAAGAGAGCTAAATAATAAATCCCTGCTTGACGTGTACAGCAATAACCTTGGGCGGACAGCACTCAGAGCGTTACTATTAGTTCCTGGCTGGAAAGTGGATTTAATTCCTTGAGGGGCACTTAATATTCTGTAACAAGATCTGAGGAAATGTTACAATCATATTATTGCATGAGGAGGTACAGTAAATCTACCATTAGTAGGATACATGGGAAAACTCATGACCTAAGTGAACATCTTGGGAAGGAAAGGCACTAATTTTCTATTATGCCCGAACTCATCTTTAGAAAAATTATCTAAACAATTTTTTATCTGAAGCATCTCTGGAACAGAGCCTCCATGTGAACGCTGTTGCTAACTACAATTTATTTTTAGCGAGAATTGCAGATAACCCCTTTGTTCTGTTTACAACCCACACCTCATGAAACATTCCCTCACACAAAAATTTGTTGCTGCAGAGGTCAGGGAAGAGACTCACTTTGTGGTTACCAGAAACATGACTCACTTGGAGAAGGCCCCACATTTTATCAAGACAAGGTTGCCATGGCAAGTGGAGCCAGTGTCTAGCTGTGTGAATCTGAGAACATTCTTCACACTTGGAGTGTATACAGCTCCATCAATACAAACTGAGGGCTGCTCGCTAAAGAAGGGCTAGCTCCCTTCTCTGAGAAGATACAAGAAATTCTGTCCAATCACATTTTTCCCCTGGCTGAATAAAGAGTATCAGCTTTTACACCCAGAGAATTTAAAAGAAAATAGATTTTATTTGGGGGGACCAGTTAAACCGTCAGAAGAAAGCTGAGCCAAAATCATAGAATGTATACTTGTCATATGAAGGAGGCTATCCTGACATATCGTTAACTCCCTGAGTCCCCAGGTAACATCAGGGTTCACTCTTGCTCCTGTGCATCCTTTGGCTTTAGACAGATGCAGTGCCCACGCATCCATGATAACCCTGTATAGCTCTGATAGCCCTGTGTGCTCAGTCCAACCATTCTCACCACGGAGCCTCTAAGCATCTCTATCCTTCTGTCTTCTCTAGACACATTTGAGGTTGACATGTTTCAGTACATAATTTCCATTCAAATTTCTCACTTCATATATTTCTTTAACATGAGGGAACTTCCCAACCATATACTGTTTCAGATATGTCTTCTCTGTCTCTCTTATATTCCCACATACTATTCTCATTGTGTACCTCGCTTCGTTTTCATACCTCCCCCATATATCCTGGCCTGACCATTTGCTCCTTTTTTTTCCTTAATGAAGTGAAGTTGTGATTTATTAAGAAGGTGTTTTAATAGAATTTAAGAATTTGTGTTAAAGGGGACAGAAAGATGTGTTTAAGGTTTTTTGGTTTCCTTTGTATTTTTGTTTTGTTTTGTTTTTTAGGTCAGGTTTTTTCAAGAAAGATAGTTGCACTTCATTCTCTTATTTTTATTTTTTTTCTTTTAATTTTGGGAGTTTTTATTGCAATGTTCTCAAGCTCATGGAATCTGCAGTCACGTGCAGTCCACTAATATGCTCACCAAAGTCTTTTATATTCTATATATACTGCCTGCCCCCGGTCCCCTCATATCTTTTCTATTCTATTTCAAAATGTCTGTGTCTTTGATTATATTACCCTGGTCTCTTTCTGTGTGTCTATTTTTTTCCCATAAAGCTGCTAGCATAGGTTTTCTTAGTTAAAGTTTCTAGTGTGATGCTAGCATCAGTGTCCTTAGTCAAAGTTACTAGTGTGATGATTGCTACATCCTGCATATCTACCTCTGCTTGTATTGTTTTCTTCAGTCTCTTCACACTGGATTGATTATTATTTATTATTTATTATTTATTTATTTCAATTTCCAGTACTTGACCTTGTAATTTTTTTGTTGAAGGACAGACATATTGGCTGAATATGAGGACTGCAAACTGGCCTTCAATAATGAAATAATGAAGCTGGAGTTAGGGGGAGAGTCAAGAGGCATTTGGATTGTGGCAAACATCCTTCAGGCTCCAGTGATGTAGAACAGTCCTAGAGGAAGATGATGAGAAGCAGGTCGCAGGCCTTGAATCAGGTCTCCGCATTTATGTAAGACCTATGCTCGCTTAGATTGTATACTTCATTGTATACTTCTCAATTCCAATCTTCACCCTTAGGTGGAACAGGGTAGCTAGAGGGGATATACCATCAATATTTCCTTTTTCTATATGAAGCCTTAGAGATGGCATAAGTTAGTTAAGCACTTTTGTTCACCCCAAGAAAAAAACAAAAAAAACAAACAAACAAATAAACAAACAATAAAACCAAATAAACAAAACTTCAGGACAAGTATCTCTGTAGTAAGATGTAGAGTCCTGTAGGGTATATGCCCAATGGTGGACTAGCTGAATCATGTGGTAGATCTATTTCCAGCTTTTTGAGGAACACTCCACAGTGATTTCCATAGTAGCTGTACCAGTCTGCACTCTCACCAGCAATGAAGGGAATGCCCCCCTTTCCCACAGCCACACCAGCGACTGCTGACACTGGGTGTTTGTTTGTTCGTATGATTCTCATGTTATCCATTTTGATTGGGATAAGATGAAATCTCAAAGTAATTTCAAGTTGTATTTCCTTGATGGGTAAAGATGCTGGACGTTTAAAATAATATTTCCCAGTCATTTGTCTTTCATCTTTTGAGAATTCTCTGTTTAGTTCTGTGCCCTAGTTTTTAAAATTGGGTTGTTTATTTTCTTAATCTTTAGGGTTTGTTTTTTTTTTTTTTTTTCATATTCCAGACACAGAAACCTCTGTGAGATGTATATCTGGTAAAGCTTTCATCCCATGCTGTAGGCTACCTCTTCACTCAAATGATGGTGTCCTTTGCTGTACAGAAGCTTTTTATTTTCCTGTGGTCACATGTGTCAATGATTAGCATGAACGTCTGTGCTACCAGGGTCCTGTAGGATGCTTGCCTTTTCCAGTTCATTTGCTGCTCCATTCGCAATAGGAAGGAAATGGAGAAGTCTAGATGTCCATCAACTGATGGAATGGAATGAGCATGTGGTACATTTACACAATGTAATCTTTCATCTCTTTTTGAAGTTAAAGAGTTCTCAGGTCAATGAATGGAACTGGACAGTCACTGTGAGTGAAGTAGCACAGGTCTGAAAGGATAAACATTGCATGTGCTCTCCTATATGGGGATGACCACTGTGAATCATTAGATATGCATGCTTCATTTAGAATACTCAGAAGGACAATGGTGAGGACCCATTTTGGGAGAAATAGATTCTTTCCATGGGAGAGGAAGAAAATACAGTGATATAAAGGAGGAAAAAGAATAATGAATAAAGAAGGATTAAATGGGATGGGGCTGGGAGGAGGACAAGGTGAAAAAGGAAATACCAAGAGTGATAACTGACATACAAGGCCCTTCGAAAATGTCATCTGATGACAAAGAAGACACAGCTCAGCAATTAAGAGCACTGGCTGCTCTTCCAGAGGCCTTGGTTAGATTCCCAGCACATACATGGCAGGTAACTGTTAAACCTGAGACGTGCAAGGAGAAAGACCAAACCACAATTGTTCAATTGTCTTATTTTGGGGTGTACTAGGACTGGTCAATCATCCCAAAGTCAGGATTTTAAAGAGCAGCTCCGGACAGCCTCTTGAGCTCTCTTTTGTAAGAGATGTTTTGTGGTTTGTATCAGATCTAAGAAACAGTAATTTATTCTTCATTACAAACAGAAACCTTAACTTTCAAGGCCTTAACACAGGACAAGCAGAAACTTATTCTTTAACTACAAAAGGAAACCTTAACCTGCAAAGTATATTGTTCTTGGTTTGATTTTATAGTAACAATCACCTGTAACTATAATTTTAGTCAATCAGATACTCTCTCTTGGCCAGCCATTCTGGCCATGGTACCCAGATATACATGCAGGCAAAACACCCAGATACATGTGATAAAAATAAGTAAATCTCAAACTTTTTAAAAGCTTTTTATGGATTCTCTGTGGATTTCACATCACGTACCCCAATCCCATTCATTTCTCCATTCCTTTGTATCTGCCCTCCTCCCTTTGAACTCACCCCAAAAGAAAATTAAAAATAAACAAAAAAAAAAAAAAGAAAAATTCCTACTGTGGAAGCTGCAGTGTCACAGTGTGTCACACAGTATACTCTTTTGTCCAAACATCTTTACCTGCAAATGTTCATTGCAATGGGTCTGGTTCTAGACGGCTGGCTTCTGTTACACATCAATACTATATCCCCACCCAGACTCTTCTCAGATATTCTGTTGTTGCCCTGTGTTGTGGAGATCCTGAAGATTTAGATCTGCAGGACTAGCCCCTTCATATGCTCCAATAGCTCACTGATGGGTAGATGTTGGGGTGAGCCAACTCAAAGCCCTGGATCTGGGCCTGGGTGGTAACAGAGTAAGTTACCTTGCTAGCTTTCCTGTACACCACCAGGACAAGTTTTCCAGAATTGCCAAGGCTAGCTCACCCAGGGCCAGCTCTCTTGAGAGTGTTTGGGCTGGCTCACCTGTGCCTTGCTACCAGGACCAGCTCTACTGTGCTACTCAGACAAGTTCATGTGTTCTCTCAAATGCTGCACCTAGTGAGGGGCTGGGCCAGTTCTGCACAGCCCTTGGACATCAACATGGTCCCAGGTGGCAACTCAGACTAGAGCTGTTCATACAGCCTTTGGTGGTAACATAGGCCACAGACATTGGCACAGACACCTGCTTCGCATGGCCACAGACCCAGACACAGTGGGTGGCTGGCAGCACAGACCAGGACTTCACCATGGCCTCAGATGGCAGTGCAGGCTATTCACATCAGGCTGTTCTTCACCACCCTCAAGTCTCTGGTTCTGCCTCTTTGCATAATGCTCAAGCCATTCTGCTTCTCTCTCTCCCATCTCTCTTCCACATACTTGCACAAGTCACTAGCTCCTTCAGCTGGTAGGCTTCTGGGTGTCTTCCCATGAAATCTCAACTTTTTAAAGAAAAAATTCCATATGGAACTACTACTATAAGTTTTCTTAAACATATACATACACACACACACACACATATATGTATACACATATATACATAAATACACAAATACATACAAACATGTATAAATATAGATATATATATACATGTACATCATATATTTATATATTACATACATATACAAACACATGCATACATACATATAAATATATACATATACACAAATACAAGTACATCATATACATATATATAGATATGCATACACATATATACACCAAAAGATTTAAAACGAATTACCCATTTGTAACTACTGAAGAACTGAAACTAAAGCCTATCTTTCCTCTCTTCAGCTTTTGTGCTACTCACAGTGCTGATACTGGTGCTACACATGCCGCTACACAGTATGGGCTTAATAATTTCTATTATTACATTGCAAATGGAAATCAGAAAGGCTCTTTTTAAAGCCCTCTAAATATATTTTTAGCCTGCTGTGGGCACACACACCTTTATCCCCAGGGTAAAGAAGGTAGAGGATGGTGAAGCTCTGTGAATTCAAGGTCAGCTTGGTCTACATGGGGAGTTCCTGGCTAGCTAGAGTTACATACTAAAACACTACCTCTGGGGAGACAAAAAAGAACCTCCTCTCTCCCCCCCTCCCTCTCTCTCTCTCTCTCTGTCTCTCTCTCTCTGTGTGTCTCTCTCTCTGTCTCTCTCTCTGTGTATGTATGTGTGTGTGTTCTTCATTGTCTCCCTTTTGTAGTTTGGTCTGAAACATTACTAAGCTTTTGTAAATGCTTTGATATATTCTGTCTTTGATCCTGCTACTTTATCCTCTGTTATTCTTTTAATACAGGGAAAAAGACTTAGCAATTTCTTCTTATCTTGCTAATGTGTGGAGTTTTCCATCTGGGAGTTGAGAGACATGCCCAGTCCCTCAACATGACACATAAATTGTGCCACTGATTGTCATTACATCTTGAGAAAGCAACAGAACCATAAAGTTTACATTAGCTACTGCTTACTATTTGCTCTATAAACTTCACTGTAATTCTCTCATTGAAAAATGGTGCGCCCCATAAATTCAGGGAAACTGATACTCCTTTTTGATTTGGCACTCGGATAAGATTAAGGAAGAGTAAGAAACTGATTAAAATAATATGTTATGTCAAATTCAATGTGGAATAATATAAAGAATCTAGAGTCTCCCTTCTGCACTACAGCTAGAGCAGTTATTGAGGGGACATGCTTTTCAAACACCTGCTCCCCAAAATATACCATAAAGATTCCATGGAATGAGATAAGCTGGATTAACACACGTTCTTGCCTAGTATAACTCTCTTAATTATTTGTACTGATTTGCTATGCTTTGGGGGAGAGTTATTTTATTATTTCTTATAAACTATTGGCGAGCCATCCTATATGTGTAATTCATATGCCTAGACTCATGACCTAGATTCTAATATCTGTGAATCTTGGCTAGAAACTTGTGAGCTTCTTCAAAATGCAATTAGAAATTAAACAAACATGGAAATGGGCTCTTTGCCTTCCAGTTTCAACAAAAGACTGTGATGTGGACAGCTTAACATTCTGTGTGCACTCAGCTCCCAATCCAAAACAGCTAAATGCAATTAACTCTCACACGCTTGGGAAGTGTCCTCCTATGAGAAACCAATCTCTACCTGCCAGTGCAGACAGAAGACAAATCACCAACACCACACTGACATATGCTCATCTGATTTTTTTTTTTACATTTAACACAGTAAACCTTGATGCATTTATTATCTTGAACTCATTAGCTGTTTTTATGTCGTCATCTTTTCATGTCCTTTGAGCCTGGCCTTGCATGACTGGAACACTGTAGTTATGAGTTTTCAGTTTGGGAACTGATAAAGGCCAGCGAACAATGAATATGTTAAGTTGTTGAATAGACAGAGTATAAGCAGGGGCTATAACCAACCCCTTCTAGTGTGTATTTCACTCCTGACCATTCTGTCTGAGCTCTTATCTAAGTGCACAATTTGAAGTTTAAATAGAGCAATGCAGGCCCCTGACTTTGAAGTCCTTTACTGTCTTTCTATCTGCTTTTATCTCATCATCTACTAACTTAACCTTGCTTCTGGCAGCTTCAGTATTATACACATTTTGGAAAAATGCAAACTATGTGTCATCTAACAAGGACATAGAACTAAATAAAGACTTTGCCATTTGAAAAGGTCCAAGGTAGAAAATCCACACAAAGTACAAAGCTGAATACTACTGATGGGAAGGAGGGTAGTCCAGCCACTGGAACAGGTAGAGTAGTTTGTTCAACAACTAGAAATAGAAGTGCACAGAATCCAATATTCACTTCTACATCGATCAGTGTCTCCTCTGGAATTTCAAGGTATTTGATTATAGAGTAGATAATTATGGAAATGACCTGTTTACATAATAACTTTCTTTTCTTTTCATATGGGTTTCAGTACATTATTTTGTTTTCTATTTATTTTCAGGAGGGGCTTTTGTGCCACAGTGCTGTGCACAAATGGAAGCCAGAAGGCAGCTTGCAAAACTGGTCCTCTGCTTCCCTGTGTGGATTTTAGGATGAAATGCATATTACCAGGCTTGGAAGTAAGTGCCTTTACCCATTGAAACATCTTGCTTGCCTGAAGGTGTCTTTCTATTAACATACTCAATTGAAATTTTAAATGATAGCATTCTAGCCTGAACTCTCAGGGATTCACTGAATACAGTCCCAACAGCTTTGAGACCATATTTTTGCCTGGTAAGTCATTCTCCATCTGTATAAGCTGAATTTTCTTTTTAAATATCCTTTGAAAAAATATAGATTAATTTCTCAAATCCACTACCTCATTACTAATGTATTAAATATACTTTAAGGTATTTACCCTGGTGATAATCACTGTATCTAAATTGGCTAATTCCACAATTCTCTCTATATTATGTCTCTCTATCCCTGACACCTTACATAAGAAATATAATACAAGGGTGTTCAAACACTCACTGAGAACCACCCCACACCTAAACACACATACGTACAAACGCAGACACACATATATGTAACTATATTTAGTTAGTACTGAACTATAAAACTATGTATCTCAGACACAGATAATCATGATACTTTATTCATAATATTCTCTAAATACCTAAAGCAATGAACAACATAGCATAGGCCAATATATTTTCTGCTGAAGGAAAGTTACAACAGACAACTGTGAATGTAACTGTTCCAAAATGCTAATTGAGGGTTTTCATATTTTTATGACCTCACAATAACGGAGAGTATCATAAAAGGATGCAAAAAGACCATGGTGGTATGTGTGTGTGTGTGGTGTGTGTGTGTGTGGTGTGTGTGTGTGTAATGGGTTAATTAAACCAGTTCTTTGGAACTGTCACACATATATAATACATTATGATTATTTTCCACCCCACCCCCTGTTCTCCTTCCCACCATGTCATCATCCTCTCATTCCCACAACCTCCTTTCCCACATTTACAAACTTTTGTTTTATGACTCACTGAGTTGAATCAGGGTCCTTTATGTGACCACGGATTTGGTCCTATCGTTTGGAACCTGGTAAGCTCGCCAGCAGGTATGCAACTAAAGACAATGGCTGTCTTTCCCCAGAATCCATCAATGGCTAATAGTTCAACAGGAGTGGTAAGACACCTTGGACCCTCTCCAAATATGGGATTAAATGTTTGGAGGCCCAGTCTTGTACATGCAGGTGGCTTCAGCTGTGAAATCACAATTACAATATCTGTGTCTTGCTCAGAAGACAGCGTTTCACAGCCCTTCCTCCTATCTTCTGGTTCTTATTTTTTTTTCTCCACAATGTTCTCTATGCCTTAGAGGGGCAGTATAAACATCTTGTTTATGGCTGAGTATTCAACCATCCCTTCTTCTCAAATCAGGAACAACCATGCACTTCTGCATTCACCCTTTGCAGGGAGAGGCTCCTCTAATTAAGGATGAGAATAACACTTGTCTATGCTTTCAAACATAAATATCTAGAAGGCAATTTGATGCAATGGCAATTTAGTTAATAGCAATAGTAAGTGTCCTCACTCAAGGGCTTACAACCTCTCTTTAAACATTTTTTTTAAACTGGGTTTACAGTTCAAGGTACGAATTCCCTCCCACAGGTAATCAGAGAGCAGTTGGTTGTACACATAACAACAATACCATTATTGTACAGTTGACACATAAGAATTCTCTGAATAATGCTGTTTCCAAAATCCATAGGTTATTAAAGAAAAATCCTAATGTCTGGGGTGGGATACATCCTTATAAGTCAGTCATGGAAGCTTCTAAGATCTGCCAGGCAATACAGACTCTTGCCATTCTGTCTTGCTGGAAGTAGTTGTTAAGACTGCATTTCTGAAAACTCCATACACCTTTGTTGCAAGTTATAGAGAAATCAAGCTTGAAATGAGCTGGCTACCTTTTATAGTGTCAGAAGGTGCTCTGCAGCCTCGTGGTGTAGAAAGGTCATCAACAGTCTTACTAAGGTGCATTAGTGTTTTGAGAAAACTCCCTTAAGGAAGTAACTATTAATTTAAACTTGAAGGAAAAAACAAAAAACAAACAAAACATTTGGCCATGCAAAGAGGGAAGCAAAGAATAGTTCAAGCAGAAAATGTTAAATGTGTACACACCCTGGGGGCAGAAGGAAGCAATAAAAGTATCATAGAAGGAAGAGCAGCATTCTGTAGCTAGAGACAGATGAAATGAGTACTTAACGTCTAGATTCTAAGAACTGAAAGAGGTCAGTTCACAAAAACCTTGTACTATGCAGGCCCCTCCAGCGAAGGAAGCAGGCAACCTAACTGCAGATCTTTAACACCCCCACTTCTCCTCCAAATCCAATCCCTCAGTCTCACCCCCATCTCCTTAGCTGACCACCAGCTGAGCAGCCCCTCCTCCCTGCCTTCATCTGCAGTGGATCACAAAGGTCTCCTCCAACCTTCCTCCACACTCATCTTGTAATTCCAGCCCCCAACTCTAGTAGGCTTTCTGTAGGCACCTACCTAGCAAGCCTGATAGAAAAGCAAGAAGCCAGGCCACTGATGCAGGTAGAGGAGCTTCAAATCTTCAGTCTCCCTCCTCACTTTATTCATGAGGAGTTCCCACATTCCAATAGTACATTGTCCATATTATATATATAACTTAACATATTAGTTATATAATTAATATAATTAGTTATGTAACTAATTATAATAATTCAATCATATAAAATAATTATATAAAATAGATAATATAATTAATTAGTTATATAACTAATATATTAGTGTAGCATTCATGAGTTTTTTGCTCTCTAATTCAATTTTTCACTGTCCATATGGGTACCATCAGAATTAAAAAAAAAAAAAATACTTAATAAATAAAACTACCAACTTTGACTAAAAGTATATTTTAAAACATTCCCCCAAAGAGATTGACATTTTGTTGTGTAATTATGTGCACTCTTGTCCCCAGTGAGTCATCCAATCACAGAACTGTAAGAAAACAATAGAACAAAATGAATACTAAATTATATAGTACAACAAGGTCATTTTGATTGATTAAGGATCTTCCTCATCCAAAATATGGCTATTCTAAATTGTTTCTAAATAAAGAGATGAAATAATATATAAAAGATAATGGTTTGACTCTATAGAAAAAAATTGTTAGAGTTTACATATAAAATAACACTCCCCATTGAAAAACTAATTAGAAAAAAGAAACCCAAATTCAAGTGCGAAGGGCTTGGTCCCCAAATGTAATGTTTAGTTTTATAAGGTAATGCTTTGGGAGACTGTTCTTAGACCATTAACTGTCTAATGTAATTAATCGATGAATTCATGTCAGTGGTACTATTGGGTGCTGGAATCTAGGAAGTGGGTCTATTTAAAGGAATCAGGCCATTCGTGTCTACCCTTGAAGGTCACCTTGTTTTCAGTGCCTCTCTTCACTGCTTCCTGGGTTTCATGAACTCAGCAGCTTTCATACACACACTTACCTACCATGATGCTCCTCTTTTCCCATGGTCCTCTGGAGACAATGGATCCTGCTGACAAGCTGAAGGGTCTGAAACCAGGAACCCAAACAAAACTCCTTCACTTGTGTTGTTTTTCTAAGGTATGATGTCACAATTTCAGAATCAAATACTGAACTTCAGGGAACAAATAAAACAGAAGCAAGAAAGGAAGGTAACTATTACTTTCCAATCCAAACAAGAGCAACAAAAGGACATTGTCAAGGCTCTTTCAAGTCAACAGGAAACTGTCTAATCCAAAGTAGTTTTATAAAAGTTCACTACACAAGCCAGGACATGGTGGCACAGGCCTTAAATCCCAGCACTCAGGAGGCAGAGGCCAGTGGATCTCTGGTTCAAGGGCAGCCTGGTCTACTGAGTTCCAGAACAGCCAGGGCCAGTTACATAGAAAAATCCTGTCTCAAAACAAAACAAAACAAAGAAAGAAGGAAGAAGACAGAGAGAGAAAAAGAGAGAGAGAGAGAGAAAGGGAGGGGGAGGGGAGTAGAGGGAAAGGGGAAGAGAAGCAGAAGGGGACGAGGGGAGAAGAGGAGAGGGAAGCTAATGTTCTTTATACAAACGGTAAAAGAAAACAAATAGGTGGTATAAATAGCAACCTCTAACTCTGCACACAGCCCTACTGTGCACACACTCTCCAACCTTGAACTTCTCTCTTTAGACTTTTTATCTATTCGATTTTCTGTTGTTATTATTGCTTTTGTTTGTTTGATTGATTGAGTTTGCTTGTCTGTAGAGCTGGTGTAGAACCGTCTTATGCATGCTAGGCCAGCTGTATCCCCAGCTCCATCTATTTAATAAATGATGAAATTAAACTGGATAAGTCACTTCCAGCCTATATTTCAAATATTGTCTTTTAGTAAAATGACCCCAATATAACCAACCTCCTCTAATATACTGGTAAATTTAAATTTTGAATCTTGTCATATTCTCTTATACCTGATTGTTATTTTCTGATACTTTTAATTTTCAAAATTGACGTTCCCTAACACTATCATTCTGTGCTCAACAAGTGCCCAAATGCACAGGACTACAGGATGCCGGGATGCCTCCCCCAAGAATGACACTTGTGAGCTTATAGACCAGGGTTCCATCATGTTTTGCAGAATTCCAACAGAATTCTGTTCCTCTAGGCTGAGACCTGATTTTTTTTTTTCTGTACTTCTGCCTGAAGCTCCAGACAGTCTGTGGAAATAATGACTGTGCCTCTGTCACTTTTGTGGGGCTTGCTCTTAATGAGAGGCTAGGTACTCATTGGCACCCACACTCTCCATGACTCCTGCTGACATCTGCAGCTGATCCTTCCTGGAGAACTACTCCATAGCTCACAGTTCTCCCTGGTAAAACCATCCTGCAGCCACTAATAATCAATTAGCATTGGCATTCCAGATGGCACATGCCACCCTGAGCCAGAGTGTCTGCCTCTTGTACCTTTCATCTAAGATAACCCGAAATAATCAGAAACCAGATTTTTCTATTACCATAGAACATGTGATAAATCCCAAAATATGTCTATCTATCATCTACTTGAATTAGTTTTCCTGTTTCATTAAATGGATATAATTAGAGGAAATAAGATATTTTTCAAGTTAAAAGGACTATTTTCTTTTCATATTCAAACTTAGATTAAGCATTAAAACATTTAAAAAACATTAATACCACTTCAGCTAAATTATTATTAACTGCATAATCAGTCATAAGACCATAAACCAAAATTCTGGGCCTAATATTTAGCAATAACCTGAAAGGCCTGGGCAAGTTTCTGATGTCCGTTAAGGTCCCACAGGAAAAAACCTGATGACCTAGTCATAGCCATGTAGGGTACAGACAACCAACACAAGCATCTAAAAAGCACTAAATTTTGGTTGCCATGGCTTTGTATTTCATGTTGATTTTAATAATCGCTTCAGTAAACATTATGTCTGAAAAAAGAGGGATCAGAAGTTCAAGGTAGCTCTCAGGCTCAGGAGAGCTTCTGAACATGGCTGAGTTTGAACTACTTAAAAAATAAGTGAGCAATAGAATGATGGCTTAAACTATAAGTTTCCTACCATCATCCACTATTGCATGATTTCTTGTAGGAAAGCCGTATGAGCAAAACTGTGCATTGATCAAAGGTTTTTTGTTGTTGTTGTTGTTTTGTTTTATCACTGTAGTTGATCATCTAAAGCATGAGATAAAACAACACATTTTTACACCGTCATAAGATGGTCTAAATCTAACCTTGCAAGAATTCCTGGATTGGAAATTTTGAGTGAGTATGTGAAACAAGAAAGATGAATAAGGGTCACCATTTAGAGAGAGAATAAGAGTTAGAGACTCTGCTCTGGATTCTTTCATGTTGGCATGCAAGGCTCTAGATCAGCCCTGCCCAATAACATGGTCAAGAGGCAACAGTGGTTCTTTGGCGCTTGAAATGTGACTGTCAGAACTGAAATATCTTGTTAGTTACATACTGCTTTTGGAAGGTTTATGACCAAAATATAAACAGTGCATTTCTTAATAGACAGGTTTTCACGTCATATGTTAGGCACTTGTGAGTATTCTGAACTCTGTTACAGGATAGTCAGTGGTAATTATCAGTCTCTGAATAGGGAATTGTTGAGGCCCAGGACCTTCAGCATGAAAAACTCTAAACTGGGTAGGAAAATGTAGAACAGAGGAGCATCCCTCATATATTAAATATTGTGTGGGTTTTTCCCCCATTTTATAATGTAAAAGAGATTCAGTAACTTTTCCCAAATTCACACTATAACTCAGCCTGTTAGTTCATATTCTCAACCACTTGACCATGTTCTGTTTATAGAGAAGTTTGGCTTGTCTAAGTCTTTACTATGATTTACACACAATTATGATATATAGCATTACTGTGTCATTTTAGGTCTGGAAAGAACAATAGCAAAGACCTATATGCATTTGCCTTTAGAATCCTTCCCTATGAAATGATACTACGTTTCTCTCTTTCTTTTTTTTTTCTCTCTAGCCATCTCTTTATTGGTTCATTGTGAATGTCACATCATGTACACAATCCACTCATCTCTCCCTCCCGTTGTTACAGGCCTCCACCCTTGTAATCGTCCTCTCAACAGAAGAAAAAAAAAATCTCGTCGTGGAAGCTGCAGTGTGTCACTCTGTGTCCCACTCTGTGTTTACCCTTTTGTCCACACTTCTTTGCTTGCAAATGCACTGCAATGAGTCATTGGTCTGGTACGAGGCCTCTGGCTTCTGATACTCCATCAGTATGGATCCTCATGGGAGTCCTCTCAGGTTATTGTTCCTTGGTGGTCAGGAGGGAAGTGGCCAGAAAAGGAAACAGACTTATTTTGCCTGTGGCCAGGCCTGTTTGCCATGCTACAGCCTGTGCTTTCCGGTGGTCGGGTCTTTGTTTCGTGGTTGGGCCTGTGCTTGCTGGAGTCAGGTCTTTGCTTTCTGTGGTGGGGGCCTGTTTGCCATGCTACAGCCTGTGCTTGCCATGCTCCCACCTGTGCTTTCCATGCTCCCCTGTGTTTTCCATGCTCCAGCCTGCACTTGCCATGCTCGGGCCTGTGGTTGCCTTGCTCTAGCCTGTGCTTGCCATGCTTCGCATTTGCTTGCCATGCTTCCGCATGTGCCTTCCATGCTCCCACATGTGCTTTCCATGCTCTCGAGTGTGTTTTGCATTCTCCCGCCAGTTCTTGCCATGCTCGGGACTGTGCTTGCATGCTCGGGCCTGTGCTTGCCATGCTCTGGCCTGTTCTTACCATGCTCCAGTCTGTTCTTACCATGCTCGGGCTCTGCTTGCCATGCTCCGGCCTCTGCTTGCATTGTCAGGTCTGTGTTTGGCGTGTTCATGCTTTGTGCTTGCTGTGCTCGAACCTCTGCTTGCCACTCTACAGCCTGTGCTTGCCTGCTCGGCCTGTGTTTGCTTTTCCCTCTCTCTTTCTCTTTACATGCCAATAAACTGAAGCACAGATAAATGAGGCATCTCTTCATGGGAAAAAAAGTCTTAGAAAACAGATTTAACAGAGACAGATGGTTCAGAACCATGTTGCTACTGGAGCCCTTCTAAAGAAGATGTCGTTGAATACTTCACATTCAATAGAAATATAAGTTGTGAACATTGAACTGATCAAGGGGTTCCCAATGGAGGAGTTAGACAGAAGACTGAAGGAGCTGAAAGGGTTTGCAGTCCCATGAGGAGAGCAACAATACCAACCAACCAGAGCTCCCAGGGTCTAAACCACCAGCCTGACAGCTCATAGGGAGGGACCCATGGCTCCTGCTGTATACATATGGGAGGACGGCCTTGTCTGGCATAGTTGGGAGAGGAGATCCTTAGTCCCATGAAGGCTGGACACCAAGTATGGGGGAATTCGAGGGTGGGGGTGGGGAGGTGGAAGTGGAGGAGTTACGTGGGGGCACATCCTCATAGAAGCAGGAGGAGGGGGGATGGGATAGGCGGTTCCTGGGCAGGGGGGGGGGGGATGGGCTAAGGGGATAACATCCGAAATGTAAATAAAATATCCAATAACAAAATAGAAAAAAAAAAAGAAATAATAAGTTTAGCTCACTCTATTTAATTAGGGTTGTCAGCATTTACATTATGGAGAAGTATTTTCTTGAGTAAGGACAACTTCCCAGTGGCTACACATTGAGATTTTGACTTTCAGTCTACCAGTAACAACTAGCAGCTTACAACGTCTCAGAGAGGGGTGAGGACTAACAAGCTACCTCCTTACCATGATGAAAAGTTGATCCATCCCATCTTGTTCAGGTAGTCATTACAGCTGTGAGTTCATGGGTGCTATAACCACATCACATCCAGAAGACAGCACCTCCATAGCAGTCTTTCCATCTTCTGGTTCTTACATTTGTTCTACCTACTTCTGTCCTGATGTTCCGAGCTTTGCACAGAGGCTCCCATTAAAGGCTGAACACTGAACAGTCATGGATTCTGAAGCATTTGGACCAGTTATGAATCTCTGAATTAACCATCACCAGCTGCAAACAGATGTTTCTCTAAGCAAGGCTGAGAGCAGCACTAATGCACAGATATTAACAAACATATTTAGAAGTTAAGTTGATACCATGTGCCTTTAGCAAAGCAAAGCAACAGTATCAGGTTCCCCCGTATGGTCTGTGACCTTCCTAGCCTTTTGATCAGACGTGAGGCCTTAAATCCAATTAGAAAGCAGCATGGCAGGTTGGTATTGTGTCTCACAGGGTTCTCAGCTGAGAAGAGCCATGAATTTCATGGTACCTTCTGGTTCTATGAAAGCTTTCGGCTCTGTTCCAGCTTGATTTCTCTATGTCCTGTACCCAACATGTGCAGAATCTTCAGCGATAGAGTTTTACCATCTTCTGGTGGACAAACAGTCGCAACAGAAATGACCTCTATTTATTTGAGAGTCTCTGAAGCTTCTTGTAGCCCAAAACATTTTGATCAAGCACGTCTAGGATTAAGGCTATGGACAACACCTCAGAGTATGCAGTTTTGAGATTGACTTTCTCTTTTTGAAATCTCATATCTATGATCTTTCTCTGCACCTATTTTACTGGTGTACTTTTTGCTTTGCACTCTAAGAAAGCTACACATTATTCATATTATACATTCTACTTTAGAATTATTAAATATTTTATGCATTCCATGAGTTCTGATCTAGATAATTTTTGTTCCTTACAGTCCCCTTTTATTCTGTGAATCTTCTTTTTTATTTTATCCTATTGTGGATCCAGCAGCTAGAGTCCTCCTTGTCCTCTTTAAAATCCAGCATATCAGATGTCACATTTTTTTTTTGAATCATATTCTTAGGATTGCCTTCCCTCAATTTTTCATAGTCACTGTGATAGATTCCTGTCCAGGTTATGAACTCTTGTTGATAGCAGACATTTAGTAAATACGCAAATTAACTTTACCTCTTGCTCTGTGTCAGTCTCCATGATCTAGTGGTATAGTTAATAAGGAAGTCTTAGCTCCACTCTAAATAAATAGCGTTTCACCCACAAGGTTCCTCTGCACTAAAATGCAGCCTTGAACTACCACTGTCTCTCTGGCTCTCCAGTAGTCTTTTTTTGTTTGTTTGTTTTGTTTTGTTTTGTTTTTTAAATGCTAGAGCTATGAACAATGAAAACCACAAAAAAAACCAACCAAACAAAAACTGATGCCCTAACTCTAGGAATCTCTATGCACTTGACCTTTGAGTATCATAATTTCCAGTTTCATCCTGCTACTTCCAAAAATAGACCACCACCCTCCTTCTATCTGATGTCCTTCCAAATGCTTCAACTTCTCGACTCTATTTTCTCTTTCGTCTCTCCCTCTCTTTGTTTCTCCCTCTTTCCCTCTTTCAATTTCTCCCCCTCCCCTCTCGTGTGTGTGTGTGTGTGTGTGTGTGTGTGTGTATACATATGACCAATGTGCAGCAGGTATTAATGAAAAGACGTCAAAACATATCAGATTTCCCCACATGTCTGTTAGTTCAATCTTTGAATTATGCATGTCTTCAGGGCAAGGGTGACAACAGACATGCCATAGAAACAAAACCATTTTCCTACTCCTTTCAAATACATACAATAGCAATAGTTAGGAGTCTGTTCCCTATACTCTTCCTGTGGTTCTTTGAGTTACTGATAATTCCTCTCAGATTTTAGCACTAGGTTAAATGTCAGCCTCCAATTGTGACAACTCCTTCTCTTTGTCTGTTCACACGAACAGAGAAAGTCGGCAGAGGCTGCAGGGAAAACTGGTTGGAGACCTTTTAAGTAAGAATCTGCTAGCTCACCCAAGGCTGCATGGCTGATATTGTTAAAGGCCTGGTGAAATTGAATATAAAATGCTTTTCACTTCACGTCATGATTTTTGATGTCTTTGAAGTTCAATAGAATAACAACTCAAGTTGCTTTTGATCTATGATACTGCTGCACAGTAACTCTCTGAACATGCTGGGTGAGATCATTTACATATCAACCCAAATAGCTCCAAATAGTCACGCAGCACTTTGAGGGCTGTTGCAGGCAGGTTGTCATCCAGTTCAGATCTGTGCCTGGTTTTGGCACCTCTGCTGAGTCACCTCATCTGTAATTGGGTTATCTGAAAATCTTTAGCAATGGCATTCAGTTCCCCTGTTGGCTTTAATAGGACAGTGAAACTGAAATAGCTTCTGTATTAAAGCATATTTCCCTGGTCACTATTAACTTGGACCAAACAATATTGAAGCCCTATGAACAAAGCCATTGTGCTGACAGCCTCAGTCTGTATTTGCATTAGTAGGAGATACACAGGCGTGGCATTTCCATTGCTGCCTTGACAAATCAAGCATTTGCATGAGTAATGTTATATATTCGGATTCAAAAACAAATCTACTTCTAGGTTGTCATAATAGGAGGCTCAGTGCTACAAACCACTGCTATTCACTTGACAATCGCTACGTTTCAGTCTAAAGACTACCACTAAAAGATTATGCTTTCTTGGAACTTACCTGCATCTGCAACACTGTCATTCTAATGGTCCTTTAGTGAAAACTTCCCTGAAGAATCACATTCAAACATATAACTCTGAATGGCTAGGCACACGGTTTAAAGACCTGAATTTCCCAAGTCCATCCATGTGTGAGATCCCACCCCAAGGCCAAGAACAACACTGTCTGCAGCTTTCGATTTCATAAACATTAAATTTCAGTTAAATGCTTTGTTAATACCTCAACTAATAACATAACATAAATGCACATAAATCCATGAAAAAGATTTTAATTATTTTTCACTCTTAATTATACTGACCAGTATAAAGAAGACTAGGACACCAGAAAAGCACACAGATGCACTGAGATCAGTAGAGCTATGATCTTTCCTAGAAATAAGCACAAGAAAAGGTCAGACTTGTTTTGTAATATATTTGTTTACTGCAGATCTACTGCAAATGAAATTATTATGAACATCATAAGTCCTTCATTTTTCTAGCTACGCTTTAGAAAATTGGCATGTTTTATGTGTATAGTATGACACTAAACAGCCCAGGAGACTGAATAAATGAATTTTAAGCATCATACATATAGTGACTATCTTTAGTTCAAAAAACTTACTCATTTCCAGCATTTCTCAGACTGTATCTGTAGTTGATAGGAGGCATTATGTGTTATTTAGAAAAACTGGAAAAGAGAAGTAATGTCAAAATGAAAAATAATGTCATTGAAGACAGTAACTTATATAAGTTGGGAATTAGAGTAAAACAATAAAACCCAGTTCTCATTATATTAATGTGGCCATTTCTTTAGTCCCACATTTTACTTTAACAATGAATATCCACCGTTTTATCTGCATAAAAATTTATATCTTCCATTTGCCATTTCTTTCCTTACTATGTTTTAAAGTCTATGGAGATGAAATGGAAGACATTTATAACTTGACAAGCTTTCTCATCCTCTATGATGCTCTTTCTTGACATCTCAGCTGCCCTGCTGGTGGGTACTTAAGAAATAAAAGCTCACTTTGAAACTCACCTTGGCACAGCATCCTTGGGAAAAGAAAACGGCCAGGAAAATCTCAGTGTGTGTTCATTGCGTTTTGACTCATGTGCTGCTATTTTGAATCATACATCCCAGTTTTGGCATAATAGATATAATTCATATGATGAAACAGCTGATGCCTTAGCAAGAGTCAGACACAATTTTTTGTGCTGAAGCGGTTCTTCCTAGCAGCAAATCAGGACTAGTTTCCTTACCAGTCAATAAGAGAGAAGGTATTTTGCAGTTTGGAGAATTCTCATCATAACTTTACAAGCATAGTTTTCCCGGAGCAACATGCGTATTTTCACTACCTGTTAATTGGATTGGTCTCAATTTTATTTTCCCCGTGTATTTTATAGAGTAATTGCTGTACTGTTCATATATACTGCACAAAAAATGTTGGCAAGGGTAATGAATTTTGGATTAATCATGCCTTTTTAATTTTCTGAATTTCCTATAACAAGACATCTGAGGTCTGCCTGACACCAGAAGAGCAATTGGCTCACCAGTTAATAGGCCACACCCCCAGCTTCCTTTACTTAGGTAGGCCTTTACCTTCAGTACTCCTCTCTGCTTCCTAGACTGTTGTTGACAACAACTCCCTAGTTGCTAAGAAGTTCACAGTATGAAATTGGTAAAAAAAAAAATGTTAAGGAATCATTAAGCATTTTCCAGCTTAATACACTGCCACCCAAAAGACTCTGCCTGCCCTCTGTCAAAACAAGTACTGATCTGTAGAGAGAGATTCACACTTCCTTGATATTTCAGACCTGAAGGCTGGAGTCTCCCAATTAACCTGACAAATGGTTGTGATCTGAGCACACACCAAACACCTCTACCATAAAGATGTGATGTTCTGTCCAGGGCTCTGTGCTATAAATGTCTTCCTGGCACCATCATCATTTTCTATATAAACACTAATTTCTCTCCCATTAAAGTCAAAATGGAAGGAGAAAGAAAGGAAAAGATAAGAAGAGAAAAAGAAAAAGAAAAAGAAAAAAGAAAAAACAAAAATAAAAAAGTCTAGACAGGAAGCCATTGAAGAAAACTCTTAAAAATTAAAAATTGTGATAGGGTTGCTGAAGTGTAGATCTTCATACTTGATGGCTTCTGGCAGTGATGGGTGTGGGGAAAGTGCAGGCTTAGTTTTTTAAAAACCTATTTTGAATAAGGGTTCTCAAATGTTTCACCCCACCCCCTCCAAGCCCACTGTCCAAAGGTAGGGGAGAAAAAATGGTAAATCAGACAAAGGGGATATAGACCTGTTTACAAGTAGTTTCTTGGGGAGATTCCAGTATGTTTGTCAGGATACCAGCAGTCCACTTCAGCAGTGTCAGGATACCAAATACAAATCAGCGGCAAGATCCAGCAGAAACTGCCAGGCGTAAGTCTCAGTGGGAGTGACCAGGACCAGCTGGGATGCCAGGAGAAGTTCTCTACTATGCATCTCTGAATGAAGTGACAACTAGGGAAGACAAAGACTCGAGACAATTATAAAGCAGTGGACAGCTACCAATGCAAGCCCCTGTCACTGTCCATTGATTCCTATTTATACTCTCTTCAAGCATCGCACATCCTCCGATGGGCCTTGCCTCAGCACATCACCATGTGAGTCTGCATCACATTACATAGCTAGAAACTTCCACTTCAGAAAGGACTCAGTTTTCCTTCAGAGGCTGGCCACTGGGAGTTTGACCATGCTCCAGTGACTATACCTACCCCATCACTCTCTTGTTTCCCCTCTCACTTCTGATCTCCAATTAACTCCTCATCTATACTCATTCTATTAAATGACCCATGATTTTCACTGGGGCCGACTACAAGAACATAGATGGGGCTTGTTGACAGGATCATGGGCAACTTTCCAGAGCTACAACATTGAAAAAAATGTCTGTCTGTCTTATTTAGCCTTTCATTGCTACAAGATACCCCATGATCAAGGCAACACTTATCAAAAAAATTTTTTAATTGGGTCTGGCTTATGGTTTCAAAGGCTCAGCCCACTATCATCATGGTAGGAAGCATGGCAGCATGCCAACAGGCATGGTGCTCTAGAAGAAGCTGAGTGTTCTGCATCTTGATCCAAAGGCAGCCGAAGGAAACTCTCTTCTGCACTAGGTAAAGGTTGAATATAGGACTGCAAAGCCCAGTTACACAGTGACATACTTCCTCCAACAAGGCCATACCTCCTAATGGGCCAAGCATATATTCAAATCACCACACTCTTGTTTCTCCTATCAGCCAAAAACTGCATACAAATCCTCAAAGAGTAGTAAGGCTCTATGAGCACCTTCTGTGCAATGACAAGATGAAGAGGAGCACAGTCTTGTGCAGGTAATCTTGTTCTCTGAGTCCAAGAATGTAACAACCACAGTCTATCCCCTGAAGTCAGCATTGTATAGTCTCCTCCTTCCTCCAACTGTTACATTCTTTTTCCTCTTTTTTCTACAAGTTCCCTAGGCCTATTAGAGAGGGTGATATAGATATTCCATTTATGATTGCTCATTCTAGAGTCACTTATTGTCAGCACTTTGACCCAAGTCTTTGCAGTTACTGCTGGTCAGAGTAAAAAGAAGCTTCTCTGACCAAAGCTGGCAATGGCACTCATCTCGGGCTAAAGACAGTTATCTAGAATGGCAATTTTATCAGCACATCGCATCCTTTTAGCAAATCAATGAAAGTAGCTATCCCACGAGGGTTTATACAACCTCTCTAGCCATGGCCTTTTGTCTAGGCTTTACAGTACAAGGTGTGAATTTCCTCCTGTAGAGTCAGCCTCAAAACCAACCCAAAAGTATTTGGCTACCCTCATAGTACACCAGCATTGTTGCAGCAGTGGCCACATTCTGACCGACCCATCAGTGTCCATGTATTGAGTAAGGCTATTGATAACAATTTCTCTCAGTAGCCTGCCTAGCACCTCCTGGCATCATGAGGGTTTGCCAGCAAGCAGAAAGCAGCAGTGCCATCTTGATCTCTCTATGTCCAGTGACCAGATCATATGGTATCTGGAACAACAGGGCCTTAACAACCAGTTCTAGTGGACAACCAACAGTGGAGTCATTTATCTGTAGGATCTTAGGGATCTCAATTTATAGGAAAGTAGCCTACTTCTGGCACTGGGATTATTTTATAATAAACTACAACACGTGTGAGTACATCTATCTAGTACATAGAGTACCTCTTCTAAAACTGTTTTTTTCATTAACTTACCCATTATCAGATTTTCTTATGGCTTTTTCATATATTATTAATTTTGGTTGATTCCCCTCCCTCCCCCCCACCTCTCTTCTATCCTTGTCTTCAAGCTTGAACCTTTCCATTCCCACTCTTCTCCCTTCTACATTATATCACATGCCCTTAAGAATCTTTTCAAATGAACACCATTTTAACATCACTAAACATATGCAAGCAATCAGAACATCAGCAATTTCTAATCAAATGATTGGTGTTGATTGTCAACCATGTGTCAGACTTGAAGAATCAAACTCAATATTCAAAAAAAAACTTAGTACAGAGCACAAGGTTTTGCAATGTGAATCACAAAATAATAATTGGTAGAGAATTTAAAGCTTCTTATAAAAATAATTGTAAGATACACTATAATGGTAGTTTTTTTTTTTTTAGAACTTAAAAAAAAAAACAAAAGAGGGGAAAAAATAAAGCAGCTGTGTTAATTTGGTCATTGGCTTCCAAAAAAAGTCTGTGACAAGAAAATCAAGGCAAATTGCAAATTTGGCTCTGAACTGGCCAACACTTTAAAATGGTATAATGTTAATGCCAAAAACTCTTAGAGCCTAAGGATAATTTGTAGTTCTAAAATCAATAGTCTGTATTGATTTTTGAAATTTTAAGGTCTAGCAAGCACTCTCTAGATCTTCAAATACATACAAATAGTAAAAGTTGTCTACAACTTGATTTTCAAAATTACATTCTTAACATGTTACTCTTTCACACTGACAGCTCACTGCATTTTTCATTATGTAACATAGCATGCTCTTAAAGCAATAGACTGCGTGCTGGCTAGAAGTTGCAGATCCTATGTAATTTTTCAAATGGAAATTAATTCAGCAGTCTAGGGAAATACTATCACAAACAATGCCCTCCTGAATCTCATTAAATCAGTTTGGAAAGGCATATGGGTAGGGAGGTAAAATAAATCAATAAGATTAAAAAGGAAGTATATTGCTTGGGGGGGGCGGCTATAGTACATGGTTGCTAAGTAATGGGTTTTAACTAAAAATTATCTCTCTTCCTTGTAGGAGAAAGCAGTTTTAAGGCCTGGAACTAAATGGTGTTTGCATATGGTTCAATTTTATACAAACTATATTTCCCACAGCAAGACCTAACTCCATCTTTAAAGAGAGAGATGAGCTTTCGCAGAGGAGCCGTTGCCTAGCAACAAGATGCTAAGAAGGCTAGCAGCAAGCTGAGTCTTCTCTAGAAACAGCTCCCCCTCTCCCCACCGTGCTGCGTGCTGCAATGACCTCCAGCACAGGCAGATGCCCTTGAGAGAATCACCTTAACAACCAGAAAGCTTCCACCGAGGAGTTCTGCTAAGATCCTTCCAAGGTCTATGTTCCATTTGTTTTTGCAACAGATACGCTGTGTTCATGCCCTCTGCACTTAGCACTATACAAAACTATATGTTTTAAGCCTCTAGCTCGCTTCAGTATTGAGTCCCATTGTTGACCCCAACCCCCACTAACCACAGACCCAAGGTCTACTCATCTGACCCAAGTCTCTGAGATGTGATATGTGCCCTGAGAAATTATTTTTGCTTTGACCTAAAATGGTTAACTCCCACCCGACTCTTAAAACAGGTAGGGTAACAAATCCTTTAACCTCTTCACGGAAAAAAAAAAAAAAATATGTTCCTAATTCCTACCCGATTCACTGAAAAAGATTCTAAGTACCGATTCTTTTTGTTTTATCTGGGTCTT
The DNA here is from genome assembly GCA_021653895.1 of Mastomys natalensis. Classification (NCBI taxonomy): domain Eukaryota; kingdom Metazoa; phylum Chordata; class Mammalia; order Rodentia; family Muridae; genus Mastomys; species Mastomys natalensis. The sequence goes on from JAJTUV010000064.1 coordinate 547,107, forward strand.
TACTGAGTAGTTAGTACTAGAGGCTGGAGATAAAATCAAGAGCATAGTTTCCATAGAAGCCTATAGGGCATCATAGAAGTAAGTAAGAGAATCTTGGAATGGCCAGAAAAAACCTACAGGCACAGGGAAGACAGTGTGGAGGTGCTTCCTCCACTCTGAGATCAGAGTGGCTTGGGATATTCCGCAGGCAATAGTGGGTGGGGCTGAAAAGTGAGCTGGAGGCTGATGGGGGTGGGGCTTGGGAGACTTAAGGGTGAGAGAACAAAGGCCCCCTTCCCTCCCCCCCCAAGGGACCGGAAGCCTGCAGCCTGCGATGTGCAGAGCCTCCAGCCTTTGCAGTGTCATAACACACATTTTTTTTATTGCATCCTAAAACATAACCCCAAAATATTGAGTGTTATTTCATCAGTCTTTTATTCAAATCGTATATAATAAAAGCTTGATTCCTTTCTATGGATCAAAACAAAACATCATTACTTTGACTACGCTCAGAATAACTGTCTTTAAAGAGCTAGGAAATAAACGTAATGGAGTGATTCCTAAGTACTCATTTGTCAAACTGTGACCTCCCATGGAAAATCAGGAACATAATCTGGACAAAGCAGACAGCCCTGACAAACTCTGGATTGAAACACACACACCTATAAGAAGATCTGATTCTTCTTTTGAAGAGGCACAGGCAATTGGACTCACTGGGGTTATTTTAAAAGGATACAATGTGATTTAATTTTTGAAACATGGTTTTGAAAACACTACGCCCAAAATTAAAGCTTTAGGAGCCTCAGCTCTGCTTCTCTGGGGGCTTTCTCTGCCTTTCTGCTGCCCTCTTGTGAAAAGATGGAGAATAACACTACAGAAAAACCTATCTACAAACCCATTGAAAATGGAGGGAAGAGAAAACTCTCGCCTTACTGGTAGATTCCAGGAATCTGGCTATGTTCTGACTCAATCACCGTGCAGCCGAGTTTCTATTAAATAGTATTTTCATGTCTTCTTACAAATAGATGGGAGCTTTTTCCACCTCTGAAGACAGCTCAAGAATATTTTTAGAAATAGAAAAGACAGAGAAGCAAGATTTAATTGGCTAATTAAGGTTCCACGTTGGACAGCTAGAGAGCAGTAATATATCAAGCAAGGATCAAACCTTACTTTGTGCACATGCATTTCCATGTTAGCTGTGTCGCCCTCAGATACAGGAACAAAATATAAATTGAAGAAATACTCTCCTTTTCCAAGTTGCATAACATGTAAAATTTCTGTTCTGAGACAGTTTTTCTAGCTTGTCCTTCAAATATGCTAATCTTTAACTTTCTGTTTTGTTTTGTTGTTTTCATTCTATCATGTGCCTTGGAGCTCTTAAGTGATCTCCAGCTTCTGTAATCACACTTCTGCAAATGATTTACCAATGGTTATCCAGAGAGCTCACCTGCTAGGCATCGGTCTTTGAACAGCTCACCATAATCTCAGAATAAGAGGTTTTTGGTTTTTTTTTTTCCTACCTGAAAACTTCCTTCCATCCTGTTCTGTCGTTAAGGGGAGACTTATCATTTTCACTAACTTAGTACCCAAACGTTATTTTTTTCTTTCTTTTATCCTGTCCCTACATTCATTAAGCAGCTGGTTCACTTTAGAAATTCAGGGTGTATGAGCTATCAGAACTTCCTAGGGAAAAGTTGGTGCTTAATAAAGATTTACAGAATGGGAGAGCTCAAACATGTGTGGATAGAAAGAGTGGGTAGGCTGAGAGAGAGGAGAAGGTTTATATCTGACCATTTAAACGCTGAACGAAAGCTAAGTGGCTAGGTGTGCCTTAACAGGGAAGAGAATCTACACGTGGCGAGACAACAAGGTGTCCATCAGGTATAAAAGCAAAAGCCTGCCAGACACAGAGAACACCTGCTCCTAACCTTTGTGTAGGGAGAAGCCATGCATTTTCATAAAGCCACCAAAGAAGCAGTCACTTCACAGTTTTTCCTTCCCATTGGCGTATTTATGAATTACACCGTTCCATCTGTTTAAAGATGTTGTAAATTTTTGTTTTCGTGTATGTATTTCTCTCTGTCTCTGTCTCTCTCTGTCTCTGTCTCTCTGTCTTTCTCTCTCTCTCTCTCTCTCTCTCTCTCTCTCTCTCTCTGTGTGTGTGTGTGTGTGTGTGTGTGTGTGTGTATGTGTGTGTTAGGGGTTGCCACAGGAAGGCATCAGATTCACTGGAGTTGGAGTGCCGATTATTGAGTTGCCCAATTTGGTTGCTGGAAACTGAATTCAGTTCCTCTGTCTGGAAAAAAACAGCAATTGTGCTTTGATCTCTGAGTCACCTCTCTGGCCCTCTGTTTCAAATGAAAATTAATCTAAATGCCTTTGAGAAGGAGATGCAAATGTCCCTAGTCCCACAAAACACTGTAGACTTTCAAGGAAGTAGATTGATCATGCATCTGTGTCAACTGCCTGTTCTTGGGGTTTTGAGGTTGAAACTGCATTTCACAGCCAATTCGGTTAGAAATTATATCCCAAGGATAAAGATAGTAAATAATAGAAGGGTTTAACCAGTGAAGTTACATATGGACATTTATGCTTAAAAATACAGCAACAACTTTTCTGTAACACAGCATGACCCAAAACATTTCATGGTATGTAAGTGTGTGTACACACACACACACACACACACACACACACACACACACTATTTACTAGGGCAGCAGACTGTGGGGTGTGTTATCCAGAAGAGCTATCAAATTCCAGTAGGTAGGGTCCTGGATTTCACTTCAACCGCCTGTCAGCAGTTATTCACAGGCCATTAACTCGCACAGAGATGACTTGGAGCAGTGCAGATGAGATTTCCAAGATGTTTTGGGTACCATCAAGGAACACTGGACTGGAGAACACTGTAGAAGAATTTCACGCTGCTGAAATTTGGATCCCCTTAACAAAAGAAGCTCACCCTCACTCAAGAACAGCACACTGGGGAACAGCAACCAATCACAAATCATGTTCTAGCTCAGTCTCTTAATTACCAACAGTCATCCAGCTCTCAGGTGGAAAATAGACTGTAGGTGGACTGACTATGTTCTTCAAATATCATATCATGATGAAGAAACTGCTGCAATAGCTCAAATAAGAGAATATGTGTTTTAGTCTGAAGGTCACAGAAGTAGATAGGAGCAGGGAGATTTAAGGCAAGAAAAAAAAAATCAGCTTCATCAGTGATTGATGGGGCTTCAAGAACTGCAGCAGAAAAGCACCTAAGGACACCTGTGATTGCTCAGGTACCTACCGGGAAAAATGGGCACCTGATGTCTCAGTGTGTTAAATACCCAAGAGGAAGAGGTTTTGAGAAAAAACGAACACATCTAGTTTTAGACATGTTGCATTTGAAATCCTATGAGTGCTGGCATAGACTTGCAACTCATGTGAATGAACATGCATGTTCAGAGCTAAGGCAACATTAATGAAGTGTAGGTTTAATGCCTAGAACCTTTGTCCATGGAGATGGCAAAGTGAGAGCTCAGAGGGAAGCTATCTTAGAAGTCTGAAAAAAAAAAAAAAAAAAAACAGTAGACAGGAGGGATTGGGAGTTACTTGATGAGATTATGGTATTAAGATACCAACGCTGTGCTGAAGGCTGTTTATAGCTCATACCATTCAAGATGAATAGCTCTATGACATAGACTTGAGAAGCCATGGACCTCAGTGAGCATGAACTGAGAGGATCAAGTAGGAGTGGGTCCCAGACTGGAACAACTGCTTACCTTGTCTAAATATCTAACCCTGTATTGCTATAGAAATGTAAGCAGAAATCCTAGACTCCTCTTTCAAAATGTCTATCAGAGAAAAAGAGGCTGGGCTATTACTATGCAAGGAAATTTTGTTCCTTAAGATGGAAGAGACTTAAGAATGAATGATGAATGGCCTCACAAAGAGACCAAGGGATGGCAGAAGGCAGCACAGAATGTAAAGTTCTTAAGAAGCTGGAAATGATGCCATTGAGAGAACACAGAGGAGGCTGGCCTTCATGGGGTACTTCTGTTGTGAGCAGTGGGAGGGCTCAGACAGTGGGAGTTTCCACTTTTGTGGTTCAGAGCATTCCGATGTGATGGTTTCTGCTGATTATTTGTAAAGTCATCTACTCTCACTGTTCTTGGTGTTCTGGAATTAGTTAATTGTCCTTCCCTCCAGTCTGGTATCTACCTCTGGCCTGCTGTTCTACTGTATGACAGTTTGCACAGTGTGCAAAATTAGATCTTATCCAGAAGGACTTCATAACTATTCATTGAGTCTCTGAGCATCCGTAGCCACTACAAGAAGATTGCTGAAGTGAGAAGGTAATCCATGAGTCAGAGGCAGGCAGGCGTGGTGGCTCATGCTGGAATCCCTAGCACTTAAGAAACTAAAACAGAATTTCCACCATTCAAGACCAACCTTGGCTATAGAGCCACGATACAAGTCTGTCTAACAAGCCAGAAGAGAAGAATGAGGAGGAAAAATAATAGTAAGAGTAATGAGCTAGAACATGGTGGTGCATATCCTAGTCACATGGTTACTTATTATACCTATTATCCCAGTACTCAGCAAACTGGGGCAGGATTGGCACAAGTCTCAGCCAGGAAGCTAGGCTGGGCTACATATGAGCACAATGCTAGTCTGCACTATAGATTAAGAACTATATATATATTGTGTGTGTGTGTGTGTGTGCGTGGTGTGTGTGTGTAAAACTGAAAGAAATGGAGGCGTCATCCATGCATTCAACTAAATGTCTTCACCCTCTTTCTCCTCTTCCTAGCTAAACTTTGATCGTATATCCTAGGCTCTCTGAGCTGCCTCTTACATCATGGCATAGCATCCATAATCAGGATCTGATTAGTGTCTTAGTTTATAGTTGCATTCAACTTATGACTCATGTACAGGGAAGCCCTGGAAGCCCCACCATGTTCTTTCCAAACAGTAACTCCTACTTGAACTTCCCATTGCTTTAGCCAAAGTTTTGAATAACAGTCAAAATGTTTTCACAGGCTGTCATAACTGGGTACCTTTTATATATATACACCTGAGACTATATATGTGGGCGAATAAGCGTTTTGTGGAAATGGCTACCAATGATCTTGAAATACATAGTCTGTCCCTTACGTTTACTATAGAAACAAAGGGGAAAATATTCTAAAAGTTCCTTTCATTTTTTTGCCTTGGGCCAGTTTTTTCTTTCTTTCTTTCTTTGTTTCTTTCTTTGTTTCTTTCTTTTTTTTTTTTTTTTTTAAATCCATGATCCCCTTTAAACTATTGAATACAAAGTGTCTTACATAGCCTCACTGTATGTCTCGGATTGTCATCAAACTTAGGATCCTGCTTTCTCTCTCTCCCCCAGAGCTGAGATTACAATTGTGTGTCAACCATGTACAGCTTGGTACTTAATCTTCCTGAATTTTCTTTCCGCCTAACTCAAAGAACAGAGCCTGAATGATCAATATTACAGGTCATTAGAGTACTGTTAAGGCAAATGGTTTAAAGTTTTCTTTTATTCTGACAGGCTGTCAAGCAAGCATTTCCTCATTTGAGAAAGTTAGTCTACATGGTGATAAAGAAAAAGCAGTAGGTGTCATTTTCCAAAGCTGTCATTCCAGTCTTTTCTCTCTGAGAGAGGATGGCACAATAGACACTTAGGGAAAAAAAAATGTTTCAAAATAAGCAGTGTTCGAAGAGGTAAATATAACTTCAGAAAAGCTTTCATGTGTTTGTTAAAAGTAATCCTCAAAGCAGCTGGTATCAGAAGATTCTACTTTCTATCATCCAACAGTGTTATTTCATAATCATTAATAATTAATCATAGGTCTCTGATTCACTCTTGAGCACTCTAAAAATAGGATGCCATGAAGAAGCTTAGATCCTTAGCAACAGAATATTGAATTCCACCAACCTAACCTGGGTACCTATTCACACTCTGGAAACAGATCCATCTCAAGACTGTGAAACTGGAACCGTAGTTTTCCTGTTTGCAGTTATTCATAGAGTCATACTGAAAGCCTCAATGTTGGCAGAGAACAACAACAAAAAAAAATCTGCAATCGCATCAAATACCCTGAGATATATAACTTCGGTGTAAGATGGACAGACCAGCACCAATCTGGTTTACTGATGGGCCTTTCTGCTCTCTGTCATGTGATGGGCATTTAAACACACACTTGTGAGAAAATGGCATGAATGCTAGTATTAACTGGGAGCTTCTAAACTCTTCATTTGCATTTAACGTATCAACAGACAGCACAAAGCATTGTGGTATGCACTGGGGAAACATGGGGTCATTTAAACTTTTATAACAACACTAATGGGAAACTGATGTAAAAGTATCTATCCAAGAATGCCACACCTAAGAAGTGGAGAGTGTGGGGGTCAAACTTAGTCAGTCTGAGTTCGAGATTTTAGCCTAAACTCTAGGCAACCCTCCAAATCAGTGAGACACAGATATAGCTAGTAAGCCTATGCATAGCTTTTGGCTATGGTAGAACAAATACGAAGATGCACTAGTGTGATAATTGGGCCAATGTGAATATATGTTTCTAGATACCCAAAATATTCAATATAGGAAGGAATGTTCTATGAATGCATTTAACTAGTATGAAGGGTTTATCAGAGAATGAAAGTGAACACAGATTTATATATGAAGTAACAGAAGTAACAAATGAAGGTCTTTTATACTTGTAAGAGACTAGACCTGGGCTTACCAAAGAGTAAGAAGCAGCACTTCTTTTCCTAGCTGAAGAGTAGTCACTCTCTTCCCATCTTTTACAGAAGATGAACAGACAGCTGGAAAAAGATGATAGACAGACAGATAGTAGACTGATAGATGATAGAAAATGGATGAATAGGTGATGCATAGATAGATAGGTAGGTACATATATAGTTGATAGGTAATAGAAATAATAGATAATGATAAATAGAAGATAGATGATAGAGATAGATGGTCGATAATGATAAATAGATGATAGAGATATAGAGCTGATAGATATAGAGAGATCATACATACATATACACATATATTCTTTACTTTCACCTCATTCTTCTTAACTTTCACTCTCTCCAAAACTAAACCTCACAGATGTCTCTTTTGTGTCTAATATAATAGCCATGAATCACATTGACTATATAATTTAATTATGATAAAGAATTTAAATGTATTTCCTCAGTCCATTTACCCTGGTGGCTTTTCTTAGAAATGCGTCCATCACCACAGCAATTTTGTTCTGTAAAAAGATGGCGGCCACTGCAAGTTGCATTTCCTAGAAGTCGTGCTGACTCATCTTCTCTGAGTTCTTCTGTTTTGTGTCATCATATCTCTACACAATTAAGCAGAAGTAAAGCGTCTACTATACACACCAGAATTATTTGGCAAGGTTTCTTTTATCAGAAACATGTTTTACTCTACCAGCTTTGCTTTGTCACATCATTGGCATGAGCCTCTGGATTTTTTCAAGTGTCTTTTTTTATATGACATCTTTACAAGTAACTTCAAGAAGAGAGCTTAACATATATGGTTTTTTTTTTTTTTTCTAAAATTAAAGTATAATTATATAATCTATTCTTTTTTTTATAACTGTAATAAAGACTTAACCTCAGTCTATATGTTATTAGGTAAAAAAAATCTTTACCACATTATTTTCTATATTAACATAGATCCATATCAATTTATGTTTTAGGATTTTGTCCAAGTGAATAGAGCAAATTATGTATTTAAGTTCACTAATATATTATCAATGACAGGAAGGCTAGGTCACTGAATCAACAACTAAGTAAATTTAGCCATAAAGAAAAACCCTATTGATTGTAAATATTAGAATGGATCCTTCTTAGCTTCTGCCAGGGAGCATTTCTATTACTGCTATACAGGGTGGTTCCTCTGTGTTCTATGTCAGTACTAAAACAAAAGGGTGCTCTCTGTCACTGCTTTAGTTCATAGGTTGTTGGTGACTGCCTAAAATTACATTTCTGCTCATATTCTCCAAAACTCATACAGGTCCAAAAAGGCAGTGAATAAAATTCTTCATAACATGTGTTCACAGACTAGCAGGAGACAGAGAATTCAAGAGGTTTCAAAGTTAAAACAAAACAAAGCAAAAAGCAAAATTAAACAAAACAAACAAACAAAAGGAACACTATATGATTCAGCAATGCCACCACTGGGTATCAAGCCGAAGGAAAGGAAGTAAGTATGAGACAGACATGTCTGTCCTTGACTGTTTGCCCTTGAATGTTTATTTTAGCAGCGTTCACAACCACCAAGATAATGGAGCAACCTAAGTATTTATCATTGGGTGCATGAATAAAGAAAACACATTAGAAAGGAATCCTAAGTTCCAGCATTCTAAGAGCAAAAAGGTAGCTATAGTTAGCAGCAAATTCCCTGGATATTTCAGGATACCTAAAGGAAAAAGATCTTAAATGTTCTTCCATAAAGAAATAAGACTCTGTGTGATAGATATGTTGATTATTCTAACTTAATCACCACAGCTGGATCTTTGTAACAAATATGTGATAAATAAGTACTATGGATCTACCAACTAAACTTTTAGAAATAAAAGAAATAAGAGTGGAAATGGATGAGGATAAATCACTCCCAGAAGGGAAAAGCTCCCCCAGGGTGGACCAGTTCTGAGAGCAGTGATGAGTCATAGTTATCCAGAGAACCCAGCCCTGGAGAAGTGGAGGGCCAGTGCTGGGAACAGAGGCAGTGGGCTGGGGAAGCTTGGGGCTTCTGCAGGAAGGAACAGCAGTTGAGCCCAGGCTGCACACATGCTCTGAACATCCGTGGGAATGAAAAGTAAGAAGACAGATTAGAAATTTTAAAAGGAGGACAAAAAAAAAAAAAAAAAAAGAAAGAAAGAAAGAAGAAAGAAAGAAAGAAAGAAAGGAAAAGAAAATTAGAAGCAGAAAATAAACCAGCTCCGCTTTCAAGAGCACTGTCTGTTTTAACAGCTGGACTTCACTGTTGTATTATGAGACCATCTGTAACCCTGAAAACCACACAGATGCTACCTGTGCATACAACCTCAAAGACAGAAGACAGCTTCAGACATACAACAGCCCTGGGGTGTGGGACACATGGACGGGCTCTCCCTCAGTGATGGACAGACAGAAGGTTTTACTAATAAAGAGGGATTGAGACATTTCAGGGCAGATGCTGAACAACAGAGACAACATATGTTTTCAATGGATTCATTATATACATTATATACATATGTAGAACTCATTATATATAGGTAATCAGAGATTAGGAACTGAAGGAGAAAGATGAAAAATGATCATGAAGCTGATATAATAACTTTTATAAAGTTAAAAATATACAACCGACAAATTGGAATATAAAAGAGAAAGTGGAAAGGAAAGAAATATACTCACGGGACATTGTGTAGTGATAGAGGGCTGGAGTTTAAACAGACAAGCTGAATGGCAGAGGCCTACATAAGGAGGAGAGGCATTACGTTAAAGGTAACCACTAGGATGCACAATATGATGCCCCTCCTTTCAAAAAAACAAGTAAATGACACCTTGGCAAAAAGCAAGTATGAGAATATACCAAATCAGCATAAAATAACATCCCCATGGAAATCGGCCATGTTATGCTCATCAATATGCAGACACGCTTCATGCTCATTAAAGAGACCCAACCCTCAGCGACATACTAAAGCACCCTTAAAACAAATTTAGGGATGATAAAAGTGAAATGATGAAAATGTTCTCCCAGGAGCAAGAGGCAGAGTCAACAATTTTAAAATTGGACTAACTGTAAATTAAGTCAAAAGGCAGTAAATAAAACAATAAAAATTATCATGAATATAATGAATGATGGAAATAGTGTCTTTAAATAATATACACCATAGAAACCCCAGGAAATGACAGAAGAAAGACTAGAACATACTAACAACTTGGTCCTTGGAACAGCAATCCCAGGCAGAGAAAGGCAAGCAAAAAAAAAAAAAAAATCCCAGAAAGGATATTAACACTTACTACACAGCAAATAAGAAAGTGCCTATGAGTATACTGTAAATGTGTCATCAAAACTTACACATCCTCACACTGGTGAAATGGCTCACAGGGTAAAGGCATTTGCTGCCAAGTCTGACAGCTTGAGTTGGATTCCCAAGTCCAGTGTGATAGAGAACAACTAACTCCTGCACATATGCACTGTGGCATGCATGTGCACACGAACACACACACAAAGAAGAGAGAGAGAGAGAGAGAGAGAGAGAGAGAGAGAGAGAGAGAGAGAGAGAGAGACAGAGACAGAGAGACAGAGAGATATCAAACAAATAAAATATGATACAAAAATTTAATTACTAGAGTATATTTATATAAACTGATTCCACATTATGTCAAATAGAAATCCTCAATATCCATAAAGTAGAACCATTCCAATATTTCTGACCATATAAATAAAAAGTAATGAGAATGAAAATGTGTCTTCTTCAATTGAAAATGTGAAAACTCCCTACTAAGCACCTGATACAAAGAGAGATACTACATGGAAGCTCAGATATTCTATAAAAATAATAACACAAAATCAACATGTGAGAATGCTGTGCTCATAGGGAAATTCAAAGCTGTGAGCATTTATAGCAATATAAATGGAAGAACAAAAATACAGTAATTGAAACACCAACCCCAAATCATAGAGAAATAGACAATGTAAGCCAGAAGCAAGAGCAAAAAAAGAAAAATGGCAAATAAAATTGAAAAAAAAAATTACAGGAACAGGCTTTCTTCTGGGAAGTATTGGCTGCTGCCAATATCATCATCACCACCACCACCACCATCATCATCATCAGGATTTTGTGGCTCAGGGTCTTAGAGGCCTCTGCGCTGACCACTGATCCTCAATGCTGTTGCTGTGAGTGAAACTCTATGTGTGACAGAATCAGAGCTGTGACCACAGTGAAATCCAAAATGCTGACAGGCACCAGAGTACAGTTGCAGAAGGGCCAAGATCATCACGCAACGCTGGGAACTCTGAGAGTGGTAGGTAACTCCTGCCCAGCTTGGGCCAGAGAGCCTACTTCACTGAGGTGGACATCTGATATGGAGTATAGCATCATCCCAGTGCTGAATCTCTCAGGGATCACATGCAACATGCACGTACATTTCAGGTCCTTGACCTCATGGTCTCTCAGCCTGGCAGAATGGTTTAAGATGTCTGTAGCCTGTGAGGACCTAACCCGGTGATCCGACTAATGCAGGTGGACCCTATCTCTGTGCACGACGCTGCTGTGTGATGAGGGTGAGATCTGGAACTTGTCTACAGTCTTCTTTCCTAACCATCCTGACCTGAGAGAGATCCTGACAGGTTAGGACACTAGAGGGGCATCCTTCCTCCAAAGACACCTGCTGGCTTTTTTTTAGTTCACCGTGAAGATGAGATGGAGTAACTACTGGCTGAGGCAGTGGAGTTGGGCCAAGTTTGACCTGAACTCCAAACAACCCACTGCCACAAAGATTTCCTTAGCTATCATCAGCCCCAGCCTTCCAACAAGACACAGGGTTCCCTAAATGAAGTAGTCACAGGGAAGACAGATGCACTCATAAATGTTGCTGGTCTGTACCTGGGGGTCATGTGAATAAATGTCTATTTTGATTTACAGCGAAATGCAAAACCATCCACGTTTATATCAATAGAGATGAAATTATAAAACTACAGGAACTATAATGTCAACCCAAAATCCTAGGGAAAGGAAACAAGGCAAGCCACAGGCAAGGAAGGTTGGAGGGAGCAGACAGGAGGGAGAAAGAGGATGGGAAAGAGGAAAGGAATTCTTAGAGGAAATAGAAAAATAAATTAAAATCCTTTGTTTTGAGGGAAAATCACTAATTTACTTGGAGATAAGTTGCCTACATGTGTAGAAAAGAAATAACCACTAAAAGATGCTTTAGAGACTAATTTAAGGCAATTGTACACAACTCTATAAAACAATATAGAGATGAAATGATAATTTTTCTAGTAAATTTAATTGGTCAGATTTCATCCATTAAATATAATTAGTTCAAGTCAACTAAATTCCATAGAAGGAAGTTACCTCATCCATGAGGCAACTAATCAGTTGACCTCACATGACCTCCAACATTAAATAATCCTAATTCCCTATTAATTATTTCAGAAGTTAGAAAGTAGATTTTCTTACAAAATGGGTATGACACAGGTAGCTAAATCTAATGAGGATGATATAAGAGAGACTTAATTACTACTCCCCACAGAAATGGAAGAGGCTGGACATCTCATCTCTGGGACTAGAGTGGATTGAGCTGGAAAACCCCAAAGGTCAGGAGACAAGTATGCACAGTCTGGGGACACCCGAGCTTGGGTAATTCACAGATTGCAGTCATGGGGTCTGGTACTGAAGTGTCCAGAGAGATCAAAGGGACAAAGCATTAATATTGATTTCCACAAGGAAGCTTAGCTGCCTTTGCTTCAGACGAAGGCAATTACCATATCATACAAATGTAAACAGCTGTGCCTCCCCACCATCCACTTGTGAGGGCCCCAGGCTCCTCCATTTTCCTTCCTTCTTCTGAATTACATGTGAAAACTAGTGGGGAAACAGCTAGCAAGCCTGTTGGCCACACTCTCTGGTGATACACACATCTACAGAGAGAAAAAAAAGTTTGACTGACTTTTACTTTTAAAAAAATTCACCATTATTAAGGGAGCCATAAAAATCAAGGTCATAAAGTTATTTCAGAATTAACATAAGAAAGTTATTTCAGGTAAAGGACAGCAAATTGTAACCATCGGCTTTTTCACCTGGGCCCAAGTTCTAGGAAATAACAATTCTGAGACTTCTTATATATTGATAAATGCCTAGGCCAATAGCTTTGGCTCATTTCAGCTACCTCACAGCTCAGTTATCCAGTTTAAACTAGTCTAAACCATGCCACATGGCTAGTTACCTTTCCTTCGGTTTCATGTGCCCAGCTTCCTCAAAGTTCTGGTTGAATTCTTGAAGTATGACTCTATCCCAGAGTTCCTTTCTTTACAGAAACTCCACCTCTTATTTCCTGCCTCAGCTCATTGGCCAATCAGCTTTTAATTGATGGGTGAAGCTTCCATTCAGTATAAGAGATTCTCTCTCCAGAAAATGATTTGATTTGGGCTTAAACTAGATTTGTCAGCTTCCTGGTGGTTTCCTGCCAAGGAAAACCCTATTAAAGTAGTGCTGTAGAAACAGCTCTTGGTGCATGACTTAGAAGCTGTTGACCCATGCTTCAAACCCCTGCTTCCCCAGAACAAGGCATCATCAGTGCTAGGAACTTGTGAAAAGCCCCCACCTCAAGCCTGAGCATCCAGATCTCCAGAGCCTGGGTGAGCTCGTTCAGTGAGAAACAGAACTCTAGATTCAAGACCTCATCCGAATGAGAACACTGAAAGGATGAATCTGAGATAAATTGTGTTTCAAAAACGATACAAGGGGATGGAGAGGTGACTGGTGATGCAACTGCTTGGTTCTCTTCCAGAGGACCCCACTTCAGTTCCTAACATCCCATTAAGACCCCTGAGCTGACTGTAACTCCACCTCCAGAGATCTGGAACCTACACACACACACACACGCATGATATGCATAATAAAAAAATAAAAAATTTTACCCCTGGCAATGGACAAAGAGACACATTTTTGGTGGTGTTTTTCTTATATAAGGGGCTGAGCAGATGGCAGCTCTTTGTTCATCCTAGCTTGATGCCTGGCTTAGTGGCCAAAACCGTTTTATGCCTAGGACACATCAAAATCAAAATCAAATCAAATCCAGGCAGTACGGCACGGGAGGAGGAAGATAGACATGGACACCTGTGGACCGCCATGCCACCCACAGACCTGCCCTCCAGCAAATGGCACAGGTGGGCCCTAGACACCAGCTTGGCGCCACTTCATGCAGCACGGATGGAGGATGGGCTCATCAGCCACGTCGCCATCACAATGTACAATATTTATGCATTGGATAAAATGGTGGTCAGATGGGAGAGAAAGAGAAGTGGAGCAGCTTGAGCATTCTTGAACTGAAGACTCAAGGGTGGAGAGAAGTGGCCTGTTGTGAATGCCCAGCCCCACTGCCTGGGGCCATGATGAGGTCCCAGCCTGAACTGCCATTGAGGGCAATGTCTGGGTCCTGGGCTACACAGTGGCAGGGGTCGGTGTCAATGTCCATGACTCATAGTACCACTAGACCTCCGTGGTCGAGGCAGCCTCCAGGGAGCATGTGGATGTCCAGGGGCTGTGCAAAACTGGCCCTGCCCCTCACCGGCTGCTGAGCTCTGGAGAGCTGGCCCATCTCTCACACAGGCAGCACAGTGGAACTGGTCCTGGTGTCTGGGGTGTCTGTAAGCTGGCCCAAAAGCACAAATGTTGAAGAGCTGACCATGTTGTGCAGTCGCATGGGTGCAAAGTTAATGCCTGCCTCCTCAGGCATCTGGGAAAGCTGCCTACAGTGTCATGAGCAGGGGAAAGCCCTGTAGCTCACTAGCTGCAGTACTCAAGCCTGCTTTGGCCCTGCATATCACTGGGACAGTACAGTGAACTGGCCCAATGATGGGGACGGACCTGGGTGCCAGCCTTGAGGTGCGAGGGGGTGGATATTGGCCTTTGTCCCCTTATCCCTTGCCACCTGAGGCAGTTGGGAGAGCTGACCCTAGAGCCATGAGAACAGGTGAGCTGGCCCTCCCTCTCAGCCGGTGGAGAGGTGGAAGTTGAGTCAACCCAGAGGGCAAGAGGGAGAGACAGCTGGTCCTGGCACTCATCCGCACAATATACATGAGGTAATGTAGGTGCAGGCGTGATGGTCTTCCTGCATCGCCCTTATTACCTGAGGCAGTCAGGAGAGCTGGCATGAGGGCAGATGAGCTGGCCCTGTCCCTCACTTGGCTATAGCACTTGGGAGGTAGAGTCCTGCATTGCACCTGGACAACACAGTGGAGCGAAGGCACAGGTGAGCCAGCCCAGAGGGCATGGGAGCAGGAGAGCTGACCCTGCCTCCTGCCAAGGCCAGCATTGGGTGGCCTAGCTTGAGCAGTGCTGGAGAGCTCTCCCTGGTGTGTAGAAAAGGGAGAGCCAGCTCACTGACCAACTCAGCTACCACACAGGCCCAAATCCAGGGCTCTGAGTTGGCCCACCAACTATATCATCTGCAAATAAGTAAAAGGGCCAGTCCTGCTGATCCAAAGCTGCAGAATCTCCAAGACACAGAGCAACTACATGATAACCAGAAGGAATTCAGTAAGAATTCAATATCGATGGAGTCTCAAAAGCCAGAGACCTTGAACCAGACCAGTGAGTCATTGCAATGAACATTTCCAAGTGACAATGTGTGGACAGAGGGTTATACTGTGGGACACACTGAGACATACAATGAGATGTTCTCTATGCTTTGATCTTGTCTGTTGGTTTTTTCATTTTGGGGGTGAGACTGCAAGGGCAAAGGGCAGACATGAAGTGATGGGGAGACGAGCAGGACTGGGTTGCATGATGTCAAACTCACAAGAAATCAGTAAAATATTAATACAAGTAAAATAAAATAGTTTAAAATGGGCAAATGCCAAAGAGGGCAATGGGTTTTAAGAGTGGATATCTTCAGGATGAGGAAAAATAGGCCAGAAAGCAGCTCGTGGTGAGGGCCTGTAGCTAATGCCACACAGCTGCACTGCTGCTTATGCAGAATAATTCAAACTGGTAAATCATAGTAATATTTCAATTAGACAAAAAGAAAATCAATCGAAATCCTACTATTATGTCTTGAAACTCTCCAAGATTCTTCCTGGCTGTGCTTTTAAATGAAGCTATCCGTCTGATTTTCCATTTTCTCTCTTACAGTGCCGTAGATTTAGAGTCTCTTCCCAAAGTTTTCCTTTGTCACTAACCTGGGCATTTCTCCAAGCCCAAAGATAGTAGGGAAATTATACACTCTTCCTACATGCTTTTCTTTTTTAAGCAACTAGATCTGGCTTTCATCTTAGCAAGTCTCAACCTTTCCCTATGTGTAGCTAGCTATTTTTTTGTTATTTTAAATACATGCTCCTCTAAATCTTAATCAAAATAGAAAAGTCTTCAGGAAAATCTGAGCTCATCAGTATGCAAATAAAAGCATGTTTAAATAATCTTCTTACTGAATATAGTCAGAATTTTATAAATACATGATATACAGACAGAATTATGTAAATGTAAAAGCACCTTAAAATTCCAACTTCAGAGAAAGCTGCCAGTCACTAATATAGAGCACTGTCACCCTGTTAATGATGGACATGAAAACAGAAACAACATTAGATATAGGTACTATACATGGGATAAAAAGAGAGCCCCTATGTGCAGCACGAGTATGCCAACATGACTTACGGTTAAGACTAAGAAAGTTCACTTAATGTCAATAACTAGTCTGTTCTCTCTCAACAACACAGTAAGTGAGTTACAGCCATGCCGAACATTTAAATATCTGATTAGAAACAGAATAGTAAACATAATTAGGTTTGAGATCTCTGAAAAAATTTAATGCCTCTTCAAAACCAGACAATGATAGAACCTCGTGGGTTTTAAATTAAGATTTCAATAACCCCATTCTTTTTATGCTAACTATTGAGCCCAGGGCCTTGTCCTTGATAGGCAAGCATTGCTCCTGTATATTTTCACCTTATTCTACGTTCATGATCTACAACAATATGCCTCTGTATATCTTTTTTATTTAAAAGGTTGAATTGCAATATTTTTGGTTTTAAAATCTCCACAAATGCTGAAGCGCACAAGGGACTTTTCCTGTCTTTGCAAATCGACCTGCACAAGTGGTTTCATCATGTGTGTGATTAAAGGAAATGTGCTTTTCTCTCTGCTGAGCTCCCTCCTCACCCATTGCCCCTGCATCTTTGTTAAAGGAGTATTGTGCTCATTCCTTTGCTGATTCCGAGCTAGTTCTCTGACTGCATAGAGTAGCTACTTTATGCCAGTTTTTCGACTAACAGTGCTTCAGTGATGTGCTTGCTAAAGAAAATATCATTGCTTCGTATGACACAGAATGTACTGATTTTAAAACAGTTATCGTTAAAACTAGTCTTCTTATGGAACAATTAGAAATCCTTCACAAAGTAGTTTTAAAATTGCAGTTAAATAAACCATTCCCAGAAGGGAACTTGCTCTCCAATCATAACCATCTAATATAAAAGTCTCAGGGGATCCTGGAAACTGTAATTGGCCAAAGCAAAGAAACAAAATATGGATGGGCTCAGCTTCTGGACTGGAGGGTTGGAATTATTGGGGGATAATTAGTTTTCAACTTAACATAAGGCAAAGATGAAGCATTCAAATTGAATGTGACTAGGGCTTGGCACCCTACATTTATACTTATGCATATATAGGTTATGTTCTTGGAGCATAGCTCAATTGAAGCAGATTACTTAATACAGTGAACAAAGTAGATATTCAAGCCTGACAAGGTGATGAACACCTGTAAAGCCAGCAGTGAGGACTGTGCATTCTAGGTCGGGGTGGGCTGCATAGCAAAGTTTTATCTAACTAGGGAAAAGAAAGCAAACAGGTCTGGTTTTTGCTTTCAAGGTCAAGACCTATGAGGGAAGTAGGAATTCAGCAAATAAGCACACACCTTATAAATTGCTGAGAGGATGCTGTGAGACAGGATGCAGGATAAGCAGCATACATTCTACAGATTACATGAACACTGCCTTAGACCACATAGGGAAACATCAGCTCCTCGGGATACTAGTTTTCATTAGTTCCCTAATAGGCTCTGATGAACCAAGATATAAAGCAGGAAAACTGGACTAGGAACAGAGTGTCAGCAGACCCTAGAGAGGGAAATAGGATGCCTGCATACGAAATTATAGGCGTTCCCAGAGGGAGGCTGTCAGGAAATTCGCCAATTAACTTTGCAACTGGCCTGTCTCTGCAGTATTGTTTCATATGCGTTGGATTCAGGAATTTTTTTGTTGAGTAGGTTTTTTCCTGTTCCCTCTCTTGACTACAGTAGGAGACAAAAGAGAAATGTAAAATGTAGTCTCCATCCTCCTTGTGCTTGTGAGTAAATGCATAGGTATCCACAGAGCAAGCACATAAAACGACATTAAAATTAAAGTTATGCGAACAAATGGAAAGAAAAGCCAATGGAAAAGAGATGCACAGGAAGGGCAGATAGAAGCAGTTGGTATAGTGGGGTCTGCAGGCAGATTGCAGGACAGGAGGGAGTTAGCATTTTGTCTAAGCTCTACCCCACACTTACCTGGCAACAGCCAGGTGTGCCTGACTCACTATAAAAGGGACCCCTGGCCTCCTCCCTTCCCTCTTGCTCTCTTGCCTTCTTGCTCCCTGCTCTGTCCTCTTACCCTTCTCCCTCTCTTCCCATTACCCTCCTCTCTCTCTCTCCACATGCTCATAGCCTACATTTACTACTTCTCCTTTCTCTCTCTCTCTTTCTCTTCTCTCTGCCTTTCTTTATCTCTACTACATTCTCAGCTCCCCTCCCCATGCCTTGAATAAATTCTATTCTATACTACACTGTGTGGCTGGTCCCTCAGGGGGAAGGGATGCCTCAGCATGAGCCCTCAGAACCCCCACACATCCACCAAAACACATATTCCTTCTCTCATCTTTTCTATAAACACAGCAGAGGGGCGTGCACTGCATTGATATCTCTCACAAGGGCTTTGGCAATGTGTTTACATTTTTGTGTGCAATACTGTTCAAAGGGAGAATATGCTGATTTGAATGAGAACAGCCCCATAGGCTCATGTATTTGATTGCTTTGTCCCCAGTTAGTGGGACTGTTTGGTGTTTGAGAATGATTAGGAAGTGTGGCCTTATTAGATGAAGTGTGTCACTGGAGGTGGGCTTAAGGTTTCAAAAGACCACAGCAGGTCCAGGTCCAGGCTCAGGCTGTCTCTCTCCTTTCTCTCTCTCTCTTCTTTCTCTCTCTTCTCTCTCTCTCTCTCTCTCTCTCTCTCTCTCTCTCTCTTTGGTTTTGTCTGACTGTCTGTCTATTGTCTGCAGATCCAGATATTACGCTCACAGCTTCTGCTCCAGTGACATGCTTGCCTGTTTCCCATAGTGCTGATCATGGACTAACCATCTAAAACTATAAGCAAGCCTCCAAATGCTTTCCTTTGTGAGACTCGCTTTGGTCATGGTGTCTCTTCATAGTGATAGAAGAGTAACTGAGACAAGCGCCACTAGCTGGAAAGGTGAAATTACAGACCAGTCTGCCTAGAATATACTAACGCAGGGCTTCACGGTGGTTCCAGCAGTCTAAATTTTATTTAGAGTTCCACTGTTCTGACAACTTCCCAGTCACAAAGACTAACAAGTTGGCCAAGCTATCTAATTTTCTACACAGAACACGGAAAGGTCATCACACAGAACATTCTCTTCCTCTCACTAAGATCAAAGAATGTCAGATTTCACTGAGGATTCCTGAAGACTTTCAACTCCACAAAGGAATCAGGCATAGGTCAGCATTTTCCAAGAAGAGCTTTAAATCTCAAAAGAAGCAAAATGCTTCCATCTAGTGGCTGATGGACAAAACTGATGCAAACACCACCCTAAGATTCTGTTACCCAAAAGTCATTAAAGCAGAGGCAGAGTCCTAATGCATGAGTCCACAGTCTGTAAGCAGAGCACAGTTACATGATACAAGCAAGTATTTCTTTAAGTTCTAAATCACACTACACTGAGATGTTTTTGTTTGTTTGTTGTTTTTTGAGACAGGGTTTCTCTGTGACATCCGTACTGTCCTCTGCTACCTCAGATTGTCCTGGGCCAGCTGAGGTCTTGATACTTTTCAATCCTCTTTCCATTTTAGGTCTGTTTCTCCAAACAACCGAACTGGCAGAAACATATAGGGAGAGACATACAGTAAAGACAACCAGGGATGGACTCCTTATAGTCTAAAATTAGGTGAGCAGTCTCCCAGTAATCTCAGATGCTGAATTAAGGGCCATATTCAGTCTTCCCTAAGTGTTCTATGTGTGAGGTGCCAAAAACCGACATACCCCGGGAGGGGACAGATTCCAGGGATTTTCTGTAGTTTTCCCTTTAGGCTGGAGGTTTTGGAGCCTCTGGGTCGACAAGACAAGGACAGGAGAAGTTCTTGGGGCCCTGGAACATCTCAGGGTGTGTCCTCCCTAGGAGTCATCCATGTTGCTTAGCATGGTAAGTGTGAATGCTCTATGATCACAAGACTCTTACAATTTCATTATATCAAAAGATGAACTGCAGGTTCTTCTAAGTACAAGACACTTCCACTGAAGGAGACTGACAGAAGATCCAAATGAAGGGATTGATAAGTATCTGCTGCTGAAAGGAGTACGGCACACCTAGAGGAAGAAGGAGTTGGACAAGTTAGCCAAGAATCAAGCATGCCGGCAAAACATAGGACATGGGGTCAAATGGTTTCCCTATAGCTATAAAAACTATTAAGGACACATAATCCATATAGTACAAAAAAAGATAACATATTCCAGATGCACAGTTTCACTGAGTATGCCTTCTTCAGCTTACTCACGACTTCGTTGGTTCTGGTGCTCTGATCAGGAACTGCATGTGAACCCTGAAGGTCCTGTTCCCAACTGGTTTTTGTTAGATCAATAAAAATGCTAGCTGCCAATAAGCTGGGAGAAATCAGCAGGACTTCCAATTTTCCTGCACGCAGGCTAGGGGAGGAGGAAGAGATTTTGCCATGCTCTGGAGAGAGAAAGAGCCAGCAGCCATGTGAGATCCAGGGTGGAGTGGCCACTGGCTGCTTCCCCGACTGGGGTAGCAGCTGGGGAATTAGAGACCAACTGTGCTGAAGGCAGATTTACGGTTCTGAGCTAGGACTAAAGGTAACTGAGCAACTAAAGTAGAGAAGATTTAGGGTGCTGAACTGGGAGTGAAAAGAAGGCCACACGATAGCCGAGGAAAGCTTAGAAGAGCCTAGCCATTGAGCTAAAACATATCAAAAATAAACTAATGTGTGCGTGTGCCGGTGTGTGTGTCTTTCATTCTTGGATCCGAGGATACCTGGGTGAGGCTGGTCTGCCTGGAGCTTAAAGTGGAGTAGTAAAAACTACAGGATACACTTCGTGTTTGACTAGGAATTAGAACTCAGGTGATCAGGCTCAGACCACTGGACAGCAAGTGCCTTCATTCACTGTGTCATCTTACCTATCTCACTATGTTAACATTTGAGGTAAAAAAAAAAAAATAACTCCATACAACGCATTATTACCATAATCATGCCTCGTTACTGTCTCTTATCACTCTCGCTCTCCCGATGTTTCCTGCCTCTTCACAACTAATCCCCCTTTCTGTTAGTTACTTTTCTGTTGTTGTGAGAAGACAGCATGGCCAAGACAACTTACAGTAGAAAGAGTTTATTAGGGATTACGGTTCCAGAGGGAGGAGAGTCCATCGTGGTGCACAAAATGTGGCTGCAAGTGGTAGGCATAGTGGCCAGAACGAAAAAGGTCTCGGCCAGAGCAGGAAGTTCAAAATTCATATGCTCAGCCGGAGGCAGAATGTGTGTGTGTGTGTGTGTGTGTG
The DNA here is from genome assembly GCA_021653895.1 of Mastomys natalensis. Taxonomy (NCBI): domain Eukaryota; kingdom Metazoa; phylum Chordata; class Mammalia; order Rodentia; family Muridae; genus Mastomys; species Mastomys natalensis. The sequence goes on from JAJTUV010000064.1 coordinate 568,640, forward strand.
TGTGTGTGTGTATTTGCACATTCTCACGTGTAATAATCAAGTGTTCTTAAAAACTCACTACAAAAATCTTTTTATTCTGTAGAATGCAAACTCCAGGGACTGTGTCCTAGATAATTCTGCCCTAAATCAAACCTTACACATACTATGCAAATCAAATGAGATCAGACACCACCAGTATCTTTTGGAAGATCCTTTTTATGTCTTAAGCATCTAACAAACTTCTCCCGAAGGACTTCAAGATGAAGAAAAAGAGGAGGAAACTAAGTTCATCTCTCTAACAGGCCCCCAGACCTTAGTACAACTGACGCCATGATGGAAGTACCATCCAGGCCTTGGAACCCAGCACACAGGCCTCCTCACTTGCCATAATGAGACCAAAGGCCTAATCTACCACAGTCCATAGTTCTGGAAAAGTCCCCAAATGTACTAAACTCTTAGTTGGTTTCTGTAATTCTGCTTCTGGCAAACTGTTCTTGCTAGCTGGGGTGTGTCAATCCAGGATATGTGTGTGTGTGTGTGTGTGTGTGTGTGTGTGTGTGTGTATGCTTAAAAGCTCACCCTGAGAAAGGCTTAGGTCTGTATGAGGATCCTGAACACCAGCAGGCTAACAAAGAATTTTTATTGGATCAAATCCATGTCCAAGTAGTCTTCTTTGTTAGATACCACACAACTCTAGGGTATAGTCCTAACTACAGAATTCAGGAAGCCAAAGCAGGAGAATTATGAATTCTAGGCCAGCCTAAATACAGAATAAGACTGTCTCAAAAATAAAATAAACAAATCAATAAAAGAAAGACATCATCAACTATATAGACTTCGTACTAAATGTCCTATGTAAATTTAAACAGAAAAACAGAAAATTTATAACTGAGAACAAGTCATTTTAAAAGGAATAGTCAAGAAGGCACTGTGGAGGCCAGGCCAGCGGCTGAGCTGGCTTCCTAAAAGCCAGCTTTTTATCCCTGAGATAAAAAATGCACAGAGCCTCATCTTCCAAGTGTTCCCTTGAAAAACAGCTAGGCTATGGCTCATTTGGGGCAGACCACAGAGCATTGCTTCAGTCCCCAGGGCCAACGGTGACTTCAAGTGGTCCCATTAGCTGTTGCTAAGGAACAACAGCTCCAACCAATGCCATACATCCTACAGTCTGTGAGTCCGTGCACAACAGGCTCTGGTAGATGACATAATTCCCTGATAGAGTGGAACAGACCTGTGCTCCCCAAGGAGGGATAATCTCCACAAACAGAGTGCAAGGCTTCATGTTTGATTGGGTTAAGGATGTGAGGAGGGCAGCCACTGAGAACAGGAATGGCTAGGACAATGGAAATATTTAAATGAATCAGACACTAAGTATACTTTTGTGATGGTTAAATTCTGAATGTCATACTTTTGTTGACACAGAGAGTGTCCACGCGCTTTATAAAATACTGATCCAAGAATTTCACCTCCAATTAAAGTGTGATGAAGTCTAAACTTTCTCACAAGGACCTTAGTCACAAAGATAATATTAGTGCACATGTGGCCACATCAATACCATCTCATACATGTCAGCTTGTAAACATATATGCCTATACAATTGTGTACATGCATGAATGTTGTCTTAGTTGGGTTTTACTGCTGTGAACAGACACTGCGACCAAGGCAACTCTTATAAAAGACAACATTTAATTGAGGCTGGCTTACAGATTTCAGAGGTTCAGTCCATTATCATCAAGGCGGGAACATGGCAGTATCCAGGCAGACACGGGGCAGGAGGAGCTGAGAGTTCTACATCTTCATCTGAAGGCTGTTAGGAGAAGACTCACTTCCAGACAGCTAGGGCAAAGGTATTAAAGCCCACTCCCACAGTGACACACCTATTCCATCAAGGCCACGTCCTAATAGTACCACTCCTTGGGCCAAGCACATTCAAACCATCACATATATGTATACAGAAAGTGAGAGAGAACTATAGGGAAATATAAACAAGTGCTGCCACTAAGCAGAAAGGTGATTGTGTGTCTATCACACTATTCTTACTCCCTTTCTGTACTTTTGAAATGTTGTTTGTGTTGAGAGAGTCTCATGTAGCCTTGGCGGGTATCACTATTGTGTAGCCAAGGATGACTTTGACTTGAACTCCTGATTCTCAACTAGCATTATGTCTAATTTTGGAGTTTTACAGAATCGAAAGGTGGAGTAAAGAATTGACATTTATTATTTTCAAGAAATTATTCAGGGTAATATTTCAGGAAATATTTAAGGTAATATTTTCAAGAAAAAAATATATTTTCCAGTATTATCACATTGCTAAGGCGACTTTTGTGAGAACAAAAACTAATAAGGTTTTGAAAAAAATGAAATACGATAGTGAAGGAGGGGGTCTTCATTATCAATATTAGCAAAAAAAAAATCAATGTAGCAGCAGGTATTTATTGGTTGTTGCCTTCCTGACAGGGATCGCTCCAGGTTCTCGAATGGATTGTTAAAGAACAAGTTCTGATCCCTTTTAAGCATCTCCCTTAACTTGGTGATTCTCAGCCCTTCCAGATCCAATTTTTTAATGACATTTTTAGAGAAAAAATTAAGATACTAAAACGTCACCAATAAATTCGGAAGCTGAGAGAGCACATCCTCAAACACAAACAGGAAGTAGGGGGTGGGGCGCACTCGAATTGGGATGAGGCAAAACCTTCCCACAGAGAAGTACTTCCTCCAACAAAGCTCCACCTCCTGAAAGTTCTGCAACCTCCCGAAAGGAGTAGCAACTGAGGGTCAGATATCAGGTGGGCCTAGTGGAGACTAGTGTCTCATTCAAACCATCAGGCCAGCCACGATAATCCAGGTGTGATTTAGTCTCTGTTTTTTTTTCCTGCCCTCCATATCAGACACAGCCTTTACATGTGACATATAAATACAAGAGTTTTATGACTTGAGTTAAAAGGTATTACTACGCAGCCGCAGCCCTCCCTGGATGTTCTGGACCTAACTACGTAGATTACTCTGGCCTCAACTCAACAAGCTCTGCCTGCCTCTTTCTTCCTACTTTCCTAGAACTGGGATTAAAAGCTTGTGCCACTCTGCCTGGTAGAAAAAAGATATTTTAACCGATCAAAAATCATCACTTGAAGTAAGTTAGCAGTCTGTTTTCTCATGGGCTCAGAGTTGTTTGTACTCTGTGGAACACTTGATTAAATATTTGTAGTATTTAAAATAAAGTATTTTAACTCTAGCTTTTCTTTTGGTTGCTTTGATGTTGTGGATATCATTGGTATTATCTCATGTGAAATGGCTAATTATCATTTTACAAAAGATTGGTCTTTAATATCTAAATTACTGTAGCCAGTTTTTATGACTAATAATTTCCTTTGTCCTACTCTTTTGGCATTACAGAAATCAGGTAATCATCAAGTATCATTTCGACACTATCTTTCCCATGTAACAAGTACTAATAGCAGGAATGGAAGTTAGGATTGGAGAAAAACAGGATTCCAGCACCGCTAACTTACTTTTTATTCCATAGTCAGGGTGAGAAATGGGACCTAATAGGTGCCATTTTGCAATATTGCAATATTAACATTTTATTTGTAAACTATAATGACTGATTAATCTTTTAAATCTCACCTAACTATATTACAGGGCACCTTAAGCACTCATTTAATCAAGAACTGTGGGATTTAAAAGTATATTGTGTTTTAAGTTAGAAAATACCATGAATGTTGTCCTTGGATGCCTTTTACACGATTTGGATAAAAAGTTTTAACACAACCTTCAGGCATCTTTAGCAAGATCCAGGGGAGTTAAAGGAATAGGAATTCCGAGCATGCCCAAGGGCACCCCATCCGCATTTTTAATATAAGTAATAGAACAGAGTCCAACTGGCTGCACCCTGTCAACAATCTCCCCTTTTGTCGTAGTAGGAAGGAGTTTCTTTGCTTTGGCTCTAAGAGTTTGGATTTAAAATGGATATGCCTCCCAAATGATGCTCCTTTTGAAAAACTTTTAAGTTTTCGCCAACTTAAAAATTGAGTCTTTTGTTCATCCAAATTATATTGAATAACGAGAATCATTTTTATGGAAATCATTAAAAATTTCCACCATCTTTAATCATAAAATCTTGTATCAAGTAGCATAGGAGGGCTGCATGAGCCAACAGTCAGAACACACTCAATATGAGAACGTAATACCATCCTCATTTGTACTTTACCAAAAACCAAAATTAGTGTTATTTCGATCACTTGGGCATATACCAAAGAAAATTTCAAATAACCTCAGACAATATGCATGGTAGCTGAATCTAAAAGAATGAACAAATAAAATAAAGCGGGAAGTGGTAGAGATGTGGCAAATATTGTTGAAGGGGTTTGGAGTGTTACTTGGGGGTACTCGTGCATCAAGTAGCTGAAGATGAGTCCAGCTTTTAAGAAGTTCACAGGGAACTTTTCACAAAATTCCACATGGTTTTCAAAAGTTGGCACAAGGTTGAAATGACCACTATGAACCTAAGAAGACATCTCTTTACAGCTATAGCAGAGGAAATATCTTAAGGACCTGGCAGAGTCCTTTCCTTCTAGGCTGGAAGGTGTCTTTGAAGTGTGTTTTTTGACCAATTGATGAAGTCACCTGGTTTGAGCTCCTATTTTTCTAGTTCTTCATCTCATTTCATTACTGAAAAACTCTAAATCTAATTCTTATTTTTAGTTATCTATGAACTTTAAAAAAGCCATTGTAATAGTGTAAAGTGTCTCCCTTTTATCAAAGATGGCTCATAAAGTTCTTTGATTGTTTTTTAGTTATTTTATAAGCAAATTATGATCTTAAATGATAGAGACCAGTGGGTTGGGTTAGCCTTGCCCTAACAAATTCTAAACACTTTAGTCAATTTGTCAATTAGTGTCATTGTACATTTAACCAAACATCTAGACTGAGCTTACAATCACAGTGAAAGTTCTCTACAACAGGACAAAATATTGAGACAGGTTTAAATACTTGCTTACTAAAAATACTTCTCCTCATCACTATATAATTTAGTATAAATGCCACAAGTAAGAATATGTTTTTTAAATTTGTTATTTATAATTATTGTTTAAGTGTGAATGATAATTGTAGATGAGTATGTGAACATTTTAGTGCCCAGATGGGGACCAGAGGAGCTCTGTTTTCCACTTCTAGTTTTCAATAAAGATTGTTTTTAATGCATATGAGTGTTTTGCTTGCACTATGCATGTGCACCACTTGTGTGCTTGATGCCATCAGAAGCCAGAAGAAGGCACTGGATCTCCCACAACTCATGGTATAATGATTGTAAGCCAAGCTGTGGGTGCTGGGATGGAACCCAGGTCCTTGGTAAGAGCAGTAGGCACTCTTAATTGCTGAATCACCCCCTCCCCAACCCTTCTTGTCCTAATTTTTCCTGAATTTAGGAGATTGACTTCAGGTTCATAGGCTTATGTAGTAAGCCCTTGGCTGCTGAGTCATCTCATCAGCCCAGAATAATCATTTTTAAATAGAAGTTTTCCTGTTGCTATGATGGTAGATATTTATCAAGTGAAGGTTTTTACCCAATAAGAAACATGTAAACTTAGCACTGAGATTAAAATATGATAGGCCTAAAGTCAGCAATAGGCCTGACATACATGCATGCTAACACAAAGTCTTGGGTCTCTGTGGAAAAACACTGAAAACAGAAGGCTATAAGCTATTGTAAACAGGAAGCTTCTGTGGAAATTTACCAGACCTAGTAGTCATAGGTCTTATAAATAGGCAGCCTCGGTGGACAGTACCAACTTAGATAAGGACAAGTGAATCATAGGCAGAGCCATAGTGGTCTGTCCCCTGAACCTACACCCAGCTGATACCCTGTTCTGAAATGTATCTGTACTCCCCCTGACCACCTATGCTCCGGTGCCATTCCCTTCCCCACATCCTGCCTTTTTATGTTTATAACCTCTGTGTAAATAAGCAAATTATGATATGATTTAAATAACTAACTAAATAAAAATAAATAATATAAAATAAATATGATTGCCAGGGACTAATGGCTTTTTCTTTCATCTTTCTCTTCTTTTGTGGATACATTTTTGTGCCTGTTATACTTGGGGCTGTAGTCCTGAGAAGAAGAACCAGATTTTCAGTAAAGCTGAAAGAGGAATTTCTAACAATGTGAAGGAGAGATAGAAACTTAATTAGAAACTGCCAAGTAATATGCAACCATCAAGATCATGTTTGGAAGATTCAAGACCAGCGGCAGAAGGAGATGCTGACTATGTTTAACAAATGTTAATACAGAGGCATTAAAGAGGGGCCCACTACTCGAGGGGTGACCTTCCTTGTCCCAGGAAAGATGAGAATAAAGAGAAGAGGACAGATGATATCCCTGTTTGGGGTCAAGAGTCCTGAAAGTTAACCAAGGAATGCTTTGTGAAGTTATTCTGGCTGCAAACTACTCGGACATCAAAGATTTGCTTGATGTCATATGCAAGGCTGTTGCCAATAAGACCAAAGAGAAGGAAAGCCCTGAAGAGATTTACAAATCCTTTTTAACATCGAAAAATGGTGTAACCAAAGAGGAGGAAGGCCAGGTGTGCACAAGACCAGGAGTGTGGAGAGTCGTGCACTGGGAGCCACTCTTATTCAAAGCACCAGATTCCACTGCCTGCTCCCCACAGGCTTGTGGCTACATGGTATTACAAAATGTATTTAGTACAAGCTCACAAGTCCCCAGGCTTTCCGTCTCAATGCTGTTTTAAAGTCTACGGTCCAAGTTTTCTCTGGACTTGAAGCAACCTCTTACTTTCAATCCCCTATAAAATACAAAATCAGATTCCATGCTTCCAACATACAATGGCACAGAATATACATATGCTATTCCCCCAAAAAGGCATAGTAAGGAAATACTGCAACAAAGCAACACCAAAACCCAGCAGGGAAAATACCAAATTCAGAAGCTCCATGCCCCCTGTTAAAGGGCTTAGACAGCGCTACCCTTCTCTTTGCTGCCCGCAACATATTTCTTTCTTTTGGGTAGTTCTACTCCCTGTCTGAAGTTCTCCTTGGCAGCTATCCTTTGATTCTGGAATGTCCTAGATGGGCTTTTTTAGTTGAGCCTGATGACATGTGTTGTTTGTGTCATTTTTTTTTAAAATGTCTCAGCTTTGAATATGTTGCTTAGAGACTGAGCTCACTGTTTAATTTATGGTTTTAAGCAAAAATTTAACAAGACAAATGTTATTCAGTTGTCAGCTAAAACACATATATATGTACACACAGAGATACAGAGAGAGAGAGAGAGAGAGAGAGAGAGAGAGAGAGAGAGAGAGAGAAGCAGGCATTGAGTCCATTTAAGTAAATATTATAAAATGCAAAATCTTGTCAGTTTTTAATGTGTTACTGAAAGCAATCAAATGTTTAAAGAATATATTATTACTGAAAACAAAGAATCCGCTCCCAGTTCTACAGAGAGTACTGAATTCTGACCTTAAGAATTGTCTTCATTAATTTATTATTGTCTGTGTTTCAGCGTTTTTCCTGCATATATGTTTATGTACCACATGCATGCGTGCAGTTCCCATGGAGACCAGAGGAGGGTATTGGACTCCTGGAACTGGAGTTACAGATGGCTGTGAACTTTGATCTGGGTGGCGGACTCAAACCCTGGTCCTCTTGAAGAGTAGACAGTGCTCTTAACCTCTGAGTCATCTCTTGTCCCAAGCCTTAAGAAGCTTTACTAACTTTCAATACCTTCTTCACCCATGTCATCTTCCTTTAATCAGAATTGTCCTCCTTTATCTATGTCCATTTTTAGCAATGCCTTTAAGACAAAATCTCATTTTTATCATTAAAAAAAAAAATCCTTTGTCATCTAAAATCACATTTCTATAACCTTCTTTACGGAAAAAAAAAAAAAAACTTACTTTATAAGTAAAAACTTGATGGTTCCTTTTATTTCCCTTTGTAAATTTTTAGAAAATGCTTCCTTCTTTATAAAAATATCTCTGTCCTAAGTGAAAATCTAAGAAAAAAAAAAACCCCGTGAGACACGGTGCATGGCAAGTTTAAATAGCTAACAGTTACAGGCAAAACTTGCTGCAGGCATTTCTGTTGTCTTAACAAAATTTAAATTGACCACTTTCTAGCATTGAGATTCTCTAACAGCAGGCCTTTAGTGCTTCTGCGAGCAACTGTTTTCTTACTTTGCTCACAATGCTACTAATGAGGCAGACAAAAGTTGTCATCTTTGCTTTTACTTTTCAGTCATCTGCTTACCTGTGTAGTAAGGATGTGACTCATTTAACTAGACTGTTTCACTCCATGTAAAAGGTAAAAGCACAAACACATGGTAAAAGAGAGTAGGGTATAAGATAACACATAAGAAATAATGAAATACACGGAGATGACTCACTCACATGTGTAAAGTTTGAGACGCTTCTGTAAAGCACTAATCAGGCAGCAATGAGTTAGCTTTTAAAAAGGACCATTTTCCCCCTTTAGTCCAGGTTTTCCCTGTTTGTATTGTACTAAGGCTTCACTAAGGCAAAAACCTTGAAAAAGGTCTGGTTTTGTAAAAGGGCAGCAATAAAGGGTTAGAGGAAGAGAACACAGGCAACCAGGACATAGCTTCTGTGTCAAACATCAGAATTGTAAATGTGAAAGTACTAGAGCTGGAAGGTGGTAGCACACACATTTAATCTGAGCACTCGAGAGGCAGAGGCAGATGGATTTCTATAAATTTCTGGATAGACTGGTCTACAGAATGAGTTCCAGGGAAGCCAGGGCTACACAGAGGAACCCTCTCCTAAAATAAATAAATAAATAAAAAGTCATACTAGAAAGGGAATACACACACACACACACACACACACCACACACACACACACACTTTAAACTGGGCATTTCTGGAAGATTCCACCTTTCCATCAGTGTGAAATGAGGTAGCCACAGATCTTGCTATTCCATTATCTGCCGGAGTCTTCAGAGTTGACTTTTTCTATGTTTTAGACTCAAACTGAGACACAATTTGTGGAAACAATCACCACACGAGAATATTACTGGACTGCAGTAAGTCAGAGTGTACTTTCAGTAGAAACAGGGTACAAAGGTCGTACTCCTGTGCCTGTGACACGTAAGAAAGGCCTGTTGAAAATAAAAGGGTCATAAGGCGAAGCTTGTTGAGTCGACTGTGGTTGAAATCTTTCCCTGTTAGGTAAGTGAGCAGAGAAAGACACCTGCATTTGGCTTCTCTATCAGAGTCCAGATCACCCAACTGCAGCTCCTCCATGTTGTGCCATTTCTTCATCCTCTAGCTGCCCCACTTAGGTTAATCCCAGGAACAGTGCAAGGATTCAGCCACGTGGTCCCTGACAGTGGGTAGAAAACCTGTATTGAACAGAGGAGGAAAAGCTTCTAGGAGACGCACGCAAATAAAAGCTAAATAAATCGATAAAGGAAGCAAGGGAAATTCTAAGCACCAGATGAAATTCATGGAAGCTAGGGATGGGCAGTTCTGTTAGTGCTTAGGGAAGACTGGGGAGAGCCACAAAAGTGGTCTAACAGGAAACTTGCTTCAAGAGTTCTTGGGCCAAAACCAAGGAGTGAGGGACCCTAACATGATCCCAACTTTGCTTTTGATTTAACTACTTTTGTGTTAAATTTGACTAAAAATGAGGAGTGTGTAGGCCACATTAGTGGAGCACTGGGCAGTCAGTCACCTTCTGAGTCACCTGTGAGGATACCTAGCAAGTTAACTGTCCAGCAGTCTGCATTGGTAGCTAGTCTCACCAAAGTTTGCCCTGTTACAGCACTACCTTGGTACCTCTAGTAGCCAATAGCAGCTGAAGCAGAAACTGTCTGATAGAGGAGACATGTAGCCCAAGGGGAAAAATTTTAGCTGCATTAAATACTATTTGATTTTTGAACAACCTGGCCCAACTAACCCAGAGGCTATATTTCTGCCACGTCTGGTAATTGCATCCATGCAGATAAACCCAGTCACAGAGCCAGCCTGCTGATTGGGTCTATGATTTTCATCCAGTAGCTTGGCCACATCCTTCCATATCTGTTTATACTAATGACTCCCTCTGTTTGGGGTTACTGCTTAAATTATGTAGAGTCCCAATGAACTCCATTAAACTATTGGGATGGCTACAGCCCTGCCATTCACACATGATTACTGTGTCCCATGAACTACCAACACATTTGTGTGACAGCAGCTCTTTATAACTTAAGATATATTTGAGAATAATTGGGTCCCACCATCCCATTGTGGGTGCTTGGACCCACAGTAATGACGAGATGGATGTGGCCCAATTCCTTGGCATATCCTTGAAACACAGAAGGCTTACGATCAGATTGTTCTCTTGCCATTATAGCAGAAACAATCCTTGCTGCACTGCAATGCTTTATCTGCTTGAACATGCTAAACACTTCTTGTGCTTCTGTTGGGCACAGCAGCTACAAGGATCTTACCTCCTATCACCCTTACAGTCCTGTGTCCAGCATTGAAGTGAGCTGCCCCTGATCTAAGCATAAGGATCCATTGTGAGCCTCTAAGAAGAGGGGGGGTGGGATGTAGGGAGCCTGTGAAGTACTGAGTAAATGGATGATTTTGACATGGCCATACCAAAGCCTCTAGTGCCTCAGCCTCATGGGAAATTGGCAAAAGCTTCCCCACAGGATGAGTCTCAGAGGGATGGCAAAGCTGTCCTCAGATCTGAGTGGGAATGTTGACAGCATGTGAAGAAAGTGTCAATCATTGCCCTCTCCCTCCAAATATTTGCTGTTTGAAGACGTCTCACCCACAGAAGCTGCTCCTACTGAGGTTATCGAAACCTGTCTCCTTGACCTAACTATGCAAAACAAACCCCACCTCCTAGTTCAGTTGTATACAATAAACACACTGAGCTTCTGGGTGCCAAGGCTTCCCCGATCATAGAGCCCAGGTTACCTCATTCCAGCTTTCCTGTGCATCCATGTGTCTGCCCTTTATTCATTTCCTTGTGGTACCAAGTTATGGTTCTGGGACCCAAACCAGGAAAAGGCATAACACCCATGTCAGTGCAAGTGTTGAATGTTCTATGTTGTCTCTCCTTCCTGTAGGTATTTCCCTAAAGCAGGCCATAACAATCTTTTCCTTTGATATATAATTGTGTTGTGTCTAGAGACAAAGATGGAAGGGGCAAGGCTGGGGTGAGGGGCATAGATGAGAAGAGCAAGATGCCTCTGGATTTATCTTTCATTCTGACACAATCTATGGAATTTTTTTTTTATTTTCTATTTATTGACATTGTTTTTAACTTTATGCTACCCGTAAAACTCCCTTTTTAAAATCAGCAGTTCCATCATTTCTTTTCATTAGGTGCTTTTAAATCCAAGTTAAAAATGGCCCTCTAATCATGATCTTCAACCCTATTGCGTACAACTTCCAGTTAACAGCAGAGAAGAATGTTCCTTTACTGACAGCAGCGTATGCCAATCTATCTTTACTTAGATTTTCCCATTTGATCGCCAAATAGTGTTGAATTGACATAATTGGCAGGAATAAAACCAGCCAGAGTTCCAACTTGATTTATTTCCAAATATGTCCTCCTTCCTTGAATCCCTATTTTCTATTTTCTCCTAAGACTAAATGAGCTTTTCCATGCTTGCTCTGCGGTTATGTGAGTCTTGGATCACACTGGTCTATTGCTTCTGGAAGTAGTTTGGTAGGCTCTTTTCCTGAGATTGGTTCCTCCCACTGAGTCTTTGGCTTGTCCTCATCATTTACAAGAATGTGAGCATACTCAAGACATTGGGTGATCAACAGTTTTAGGTATGTCTCCAAGAACACCAATAAAAGTTCCTTCGAACTCAGGAGTACACTATATGGGGGACAGTCTATGGAGTGGTTATACAGTGTAGAATATTCCTCTTAAACCTTCAGCTCTATTGGGATGAGGGTAAGAAGGACCCTTATTTTCAGCATCTTTGTTATGACTGGCAATCAAACTCATGGTGACAAGGTTGCAAAAAGCAGGAGAGGTCTCAAAAATGCAAGAGTAGATATTAGAGGGTGTTAGGATGAAGGGCCTAATATCTGAGCATAAACAAAAATGAATCGAATGCTCTGAAACCAAAGGCTCAGAAAACAAACAAAATAGGATAAATAACCAAAATAAGATGCAAGTAGCCAGCTCATTATGAAATAATGGAATGTAGAACCAACCAATTTTTGGGAAGAACTCACCAACACCCATCAAAGGAGCAAGCACCAGAAAATTGAAGACAAGGGGCCAGAGTTTGTACCTGGTACCCATCTGGATAACTCCTCTTATATACAAGCATTTTATATACAAGCAAAAACATTAAAATATCACTGACAAAAGAATATGTAACTACAAGGTCACTGACTCAAGCCAAATACAATTTTTTCAAGTATATTTTAACAACCTAATCTGAACATCTCAAAATGGGACAAACATTTAAAAACTGTTAAAATATTTTTGAGAAACACAGAACTAAAAATCTACCCTGCTTGGTAAGTTTGAGAAGTTTCATAAATATTTAATCATAAATTCTTGTTAATTGTCCAAATGTTAATATCTCCCTTGAGACTAGCATGTTATTGGGAGCAGTGTGAAATTCAGGCCGGTGAAGCTCTGAGGTCTCTACTCAAAGTGGGCCTGTGCTATTATGTAACTATTAAAACAAAAGAGCTTCACTTTCAGCATTTAGTGGTGACCTTTGTAGGACCCTAGTAAAGGTTAAATGAAGACGTTTAATAACTTGCAGTGTGAACTGTCTCAGGCACAGCTTATGACACAATGCACTATACACACACTGTTAGTTGTAGTGCCAACCAGGTATCAAGTATCTGGTGAATTAATCCTTACTTCCTGTTTCCCTCATCCAAACCGCTCATCAATGAGAAAAACAGAAACATTTAAAGACATATCCTTCAACTAATATAAAACAGTCTTTTTGACCACACCCTCCCATCTCTCACAATAGCTTGTTCTGCAGCTATTTTTGTGACTAGGGACACCACACATAGACATTACTTTTATCTCTAAAACTGTGATTAAGCTACCAAAATACAGTATCTTGGAGGAATAATAAACATTGGTACAAACTAAAGTGATTTTCACGTATTCTACCCAGTGATTGAAGAGTCCTGAGCTCATCACACACTGTAATTCAATGAAAGAAAGCTTATACAAAGGAGAGTCCATACTTTCAAGTACACTGCTGATTTAATGTACTCTGTTACCATCTTAGAAATGAATAATGATTTAAATTTGCCTTGGTAGCTATAAAGGACAATTGTTTCCCTTTTTAATCCCATCTAAATAAGAACAGGAAAAGGTATTTATGTTTTGTTTTATTTTTGTTATTAAAAGGTTAATGAAAATGACCAGGTGGATGAATGTTTACATAGGTTTCCTGTTTCTAACGTCTAAGGCCCAATATTATGCCTGGCTCCTGAATTTCTTTGTCTAAATAGAATTTTGCTGCAGGCAAATTTTATCTGAACCCTGAACCTTTAGAAACCAGGGACCTTCAAAAAAAAAAAAAACCCATACTAGCTATTTGATTCAACAAATCTTCTAAATGTCATTGATGCCTTGGTCTGGGTTATGGAGTGTCCCAGCCCATCAATTAGATGTGCGTGCGCAGCTCATCTGAGTCACAGCTAAATGTAATAACAGGACTCAGAGCTAATTTGAATTGCACTTTTTAAGAAGGCAACTCACCTCTGAATTGGTTAACCTCTCCTGGATTATCAAATAATAATAATAAATGTAGCCACAAAAGATGCTACCCAATCTGTATGTCTTCTGAAATGAGTAAGGTTCACTTGCCAGTCAGCTATCTAGAAACTGCAGTATGTTTTTCTGAAACGAAATACATTTTAAAGAATGGTGAGATTGTCATCGTGGAGCTGTGTTTGTTCTGTTGAAGGGGAAGAGATAACTGTGGTAAATGTAATCAAATCGAACACAAATTCAATAAAATGACATCAAGAAATCAATGGTTTAAATTTTCCTTGCGTGTATAAGGAGAATTAAATTGAGAAGGAGGATATGTGGATTTTTATCGTGTTCTTCTACCTACCTACATTGCATTGGGCAAATTACCTGAAGTATATTTGGTAGGCAGAAGAGAACATATACTGCTCTCTTAAATTTCTGAGACTTATCTTTAATTCTACCCTTTGATAACTTGCTCAGTGCCTTAGAAGGGCCGGGGAATAATTTAAAACTAACTCCATAAATGAACTCCATCTTCTGTGTTTAATTTGCATCAGCCTAACAGATATTTGTTGAGGGTGTTCTGCATGTTGGATACAGTGTCTAAAAGACACCTTCTAAAAGTAAATATAGGTTGTCCCTATCCTAGCTATCAAAATGAAGATAAAACCAACATTCCACATCGCTGTATATCCTTTCGATTTTCTGATATTTAACATCTGTCAACCATCAATACTGGAAAAAACATACAGTAGACAGAACCTCTTTTCTGATGCTAGTGAGGTGGGAAAATGGAGTCATGCTTTATAGAGCTAATCAGGCATCTACCCTCTCAGTCAGTAGCATGCACTATTAGATGGTCACCAGGAGAAAACAGTTGTCTGCATAAGGATTTGAACATAAACGTTTGCAAAGGCTTTTTACATAGTGACTGAAAACTGGAAGCAATTCAAACATCTGAGTAAGTTAATAAGTAATTAAGACATATTAATTATGGTATATTATTCTAGAGTAAAAAGAAATAATAAAAATTCAGTGATGTGAGTCGATCATAAAATAATTAAAGTAATGAAGCAAACCATGGATGATCACTTACTGTGTGGGTTCACCGGTCTGAAGATTTGTACAGGGAAACCTGATCTACAATGACAGATGGTTGATCAGGAGCAACTTGTGTCAGAGGTGGAGGAAGACTGGCACGTGGGAGCAGTAGAAAAGTCTGTACTGTGGTGAGCAAGAAGATGACAAGCAGGTGTACCATTTCCAAAAGCAATAGAAGATAAGGTTGACATGTGTGCTACCATAGTTCCAGACTCTTCTAAGACACTGACCAACAATGGTAAAATGACAGAAATTTGAGTTTCATTCCAAAGGCTTTGTCTGTACTTCCTTCTATGAGGTATGGACATGACAGAGGCAAATGTTAACATTTTAAATAGTGTCACGAGCATACTATGTCAAAAAAAGAGATGGATACATTGTTGTCTTTTGACAACATCAAAATTCATTTAATAACAACCAACCCATAAGTTATGTTGTTTTGTCTGACTGGGACTTGCCAAGCAATCCTGGCATCTCTTGATAGTCAAACCCAAGCTCTTTCATTCATTCTTAACCACTAATAATTACTTTCATATTGCACAGGAAAACATCTATATGCTTAGGCTTATATAGGCTACAGAGTAGCTACAAAGGGCTAAAGAGGCCATAGCAGAGCTCACGAAGTTCCAACAAGACCTGAATAATAATTATATAAAAGGGGATATCGTGGGAATTAGGTAGTGCACCCCATTAGCAGTCTTTTTGAGACACAGTGGCAAAGTCCAGTTGCAGATTCAGAATTAAGCCTAGCCTCGGAGTGTGTCAGGCTACAGAAGTGGAGCATGAAGGCCATAGAGACAGAGGGCAGCACTAGATCTACTTGAGAAAATGGGCAAATAGGTCAATAGCAGATCACAACAGACAAATATATAGATGGATGGATCCCAGGTCCAGATGGATGAACAGATTCAGATATAGCAGTCTGGGTAGACCACACCAACAATAGGGACCAAGCTAAACTGAAGCTTCTTGGGCAATGGGTACTTCTCTGTCCATGGGTTCCTTCATGAATACACTGGGTGATCAGATAGCAGGGTTTGGGGCACTACTGGCATCTCAGTGTTTGATGTTTGCCTGCCTCCTTATGGGGTCCAAATGAGAGTACTACATGCTTACGACTGTCAGGATTGGTAAATAAGTTCTTGGGCCTAATTTTCTTTATGATTTTAATATGATTTTATATGATTTTAATATGCCAATTTATTCATATGGTCTAGTTCCAATTCACTTGGATAAATTTTTAGGGTGGCACAAATTCTACTTTTAGAATTAAGTCGTCAGTCTGTGCATCATGGCTTGTACTGGACAGATGGTGCTATTTGTGTGTCCAGCAATGTGCAGAGTCCTCCTGTCTCCATGTTTGCACTCAGAATGGGGTCAAATGCTGCTTATGAAACAACTCTTGGGTCAAGAACAGCTTGGAAACATAACTGTTTTACATAGCACTGACTAGCTTAGAGCAGGGCACGGCTTGAGAAAAGTCTTAAGAAGGGCAGTTAGTGTCTGTGTGTGTGTGTATGTGTGTGTGTGTGTATGTGTGTGTGTGTGTGTGTGTGTGTGTGTGTGGTGTCTAAAGGAGCAGTTAATGTGAAGAAGGGGCTGAGTGTGATGACACCCAGTAGACAGAGGAAGGTAGATCTCGGTGAGTTCTAGGCCAGCCTGGTCCACATAGTTGTAGGCTAGCCAGGGCTACAAAGTAAGACCCTGTTTCAACAATGATAACAAAAAATGTGTCAATTCTTTTCTTCATATAATAGTGATAATTCTCCAGAGAGGAAAGTAATTAGAAACTACCCCACCCAAAATGGACTTGAGGCCTCTGGGAAGAGAGAGAAATGGAGAATAAGTTGAGAAAATTAGTGAGAGGAAGGGTATAAAAGGAGAACAAAGGAAGAAATGGAGTTCCTAGTTTCCTTTCTAAGATCAACAGCATTTGGACTGGCTGAGAATATAACAAAACAAAAGAACAAAAACAAACACCCAATTCACCACTGTCCAGGGATACTGTGTGGTCAATGACCCAGACATGTGGTCTAAAACCACTGCAAAACTGGTCCCAGGGGCTTGGTCAGATAGCTGAAATGTGTTGGGAACTTCACAGTTAATTAAGACTGGATTCCTGACTGTGTGCAATTGTATTACCACGAATTCACTGAGGGAAGATAAGTTGCTTTGCTTAAGTGTTGTCAGTGACATGTTAGACAAAGAAGAGTCTGTCTTAGTTCATAAGAAAAGTAAGCTCAGATAAAGGCAGGGGTAAGTGCACATCATGAATGGATTCTGGGAAAAATAATTTCAGAGCTTGTTGTGAAATCATTTCAAAAGAAATGTCTAAGAGGGAATGATGCTTCTTCTAAGGAGGGTACATCAAAAAGGGCAAATGAGAAAAACATGTAATTGTTTGTCTCTCTGACTGAATCAATGAGGAGTTAAATGCCTGAGAGCCACTGGCTATCCAAGTTAAAAGAGGAATAAAAACCTCATTTGTTTTCACTGTCTACCAAAATAGATTATGCCCTATGGGAGTGGAGGCATAACTAGGCATCGAATTTATCAGATAGCTCTTACATTACCCCCAAAGCTATCTAAAGATAAAATGCATAGACTCTTAGTATAACATCCATTATGCCCCCAAATTGACAGAATTTCATCACTAGACTTTAAAACGCCTGTCCTCATAGGCTTGGTTTAGTTTCGTCTTAGTATTCCACGTGTCCAATCTTTAAGTTCATAACCTCTCTGAAAATTTATATTTTATTTCAATAGGCTTTACATATTTCATGATAAGAAAAATTAGCATTTTCTTCTTTTGTAGTGGGGACATGTAAAGCCAGGCCAGGATGGAGCATTGAGAGATTTTTTCCACCCTGTCCTTCCCACCACATCTGGACAGGCCCCTGGGAAGAGAGGTCATGGGAATGTGACTGAAGTCTGGGACATTCCTTCTCAAGCCCGTGGGGAGTTGCAAATCCTTTTAATGGAGCAAGAGCTGCTTATGAAACAGGACGTGAATAAAGGAGGTAGCAGTGCTTATTACAAATCCAAGCTGGGCCCTACTCTGTCTAGGGTTTAGGGTTGCTTCTTCAGGTCAGGCTTAGCTCCTGGCTGCCTATGTCGCAAGTGGTCCCTGCGATACTGTCTTAGAAACATCTTGGAGTCTTTGGCCAGCAGGAAATAGTTTGTCGCATCCATGAGACAGAAACTCAGATAAGAAAAAAAAAAAAAGATTAAAATGGAAAATCGATGCCCCTCCCCCCTAAAAAAACCAGTATCACAGAAAAAATGCTTTTTTTATCGTTTACTTTTTCTTCTTTTATTTACATTTGTGTGTGTGTGTGTGTGTGTGTGTGTGTGTGTGTGTGTGTGTATAGGTCAGAGGACAACATTCTGGAAGCTGTTCTCTCTTTCCACCATGTGGGGATCAAACTCATATCATTAGGCTTAGCAGCAAGCACCCTTACCCTCTGAACCATTTCATTGGCCCTTTTCCCGTATGGTTTTCAGTGTGAATAAATTAGTCACAAATAACAATGAAGACACTTAGTACAGCATATTAAGTTTAACTCACCAAATCAGTGTTTCACATTTTCAAAGGTTCTGTTTTTGCAAATTGGGAATCTACACTACATTTTTGTCTAGTCACATGCCCTTTGGACCTCGTCAGTTAGTAAAAAAACATATGGCAAAAAGCGGTATTACAAAGTGAAAATAATAACAAAAATTAAAACTGACCAGGAGTCAGATTTATATGGTTCTAGCTGCCTCTTCCTATTCATTGCTTTCCTTGCTGCAGCCACCCATGGATTTGCCTTGTCCTCTATATATACTTCCTGGACTTGCTCTTATTCACTGCAAGTCTATTCTAATCTTAGCCTAGAAATGGGGAGTTATGAGGTACAGAGGAAATTTAAAGATGCCCAGTATATCAGTTTACTACTCATGGCATAGCACTAACAATGGCCCCCTCTAGCTCAGCAGGTTCTCCACTCCCACTCTGCCCTCTGATTAGAAAGCAGCCTTGGTAGCTTCATCAGTCCAATGGTCCAGCCATCCCTTGCATGATACTGAGCTCAAGCAGTGATCACCTTTTGATGATCTTATTAATTGCTCTCCTTTTCTTCTAGATATCCAATATATCCAAAAGAATGGGAGGAAAGAGGGAGAAAGAAGGTGGCTACTGCCACTGAAAACCCAATGGAGCAAGAGGCCAAGAAGGCTTTTGCTTGAAAAAAATTCTAAAGTTTTTGGTACTTCCAGGATATCTGGTTCATAAAGGACCATATCTACTTTAGACTCCACTACATCCAGTAATCCACAGGAATGGACTGTTCCCTCAAAACACTGCAAGTTCCCCCTGTGGCTACCCAATTCACCAGACCTTGAATCAGCAGCTACCCACTGAGTTGAGATAGCCCACAGTTATGGATCAAGGGAGGATACCAGCAAAAGCTAGACTTGGCTACTGGGGACTGCACAGGTATAAATCCCCACAGCTGGCTGCTTTCTTTCCTTCTCAGTGTCTCTTGGGGTTCCCAACAGCATTATTAAAGAAAAGTTAGGCTCCGCCCCTAGAGGCATTGCAGGTGTGGCTGCTGTGTTACATGTGTGTCAGTAGGTGGCAGAGAGGAGAGAGGCTATGTCTATGTTCAGTGTTTTGACCTGTTCATAACATAACAGTGTCCATAAACATCTGAATGATTAGTAGCCTAACATCCCCTGAAAAAAAGTGAGACTGGGATGACACTAGTTTAGCACTGTGCACCCGGTGGTGGGGGCAAACTATATTGGAGATGACACCTGCCTGGCACCACAATGTATGAATAGAACATAACACTCCTGAGACCACTCCTGACATGACCCTGAAGAATTAGAGACCCAGGTGCCACTAAGAGGGCAAGTAAGTGGTGGAAAAATGGGAGAGAAAGAAAGCCAAGGATGTGGGCACAATGAAGAGAGGCAGAACTGTAGACTTCAGAGTAATGAGGAACAGCTTGATGTGAGTAATGGGTGACACCACCTGGGACCATTGTGGGGTCTGCCATCGGAGTCCACATCTGGTTCCTTGGCCCTGAAGCAGCAGGGGTCTGTTATCACTAAAGGCCAGGTGTAGTCCCTGTTTTGAGATGCTGCCTGGTGACATGTTGATGTCTGAGGGCTGTGCAGAACTGGCCTCACCCCTCACCTAGACATTGGGGACTGGGCGGGGGGTGGGGGGGGGGAAGCTGACACTGGGGCATGAAAGCAGTAGAGCTGACCCTGGCCCTAGGCAGCTACAGTAACTCAGGAGAGTGTCCTCCACCTTCTACCCTCCTCTCTCTAGCCCTCCCCTCCACCCCCCTGTACACCATGGTAGTTGAGGGCCAGTGGCCCTGAAGATACAGTTGTAGGAGACTTGGTTCTACCCCTGTCTCCCATGCATGAAGACACACATGCACATGTGCACATGCAGGCTCTCACATAGGTCAATTTCCACCTTATACCTATGTATAGGAATTGAATTTTACATCCAATGTCAGGATGTTATATTTGTCTTGTTAATTTTTATCTTTGCTGAGCTAGAGGAAGAGATAACCTCCTCCCTTTCATCCGTTACCACCAACTGCAGGCAGGAGACCTGACCTGAGAGCAGGAGAGCTGTCCCTGCCCCTCACCTACTGCAGCACTTCAGAAAGCAGGCTCTGTACCTCTCGTGGGCATCAGGGTAGAGCTGGCCCTGTTTTCAGGAGTTGGCAGATGAGCTGGGCCCTGAGGGTGTGAGAACAAGAGATTAGGAGAGCAGGTGGGCTGACAAGCATAGAAACCTCTCTCTGTGTAGGCTTAGATTTTTCAAAACCTACTTTTAATAAAGGTTCGCAAATGCTTTGACCCCTCCCTCCTTGTAGCCCACTGTCCAAAAGTAGGGGAGAAAAGATGGTAAATAGGACAAGGGGATGTGGACTTGTTTAGAAGTTGTTCATTGGGGTAATTCCAATCTCTGTTTGTCAGGATACCAGCAGTCCAGTTCAGTAGTGTCAGGATACCAAACATGAATCAGCAACAGTAGCATGATCCAGCAGAAACTGCCAGGTCTCCGCTGAATTGGCAAGAGTTAGCGGGAGTGACCAGGACTAGCAGGGAATGGCAGAAGAAGTTCTCTGCCCCCCCCCCCGTCTCTTCTCTCTCTCTCTTTCAGATTTATTTTTATTTATGTATTACAGTACACTAACTGTCTTCAAGCACAACAGAAGAAGGCATCAGATCCTATTACAGATGGTTGTGAGCCACCATGTGGTTGCTGGGAATTGAACTCAGGACCTCTAGAAGAGCAATCAGCATTCTTAACCACTGAGCCATCTTGCCATGCCTCTCTCAATGGAGCAAAAATCAGTGAAGATCAGCAAAGATCAACAAAGACTTGAGACTAAAAGAAATGCACTGTCACTATCCACTGAATCCTATTTATACTCTCCAAACATCATATGTCCTCCCACAGGTCTTGCCTTTTAGCAAAATACCACATGAGCCTGCATTCCCTGACATATCTAGCATATCTAGAAACTTCCAGGCCCAGATTCAGGACTTTGAATTGGCTCACTTCAACATCTGCTTCACCAATGAACTGCTGGAGCCCATGAGTGAACCAGTACTACTGATCCAAAACTACAGAATCTCCATAACACCGGGCAACAATAGTATATCTAAGAGGAGTCTGGTGAGGTTTCTGTATTGATTGAGTAGCAGAAGCCAGGGGACTCGTACCAGACCTTTGTACCATTGGAAAGGAGTCATTGCAATGAATATGTGCAAGCAAAGACATTTGGACAAAAGGATATACTGTGGGACATCACACTGTGACACAGCTCCACAGTGAGTCTTTTTCTCTGTTGGAGAGTAGGGTGTAAGTGGTGAGGGTGGGTATGCGGGAAGGGGAGATGAGTGGGATTGACGTACATGATGTGAAATTTACAAAAAAAAAAATTAAAAAGTTAAAAAAAAACATTCTAAAGGAAAACTAAAGAGGAGACAGAGAGAAGAGAGAGAGAGAGAGAGAGAGAGAGAGAGAGCAGTAATGTTTAGTCTAAAGGAAGACATGTATCACCATTATTATATACACTTAATTCAGAGTAATTCAGTGAAGGAAGCTTTAGGAACAGATATAGTGACAGATTGTGAGACTGCCATTGATGTACAGGCTACATCTCAGGGATGAAAATCTGTGGCCTGCTGGAAAAGCCACAGTGCCAAACTAGAAAAGAATCCATCACTAAACTGGGTTCCATGTACACTGAGCTCTTTTCTGTAATGATTTATTTTCTATGTATTTATGTTTCCGTTTGTGTGTATATGTACGTATGCACATGCAGGTTCTCATACAGGTCTGTTTCCACTTCATACCTCTGTATAGCAATTGGATTTTATATCCAATGTCTGGATGTTATATTTGCCTGTTAATTTTTATGTTTGCTGAACTAGGTCTTATACTTTCAGTCTTTAGTGTCCTTGACCATCTACCCCAGGCTCTTTTGATCACATGTTCCTCTAAGATGCTCTAGAAAAATACATATATTTCAGGTACTTGTTATATTACTATCAGTACTTAATACCTGTTAGCCTAGCCATCTCTTAATGAAGGTTGAGTCCAAAGGATAGAATAACATACCATACTTTTAGAGCCTATAGCATGCTGCATTAGACCATCTTACACTGGACATGGTGACACATTCCTGTAATACCAGTACTCAGACTAAGACAGAACGGTCATGAGTTTGAGGCCATCCTTGGCTACGTAATGAGACCTTGTGTTGGAAAAAAATTGTTATGGCCAAACTTGATGGTCAATTTAATAGGATCTCAAATGAACTTTGGAAGTCTTGTACCTGGGTAGGTCTACAAGGGTATTTCTTGAAAGGATTAACTGAGAGGAAAGGATACTTCCTCACTGAGGGCAACAAATTCCATGACTGGCCAATATAAAAGGTCTGAGTGAAAAGTAGAATTTGTTTGCCTGCCTGCCCTCCCCTCCTTCCTAATGTGTGCATTTGTTTTGCTGCTGCTTTTCTTTACTGACATCAGAACCCAGGTTCCTCAGCCTTCCAATGCTGTCTGAAGACAAACAGATCTTCAGAAATCTCTTGGGCCTTCAGCACCATATCAGAATTACTGAGATACCTAGTAAGGTGGATTGAGCAGCTCTGGCATCTCAGCCTTTACAACACACAGACCACCATTGTTGTACTACCCGGCCCATATCATCTAAGATAGTCTAATCCATAGCCTGGTAATATATAGCCATTCTCTTGGTTATGTTCCTCTACTGAATTCCAACTGATTCAACTAGTAACCAACAATTATTTTTTTAAGAAATCAATTTTAAATGGATTCAGAGGATCCCATAGTGTTTTCTTGTCAACACTCTTGATTTTTCTAGACCCGAGACTCCAGTGGGTTAGTCAAGAGGAACTATTACATTTTTCTAACTCCTTACACACAAAACAAGTAGATAAGCCCATAGACTTGTGAGTATATGACTTATAACTTTAGTTCTAAATCGTTGGGCATCATTAGTTCTTTTAAAGTATGTTTCTACTAAGCATAATTCTAAGATACATGGCCTGCACCGAGACTGAAAAGAGCCGTTGACTTCAGCCCTTAATGCTTGAAGAGTTTCTACGTATAGCTACACAGGTTAAAATTAAAATATGTATTCATAAGCACCTTGAAATGTATGTCCGCTTATAATCCAGTCCATTTTCATGCATTGTGAATGAAGAAGACATTTTACCACATTCTGTAGGGAACTGATGAAGTTCTGACTGAATATGTATTGTTTGACAGGGGGATGGACATATCAAAGAACAATGCCTCAGCCCCATAGGAGTGGCAAAGCCTTCTTCAGGTGAGGCTCAGAGGAATGGCAAAGACTTCCTCAGTCCAACTGTGAATGTTGATGGCATCTGCAGAAAATGTCCACCAGAGTTTTCTGCTTCTAGATGTTTACATCCTGAAGACTGCTCTCCTACAGAGACTGGCTCCTACCAAGATTAGTTAAAACTGTCTTTGTGTTCAGCTGTATATAATAATAACTCCATATCCATGCTAAACTGTATATAATAAACACAGGGAGCTTCTGGCATGCTGTGGCTTCTCCATCAGTGAGTACAATCTACCCAGCAGCTGTTTTCCTTTGTCTGTGTGTTCAGATATGTCTTTCCTTTCCTCATTCCCTGGACACTCCAGTTAGGTCCATCTCCAGAGACATGGGAATGCAGTGATATCCTCTTATTTCAGTCTTACTAACAATGACATTCTATTATGTTTGAGTATATAGCATTACTCAACATTAACCTATCAATTGGAAACATTTAAATTGTATAATGATTTTATATTAACACTACCCCCCCTTTTAAAATATTTTGAGACACAATCTCTTGTCATAGCCGTGGTGGTAGTTTGAATAAGAATCCCTCCACCAGCTTCATTTATTTAAATGCTTAGTCACCAGGAAGTAGAACTGTTTGAAAGGATTAGAAGGTATGGCCTTGTTGGAGAGGTGTGGCCTTTTGAAAGAAGTGTGTCACTAGGGGTCAGCTTTGAGGTTTCAAAGTCCAAGGCAGGCCCAGGCTCAGCCTGCCCCCCCCTTCTTTGTTCCTCCCAACTGAAGTTATGGTGTAAGGCTCTCAAATACTTCTCTAGTACCATGCTCCCCACTATGATAATAGACTAACCTCTCAACTATAAGCAGGCCCTCAATTAAGTGTTGTTGTTGTTTTAATAAGAGTTGCCTTGGCCATGGTGTCTCTTCACAGCAATAGAACAGTGGTTAAGATGGTAGCCTAAGCTAACCTCAAATTCACAGCAATCTTCCTATCTCAATCTTCCAAGTGTTGGGATTAAAGATGTGATGTACTGTGCATAGCTCTGATACCTGTTTCTAAAATGTATCTTTTCCCAGGCATAGTGGTACATACCTTTAATCTCAGTATTTGTGAGGCATAGGCAAGCAGATCTCATGAATTCTAGATGATCTTGATCTACACAGGGAGTTCCAAGCCAGCCAGGGCTGTGTGGTCAGTCCCTGATCATCCCCTCCCTGAGAGAGAGAGGAAGGGGGAGAGAACATACACAGATATCTTTTAATACTTTGTGTATATGTCAATAAACAGAAACAAAATAGGCATTTCTCAGCCTCTCAAAAGACCCTAGAGGCATATGAGTTCACAGTTGTACAACGTAAGTGTTCTCCTGGTGTTCCTTACTGCTGTCACACTAAACTTACTGCCACTTAATGCCCACGGTTTTTCCTAGAAAATTCTTCTGAGAACATTCCTTCTATTTGATATATTTTCAATACTCTTTTATTTTATTATTTGTGAAAGAAAATTCACAAATCCAACACAGACTCAGTAAGAAAATTTTCTACAAATAAAATTGTATTACTTTTGGGTGGGTAACAGTGGATATGCCCTTTTAAAACATAATTTTTATTTTTTGAGATTCTATCATTTTTCCCTTCCCCTTCTTTTTATGTTCCCTCTTGTTCTCTTTTAAATTCATGTTTCTTTCTAATATTGTTGTTACATTTATATATATATATATATATATATATATATAATATATTTAGAATCTATAAATATATACACATAGTCCAGATAGATAGATAGATAGATAGATAGATAGATAGATAGATAGAATGTATCTAATTCCAATTACAGATCTCTTGATATATATATATACAATCTGCTCAGTCTCTATAATTCTACCTGTATATATGTTTTCAGGGATGGCCATTTGGTATTGAATCACCAACTGTTGTCCTCTTCCTTATAGAAGACCATTTTGCCAACTCTCAGCATTTCTTAGTTTTGTTTCTTGTATTTATTTGTATAAGGTTGAGGCCTCGTGGTCTTTCCCAGTATGTCTACTTTTTTCCTCATTTGGATCATGTTTAAGGAGTCATTTGATGAGACTTCAAGAATGTTCCTTCTCTGATTGCAAGGAGACACAATCTCACATCAAACTTCCTGTTCTTGTGGCTCTTACAGTCTTTCTGCCACCTTCTACAATGATCTCTGAGCCTAGTATACAGAAATTGTGTTATAGATGTATCGGTTGGGACTGGGCTCCACAACTCTACATTTTAATCAGTTCTAATTTCATGTAATACTCTCCATCTGCTGCAATGAGAACTTTTCTTGGTTAGGGGTGAAAACTACACTTGTCTGTACCCAGAAATGGTTTAATAAAGTAGTAGTTGAAGGTTCCAAGATCCATGGCCACACTAGCCCTGGGTTGGCTAGATTTCCAGTACTAGGCATGGTTTCAATCTGTGTTCATGGGGTTATCATGCCATGCTTCTCCTGGTGGTTCATAGGCATCAGAGCTGGATAGGACTCCTGGTTGCTTCCCTCTTTTGGAAGCTTAAATGGCACCTTCTGGTACCATGAAGCTTAGTCCTCAGTGAGGAGTGAAGTGGAAACTTCTGGTTTTCTTCGGAAAGTCAGTTATATCAAATGATGTTTTGCTGGAGCACATAGGTGAAAGGATGTTTTGCTGAAGCAGACGCATGAAAGGATATGTGATATTTAGAAATAAATAATATGACCCTACAGACTGTGGGAGCTAGAGCATTGGTTTGCCTTGCTCCACCTCGCTGGTCTTCGCTGACAACACACATGTAATTCATCTTACATTGCATTGCTGAGCTTCCCTTGTGGTGACTTCATAGAGAGAAACTCACCAAAGAACTCCTTGTGAGGTTCCTGCAGCTTCTTGCTGCTTCTGAGGAGGACTCGGACTGGTTGGCAAGCTTTACAATTTCTTCTGGATTGAACTACCCTTGCTGTTTCATGTGTGATATCTGCCAAGTGGACTGGAGGGCAATGGCTGATTATTGTTTGGTGTTTGCTAGTGGACTGGATTGAGAACAATGAAGATTAGAATCGCCCCAAAGAACTATTTCTAAACAGGTTCACTTCTCCCTGTATCCTAATAACCCTTCTTTTCGGTGGCTGGTGGGCTAGAGGGGAGGTTGAACATTTATTAAAGTAGGTTGAGAAAAATATATGCCTACAGAGGAGGCTTTCAGTTCAGCTTGAACATGAGTCTTCTGGGCCCTGTGTCTGAAGTACATAGCATCTTCAGCAACAGGAGGCAACATGACAACACCAATTGTCTATAATATTTTGAGAGTCTCTTGGACATCCATGACCAACAGTTCAAAAGAGGCCTTCTCATTCCTGTTGTTAGGGTTTTTGTTAGATAGTCTATGGCTCTTGGGGAGAGCATTGTCAGCCCAGATAAACTCTCTCTAAACTCTCTCTAAACTCTGTCTCTCTCTCTCTGTCTCTCTGTCTCTCTCTGTGTGTGTGTTGTATGTGTGTCTGTACATGTTTATTCACTTACATATATTATAGGTATTTTTAGATAGATAGTTAACAATATGATTCCTTATAACTTTCCAGATAACCTTACTATTAATCTCCTCTCCTTGCTCCTTCTGTATTAATCTCCCTCCCCCCCCCCTCCGTAGTTCAATCCCTCCTGTTTTACTTAATTTCCACTTCAGATCATTAGTGCACTGCTGCTTCCTCTCTTTGTTCTCTCCAGCACCTCACCCTGCATTGGACATTAGTCCTTTTTTTTTTTTTCCTCTTTCTTCTTCAGTTATTCTACATTACACATTCATATCTGAAGATTTGGAGCTAGGAACCACAGATGAGAGCACAAACCATTTATCATTCTGGGTCTGGATCACCTCACTTAATATCAGCTCTTCTGGTTATATCCATTTAAAATAATAAAATCTCACAGCTGAAAAGGATTCTGTAGTGTGATGTACATTTGGTGCATTTTTAATGAGCAACAGCAATGATATGAATCACCACTGAATGGATTGATGAAAACAATTATAAATCCTTCCCTCAATAGAATTACTATTCCCACAGACTTGACCACACATATTTTTTAGCATGAAGTAAAAAATGAATTAATACAGTTCAGGAGTAAACAAAATTACTCAAATTCAGAAAGAAGGAATTGTGTTAATTTGAGCTTTGTTCCTCCGATAAAACATAAGCCAAAAGCAACTTGAGGAGTAAAGGATTTATTTCATCTTATAGTTTCCCATAGCAGTTTATTGCTGAGGGAAATCTAAGTAGGAACTCATCAGGAATTTGGAGGCAAGAACTGAAGCAGAAGCTGTGATGGAATGATGCTCACTGGCTCTCTCTGCTACCTTTCTTATGCAAGCCAGGAACACCTGTCCAAGAGTGGCGACATCCACAGTGGTCTGGACTCACTCACATCAGTCATTAGTCAAGAAACTGCTCCACAGACACGACCACAGGCCAGTCTGATGGGGCAATTACTCAGTTGAGGTTCCCTCCTCCCAGATTTCAGTTTCTGTCAAGTTGACTAAAGCTAACAAGCACAGAGATGTAAGTAAGATTTGGAGCTATGGGGAATGCTTGGCCCCTGTGTCTGTCAGTGGGAAGATTTGAGATTATACTCGAAAGCTTCTTTGGCCTCTTTACTTACATCCCAGTTTTAGCCCCACTTGCCATTCTTTATGACAAATGTGTTCTGGCAAACATCATGTATAAGAAGAGAATGCTGTATGCAGAGAAGATGCAGCCATAAGTGTCCCCAACCTTCTATTGCCAAAGCTTCACGCCACTCTCTATTTCCCTTGGGTTACTTTAGCTGAAGTCATCACAACTACTCTTAACCAGCCCATCCTAGCAGGTAATAATATCCTTTCATCTAGTCCAATACTACTTAGACTAGACTAAAATGTGGCAAATTAAACTTTATTAAATCAGAAGGAGACATAGAGGTAAGTGATAAGTATGTGAGCTCTCATTGCCCCAGTTTAACATCCGTAGATTCATTTGACTAAGACATATTCAAAAGCGCACAGCATCTAACTTCATTCCTTCCATCCTGTCACTTTGTGTATGTGTTGAAAAAAAATTATTAATGAAGAATAAAAATTAACATTTGTAAAGTAAGTTTGTTTTGTTTTCTCACAAGTTAGTTTGCACTGTTAGTCACCTGAGAGTGAGCATCAAAAGACCAGGTGGCCATCTCAACTCCTAGAGACTAAGAAGTGTTTTCATCACTTTTCAAAGAAAAAATTTAAAACTATAACAGGAAAGATTAAATGAGTTCAGATTACCGGTAGAAATACTTCCTCACATACAAAGTTATAATTTCCGTCTCTACAAGAAAGTCATAGCAACACAGCAACTGACACTGAGAACCCACTTGACAAATCAGAGTGCAGTTTCTCCAAGTCAGACTCACATCCATAACAGGAGCAAGATTTCTCGTTCATCCCAAACCAAGACCTGGCCAGTCACACTGATCACATACCAAAGTTTCTCAGATAAAACCCACATGTGACCTGCAGATGGGGATCTAGATGGAACCTGCAGAGAGTATTCTCCGAGCTTTGTAGGCCTGGAGTTCTTATCAGTTTATTGGGGAGGCAAAACTACACACCTCAGAATTCCATGGTTCATAGATTGTTAGTGATGCATGCAGGGGTGGGCTGTTTCTTTTTACTAATATGCACTTTAAGAAAACAAGCTGATGTCTCCTTAGAGGTCTTCCAGAGTCTGACATACTCACAGGCGGATGCTCACAGCTAACTATTGAACTGATTAAGGGGTTCCCAATGGAGGAGTTAGAGAGAAGGAGCTGAAGGAGTTGAAAGGGTTTGCAGCCCCATAAGGAGAGCAACAATACCAACTAACCAGAGCTCCCAGGGTCTATGTGCCTGGGAGCACATAGGGAGGGGCCCCTGGCTTCAGCTGTATATGCAGAAGAGGATGGCCTTGTCGGGCCTAGGTGGGAGAGGAGAGGAGATCCTTGGTTCCATGACAGCTGGACGCTGCGTGTTGGGGAATTCAAGGTGAGGAGGTGAGAGTGGGGGTGGTGGGTGGGGGCACATCCTCATAGAAGCAGGAGGAGGGGGATGGGATGGGGGTTCCTGGGCAGGGGGAGATGGGGTAAAGGATAATATCTGAAATGTAAATAAAATATCCAGTAAAAATTTTTTTTAAAAAAATTAAAAAAGAAAACAAGCTAAACTATCCCATGACTTCTGAAAGGAATTCTATTAAAGAATGTTTCCTGGTATGGCACATGTCGAGATACCTAAAGTGAACAAATCCTCTTTGACTGTTAGGATTATAATATTAATATCCTGTGAGGGTATATTAAGAAATGAATGAATGAATGCAAATGATGGAAGACCTCAGGTTAACTCTGGTTAAGACAGTATTAAATTTATTTCTTCAAACCCTCAAATATCTATTGAACATGGAGATATTTGTTATCCTTGGTGCTGAGTTTCCAGCAGATGGCTGCTTCAGAACAACACTCCCACTCTGGACATCAGTCATGTCTCTGAACTTCAGTTATAGAAGCAAAGGAGAGGAAGAGGAGTGAGCATCCTTCCCTTTCAGAACTCCCCTTCCACCTGCATCTCTACATGCCATAGTCAAGTGCAGGTCAAGTCAGAAATTCCGACTCTCCTAAACAACCCTTAGGACATCTCAGAGGCACTCTTGGTGGAAGAAAAGAAATCCGATTATGCTGATTGTTTTTAGTCAACTCAATACAAACCTAGACATATCTGAGAAGAAGGATTCATAACTGAGAAAATGCCTCCATATGATTAGCTTGTAGGAAAGTCTGTAGGGTGTTTTCTTATAGGCATAATGTTCCTGTAGACTGTGTAAAGGTTATCTTTGTCGTATTAAAATGGTGATTTCTCTGCTCCCATATCTGATTACAATCAAGCCATGACACTGTAAACCTTATTCTAAGAATCTCAATGTTGTGTAAACATTGTTCCCTTATTTATTCTCTGATTTGTCAATAAAAGCTGATCAGCCAATGGCTGAGCAAAAGAGAGAAAAGGGCTTCCAATCCAGCTAGGGGAAGGTTAGAGACAGGAGGAAAGGGTCCAGGAGCAGCATGGGAACACAACTGAAGCAGAGAGCCTCAGATCAATACCAAAATGCAAGTATCTCAGGGATTTTGGCTGAGAGGTAGCCAGATTATCTTAGAGGAGTAGAATAGATTACTAACTGCTCAGCTATTGTGCTGTAAAGCTTAAATAGATACATCGTAAAGTCTCCATCTCATTTATTTGGGAGCTAGTACAGATAAAGAAAGGATTATAACTTTTAAAATTGTATGAACATTCTCTTGATCAATGATTGATGTGGTAGGACCCTACCCACCGTGGCAGTGGCAGTGACATATATGGGTAGATGGTCCTAAATGGTACAAGAAAGCAGTCTGAGGAAGTCATGAGAGAAAGCCAGCAAGCAACTCTCCTCCTTGGCTTCTGCTTCAGTTCTTGTGTCCAGTTCTTGATTTGTCCTTCCCTGACTCCCTTCAGGGAGAGACTGTTACCTAGAAGTATAAGATAAAATGAATCCTTTCCTCTCCAAGTTGCTATTGTCCAGGGTGTTTTTATCTCAGCAATAGAAAACCCAATTTAAGACATAGATGCTTTGAGCTAGATAACAGTTGGCCCAACAAAGTATTTTTTCTGTTTAGGTACAGCAAACACTTATGAAGGCTTTATTGTAAACCAATTAACATTCCTTTCCTTACTCACACCTTAATACTGTCAGAAAATGTCAGATTAACCATTAGAAAGAGCTTTCTAAATCCAGACTTCGACCTGGATGGACCTTTGTCCATGAATTGTAAGAAAGCTGTGGGGTATTAGAAGTTAACTAGCCTAGATTATAAAGAAAGAAACGAGAAAAAACAATATCCGACACGAGCAGCAAAGCATATGCTTTATATAGTTGTGTGATTCTATAAAAAGCTCAAATTAAGGCTTTCTATATTCCTGAAAGTCTGATTTTCTGGCTTCAGTCTGGTGTTACAGTAGACGATTCAATAATATTGGTGGTTGTTTTTCCTTTTGCATGTGAATATGCACTTATCCTACTGAGAAAGCACTATATAATCTGTCTAAACCAAAGGGTTCTGGGGTTATGTTTACCTCTGTGGGGGGAGGACTGTCAATGATTCTATGTTGACTTTCCATCTGCAGATTTTTCTCATTGAGAATCTAGTACTTTTGAAATTATACTAAATAACAATGATTTTGAAGCCATGGAAAGATCCATTCAAAAAAATATCATTAAAATATGTAAAGAAAGATTATTCAACAATTATCTATACATATATAAACCAATATAGATATATACATGCATAGTATATACATACACACATACATCTTGTTTTAGCTATGTATTTAATTGTAAAAAACAATTGTAAAATTAGTGGCCTACCTAGAAAATCAATAACACTTGTTATCTGACATTTTTTGTGTATCAGGAATTTAGGAGCAATTTGTTTGGACAGCCTGGCTCAGGGCCTTTCATGGATTAACAGTTAGGTTGCTGTAAGAGGCTGTAACTAGGACATTGAGGTTGAAGAAATTTTATGTGTCAGCCACGTGACACTGTAGCATTCCTTAGCACATGAGCCTCTCCATACACAATAAGAATTCCTAACATGACCAAAGCAGCAACTTAGTGGCCACAGACACTTCTATGACTTGGTGTCTGAAATGGTGTACATCTCTATTATCAAAAGCTGGTGACTGGAAGGATCATGGAGTCTTGTCCAGCCACCAAAATGAATGAATGAATGAATAAACTAAATGGCTTTTTTGACAGGAATATCAGAGAGAGACTTTATGGACATAATTTTAAAACTCATATACTCTATGTTCTCCAATAGAAAAATAAATAAATTCACAGACGAGCAGACACTGTTTTCTTTATTTTAAGGTTATCTCTGGAGCAGAAATAAGACAATTTACAAAACTATCTGTACTTTTTTTGTTTGTTTGTTTGTTTGTTTGTTTTGTTTTCTGTTCCTTTAAAACTTTAGTTATTGGGGCAGGGGGGCAAACAAGAATGCACATCATGGTGTTCTTAGGGAAGCCAGAGAACATCTTTCTTGAGTCATTTCTCTCCTTCAACCACAGATTGCAGTAATGGAATGCAGACCCCAGGCTCCTGTGATGAGCACTTTTACTGATGGAGCCATCCTGCAGTCTCTCCTCTACACTCTTTTTTTTTTTACACTCCAGATTTTATTCCCCCTGTCCACCCTCCAACTGTTCAATATCCCATACCTCCAACCCACCCCCGTCTCCATGAGTCTGTCCCCACCCCCCCACCCCTGAGTTAGCACACAAGGTAACATCTTCATGATGCCACATTCTTCTGTCAGTCTACTTCATTTTCTTCATCTTGTCCTCTACTGTCCTTCCCTCCCACCCTTCCCCCTCTGGCTATCCATTTTCTTTTCCCCTTTATTTTATGCTCTTTTAAAATGAAAATTTTCTTTTTGATTGGAGAGTTAAGTTTTACACAAAGTTTCAGTTTATAGTCCCAATTATTTGTGGTGCCCATGGTAAAATTAATTGTAAGCTAAACTTAGAATTGGTAATCTTAGAACAGCTAACCTTTCTGTTAATGAATACGGGATATCTGTCCACTTATACCTTGTTTGGTATCCCTTGATTGTCAGACTTTCTCTGAAGAGATAATTGTGTACTTTGCTGCATTTATTACGAAGGATTTGTACACTTATTATTATACTGTATATTCACTGATAGTATTATATTCTTTCAAATTGATCTGATTGTTTATTATTGTGGTACAGAAATTAGCATATACTTAAGCTAGTATTATATCTTGTCATCTCTCTGTGTTCTTTCATTAAATCAAATACTTTCTCTAATTCTGTAAATTGAAAAGAAACATTACAGTGTTGAGTGTGGTTTACAACATTATAGACTATTAATGTGTGTGTGGTGTGTGTAGTGTGTGGTGTGTGTGACTTATGGTTAATATTACAAATGATAGATGGAAAAGTATTGATAACTTCAGGGATTGGCTGACGCTTAGAGCTGTGAGGAACAAGGAAAGAGAAGTCGATGGGGTTTCTATTTAATGCTGAGTGTTCATTTCCACAAACGGAAAAGCAGGAGCAAATGTTGGCACTTCATCAATTAATGGTACAGAGAAGTGAAGGATTTTTAAATAGCTCTAGTTTTTCTAAACTTGTATCATTCTCTTGCATGTTGTGTAGGTATGTGTGGATGCTTATTTGTACATTCATGAAGGCCCAGGACTGAGGTGGAGTTTTCTTCCATCGATCTCTGTTTTATTCCCTGGGGAAACATGTCTCAGTTTAACTCAAAGTTTGCCCATCAGCAAGCTTAGCTGTCCAGATTGCTCTGAGAATTGTCTTCATCACACTCACCTGGCAAGTCAAGGAGTTTGGAGAACCCAAACTCCGGTCTCCATGCTTTCATGCCAAGGTGCCCTCAAAGCCACCTCCCCAAGCCCAGTTTTTTTATATTAAAACTTTGTTGTTCATAATTTTAAATGGTCACGAAAATAAATAAACACATGAAATAAAGAACCTCTCTGTTTGGTTAGCATCTATGCATTATTGTCATATTGCCCAGAGGACGTTCTCTACCCATCTACGTGGCCGAGTATACTTCCAGTCTGTTTCATCCTATTTAATACAAAAGGATAAATAGAAGTTTATTTAAGGTTCTTCCTAGTCCAGGTATTCTAGGTTTCTTTACTTTGTTGTCCCCTGCTTGCCCTATCCCTCTTAAAAGTTCATTACCTGAATCCAGTATCAATCTATCTTACCTTTCTTTTAATGTCTCCTTTTCTGAAGTTTCCAGGGCGCATTTGACAAAGGCATGCACAGCAAACAAGCTGGCTAAAGTCCCAGGAACAGTGTTTTATTTTTGCTTTCTGTTTATTTCTTTATGAGACTTCCAAATTCTACTTACTATAAAAGTCCTAACATCTCACTGTCCTTTTCTATCCAAGAACAGGTGTAGAGGGATGAACACCCGGTAAAAATGTCAGTCTGTGGTGAAGAGGGCTGCTGTGTTGCTGGGTTCTTAGCTGGCTTCAGACTCTGGCATAGGAACAGACAGAAGCAAGGGAAAGCGCTGTGGGGAGACAGGTTGTACTTTGGCAGTTTCAGAGAGCAGCGCGCTCTGAATGAGGGAAGTCTGGCCTACAGGGTTGAAAACATCCTACAGCATCCTCACCGCAGCACCAGCAGGGTGTACCCGCCCCGTGAAGGCGGAGACCTCTGAGTGCAGTCTAGCGCACAGCTTACCCAGAGACCCGCTGCACCCGCTCCCTCCATCTCTCTGGCGAACTTGATGCAGGCAAAACAGAGCAGCGGAGCTTGACCAGGTGGCAGCCTGCTTCCCAGCTCCAGAACTTCCTTTGCTCAGACATGAGCTATCAGCAGCCACAGCTGAGGGGTCCTCTGCAGGTAAAACTGGCAACAGGGGCAGTAGCTGAACAACTTCCTTAAGTTTCGGTCTTGGTTTAGCAAAAAAGAAGTAGATCTGACTTAATCTGACCTATGCCTATTTGGCAAACACTTTTCAGTAACATCAGTAACCTCTTTAATTTCTTGAAGTCATGTGGTTGACTCCTAACAGACTATGGAGTTGGTTCAAAGCAGTTGGGCAGCTCCAACACGGAGACTGGCGGAGACTTAAGGATACACTTTTAGGTTCTTTTGGATTACTGGCCATTCTTGTTTTCCCTGCTTATTGACATATTAGTAACACTATAGGCATAACGTGATGTCATTACTATGTTTGAATCCTGCATTGCTTATTTGTCTGACATTTTTTCACTTTCAAACTAGTAAATATTTAATCATTATTTTATCTATTAAAATAGAGAGAGACAGAGCTGAGTGACAGAGAAAGCCTGGTCTCCGGACATGAACACCGAGGGAAATCGAGTCAGTCTGCAGCTGTTTTCAACGTAGTCAATTCTGTTATAGGATCTGGGATAATAGGTAAGCCACCTGTGTCTGCTTGGCTCCGTTTATGAAGTAAAAAGACAAGCTTTTCAAGGTGTTATTATGCTAGCATTCGCTAAAACTTCAATGGGGAAATTGCTGGTTTTCTTCCATGAAAGCCTTTCTATTTATTTTTACCTTCATAGTAATGTTCCATTCCCTTTATGGGAATGATGCACTGTCTCCCTCCACAGCAGAAAATAGCATCCTCCAACTGGGCAGAGTCTGCACGGGGCCGGGAAGACGGTCTTGCCATAGACTGCCTGATTAGTTGATCATGTCGACTAATGCATTTGTTTTTTCCTTCTGAAGTAGAACATATTACAAAAATTATCTTAGTGCCAGGGCGAAACTTGCAGATTCTTGCATATATTAGGTGTACAAAAGTTTAATGGGACACTGTTAAGAATCCTATGAAAATTAAACTAGATAATATCTCCTTATGCACCTATGTGATCTTAAATTTAAAATGTGAACTTACAAAATGTATTTTTACATCTAATCATTAATATAGTTCATTACAACAGTGCTTAAAATTGTAAGAACAGTCCCTGTTATTCCAATAAACTAGAAGCAAGGGAAAGCTTCTGAAAAAGTAAAAAACTTTAAAAGGTATTGCATTCCATTAATAGAAGCAGTATTTTCAGTGTTTATTATTCTTTTTGTAGTTGGAAACATTCCATTTGAGAAAAGTCAGAGAAAACAAAAACTATCTACTGCAATGCCCACCAAATATGTAACTACGACATTTCCAGATTTTAATTTACTTAAAAGTGTAAGTTTATCAAATGGGTTGGTTTTTATTTTTATTTATTTATTTTATGTGTATGGATAGGTGCTCTTGCATATATATGAGATGCCTGGTGCCCACAGAGGTCAGTAGAGGGTGTCTGATAATCTTGAACAGGAGTTCCAGGATGGCTGTGAGTCACCATGTGGGTGCTGGGAAATGGGTATTTGGTAAGAGCAACAAGTGCCCACTGCTGAGCCATCTCTCTAGCCCCTGAGTTAATTTCCAAGGTTTTTCACAAAGTGCTATGATTTCTGGCTTTACATTAATCCATATACACATTGTTGTTTTTTTTAATAACAATAGTTTGAGGTTCCTGAGAAGAAGCAGAAGCAAGCAGGGACACATGCTTGTTTAAAAGCCTGTCTCTGTGTATCATGGGAGGATGGACAGTTCAACATGACAGAATTCTAGAATTTATTCCTGATGTGAATACTTTTCCAGGTTAATCTAGATCAAGCGATGTCAAAATGTTCCCCTTCACTGCCCTCAGCAGAATTATTTAAATGAGAAATCTTTTTTTTTTTTTTTTTTTTTTTTTTTTTTTTTTTCTGAAAAAGAGATGTTCTGGGTAGAAGTGCTTGAGAAAAAATAACTTTGCTTTCCTGTTCCTCCACATTCTCTCTATTTTGTACATGGCTCCCCCATTTTGGCTCCAGAATCAGTCTTCTCTAAGATCCTACAGCTGTTCCCTGGTGCTTTCCACAGCAGCATGGAAGGAAGGGGCCTTCTCCTCCACGGAGTCCAGGGCACTAACCATCACCCTGAGATAAGCACTGTTTGTGTGAACTGGAATCAGTTTTTCTTTTGCTGCCTTTTAATTCTTCTTCTTCATCTCATGTGCTTGCTTCTTGACAGGTCTTTAACTTAATGACATTCCATTCTAAAATAAGTGCTAAATGCTAATATTTGATTTTGGACTACCATGTTATAGCTTTTAATCACTTATATAATTTATTTTACCTTCTATATATGAACTGTGAGATTTTTTGCATCTTCTATATGTCTTTGTTAATGTGAGGCTGGGACATTTTATGTTTTTCCAGGATTGCCTTATTCAATGAATGCAAGCTGGATTTCCCTTGGGACTACTGCTTTTATTCTGGGTCTCATACATCACAGGTAAATGACTTATACACTACATATCCTTTCAATTAAATGGCATGATTCTTTACTTACACAAATATACCCTGCAATTGGATTTCCTACTTAATTAAGAAGTGCTAAAGGTCCTAAGGAATTTAAGCACCAATTGAGGAAATTGCTTGTCTTCCTAATCCTTTAAACAGATTAGTAAAAGTAGCAGGCATACCACAGCCTAAAGCTGGTCATGTGCATTTTTCACTTCAAAGAACATGTGGATGAGAAAGTCATTTCAGCTGGTGGCAGAGCTGGGGGCAGGTGTGCATGTGTTGATGGGGCGGGCAGCATTGTTGCTGTGTATGTGTGGTGCTGCTGGGGTTTGGGTGTTCATGTGGCAAGGTGGCCTTCTTCCAGTGTGTGTATGTGTGTGTGTGTGTGTGTGTGTGTGTGTGTTATGTGTGTGGCACGCCCTCTTTCTGCCAGTGCTTTTTGCACAACAGAAAGCTGTCAGATCACTTTCTCTTCTGCTCTCGACTATGCAACATCCATTCACACCACAGGTTGCTATCCTCATAAATGCAGGTTCAGCACTCAGACACCTCTCTTGCCGTGTCCTCAATTAGTCATCCTGCTCCACCTGCTTAGTGTGAAACAGCACCTTTCCTCTGATTTAGGATCACTGTGAAAGAGCCAGCAGTCATGAACAGAGAGGGCTTTGTTTCCATTTTGTTTTTGTTTTGCTGTAGTGACAGTTATCAGTGGTAATCTAGATAGATGCCTTGTACCAGCTAGTGCAAAACCCCTCAATTGTCTGCTCTCTGAACCTGTGGCCTGGGCCTTAAGAAACCCCTTCCTGTGAGTTTATGTACTTTCCCCAACCCCTATTTTTACACAGGATTCTGATAATTACTATTAACAACCCAAAAACTAGTCAACCTCTGTTGCCACCACAGGGAAGGGGTAGTGCAATAGGAGGTACACTTGGGGTTCCAGAGATACACCATCAGTCCTGGGGTATTGCTGGTCCCCACCTAAGACTACCTCTTTGACACCTGTTTCCTCTGCCTTATCCATTCATTCCATGAAGTGTGTGTGTATGTGTATGTGTGTGTGTGTGTGTGTGTGTGTGTGTGTGTGTACATCCCACTGAGTTTAACTACAGTAGCTTGCATGAGCAGAGGCAGAGGCAGAGGCAGGGATTATTAATAGAATAGCAATTAACATTGGCTATACCACTGAAGAAAATGATAACCTCCCTTGCTGCCCAGCCACCATTAACTGTTCATAGCCCCACAAAGAAGAGTGGAATCTCATGAGCCTCTCCCCAGTGGCCATGATGGGGTGTTAAGGGACCCCTATCCTGTGTAGGTGATAAAGAGTTTATGAGTGTACATGTTGTGTGCATGTTCAGAAGACACTGTTTCACAGGATCTCCCTTCCGCTGGCTTCTACATTTTTTTGTTTCCATGTTTTACAATGTTCCTGAACTGTAGAAGGAACAAACAATATGACCCACTTAGGGTCAAGCCCTCAGTTGTGATTCTATTCATCAACTGTCTCCCACTGCAAAATGCAGCTCCTCTGATCAGGCCTGAGAGAAATATTAATCTATGCATATGAATACAAGTATCTTTAAAAGCCTGGTCAGTTTTTAATTTCCTGCTTCCCAGTTAGCCCTGACAAATATTTAATTTTCACCCAGGTGTATTACTATAGCTTTAGTGCATTGTAAACACATAATTATAAATCAGCAGGCAGAGATAATTAAACATCTCACGTGTGAGTCGGGATTGGACGAAAATGAATAGTTTAGTAAACCCACATCAAAATACAGGTAAATAAATCATAATGGAAGTAGCATGATCAGTTGCTAGTCTACCCACAATGTTAAATCTCACCAAAGTCATGCATTTTAAGTTTACTATCAGTAGTAACAATTGGCCAATTCATTTACTAACCGCATCCAAATCCTTAAATCATTTTAATAAATAAAAGATTCCCTTCACAAAAGCCAAACAATTTATATCTCAATATTATTTCCTTTGTTATGTTTTTTTATATGTATCAAAGTGATTTTATTTTTTTTATTATTTTTATTTAGTTATTTAAATCACATCGTAATTTACTTATTTACACAGAGGTTATAAACACAAAAAGGCAGGATGTGGGGAAGGGAATGGCACCGGAGCATAGGTGTTCGGGGAGTACAGATACCTTTCAGAACAGGGTATCAGTGGGTGTAGGTTCAGGGGACAGGTCACTATGGCTCTGCCTATGATTCACTTGTCCTTATCTAAGTTGGTACTGTCCACCGAGGCTGCCTATTTATAAGACCTATGACTACTAGGTCTGGTAAATTTCCACAGAAGCTGCCTGTTTACAATAGCTTATAGCCTTCTGTTTTCAGTGTTTTTCCACAGAGACCCAAGACTTTGTGTTAGCATGCATGTATGTCAGGCCTATTGTTTTAAGAACAAAATATGCAAATATAATATATTAATTTTTTTCTTTAACACTAAAATTGTTTTTAAATGGAATCAGTCTTTGTTTAAAAGCCACACCTCTATTGGACAACATGGCAATTAAAATCTTGAAGTTTTCAAGTTAGGCTGTAATTTAAATCCGTGTCCTTAGCCCTGCGGTCCTTGTTAGCCATTTGACCTTATGGAAATTACTTAGGAACACTACAATTAAGTGGTGATTTATCTCTAGATTTCTCTGAGACAAAATCTCATTTCCAGGCTGGCATCAAACTTGCTCTGGGGTAGAAGATGACCTTGAATTTCCTATTTCCTCCACCTGAGTATTTAGATTACAGGCCTGGAGCATTGTGCCTAGTGTATGTGTTGCTGGGGTTACACACAAGGCTTGTGTATGTTAGACAAGCGCTCTACAACTGAGCTACATCTCCAGACATCTACGTTTTTTCTCTTGCCTATATATATATGTCACTAGGTCTCACTGTGTTATTCTGGATGCCCTGCAACTTGCTTTGTAGACCAGGCTGGCCTCAAACTCACAGAGATCTACCTGCCTCTGCCTTGCAAGTGCTAATGTTAAGGTGTGTGTATGTGTGTGTATGCACGGATATATGTGTGTGTATGCATCACACCCAGCCTCCTTTGCTTTCCTGAAGCCTCTGATGAAGCCTTCAGATCAACAGGTAGTAAATGTTCGTTGTTCTACT
The DNA here is from genome assembly GCA_021653895.1 of Mastomys natalensis. Classification (NCBI taxonomy): domain Eukaryota; kingdom Metazoa; phylum Chordata; class Mammalia; order Rodentia; family Muridae; genus Mastomys; species Mastomys natalensis. The sequence goes on from JAJTUV010000064.1 coordinate 609,390, forward strand.
GCAAGCATATTGGAGACTACCTAATCTCACTTCCTCTCTGCTATACCGGGAGGGGCATGAAAACACATTCTAAGAACAGTTCTGTATTTTTGAGGAAACTGAAGTCTCAAGATCCTTGTCTTGTTTTCTTGGCGTCTTCCCAAGGCACTGCCATAATTCCATTCTCAGACCATGTTCCGACATCCCAACATGATGGCACTTGCCTATAATCTCAGCACTTAGGAGGTTGAGGCAGGGAGATCAGGAGTTAGAAGTCATACTTGGATGCACAGCGAGTTTTAGGTCATCCTGGCTACATGGATGTTTGCTTTAAAGACCATTCTCTTGTTTTCTAAGACAATTCAGTTGAGGCACACAAATGCTTTGTAGCAAATGCTTTAATCAAACACATTTATATCAAATTATTTGTGTTTTGTTTGTTTCACTATAGACTTTTCCCTAGTTTTGTGATAAAAGGAGGAGCCCTCTCTGGAACAGACTCCTACCAGTCTTTGGTTAACAAGACCTTTGGCTTTCCAGGGTACCTGCTGCTCTCTACCCTACAGTTTATGTACCCTTTCATAGGTAAGATGGCAGTAAAGTCAGATACTACAATAGTTGGTACCAGCATGGTCTTTTTTGATATACAGTAGCTTTATAGACACTTGGGTCATCAAGACAATTAGTGTTGTAGTATTGTCCAATTAAGTGTTTGCATATTTCACTATTTTCTTCTGATTCCTTTTACTTCAATCTACTCTGTGAATATTTTATCTAAAATGAATAGGGATTTGTAGATGTTTTGGTTTTCCCTAACTGTCCTATTTTCTCTCTCTCTCTTTCTCTCTGTCATTATAATATATATAATATATAACATACATACACAATAACACACACACAACATATACATATACATATGCATACATATATATTCATGCATACACACACATGACAATACATGACAAAACACATAGGTATAACCACAATAATTTGGGATTTAAAATGATACAATAAGTCTCTCTTAAGGCTTAATACAGTTATTTTTTGTTTTATTTTGTTTTTTAAAACTTAAGGATTTGGGGGAGTTATTTTGTACTACAGTTGTGAAAATGTTGCCCACTCCTTTTGAAATACATAAAGTGTTCATATAAATGAATGACCAAATTTACTTCATTTATAAAACATCTTATTCATTCTTGAGAATTTCCATGTTGACTTCATATTTTATATTAAAATCAAAGAAGCTGGGAGTAAGTTCACATTTCCCACAGAAATATAAAAATATGCTCCCTTCAAAAGCCTTGCATTTCAATTGAGTGCATTTTGAAGGGGGGATGCCTTTAAATTTAACTATGATTATTTGATTTCAATTTAAGCAGCACACATGTGTTGCTGAAAAAGTGTTTGGAAACTAACCTTCAACAACAAAATAAATCACATTTTAAAATGAGTGTCAAACCAATATTTGAGAACATTCTAGGATAAACCAATTGTAAAGGTGAAAATCTTTCTGAAGCTCAAGTTGACACTCTGATGTAAATCTATCAAGTGTAGTACAACCAATTTAAGCTTATCCCCAACTGGTTTACAAATAAATGCAACTCAGACTATGGTCATTTAATTTGACTTTGACAATTACTGGAGTCATCATCCCTAATGTACTCTTCTAACTGCTGGCCTGACTACATCCCCAGTGGTGTGCGTACCCCAGATACTTGCTGTTTCTCTGGGCCATGTGCTCATCTTTGATGTTCCCTCATGGCAGCTTCCTCTCTCTCCTTCTTCCTCCTCCTCTTCTCATCTCCCTCCCCAACGAGGTCACTCTAAACCACCTATCCTAATCCCTCCATAATTGGCTGTAGCCAATTTTATTTAACCAATAGTCTTAAATGAAGGAACAAGGTTTGCACAACAAAAGCTTGCAAACATGAGAAGTCACTCCTAGGCCTAGACCTTTGGGTGTAGAATTTAGCATTATACTACATAGCAATAGAACAAACCTCAACAATCAAGTTATATCCTTAATCTGCACATACTAGAAAGTATATGTAAACGTGTTTAAAATATGTAAACTAATGTCTGCTGGTGTTTAGAGTATGCAAGATGAAATATGTGCAGGTTTATAAATGACCATTCTTGTCCCTGTGTTTCCAGCTATGATAAGTTACAACATAATAACTGGAGATACTTTGAGCAAAGTTTTACAAAGACTCCCAGAAGGTAGGTAAAAATGAGAAACGTGATGGGTTTTCAGGCGCTTATGTTGCACAGCTATATGTAATTCATAAACATTTATAAATAAAATATTTGATGAAGGCATGCACTACCTCACAGACTTCCCAATTCCCATGATCCACATCCATCCCAGGCCACAGATCTGTATTAGCTTTTAAGTAATTTGTTAAAGAGTTGCTATTTTTCTCCAGACATGGAATTGCATGGCTTTATTAGTTCTAATACTCCAGAAACAGAGCCAGGTGGATCTCTGAGTTGCAAGCCACAGAGGATAGCCAGGGCTACACAGAGAAACCCTGTCTCAAAAAAAAAAAAAAAAAAAAAAATAAGCTAGTTTTCATAAACTTCCATCTTCTTTATTTGTAGTTTTGCACCAAAGAATATGTAGTTTCTGAGTCTTGCTTCTTGCACTCAGCAGGTTGTATGTGGCAGAGATTTGTCACTCCCTGGGGCTCTATCAGAAGTCCATTAATATTTTTGTTGTTAGGAGTATTCCATACTACGGAAATACAAAATAACTAGTGTGTCACTTAGCTAAGGAACATTTGTACTGTTTCCAATGGTGGGACAATTGTGCATGTATCACAAACCCACTTCCTGTTCAGCATGTCACCATGTCCTGGTTTTGAGAGTGACTCGGAAGGCGTGCACATAGTTGCTTGGAGTACAGACACAGAGAAGCTGACTTCAAGGCTATTGGAGCTAGAGAGATGGCTCCCTGGTAAAGAACATTGGCTGTTTTGCAGAAGATGAGGGTACAATTCTTAGCACCTACATAGTGGCTCACAGCCATCTATACCTCCTGTTCCAGGGGATCCAACACCTCTCCTGGCCTCCCTGAGCACTGGTAATGTACACAATGCAAAGACATACATATACCCAAACAGCCATGCACATTAAATAAATAAATAAATAAATGTTTAAAATAAATAATGTTTAAAAAGGAGTGTAAAAGTTCTATGACATCTTATGAAGTACAGGCTCATTTTTGGGTTATTTTTTTCTTTTTTATATTTTGTGCTATGTTTCTATTTTCACATGATCTTTCTTGTTTATTAACTCAAAATAATCTTTATATATGAACTATGTTTTTCAATTCATTGTCCATAATGAAATGATCAGGTAGTTAATATGTCACCAGTGTGTTATTTATAGCTGCAAACTAATATTTCCTATATTTTAGTTGATCCTGGAAGTTGGTTTATTAGCCGACACTTCATTATCGTGGTTTCAACAGTTACATGCACTCTGCCTTTGTCGCTGTACCGAGATATAGCAAAGCTTGGAAAGGTAATTTTTGCATTTTAAAGATTTATTTATTTTTGTTTTTAGTGTATCGAGTGTTCTGCTTGCATGTACAAATGTGCACCATGGACTTGCAGGAGCCAGAAGGGGGCAACAGATCTCATGGAACTGGAGTGTTTACAGACTATTGTGAGCTGCCATGTGTGGTGCTGGAATCCATCCAGGTCCTCTATAGGAGCAACTAGTACTCTTAACCATTGAGCCATCTCTCTAGCTCCATTTTTACATTTTAAATAGCCCTTAGCTTTATGGATCTATGGCCTATTCAAGTTACAAGTATGCTTACATACAAGTATACTAGTTACAAGTACGCTTGAGCAAACTGTGATTAGCTCATCAGAGAAAATTGGTAGTTAAATGTGAATAAAATATGTTCTTTCTTTTTCTTCACTAAAGTAGGTAACATGATATCAGACAATAGTTTTAAACTTAGAAACTATAGAGAACTATATTTAAAGCAAGTCTACTTTATTAGAAAGTGTCCCATCCTCATCGTTGATAATTTAAACACTTACACTAAGCATGACAAAGAAATGATGAGTGTTTGAAGACATAAATGCTTAATCTGTTAAGCACTGTACAATCTATGCATTAACATTGTACAATGTATGTATGGTACCCCTAATATATAGTCCTATGTCTTGTGTATCAGTCAAAAATTAGAGGTAAATCAAATTATCCCTTGAATGATGTAAAATCTTTTTATTTGTCAATTACAATGCTTATTATGCACATTTTCAGTGAATTTAAATACCAATTTGTTGATTGATAAATTGTTGAGAATTTGACTTATGATTCATAAAAATTTATGATAACATAAACTTTTTCAAATAAAGTTAACTAGATAATTATTTGACTTACCCATAGAAACTTATTTGTATCAACTATCCATTATCTGTCTGTATATTTTTTTTAATTGATTTTATATATATGAGTACATTGTTGCTGTGTGTCTTCAGACACAACAAAAGAGGGCATCTGATACTGTTAGGGATGGCTGGAGCCACCATATGTTTGCAGGGAATTGAACTCAGGACCTCTGGAAGAGCATCAGTGCTCTTAACCACTGAGCCATCTCTCCAGCCCCATATCTGCCTATATTTTATTCTCTTGTTGCCAAATATTTCTATTTTACCCAAAAAATAATTGGTATTATGTCTACATGGTCAAACAGTCTGATAATGATTAGTTAGAAGATAACTTTGAAAATCTGCTGTGAAAATTGCAACCATCCAACATATCACACTCCTTGCTTTCATGTTTGACATAGTATATCCAGGGAGGAAGCCCCTTCTTCCAGGCAGATTTGCACACAGAGTCACCATTCCAGAGTTTCTTACCACTAGGCTTTCCATTCCTAAAATCCATCCAGATACAAGCAAGGATGTATCAAAAGGCAGGCCAGATATGGCAGCACATACGTGTAATCCCAGCATTTAGGAGCTGGAGGCAGAGGCAGGCAAACCTCTGTGACTTTCAAGCCAACCTGATCTACCTGTAATTCTAGGCCAGTCAGCCTATAGAATGAGATCTTGTCTCAAAAAAACAGAAAAGAAAAATAATGTATCAAAAGGAAATTTTTATGTGTCAATTATTATAAATGAGTAAGCAATTTTTCCCTTCACAAGTTCAATATATAGATATTATCTTCTGAGAGTAGAAAAGAAAACATTCTTGGGAAAATGGTAACACAGAACATATTAATTACCTACATGTCCCCTGAATGTGTCATAATGAAATCCCAATGAACAGAGCACACACAGTGCTGTCTCTCTCTGGAATATGCTTCTGGCATTTGAATACCACCTCTATTAATGTCTAGCTGTGTGAACTTCAATTTGCTATTTATTTTTCCTGTTCTTCACAAGACTGGGAGCTCATCATAGCTATTTCTTTCAAATTAAACATTAAATCTTAGAACCCAATGTTAATAATAATCAAATGAAACAAAAGCATCCAGAGATTTTTTTTCCTTGTCATAGAAACCATCTCAAATGTGCTTACTCATTTTAAATGAAGACTCAAAACACAAACCTATTGGAATAAATGTACATATGGAGCAGAGTACATGCGCACACCCACCGGCTTGTGTTTTAAACCAGATGAAATAGCCATAGCACTGAGAGGAAGACAAGGAACAGACCCAGAAACACAGCAAAGGGCAAACTGCACCAGACAAATAGACTAACTAAGCTGGAGAGCAAAGAGGAAATGGCAGACATTAAAAAACAATGGAGATGAGTGTATGCATGTTATGTTGAAAGAAAGGTGGAGTGATAAAAATAGAAGAAGCAGTTATACATAGGAAGCCCCTTAAGTCAATACTAAAATGAGGCATGAAGGAAACAAGATATTTTCACTTTCATAAGTCCTCACTTTGGCTGGGCAGTGGGAGTACATACCTTTAATCCCAGCCCTTGGGAGCCAGAGGCTGGCAGATCTCTGTAAGTTCAAGGTCAGCCTGGTCTACCAGGACAAATCCTCACCTTGTATCCTGTGCCAGAAGTAAATAAAAGCCCTTAAAGCTTTGTTGCAAGATCACAGTGGATACTCGCTCCTCTGTGACTCAGGGACAAAAATCATGATATGATAAGTAGTTACATAGCCATGAGTGTTGAGACCGGTCCCCTACGTGTGTAAACCACTTGGGAACTGGATAAAGACAATCTATGAATAAGCTCATAGATTTTGTTGTTGTTGTTTGCCTTTTTTATTCTACTTTTTATTGGATATTTTATTTATTTACATTTCAAATGTTATTCTGATTTCCTATTTCCCCTCCTCAACTCCCCTATCCCATCTCCTCTCCCTGCTTCTATGAGGTGTTCCCACACCCACCCATGCACTCCCACCTCATGACCCCACCATTTCCCTACATTGGGCATCATGCTTTGACAGGACCAAGGGCCTCATTGCATCAAGGCCATCCTGTGCTACATATGCAGCTGGAGCCATGGGTCGCTCCATGTGTACTCTTTTATTGGTGATTTAGTCCTTGGGACCTCTGAAGGTCTGTTTGGCTGATATTGTTGTTCTTTCCTATGGAGTTATAAACCCCTTCAGCTCCTTCCCCTAATTCCTCCATTGGGGTCCCTGTGCTTTGATGGTTGGCTATGAGCATCTGCATCTGTATTGGTCAGGCTCTTGCAGAGCCTCTCAGAAGACAGCTATATCAGACTCCTGTCAGCAAGTGCTTCTTGGCATCAGCAATAGTGTCTGGGTTTGGTGTCTGCATATAGGATAGATTCCCAGGTGGGGGAGTCTCTGGATAGCCTTTCCTTCAGTCTTTGCTCCATTCTTTGTTCCTGTATTTTCTTTAGACAGGAGGAATTCTGAGTTAAAATTTTGGAGATGGGTGGGTGGCCCACCCCTCAACCACCAGGGGTGGGGGGAGGGGGTGTGCCTAACCTCTGGATATGGTCTCTACTGGTTCTCCCTCTCCTTTGTTGGTAGATTTTTAAAATGGTGCATTATGTTGCATAATTTATCTGCATCCTATACTGACAATGTCTTTGTATTTCTTTTTGCAGATCTCTTTTATCTCTACAATTTTAACAACTGTAATTCTCGGATTGTAATGACAAGGGCCATTTCCTTGGGGCCAAACATGTAAGTGTTGTTGTATCTTTGATTTTACATCAAGATTTGCTTAAATATAGCATATTTAGAAACATAAGTAAAGTACAGAAGTGAAAAGATTCAGCCAGATCGAGATTTCAAAGTAATTTTCAGCTATGTAGCAAGGTCAAGGCCAGACTGAGACAAGGGGACTCAGGCTCAAAATAGGAAATCAGTAAGAAAAGAAGGAAAAGGGGAAGAAAGAAAGAGGTCATATACACACAGCAGTAAGAAACACCATATAGTTAGTACTCAGAAGAATCGGAGAAAGTCAGTAAGTGCGCTGAGAGACCTTCAATGTACTAAACAATATATAAGTTAATTTATGCTACGTCTTAAGCAGTGCAAGGAACACTGTCTTCTATGAATGGTCTGTAAGAAAGGAAGGGGAAGGGAAACCCAGTGATTAGATCTAATTGGTAGTACAGTGCACAGGGAATCTGTTTCCCTTTTGATTAATTGTTGCTCTATAAAGTTGCTTCTTCATGCACATGCTTATGAAAGCTCCTTAGATTGCCAGAAAAGAATGCCCTCCAAAAAACAAAACAAAAACAAACAAAACAATAAAACAAAAACAAACAACTAGACTCAAGTAGGTAAGCAATTTGGGACAGGGTGCCAACATGCTTTGATTTAGTAGAGTCTCCTGTACCCTTGCTACAGGTATTCACATGGCAACCAGCTATGTTGTTCCCTTCCTGATCTCATCTGAGCCTTAGTGTCTCCCAAGGGCCTTCTTGTCAGACATCACCACACTGAAATATCAGAGCTTTACCATAAGAATTGGGACAGATAGCTGAGGAAAGGTAGCTCCTTGGAAGAGTACCTGACTAGAATACAAGAGAACCCTAAAGTCATTTCCCAAGTCAAGAAGAAGACAGACAGGAAGGAAGGAAGGAAGGAAGGAAGGAAGGAAGGAAGGAAGAAGAAGAAAGGAAGAAAGGAAGAAAGGAAGAAAGGAAGAAAGGAAGAAAGGATAGAAGGGAGGGTCAGGGAAGGAGGAAGGAAGGAAGAGGAGGAGAGTTGTTAATCCAGTCCTATGGAAGAAAGAAAGAAGGAAAGAAGGAAGGAAGGAAGGAAGGAAGGAAGGAAGGAAGGAAGGAAGGAAGGAAGGAAGGAAAAAAGAAGATGGAGGGTGGTATGGAGGAAGGGAAGAAGGAAGGAAGGAAAGGAAGGGAGGAATTGCTAATCCAGCCCTACATACCTGTAGCAGTTTTGAAACACATATGATTTGGTTCAGGTCAACATGGCCATCTATCCGTCCTTTCAGGAGGCTCTCATTGAGCACCTACTGTTTTTGGTGATTGTGCTGTGTCCTAGGAAAATAGAGCAATATATTATCTAAATCAGCATCTACTACAAGTTGTTCATCAGTTGGATGCTCTAAAACCAGAAAGAAAATAAATACCATACATGTGATAAGTGTGAAGCAGAAACATGAAAGGGGGTTAGAGGCAATGCCCAAACTAGGGAGGGTGTCACGACCTGCTTGGATCTAGGAGAGCTTTCCTGAGAAGGAACAATGTATGATCTGGGTATCTTCACATACAGACTAGAACTTTTTTAGAGAGATAAATGGATAAAAGGCCTTGTAGGCTCCGAAAATGTGCACATGAAAACACATGGGTGTATGGCTAGTTCTATGGCTGCTCATTTGGTATTTACTGCGCCAATACTATATTCCATCCTAGTTTTCAAAAACTGAGGTACAAAGACCAAAAGATAATGCATTAAATAATACAGTAAGTAACCATTTAGGCAAAATGGTGATAATATGAGACTTAACTATAATGACATAAACTTTCATACTGAGAGGAGAATCTAAGCAGCCCTATATAATAAAAGGTTTTATTCACTTAACACTGTGAAGCAGCATCAAAGAGGGGAAAGGGAGAGAGAGAATTAGGAAACCTGACAAGTTGATGGATCAAACTCACTTATGCTCCAGGAGGGGCAAACGATGTTCCCTGTCTCCTCTGCACGTTACACTCACCTGACTACTTAAATGACTGATGTGCCTGACCCCCACCCACAGAGCCTCTGACAGCGTCTGGTTAGGGGCCAGGCAACTGGACTCGTATGGAGCAATTAGAGTCCATGAACAAGGAGCTAGAAAGTGCCTCTGACCCAGAGACTAGCCATAAGTACGTGTCAGCTATACTCCATGAAACCAGAGCTTTTTGTTTCTTCTTGATGGCCTGTGGTTGATGGCTCATTCTTCATCTGTATTTTGCAGTATTTATTTTTATGTGGAAAGTGTCATGTGACAGATTATTTTGAATACAAAAAGAAATAAAATGTCTGCTATCAAGGGTCTCAATGCGTAGCAGGGACATAATGCTCTATAGATACTATCAGGGAAACTCTCAGGAAGGGATATTCCCTTCCTGTCATGTTAAATGAGTTCGTTTTGTGGCTAAAGAGCTTAAAGAGCTATTAGTTTGGCTGGGCTCTAAACAAAATGTAGCCTTAATTTCCTCTACTGGTGATATAATATTTTATCTGAGACTGAAGTTTGACAACGATGGGGATTATTTATTTAACTCTTCCAATATTTAGATGTATAAGAAGTATGTCTTTTCAATGGTGCCACCTTTTATTTCTGTTTGAATAGCTCTGCAAACAACTTCTGCTTGCCCTGTCTACAACCAGGCTAATGAAATCTCTGTAGAGGTTGGCACAATAGCTAGTCCAGCAGGCTTCTTTCTGGAAATAAGACAGCGAAAGATGCTTATCATCCATAAAACATGAGAATCCAATACACCATGTGTGCTTTTCTTCATTTTCGGTTCAGATGAACGATCAGAAAAGCTGTAGATTCCTCTCCCCCTAGGTCTTCTAAAATAGTATTTGAAAAAAAGATCTTTCAATCCACTATCAAAGAGAGGCAGGTCTGTAACGGCTGCGGGTATTGACCTTGTTACCATGGAAACACCTTTTTAGTGTTGTGTTTTAAAAATAAAACACAATTCAATTTCCTTTTCCATAACTCATAGGGCCGTAAATTCTGCTTTCTGGTATGATTTCAAATAGCCACAGCCCAAAGACTTTCAGTTCCTCTTGGAAATTATGTTCAATTTTACTGTATTTTCTAGGTCTTTCCTTTATAAAAATTGGGATAGCAAGGCAATTTAATTGTTTTCCAGAAAGGGCCCAAGTATGAAAATACAATAAACACTTGTTTGTTTTCCTAATTTTTCTAGCTTAAATAAGAGGTATTTTTTTAATTCTTTATTTGAGATATGATTAATATTCATATCTTACAATCAGTGTGGAAATGATAACATGTCATCAAATTTAAAACTTTTTCTTCATATGATATCTTTTACAGCATTTTAATCAATAACAGCATTCTAAACATAACTGGAGGATGTATGTCTATACTTTTTACAGACACTTGGATACAAAAAGTGTACCCTAGAATCCTGCAAGCATTAATTTCCTAACTTTGTCTAATCTAAGCCTAAAACTCTACAATTTAATAAACTAGACTGGAATCAAGACAGGATCAGGAAAAAAAATGGGTAAAAAATATGTAAACATAAATATTTGAGGAAGAGTTCTGATTAGTTCTGACAAATGTCACTCACTTAACTTTTTGACATATGAATTGTTGCTATTTTTGTTGTAAATGACAATCACCAAAATCTGACTGAAGTACAAGACAATTTATTAACCCAAGTATAAGGTTGAAGGTTGCTCCTGGGTATGATAATCTGTATGCTGTATCCAGGAGCTCAGTTAATGAAGTCAGCCATGGCTCTTCCTTGTCTGCATCTCTTTTTCCTTGTTTGAAATGCCTGCTCACTGCCATAAGATAACAGCAGGCAGTCTCAACCTACTTCTATTGGGGTCTAAGTCCACAGAAAGAGAGTTTTCTCTTTCAGATGCTTCCAGTCCACTACAAGGATTGTTTCCAGTTGGCTCTGTTGAGGATCTATAAGGATTCCTGCTCCAGGATCTGTGCTGAGTCACTTGTGATCTGGTCCTAAGAATAGGCTCATGCCTACACCCTGAATAGGAAAATGAGTGTCCCCAAAGACGTCAAAGCAGTAATGATTAGAAATGTGGATGGGCCAGTGGACCCTGCAAATTACAGGACCCATTTAGATTACAGGGGTTTCATTGCACGGTATGGGAAGAACACAAAACAGAACTTAAGATGTAAGTGAAAGATAAATATCCTCATGAAAAAAAAATATTCCTATTGGAACCTGGAGAAATGGTTTTAATGAAATTTTTAAAAAGAAAAAAAAAAATCCACAAATGTTTCTAACAAAGTATTTCATGTCACTTATACTTAAAAACCATATGGTATAACAATGTTCAATAAGTTTATTTCAGTAGAACACAATGAATTTAGACAATGCCCCTTTTTTTCTTCTGTCTTCCCAACCTCCTTATTTGATAAAGGGTAAAGTGGTGGGCGAAACTGGCCTAAGATGAAAAAAAGAGCTAAAATACCTTATTTCATTTTAAACATAGGAACTATTGAGCAAATTACAGGTCAAGTCAAAAGACGAATCTAAAAATGCGATATTGACTCATTTTGGGAAGAGGGGGTGATTCAGAGTCTCACTATGTAGCTCTGGCTGTCCTGAAACTCAGTATGAAGACCAGACTGGCCTCAAACTCACAGAATCCAACTACCTCTACCTCCCAAATGCTGGGAATAAAGGTGTGTGCCACCACATCCAGCTTCTAGGAACTCTTGAAGGCATTTGGGGAGTTGTTTGCATGGTCCTTAGATAGAAGCTGGGATATTCATTCGTGAAAGTGTGGCTTAAGGATACAGAGAGGAACATGTGGATTTGTTCTGCAGATCATGTAGGCAATGTGAGTTTCACATCAGGAGCTTCTCTTGCTGCCCTGGAATGGTACTCAGGAATGGATTCAGAACTTGAGTATTTTGGCTTTGTAAGTTTGGAGCTTTTACCAAAAGGAATTGAGAAGGGTTCTCTACTTAGAAATAAAATGATCATTGTTGTTGTTGAATTGTCTCTACAATTGTGTCAAGACTCCAGGCACAGGATAAATGGTACAGTATATGTACATGGATAGTAGACATGAAGAAGGAGGAACCTTTAAGCTGGTAAAGTTAATTAGACTTAGTGACTACGTGAAGGGGCTAAGGGAGCAAGAGTTATGTAGAGTGATGGTTGACACGAAGGCTTTTAGCTTAGACAACTGGATTCATAGTTGGTCCAGAACTCACCACCAAAGGCTCAAATAGGAGAGTCTAGCGTCCACCAATTAGAGTATGTATTAAATGCCTATTGAGTCAGTTGTTCTAGGTTGTGTGTGCTACAAAGGTAGACATAACCCAGTCCACCTGTGTGGGTCTATGAAAGTTTATTGAGGGTAGAGTTAGGCCTATAACTATCTGAAATTCAAAGAACACTCATAATTCTAAGAAATATTCATAATATTAAAAAAAATTAGGAGGCTTGGGAGAGATGGTTCACTCATGATGAGCCTGTAGCATAAGCATGGGGACCTGGATCCAAATCTCCAGCACCCCTTTTGTAAAATCAAATCACTGGTGTATGCCTGTGATCCCAGCACTAGGAAAGTGGAGGCAGGAAGGGGTCTGGGCTTGCTGGCCAGCCAGTCTGAACCAATCCAGGTTCATTGAAAGAACTACTCCCACCCCAATTAGATAGTAACATCATAACAGGAAGCCACTGAAGAGACCTCTTAAAAGCTGTGATAGGATGATGAAATGCTGCTCTCCACAATAGATGGCTTCCAGCAGGGCTGCAGGAGGGGGAAGGCTCAGCTATGGAAGGGGCAGGCCACTGAGAGTTTGAGCAAGCACTAGTAAGTATAGAGATAACACACATTCGACTTCTTTCTTTTTGCTGGGGGAATGTCACGAGGAAGGGAGTGGACAGGGAAGGACTGGGAAGTAAATGTGATAGGGGTGTATGATGTGAAATCTCAAAGAATAAATAAAAATACTATATCGGGGGAAGAAGGATACAGTGGAGAAGTGACTGAGGAAGACACTGGTGTTGTCCTCTGACCTTGACATGCTCATACTCTTACACCCATAATTTGTTCTTCAAATGAATACACAAAACACACACCCATAACAATAATGATGATCATGATAATAATAAATCTTTTCTTTTTCTTTTTTTATTAGATATTTTCTTTACTTATATTTCAAATGTTATCCCCTTTCCCAGTCTCCCCTTCCCCAGCCCCGGAAACTCCCTATTCCCTCCTCCCCTGCTTCTATGAGGGTGGTCCCCCACCCCACCCACCCACTCCCACCTCCCTGCCCTGGCATTCCCCAACACTGGGGCATTTTCTGAAGTAAGATCCTACTCTCTTCCCTCCCACCTGCCTGTTTGTGCCAAATTAACCCAGCAACAGCACTTTGTGAAGAGTCTGTAGGGAATCAATCAGAATCAAAGGAAGTTGATACCTCAAGTGACGAAACGTGTTCATGATTACAAGATTGTTTCACACGGATCATTTTTTGTAAGAGCAGAACAAATTCTGCCCATTCACCCCCCCCCCCCCAAAAAAAACCAGTATTAATTTTCCTGAAAATTTAAATCAAATGTTATAAATTGTATTTAAAGTAAGTGAATCCATTTTGACATTGAGAGTAATCACAAGGGAGGATTTTTTTTTTTTTTTTTTTTGGCCTGGCAGCTCACAGCTCACGTCAAACACAGATCCTTATCACGGAGGAGGAGTCAGACACAAATGAACTGGGAGGGAGCAGTGGCTGAGGAGCCAGCTGAGGCTGAGCTTGGGGAAGTGGTCAGGTCTGCCTGTCACTTAGAGCTTGTGCTGTGACAGAAAACAGGAAATGCTGAGCTGTGCCTAGGGTATCCAGTGCATTTAAACTCTAAGCCGTGTCTGATTGAAGCAGTTAATTTAGAACAGGTTCTGCCCACCTCTGAATTATTAGGAAGCCTCCTGTGCTCTGCTGAAGAGTTTGAGTGTGTGCTACCAGAAGGTACAAGGTGTTCTGAGCCTCATGGCCCAGAGGTGCAGTGTCCTAAGACCCCGTAGTAATACTTTGAAGCTTCGTTGTTGTTTTGTTGTTATTTATTAGAAACAGGGGCTCAACATATAGCCCAGGCTAGCCTGAAATTTGCTTTGTAGACCAGGCTAGCCCCATTCTTACAGAAATCTACTTGCCTCTGCCACCTGAGTGCTGAGATTTCAGGTGAGACACCATTACCCAGCCTGAAGCTTGTTTTTATCACTTCATGAAGACAGGATTATTTGGTAGGACAAATTTCTTGATCCCTCAGCCATTATTGAAGATAACAAATTTAAGTTTCTAATCAAGATAGAATGCAGGAATCCAATAATCATAAACCATCACCCACATCTACCAGCTCACAACCAGCTGCAACCCCAGCTCCAGAGGATCTTCTGTCTTCTTCTGGCCTTTTCAGGCATGCCCACACACAACATATACTCTCACAGACATAATACAAATGAAAATGGTTAAAAATAAGTCTTTTCTTTGAAAGCATATCGGACTATGTATAGCTTTGGGTTAGCATGTAGGACAACCTGACTTTGATCCCCAGCATTCCCCACCAAACAGGCTAAACAAAGATTATATAATTAACATCTGTTAAGGTTTTTTTTTATGTAAAAGAAGCAATCACTTTTCTTTCTGGAATCGCTGGTCGTTCTAGGCTGCAAACAGCTCTATGCCAAGCCGTAAATCTTTTCCTCTCTTCACACCTTGTAATCCATAGACACTAAAGTTTTCAAAATGAAGTCCCTCCCTTCTCTTACTCTTCCCTGCTTAATTCCTGCTTTCAATTTTTGTGTTGGCCAGTTTGCTCTGTTTGACTTTTAGACTTGATCCTTTTTGTTAACCTTCTCCAAATGCTCACACAGGCAAGATAATGGATCACCCTGACTAGCCTCCTGTCCTGCTGAGCCTTCTAGAGAGATCAGCTTGTTCCTGCACCACCCCCCTCCACCCTAGGATCCCACCCCAACCCTCCACCCCACCCCACCTCCACCCTCCGCCTCTTCCCTGTTCTAGACACTCTCTGTCCAGGATTCCACAGCACCCTGGTTTCTTTGTTGTTCCCCTTTCACTGGAACAACCCAGGGTAGCTCACTGGTGTCTGAGCCCCGCCCATTCCCAGCTGGCATTGATGCAAGCCACTCTTTCTCATGGTGTGTGTCTTCCATATGGTTCTCCACAGTTATGACTTAAACATCCAATTTCCTTCCACAAAATATTTTCTCCTCAGATGTCTTTTCTTTTAGTAAAAGATTCTGGGATCTCAGGACAGAGGGAAAATCCATGTTCCTATCTATTCTTGTTTAGTTAGATAGTCAATTGTACGCTGTGTGGTGTGTGTGTGTGTGTGTGTGTGTGTGTGTGTGTTTGACCTGATTTAAAAATTACCTGGGTCTTAGGGTTTTACTGCTGTGAACAGACACCATGACCAAGGCAACTTTTTATAAGGACAACATTTAACTGGAGCTGGCTTACAGGTTCAGAGTTCAATCCATAATCATCGAGGCGGGAAACCGGCAGCATCCAGGCAGGGATGAGGCAGGAGGAGCTGAGAGTTCTACATTCTCATCTGAAGGCTGCTAGCAGAATATTCACTTCCAGGCAGCTAGGATGAGGGCCTTAAAGCTCACACCCACAGTGCCACACCTACTCCAACAAGGCTACTCCTTCTAATAGTGCCACTTCCTGAGCCGAGCATATACAAATCATCACACCTGGTACATACACATATCCCCAAAACCATCACATGGTGCTCCATCCACATGCAGATTTTTATCCAGATGAAAAACATAATACATTTTCTACCTGCTTTACTGAAAAAAGTCCCTACTTTACCTGCCAGTTTTCTAGTCTCTGTTACTCTATGTGTGATCCAAAGATTAAAAGAAGAAAAAGTAAGAAACATCAGAATTAGTGTTTAGATGAAATCTTTGGGAAGAAATCTATGAGTCAACCCTTAAAAATATTCCTTCACACAAAACCACAAATTGGGTTTTTAAGTACAAGTGCCTGTTTAAGCATCTGATAAAAGATTGATTTGGTAAAATTGTGGAAAACTAACAGCTTGCTTGCTATGTCTATGAAAAATAAATACTGAATCATATGCTTTTGTGTATGTGCTAAAATTCATATGCTTTCCCACACATAATCTGTTAATATGGTAAGTGCAACTAACAGATGTTTCTATGAGACTAGCCTGGCATTGATTATGAAGGCCATTTTTGGTGATGTAATTAATCATACAAATTGCTTGGATGTATTGCTAATATTTTTATATTTTGACATTTGTCATCTAAAAGGCAGAAAGACTGTAACTTCATCTGTTTTTCAGCTAGGCTGGGTATCAAATTTTATGTAACCTCATAAATTATACCAGGAGGAGATAACCATTCCTTTTCTTCTTCTTGCGTTTTTCCACCCTCCCCCACATCTCTTTTCCCCTCCCCATCCTTTTGTTTCCTCCTTCCCTCTCCTCCCTCCTCCCCCTCCCTCTCCCTCCATCCCTCTCCTTCCTTTCTTCCCCTCCCCTCTGAGGACCTGTTTGTGAACTCAGTCCCTATTCTGTGACAAATCATTTAAAACCCATATCTTGTTACCTTCTATTGTTTTTCTAGATTTGTAACACATTGCTCACTCAGAGTAATCAGAAAGTTAAGTCTTCTGCTAATACTGCCCAACAGGGATCATTTTATAAGTATATTAAATAAGTGTGCATGTCCTCAGTTGCTCATTAAGGCTGGAATTTGCCAGTAATTGGAGAGAAGAGAGAGAAAACTGGAGGCAGCAGGTGGCAGTAGCTCCCACTCAAAGAGCAGAGATTCCCAGCAGGCCTGGAAACAGTGGGAGGCCTCCCTCACAGGCTAGCTGTTTCTGAAAGACAGTTTTCCCCCCTGAGAGCTGCTCAGTTCATTTATAGAAAGATGATATACTGCACAAACTCTACAGACATTGACAAAATAAACGGGACCCGCCTTGTGTCCTCTTCATACAGACAATGAATAACAAACATGAAAGTTAGTTTTCATCTTGAGAATTCCCCTTTTTATTTAACCCCCAAGTGACTGGATGCCTCCAGTGGGCTCCTTGTCTACCTCCAACCTCTTTTGAGTCGAATTCAAACCTGTCCAATAGAACATGTCATGCTTGTGGAGCTTATCTGCCTTTAACACTTAAGGAAGGATACTAATCAAATATTACTAATAGAACCGATAAACTGCTATACATTGAATATACACTGACTTACAATCCCTATTCAGAAGTTTACAGCCTTATCTTATTAATCTGTACAATTGTGCAGGAATTAAAATAAGGTTACACCATTGTCACAAATCAGAAATTGAAACAAGGATCGATTAACTTAGCTAACAACATGCTTTAGCCAATAAATAGAAGAGGCCCAAGGACCAGAGTCAAGGCCTGTAATATTCATTATTACTGGAGGGAGAGGAGAAAATGTGTTCTAGGTAGGCCAATCCGTGCTGATTCTGGATGGTTTAATTCCACTGGGATTTATGCTGCTTGAGAATTTAAAGTGTGTAAACAGGCATGATAAGCCACACGTTTAATCCCAGAGCTATAAAGGCTGAGGCAGGGGAATCACAAGTTTGAGGCCAGCCTGGAACTAACTCTATCTCAAAACAAATAACTGAGTAAAATATAATTCTTAAAAGTGTAAAGAAACACAACTTCTCTTGAGAAGCCTACCAACAGGTAGAAACCTGAGGCCAACGCACGAAAAAATTTTGTACGAAAAACCCAGGAAGCAAAGCAAACCAGATCACAAGGCAGAAACTATCCTGATGTTAAACAAAAATAATTGTTTTGGTTTTGGTTTGAGACAGAGTCTCAGTGTGTGGCCCTGGCCGACCTGGAACTCAATTTGTATACAAGCTAGACTTGAATTTGTAGAGATCCACTTGCCTCTGCCTACGTGTGCTAAGGTTAAAGGTGTGCACCTTCTATGTCTAACATAAATGATGGTAATTCTTAAATGTCCCTGCAAGAAACAAATGAAATAACGCAGTATATTTCCCCAAAATCAACAGTACACCCTCAGTCAAACATCAACCTCATGGTACCCTCCTCAGTGGGCTACAGCTCCATTACACCTCTCTCAGGGAACGAACTTGAAACAAAGAGTAAATGGAGAGCAGTTTATAGGATACTGGCAATTGTATATCTATCTCCCTTAGGCTCTTGTGTGATGACTCCATACTAACTTTTGTTGTTATATTGATTGAGCAAATCGATTCCCCAAATCACACAGTCAATGTGAACATGTATAATAAACAGAATCTGTCCAAGTGTTCAACAGACATTTTAAAGCAGTGGGGTTTAGGAAACTCTGATGCCCCCAGAAAGGTATGTTTATGAGATGAATGGAAGCCACTTATTAATTTTTTTCTTTTTCTTTTCAGTAAATTATTTGTTTTTATATATGTGTGGGTATTCTTTGTCTACAAATATTGTTCTCTGTCTCTCTCTGTCTCTGTCTTTCTCTCTGGGCACACTCTCTTCTCTTTCTCTGTATATGTTTGTGTGTATATCACATGTATGATGCCCAAGGTTTTCATAAAAGGGCATTCAACCCCAGAATTGGAGTTACAAATGGCCATAAGTCACCATGAGGGTGCTAGGCACCATACCTGGGCCCTCAGCAAGGAAAAGAAGTATTTTTTAAAACCCTGAGCCATCTCTCCGGCCTGCTTATTAAGTTCCTATTGAAAGATACTTATTTTTTACGTGTGACACTATTTCTTATTCTCCAACTTATTATTACACTTGTTTAATAATGTATCTAACTAACTGATTTTCTTCTAGACCAAAGACAGACAATGCTTGGGGTGTTTGCAAAGCCCAATGCCATCCAGGCTATTGGGGGTGATGTCTTTTGGTGAGTATCTGGTTTTCAAAACCCTTTCTCAATATTGACACATCTGCTCTGGAAGAGGTTCTGGTCTATGTATGTCTATAGAGGGTCTTCTATGTTTAGATTCCCCATTAGCAGCATATAATCTAGTTCGTGTTGATATAAAATCAGGCTCAAGCCTTTCTTTCCATTACTAAACCTTCTCATTCATTACTAAATTTTGCATCTAATTGGAGAACAGTGTTTTCTATGCTGGACATTCATTACAGGAGTTAGCAATCAGGCACATCCCTGGTGCGCCAAAGGGACCCCCATAACAATGTTAGCAATCCGGCACCTTCCTGAACAGCCCCGACGGACTTGGCAACAAGTCATATCATCACTAGCTGCCAACAGGCAAACAATTCCCATTGTTGCCCCTGTCCATGTCCTCCTGCGCATGTGTCATGGCCCCAATAAAAGCCACTTTTTCCCAACCCCCAAACCACTTCTTCCTTTCCTCCTCCCAGAGGCAGCCTCTGTTGTGTCCCTGTCGCCCCTCCTTTAATAACCCACCCCCCACATGAGACCTGTTTCACGGTGTGATTTTGTCAAATCCACTGCTTAGTTTCCACCAATGAATGGTTAGTGTGTTTTCTAACTTGAAAGTCCAGCAAATGTCATTGGACTTCTTTGAAGTCTTTGCAGAAAGGATTTAAGATTTGTTTAGATACCTATAACTCCCCTATGTCCCAGCTGCCAAATAAAGTGAGGTACAGATTTTCCTGAAGATAGGAAGGGGAAGAGGAAAAACACAAGGAGAGTTGTTGAATAAGTCTGGTTTATGTTGAGAGATACATGAAGTCACTAGGCAAGCCTTCTGTGAAGTTCCTTGTATGTAGGCCTTACGTTCTGAATTACTTGGTGCTGTAAATTAATACATTTTCATTATAGATATTTGATATTCTAAGGCAGTATACATCTCTCACCTTTTCAAAGTAGAAAACACAGTGCTGCTCTTTCCCTAGTAATGAAGTTTTCTTTTGTGTTACAGCGTTCATTTGCCACCATAACTGCTTCCTAGTCTATGGTTCTCTTGAAAGAGCCCTCGTGTGGCAAAGTGGCGCCGGATCATCCACACATCCATCTTGGTTTCCGTATTCATCTGTGTGCTCTTTGCCACAAGCGGGTACTTCACTTTTACTGGCTTCACTCAAGGTAACAGGAGACGAAACCACTGCCCATCCTGGTGGCACATGCGCATTGGTACCAGTATAGCAGTGTTCTGCTTATTTCTGGAAAAGTTTTCCCGGGGGCTATCCTACACCAGCCCTCTTCCACCCACTCTCTGCTCTCTCCTCCTGCCTGTCTATTGTCTGCTCCACAATTTCTCTCTTCTTAACCTCTCAGATTTAGTGCTGTGATCCATACTCTCTGCTCCCAGGTGTGTTTGTTTGCTTGTTTCCAGACGTGAACTCTGGCTTCCCTTTCGACTGCTGCTCTGTACTTTTCCTTTCCTGGGTACTAATAGCCTCCCAAAGTTGAAGTTGATAACCTTTCTGCTTCTGGTCTCTTTGAACCGTTCTGAGTCAGTTAGCTATACTGAACTAGCCTTCCACTTGAGGAAAGAATGACTATACAGTTACAGCTTATCTTTTTCCGTGCAATATTGGTGTTGTTTTCTTCCTCAGGCCTCTCAATCCCCCACCCCACCCACAGATTGGGGTCCTGCTTTTCTGTTGACAAATACTCTGGGTGATTTCCTATTCTCCTTGAAGCCCAGGCCTGTAGGACTCTTCTGCTTATTATTCTGTCTCATTCTAGACTAAATTACAAACATCATCTTTCCTATAAAGCCAGCCCTATCCCTCCCTGTCTTCAAAGGGACTTATCTTTTCTTGTATCTCTTGGTCCCAGTAACTAAGTCGTCCTCTTTTTACTGCTTTAATGCTTTCGTCAGTCATTAAGGGTTTAGTACTCAGGGTAGCCTGACAGCAGCTGAATGCCATGATCCATATAGTCCTGCAGCTTTCGCAGGTCTAGTATCTCATTTGACCTTCCCACAACCCTTTGAATGTAAGTGGAATAACTAGTTCACTTCCTGCTTACACAGAAATAGAAGTAACTTGCCCCAGCTGGCTGGTAAGCAACCAGTATGTATGTCTACGTCTACTGATGCTCAAGTTCAGATATTCTCCCTGCCCCTTCTCTGTCTGCCTCCCAAGTTTTCATCAGCACAGAGCCTCTAATAGTCTCTTAATGTCAGTTCCTCTTGACTCAGTTTCTGTGACACTGTGGTACTCTTGGGATTCCTAGATCTGAATAGATGTCATAGGTCACCATGATTATATACATACGTTCTCAGAAAATAAGTAAGTTTAAAAAAAAAAAAAAAACTGAATCATTAAGGTGATGCCAACATAACAATATATATATACTATATATACACACATATAGACAAATGTACATATATAACACACATACATTTATATACACATGTGTGTGTGTGTGTGTTCTATCTGTTCCAGTATAGTACAGTTAAAAGCAACCTTCAAAGTCTTGATAAGAACCATTTCAAACACAGTCACAATTACTACATGGTATGCAAAGTTGGATGTCCTAAGGGCTCCTGCATTTATGGTAACCTTGGTTTGTAAATGTCTCTCTGTTTTTGCTAGTGACCTCTTCGTAGTGTCTTTAGCATTGTTAATTGCCATGGTGTAATATTTATGACAGCTGTCTGTGGTCACTAATATCTGTAATCCCAATACAACACAGGGGAAGCTAAGGCTAGGGATGTGTAGCTGTGCTATAAGTAGTACTCTGTCCTTTAAAGAAAAGTGTGACAGGGGCTCTTTAAGCTGAGTGTGACCACATGTCATGTACTTATTCTTGGTCATGAGGAAGAGACAGTAAATCACTTGGGATTCCTGACTGCCAGCATAGCTTCAGGGAGAAATTCTATCTCAAAAATAATAAGGCAGAACATGATTTTCAGGTATGGTATTCTCTGGCTTCCACAGTCCACTAATTCCCTGAAACACAGAGAAGATTCAGGCTGGAATCAGCCAACATTGTTTCTTTAGCTCATTTCTCTTTAGGTAAATAGTTGGAGAGGATATTTGATCCCACTGTGAGCCTCAAGATTGTGTTGTTTACTGGAAAAACTTGTTTCTAGTGTGGTGTGGCTCAGCCCTTGGCACACACCTTTAATCCCTCTGGCGGAATACAGATGTGCCCTTAGGGCACACCTTTAATCCCAAACAACGAAGATAAAGTTAGTTTGTAGAAGGAAGCATCCATGTTTGAAAGTGATGTCTAATTGAGTGGCAGATATAGTGATAAATCAGAGAAAGATTTGACAGAATAGGGTATGCTCAATTCTCACAAAGAGAGGAAAGGAGAAACTACTTAAGAGAGAGCTGTGTAGAAAAGGAGAAATGGCAGTTTTACTGAGACAGTTGTTAAAGAGACAGTTTGCAGAGAAAGAACAAGCCAGACACAAGTGAGAACAGAACAAATCAGAGAATGAGAATGAGCCAAAAGATTAGAATTTATTGGCAAAGCTAGTATGAGGCCAAGGAGAGAAATTCAAGAGAAACCAAGAGAACCCAGATTGAATCAGTCAGCTTGGAGATGAGTTTTGAGCTAGAACAACTGAGTTGAATAAGCCAGCCAGAGATGAGAAAAAACTAGAAAGGGTGAGCTTATTCAGAAGCAAGTCTTCAGAGGCTGAAAACATTCTAGGCCTAGATTAGACTGTACAGAGGCTGGAAGCTTCCAGCACTAGGCCTACGTTAGCAGACAGAGGCAGTAAGCCTTAGAGACAACAATTACATCTGGCAAATAAAACATACTTTTACAGTTGATCTGCTCTTGTTTGTATAAACTATGTACTCCACTGTTTATCAGGTAAATTTAAGCCAGTGAGGCCTGGGAAGTCTAGAGTCCTGTTGCTATTCCCTGGGACTTCAGAGAAGACATAGGGCCTAGTTATTAGTGGTTAGCGATGGGAACCTCTGTTCCTGAGTTTCTCACAGTGTTGACCCTCTTCAAACAACATTGAAAACTATTTTCTGCCACTACTGCTTTGTGCTGTCATCTTTTTCTGCCCAGAAGGGGCAGCAGAAAGGTAAGACACATCTGGTGTCCATTGGTGAGGGAAAGAACATGGCCACTTAAAGTGTGTCTTAAAAAGAGGATGTGCAAGTAGGTTACCTCCTCACTCTTTAAATAAAAACAAGCTCTTCTGAAACAGTGTTGTAAAATATATGGCTTTCTGTCTGATTTTCTAATTGACTTAATTCAAAAAAGGCAACTGCTGTGTTGTACACTTAACCATGTTATGGTGAGGAAAAGAGGCCCCAAAGGCTGTGTTTCAGCAAGTATGTGCTGGCATATGTACTGAGAATAGAGTCCTGTGTTTTCTTCAAGACTTCTAAAAACAAACGGAATCTCAATAAGAACTAGCATAAGATATATACGGTTTATTACTTGGTTTGAAAAGAAAGTTAATGTAAATTCCTGGAATTGCTCCCTTTTTTCAATTTTGAACCAATGAAATACGAGTTTACATTTGGGTTTATCAAATGCCCTGAAAGACAGTGTATCTTTGGAATTCCTTGGTGTGGTCCTGGGTTTGCCATCAGGACCTGCATACCTCAAGTGCAGGAAACCCAGCTCCCTACATGCCCTGCTTCTCCTCTTCCTTGTGGGGCTGTCCTCAAGCTAAAGATAGCATTTCAAAGAGAAATTTGTTTATTTTAATAGACATTTGTTAAAAATAATACAGTCACCAGAAACAAAGACCAGAAGCCATTTGTAAAGGCTAATGCATAAGAATTTAGGGAGTTGATTCTGTTATTAAAAGAAAGAGAAAAAAAAAAAAAACAATGGACAAAGTATGTTTTCAAAAGTTGGCACAACTTTAAGGCAAGTGTACTAAAAAACAAATAAGGACTCTACCAGTGACAAGCTTATCTTCAAGTGGAACATACACTAGTTTTAATAGCAGTGAATAAACCTGGGTTACTGAAGGCAGTATGTTATACTTAGACCTGGTAATCTATGTTTTTAATGATATGAAATGAAATACATATATATGCACTACCCTAAACCTTTCTCTGTGTATGTGTATGTGTATATGTATATGTTACCACTTTTATACAAAGGAATTTATCCCCAATACCTTGCAAATAAATCTATTTTTTCTTGTTCTCCAGGAGACTTGTTTGAAAATTACTGCCGAAGTGATGACCTGGTGACCTTTGGGAGGTTTTGTTACGGCATCACTGTCATTTTGACTTACCCGATTGAATGCTTTGTGACCAGGGAGGTAAGCATAGGTTCTGCTGCATTTAGGAAGACACAGATAATTCAATATGCTAATTCAAAACACATGATGACAGGGGATAGATTCATACTGCCTTCTCTTTAAGCTATTAAGTATCAGAATCTACAGATGAATATCCTTAGGTTCCAAAGAAACCTGGGACAAATGGCCAACTGAGGTGCCTATTAGCATATTAAAGCAGACACAGGCTGCCAGACTATCTCAGTATTTTTCACAGAATCCAGGCTCCTCTGTGCACTTCTCCCCTCCACCCTTCTCACCCCAACCCCTACCCCAAACCTCCCTGAGCTTCACTCCCCCCACTTCACCCCCACCCCTTATGATTCTTATACAATTCAGCCTTTTTAGTCACTTACTCTCATGGTCTCTTGTCCTTGGCTCCTCTCTTGGTCTGCTCGCCCTCTCTCCTCTTCTCTCTCTGTTCTTCTCTTGCTTTCTCCACCTCTGTCTCTCCTCTCATGACCCTTTTCAGTCTACTAGCCATGTGTAATGTACTTCGTTCTCTCACTGCTCTGAACTCTTGAAGATGCTTCTGACTGGTTTTTTCTCCCTCATATCTACAATAAAAATGTTCTCCTCAGCCATACCTAGGAGTGGTCATGACCTCATTTTCATTCAAATAGATATTCAAATATTTACAGAATAAAATGTTTCACATGTTGTAACTATAAATTATGCTCCAGGGTCGAGTCTATGTTGTACATAAACACAAAACATACTACTTCTTTCCCAAGTGAAGTAGCAGCCTTTAGGACAGTCAAATCAAAGTAGCTGCTTTTAGTTTTAAAGGAATGTCAAAAAATAAATTAAGGATGAAAGTTCAAAGACATTGTTTCCAAAATTATATTTTGCCAAGATATTGCATGTCATTGTTTATTTACCATAGGCCAAATTAATTGGTTTTAATTTATGTTTAATGTAATAGTATGTATTTATATAATATAGTAGCATATATTATATATGTATATATTATATATAATATATAAATAATATATTTATATATTTAAAATATTGTAGTCCATGAGAAATCAAACTTCAACTTAAAACAATAGGTCTACAGATATATTTTGATATCTATAGTTATATAAATGTTTCATGTTAATTTTACATAGTTACAAATACAGGTAGTTATGTAGATGGAAGAGAATCTATTCTTGTGTAAAACTGGGTAACATGGTTTGTCAGGAATCTCTTCTGCTGTTGGCTAGATATCCAGTGAGCTGAGTAGCAGCACCCACCATCCTGGCTCACAGAGCTTCTTTCAGAGTCCCTGTGAAAAGGGCTTAGTCAGGATCTATTCCTACAGGCTGTTTACACAGTGCCCTGTGTGAATGAGTGTAATGTATGAAGTGAACCACCAACGAGCCTTAAATTCCCTATCTAATCCGCAGGCTCCTCAAGGCTCCTGGTTTGTCACTATAGGCCAGTTCTGGCAATAAGAGGCAGTGCTGGGACATGGCAGGGGATGTTCAGTACTGTGAATTCTTTCCAGTCACACCCAGGTTCAAGGATGGCATAACCCAAGGCTAGTGCTCCTCCTTCACAGAGGGGAGGAGTGAACCAAGGCTTACTTTCTGTGGGATATTAAACTTCAAGATTCTTCCAAAGCTTTGCTAGGTATTGTCAGCATCTGCCTAGTACTTCAGGTTCAGATCGGATCTCCAGATTAACAGGAGCAGATGGTGCAGGTTTAGATGGCTTCTGGTCAAGGGTATGTGGATGGTTTGAGCCACTTCTCCTGTAGCTTCCTTTCCTTTATGGGGAAAGGAGTTTCTATTTTAGTTGCCATGACAGGAAAGCAGAATGATATTTGCCTTGGCAGCATATACCATGCAGGATGCTATATCACCCTCACTAGCTGTTGGTGCTATCTACACACACACACACACACACACACAGAGAGAGAGAGAGAGAGAGAGAGAGAGAGAGAGAGAGAGAGAGAGAGAAGAGAGAGAGAAGGAGAGAGAGAGAGAGGAGAGAGAGAGAGACAGAGAGAGAACTATTTACACAGAAATAAACACAACTATTTCTCTTCATAGGGAAAACTAGCCAGGCACATCTAAAGAGGATAAAAAGGCTATCTGCCCTGATATATACCCTCGATATCATTCCTAAGTGGTTATTTTAGCTCATAATCTTATTTTTATAGATGTATGGAAGAGTTGTGTTTAAAGAAGATAAATTTGGAGAAATATCAAACTTATATCATCTACAGTTATTAGTGTCACCAATAGGTCTCTACCAGCAGTGTTGGAGCAGCTGATCTGTGGGGATATCATCTATATGGGTGATTCTTCAACACATGTCATCTCCATGGTACCCAGCACCTGGCCCTCTCTTCCCAAATGACAATTCCTGTTTTCTCTGGGATTTTGCACATGGTCACCACTCTGTTCAGATTCTTCTTTCCATCCTCTGTAGATAATGTCTTCATTTTTTTTCCTTTGCTTTTCTGTACACTGTGGTCTCACCTTGTAATTCTACTCTAATTTTATCCCCTCCTCAAGCTCAGGTCACTCCCATTTCAGCAATAGCATAAAGAGGGGTAACTTAAGGGAGGACTGTCATGTTTGTGTACCATGGTTCTAAAAATCTGCTTGGGGATAAGACATAGGAATGAAAAAACACAGACAAACATGCAGGAAAGCTGGAGTTGGGTGGGGGAGGTGCTTGCTCTGATGGAAGGTATCTACTATAACTAGCCTAGAAACTAATGTGTTTATTATATACAGGGTAAAGAGAAGGTGTTAGTTAGTCCTGGGGGAGATCTCAGGCTGTAAATATCTAGGAGGAGGAACCTGAGACAGAGTACACTTTCTGTCAACAATTGCTCATAGACTCTGAGAAGGCTTGGCCAATCCCATTGGTCTGAGACACTGGGTCCTTGACATGGCTGTGCTCATGTCAATATTAACATATTCACTGGGGTCTTCATCTATTCCCTAAATATTCATTCAGGAATTACTCTACTCTTACACTGAAACCATTCTAGACAACTGGAGAGCCTTCTAAACTATATTTAGTCTTTTTCATTCTGCCACAAACTATTCTTTATTTGTCTCTTTATACAAGCTATGGGTCTTCTTTTGGAATGTCAATTCTTGAGGACAGTAATCATCCCTTAGACATCTTCTTATTGTACATTTATCGAAGTGGGGGTACATCCAACAGGTGACTGGAGATTAGCTTCCTGGTCTGTGTGTTCATAGAAAATAGTAATGAACTTGTGTTAGTTTGCCTTTCTTCTTCGTGGGTTTTATTTGTATAGCATTGATTTCCTATTATAAAGGATAGCACACATCCAGTATCATGAAAAGAGTAAATCCATACTTCCTTAGAGGTCATTAATAATCAATTAGTATCTGTAGTTTGTTTAGCAATATCCCTACAGCTCAAGAAGGATAAGGCAACAATCAAAGCTTTCTCACCTAAAAAGAACATAACACTGGTGTACCATGCTCTGGGTCTACAGCACAAGACACTGACTAACAAAGAGCATAGTTGAGAATACTTATTATTGCTATGTATGGAATATGTTAATACTTTGGAAAGATAGAAATGTCCCTAGTGACCTAAGTTTGACAAATTGCCTCACTGATAATGTTTGACACAGTCATGGTGCTACTGTGAAAGGGTCACAGTGATTCCAGTTAACCTCAAGAGTATCTCTCCAGTCTTATCTGTTTCCTTTGCCAGGTAATTGCCAATGTGTTCTTTGGTGGGACTCTTTCATCAGTGTTCCACACTCTTAACAGTGGTTATCGTTACTGCAGCCACGCTGGTATCACTGCTGATTGATTGCCTTGGAATAGTTTTAGAACTCAATGTAAGTACATTGAAGGATTTGCTCTCTCCTTTCTTAAAAATTCGTCCATTTAATACAAAATGTGCTTTCCTTTTTTTTTTTTTTTTAAAGTATCACTTTCTGAAGTATAATGAAAATCTGTTCAAACAAAATAATAAATACTGGTAATGATGATACGTGCTGTTTGTGCACACATATAGTTTGTGGCAGAGCGTCTTGTCCCTGAACTATAAAGGTATTTTTTAAGTTGACTAAACCCTTCACTGGATTAGAATTTAAATATCTAGTGGACTTTTTGGAGTTATAGAAGGAAAGAAACTTTTATCCCAATCACATAATGCTTTGAATGACCCAAATTTCTTTTTCTTTAAAATATTTTTTCTCTCCCAGACTTTAGTAGCCGCTCATACCACTCAGATGTAGGTCTCTATTGTGTCCTGTCTGAATTGATCCATTTCATTCAAAGCAATTGAAAATGCTGTTGTCCTATAACTAGCCCTTACCTTTATGGAATCTTATTTCCAGTGTACTTCTCCAAAGGCTCCCTTAGCTGCTAGATTTATTTTTAGCCTGTAACTATGCCGTATCGGTTTTTTCCTCTTGATCTTTGCCTTAGCTGTTTTTCCATTTGTTCCTTTCCTGCAATGATTTATTTTTCTATGTCTGTCTAAATCCTACAGAGACTATTGTCAAGTGCAAGTTCTAACTCATTTATTCATTGACCATTATAGCAATTGAGCAATGCTCTATATTACACAACAGAAATACAGTGACAGAAGGAAATTAGAAAAATCTAACCTTTCTCACCAACATGAAAGTATAGTGCTGTGTGGATGATGAAGAACACACACACACAAATACACACACAAAATTAACATACTTTGAC
The DNA here is from genome assembly GCA_021653895.1 of Mastomys natalensis. Classification (NCBI taxonomy): domain Eukaryota; kingdom Metazoa; phylum Chordata; class Mammalia; order Rodentia; family Muridae; genus Mastomys; species Mastomys natalensis. The sequence goes on from JAJTUV010000064.1 coordinate 638,435, forward strand.
AGATTCCATGGGGAACATAGAGGGACAGAGAAGCACATCAAGAAAGATTCCATTCTATTTTGTTCCGCTAGGATAATGGTGTTCTTTGATGAGATAGCAGAGTGAAAGCTACTACTGCAAGGTCCTTATTCTTTTCCCTTATGCTAGCCTTACAGGATTTCTAATCAGAAGGAAACCAGTTGGCATTTCTGGTCCTGTGCCACAGGGATGACAGAGTTTACACAGGAGAGATTGCAGCTCATCATATACCCTGGCTTTAAGAGTTGTGGGATAACTGAAGGTTATCCTTCATGCTCACATCTCTATGCTGTCCCAATGCCAATGTGACTACAAGTTCCAGATGAAAGGAGGAAAATAGTCTGTTGAGGAGCAAATAATCTGGACTTCTCTTATATCAGATAACATGGAAAGGGAGGCTGTCCATCTTCCCCACGCCCCAAGACACTAGGAACACTAGGGGATCTTTCATTACATCAACAGCAGGAAAAGCCTTCCTTTGGTATATGGATGCAACCCTGTAGTCCCAGCTAGTTAGCTTCTCAGAAGACTAAGCAAGAGGACCACTTGAACTCAGTCTGAGCAGTGTAGTAAGACCTCATCTCTAAAACAAATGGCAGGAATCAAATCATATAGTAATCTTAATTCCTATGAATGGTTTCCTTTTAACCTAATAAAATTACTTTTTTTTATAAGATCTTAGAACAAATAATATTTGAACTGTTCATGAATTATCATTAATTACTTACCAAACTGTAAGCTCTTCGAAGACAATCATATTTAATTACTTTCATCATAGTCTACCACACTGGGTACAGTGTTGAGAACATTGGGCTCAAATTATTACATAAGTCATTATGTAATATGTATATAATATGTATATAATATGTATGTAATATGTATATATATCTCACAGTGTTGTAGGTAGCATTAACATTTCAACTATAGTGTAGAGATGTCAAAAATAATGAGTCTTATAGAGTGACTTTTCTGTTGCTATGATAAAATACTCTGACAAAGCAACTTTGTCCTTTTGGCTCACAGTTCACCATGATTAGAAAGTTGCAGCAGCAGGAAGATGAGGCCAACCTGGCCTTCAGGAAACAGACTGAGCATATTCATCTATGTATACAAGAAAGAGAGAGTAGAGGAGGGAAGGAGGGAGGGATAGAAGGACAGAGGGAGGGAAGGAGAGAGGGAGAACAGGAAAATGGGTCCAGGGCTATAAAACGCCAAATCCTGCCCCCAGTGATATATTTCCTCCAGCAAGGACTCATCTCCTCATCTCATAAATGACTCGTGACTTTCCTAAACAGCAGCACTAACTGGGGACCAAGTGTTCAAATACATGGGCCTAGTTCTCATTCAAGCTGCAGTACCATCATCCCAATTTTTTGTTGTTGTTTGATCTTCCTGGGTTTAGGACTTATCTGATTTGAGTTCCCAACGTTTTGTTTTTGTTTATGTTTTTTTTTAACTTTTTAAAGAAGTTTTCAATTTATTTACTTACTATGCATGCATGGTGTGTATGTGTAGTGTGTATGTATGAGAGAGAGAGAGAGAGAGAGAGAGAGGAGAGAGAGAGAGAGAGAGAGAGAGAGTCTGAGAGACAGTGAGCAAGAAAGAGAGCAAGCAGGCATATGTCTGTCACTATATACATACATAATGGTCATTGGACAGTTCTTTTGGGAGTTTCGGTTATCTCCTGCACCATGGATTTTGGGGATTGATCTCAAGCTGTCAGATGTGTGCTATAAACACTTTTACCCACTGAGCCATAATGCCAGGTGATCATTTTTGTTTTTAAAATTTTATTTATTTTTATGTGTAATAACTTGTTTGCCTGCATTTATATAAGTGAATGCATGTCTGGTACCCTCAGAAGCAAGATGGGGGTAGGGCATCAAATCTTCTGAAACTAGAGATAGAGACTGCTGTAAGCTATCATGTGGGTGCTTAGAATTGAACCTGGGCCCCCTGCAAGAGCAGCAAGTGCTCTTCGCACTACACAGCTCTCTGGCCCCAGCAGATAGTCATTCTATCTGAAACATCAAGTTTCAGGTTCAGTCAAGAGTCTCTGTCTCAAAGGAACAAGGTAAGATTGATTCAACAGGAAACTCAAAGTCTTCCTCTGACCTCCACATGCATGAACACATGGACATGCATATGAATACATAACATTCATTGCACATACAAAATCTGGGGATATAGCTCAGGGATTGGTTGCTCTCTTCTTATCAAGGGTTCTGGGTCCTATGCACAGCACAGAAAAAAAATGATGGGTAGGGGAATTAAGAGAGGGAGAGATTAAATTTATCTTTAAATAAGCTTAAGAATAATGCATGCTACATATAAAGTGATTTTGAATGGACGAAATAAATCCAGGCTGTAAGTAAATTGGGAGTAAAGATTTTTGTGTTCATTTTTGTTCATAGTTTTCATATGAATTAATAGAATTTCTGTAATGTTGAAAAGGGAGACTTTCCCTTACTCTAATGTTAGAAACCCTCTTTTTTCTTTTAACCACTTTACCCCATTTTGATAAGGGAAAAACAGTTTCTTAATTAAAATCTATTTATTGAAAAATGATTTCAAATAAAATATGTTCCCCGTCTCCAAACCCCCAAAAACCCGTTCCCATTGTTTTGGGACCAAAATTTTTCCCAAAACCCGCCGAGGGGAAACCTTTCCCTTTTTTTCAAAACCTTTCTTTCTCGTTCAAGATACAGGGGCCATGGGTTCCTTATCAGGGAACAAATGGGGGAAAAGCTTTTTCCCAGGCCAAAAAACCATACCCCAGCACTCAACATTTAATACGGATCCGCTAGATCATATTTATTTTTCTAAGATAAGATGGTAAATTCCATGAATTCAGTTGACACTAAAGAAGAAATAAGATAGATCAAATTTTCTGTCTTTTTTTTTTCTTCTTTTTGCTTTTAAATATCCAAGCCCCCAAGGAGGGGAGGAAAAAGGCAGAGGAAGGGATAAGAGAAGCTTAGGGACCCAAAGGGGGGATCCGGAAGTGTCCTTAGCAGAGCCAAAAAGGGAACAGGGAAAAAGGCAATATGGGAAACCCCGCAAAAGGGGGGGGAGTCTGCAGGGGGCCTTGTAGTTCCAAAGGTCATTAAATATTCCCCTGGAGGCTGAAGGGGAGGGGTTGCTTGGAAGGCAAGCAACATCAGGAGAAAGGGGCTTCGAAAAAAGTCTCACCTTTAGATCACCAGCTATCATCTCTTAATCCAGACTGGTTTTTCTCTCTAAGGTCTGAGGGGCCCTTTCTGCCTACTAGAGAGGGGGCAGCCTAAGGCTGGAACCTGCAGGGCCCTTTTTTGTTCAGAAGCTGTGTCTTCATTTCCCCGAGAAATCATATACCCCCACTGTCTCAAGGGGTAAAATCAGGCCAGAGGTAGGGACTATCAGAAAAGGGGGTCAAAACTTGTCACCCTTGTACTCCCAGGGTCTGGGTACCCCTTTCCCCAGTGCAGTTTTCCTAGGGTAGGACTGGTGCATAGGATTAGAGAGACCCTGTCTGCGGGTCCTGGACCTGAGGCCATGCCAGTGGAGCAGCCTGAAAGGCTGATTCTCCTTACCTGGCTGCAGCAGACGGGGCCTGTTGATTCTCTTTCTCCTCCCATTAGTTGTTCCCATTTATTTCCATATTTTCTAAACTTAACTCCAAGTATTTGTTGAACCGTTGCCCCTTCCCCGTCCATTTAGTTTTTCCCCCCCTTTTTTGATAATTTTAATTTTTTTATTTGCCCGTGTGCCTTTCATAAATACTTAGGTCTGTTCAAGTGATAATGGCCCCCCCCCAAACCCCCAAACCTGTTGTATTTTTTTCTCTTTTTTGTACTGGAACCCCCGTACTAAAAATGTCCAACAAATCTCCCCGAGGGGGGGAAAGTGAGGATGACTATGGATAAAATAGGGAAAAAAAAAAAGATTTCCAAGAAAAACCCCAGCCTCCTGAGGAGCTGTTGGGCCCTTTCCATTGAGCCCTTTAACCCAAATTTCCCCCGGGAGTTTCTTAAACTACAATAAAGGGGGGAAGCCCCAAAGCCCCCCAAGCCCCCAAAAGAAAACAATTGGGTTTCTGGACCCAATATACACAAAGACATTTGTTCTCCATCCCCCAAATCCCGTATTCCTTCCCCAAGGTCAATAGAATCTTCAGTCCCTCACCGTGAGCCTCTGGTGTACCTCCTCCTATGGTTCCATATCTCAGTAGGCCAGGAAATCTGCCAACAGACTCTGACCTGCTTGACTGCCTGGCAGGCAAACTTCCTCTCCTCTCCCCCTCCCCCTCCCCCTCCCCCTCTACCCTCCCCCTATCCCCCTCCCCCTCTCCCCTTCCCCCTCCCCCTCCCCCTCTCCCCTCCCCCTCCCCTATCCCTCCCCCCTATCCCCCTCCCCTCTCCCCTCCCCCATCCCCCCTCCCCTCCCCCCCTCTCCTCCCCCTCTCTTTCTGCTTCAAAAAATGGCAAATGCCTCCTGATACTTTTTTCTTTTAAAGACGTAGCTTATTTTCCTTTTAATTACGTGTATGTATTTGATGGCGGGTGGGAGTATTGTATAGATACATGCCTCAGTATATCAAGGAGGCCAGAAGCTCAGTTCCCTGAAGCTGGAGTTACAGATGGTCTGTGAGCCACATGATATGGGTGCTGGGAATCAAACTCAGGTCCTCAGAAGAGTAATATATGCTCTTTAATCTGCTGAGACACCTCTTCAGTGCCCACAGTTGTTTTTTTTATCTTCTCTGTGTGTCTGTGTGTCTGTGGTCTCGTTGTGTTTCTGTGTGTCTGTGTGTGTGTGTGTCTGTGTGTGTGTGTCTGGAATCCTGTCTCCATCAGATTAGGATTAGTAACAAGTGGATCACCACACCTACGTGGTATTTATATGAGTTTTGGGGATCAGAACTCTGATCTTCACACTTGTATGGCAAGAAGTTTTAGTGACTGACCATCTCCTCAGCCCTACATGTTTCTAATTAGGATTAAAGGATTTAAACTTAGGATAGATTGTACATCTAGTTAATCTAGTCTTGAATCTATTACCATGGAAATATTTCCTAGGCGAATGATTATATCATTTTTCCTCAATTTTTGACCTACTGATAATCTATTTCACAAACCAATCTCTATCACTTTTTTCGTAAAAAAAACAACAAAAGTAACTATTGAAGCTCTATATGGATAGAATTTAGTATGCATCATAATTTTATTGGACCACTGAGAAACTGTTCTTTAAAACTGTTTATGCTTATAGTCATAATTTTACATCACTTATTCAAACTCAATTTGCATGATTGCACTGGAAATACCTTTAAAAGTAATGTTAGCTAAGAGATCCTTTTCAGAGTAAGGAACAACAAGTAGTAAAAGATGAATAATGACACGGCACGCACATTCTTTAATCCCCAAGCACTCATCAGAAAAAGACCCCGATCCTCTATGAGTCAGGGACACCCGATCTACCAATAAGACAGCCAGGGCTGAGAACCTGGCTTTAAATGCTCATACATACATACATACATACATACATACATACATACATAGATGGAAGATAACCTGAACAATCTCCATGGTAACATAAAAATAGATGATGGCAGGTATAATGTTCTCAGAAACCTGCAGGTTAAAACCACCATTGATAAAACCATTTCACACTTAATTAAGATGCTACTATCAAGAAACAAGAGGAAACAAATGTTGGCAAAGGTACATCCTCGAAGGGAATGGAGGTTGTCATCTATTATGGGGGAAGTTCCGGAGGTTCTTGAAGCAATTCACAAAAAACGACTACCATGGTGCCAGCAATCTCTATTCAAGGTTTCCTAACTCACTGAGCATGTCACATGCATATCTGCATGGCATGTTTGATTCAGCATTATCTGCATCTGTTAAGATATGAAGACAACCTACACATCTATCAGCAATGAATGAGTGAAGGAAACAGAGCTTGTATACACAATGGTATATGTATGGTTCAGCTTTACAAAGAAGGAAACCCTGTGTTTATTACTATGTGCATGAGTATCATGCTAAGTGAAACAAGCTGGACACAGAATGAAAAAAAAAAAAAAAACCCTGCATGATCTTGCTAATTATGAGAATTTATTTTGTAAAGGGAAAGGCAAATAGAGTCAGAGACTAGAAATGTGGTTACTGGTGGTGAAGGTAGAGGGGAAAAGCAGAGGTATAGGGCTGAAGATGCAGAGTAACAGATGGTCTTAAGTCTAGAGGCTACATGTACAGCAATAAAGACTAATAGCACTGTGCTGTATTTGAGAAATAGGTTAAATAATAGATATTCAGTTATTCTTTTCATATATGTAAAAGTAATTGAGTTTTCCTCTAAAATTGTCCCATCAGAGTAATATGCTATCCACATGGGTCCCATAGCACCATGTTATAAGTCTCTAATATACACAATGAGATTTACTTACAGAAAAACTCTTATGAAGTATGAGATATGTTTGTCAGAAATTTCTAATGTTTTAGTTAACATATAATACTTAACATGATGGGGAAAAATATGTTGCCTAAACATAGTGAATTTGAACATTTACAACATTTTCAAAGTTTCTAGTGAGAATGAGTTCAATTGAAAGGGAAAACCTCTTTCCCTTTGAAGTCAGTGTGTGTGTCTGTGTTTTTACAATAAACAACTCTACTTACCCGTAATTTTCAATCCGAGTTTCCCCTTAGGTTGGATTTATCAGCAACTAGTTGGGGAGCATAGCAAGTTACCATCATTTAGTTCTCCTGTCTAGGGTAATTAATGCATTTAGCTTTACTTGAAAGGGACTTAGAAATGGGATTTCAGGCTAAGCCTGGGGGTAAATTTTTCCTTCTGACACAAACAGGCACTAGTTTCAAACAAACTGAGATGAAGATAAAAGAGAAATGCCAATCCATTTTCCCAATGTCCTTCTCTGTACACAATGGCAAAGAAACCTCCCAATGTCCCTTTTTGTACATAAATGGCATATAACGCACTCAGATTTGAAAGGCACTGTAGATACACAGGGATTTCTAGACAGTATTAGGAAAGATGATGTGACTAAATAAGAGGGCTTCATGTTTGCCAGAAGTCCATCTTGTCATCTGCCCTTAGGCTTGCTGCACATTATATTGGGGTTTTGTTTGTTTGTTTGTTTTTTATTTGCAACTATTCCTTGGGAAAGGAAAAACTTAGATGGTCTTTCCTAAATATTTTGTTTCTTTTCTTTGTCTCAACTGAACTTATGAAACGTTTAATATGTGCAACCAAAAGTATTTGTAAAACTGGACTATTTTAAAATTTTTAGTTATTACTAGTGGTGTGTGTGTTTGTGTGTGTATGATATAAAAGTAGGAGGTGGCAGAGCACACGTGCCATGGCCTATGTGCAGAAAACAGGACAACTTTGGAGGCTCCCTTGGTTCTCACCTTCCATCTTTGTGTTGGGATGGAACTTAGGCCACAAGACTTGCATTTTAGGGTGGCAAGTACCTTTACCAACTGGGCCATTTCTCCCTCCCCTCCAAAAAATAAATGTTCCTATAATAGTTATTTTAAATTTTTTATTAGTTATTTTACTTATTTACATTTCAAATGTTATCCCCCTTCCCAGTTTCCCTTCCACAAGTCCCCTATCCACTCCCACTCCCCCTGCCTCTATGAGGGTGCTCCCCTACCCGCTCACCCACTCTTGCCTCAGTGCCCTAGCATTCCCCTATCCTGGGTCATCAAGCCTTCACAAGACCAAGGGGCTCCCCTCCCATTGATAAGGCCATCCTCTGCTACATATCCAGCTAGAGCCATGGGTCCCCATGTGTACTCTTTGGTTGGTGGTTTAGTTCCTGGGAATATTGTGGGGTCTGGTTGGTTGATATTATTGTTCTTCCTATGGGGGTGTAAACCCCTTCAGCTTCTTTAGTCTTTTCTCTAACTTCTCCATTGGTGACCCCATTGGGGATACTGTGCTCAATCCTATGGTTGACTGGGAGCATCCCTCTGTATTTGTCAGGCTCTGGCAGAGCCTCTCAGGAGACAGCTATATCAGGCTCCTGACAGTAAGTACTTCTTGGCATCAGCAATATTGTCTGGGTTTGGTGTCTGCAGATGGGATGGATCCCTAGATGGGGCACTCTCTATATGGCCTTTCCTTCAGTCTCTGCTTCACTCTTTGTCGCTGCATTTCCTTTTGATGGGAAGAATTCTGGGTTAATATTTTTGAAGTGGGTGGGTGACTCCATTCCTCAACTGGGGGCTGTGCCTATCCATTGGATATGGTCTCTACAGGTTCTATATCCCCCAGAGGTTCCCAGGATCTATAATAGTTTTTAAAAACTATAGTCATATGTTTTATAATCCTAGTACTTGGGAGACTGAGGCAGGAGAATCACTGCCAATTTGATGCCAGCCTTGAATACATAGTGAAGCCCTATCTCATAAAAACATAACAACATAAAGACCACCTAAAGAAAGCATCTCTCTAACATTCACTTGTGTCTTGTCTTCAACATGCAGGGTGTGCTCTGTGCGGCTCCTTTGATTTTTATCATCCCCTCGGCCTGCTATCTGAAATTATCCGAAGAACCAAGGACACACTCAGATAAGATAATGGCCTGTGTCATGTTTCCCGTTGGGGCGGTGGTGATGGTGGTAGGGTTCGTCATGGCTATCACAAATCCTCAGGACTGCACCCACGGGCAGGAAATGTTCTACTGTTTTCCTGACAACATCTCCCTCACAAACATCTCCTGGTCTCATCTTCAACTGACAACACAACTTTCCCTTCGGAACCTCAGCATCTTTCAGTGAGCTGGCTGCTTTAAACACCACACACCTATGTTTGTCTCTTTGTCACAAAATCAAGAAATGTTTGTTCTTACTCTTTATGGCAATATGACAAAAAATAAAAAAATTGAATATATATTTTATCTTAAACTAGGACAGACATCTTATTTTGACTGTATTAATCTAATTAAGACGGACCAGTGAAGGTATAAGTACCTGCTTTCAGCCCTATAGTTATTATTATTATCTTGTATCTGAGCTACTGTATTGTGCTTCCAAATAAGTGAGAATATGTTAGAACTGGGGGTGAGCTTCTTCCAGAAAAACAAAATGTATAAAAGGTGTATAGAATGGAAGGGTGAGGGAAACGCAACTTTTAGATAGGATAGCTACCCCAGTAGCAAAGAGAACATCTCTATTGTAACTTAGGAAGCATCCCTTGTTTAGGGGGAAGTGGGTCTCTGGATGAATAAACAACACCATCCCCAATTATGAAGCACAAATAATAAGCTGGATGGGCAGAGAAAGCTCTGTGTGGGATATCAAATGATCTCTCGGCTTTTGCAGTTATGGTAATTTGATGAAAAAGCTATTTTGAAACAGAAAAATACACTCTTGCTGTTCTAAGGCAAAAGGTTTCAATCAGTTTGGACCATCCTGATGCTAATTATAAGACAATATGACAAGCAGAGATTATACAGACATATTTTTACAATATAATAAATGGGCCAACTATCCCGAGGATCTATATTAAACTGTTTTACAGTAGTTTTGATCAAGTGGTGAGTGGTAAGTCATCTGACAGCACAGTAGGCCAAGCAATGGTTCTCAACCTTCCTAGTGTTGTGACTCTTTAACCTCATGTCGTGGTAACCCTCAACCATAAAATGTCCTTCATTGCTACTTCATAACTGTAATTTTGCTGCTCTTACTAATTGTAATGTAAATATCCGATATGCAGGATATCCAATATACAACTTTTGTGAAAGGGTCGTTCACCCCACGAAGGGGTGGAAACCCACAGGTTCAGAACCTCTGGCCTAAAAAAAGGTAGATAGATGACTCAGCATTAGGAGAAATCTCCGCTATATCAGAGGACCAGAATCAATTCCCTACACCTACATCAGGGTTCTAATACATGCCTGTAACTACAGTTCTAGGAGATCTAAAATCTCTGGCCTCCTTGAACATTTGTGCTGATATGCACATACCTAAACATACACATAATTGAATAGAATACAAATAAATCTTAAGTAAAGAAAGATCTCAAGAATCCCCAGGAACATATACTAACAGGCCCAGTGGCTGATGGTAGGTTTTGTTTCAGGAAAGAATCACCCATGTCATTGAGCTAATACAAGCTCTGTTGACTATATGATTTTCCAATATTTAATTTTATAATTTTTTACCATCCTACCAAGAGTCATATGTCTAAACCATTATGCTCTTTTAAGAATAAGTACATGCTTTTAGAATGGTGCATATTAAGAACAGTTATGAGAATACTTTCATCCCATGCTAATGAAATGTCAGAGATGTTTGCAGCAGGTTATACATAGATCACTGAAGACTGAGAAGCGCTGGCCCACCATGCACTTATTAGAAAATGTCATCAGGACCCAAGAGTGAACACAGCGCATCAAGGACAATGCAATTTAATACTTAGCAATCTATCGTCTTGTACTTTGGGTATTGTTTCAGACATTTTAATCTTGAATCTGCAGCCAGATGAACAATTCCCTGGTAGGAACCGAATGCATCTTTAATATCTAATAGATATGTGTTTGTTTGTTGTTAAACAAATGGAAAAGAACACCACCTTTGACCCAGTTATCAGGAGCATTATTACCAACATCTTTCACATTGTGATAGGATGAAGTTTAGGGACTCAACGTTGTTTTGTAGAAATGCAGAATGACAGAATGGTCAAATAAAGCCTAAACCTTCCATCTTCACGAGTCCTGCCTTCACTTAGTAAGACTTCGCTACCAAAGTTCTTCTTCCATAATGCTCACAAAGTAACTCACAGACTGTCATTTAATTGGTTAAGCTGTCATACCTTTAAAACTTCTGAAATGTCTCCTAAAGGTTAGAGAGGCATTGGTGAGAATGGAGTTTGGACACTCCAAAGCACACATCAAGAGCACATTTCCATGAAATATGCATGTATATGTATGTACACACAGGTAATCTTCCTTTCTTATAGACCATTTTCAGTGGCAGCAGCGAAGGTGACAGCTGCACAGGTGACAAGTAACACCCCTCACCTCTTTTCTTTCCTATGAAGAGTCTAAGTCTAGGTGAGCCAAGAAATTCCTATTTCTTTGCTAACATCATACACACACACACACACACACACACACACACACACTTAAGGTCAAGTATCTTAGACAGGAACAAGCTCCAGGTTTATGTGTTCAAACCTGCTCAGGGAATAACCCATGGACCAGGTGTGGCAGCATATGCCTCTAATCCCAGTACTCAGAAGACTTGTAATTAACTACAACAAGAAGATAGCCTCCATATATACATATTTATATATAGATATGTGTATATATACACATATGTGTATGTGTATATATATGTGTGTATATGTGTGTGTGTGTGTGTGTGTGTATGATGTATATCTAATCAGGAATTGAGACAAGGAGGATTCCACATTCAAAACCAGCCTAGGCCAAAGAGTAAAAGCTAGCCAACTTAGGCAACTTAGAGCTTGTCTCAAAATAAAGAGTAAAAAGAAGGCTTAAGAATATAGTTCCACTATAGCCAAATATGAATGAAACCCAAAGTTCAATACCCAGGATAAAAGAAACAAAGTGTGGTGGTTTGAATATGTGTGGCCCATGGGAAGTGGCATTATTAGGAGGTGTGGCATTGTTGGAGGAAGGGCATCACTGTGGGAGTGGACTTTGAGAGCTTCCTATAACTGCCTGAGGATGCCAGTCTCTTTGCTGGATGCAGCTGGATCAAGATGCAAAACAGTCAGCTTATTCTACAACACTATGTCTGCCTGGATGCTGCCATGCTTCTTGCCATGATGTTAATGGACTAAACCTCTGAACCTGTAAGCCAGCCCCAATTAAATGCTGTCCTTTATGCAAGTTGCCTTGGTCATGGTGCCTCTTCACAGCAGTGAAACCCTAACAAAGACACAAAACATTCTTATACTCTGGAGAGTTCATACAGAATTTAGCAGAATAACAGATCAAACATACAGAATGGAGCAGAAACACCATCAGCACGAGAACACATTGACCAGAATAGAGTTTGAGTTATCGATGAAAGCAATGGCTTTCAAACTTCGGAATCTGCCAGAATCACGTGGAAGACTTCATTCAACAGACAGTAGGGCCTCTCCCCAAGGTTTCCTTCTCTGTAGTGGGGTCTGAAGATTCACAGTTTTGAAAAGTGGCCGTGTGATGCCTGGTATTGTTGGTAAAGGACTACATTTTTTATAAGCTTAGTGTTTGGGCAAAGAAAATGCTAGATGAAGACGTCTACTTACAGGATGAGAGTGCCAGAGAGAGAAGTCTGTTTAGGAGTTAGGACAAAATGCCATTAAGATGTAGGGAGGGGCAAGGTATTAAGAACAAAGGGGCCAGAGAGACTATAACCTAGTCAACACAGTGGGGCAGCTGAAACACAGTGGGGTAGCCTGTCAGCTTCAGGGAACAACTCTGACTTTCATAGCCCTCACTGGAAGACAGAAGAAAATACACCAGTTCCTCAAAAGTATAGAAAGATTTCCAAGGACGTAACTTTTCAATAGAATGACCTGCCTCAAATATTTCATGAAATTGTATAAGTAAAACATACTAGGAATTGGGATCATTGTTCTTGATGAAATCATGCAGATAAAGAATTAATACTGCTCTCATTTATAACTATTTTTCCATGAATGATGGTTCATCTACAATAAACATTCCCAATAGGCATTTTCCTTGTATTATTATTCACTTAGAGCAATGTATAAGTGTGCCATTAAAGCAAGACTACACTGGTCAATCAGCGCTGGGTTTGGTCTGTCCTTCGTTCTCAACTGTAGCCTGATTCCAATCTTTACAAAATTATATCCACACACAAGCAAGTCCCCTAATCTGAGCATTTTGCCTTCACACTCTTTGCTTCTCTAAAAATTAATTTGTATCTCACGTCAAGAACCACCTTACTAAACCTACATTTTGACAGCATTGCTTGCTTGCTCAAAAATCTTTCCTGGAATAAAGTACAAATTCCGTTGGAATTATTCAAAATTTGTACTAAATGGCTACAATTTTCTTGTGCAGCCACATGGGCCATGACTACAAGACAAGGACCCCATTATCCTAACATCAGTAACCATTTCTCTGCACTGAAACTGTTCTGAGTACATTTCAGACTTGTTCCTGAAAACATACATTCCTAAACCTGATAAACAAATTCAGCAAAGTGGCTGGATATAACATCAACTCAAACAAATCAGTAGCCTTCCTCTACTCAAAGGATAAACATGCTGAGAAACAAATTAGGGAAATGACACCCTTCCCAATACCTTGGTGTGAATCAAACTAAGCAATAGTGATTAAAAAAACAAAAAAACAAAAAAACAAAAAACTGAATGGTATTGGTACAGAGAAAAGCAGGAAGATCAATGGAATAGAAATGAAGACCCAGAAAAGAACCCACATGCCTACGGTCACTTGATCTTTGACAAAGGAGCTAAAACTGTCCAGTGGAAAAAGGACAGCACTTTCAACAAATGGTGCTGGTTCAACTGGAGATCAGCATGTAGAAGAATGCAAATTGATCCATTCTTATCTTCTTGTACAAAGCTCAGGTCCAAGTGGATAAAGGACCTTCACATAAAACCTGATACACTGAAACTAATAGAAGGAATACTATAGAACGAAAGAACATACATGGTATGCACTCACTGATAATTGGATATTAGCCCCAAACATTGTAATACCCAAGATACAACTCACAGACCACATGAAGCTTATGAAGAAGGAAGATCAAAGTGTGGGTGCTTCGGTCCTTCTTAAAAGGAGTAACAAAATACTTGTGGGAGCAAATATGGAGACAATGTGTGGGACAGAAACTGAAGGAGGGGCCATCTGGAGACTGCTCTACTTGGGTATCCATCCCATGTGCAGTCACCAAAGGCAGATACTGATGTGGATGTCAGGAAGTGCATGCTGACAGGAGCCTGATATAGACGTCTCCTTAGAGGTCTGCCAGAGCCTGAAATATACAGAGGCAGATGCTCACAGCTAACCATTGAACTGATCATGGTGTTCCCAATGGAGGAGTTAGAGAGAAGACTGAAGGGCTGAAAGGGTTTTTGTCCCCCATGGGGAGAGCAACAATACCAACTAACCAGAGCTAAACCACCAGCCTGGGAACACATAGGGAGGGACCCATGGCTCCAGCTGCATATGTAGGGGAGGTTGGCCTAGGTGGGAGAGGAGATCCTTGGTCCTTTGAAGGCTGGATGCCCCAGTGTGGGGGAATTCGAGGGTGAGGAGGTGGGAGTGGGTGGGTGGGGGCACATCCTCATAGAAGCAGAAGAAGGGGGTATAATATAGGGGGTTTCTGAGTCAGGGGTTATATGGGGAAGGGGATAATACCTGAAATGTAAATAAAATATCCAATAAAAAAAAAGAAGTTAGTCCCTGGTTCTTCCCCAGCCCCATGCTCCCAGAAATAAGACTCAGACTCAAAATAGATTTATAAATACCATGGCCATATAGCTAGGGTCTTCCCTGACTAGATATAACTTAAAATATCCCATTGACTAGCCTCCATTCTGCCATGTGTCTGGCTACCTGTCAGACGTTCAGCTTGTTACATCTTCCTGGCAAAACTCCTGCTTCCTTCTCTTCAGAATTCTTTCTCCTCCATGTCCCACCTTCGAGTTCCTTGCTTAGTCACAGGCCATAAAGCTTTTAATTGTCAGGTGATGCATTCATACAATGCACAAGATATTCTCTCTACAATGGTTCTCTCTATAAACAGCAATGTAGACGAAAGGCTGAGTTCTATGTCCTTAGGTTTGATGTTCTCTGCTGCCTCAAAACAGTGCAAAATGAGTTCAGTGCCATCGCATTAATTTTTGTTTTGTTTTCTTTGATTTTTTTTTTTTTTTTTTTTTTTTTTTTTTTTTGAGATAGGGTCTTACTTAGCGCAAGCTGGCTACAAACCTGCTATGCAACTGAAGATGACCTTGGACTTTTCTGGTCTTCCTGCCCCTACCACTTGAGTGAAGATCAGATTATAGGCAAGCACCACTGACCTGGGGACACTATTCCAGAAACATAGATAAACATATATGTGTCTTTCCATAAAGTCAGAATTTATTGAGCAACAATAACTTTGTAAGGCTTAACAGTTTCAATGACACTGATTTGCCATAGAATGCCTAGCTTTGCCAAGGTGAAGTCAAACTGTTTTATTTCAAGATTAACTACTAATGGACTCTCAGATCACACAGTAAATATATCTATACGTCTGTATGCATATATATGGTTTATGAGATGAATCCAGACTTTAGCAGCTTTCATGGGGTTTCAGAAGCAAGAAAGAGGCTATAATGAGATAGCAGACAAGCCAGTGCCATGAGGGAGCTGCTCCAAGAGCTTTAGAGTCAGATTTAGGAAGAAAGCTGCCGAGTTCAGCTTCAAGGTGAAATGCTGGAAGTAAATCAGCAGCAGGAAACTTCCGGCCAGTCCAGGTCTACCCAGGCAAACAGTGAACCTGTGGGCAGACAAGCAGTCAGGTAGGCTCCTTTAACAACAGGGAACAGAGCTAAGCCAAAGATCCAGGAACAGCTGGGAGTCCTCGGTACTTGACACATACCAGGTAGCAGATGATAGGTTAGTATGAAGCCATATTATCATACAGTAAGGTGTCTGGTATTTTATGAGGTCTCTGTGGTGGAGTACACACCCTTTTCTTGTCTCACATGTCTGATAAGTTCTTGGGCCTGGTTTCCCAGATATGATTTCAATATATCCATGTGCTCCAAAACTCTCAGTTCACCCCATTCTACTTACAGGGTAGCTACCTTTCTATTTCCAGGAATAAGTCATTTATCATTCTGTGTTGGGTGGGTGGATGGTGAGTCATCTTTCTTCAAAATGAGGTCAAAATTGCTTGTAAATAGAGTTTTCTAGGGCAAATCAGAGCTTGAAAAACCACCATTTCATACAACATAGAATACATTAGAATGGGACATAGCATTTCAACAGTCATTGTGCCAAGATTTTTACTTTTTGCTCCAAGCTTTAAAAATATACAAGAGAAGAAAAGTAGCTTTAAATATTGAGGAAAATTGGGAGATCAAACCCAAGGGTTTGTTGGAGGGGCTGTCTGAGTGCAGAAACACAGCAGGAGCTGTTCAGAGACCATATGACCTTTCGAAGTACACTTTAAAAAGAAGCCATTAAAATGTTGGATTCATGTAAAAAGTTTCCTAAGAATAAATAATTTTCTGAGTGTAACTTAAATGTTATCTGAGGATGCCTGGTCCCCAGATGATTTACTTAAGCTTCATCTTAAATCCCATTCTACAGTACAGAGGGGACTGCACTATAATTTCTGTAAATCTTCTGGTTTGCTTTCTCACACTCTCTTGGCTGCTGTAGACCATAACTCCTCTTTTGCATAAATCTCCACAATACTCTTGACCAGTGTTTTCCTAATACTGCAATGTTTTAATAGTTTCTCATGTTGTGATGACCCCCCCAAATATAAAATAATTTTTGTTGCTACTTTATAACTGTAATTTTGCTACTGTTAAAAATTATAATATAAATACTTAATATTCAGGATATCTGATATATGACCCTTATGAAGGGGATGGTGACTCCCAGGTTGAGAGTTGCTATTCTAGTCAGAGAATATACAACTTTCTCACCATTTATCTAAAAAATGAACTCACTTTAAGAAGTGTATCCATTTTCTACCAAGAAGTAGAACAACAAGAATTGCCTCTTTTGAAGCCTGAGTCCTTTCAGGGGTCCTTCTACCAACCTTTGGTCTTTGCCATTTAAGTCCCACCTTTACTCTTTCCGTTTTTCATTTTTGAAATGCACAAGGAAATACTTTCTCTACCTTCCTTAGGGGGCCCCCAATACTTGCAGCCTCTAGAAGCTCCCCGACCCCAACACACCCATTCATTACTCCATACTTTGTCTCTTTCACTTTCCAAAACAAAAAGTATTATTCTCCTCTTAAGAATGATTCAGATATAAGCCATCAATGGAACTGTTTTCCATTCCCTGATATATATGTTCTTGGTCATTTATATCCTGAACTGCATTATAAGAAATGAGAAAACCGGGCTTCCAATTTGTATGAAAGCAAAACCTGGGCTCCTAGTTTTAAGTAAGAGCTGCTCCATCCAGCCAGAATGAATAGCTCCCATAATGTTGACATCGTGCACTGGCCCACATAGTATAAACCATGCTCTCTCGGGCCTTAATCGCTTTTCTTCAGCTATTGTATTGTTTCACCTAATACTCTCTCTTCTTTAAACACCAGCTGTATGTCTGTGTGCTTAACCTGCTGGATAAAAATAGTTCCTCACAGCTAGATTAGTGCTACAGCCCAGTCGTAATAGATCAACATATGTTATAAAATGACTGTACTCCCTAAATTTATCTGCTTTTCAAAATTATCATCTCTGGAATGCTGTTATGGTATTGGACATATTGTTGATTTTCTTTTGTTTAGAGCAGATACATCTGGGCTGTAGACAGAGCTCAGTGATATAGCAGTTGTCTAGCAGTGCAGGGCCTGGGGTTCAATCTGCTTCACAGCAAAATAAAATTGAAATTTTTAAAGAAACTATGAAATATGTACCTTCATTAACATTGGAGAGTCAGTTAGAGGATCAAAACTAATCTTTAGGAAATCTGATTCCAAGAAAATAATAATGATGCCTGTAGTGGTTTGTATATGCTTGGCTCCAGGAGTGGCACTTTTCGAAGGTGTGTCACTGTTGGAATAGGTGTGTCACTGTGGGTGCAGGCTTTAAGGCCCTCATCCTAGCTGCCTTAGAAGTGAGTATTCTGCTAGCAGCCTTCAGCTGAAGATGTAGAACTCTCAGCTCCTCCTGCACCATGCCTGCCTGCATGCTGCCATGTTCCTGCCTTGATGATAATGGACTGAATCTCTGAACCTGTAAGCCAGCCCCAATTAAATGTTGTTTTTCAAAGATTTGCCTTGGTGATGGTGTCTGTTCACAGCAGTAAAATTCTAACTAATATAATGCCTTTTCCTCCCCATCACTCCAGACTCTAAAGGAATCTTAAGTTGATACCCATCTCTCCTTCACTCTGGGGGCTCCCTAGCCTTTACAGCAGATGATAACTTTTCTTCCTCTGCAATTTGTGAATATCCCACACAAATGGCATCAAAGGAACAACCCAGTATTGAATAAACATTCTGATGCATTGTAACTGACCAAAGTTACTGTGAGAGACTCCTTAACTTAGTGAACCTTCTGTTCTGGATAACAGAGGTCTGACAAGTGTGTTATCCACATAATGAGTGTAATACCCTCAACCCCTCCTCCCTTGCTGAGCTTCTGCCTTCTGCTTAGTGTGTCTGTCTGTTGAGGTAAAATACAGCTGCTACTTCTGGCTATGTGACCTTTGTAAAGTACATGGTAAACAAAAAGTACACGGTGATTAAACAGCCAAGAACATGAACCCTACAGCCATCCATGCTCCCTTCTTTCCTTTCTTCCTTTTATGCATTTATACATATATGTGTGCATGTTTGTTTATGTGCACAAGCAAATACATGTGTGTGTGTATGCATGTGTAAGCCAAAGGTGAACTTTGAGATATTTTTCTTTAAATGGTATGTTTTATTTTGTTTTAGAGATACATTGTTTCAGTGGAACCTGGAGTTTTCAGGATTAGATGAGGCTAGCTTGGCAGTGAATTCAAACTATTCTCCTATCTCTCTCTCTCTCCAGCACTAGGATTGTAAGCAGACAGCACTCTCTCTGGCCTTGTCTCTGTTTTTCTCTGCCTCTCTCCATCTCTCTGTCTCTCTCTCTCTCTTTTATTTCTCTCTCTTCTCCCTCCATCCTTATTTATTTATTTATTTATTTATCTATCTATTTACTTATTTATTTATTTCAACATCATCTTATTAAGTAGCCCAGGCTAACTTTGAAATCCTGACTCTCCCACCTCAGTCTCCAAAGCACTGACATGGAACTGTTGAGACTCCTGTGCAAGAAACCAGCTCCCATTCTTTTATTCCAACAATTTTTCCTGCTTTTCTACTTAAAGGAGAGGTTATGTGGAGAGACATTAAATCACTTAATAGTTATAGTAAATAGGTAATTAAATTTCATAGTTGATCTTCTTCTATAGAAAGGAATTCCCCCCAAAGCAGAAAGGAGCACAGATAATAATGTAAATGCATAGAGCCAACAATTGGGTTCACGGGTTTACAGTACTGTATATTGGATTAATATCTGAGAGGTGGGGCTGAGAGGACAGCTTGGTTTGGTGGTTAAGAGCACTGGCTGCTCTTCCAGAAGACCTTGGTTCAATTCCCAGGCCTCACATATCCACTAAAAACCTCTTCTGGCCTCTGTGGGCACTACATGTTTGTAGAGCACAAAGACACATTTAAGTAAAAACTCCCCACACATAAAGATCTGAGAGCTGTTTGTTCTGCTGGAACTCACAAAGTATGGTCTGGACCAGCAAAAGAGTTGAGTTGAGTTGGACCCCTTGGGTTCCTTCAGTCTTCCATGTGACAGAGTCTGAGAAAAAAGTTCCAAGGTATGGTGGTGTGAATGAAAAATGTCCACCATGGATTGTATACTCTCACATTTGATCCTCAATTGGTGGTACTACTTGGAGAAGTTATAGAACCTTTAGGGGCAAACCCTTGCTGTAAGAAGTATGCCACAAAATACTGGGCTTGAGGGTTCATAGCCTCATCCACTTCCTGTTCTCTCTCTGCTTCCTATGTTTGGATGGAAATATGAGTCACAGCCAGATTTTTGTTCTTGCCTCCACCCTATGCCTTCCAGGCTGTGAGGGCTTTATCTCTCTGGAACCATAAAGTAAAATAAGCCATTGGTTCTTTAAGTTGCTTTTGGTCATGGTATTTTATCACAGGAACAAAAAATAACTAACACTATCTTAGTTAGAGTTTTCATTGCTGTGAAGAAATAGTATAGCTAAGGGTACTCTTATAAAGGCTGATATTTAATTGGGGATGGCTTACAGTTTCAGAGGTTTAGACCACTATCATCCTGGTGGAAGCATGGTAGCCTGAAAAGAGACATGTTGCTCGAAGAGTTGAGAGGTCTACATCTTGATCTGAAGGCAGCCAGGAAACTATTTCCATAGGCAGCATGGAGAAGGGTCTGAATCACATTGGCCAGACTTGACCATATATAGGAGAACTCAAAGCCCCACCTCCAGTGACACACTTCCTCTAACAAGGCTATAGTCCTCCAATAAGGTTATACCTCCTAATAGTGCCACTTCCCATGGCCAAACATATCCAAACCACCACAAATACATAAGGGTAAACCTCAACCTTGTCATAATTTGTTTTATTTGAATTTTCAAAAAAAAGGTATGTTGTGTGTGTGTGTGTGTATGCACTCATGCACGTATGCAAGCACAAATATGCCATGTCGTGCATATAGAGGTCAGAGGATAACTTTGTGGAGTTAGTTCTCTCCTTCAACGTTTATGTCGATAATACTCAGGTCATTAGGTTGGCAGTAGGTGATAGCCATCTTACCATCCATATTTGAACATCTTATGCTTACTGTCCTCATCAATAAAATGAAGAAATAATTAAATAATTATATGAGAGATTTTCTGCTTAGTGGTCATTTTAATTAATTCTACCCATAATTTGTGTTTTCTTTCATTTTTTCTTGTAAGGGGGGGTTGGGAGGGGAAGGGGAGGGGAGGAAAAGGAGGAAGGGGAGAGGGGAGGGGAGGGAAAGGGAGAGGGAGTGAAAGGGAGAAGGACAAGATTTCCTCTACATTTGTGCTAAGAGCATATTCAAACAATTGATGGAAAAATTTCTCCTCTATTCAAATGATCAGGTTATAAGTGGAAAGAGAGTAAAAATATCACCATTTTATGGTTCTCTGATAAATAGACCTAAACACAGATCATCAATTGTTGCAAATATATATATATATTATGCAAAGAGCAAAGCTTGATATCATCACCAATAGAAGATGGCAACTCCACTTATACAGTAGCAAAAAAATATAGAATAACATTTTAATTTAATTTAGTCTTTAAATCTAACTTCCAGAGTAGGTGTGTGAGAGCCATGGTGATAGATACAGGGAAATGGAAGAGAACTTGGATGTTAAAGAATCAAAGATGTGCTGAGTGATCACAGCGGACTATAAGCGGGGGTTATTACATTATGCTGTTTTGTAGCTCTCTGACATTTTCAACAATACTTTTTAAAAAAATCAAAACACTTTGGGAAGATCACTCAGAAAGGTATGAATGTAATCATAACAACACTTTAGGTCCACAGAGAAGAAGTTGTATTAAGGCACAGTGGGCGGGCATGATTCTTTTGCTGACTTTAAAACTGTGTTAGCTCATAATCTTTGGTCACAGTAAAAGAAAAAAAAAAAGGTTTTCATTCATGAAATATCCATGCCCTGCTTAATAAAGATCTGTGTATTATGATTGGATAGCCATGACTCTTGGAATGGCTGTGATACATTCTTGGCTATCAAAATGAAATAAATGCAACTTTATTAAGTTTTTGATTAGTATAAAAGGAATGGGTTTCACTGTAATATTTATGCATTATACAAAATTATTCTTTGTTTTTTCTTGCTCACCTCCAGTTTTCCTCTACCCCCCAACTACTTGCTGATTCTCATCTTCCCACAAATAGCTGCCTCTTTTACTTCATGACATTTTATTACTCTCTCATGTTCACCCTTTCCCCTCCTGTAGACTTCTTATCCACATGGTCCCCTTTCTGGTTTCATGTGCTACCCACAGTTACACACCTACACGCAACACAAATATAGATATTATATGAGAGAAACATGTTATTTTTCTTTCTAAGCCTGACTTACTTTCCCTAAAACTCAATAAAAACAATTCTTTTCTATCATCTGTGTCAAGGTAAAGCTGGGTATCTCCTTCATAGCCACCAGCTTTCAGAAACTCATTGAACAATGGAGGCAAGCTTTGTATTTTCTATGAGAAGCCCATGGCCACAGAAGTAGCTGCCGGTGCTCTGGGTGAAGAGTGGAAGGGTTATGTGATCTGAAGAAGTGGCAGGAAGGATAATCAAGGTTTCCCCAAGAAGTAAGATATCTCAACCCATGGCAGAGTGCAGGGGTTTGTATGACCACCACAACCAGCAGAGTAACAATCCTCAGGAGCCAAGAAGGTAGTTTGGTTCAACGCAACTTAAGGAGTTGGTATTGGTTCAAACTTTGAGAGTCAGATCCCGAGTAGTTTATTTTAGGCATATTTAAGCACAGTGATGGTTTGGTAAGAACTTTCCTGGTAATAATTAACTCATTCCTGAGAGCACAGTAAAATTTAAGACATGAGTATATCAAAACTCAAGTACAAGTGACACCTTCAATAAAGATAGGTTCTATAGATTGACAAGCTCATGCTGTGGGTCTTGGGAGTGTGGTCTGGTCTCTATCACACAGACAGCACAAAGGTTACCAGGCTATTAACCATGTCTGTTCCCAGCCTCCTGGAGGGAAAACAGATTATGCATTCCTCCCTTTGAAGAGACAATGCTGTGTTTTAACATTCCTGGTTCCCCTGGTGCTTATCGGTAAGATGAAGATCCTCCTTGCCTCCCTTTTCTGCCTCCTGTGAGTAAGCAAAACTCTTTTACAGATCAAGTCTGTTTGAGGATACACAGTGGATGCCCAGCTGAGTGTTCTCAACTTGGTTATTGTAAAGAAAGGAGAAGGATGTTCCTGGACTGACAAATATGACTGTGCCTTAGTGGTGTGGCCCAGAGGATCTAGAAAAACCCTGATGCTTTTCAAGCTCTCTAAGATGATGAGGTCCATCAATATGTTGTCAGAAAGCCCTTAAAAAAGAATGTCAGAATCCCAGGACCAAAGCACCCAAGATTCAGTGTATTATTACTTCATGTGTTTTGCAACTCAAATACTGCTGCATTACTTTGAAGAAACAACTAGGAAAAAAACATAGAGAAGGCTTCAGAATATGTTAAACTTCTGGCAAAAAGAATGAAGGACACCAAAGAGAAATACCAGGAGCAGAGTGCCAGGAGATGTGGACTGTCCACACTTTGAGAGAGCTTCTACTTCTCAGCCTGATTGCAGTCAAATGAGAATCCTTAAGACTAACGAGTAAATAATCAAACCTTGAAAAGAGAAAATCAATGAAAACAACTTGACTAAAAATGGCCCCCAAATAGATACCTTGCAAGTAAAGAGGCATATAGATTGCACATAGTGATGAGAAGATTCTTGTGGTTTTATGTCATCAGGGAAACACAAAGTGAGATATCACTCCACACCCACTAGGCCAAGCCTTATGACAGCACCAATTGTAGATAAAAATCGGAAGCCACAGGACTCTCATTCTTTGCTGGTGAGAACTCAGATGATTCACTTTGGAAGACAGTTTGGCAAGCTTCGTACAGAACAAAGCATACACTTACCATAGCATCCAGCAATTGTGTGTTCCCTAGTAATCACCCAAAGACATTGAAAGTTATGCTCCCCTAAGACCTGCACTGCACTTAAATCTCTATAACTTTATTGATAATTGTCAAAACTGTAGAGCAAAGATGATTCTTTGCACTTGGTAGGGTAGATAAACCAATAACCTGAGATGCACACAATTTCATTGGAAATTGGAATGGTTTTTTAGTATTTGGAATATTATTCAAGGATAAGAAATGAGCTATTGAGTAATGAAAATACATGGAAGTAACAAGTTCACACTATAAAGTAAAAGAAGCAACCTGAAAAAGTCACACACTATATGAGTTCAGTTGCATAGCACTGTCAGCACTGTAGAGACAGTCAGCAGATAGTTGGGATGAAGAATTATGGAGAGGGGATGACCAGGTAGACCTCAAGGTACTCCTTTGACTTTATAACACTTTATGATATACAATAATGGATATGTGTCACTATACATTGGTCCAGTAACACTGGGTAATCCCAGTGCAAAGTGGTAGATGGGTGATGCTGATGTGTAGAGATTTGTTAGTGTAACTGCACTGCTCTAGTATAGAAGCCTGACTATGGAGAATCCTTTGCATGTGGGTGTGTATGGAGAAACCTCTATCCCTTCCTTTTAATTTTGTTATGACTCTCAAACTGCTATAAAATACAAAATTCATAAAGTGAAATATACATGAAAATATCATCATTGAGTATTCTTTCTGAGCTCTTCTCTTTCTAACATTAAAAATAAACTTTGGTAGAATCTAGCCAAAGAGAGATTAGCATCTATCCATGGGAAGAGATAATTATTACCTGCTATGAACTTTTACATAAGTATAGTTCACAAACACACAGCACATCTAAGTCTTACAGTGTCCAATTGCATAGCTTCAATAGACCTTTCTCTTCATGATGATTCCTCTAATTCTTATTTTAGAAAGGTTTCTTCATAACCACAATGGTCAGGTCATTCCCACCAAGACCACACAAGGGCATCTCTTGTCTTTGACTCTTCTCCCTTTTCTTCCCAGGCACACCCAGACACACGGTTCACAACAACATAGCAGCATTAGGACGGAGTAACACACAGCCCTCACTGAGGACCACAGAACTATAGGCTGAAAGAGGAGTCAAAAAGGCTCCGAATTTCTATTAAAGTGTGAGAAAACTTCAGAAGACAAATTTCACAAGGTGAGGTAATTTGCACAAAAGAATCACGTTCCTTAGTAATTTTGGCACAGGTTTAAAGCCTTCCACAGTGTTCTTGGATAGCTTCATGTTCCTTTCCCTTGGAGGCAGCTGGCCCCTCCTTTGGACTTCACCCAAGGTCATTGTCCTTAACGCTAAGTTTGCCATCATTCCAGGCCTCTGTGGAGGTTTACTTCCACATTCTTCCTTGGTCCCTGGAGAGCTTCTTTCTAGACTGTGGCCAACTCAAATTCAGTACACACAAACACACACACACACACACACACACACACACACAGGCTCCTCTCCAGCCTGTAGCCAACACAAGTGCACTGCACTTACACAAACCTTTTCCCAGCCTGGTACCTACTCAACAGCACTGGACTCTTCCCATGGAGATTGTTCTAGTAACTCCTATCTGTGCTAAGGACTCTCTGACCAGCCTTACTCCAGAGCAGGGGCACTATCCAGTTTACATGAGATAAGTAAGTATCCTTAGCCTTCCACACACAGCATGGCCTGGGTCTTAGTTATTTCATGTTTTGTTGTTGGTGTAGGGTTTTTTATTTCCTTTCCTTTCTCCTTCCTTCTGCCTCAGTTTTACAGACCACCAAAATAGTAGTGACAGCTAAAGTTACCCCTGAGAGGCTGAGAACCAGGTAGTTGCTCCATCCACAAGACCAGGGGTCACAACAGTCCCAGTCTTAGGAGACTTTCTGCTGTGCCAGCTGCCTCCAAAGGAAAAGAACTCAAAGCTATCCAAGAATAGTCGGTGGAAGGCTTTAAACCTGTGCCAAAAGTTGCTCCATCTACAAGGCCAGGTGTCTCAGCAGTTCCAGTTCATAATGCAGCCTGGCAGTGAAGGAAGCAGCAGCAACAGCAGCAGGCAAGTCAATCAACTCAGCAGCAAGCGTGAAGGCCAAGGGAGCAAACGGTGAGCAAGCTCCCTTCGGACACACCCCTTTTCATCTGGAGCATTACCAGAAGGTGCCATCCACAGTTATGGTTGGTCCTCCCTCATCTGTTAAAGCAATCAGTCTGGGCAGTTCTTCAGGTGAGGCTCTGCATTCAGGAGATTCTAATTTTACAAGAGTTGACATTAAGCCAAGTATAATAAGCATCATCCTTTGTAATACCTCTGATTCACCTATTGCATATGGTCCTCTTGACCTCTTCACACCAAGTAGCAATCAGTTTCTTTGAAAATGCTCAAATCTGCAGACACCCTTGGGCTAGTAAACCCTTCCTCAAAGTGGAACCCCTACTACAGACTCTTTGACCCAATAAAACACGAAGAACTATATGCCCAAATGCAGATTTCTGATAGCCAAGAATATGCCTTTTTCAATGACTTACTTGAGCAGCCAGGGCCCTTTCTGACCATCATCTCCGGGCAGTGAAACAGATATGCTTGAGAAGTATACCCTCAATCCTGGAGAAACTCATACTATATCCCCACTTATGTTAGAGTTTATCAGCTGAGCTTCTGCCTCCAAGTGGGTAAAATCTACAATACACTTTAAGCTCCCTGTAGAATTGTGGGATGCTGTTCTTTCATCTGAACTGATTTTTGCTTCTTGCTTTCCTCCTTCCTTCACCTCCTCTACTCCCTTATTAGCTTCTCAAAGGGGTATGTGCTTAACAAACCAGGGATATCAACATAGGAATGCCTACCTCAGAGTCAATGTCAGAAGATATCCACTGACACAGTGTATGCTGTGAATGTTTTAGCATTAGTTATAGGCAATCTCCGAATTCTTTAAAATGAATTGCTCCAGATTAACTTAAAATTGAGAGGAGTTTGTAGCTGCATTCTTGCCTGAAGACTATAAAGATAAAATTACCCTCCGCACATTTTTCTGTGAATGTTGTGATGTTTTCTTTGGTGAGAATGTTTAAAATTTGTATTGCAGGAGCTAAAGAAATGTCTTAGGAGGTAAGGACTCTTGACTTGATGACTTGAGTCTCATCCTCAGTATCCATACAGTGGAAAGAGAGAGCCAACAGACTGCCTGCAGGCTGTGCTCCAGCTTCCACGGGCATGCCACAACACATCTAAGCCCATACTCCCTATCCCCACCAACATACTAAATAAATATTAAAAATTTGATTTCTTAAAAAGTCATACATTTAAAGAAGTAAGGCTTCTCTGTGTGTTTTTCGTATACATTTCAAGTGAAAAAAAAAATTACACTGAAGTTATCTATACAGAATCCTGCATATTAGCTCTTGGCCTCTCTCTACCTTTGCTCATAAAGGTGGACTAGGCTCCGTTGCATAGATAAGTCTTAGTACCCCTTCACATAATTGGCTTTGATTGACATGTCAATTTTTATATAATAACATTTCATATTTTAATTTTATACATCATATATTTAAAGTTTTATTACATTTTATTTATTTATGCAGGGGGGGAGGGTACATAAGTGCAATGGTAACCAAGTGAAAGTCAGTCTATCACCTCCTTCCACCATGTGGGCCCAGAGGTTGGAACTTGAAGAACCTTTCCCTGTAGAGCCATCTAGCTCTCCCTCACACAGTATGCTTTGTCTTCCATGTTATAAACGACTTTTTCAAATATACCAAGTACAGTTTATAGACGCAGTTCATTCTAAGTATACTCACTTTGGCTTTATTTTTCCAGTTTTGTCAGTTTTATGAATATAAGATACTCCAAACAATTTTAACTACACACTTAGAAAGAAGCAAATCTACGTATTACATTTATAAAGCTATATTTTCCCTTTCTTACTATTAATCTGAATCTTGGAGTTCATTTCCATGAAAATATACTAATTTAATAATAGTTTTGTGTTTCTTTTAACACAGCAATATGAAGCAAACTAGAAAAAAAATAGATACTGAAATGTGTGTCATTTCTCTTGGAGATGACAATAACATTACCACTGTAAGTATTTCAAAGGCTTTTACAGGGAGCATTGCTCAGTCTGGTCGCTACCTCAAAATGAATCATTAAATATATAACTTTTATTTGTGCATTAGTATGTACATAAAAAGAAACTTGTATTTGAAAATATTAGCAATTATAATAAATTTTGTATGCAATGTAGACAATAAAATCAAAGAGTTGGGATTATAGGTATGCACCACCATATTTGCCTACATTTCTCTCTCTCTCTCTCTCTCTCTCTCTCTTCTCTGTCTCTCTCTCTCTCTCTCTCTTGTCTCTCTGTCTCTGTCTCTCTGTCTCTCTCTCTCTTGTCTCTCTCTCTCTGTCTCTCTCTCTGTCTCTCTCTCTCTCTCTCTCTCTCCTTACATTCTCTTCTGGTGTACTACATTTGTATTACATGCATATAAAAGTGTGTGTGTATGTGCGTATGACTATGTACAGGCATGCACAGGGTGCTCTGCTCTACCCCTCTCTGCCTCATCCTCTGAGACAGAGCACACTACTGAACTTGATTAGTCAACGAGCCCTGGTGATCTACCTCTTCCCACTTCCACCCACCCCAGCACTGGGGTTACAGCTGCATGAGCAGCCACACCCAGCATCATAGGCAAATGCTGAGGACTGAATTCCACTGAGGCTACACTGAGCCATCTTCCCAGCTGTGATGGCTAAATATGGTTGTCAATTGGACTATATCTGGAATCAACTAAAACCCAAGCAGCTGAGTGTGCCTGTGAGGGGATCTTCTTAGATCATTTGAGGTAGGAAGACCCACCTAAATCTGCACCACACTTTCTGGTGGCAGCCCACATAAAAGGACATGGAATAAGAAAGTTTTTGCTTTTTGCCTGTTGCCCTCACTCGTAAGTTCATCTATCTCATTACTGATGCATTCCTTCACTGGTGTTAGAACATACTTCTTCAAGATTCCAATGTAGACTGAAGATCAACACTCCTTGGGAACTCCCTGAGATTCGAGCACCAGATTGGGACAGGGACTGTACAATTACTGGATCCTTGGACTTTCTGTCAGGTGATGTCCATTGTTGGATCACTTTGACCACTGCCTATAAGACCCTCCAATACACCATATACACGTAAACATACATATATATATAATAATATATATATATATATTTATGATTCTATTAATTATTCCTTTAGAGATCTCTGACTAATATAGTTGCCCAGATTCTGCTGCTTTGTATTGAAAAATCAGAATTCATGATTTGTCTTCTTAATAGGCAGAATCTGAAGCATAATACTTAGTGAATGTTATTTGATGATTTAAAAGTGTGAAGTTAGGTTTCTGTGATGGTTTGCATATGCTTGGCCCAGGGAGTGTGATATTAGAAGGTGTGGCCTTGTTGGAAGAAGTGTGTCACTGTGGGAGTGGGCTTGGAGACCCTCCTCCTAGCTGCCTGAGGATGCCCTGTCTGTTTCTGGCTTCCTTCCGATGAAGATGCAGAACTCTCAGCTCCTCCTGCACCATGCCTGCCTGGATGCTGCCATGCTCCCACCTTGATGATAATGGACTGAACCTCTGAACCTGTAAGCCAGCCCCAATTAAATGTTGTCCTTATAAGAATTGCCTTGGTCATGGTGTCTGTTCACAACAGTAAAACCCCAACTAAGACAGTTTCCTTCAGCATTGTGCTCATAACCTATTAAGTAAGGTCCTCATATTAAGTATTGCTAGAGTATAAAGCAAGCAAGTTTGTAGTTCTTATAGTATGATAGAGATGTAGAATTCAAATCTACATGTAATATCTCCTGAAAAAAAGAAATCATGTATTTTATTTCGCCAATTCAAGATTACAGAGATGGCAGATATTTCATGTTTGTTTATATAGGTCTAAACATCAATGAATCTTTGGTTTGTCTGAGATTTGCATTTATTGTCCTAAGTTGGTCTCATCCTGGGTATTTGACCACTTATATATGTCAGTTGTCATGAAGGCTTTAGTGGAAGAAGCTTGTGGTGGTTGAAATAAAAATGGTCCACCAGGCATTGCACTATTAAGAGGTGTGGCCTTGTTTGAGGAAGTAGTCACATGGGGAGGGAGGGTTTGTGGGTTCAGATGCTCAAGACAGATCCAGTGTGATTCTTCCTGCTGCCTGCTGATCCAGATGTAGAACTTTCAGCTATCTCTCCATCTCCATGTCTGCCTGCATGCCACCATGCTTTTTGCCATAATTGACTAAGCCTCTGAACTGTTAGCCAGTCCCAATTAAATACTGTCCTTGATAAGAATTGCCATGGTCATTGTGGCTTTTCACAGTAATAAAACTTTGACTAAGACAGGGCTATATAGGATCCTGAGGGCATTTGACTTTAATTTCTGCCTCTCTGTACTTCCAATTGCAAGTTGTCCTGATTCCTTGGAAAGAACATGGGATTTAAGGAAATATGTTTAAGAAACGGGACTCTGAGAAAAGAACTATATTTTCATATCAACTCTGGACAAAAAGGGGCTTGGTGTTCTGAGATGTTCACTCATTTGTGGAGAAGTATTCTACCGTTTCCCTTAGTGTGTTTCAGAAACATTCAATGCATGACATCTCTCTTAACAATTACTCAAAACCCCCAAACCATCTTAAGTAGTAAAATACCACGAAATACATCTCTCTTCCCACATATATCTTTCCTCCCACACACTTTCTGCTGGGTTGCTGCAGTTCCTCAGACTAGCTGTTCTCTGTTGTCTAAAAAAAAAAAAAAAAAAACAACTTACGAAGAATAGACATAACTGTTAAGAAATCATGAAAGTAAAGAGCTGGTGCATTTTCATAGGAAAAAAACCCAACTATTGATCATGTGACTGGACAGAAACAGTCTGAGGGGAATCTGAGAGCTCTGAACAAGACAGCTGTCAGTCTGTAATGGACCCGTCGGGATTCAAGCTAATGGTGTGATTGCATACAGATATATCCAGCTATATGAATATATGATAATTCTTAGAGGTAAGTGTTTTGAATCATCCATCAAAGTTGATGTTGGCAATTTTTAGATTTCAAAAAAAAATGTTAGGCAACTACATTTTGCAAGGCAACAACTGAAGAAAGACAAGTATTTATGAAAAAGTCGATGGTGATGCTTTGGACTACAAAGCACACTAAAATAAATGAGGTTGTTCTTGATCTCGGAGGCCTTTTTAATTGATTCAGAGGGAAAAAAGTATATAGCTAACATCACTTTACATTTAATGAGGTATTTGATGGGAGAATTAACACCATAATAAATGCATAATTAATGATGTCTTGCATGAAGTCAAAGCAAGAGGGAACAGTGTGATGACCTTTGCAGTTAAAGAAAAGATAGGTTAAAAATCTTCAGTAATTAGTTGGCTTTATAAGCCCAAAGCAATAAAGGGGATTTCAGAGTTCTTTTATAGGCTCATAGAACTCAAAGATAATTCAAACTCAATATTCTTGGAAGAATTATGTATTTAGATTAAAATATGAGAACTTTGGATATTGTGACCATCATCATTGTAGCTCTTCTTGGTCAACCCTGTGGAACAGTTGAAAAAATCCACACTTCAGGGCTAGAGATATGGTTATGTGCTTAAAAAACATAACTGCTCTTTCAGAAGACTAGGGTTTTCTGCCCAGTACTGTCAGGCAGTTCAACTGCCTGCTACCTTCATCTCTATTCCTAGTATATACTTTCATCAGATTCCTGATGTGCTCTCCTGACCTCCATGGTCATAGACACATACACACACAGAAATAACATTTTTAAAAAGTGGATA
The DNA here is from genome assembly GCA_021653895.1 of Mastomys natalensis. NCBI lineage: Eukaryota > Metazoa > Chordata > Mammalia > Rodentia > Muridae > Mastomys > Mastomys natalensis. The sequence continues at coordinate 669,774 of JAJTUV010000064.1, forward strand.
GACATGCTCATTCTTGAGTTCTCATCACGTAAACGTGTGTGGCACGCCTGGTCTCCCAGCACATACAGCTTATTTTATTGTGGTACTTACTTACCAGTTAGTAAATATGGTCATTTTTTATACCAATTAATCCTTTCTTTCTCGTTTCTCAGAAATAGGAGTGTACCTACCCCACAAACAGTGTCAAGCTTTTCATAGTGCCCTGTAATTAGGATCAGAAATATTAAATACGTCCGATAATTTTGGTAGTTGTGAGGAACTGCTTGGCTTGAATCCTGGTGTGATTCTTGGCCACATGGATGACATGCAGAGCCCCCCAGGGAGCAGGCATCTCTCTGCATGCTCAGACCTGCTGTAACAGTTCTTTTGCTTCAGCTCATTATCCAAATATGAGCAGGTAAGTTGTTAAGTTCTATTCCGATGTGGCCTTGGCCAGCATTCTCTGCTGCTGCTTCCTGTCCACCACTTAGAGATTCATGCAGCTGCTATGCCTAGCTCTAGTCTAAAGAATATCCTGTGTTGCCCTGGCTACCCACCAAATTTATGGAGGAAAGGCCAAAACAAATAGCACCATTGACAGACATTACAAAACAGTTGCTGTTTTGCCAGCAGCCCCAGCCGACTCACCAACCCCCAAGGCCTCCACAGGCGAGGTGAGTCAGCACATGAACTCTGGTCAGACTTTGAGCTCTTGCTACCTGAGGAGAGGCACTGTTCCCAGAGCCAAAAGTGCAGGATAGATTTCCTTTGGTGGTGGTGGTGGTGCTGCTGCTGCTGTTATTTGAAATAGCATGTCATGTAACCCATTCTGGCTCTGACTTCCAAAGCCTCTTGTTCTACCTCTGAAGTTTCAGGACTATAGGGCTGTTCCACCATGACTACCCAAATGAATTTTCTGATTCATCTTTGGAGTTTGCTTGTGACCTCTGAGAATCAATGAGGAATGATAGGCTTTGTTTATTTAAAGACTTTTAATGTAAAAAATATTTTAAAAAACAATTATTTTTTTTTTTTTTTTACCAGGGTAGGTAAATAAATGACTATCCAGCCATATCAGGAAATTATCAGTATTCCTAATACAGTAGGCTGTGTTTGTTTACTAAAACCCACAGGACAGTACTTTCTAACACACCCTTTACTTTTCTTTTTTTATTGGATATTTTATTTACATTTCAGATGTTCTCTCCCTTACCCCATTTCCAACCTCCCTCTCAGGAACCCCCTATCCCATCCCCCCTCCTCCTGCTTCTATGAGGGTGTGCCCCCACCTACCCCCCCATACCTCACCTCCCCACCCTCGAATTCCCCCCCCACAGCATCCAGCCTTCATGGGACCACCTATACCTGACAGGACCATCCTCCCTTGCGTATATAGCTGGAGCCATGGGTCCCTCCCTAAGCGCTCCCAGGCTGGTGGTTTAGACCCTGGGGGCTCTGGTCTTTACTAACTATAGTGGGGAAGCACCAGATGTCTTTACTTCTAGGATGAAGAGGGAAAAAAATATGAATAGAGCAGTTGTAGTGTACTGATGTAGAGGAAAGGTGAGGGCCGAGGATGATGGCGGGTGGCTTATGGCCGTTAAGAACATGCGTTATTTTAAAGTGGCTATCTGAAGAACAGGTGAATAACCACTCGGCAGAGCTCCTTACTAAGGGCACTTCCGGAACCCCAAACTAATACTAGAGCACCTGTGTATAAGCTCATGTGCCTGACTTGGAACTATTCTGTGTCTTGTGTGTTCTTTCCCAGAACCAAGGCTCACTAGTGGCAGCACAGGAGGATGTTTTGAAAATATAAAAGGAACATTAAGCTCCAAGAGTACTGCACGTAACGAGTGCAGATGCACACAAGAAACTACCTATTTGCTCTGCATTGGAAACACATATATCATGAATCTTCAAAACTGAAATCATTGAGGCGTAATGTAATACAAAGGCAGCCCCGTTTTCACCCCATGGTAAGTTACAGTGAGGATGGGCCAGACCTACTTGCTGACTCTGGTCTTACTGCATGATGAATATATCCATTCAACCACTTTCAGTTTAGCTCCTGCTGATTTCTTCCTATGACTCCAAAACACAGAAGTCCTTAAAGGAACAAATAGAATTTTGCTACTAATAGATTCCTTACTTGGAGAAATTGAGGAATATTTTGAGTTAGTTAAGTTTTTACTTCAAATTTTTTCATAAAATAGAGTTTGATCATAGTATTTCCCCTCCCCAACTCCTCGCAGATAGTCTCCACTGCCCCACCCACCCGATCTCATGTTCTTTTCTTTATCTCTCTTTCTCAAAAAAAAAAAAAAAAAAAGCAAAACAGACTAAATAAAAATTAAGACAAGAAATATGAAAGCAAAGCAAAATGCTCACTTAAAGAAAAACCAAGAACATGGAGTCTGTTAGCATTCCTTCTAGGCTCTGCCCCACAGTTACCTACTCCTTCCTACCACAGATGACTCCACAGCAAGAAAACAGCCAGCTCTCCTAAGATTGGACCAGCATCCCCATGCCCATTTTCTTAGCTTTCCCAGAGACACGTTGTCCCAAAGTCAGCAGGAAGTAGCTAAAGATCACCATGACCCTATTCCTGTATCATCATCTCCTCTGTCTAGTTTTCCCTTTTTTAAATTAAACCCAAATGGAGGAATGTTAGCATTTCTTCTAGGCTCTGCCCTACAGTTACCTGGCAACAGCCAGGTATGCCTGACTCAGTATAAAAGAGGCTGTTTCCATCTCTTTACTCTCTTACCCTCTCTGTCCCTTCTCTCCCCATTCTCCCAACCTCTCTCTCCACATGCTCCTGGCCAGTCCTCTCTCTCTTCTCTCTCTCTCTCTCTCTCTCTCTCTTCTTCTTCTTCTTCTTCTTCTTCTTCTTTCTTCTTCTTTCTTCTTCTTCTTCTTCTTCTTCTTCTTCTCTCCCTCTTTCCTCTCCTTCTCTCTCTACCTTTCTCTATCCCTACTCCTTCCTCAACTCCCCTCTCTATGCACTAAACTCTATTCTATACTATATCTATCATTTGGCTGGTACTTCAGGGGAAAGTGATGCCTCAGCATGGGCTGGCAGAGGCACCCCCTTCCACCTCACCATACCTGGCTCTAACAAACATATCCTGACTCTCTTTCCTTCTTTCCTTTCTCTCTTTCTCTCTCTCTCTCTCTCTCTCTCTCTCTCTCTCTCTCTCTCTCTCTCTTCTCTTTTTATTAATAAAACACAACAGAGTCCATTTAACCTTCTGTGGGCAGGGAACAAGAAAAGAACATGCTAGAGAAGGAGGGGGAGATTCTTTCCAAGGTTGAATAACATGCTCTTGTGAAACACACCAGAACATTTGACTTCCTTATTTCATGTTCCTTGCTAGAAAATTGATCTGCAAAGATATGCATACTAGGCTGATTGTCCGTGACAATACTCAGATGTCATTTCAATGACTAATTAACGCCTACAAAACCAGTCATACTCCTCATGGTAACTGATGCGTTACAAGATCCTCTGAACTATTATTAATATTCAACAACCATTCCAATTGAACTAATCAACTTGAAAAGCCTAACATACTCTTGTAAAGACTATATGTGGATTCTCACTTAGCCAATCCTACAAGCTCAGACATCAGCCAGCAATTCTTACAAACTTATCTTTGAAAACCTGTATTAAAATACACACCAAGCTGGACACAGGGTCATAGATATATAGTTCCAGTTACTATTGAGGCTGAAGCAGGAGGATCGTTTGAGGCCAAGAGTTTGAAGATAATCTGGGATACATAGTAAAACTACAAATGAATAAATAATTTTGAAATGTATTTGTCCCTTTTTTGCACTACTTATTGTACACTATGTTACTTTTAGTAGCTGCCCAATCACCTAAGGATTCCAGGAAAGGATCAAATAAAGGTCTCGTCCCTAAAGGAAAGAACCATTTTTACTGTCAAGGACAATAGATATCCTTGTCTTCTGTATGGGAGGCCAATCCAGAGTGAAGAAAACTCAGAAGGGACAGTTGGCAGCTCTCCTCAGTGACTGGAATCTAAGAGCAAACAGCATTGTAGGTCCCAGTTGATCAGCCTCCATCCAGAAGCACACGTGGAGACACTCACTTTCTAAAATATTAAGTTAATATTTATACAGTTCTGCTATAAGTTGTAGAAAATAGAATATGTTGTCAAAGGCTCTTTTAGCTTGGCACATGATAATAAAACATAAAATATTATAAAATTAAAGTCAAGTTAATAAGCAAGAAGTTAATAAAATATCTTGGAGATATGGAGTATTTATAACATCCGAAAGAACCCAGCTTAGATATATTCATTGTGTGTAAAACATTAGTTTTAGTACTTTTCAATTCATAAACATATTCTCTTTGATGACATACTTTTCAGCTCTTCTCCTACCCACGGGACAGATCAATCTTTATACACTATATATGAAAACATCACAGTCTCTCATATGACTTTAGTTAAATCTTATTAAAATTGTTAATAGCCTGGTGATGCTACTCACACCTAAAATCCTAGTACTTTGAAGGCTGAGGCAGGAGGATTGCTGCAAGTTTGAAGTCAGCATGGGTTGCATAGTTCTGGGATAGCCTGGACTATAGAATGAGACCCTGTCTCAAATGAGAGAAGGAAAAAATGGGGGCAGAGACACACACACACACACACACACACACACACACACACAAGAGAGAGAGAGAGAGGAGAGAGAGAGAGAGAGAGAGAGAGAGAGAGAGATCCTATCTCTAATGACAGAAAAGACAGACAGACAGGCAGACAGACAGACAGGGGAAGGGAAGAGGGATAATAAGGGATTTTTGCTTTCTTTTTGTTATAGTAATGTTTGCACTGTCCATATCACTGCAGAAAAGAGTACTCTACTGAAAAACAGTACTGGTTCAATCACTACTCAAATATATGTAACATAACATCTGTACAGGCTAAGGTAAAACACTGCTAACATCCACCCCTAAAAACTATCCTATTTACCTGTAAAATAGTGATAATAATATTTTCCTAGCATATATTTGAGAGAGTATAAGGGACAATGTCCATGGATGTCCAATGTGATCCTGACAATTTATAGGTGAATATTAATGTTTGGTTGCTGCTGTCATTGTGATACTGGCAATAAGTTGACTGGTTGATTAGGGTTCAGGATTTAATAATTAAAATAGTAAAAATAAAATTCCAGATAAAAGACACAATATTTCAAAGATATCAAATTAGGAAAAAATATATCAGTCTGTGTACCTAGCAAGATCATGTCTCAATAAAACCAAAAGCCAAACCAAAATTTAAAACAAAAACAAAAAACAAAAACAGAACAGAACAAAGACCCAAGCCAAACCTTTGAGGTTCTATACTATCTGCACAGTGGCTTTCAGAACCCATAATGTGTGTTAAGAATATGCTACATAAAACAAAAGAATATGCTGTATCATTTACCAAGACCGTTATCCTTGTGATAATGTTGGAAGTTTGGCAGTGAGTGGTAAAATGTACATTGGCCTTAGAAGGAGAAAGCGGTATGGGTAGCACATTGTGGGGTCTGAAGCCACTGTGCAGATAGTATAGAACCTCCAAGGTTTGGCTTGAGTCTTTGTTCTGTTCTGGTTTTGTTTTTTGTCTTTTTTTTTTAAAATTTTGGTTTGGATTTGGTTTTATTGAGACATGATCTTGCTAGGTGCACAGATTGATCTCAAAATCACAAACCTCCCTGGGACCACAGGTGTGCACAAGCATGCTTGGCACATCAGATCTTCGATGCAGGGCAAAGTCTGAACTGTGCTGCAGTTCCAGGCCTTCCAGGCCATCCTGGGCCTTGCAGTGTGCAAGAATGCTTGCTGAAGCACAAGCCTGAACATGAGTTTAAAACATCCAGGTCTCCAAGTCCAACGAGGCAGGCCTGGCTGCTTCCCTGTAACTCCAGTTCTCTAGGGATCTAGAGATAGGATAATCTCCAGAGCTTTCTGACTGCCAGTTTAGCAAGACCATGTCTCAATAAAACCAAAACAAACCAGACTATCTATCTGCACAGTGGCTTTCAGACCCCACAATGAATGACCCATACAATGTTTTCATTCCAAGGCCAATGTACATCTTACCATTCACTGCCATCAACGAGAGACACTGTTTCAAAGGAATAAGACAAAAACTGAGCAGGACAGCCAACATCTTCCTCATAACATCATGGCTGTGCACATTAGTACTTACATAGATATAACACCACACACACACACACATCGGTCACATATATACCCCCATGCCCCCACCACACACACACACACACACACACACACACACACGCGCGCACAGCGCGCGCGCGCGCGCACACACAAAATAAACTGAAACAGAAAAGACAAGGTTCGCCCTGGAAGCAGAGCAGACAATATTCTGGCATAGCTGAAGAGAAACCAAAGCAGGAGACAGTATAGTTGATATATAATGAAGAACCAAAAAAAAAAAAAAAAAATCAGCTGGGATGTCATGGTAGCACCGGAACTGAAAACAGACTGACTTGGTAGCCAGGCTTGAAATATCAGTGACAGAATTTGGCATCCAATGAAAGGTCAGGGAATATCGAGTACTCAAGGCCGCTGTAGTCAGCTGGACTTAGAGCTTCATGTGTCCTTGCCCAGGATGGAAGACCGAGAAGTGCCACGAAGGGAAAGGACCTCATCAAAACAGTGAAGAAATGGGGAGAAGCACTGAAAAGTGAGGAGGGACGATCATAGACTGAGAAGAGAAACACTAAGGCTCCCAAATAAGATATACAAAATTCTTCTATCTAGAGCGACTGTTTATCTATGAAAAGAATATTCTCAGTCAAATTAAGAAACCTGGAATGTCAAGATGCTTAATACCATCTGTTTTCAAATTGTGTCCACTCAGAACATCATTTTCTGTTGCAAGTGCATTAGCATAGAAATAGCCAGAAAGTATGCAAATGCGTTCTTGAAGGGAATTCTCACTTCTTAGTTCTGTTTCCGTTTTGTTTCATTTTCTCTGACTAGAAAGTACATTTATTCACTGGGAAATATTTGCCACTTTCCCCTTTCTAGAGGCACGGGATGGGCTTAAAGGCCTCCTGGTTTCTCTTGCAATGTTTGGGATTGTGTGACCTAGGGATCTGGGCTAGATCTCAGCCATCACCAATCACAACAGGAATCCATCACAAAGGTAGACCTGGGAATCATTGCTGCAATCAAGATGCTGCTACATGATAAGAACAAGAGGGAGCCCCATCAATGGCCCACAGACAAAGCTGCTTATCACCACCAGACATTCAAAACTGAGCTGCTAAACCGCTTTGGAAAATTGCAACCTCAAACAGGCCAGAGTAACAGAGTTCCTTTCATCACCATGTCTATAGTGTTGGGTATTGGGTCTTGGCATTTTATAGTCTCACATTATCTAAATATATTCTCAAGGTGGCAGAAGAGATTAATTACAATCCAGATTCTTCTTTGTCAATAATAATCCTGAAAATGATTGTACTGAAAACTCCTATAAAGGCACTACGGTCTTTAGGAATTATTCAGTATTGTTTCAAGTAAATAGTGTGTTTAAGCCTTAGATGCCCCTTTTAAACAATGTTACACATTATTTTCTTCTAGTAATTTACTTCATAAGTGATTAATTTATCCATTAAGGTCACAAAATCTTACTCCAGTGTTTAATTTGATACCTGTTTGTCTGTAGGCACTTAATTTCCAATCGCATAAAAAGGTCATGATTTTACAGCTCTAAGTTTTCTCCACGTTACGATGGGAACGCTTGCTCTGAACTATTATATATTGTTTGACTTTCTATGTGCTCATAAATAAGAGTTCACATGTGTCTCAAAAGAGACTTCAGACTTTTGAATACTGTTAGCATGTTGTGAAATTGGACTGAATGTATTTTGCAGTAAGACAAGGCCATTAGCCTGTGGGAACTAGGGCCAGAACGTTATAATTTGAATTTGAAGTGTCCAACAGAAGCTTGTGTGTTTAAACTTTTGGTGCCTGAGTGGTGGGTAGCACCTTCCTCCCAAAGGAGACTGTGGAATCTTTAGGAGGTGGATTTCAGGTAGAGGAGGTAGGTTTAACTTCTAACGGGCTTTAGTTCATACTGAGTTCCAGCTCAAGCTTTTTGCTCCCCAATCTCACTGGGATGTAACAACCCTCATGTTCCTGCCTTGGGAGGACTGCACTAGCATGAATTCTCTACCATGAATGACTGTGTCTATTTAGTCAGCGTGCTGTAAAGAAACAGAATTGATGGAATGAATATGTACTAAGAGAGGATTTATTGGATTCTTGGATATATTGGATAAACTGGACTTATTTACTTATTGGATTGATCACACTGGATATGGTCCCAGTAGCTCAACAATCCATGAGGCTAGATGGCAGTCCCAGTCTGGTGCTGAAAGCCTGAAGAATTCCCGGAGAGGAGCTGGTTCTGAGTCTACACTGGAATCCAGAAGAAGCTGGTTCTAATGTCAGCAAAGGAGTGAGGCTACGGCAGGATAAATGAGGTCGCCAAACCGAGCAGAGGCCAAGAGCTAAAAGAGTTTCCTTCCTCTATGTTCTTTTGTCTGGGCTGCCACCAGCAGGTCTTGCCCATATTTAGGGTGGATCTTCCTGCTTCAAATAGTCTCATCAAGAAAATCCCTCACAGAAAAGTGCTCAGCAACTTGAATTTTCATTGACTCAAGATGCAGTCAAGTTGACAGCCGAGATTAGCCATCACACAATTTTATTAAACAACAGGACACAATGAGCCCCTTCTCCCATATGGGGATATGTTATCATATGGGGGGAGGTATCAGTCTCTTACAGTGACACACAAAGTCACTGCCACACATACCAGTGTAGGAAGCAGTCAATGCCATTTTAATCTTCTGTACACAGTCTACAAAGTTGAAAAGTGAAGGTTAAATCAAGGTTATCCAGTTAGAGATTAATTCCTTCATGCTAAACCTAGGGTTCCATTCATTACTCTATCTTTATTAGCTTAGGAATCGTGCCTGGCATGTAGTTTACGTTCAAAATTTGTAGAACACAGATTAGTGTGTAAGCCAAAGTATCATGACTTCTAAGCAGCTTGTTGCTCGGAACCTAAGGCAGGGAAAAGAATTTGAAGAACTTGGATTAAGTTGCTCTGAGTAGGTCTCATTATGACCTCCTAAATTCAATTACAAATTGAAATACAGGTGAAATAACTCTCCCACGGTGCTGTTCTGGCTAATGAAAAGCTTTCAATGTCTAACGCCATCCCTGGCACATTTATTGTCAAAAAGGTGAGTTTCATTTGCCAAATACTAATGAGACATTTGGAATCCTCAAACTTGACGTTAGGAGTCTTAAGGAAATCACACCACCAAGCTCAGGAAAGCGTGGGATATGACTAGGATGCCAATAGTGCCGTTCCAATTAGTGCTAATTTCAAATTAGTGCCGTTGAACTTCAGCTACAAATTAGGGCCTGTTCGTGGCCCTGTTATGAACCCTGTAACATTTAATCTCGCCTCACTTCAATCTCAGTCCAGACTTCAGCGAGGCAATCTCAGTATTACACATGATGAAATGTCAGGATGCTGGACCTTAATTAGAGTGTGGGGGTCTCTAAATCAATAACATCAAGTAAGAGGAAATTTGTGTGCTTCTGGAAGTCCCAATGATAAATTAGCATGCTCAAATTTTGTATTTATCCTGGGTTAGCTAATGAGTTTTAAACTAAAGTAAATAAATGTACACTTAAATGAAATAAAGTTTTGGCTGGGCCGTGACAATTAGACTTCAGATGTCCCTATATTGTTTAACAGTTTATTGGAGTAAATATTGCTTGTAATTAAAAGATACAGTGGTGGGGTCAATGGTTAGATTTCTTTAAAATCTGTCACTATCTACTCACTTTAATTTGATACTAGGTTTCTATTATGATCTAGTGGAAATTGATGGGATATTAATTATAGCAAATATGTATACTGAATTTACTATACCCACATATGTCATATGTATTACCTTATTAAATGCTCACATAAGCCTTTGAGTGACAGAATACGATTACCACTCCCATTTGAAAGATGAGAAAATTGCAGCACACAGAGATAAAGGAACTTCTCCCAATTTATATCTCTCATATAACATACATGCAAGCAGTCCAGCTTCTGAATGCAGGCTCTTTAACCCTACTCTCTATGGCCAGGGACTCTGGGATGTCTAGAGTCTCATTCATGGTATATGAAGTAAATGGTCTTTTGATAGCAATGCTTTGACATTAGGACTCCTAGGCTTCTAACCCTTTATTTATTAATTTAAAAACTACATCCAACAAAAAGTGTGTTATGCCCAGGATGATCTTCTAGGTACTTAGTATAGAAGTAAGTCTTGCCTTGGAAGATACTAGAAAGTAGAAACAGTACTTTCTCCATGAAACGGAGCCTCTGCTGATGTCTTATTAACGTCAAAGTGTTACTTAGGAGCAGGAACTCTGTGGGTGGGTGACAGAACTGGGAACGTGCAAGACGAACAATGGAAGACAGAAAGAATGGTGCAAGCAGCCAGCCTCAACTCTTCTGTGAGGCATTCTATCCAGCTGGGAACGTGCAAGATGAACCATGGAAGACAGAAAGAATGGTGCAAGCAGCCAGCCTCAACTCTGCTGTGAGGCACTCTATCCGGCGGGGCAGTAGGAAGCGCTTTCCTCCTTACCTGAAGCGCTCGCCTCTTGCTCCACACAGGCGTGTGTGCTGCTCTTGAGTTTGAGGTGCCACTTTTTCTCCTCCTGAACTACACTGCTCCCTCGATGTTAGATAAAAAAACTCCTCTACTTCCAGTCTTGGGGTTACAGGATGAAGCCCCAGGACAACAGCAACTTGAAGAGGAAAGGGTTTATTCAGCTTACACTTCCAAATCACTGATCATCTTCAAAGGAGTCAGGATAGGAACGAAGCAGGCCAGGAACCAGGGGGTAGGAGCTAGTGTAGGGGTGCTCTTACCAGCTTGTTCCCCATGGATTCCTAAGCCTATTTCTGTATAGACACCAAGACCACCGGCCAGGAATGGCACTACCCACAATGGGCTGGGCCCTGCTTATCAATAACTAAGAAAATGCCCTACAGGCTTGCCGGTTCTTAGGGAGGTATTTTCTCAATTAAGACCCTGCTCCCTCTTCTCAAATGACTATAGTTTATGTCAGGTTGCTCTAAAACTAGCCAGCACGCTTCCTTAAGGTGCTTCTTAACAGACATATTCTCACTAAAACATTCTCCTTCATCAAGACCACCTAACTCACTGTAGCATTTCCAACTGCCTTCACATTTCTCATTTCCTTTTCTTTTAAAAATTGATTTATTCATTTGTATGTATGAGTGCTCTAGCTGCATGTACACCTGAATGCCAGAAGAGGGCATCAGATCACATTATAGATGGTTGTGAGCTACCACGTGGTTGCTGGGAATTGAACTCAGACCTCTGAAAGGGCAGACAATACTCTTAACCATTGAGTCATCTTTCCAGTCCCATATTTCTTATTTTTTAATATTTCTCTTTCCATGAGCATCTGAAACCATGCCAAGCACTACAATTTGATCAATAAGTTTTTCTTAAATAAAAGAATAGTGTAGACAGAATATCTTACGTCTGTAAGGATGTAGCATCTGTCAATAATAAATCTGATGGTCTATGGCTTACGCAGGAATCAGAAGGTGAGACATCTGGGAAAGGGAAAGAATTCTGGGGTGGAGCAAGGTGGGAAATCTGCCCAGGAAGATGTGAGGAGCTGAACCTGAGCACAGGTAACCAACCACGTGGCAGAATGCAAGTTAAAATAAATGGGTAATCTTAAGTTATGATTCTAGTCAGTGAAGAGCCTAGCCATATGGTTTTTGTAAATATATTTTGAGTCTGAGTCTTAATTCTGGGAGCAGGGGTCTAGAAGGAAGTACTGGCCTAACTTCTACAGAATAATCAAGAGGTTTCAGGTGTATACAGCTGTCTCTGGGGTTGTCATGATCACAGCAGAGGTAAGTGACAGCAATAACAACTGTAATAAATAGGGGCTAGAGAGATGTTCTCTGGTTAAGAACACTTGTTGCTCTTGCAGAGAACCTGGATTTGGTTCCCAGCACCCTCAAGGTGACTCACACTGTCTGTAACCACAGGTCCAGGGGATCTGACCCATTCCTCTGGCCTCCATTATATATACATGCCAGCAAAACACCCATAAAAAAAAATGTAAAAATTCTTACAAATGATAACAAGGAGAGTACTTGAAGCTTTTGAAGCCAAACCTTAATTTTGGAGTGTGCAATACTCGGTAGGTTTCAATATTAAGACCTGAGTGTGACAGCAAAAGTAAGTTCTAAGTTTGTTTGTAAGTTCCAAGTTAGTTCTCATAAAGCACATTAAGAACAATGTTGGTAAATCAGACAGCAGGGTTTTTATTATTGAACACAAAAAAGAAACCCTTTATCTAATAAAAAAAAAAAAAAAAAGTCTGGTAAAAATTGCAAACAGACCAACATAAAATCAGTTGATTTAGGAAAATCCAATCTTTTTCTCTCGTGTAACACTATAGAAATGTCCATGGCAAATGTATCCTTTAAGGTTTCTAAAGTTAAGCTTTTCAATAGCAAAGTTTAAAAAAAAAATCATCACACACAAAAAAATTTTCAAAGCTAGTAAGGATCAATTACAGTCATACTATAAAGTAAGGTGCAGCCTAACGAGTACTTCAGTCTGAGTAAACTACTTTCTGTTAATGTAAGCTCAGAAATACAACAAAAAATAACAAAATGGTCAATGATTACTCTTGAAAACAAAGAAGTCTTATCTCATTGTATTTTGAGTTTGCAGTCTTACAGAAGGTGTTAATTAACTCTGTAAGCCTCCCTGCTAAGATCAACACAGCCAGAGCCATGCAGTATCAAAAATCAACCCAGGCTGGAAATTAACCTAAATGAAAATTTCATAAGTAATCTCAAATAGCCCCTTTCATCCAGACTTTTAAAAATCATTACTTTCAGTTGTCTTAGTCTGAAGGGATTAAAGCCAAGTATTCATTTCAATACAATTCCTTCTGGTATATACAAGTTATGGTAAATTCTTTTCTTCTCAATGTCTGTAAAGTATGAATTATTTACAGCCAGTAAGCTCTCAGAAACATTATCAGAACAATTTTCTGGACCTCTTTTATAGGCATAGAATTCACGATGCGGTACAACCTATGTTCTTTCACAGTGGATTGGGCAGAGCTAATGAATGATATTTATTCTTACATGTGTCACACACAGGAACTGTTTTCATTATGCAGTTCATTTGTGTAACTATGTCCTAATAACAAGAGCAATAGAATCTTTATGCCTGCGCACTGAAACACAGTCGTTGCTTTTCAAAAAGCAGAAAGACTCAGTAACGTGGCTGGTCCTGAATTCTGAAGTTTCTGGAAAGGTGAGTTTCTCCTTGTGTATGTATATCTTTTTTTCAATTTACAAAGATACAGTTCATCAAACTGAGTGGAGAATGTGAGAGAGATCTAGAAGAAAGAAAACAGGATTTCTCTGTATTCACCAAAAAGAAAGAACATGAAAAATAGTATCAGCTAGGGTTCCCCTCATCTTTAAATCTTAGATGCTAAGTTAGCAGTTCATTATCATCCTTTCAAGGGAAGCACCAGACTAATAAATATGAAGTAGTTATGTGGCTCCCCAACAGAAGCTTTCATTGTTTTCCAGTTTAACATGTTTATAACAAAATAACCAGAAAACAATCACCCATATGGGCCATTTGTGTTTTTTTTTTATCTCTAGTCATTGTGTAATTCCTGTTAATTACAGGTGAATAGGAAAGTACTGGAAAGTTGTAAGAGGGACTGTGTAACAGGCAGAATCCTAAGTCACCACACAATCTCCTCTAGATTTTCTATGGGGGCTGCAGAGATGGCTCAAGAAGTCAGAGCGCTTATCATCAAATCTGGTGACCTATACTCAACCTTGCAGAATCCATATGCTGGAAACAGAAAATCAACCCCCAAATTATCTTCCTACCTCTATTGACCTCCATACCCAAGGCTGTATACCTCACAGACAAAATAAATACATAAATTAAAATGGTTTTTAAAAATCAAAGTGTTAATAAATTAAATAGTCCATAATATCCACAGAACTGTGGTTGTGGTGAGATACTGGGTCTGAAATGAAAATGTTATAATCCCATGAAATTAAATATCTAATTGATATTTTCTTAAATTGTAAGCATTGCATGTAATATGTTGTTTTATTTTAATCACTAAATTGTAAAATCTTAGGGAATCTAAGTCTGGTCTTTTCATGAGAAATCAAATTCAAACCCTAACAAATAATAATGTACTTTTTACATTCCGCATAAAGAAAGTGTCTTAGTCAAGATTCTATTCCTAAATCATCATCAAGAAGCAAGTTGGGGAGGAAAGGGTTTATTTGGCTTACACTTCCACATTGGTGTTCATCTCCAAAGGAAGTCAGGACTGGAACTCACATAGCGCAGGAAGCAGGAGCTGATGCAGAGGCCATGGAGGGATGTTACTTACTGGCTTGCTTCCCTTGGCTTGTTCAGTTTGCTTTCTTATAGAACCCAAGACTACCAGCCCAGGGATGGCACCACCCACAATGGGCCCTCCCCCCATTGAGAAAATGCCTTACAGCTGGATCTCATGGAGGCATTTTCTCAACTGAGGCGCCTTTCTCCGTGATAACTTCAGCTTGTGTCAAGTTGACACACAAAACCAGCCAGTGCAGAAAGTATGCTGCATTTTTAAATCTGAATTTTAATTTTTTTCTAAAGACTCACTTATTTTTATGTACATTGGTGTTTTGCCTACGTGTATGTCTGTATGAGGGTGTCAGATCCTCTGCAACTGGAGTTACAGACAGTTGTGAGTTGCCATATGGGTGCTGGGAATTGAACCTGGGTCCTCTGGAAGAACAGCCAATGCTTTTAAACTACTCTCCAGCCCCATATACCTGAATTTTTTATAACTAGTTATAATTTGTTCTCAGATTCACCTTGATCCTATCTATACATTTGATTCTTATACACAAAGCCTTCTAATTTGTTGGTTTCTGTGAGAAGCACTTTTCCCCCAAAAGTTTTACCATTTATTATCTGGGAATTCTTAGAATTTGTATTTATCTAATTGTTCATCCTCAATAAAGTGATAAACCCAAACCCTGTGACTTTAAGAAATATTATGTCAAACACTCTAATACCTTCCAGAGCTATGAAAATCTTCTATCAGTGAAAGGTAAGGGATTTCCACTATTACAGGCACAGAGAGTGTTAACTCTCATATTCCACTCTCAGCTGTATCATGGAAAGCCTCAAGCTCACTGGTCTTGATCTCAAGGAGGTATTCTCTTCTAAAGGAAACAAAAGCTTTTCATTTTGATCGAACTTGCAAATAGGCAAATAAACACACACACACACAAAAGATAAGATTTTCTATCATCTCTTACTTGACAGAGAATACTATCATGTATACTTGACTGGAATGAGCAGACCATGCCCAGATTTGAACCATTGCAGCAAACGATGGGTAAACAATCACTGGCTGTACAATAGCAACACATATGGAGAAAGCAGTGGTTCGCAATCTTCCTAATGCTGTGACCCTTTAATACAGTTCCTTATGTTGTGATGACCCCCCAACTGTAAAATTATTTTCTGTTGTGAATCGTAATATAAATATCTGATATGCAGAACATCTGAAATGTGACCCCGATGAAAGGGTCATTTGATCTCCCACAAAGGGGTCAAAACCCAGAGATTGAGAATCACTGAGATAGAGGATATTCTCTCAGTCAGTTGAAAGCAGCTTTGTGGTTTGATGCCAGTATGGTTCAATGTGTTCCCCAAAGCCTCATGGGACAAAGATTGTTTACATCATCTGATGCTGTTGGAGGGGGGGCGCAGAGGGGACAGAAGCTTTAAGAGGTTAGACCTAGTGGAGGGAAGTTAAATATTTGGATGGTCGTTTGAAGAAAGAAGTTTCTTTAAGAGACAATTTCAGAGAGGAGCCAGAGGGATTGAGGATACTAGGAAACATAGCCCACAAAATCAACTAAGTAGGGCACATAGGGTATGAGCTAGGTCCTCTGCATACATGTAATTGTTGTGTAGCTTGGTGTTCTTGTAGGACTCCCAACAGTTGGAACAGGGTGCCTGTGGTGTTTCCTCCTATGGGTTTGCCTCATCCAACGTTGATATGAGAGTTTGTGTCTCATCTTATTGTATCTTGTTATGCTGTGTTCACTGGAGATTCCTAGGAGGTCTGCTGTTTTTTGGAGGGAAACTGAGGAGGAGTGGATCTGAGGGAGAAGAGAGGTAGCAGAAAGACTGGGAGGAGTGGAGGGAGGGCAAACTGTGGCAGGGATATGATGTATGAGCGAATAGAATAAAATGAAAAGATTTCTGAAGGAGGAGGAGGAGTTTCAGAGATTGGCTGGGTGCCCATCCAAGGTTTAATGAGGAAGTCAAAGTCCTTTCATAGCCATGGACTACAAGGTAGACACACAGGGAGCAAATGGTAGATTTATTCAGAACAAATGCCTGTTCTAAACTTGGGCCCATCCTTGTTCCCCAGCTGGCTTGGTGTTCCCTATAAGTGGTACATCTTTGCTTAACAGGTGTGCCCTTCGAGATGTTCTTATTATCAAAGGTCCAATGCAACCAAAGAACCAACCAACTGTTTGCTGAAACTACAAAGCCAAAATAAGACCGATTTCTTCCTTGTAAGCTGATGGTCTTTGACAATATTGTCAGTGGTGGAAATGTGCTGAACACAGCCAGTCATTTCTGCATGTGTCTGAGACAGAAGGTGGCCCAAATTACAATTAAGGAAAGGCAGAGATGGACTGGGTGACAGTCAAGAACCAGAAACAAAGAAAAGGCCAGATGAGAAAACAGCCAAAGCCAAGAAATGGAGGCTTAGCTACAGTAAAGTTCTTGAGTTGCTTGGAACTCCCACAGATCAGAGGAAGCTAAGTGTCTAGTTTAAACAGTTTAGGGGTTGCACTTCTTGCAATCTGCCATCATTGGTTTTGGCTGAAGTGTCCCTTTGGGCAGTTTACTGTGACAACTTCCAAAATGGTATGGCATAATTTAAAAATAAGCATATTGTGACTAAAGAAAGTAACTGAGAAATGTGTTTTTTTAAGTCATCATCATCATCACCACTACCACCACCATCATCATCATGTGTTTGCTCATGTGCGTCATGTATGTATGGGCAATATATATGTGTGTGCACCGCATGGATATGGAGAGAAGAGGACCGCTCTATGAAATCACTTCTCTTCTACCACTGGATTCTGGGGACCCAGCTCAGGCTGTCAAGCTTACACCCTGACTTGCTGAGCCAACTCACTGACCAAATGTGGTTTTAAGAGCACAGGAGGCACTCAGTAAATGAAAGGATGTTGAAATAAGGTGACTAAGTTAGAGACAAGATTAGTTCATGTCCTTAGGGCCATCCTTTCTACTAGACAAACTCTTTAAATCTCTGCTTAATAAAACCCACAAGTTGAAGCCAAGCACAAAGACTTTCAAGACTGAAGCATGACCACCACTAACTGAGACCAGCTTGGGCTGCATGGTACCAGGTTATGTAATATGACTTACACAAACTCACAAGGTTAACTTGTGACTTCATGGCCTCTGTTTCTTAGCCCGTTTATTTGTTTTACCAGCATGTGTTTCACCGTACACGGTATTATATTCACACCTCCACAGTGAATATTGTATGTCCAACAAAGGAGATAAATTATCACTCACTGAAATTGTTAGATAATGCTCCATTTGTTACTGAAAGGATACATAGTTCATTTTGCTTTATTTCCAAGGTGTCAGAAGCTTTCTTAACAATTTTATACATTTATAAACCTAAGAATTCTTGTGGCTTCAACTAACCCAAGCACGAACATTTCTTTAACACAAAGTCTATACTGTTTATCAGACGCTTATCTTCAACCTGAATTTCAGCTGTCACCAACCACCAATATGACATTCCTTAGATTCACTGAGATCAAGATTAGAAATCTAACCATAGCTTTAAAAAGGAGTCAAACTATCAACGAGGGGGAACAGAGAGAGTGTTTGAACAGATATCATTTTCAGGGGATAATGCAGACTACAACTTGGGTTCAGGAAAATTCAGGGATGTCCAGACATGTTTGAAGAAGTAATTAAATGCGTCCTAGGAATTGGCTTCTGTGTGCCCTACGGTGAGAAGAATTCTGAAGAGAAGCTGAAAGAGTTTGAGAAACACCAAGATTAAAGAACTGCAGCCAATTAGTGTACACAGCCCCGGGGGACTAAAGGCTGAGCAACAGCCTCCTCTCTGGCATCTTGAGGGCAGACAGCTTTGAGAATGCAGTGACCAACCTCTGTGACCCAACAGAGCTGTGTGTTTGTGGTATGACCATGGCAAATGTAGTAAAAAGATCTTTACTCTCAAATACCTTGGGGTGACAAAGTTTATGAGAGGACCAGACCTGAATAATATAAGACTATTCCTGAGCTCAAATTAAGCAATTACATGTCTGAAGCCCTTTAACTGCAGTAGCAAGATGGATGAGTCAGCCAAATGTGGTCTGTTTAAACAGATCCAGAAGCATTCATACCCAAGGCTGGTGTGGCAAATCAAACAGGAACAAAGGAAAAAAATAGACAGAGGTGTTTCCCAGATTTCAGGCTTAACAAAAAGGAAGGTCTGCATTGGTATATATTTTTGAGATCTAAGGTTGCTTTTTTTTTTCCTGTTATGCATGACTTATCAAGATGTATTGATATATTGATGGTATTTGGGTTCTGTTTTAAAGTTCACTTTTTCAAACAATGAAGTAGCCAGCTGAGCTGTGGTGGCACATGCTTGCTAGAAACAAGACCCTCACTCTGTGATAATATTTTTGAGATTTGTGAAAATGAATCTCTCCTGAATATACCATTTGCAGAAAGGAACACTGGCATAGAAAAGGGTAAAGTTGTTGTATATTGATCTGGCATGAGCCAGTGGTTCTTAAGTTGTCATTCTACTGGCTCAGCTTTATCTAAAAAGTATCTGGGCTTGAGAATGCTACTTTTTTTTTCTGATTGTGAGCTCAGTACATAGCAGATGGCCTGCAACTTTTCAACACTCAGAGTCCTGTGACAGCCAGGTACCAGCTGGAGACAGAAGGGGCCTTCTGCTTATTGGTGACTCTCTGATGTGCTCTAAGTAAACCTCAGACTGAAAATGGCCCACACGGAATGTTTCTGACCGGTTTAGGATACCAGCATTCCAGAAATGGAAACAGGAAGATCAGAACTTCAGAATCATCAGTAGTTATACAGTAAGTTAAAAGCAAGCCTGGCCTAAATAAAACTGTCCACATGCATGCACGTGCACATGCATGCACTCAAGATCACACACACACACACACACACACCACACACACACACACACACGTCATTTATGTGTATGACTCAAAGGGGACAATAAAAGAAGAGACCTGCAAATAGGACAATGGGGGACACAATAACCTGAACAACTCTGCATGACAGGAAAGCAAGAACCTGCTCATCTGGTGATACATGTGGGGATAACCTGATTAAAAGCAAAGAGCTTTACCTGGGCTTTAAGGAGTAAAGTATCATTAACAAACATTGAAGAAGAATAAACTAGTTACACTTGGTGAATACAATAGCACAAACTCCTCAGCAAATGTCCATACCCTCCCTTCCTAAATGACTTGTGTCCATCTGTAAACTTAACTTTTGAAAAGTTCAGAGATATGCCCTAGGGTTACCCCTAAAGGTCTTCCAAATCTCTGTGTATTCACAAAAAAGTGATCAGTGTTTAGTAACTGTCCCACAGGAAAAAAATTCATGTTCTTCTCCATCCGACTTTGCCATGTCTACAATATGTCTGCTCAATATATCATCCTACTTACCGTTCCATTCTAGGTCTGTGTAATACTTTAATGGTGCCTCAGCTGAGCTGGGAACCTCGTATGTAGATGAGTGCCAGCTGCAACTTTTCAACACTCAGAGCTCTAGGGTACTTGTGACAACACATCAGCTGTGCAGAAAGCTAAGGGTCTTCAACTGTATTTTGTTTCTTTCGCTGTATGCACTGCATGTTAATTCTTACCAAAAATAAGTATCTGGCTATGGCATTTCATGTTTTTCCCTTGACATAACCCCAGAGATACTTAAACCCGAAAGAAAGTGCATCCTGAAGCATGATTATAACACATTTAACCTTAACATCTAGTAAGAGTCACACTGCAAATCTTGCAGAAACTTTGTCAACCTCATCTGCATTCCAGTGATACTGTTCTTTACATTAGAAAGAAAACTAGCGGAATGGGAAGGTGGCAAAGGACTTGATATGCAGCCACAAGGACTTGCGTTCTCATCATGAACATCCACATAAACATGATAGACAGAACAGGTCTATAATTCCAGTGCAGAAAAGGCAGAGAAGAGGATTCCGAAGGCTCACTGGCCAGCCAGTTTTGCTGACCTAGTGATTTTTAGGTTTAGTGGGAGATTCTGTGGTGATGATGATGAAGATGATGAGAAGGAGGAGAATGTTGAGGAGGAGGAGGAGGAGGAGAATCTCAAATGAAAACTATCAGGAGCTGGAGGGAACAGATGAGAGTTCCCATGTGAGACTGAGGAAATCTTTCCCTCTCTCTGAGGATCAGGGACTTGCGCATCAACAATCACTTTCCTTTCTTCCCTTCCCAAGCCAAAGAACAGGAGCCATGAGCTGCTGTGCCTTCCTCTGCCTTGTCAAGAACAAACATTCTGTTTGCTGCTTCGGTGGGCTCAGTGCAAGGATAGCTGAATCAGTAATCCTCAGGGGCCCCCACCTTGTGGATGCTCTGGCATAGGCATGGTGATATCATCATGCAAATCTGTGTACCACTGTTAAATGATGCAAACTGCCCCTTTCCTTCTTTTCCTTCCCTTTCCTTTTCCTTCCTTTCCTTTCTCCCTTTCCCCTTTCCCCTTTCCCCTTTCCCCTTTCCCCTTCCCTTTCTATTTCTATTTTAAATTTTTATTGCTATCATGTAGCCTCTGTCTGGGCATATAGGAACTAAGAGCAAAGGGCAAAAGTGTTCAGAGACTCAGAGTGCTGTGTTTGGATCCTGCTTGACTGAGTTGATTTCTGTCCTTTTTATCACTATGAAAGGATTAGGTGCTGAGTTAGTTTGACTCGGTGACCTCCTTGTCCTGATCCTAGGCCAGCCTATACAAGCTTGCTGGCTTTCTACAACTTGAAAGATCCTACATGAAGACAGCGACACTGATAAATTCACCTCACCAAGACTTCAGCTCTGTATCACACTGACATGCCTGCAAAATGCCTTGCCCTGAAAGACTCAGAACACAGTACATGTGCTTTAGTATTCTCAGGCTATTTCATGTTTACCTGAGCATTTC
This sequence comes from Mastomys natalensis, assembly GCA_021653895.1. Lineage (NCBI taxonomy): Eukaryota > Metazoa > Chordata > Mammalia > Rodentia > Muridae > Mastomys > Mastomys natalensis. Next base: position 691,224 of record JAJTUV010000064.1, read on the forward strand.
TGACACACTACTTGCCATGTTTGTAATTTCACTTTTGAAGAGGAAAGATGACAGTCCACATACCAAAGAACTCCTGACAGTTTTTCCTTCCACTTTCCTTCCTCTTTCTCTCTAGTAAGCGCTCAGATTTGACTGTGGCCTCTTGAGATCCCACTTGGCTTGTTGCCTTAGCCTTAAGGTATTGTTTTCTACTCACTGGGGGGAAACTCTGTGAACTAGGGAAGCCAGGCATGTGCTCAAAATGCAAGCTGCAGTTTTACTGGGACTTACAAATGACGAAGCATGACAGTACATCTTATGCCAAATACAGGATTTCTGTGACAGCTGTTTCAGTTTCCAGCACCTGGAAACACACACTCTTTTAAAAGCAAGGTAAAAGAGTGTGTGTGTGTGTGTGTGTGTGTGTTTGTGTGTACGAGTGAGTGGAAGGAGGGGAAGGCACAGTTCTTTCTTGTCCTCTAAAATCATAAAGAAGGATAGTTGTGTAATGGAGAACCACCTGGGTGAAGATGTAGCAACATGCCTCAAATACTTCCACTGTGGGTATCAAAAAAAAAAAAAAGAAAGAAAGAAAAAGAAAATCAAATTCAGGAGTTGAAGAAACAGATCCAAAGTGCAGGAGACACGACAATGTAAAGGGTGCTTCTTCCTGCTTTCCTTTGACCTATAGAACACATGAGCACACAGGTATAGATATATGACAGCTGGAATTTCAATAGACTATCCCAGGAACCAGGGAGGGCTGACTTCCAAAGTAACAGAATCCCATGTGTCTCAAGACACAGTGACTCAGAAGTTGCTATCAAAAGTGTTTTTCTATAAGTTCTTTCTTTCTTTCTTCCTTCCTTCCTTCCTTCCTTCCTTCCTTCCTTCCTTCCTTCCTTCCTTCCTTCCTTTGTGGGACATGAGAGGTAGATTAATTAATCCTTTTTCCCAGGAAATGCAGGGATCAATCATTTTACTCCCAGTGTGGATGGACACTTTCATGATATGTTTTGCAAAACTGATTTTATTTTCAATTTTTATGTGGTATGCTATACCACTGCAATAACAAATACATGTTAAATACTGACTTTAATTATTTAGCAAATGCCATCACATACAAAGTTCTGTGAAGCACATATTAATAGTATGGGGTTTGATTTGGGGTATATTTTGTTGTTGTTGTTGTTATTATTGTTGTTTGATAAGACGAGTCTTTTCTGTAGCCCAGGCTGTCCTTAAAGTCCTTATGCATTCCAGGCTAACCTTAAATGTATGAGTCTTTTGACATAAATTGTGAATGCTGGGACTGTAAGCATGTGCCACCACACCTGATCTCAATATTAAATAAGTTTTAGGATTTAAAAGAATTAGTAAGAATAAGAAAGAATCAGCAAAAATTTACACATAACAAGAAAGACAAATGAAGATATATATAGTTAAGAACCTTGTAGTAAGCTGGGCCTGTGGAGTAAGAATTAAGTTCTCGAAATCAGGAGGCAGAGGCAAGGGGATCTTTGTGAGTTGAAAGTCAGCCAAAGCTACACAGTGAGTTCTGAGACAGACATGGCAACTTAGAGAGACCTTTTCTTAAAACAAAACAAACAAAAGATTGCTTGAAAGAGCACTAACTCAGGACAGACAGACAAAGGCTGACCTGGGACAGACAGTGAGACCCTCTTTCAACTTCTTTTTGTTTCTTCTTTGTAATGGGAGAAGGGAGAAAATATTAAAGAACACAAATTTCAATGTGAATTTTCATAATTTAAATATTCAAGAGACATCCTACTGTAGGTGAAAATACAAAGTCAGAAGAAAAAATGGTGTAGATTCAATAGTTATTTGAAACAGATACCAAACCAGCCACACGGTGGCAAATGCTTCTCATCCTAGCACTAGAGGGACGGAGGCAGGGGGAGTTGTGAGATTGAGGCCAGCCTGGACCACGTAGAAAGACTGTGTTTTTATTTGTTTATGTTTAAACCAAACAGGTACTAGGTGAAGCCATGAAAGTGAATGAGCTTCCTCGGATACCAAAATATCCAGGTTAATCCCATGCTGGGGGAAAAAGCCAACTCAGCAAATAGAATTTGTCCACTTAGAAGTCATTCTCTAACAACTGCCTATCAAACGCGCCATGGCAGTACCATAAGTAAAACCCGGCTGGATAAATAGTATAACAAATAATAATTATTATCATTACTATTTACAGTGCTGACAGTGGAGCCAGGACTCGGTAGCACACTAGCCAAGTTCCATAGCAGAAAGTGTTAGGCAGCCTTATAAGTAAAGAAACATGTCATTATCTGTCAAAGGCTCATCAGCAAAAGGAGCATATGTTTGTTTTCAGCCTCCTGGTCACAGGAGGATTTCTTGGCTGTTTGGTTTTCAGCTCTGGTATTCGTAAGGTCCTATAGTTTGCTCTGGAAGGTCATGCCCCTGGGAGAACTAGCTGGATTTATATAAGAAAAGGGAAGGTGTAGATACTGGTACATTGAGTTGAAGTGACCCAAGTCCTTTGATTGGTCCCAAAACTGAGACAAAGGCTCAAATTGTGAAATGAATTCTGGTGGCAGAAGCCTGGGTGTGGGAATAGTTAGAAGAGCAGGCTTGTTTACAATGATGGAGGAAGAACCTGTGTGTCTGCTCTGGCTTCACACGGAGAAACGCTGTCTACTGTAGCAGAATGAGCCTGCGCTGAAACACTGACGACGACGACGACGGAGAAAGAGCCTGAGCAGAAGGTATCACTCGCCCCAGCAAGCTAAGGGTCAGCTTCTTTCTAATTTCCTTAAGTGCGTTTTACTCTGGCTAGTGGGAGATGGTGTAGCCCATGATGGCTTTTGGACTGTACTCTGGCCATGTGGCTCAGAGCAGGGAGAGTACAGGTTCAGGTTGGTTCACAAAAGTGAAAGAAGAAAAAAAGAAGGCAGTTTTTTTGGGGGGAAGAGGTCAATGTATATCAATTATATAATGTGACTTAAGATACAGCCCATTCAGTGAAGCATAGTGTCTATATAAAAGTGTGTCTAGACAGGCATGGCGTGTTAAACACCATGCATGGGGTACTAGAGCAGAAGGATGCCATTGTCCAAGATTAGGACATCCAACAGTGGAAACTACTGGGACATATGGATACATTTAAGTTTCAGAGAAGAATCTGTTTTTGCAGTTTGCTCAACCTCTGGCTGTCTTGCCAACAGTGATGTTAAGAGACAACAGAGAATTGTTTTTGTGAGTTGTAGTGGTTTGAATATGCTTGGCCCAAAGAATGGCACTATAGGAGGTATGGCCTTGTTGAAGTAGGTGTGGTCTTGTTGGAGGTAGTGTATCACTGTGGGCCCGGGCTTTAAGACCCTCATCCTAGCTGCCTGGAAGTCAGTCTTCTCCTACCAGCCTACAGATAAAGATGTAGAATTGTCAGCTCCTTCTGCACCATGCCTCCCTGGATGCTGCCATGCTCCTGCCTTGATAATAATGAACTAAACCTCTCTGAATCTGTAAGCCAGCCCCAATTAAATGTTGTCCTTATAAGAGTTGACTTGGTCATGGTGTCTGTTCACAGCAGAAAACCCCTAACTAAGACAGAAGTGTACATGTTCTTTGTCATTTTGAAACACGTGTTGACTAAAAGTATAAGCAAAAAGAGACATTACTTTCCTAAACAGTACCATGCTCTGTGAACTACTTCATATTCGGGTGAAAAGTTTAGTTCCTTAAATAGGATTCTAAACTTTGACCAGAATCTCCTGTATATCTGTACTGTTGGGAATGATAAATCTGTCAGGCAGTCCCTGAAGCAAGAGAGTAAAGTGGAGAAAAAAAAAAAAAAAAAAAAAAACTGAAGGAAACTCAGACTCTAGCACAGTGACCCCAAAATAAAGGAACATGCAGACTGAATTCTTTCCTTTTTAAAATCTTCCCCCTCCTCTTCTTCTTCCTCCTGCTCCTCCTCCTCCTTCTTCTTCCTTCCTTTAGGATTGAGACCTTGGGGTATACACTGGCCAAGTATTAAGCTGATGAGTAACATCTCAAGCACCAGTAGAATCTGTGCTTTCAAAACCACCACACAGGCCAGCCAGATGGCTGAGTGTGTAAAGGCATTAGCTATCAAATCTGAAGACCTCAGTTCCATCTCCAGGACCCAGATGGTAGAAGGTGAGAAATGTCCTCTGGTATTACGGCATGTGCATCCCTAACCACATACATATTGTGCACACACATACACAAACACAAATAAAAGTCGATGTCATTTAAATATTCTTAAATACCACAAACTGTACTAACAACATGTGGGCTCCCTTAGAGAATAATACATAATACAGAATATATTCTCTCCCTCCTACTCCCAACTCTTGGTTAAAGGACACTGAACTGGAGTTATCTGGGGGAACCAAACAGGAACGTACTGGAAGAACTGATTTCTCAAGGTCACAGAGATGATCTGTTCTGCCTTAGGACATGAATATTTTTCTTACCAATAGGCTGGCATGCAACTAAAGAGAAGGCACAGAGACCTCGGGGTGACTTAAATACTGAGAGAATGCTTAGCTCCTGTTGCTATTAAGATTACTGTTCTACCTACTTCTATAAAATTTCAGAATGGTTGACATTTAAAAATCTGAGACTCATGAATATCTTCAAGTCATTGGGTCTGAAAAACAAGTTCCCAGCACCATCAGCTGATTTCATAGCACAGAGTACCAGGCTATTTCATCTATATACACAATAGCATAATTACATGGTCAAGGGGAAGAGATAGAAAAGACATTCTCTAAGCAGGCTTTTCCGCATCTTACTCTTGTTTCAAGGCTAAGTAAAAAGCTGAGCTTAAACCAGGTGGAGGATCTGGGAGGGGTCAGGGTGTATACATACCATCTATATCTTAAACAAACAACAAACAAGCAAATAAAACACAGGCAAGCTGGGCACCTGTGTTTTGCTGAATGAAATTCCAGTTTTATTCCTGCAAGACATTAGTTAATAACTAAACAATGTAGGTAATTATCATGGGGGAGATTATTATCATGAACTACAGCCCACGTTACACGTTATAGGGATGGGCTTGGTTGTATTAGAATTGTTTCTGCCATAAACATTTACACAACTTGGGTCCACAAAAGACTAGTCGTCTTGGTTACACACGCTATGTATCAGAATCGTTCTGTTTCACTCCTGTGCTTTTCAGGCTCTGAATTGTGATTATTCATAATTACGTTAAATACTAGTAATTATAAATTGGCAGGTACATATCAGAGGTGGTGTGATGATGATTCACCTTCAAGTGTGCCTGTCAGCAAGAATCTTGTGGTGAAAGGAAACATTGATGTTGGAAAAAAGTAGAGGATTATTAACCTTGAGGGTCAGAATGCTCCAGTGGATGGTTGTACACTCAGGAGTCTATGGGCAGTTGGACTTGGTGGGTTAGGAAAAACAAAGCAAAACAGGAAGGTGGGAAGTTGGGAGGGGGTGTGGATGGGGTAGGATCTCAGACGAGTTAAATGAAGGCAGTAGAGGTGAATATGATCAAAATACATTGTATGCATGTATGACATTCTCACATAATCAATACACTTATGTGATTATTTAAAAATACAAAACAACCACAAGAGTTCTTAAGGGTCAGGAACACTAACAGAGTTTATGACTGATGTTAATTATTTCTTAATTTTTCTGTGATTGTTTAGAGTTAAATAGGCTTGCTTAATTATTAACTTTAGAGTAAATAAGACTTAATATTTGAATAACTTTGCTTTGTCAAGGACATACACAATTCATGTGCTCCAGCATTGTCTGAAGTTAAAGTTTTCATCCTTTCTCCCAAGGAAGTGTCGCTCATATGTGTGTGTACATGTATGCTGTACAATCATTTTTATGCTTTTACTGCTTTGGGTGGTGCTAAGGGTTGAACCCAGGTTCTTAAGCAAGTACTTTACCACAGAGCTAAATCTCTAGTCCCTATTTAAAAACATTTGAGGTAGGGCTTTATTTCAGACTGTCCTGAAATTCACTATGTATTTGTTGAAATAGTGACTATGAGTTTTCTCATCAGCAAAATGAAGGTAGTAATGGCATTTTTAGTATGTTCTTGTGGTGATGAAGTAAGATTATCTGTAAAGTATAAACAGACTGCCTCAATCTAGTGCATCTGAAATAAATGTCAATGACTGTTATTTTCAACTCCTGTTTGCAGCTCCTTCAAGTGCTAAATCCCAAGCCAGAGATCCACACACCACAGTCCTCAGGGCAGATGCTTCCTGCTAGCACAGAGCCTGTAGCCCAGGACAAGTCTGCATTATAGCAGGGTGTCATAGCTTGGGAAGTCAACTGAATGTAAATGGAATTTTCTTAAATGGAAACTCTCCATTATTTTCCCCAGTTTTTCACTATGATAGCATAGTGAGATACAACAAAAACTCTTTAATGAAAATGGATATGCTTCCCTCAAAACACAACCAAGTCCTCTCAGGAATCTTTTAACCATTGCATTAAGCAAGACTTTTATTATTATAATCAGTGACTAAAATCAATTAAAACAATTTGAATTTGTATTTAACTGCTAGCTTTCAGCCTGGGATAGAGCTGTGCTAGAGCAGTTGACTAACATGCAGGAAACCCTGGGTTCATCCCCAGCACTAAAAAGAAAAAGGAGACAGAAAAGCAGAAAATATGGAGGAGAGGGTGGGAGGGAGGAAGAGGAAAGGGAGGAAGGGGGAGGAGGGGAGGAGGAGGAGAGGATTTTTTAGTTACTAGACATTTACATTTACAAAAATAGTTCTTCTCTGGGCTGAAGGTGACTTATTGGTTAAGAACATTGGCTGTCTTCCAGAGGATCTGAGTTCATATCTTAGCACCCATATGGTGGCTCACACCCATCTTTAACTCAGTCCCAGGAGATGAGAGGTCTATTCCAGCCTCCTTGGGGAGCCAGGAATGCAAATAGTGTGCAGACATGCACACAGGCAAAACACCTATAAACATAAAATAAAATAAAATAAAATAAAATAAAATAAAATAAAATAGTAGTATTAAAGTTCTAGCCCATGTTCTTTGCTAAAAAGACATAAAGACCTAAATATGCTTTTTCCATTAATTTGAGTAGCCTTGGGGTAACTAATAAATTTATACTTCCTCATTACCTTATATGCATGTAGTGAGAATTAATTATATCCTTAAGAAATATAGAATGCTTTAGCATCTTATAAATAAATACAAGAAAGCTAGGGAGCTTACACAGAGGTAAGGGCACTAACTGTGCAAGGCTGATGGTTTACATTCAGATCCCCAGAACCCATGTAAAAGTGGAAGGCAAAGGCTCATACCCACATACTCTACCAATACCCACATGCCATCACACACACACACACACACACACACACACCACACACACACACACACACACAGCTCCCCCCATCTCTGTGTATGTTTGTGTGTCTCATTAATCATATCCACATCTTTACACAGAAACAAACATTTTAATGAAAAATAATACACAAATAAGTAAGAAAGGCCTTATCACCAACTGCAAGTTTGGTAGAGTCTCTGCTTGGCTTGCTTCGTTACACCATGTAACATGCTGCAATTGTCCCCACAGGTACTCTTCTCCTGGATCTTAAGATCTTTTTCATTTCATTCCATTTTCCTAAGGGATATTTTTAAGAGAAAATGATGATTGAAGTTAGCTAGCTCTGTTTATTTTGCTAAATAATGCATCACTCAAAAGGAAAGATTTCAGATTCGAGGGTAGCTAGGCCAGCTCAGGGCAGGTGACCGACCTCACAGTCTTGTGAATCTTGCTTGCCTGCCCAGGAGACTGGGAAAAGCAATCTGAATGAATGAATGCATTTCAAGAATTTTAAAAAACATGTGCAATGGGGACTAACAAAGCCAATACCCTACAAATACTCCCCATGCCTGGTATGTCTCAAACATGTGATCTTTCACTATACTGTGCTCACAGCCCCTTATAGCACTTAAGACTAACATTAATTATTGACTAGAAATACTAATAAACATGTGTTCTGAAACAGTGGCAACTCAGTTCTGGTTAATAAAGATTGTCAACCAAGCTATCTATATCAAAACCAAAAAAAAATCATCAAAAAACAAAAAACTCCTTGTGATTTGTATGTGGAAGTAACCTTCAAACAGAGAATAAAGTCATTCAGAGAATGACAGCTCAACCCAATAGATAGAGATCCATTTTAAACAATTCAATTATTTCCAGCTATGGTTATGTTTATTTTTCCTTCCCATTACAGGCCACCATGTAGTTTAGTGTACTGTGTCATAAAAGTACAGATATGCAGAGGAAATGAATAGACACTTCCCACAGAAGACATGTAAATAGCCAAGGGGTTATAAAAACACAAAGCCTCTCCCTCTCAGAATGAGACTCTCAGCTACATTTCCAGCACCTGCCTGCATGCTACCATGCTCCCCACCATGATGCTAATGAACTAAACCTCTGAATCTGTAAGCAAGTCGTCAGTTAAATGCCTTCTTTCATGAGAGTTGTGGTCATGGAGTCTCTTTATAGCAATAGAATAGCGACTAAGACAGTAAGAAGAAGCAAACGTCCATTTTAAATATACTTCCTTTTGAACTATAAATGCCACTGAAATTTATGTTTTCATATCCAATTCAAAAGCAAAATGCAGTGGCTTCTATCTGCAATCACAGTACTCTGGGAAGCTAAGACAGGTTGGTTGTCATAAGGCCACTTCATGCTATATAATGAATTCAAGGCTAACCTAGATGACATAGCAAGACATTGTTATTAATGCACACAGAAAAATTGAAAAAATCACACTTCAAAGGTAGTTAACACCTTTCTATACAGCTCACTTTTGCATATTACAACCTAAAGAGAGTCCATATTGTGTCACTTCCTGGAATGACTATGTGTGCCATTTTATATACCAAGCTCACTAAGAGTTACCACATAACTGTGTCCAGTTGTAACAAAAATTTTTCCTTAGACATTGTACTTCATCTAAGCTCCTTATTCTTAGAGAAACATGTATTGATCTAAGAGTAAATGAAGTGATTAAAAATAAAATATAAAACCAAACATCGGGTTGAGGAATGTATATATAATTTTTTATCCCTTTGCCTTTGTATAATTCTTTCATCAGTTACAAGAGTTGGAATCCTGTGTCCACTGTGAGACTCTTCCATGGAAGAGCTGTGGCTACAGGAACCCTGGGCTGGGCTGGTCTCTTTGTCATACTTTGTTTTCCTTCAGCACATCTACTTTTCTTTGTCCATCTTTTCTATTTGTAATCTTAATGTGTTTTTCCAAAAATTGTACAAAACTTAATACAGGACTAAAAATAAAATACCCAACAAAGGGGAGATAGAACCTGTAGAGACCACCTCCAGTAGATAGGCACAACCCCCAGTTGAGGGATGGGGCCACCCACCCATCTCAAAATCTTTAACCCAGAATTATTCTTGTCTAAATGAAATGCAGGGACAAAAATGGAACAGAGACTGAAGGAAAGGCCATCCAAAGACTGCCCCACCTAGGGATACATCCCATGTACAGGACCAAACCCCGACACTATTGCTGATACCAAGAAGCGCTTAATGACAGGAGCCTGGTATAGGTGTACCCTCAGAGGGTCTGCAGCACTTAACTAAGACAGATGCAGATACTCACAGCCAACCATCAGTCTGAGCACAGGGACCCCAATGGACGAGCTAGGGGAAAGACTGAAGAAGCTGAAGGGATTGTAACCTCACAGGAAGAACAATATCAACTAACCAGACCCTCCCCCCAAGGATTTCTCTGCTTTCTAGCCACAGAGACCTGCCAACTCAAGCAAGCTAGCTGAGCCAGCCATGACTCAGCCAAGTGAATCGCCTTGACCAAGAATCTCACTACCCGCAAGGCACTGCCAGAGCTTCTCTCCCTTGTCCCCATTGGCTGCGGCCGGTCCAGCCCATATGCCCCCTGTCTCAACTCTTCTGCAGCTCCCTGCAGTGCCTGGGAGCCCAGGAGTCTGAGACCAGTAGATCCCTGCCTGGCTTCTTGCCTGAGGGTCCCCACCCAAGAGCTCTGCCCCTGTGGGTCTCAGACTGTGATCTCCCCATGCCCTGAGCGGAGTTCTGCGACTTCTCACAGCCCAACGTCTGCCCGTTGCCACATAGAGTAAACACAGTCAAATTCCCATGCTTCTGTTCCCTAAGCCGAGGTTCCAGCTGCCTAGGGCGACAGATGTGCAGGAACCACAACTCAGCCCAACAGGACCCACGCCCATGTGCAAGCTACAGCTCCACAACTAGTGGAGGATGAAGTCCCCCAGCGGGAGATTAGGCAGCTGCTCATTGGTTGAAGGTCCTCTCTACGGTTCTCCACAGCAAGAGGGGGGGGGGGCAGAAAGTGGATGAAGCTGTACCCCATGTTCTCAGGGTGGGCCTGAGGTTAAATATCTTTTGTAAGGAGGAGGGTCTGGGAAGGAATGTTTAATTGGCTAAGCCCTCTGGCCTTTGGGTATCTCATTAATATGAAGATCTCTTGAGGCTCTGAGTCCTGTAATCACACCCTCTACTTGTGCTAAGTGCACTATGTGACCTAAGGCCACAAACCTTTCTTTGGGAGGAGCTGTTGATAAGTGAAAAGAAACAGGGCCGAGGAGCAAGGCCGAACATCTACTGTCCTTTGAGGGTATCCAGGGTTCAAGGCCTGTGCTCTACCACGTACTCAGCTGCCTCTCACAGCCCACTGCCCCACAGAGGAGCACCCACAAAGAGGCAAAGTGATGGGGGTGGGGTGGGATGAAGAGTTTGCAGAGGGGATACCAGGAAGGAGGGAAAACATTTAAAATGTAAATAATAAAATAACCAATAAAAAAAACAGGTTCATGTTTGTTTGCATAGTAAAGTTTACATCAAAATGTAATATATACTTGATTGAAGTCTTCAAAATAAAATTCATATATAAGTAATGTGTTAATGAAAACATTTTTAAAAATATAGTTTATATCGAAAAAGCTATTCATGCTCTATGTCCCTACAAAGCTATCTTGATTTTGTTTCTTTGAAAACCTATTTTCCTCTTTGCACTGAAGCCAGAAACATGCAAGCTGATAACAGTTCCCAAATGGTTGGGATGATTATTAGAGTGTCCAGTGTGTTGAAATAAAAACTGGGAGAATTAGTTCATCCAGTGCAATTAGTTCGAGAGTAACTATTACTTGATATTTTTACAGGAGGCCAGGTACAGTGGTGTGTTAGAACATGGTCCACAGAACACTGTGATGAAAATTCTGAGTGCGTGAGAGAAAACTCCAAGACAACAAGAGTGATGTGACTCATAACTCAGTTCCTTCAAAACAGAATTGTGCTTGAAATGTGTTTCTGTGCTCCTCGCAGGTATAGCAGATGGGAGTGAGTTTACTTCAGGTTACTCATTGTTGCTGTGGATATTTAATTAACTGTTTAAACTATCTTTTATATGCCTCTATGGAAAACAAGGTTTTTCCATGTGCAGCTTGTCTTTGTTATTATATACAGCATAACTCATAAGAACTTTACTCATGTGACCTTTCTTAACCAGCAGAGAATAAATCATCTGGGGTTCTGAATAAAGTTGCCTATTGCATGAGACTTTAGTCTGCCACATTTATCGGAGCCATTGTCCCAGGTCCTACCACCTTTAGAGCGGTCACAGTGGTTCAATGCCTTTAATCCCAGTACTCAGGAGGCAGAGGCAGATGGATCTCTGTGAGTTCAAGGCCATCCAGTGCCATACATTGAGATTCTGTCTCAATAAAACTGAACATTAAATTGTTTATGTAATTTTCAACAGCTATAATCATAGCCATTTCTATTCTCATAAGAATTATTAAAATTAAGCTTCTGTGAGGCAAAGGACACTGTCAATAGGACAAAATGGCAACCTACAAATTGGAAAAAGATCTTTACCAATCCTATATCCAATAGAGGCCAAATATCCAATATATACAAAGAACTCAAGAAGTTAGACTCCAGAGAATCAAATAACCCTATTTAAAAATGGGGTACAGAGCTAAACAAAGAATTCTTAACTGAGGAATACCGAATGGCTGAGAAGCACCTAAAGAAAAGCTCAACATCCTTAGTGATCAGGGAAATGCAAATCAAAACAACCCTGAGATTCCACATCACACCAGTCAGAATGGCGAAGATCAAAAACTCAGGTGACAGCAGATGCTGGAGAGGATGTGGAGAAAGAGGAACACTCCTCCATTGTTGGTGGGACTGTGAGCTGGTACAACCACTCTAGAAATCAGTCTGGCAGTTCCTCGGAAAATAGGACATAGTATTACTTGAGAACCCAGCTATACTACTCCTGGGCATATACCCAGAAGATGCTCCAACATGTAACAAGGACACATGCTCCACTCTGTTCATAGCAGTCTTATTTATAATAGCCAGAAGCTGGAAAGAACCTAGATGTTCTTCAACAGAGGAATGGGTACACAACAGAAAATGTGGTACATTTACACAACAGAGTACTACACAACTATTAAAAACAATGAATTTGAAAAATTCTTAGGCAAATGGATGGAACTAGACAATATCATCCTGAGTGAGGTGACCCAATCACAAAAGAACACACATGGTATGCACTCACTGATAAGTGGATATTAGCCTAAATGCTTGGAATACTCAAGATACAATTCACAGATCACATGAAGCTCAAGAAGAAGGAAGATCAAAGTGTGGGTGCTTCAGTCGTTTTTAGAAAGGGGAACAAAATACTCATAGGATCATGTATGTAGATAAAGTGTAGAGCAGAGAGTGAAGGAAAGGCCATCCAAAGACTGCCCCACCTGGGGAATCATCCTATATACAGTTACCATACCCAGACACTATTGTGGATGCCAAGAAGTGCATGATGACAGGAGCCTGATATGGCTGTCTCCTGAAAGGCTTTGCCAGAGCCTGACAAATACAGAGGGAATGCTTGCAGTCAACCACTGGACTGAGCACAGGGTCCCCAATGGAGGGGTTAGAAAAAGGCCTGAAGGAGCTGAAAGGGTTTGCCACCTCATAGGAAGAACAATAATATCAACCAACCAGATCCCCCTAGAGCTCCCAGGGACTAAACCACCAACCAATGAGTACATATGGAGTGACTCATGGTTCCAGCCACATATGTAGTAGAGGATGGCCTTGTTGGTCATCACTGGGAGGAGAGACCCTTGGTCCTGTGAAGGCTTGACGGCCCAGTGTAGGGAAATTCGAGGGTCGGGAGGCAGGAGTAGGTGGGTAGGTTGGGGAACACCCTCATAGAAGCAGGGGAGAGGGGATAGGTTAGGAGGTTCTGGGGACCAGGGAAGAGGATAACATTTGAAATGTAAATAAAGAAAATATCCAATAAAAAAAAAAAACAAAAGAAAAATGCAAGAAAATTATTAAAATTGTGAAATAAATGGCATGCCTCAAATCAAATACTAATACAGTTATTCATATTCCCAAGTGCTTAATGGATGACCCCCTCCAAGTACTGCAAATGACAATAACGTTTTGGGAGACAACTGAGTATGCAGAATGTTTTACTGTAGTTATTTCCCATTGTTTAATGGAAGAAAAGGATGTCATATTTCACTATTATCTTCCTAAAATATAAAAATTCCCTGGTTTTGGATATGAAACTTAATGTTTATTCACGTTAAAGTTTGAAGAAAGGGGACTGGAGACACAATTCCATGATAGAGTGCTTTCCTGGCATGCAGAGGCCCAGGGTCAATCATACTACTGAGAAAAAGAACACTGTAACTTTTTGTTTGTTTGTTAAGTCTTTATTCTGGAAACAGGCTCTTATTCTTAAGCCCATGTTGGTCTAGAACTTGTTTGTCTCAAACTAGAGATTCCCCTGCCTCAGCTTTCCAAAGTGTCTTAATTAAAGACATGGGCCACCACTTCTGACTAGAATGATATTATTTTCAAAAGAAAATATATAAAATTTATAAATCATACCTTTCCTCTTCCTATGTTTGGAAGTATACATGCCTTATCATTTTCTGCCTTATGTTCTTTGGTGGGTGTCATGAACTATTCCTGGGGAGATATGAACAAAGATCTAATCACCTCAGATAAGGCACCAGTAACAGAACAAACAAGGAGTTCCACCAAGTCAATCTTGAGGAACCAGTAACTAACAAAAATGTTTACTGACATTCCTTACAGAAGCATGGATAACTCTAAAGCTATATACTATAAAGCTATAACTAAAAAGCTCACCCAACATGGAGGACGACTCATGGAAACTGCATATCTGAAGTTCCCTGCACAACTTGCAGGCAGCTGAGATTAGGTCAGGTAGGAAAGACTCCACCTAGGAATCTTTACTGCTTGTGTAACCTGTGGAGGAACTTTGTGAGCCTTGTAACTTTCCTACACTTCCTGTGCTTTATGAGATGTTTACTTCAAGAGATTTGTAGGTTTTGTTTATTTCGGGGATCATAACAAACCTCCCTCTAGGATGAAAATTTTCACCTTGGCAGCAATTGCTACATAGTAGTTTGTCACTTGCAACAATTCTGGAAATAAGAAAGTACCGAATAGATGCTATTTTTTTAAATAGTCAATTTTATTAACTCATCATATTTTGCAGTTTTTTTAAGACAAAAAATATCACTCTGTATTTTCCTAGAATAGACTTTCCAGGTAGAGTAAGTAATCATTAATTAAACTTCATCTCAATGTTAAAAACATTTATTTAGAGTGTTAAATCATATATTGGCCTAGGAGATCAAACTGGTAAACATGTATCCTGTGCCGTGAGGCATGAAGACCTCTAAGCTCTCAAGTTAAAGTCTAAAGGAATTTGGCTAGTAATCATTGTAGGGTCCTCTACTTTTCTTCCATAAAGGAAACTTATTTAAGAATTCTGGCTATCAAAAGAAGAAATGATTGACTTTTAGTATTCTACAGTCTTTAAAAAAACAACACTATAAAGTCATGTGAAATATTTGGTACTGTTGGCAAGACTTTCATTGCCCACTCATGTTTCAAGTCCAGCTTTGAGACAGCAACATTAACTTGTTTAAAATGTATAGTATGTACTCTACCCCTTTAAAGATGTCTTCCCACCAAAAGGAATTCATTTCCTAGATTCGATTATTCTGATACTGGCAGGTAACAATATTTTTACTCATTGAAAGTGAATAAATCCCTATATTAAAGAGCCAGTTCTACTCAAGGTACCCGGCACTCATACTTAAATCACATTCAAATATAGATTTTGTTCTTTTTTTTTTTAAAGAGCAAACAAACCTAAGGACCAAAAGATGGGGTCAAATTTCACCTATTTTGACATAATGAACTAAATTTTGGTGCTTAGGACTTTTTCATCAAGTATTTATTTCATGCTAATCACAACTGGGTATTGTATTCCTACTTTTAGTATAAATATGAGCTTTAATTATGGAAACTTCTTATGGAAGGCACCTTTTCACATATACAAAAATATAGTAAACCTCTTTCATCAACCAATTTGGGGACCTGTAAAATACTATTTTATCTAGTGTTTTCACTCTCTTTATTTCAAGTTTTAGGAGCATTGCAAGCTGCTTGTCTGTCCCTATTATAAAACATACCTGAGCCAGGCCACCACTGATCTAGGCAAACTACCCAACAAGTCCCAGCATATTTCCTTTTGGGGAGTCTCCTCAGACCCCTCCTCTGCCATTTCTCCTGGGAAACTGAGCCTGTGTGGCTAACTTACTACTGCTGTGGTTAAAAGCTCATATACTGGAGCCAGACAGATTTGGGTAAAGATACCTGGTTTAGCCACTTACTTTCTGAGAGACATTAAGAATGAAGCTGTTCTCAGCTAAGAATGTCTGATGCACAGACTGCATTCAGAGCAAGCAGTAGTGGCTCTTTTAACAGGAATGTTCCAAATGATAACTCATTGTACCTTGGTTAAGACTTGGCCCTTAAAGCCATTCTCCTGTTCCAAGTGCGGAGCTCTGGCTTCTTGCAGGATGGTGACCTTGGGCAAATCACTTAGCTGTGGAATATTTAATTTCCTTATTTCTATAATGAGTGTAGAAACATTCCATGATCTCCAAGTATTTTCTTTCCCATCTATGTTAGACATCCAAGTTCTCTGTATTAAAGACTATAAATTGGTGGCTGGAGAGATGCCTCATTGGTTAAGAGCACTGGTTGCTCTTACAGAAAACCCAAGCTTGGTTTCTACAACCCACATGGGGGCTCATGGTCTTCCATCATTTCAAGCACAGGGCATCCAACGCCTTCTGCCTCCATGGAGAGAAGACATGCTCAGGGTATACTTATTTGCATGCAGGCAAAACACTCAGATACATAAGCTAAATCATAAAATGTTTGAACTCTGAATATACATATATATACACATACATATATATATGTATATTGTGAGTCTAGTTTGAGCCATTGATTAGCGTAACAAAGATAAATCTCCCTAGCCTCGTTTTACTATCTTGAAACTCTAACTAAACAACTTGCACAAAACTTTATTAGTAAAGAAGCAAAACTGGAATTATAAATGTATTTATTGTTGTTGTTTAATTTTCAGTAACATTACAGCCCTTGCCCCCAAATGTGAAGCATTCCAAAAAAAGTTCACACATTAAAAAAATATTATTATGTGAGATATTCATGGTGAATATCTTTCCCCATCTCTGGGTCAGCTTCAAAGGCCTTGGCTGCCTGAACTGCCTTGTCAAAAAAAAGATCTGCTTCAGTCTTAGGCTGTGCTCTGGAGTGAATAATCAGGGCCCCGTGAGCCACTCCTTATCTGGAACAAAGGCAGTATAAAATGTGAAGGTTTGTTATCAACAGTGCCTGTTCTGCTGTGGGGCTGCAGAACTATGTGAGTCACTCTGGACACTGTGGCAAGTGGGGAAAGCTAAATCAGATTCCCCTGTATTTATGTCAAGGTTCACCCTCTAAGGAATTGAATAGAAGTAATTAAACTGTATATTTCTCTGTACTAACAGGGGGGGGGGGGCATCTACCCATGGAAAGCAGCCAGACAAGGAAAACAGCTCACAGAATGCGTACTTGAAATACTACTAGCAAGAAAGAGGCTCCTAAAGCCCCAAAGCTCCAAATCTACTTAGTATTTTCTTTTTAGCATGTATCAAACATGAGTTAAAAGCTTTTCAATATTTATTATCCCCACCCCCCCTCTTTTTTTTTTTTACTTTCCTGCTTTGCTACAACAACTGTGGTCGAGGCGTACCCAAGGCTGTACAAGCATTGGGTGTGTATGTGTGCATGTGACCTCATAATGTTGATGAGAAATTAAATAATACCCCGACACACTTTACATGTGTTCAACCCATACAAATCTGGCTTACAGGTCTATGTGTTCAAATAGCTAGGCAGGTAACTGTTGACTGGAGTATTTTCTTGTGGTCTTACAGGATTTATCAGCTTTCCTAAAACAAGGAGCAAGATGAGGTTACCTACACAAGAAAGCTCTATTGTCTTACCATTTGTATATGACCAAATACTTACAGGAGTTTCTGTGCCTCTTTTAGGGATCATGACATAGCTTCTAGAATGATCTGTGTGTGATTTCTCTGTCATCATAAATAAAATGGACAAAGATCTGGCACTGTACTTTGTAAATACGCAATTCCAAAATAAGACCATGAAAATGGGATTAAGATGTTCTTTCTGAGTATGCTAATAAAAAATAATGCAGAGTTGCATGCACTTTAAGCTCTGGGTTGGTTGATCCACAGGGACACTATGACTGTCACCTTTTCCCTGAAATCTTTCTCAAGTATAGCCTTACATCTGCACAAAGAAAGCTAGACTCATCCTTCCAGGCCTGGATGTGGATTAAGTGTCACTAGTCACTTCAGGTGTGATTATTACGCATATTTTAAATGTCATATTCTGTCGATGCCATGGAACACACTAAGTATAACTAACAATCCTTTAGCACTCAAGAGCTTCCTGCCAACTCTTGCTGCAATGTCTCACTTTTGAAAAAGTCAGGAGAATTTTAAAAATCAGTGGGATATGCTGGTAGTGTTTTGGAAACACAATCCATCTATTTGTGACTTCTGTGCTTCAGATGACCTTAGTCACAAAGGTGCAGTAAAAGCCAGTATACTGATTATCATTTTAGTATTTGTATATATTTATATATCAAAGCCAAGTAAGTCAGTTGCTGAAACTTGGGATTCTGTAATTACCCTAGTTTCATTATTGGGAGTTCATAATTTCATACCTGAAAAAAAGTAGTTATTTTTTTTCTTAATTTTTTGCATCTTAGTAACATGATGGTGACACACTAATGTGATAAGAGCTTCCCTGCAGTTACAATTTCTAAAAATTGCGTCTGTAAAATCAGCCAACATGATGAGAATTGACTAACACTGAATGACTTATTTGTTGCTTTGTGTTTGAAACCCAGCGTGATGGCTTAAAGGAGAAATGTTCTGCCATGGTCTCTGGCATTTGAATGCCCGGTCCCCACTTGGAGTGCTGATTAAATCATCAAGTCACATTAAGTTTGTGTTCCTGCTTTGTGTTTACTGTGAAGGATACGATCACTCAGCTTCTTGCTCCAGCCACCATACAAACTATTTGCTGCTATGCTGTCTTGACCATTATAAACTCTGGAACCTTAAGCCCACCATTATAGACTCTCAGTCTCTGGAAACATAAGCCCAAATAAAGTCTTCTGTTACTTTCTTTGGCCCCACTGTTGTATCATATCAACAGAAAAGTAAGCAAGAACTATGGCTGACTTTGAACCCAACCCTCTTGCCTCCACCTCCGAACGGGTGGCATTGAATCCAAGTTGTATCACCACAGCCTGTTAAATCTGAAAAGGACTATAGAGATAACATGCTATAATCAACCATCAAACTGATGAGAAAATTGAACCTTGCAGATTCAATTTCTATTTAATAATAAACAAAACATACACCAGCATTATTTCAAACTTCAGAAGAAATGACAATTGTTTAGCCTTAGTAGACATTGTGTGGAACATACTTATAACAAGTCATTCAGCTATATTTGATGTTTAACTGGGCATCTTGTACTTTATCTGCCAATGCTGCCTGCAGCTATAGCATAGAGAGAGAGAGAGGACAACTTGCAGTAGACAGTTCTTTCCTTCTGCTCTGTGGGTTCCAGGGATAGAACAGAGGTCTTTAACCTCTGTGACAAGTGCTTTTTTACCCGAGTCATCTTACCAGTCTATCATTTTTCAAAAACTGGTACATGTTTGACTTGCACAGTGATGGGTTTCATATAGACACTGCCATGCAGCTTTGTGTCTGGGGACTGTATCATCCTCCCATATCCTTTCCTTACCCCCCTTTCTCTTTATGCTTACTTGCTCATAGAGCTCATATGGTACACGAGCTGTCTAGACTTCTTCCTTTCACTTAACTGTAACTGTCTTCCCTGACCTCCTTACTCCCAACCCTGCTTCCCAGCCTACTGCTTGCATGTGGCAGCCGACATTCTACTAGTTTCTCCTATGCATTTGATTTCTGTTAATAGAAGAAAGAGCATGCAAAGTTTGTAAATGCATAGTAGTACATGGAATTTTCTTTGTTTCTAAGATTCCACTTAGAAATGATTCTGGTCTTTCCATTTTGCATTAAATCCCCATAGGCCCATGTGTTTGCCAGTGGTAGGATTTTCTTATTTTTTAAGTCTGAACAGTGTTCCTTTACTTGATTTCTTTTTCCATGTGTCTGTTGACAAGTAGGTTGTTTCCATGTCTTGTCTCTTGTGAATGGTGTTGCAATAAACCCAGGACTATAGGTGTCTTCACAACCTGACAACATCATCTCTTTCATCTCTTTGAGGAATATTAGTGAAAGGGATTGTTTGGCAGTCTTTATTTTTTATTTACTTTAGGAATTGTTCTGTGTAATGGTAACAATGATACCCATAAAAATTGATCACATACTTCCAATAGATGATGGCACAGAATATATATTACCATTCCAAAATGGAGGAAAGAGAGCATACTGAAGAACTAATGGGCCAAAAGCAAACCCAAAAGCCAGCAGGGCAAACTCTAAATTCTGCATCTCCATGTCTAATGTCAAAGCACTCTTCAGATCTCCAACTCCTTTCAGGTTTGTTGACTGCAACATACTTCGCTCACTTGGGTGGGATTCACACCCAGTTTTTAGCTCTCCTTGTCTGGTACCCCATGACTGTGGCCATCTTCAACATCTTAGGGTCTCCAATACAATCCAAGCTTTACCTTCTCGGTCTCACTAAATAGCCTCTCCGGCCCTTCAAGAAGGGATACCCCTGACACATGACTGGCCTCAGTGGCTTCTCTTAACGGAGGAGGGAGATTCTATAACTGCTTCTTTATATCCTTGACTCTAAAGCCAGAACCATGAGGTCAAAGCTGCCAAGTTCTGCTGCTTTCTGGGCCGGAACATGGCCCCTCTTTGAATTACGTATGCACAATTTCCTTCATTGCTGAAGTTTTTCTTTAATTCCTTTTGAGAAGTCGAAAGCTTAATTGTGTGAGGTCTTGCCCTGAAGTTACCACTCTCTCAATTCCATTTAGCACCAGGCTTTTCTTTAAACTTCAATCTCCTTGAGCAATAAACTCAGCTCCAGTACTCTTCCTGGTGCTCTTTTTCTCCTCAAACTGTACATTCTGTATTTCTCTTTGTCCAGCTTCCTCTCTTTCATGATAGATCTGCATAAGAGTGGCCACTAATGACCATAAGGCACAGTCAATACTAGGGGGTCTTGAAATGTCTTCTGCCAAGACATTAATTCATAATTTCAACTTAGCCTCAGGAAGATTTTCAGGACAGAGGAAAAAAAAGCAGCCATATTCTTTGCTAAAATATCACAAGAATGGTCTCTAGGTCACTGACTTGTAACCATGACCTTTCTGCGTCTGTCCTTGCTCCAAATAATCATACACAGACATTTATATTAATAAACTAATAATAATTAATATTTATATTAACAAATACTAATAAATATTTATATTAATAAAATTAATTAATTAATATTTATATTAATGAATGATTAGGCCTTAAGCTACGTTTGTTCCCTAACTAGCTCTTAACTTATATTAACCTGCTTGTGCTATTCTATGTTTGCTACATGACTGGTTACCTCTCCTCAGTTTCATATATCTGACTTCTGAGTCCAAGTGGTGAATCTCCTACACCTGACTTTTCCCTAGAGTCCCTCTGACTGGAAGTCCTACCTTACTATTCTGCCTTTTGCTGTAGGTCACAGGCTGTTTATTTTAATCAACCAGAAGGTGCCTTAGGCAGGAAAGGAAGGACAGAAACACATCTTCACATAGTGTACAAACACATCATTCCAACAGTTACTAATATTCTTCCTTTCTGAAACATCTGTGCCGGGCTACCATTGTCCATATTGCCCTGGACAATGCTGTCTTCTGTGCTCCTACTTGTATGTTACATTAAGTCCCACGGAAGTCATTCAACAACTTTCCTAATCCAAAGCCCCATAGTCTACTTTCTGCTAACAAGTAGCATGGTCACCACAAAACCCTACTCCCTGGAACCAACTTCTTCCTTAGTCACTGCTCTATTGCTATGAAGAGACAGCATGAGGAGGAGAACTCTAATCAATGGAAGCATTTAACTGGGGGCTGGCTTATAGTTTCAGAGGTTTACTCCTTTACCATCATGCTGGAGAGGATAGCAACAGGCAGGTGGGTGCTCAAGCAGTAGCTGAGGGCTATACCCTGATTGCTAGGCAGAAATGGAGGGAGGCAGGGATGGAAGAAGAGAGAGAGGGAGAGAGAGGGGGAGGTAGAGAGGGAGAAAAAGAGAGAGAGAGGGAAAGAGAGAGAGAAAGAGAGGGAGGGAAGGAGAGAGAAAGAGATAGAGGGAGAGAGGGAGGGAAGGAGAAGGGAAGGGAGGGACACAGAGAGAGAGAGAGAGAGAGAGAGAGAGAGAGAGAGAGAGAATCTCTTTGCGCTTGGTATGGGCTTCTGAAATGCCAAGGTTCCCCCTCCTAGTGACATACTTCTTCCAACAAGGCCACATCACTTAATCCATCTAATCCTTTCGAATAATTCCACTCCCTGATGACTAAGCATTCAAATATATGAGCTTATGGGGGCCATTCTTACTTCAAACCACCACACTTATTGTTCCAAAAATTTTATAAAGTACTTAGAAAATCCCGAATTTTATTTTTCCAAAAATGTTCACCTGGTGTACTTTTGTTTCCTCCTTCTTTTTCTATAATTCCACATAGGTTAAGCATATGTCTTAGTTAGGGTTTCTATTGCTATGAAGAGACAAGACAGCCACAGCAACTCTTATAAAGGTAAGCATTTAATTGAGGCAACTTTACAGTTTAGAGGTTTGGTCCACTGTCATCATGGAAGGAAACACATAGGCAAACACAATGATGGACAGGTAGCTGGGAGTTCAACATTTAGATTGGCAGGGAGCAGAAAGAGAGACACTGTGGCTAGCTTGAGCTTCTAAAACCTCAAAGCCTACCTCAAGTGACATACTTCCTACAAAAAGGCCACACCTACTCTAACAAGGCCACATCTCCAATAATGCCACTGCTTATAAATCTATGGGGGCCATTTTTGTTCAAATCATCACATTCCACTTTCTGGCCCCCATAGGTTTGTGTCCATAACATAATACAGAAATACATTCAGTTCACTTTCAAAAGTCCCCATAGTTTATAACACTCTCAACCCTATTTAAGAGTTCAAAGTCTAATAAACTCTTCTGAGATTCATGACATTCTCTTAACTCTAATCTCTTCTAAAATCAAAAGTAAAAAGCAAATCACATACTTCCAACATATAATGGCACAGGATATACATTATTGTTCCAAAAGGGAAAAAAAGTGATCATACTGAAAAAATACTGGACCCAAACAAGATGGAAAACCAGCAGGGCAAACTCCAAACTCTGTATCTCTATGTCTAATGTCAGATCTTTGGATCTCCAACTTCTTTCAGCTTTGTTGAATGAAACATACTTCTTTCTGTTGGGCTGTTTCCACTCCCTGTTAATAGTTCTCCTCCGTTTTCCACAGGTCTTCCATTTTCAGTATCTTGGGATCTCCAAGGCCATCCAGGCTTCACTTTCACAGCATCACACAAAGGCTTTTCTGGAAGGGCATCCCTGACACATGCCTAGCCTTGGTGGCTTTCCTTAGTTGCAGAGAGATATTTCAGAACCCCTTCCTTCTATCTTAAATTCTAAAGTCATAACCATGAGGCCAAAGCTATTCTTGTGTGTCATGTACTAAAATCTAAGCAGCTGAATACACCTGTGAGAGATTTCTTTTTTTTCTTAAATAAATCATTTGAAGTGGGATGACCCACTTTTAATCCAGATCTTTTGAGGTAGGAAGATCCACCTTTAATCTGGCCTCTATTTTCTGGTGGCAGTTAATATAAATGACATGGAAGAAAGGTCTCCCTCTTTGCCTGTTTGCTCCCATTCTTGTTGGCTAGTCCATTCTTCACTGGTATTAGAGCCTACTTCGAGATTCTGGCATATACTGAAGATTAGCTGAGATATCCAGACTCATGGACTGAATAACATTCTTAGACCTTCCATTTGTATACAGCCATTGTAGGAGTGGCTGAACTATAGTGTGTTATACATTGTAATAAATTTCCTTTGTGCATGTGTGTGTGTGTATGTGTGTTCTTTAAGTTCTGTTCCACTAGAGAACCCTGACTGATCACTAAGTTATCACACAAAGATATGTATGAAAAATTGACATTTATTTTGAGTCTTATGTAGCTCAGATTGGCTTGAAACTCAGTATATAGCTAAGGATCAGCCGTATGTTCTTTCTACCTCCACCTCCCAAGTGAGAAGAACCAATGTTTCCATGTTATAAGGCCAACTCACCTCCCATCTGTTGTTCTCAGCCATCTGCCAGGGCCTTTAATATAAAAAGTCCTTCTTAGACTTCTTTCTTTTAAAAGAATGTTGTTTAACAGGTTCCTCCTATATTGAAACATTTCATCCTGTAGGAAAACTCCTTAGGCAGGAAAGTAAACAACTCAAGAGAGCTTCAGGAAGTCCCTGAAACTGATCAGATTCATTAGGTCCTTCCCTGTTAGAGTAATCAATAAAATCAGAGAGTTCCTCTCAAGATTAAGTAAAACCAAGTCTCCCAAAAAGACTCAAATTAAGCTTCAAGGAAGGTTTTCACAAGGAGAAAAGCTGCAAAAAAGACTCTTGAGACTAGGTGGGTTGCCAAACAGAAGCACCAGCCAAACTGTCTGGAAGAAGTTTAGACCAAATGAGGTACCTAGAAAGGAGGCCTCCTAACTTGTGGAACTGCTTATAGGCTGGGCAATGTGTTCCATGTTCCTAGCTTTAAGAAGTATCACCAGGCTTGGGGTGGGCTTTGGTGATACAGGTGTTTGAGTCATTTCTGTTCCTGTAAGTAACCCTAATAAAACTCA
Source organism: Mastomys natalensis (assembly GCA_021653895.1). Lineage (NCBI taxonomy): Eukaryota > Metazoa > Chordata > Mammalia > Rodentia > Muridae > Mastomys > Mastomys natalensis. Next base: position 715,651 of record JAJTUV010000064.1, read on the forward strand.
TTGGTTCACCAAATTGGATTTCAGTGGTATCTGTACTTGGATCTGTTGCGGGTTCCCTAATTGGGGTGAGTAGATGTGTGTTGCATCTCCCCAAGAAAAGTTTTGTCACATGACAAATCTCTTAAGTGAAATCTTTAAGATTTCTTTCATTTCCCTATTCCACAAATATTTGCAGACTGCCTTCTGTGCTCTGAGCTATATTCAGAAGAGTGAATTCACGAGAGTGAGCACAAAGCCTCCTCTGTCCAAAACCTACAAGTCTGTGTAACAGTCAATTGTCACTGTCCATTTTCCTGAACGTAGATCTTCACCTAGATTAGTAAAGCACACCCATGGACCTGTGTACAAGGACAGTTCTAGAAAGATTAACTGGTGTGGGAAAACCACTCCAATTGTGAGCAGCACCTTCTCTTGGGCTAAGGGCTCATAGGAAGTAAAAGTGGGAGAAAGGAAGAAGTCAGACCAGTGTCAACACATACCTTTCTTGTTTTCCTAGCCGCCATGGCATGGACTGCTGCTTCCCATTTTACCACCCCTGCTATGATGAATGGACACCGCTAAATCCTTGAAACTGTGGGCTGAAATAAGTTCCACCCACCTGCTGTTGTCAGGGATTTTGATCACAGCCATAAAAAGTTAACTGAAACAGGTGCTGCAGTCGTTGTCCACCTAACAATCTACTGGGTTGAAGAGAGAAAGGGCTATTTCTATCTGTGCTGTCTGCAAGGCCTTCCCAAAGTGATAACACCTGAGATAATATCTTCATTAACGATGATTGGATGGAGTAGGAGGGGAGATTTCCAAACAGGGAAATTGAGCAACATCTGGACAGACTTGAACAACTTTTCAGAGGAACTGGGAAAGGGCTGTTTTCCACCAATATGTAAAAACAAGGTTCCTAGCAACTCTGATCAACATTTTGCTGATAAATTATGAAGTTACAAGACTGCAGCATGGACAGTAATGCATAAGAACATGAAGTACAGTCTTGGTTCTGAAAGATGCTGAACGCAGTTTATTGACTTAATCTCAAAATAGATAATTAGTGGTTTGGGGGATTCTGTTGTAAACCCCAAGCCTCTCCAAGGAGCTGTACTCAGGGTAATAGTGTAACATATTTAGGACATATTTAGGATAGTTCAACTTAGTGTCACTTCCATCTCAACACATGCCAATAGCGGGTTACACTGTGGAGGCTCAGCACTCTCCTTGAAGTGATTCTACCAGGAAATGAAACATCTTGCTTGTCAAGCAAGTCATTTGGATAGGCTCAATTTCAGTGCATGGAAAGTATGACCCTGCCCTGTGCCCAAGAACAAAAGGATGTAAGGGAAAACTGGTGTCATGAAAATTGCTCTTAGCAGTTACGAAATGTTGTAAAAATGTCTTAACATTTAAGATCAGCCTAACTGGGATCCATAATATTACTAGTGTGCCATAAATCAAGGTTGAAACGAATTAAGTGCTTGATCCTGTGATTCAAAGTTATAAACTTTAAGTAGTTTCAATGTTACTCACTATTTACAGCCTGTCTATGCAACAGCTGGAAATCTATTTATCCATTTATAGTCAGAAAGGATTCATGAACTTGTCAAACCTGTGTTATTATTTAAAGTCTAAAATCCAGACCCGTTTCAAACTCATTATTAGTCAAATTATTTAAAAGCAACTTTTAATGGTATGGTTCTAATACAGTAATTGCAGAAGCCACCAGGAGATCTCTGCCTCCATTTCATATTCAAAGATGTACTGAGACCATATTCTGCACCACAAGGGAGAGTAAAGAGACAAAAATCTAATTATATGGAGTAGTAGTTAGTACTTTTAATTCCAGAAATCGTTAGTGGTGATTGCAATGAATGAGCAACTGAAGAACCTTTAATTAAGCACGGGTTATAAATACCAGTTTAATTTTAATGAGTACCAAAAATGTAAGTCCTTTGTTATCTATCCTACATCATGTTTTTATGTTTATGTTTTATTTGTCACTTGAGGTATCCATTTATATATTTTTATTTACCATTATTTCCTGATGTAAGGTTTTGGACTCATCAATTTAAAATAGTTGGCAAGCTTCTAAGAACGAGGAGAGAATATGCAAATACACCTGATTGTCAGGTGGGACACCTCCTCTTAGAAGGAACCGAAACTACAAACAAGCACTCTCTGAGATTCCTTTATTCCTGTGAAACTTCCAGGAGGCCACTAAATCTCTGCTGTTCTTTCTTAGCTTATAGACTGTCATCATGAGAACGTCCAGTCCTCAAATCACAGCTGTTGGATGTTTACATCAAGAGAAGCATGCCTGCGAAGATAGGACGGGCTTAAACCTGCCAGGGATTAGAAAGATCACAATGTCAGAGGTGCCATTTACAGGCTAGCAACCACAGGGGTCAGTAAGGTTAAAAAGAAAATCCTACACTTGGAAGGTCAGACTGCAGGTGGTTAATCAGCAGGACTTGGTCCACGAGCTCTCCTCGCTTCCGCTACAGCTTGGGTCCTCCCAGGAGTTTTGCTGGCTAGGTATCTTCCCTGTCCGCCCACTGTCCCTCTTGGGTTCGTGGGGCTTCCCAAAGCTACGCGTGGCTTCCTTTCCACCGGCCTCCCCCGCGGTACCCTAAAGCCGCGTGTCCCGGGGAAGGGTGCGGGGTGGGGAAGGAAATTCCTCCTCGCTCCTCGCCCCGTACCTCCCTCTCCGCCTGGCTGCCCTGATCCCTCCGATGCCGACCTCGTCACCCTCACTTCTGCAGGGCGAGGTGGCAGAGGTGGCTGCGAGCTCGGGGCTCCTGGCAGGGCCATGGGGCAGGGTGAGTTGGGGCGCGGGCGCAGCGGCCGGGGGACGACCGCCTTCGGCCGCGCGCTCGCTTGGGGCGTCCTAGCCAGCCGTGCGGGGGAGGAGCGGAGCTCCGGGAGGAGTGCGCGGAGCCTGGACGGGCCGAGTCCCCTAAAGCCGGCAGCGGCTTGGGAAAATGGGAGGCGCTGTGGTCCGCAGCTCCTCCGGAAAAGTTTGCACGGGATTCAGTTGGTGCGCAGCGGGCCGCTGGAGCCCAAGCACTGCGGGCGTGGCGAGCGTCCCGCGCCCGGTCCGCTCCTCCTCCTTCGCAGCCCTGGGCCGCCGCGCGCCTCCCCTTCGCCGCCGACTGGCTGCGGGTTGCGGCCGGGGCGGGGACCTGTGGCCGTCGTCGCGGCGCCCTCGGTCAGGGACCGACCCGCAGGTGGAAGCGCCCCGGGGAGGCGGGGCCGCCCCCGGCTGCCGTGGGTCGAGGCGGGCTCTTGGCCGGCTCGCTCCCGCCCTGACCCGCCGGCCTCTCCCACCCCAGCAGTGACGTGCCGCCTCCGAGCCCGAGCCCGCGCCGCGGCCAGCAGCGCTATGGACCGCAGCGTCCCGGATCCCGTACCCCGCAGCGCGCCCCGCACGTCCGCCCCGCAGCCCGCGAACTCCGCAGGGTAAGTAGGATAGCCGCCCTCCAGGCCTCCGAGGCCTCGCGGGTTTCACCTGCCCGCGGCGAGCTCCCAGCGGGGCCGCCGGACTCCCGGGCCGACCCACACGCGGGCGGGTGACTGTGTCCTCCCGGGCGAACCGGGGTGGGGGTTTCGATGGTTTGGGCAAGCTTTCCGATCGGGGTTGCGGAAAGCCAGGCGAATGGCAGGCGTTGGGTGAGGAGTCCTGGAGCAAAAGTGGTAACAAAGGGCCCCTTGTTGGGGCTCTGGAGCGGCGGGGGACGACACCTGTAAGTGCGCTCCGGGAAAGGAAGGAAAAGTTTCCACGGCCAAGCTCTCCGGCCCAGGCGGATGGCTTCTGTCAAGGTGACTGCAAGGAAGGGGCTTCCTGAAAGTCCACGGAGGGCGCAGCAAAGGTGTGCCAGCTGTCAGCCCGGCTTGACAGTTCCGGGAGCAGGCGGGGTGCTCGCTTCTGAATGGGGGTGTGTGTGTATGTGCCTCTGGCCAATTGGTGATGCCAAAGCCGAGCGCAAAGTCAGTCGCATTGGCAAACACCTAGACTCTTTACCGTCACGTGTTTGAAGAGCGATTGGAAGGGAAGGGGCTGTCACATGGTGAGTTAATATTAAATGAAGCATGCCTTCCTGCCAAATATGCTAAAAATCACTGTTAAACGTTTGGGTAAACAGTGGTGGGAACAGGTAGTCCTGCAAGGGCCCAGGAGAACTTGAGAATAACCTTTGTTGTGGTAAACGGTCAAGCTACACAACCCTATCCTAGTTGAGAACACCCCATTGCTGTCATGTAGCCTCTTGACCAGAAGGCACCCCCAATTTCCCTATTTTCTTTGTTAATCAGAAATGCCCTAAACAGAGAATGAACATTCCAGAAATAGGAACGTTAAGGAACAGGCGACTTTGTAAGCAATGAATGAGAGTCGTTCAGCTTTTTTTTTTTTTTTTTTTTTTTTTTTTTCTGGTTTAAGAGTGAAGAAGTCATTTTTCCCTGGAACATGACAGGCGTTTCCTTAGGAGCAAGTCACAGCATGTTTATTCATCAGAGGCCATGCGAGCATTGGCAGTTGTCTAGAGGAAACATGGAAGAGTCTCAAGGCAACATGACTAATCTAACAGATATTTAGTGTAATGCATACGTAGAGGAAACATGCAGTGTGTGAATTATTCTTTTTTCTCTAATTTTGACATGTCCATGCAGTTGCATCTATCTCTGTAGAGCTCTACTTTTTTCTTGGGGCGCGCTGGCGGGGGGTGGGTGGGGGGTGGGGTGGGAGTGGAGTTCCTCTGTTTAGATACTAATGTGTCTCCTTCCATATATTTTTACTGTGTGAAATAGTTAATGTGTTGATAGGATGAGTGTAAAACAAGGCCTGGAGACAAGAGCTGTGGGTTTATGTAAGTTAATGATGAACCAGCTTTCACCCAAAACTGAATTAGACTCTTAAGAAAATAGCAGAGAATTCTATTATGCGTTTGTGTAATACATTTACACAAAATGCAGTCTCCCAGATGCTAAGAATCAGTTCTTCTGAACAAAATAGGTGAGGCTAGAGAGCTCTGTGATGAAGAAATACAAAGAGCATTCTAGTGAGAAGCCTAGAATACCCCGGGGTTGTATGTTTGAGAACTTGAGGGCTAAACAAATGAGTTCCTTGAGAGTATTCATATAGTTAATTGCTCGATGAGTTAGTATGTATGTATGTATGTATGTATGTATGTATGTATGTAGCAGGGACTCCTTTAGCCCAGGCTGGTCTGGAACTTCATTTATAGTTGAGGGTAACCTCCTGCTTCTGCCTCCCAAAATTGAGGTTACAGGCATATACCGCCACACTGCACAGAGGAAAATATTTTAAAGAACCTTTGCACTTATCTTTCAAACTTCAGGGAAGACATCTGGAAAAATGCACCTGTAAATAAACTGCAATAATACATAACACTATTCTAAAAAAAAAAAAAAAAAAAGAACAAAACTCCTAATGGCTTGTCTTCTTGCACTTATCTATTCCAAGTGCTTGTTATGTCTATTGGGTATTCAGGATTAGTGTTTGCTTTTTTCTTAAAAAAAAAAAAAAATAGAGACCTTTAAAAAGGTTTAAATTGTGGGAAAATGAGAGTATTTAGGAGGTGGCAGGGTGCAATCCTAATATGATATAATTGTTGCTTTTGAAGGTAGGTTTCTTACTATAGAACTAATTATATCATGACTCAATAGCCTAATAGCTGGTGAGGCCTACTTTAGTTCTTATCCATGGATATTGTTGTTCAAAAGAAGTCCTCTGTTGTCTGTAATTTTCCAAGGTTTACTCTGTTGTAACAGGTTATTTGAAGGACAAATCAATGCAGCTACATATTTTACCACGGGGGTTGGGGGAAGGAGGCTCTCTGCGTGAGTTACTGAGCTAATTAGTAAAACCTGAGGTTTGAGGTGCCTGTTCACTGTGTCAGTTGATTTGAATGTCTCCTAACTAAGGTAAGACGCAGTCTACATTGTAACGTATGGGTGTTGAATCATTCATTAACTGAGCATTGTAGTTTATATATGTTTTTTTCTCATGGAGATTCCTAGGTTGGAAACTTTGCCCCTCTCCCCCACATAACGGAATTGTAGGTGTGGTGCCTTTAAGAGGTGTGGCAAGGTCATTAAGGGGGATTAATGGGAGTGGGTTGGTTATGGGTACAGAATACTGTTGTAAAATGAGCCTGGCTTTCTCTGCTTGCCTTCCGCTCCATTTCTTACTGTCTCCCACTTTGCTCCCTGTACTGTATGGTACAGCTAGCAAGCCCTCACCTGGTGAATACAGAGGGACTGCCTGAGCTCAGGCTTTTAGTCTCTTCAGCTGGCGGTAAACTCGCCTCTTTTCTTTATGAAGTGCCTAATCACAGACATTATTATATTGTAGCATAAGATGCTAGCACCCTCGAGAGGGGAAGGGCAATAACATTATTTTAGGAAAAAAAATTTTTTGTGGCCTCTGGCTACGGTTGCTCTAAACATTCTAAATAATTGTAATATTGCATATGTAAATAAAAAATGTGATGGCTTAAGTTTTTCTTCAGTGTTTTCATATACTTAACTGACATTTAGCATAGTGTGGTGAGACACCTGGGAGAGATGATCTCATGGACACCTGCTGAAAAGACCCTGGCCCTGAAGTGAAGGGGTCCTGTTCCAGTCAGCACACCTCCTTTGGGTTTTACCTCCTTAATCCTTCACCACCTTATTAGTTCTTCTTAGAATTGTGTATAGGCATCCATTGGCCATTGGTTGTACATCTTGTAGGCTTGACTTTTCACTTTGAAAAAATGCTGCTGAGTTTAGACTTCAAAGTCACAGAATTCCAACAGCATTGGTTTTTTTTTACTTTGAGATTAAATGTTTATGTATTTGTTTCCCCCATGAGTTGGTTTGTTTTGAGATGAGTCCTACAAAATGGAAGCCAGCATTGAACTCTGGGTCTTCCAACCTCACCCTCTTGCAAATGATGCTTTTATGTGTATTAGGATACCAGGCTAGATTAAAGTTTGTATGTTACACACACACACACACACACACACACACACACACACACACACACAGGGTCATTTGAACTGTGTTCTGTCATTTATTCTACTAGACCAGCCTAATACAGAAAGTAATCATAGTAAACTGAGCCTTGTAGCCAAGTAATGATATAGCTGCAAACAACTAACTAGTTATACCTTAACTAGCTTCCTGCTGATTGACTCAGCTGTGGCCAATAGAGTTGTTTTCTGTAAGTGGTGTGCAGTCATCTTGGTGGCGAGCTGTCCAGGTCTTAAATCTCTGCTCAAATGAACAATGGCATTTTGAATTCATCTAAATAATTTTCCTCCTGACTATTCATGGATGTCACATAGTATGTATCTACATATATGTATGTTATCTGACATCTATCATCCATAGATGAAAGTAAGCTGGTTTAGTTTGTGAGATATAAAAATTGAAATTGCTTACTAGTTTCCTTGGTTGGACATGCTAGGCTGGTGTGTTTTTGAAGAGAAGAGCCCTGTTGAGACACAGGTTGAAGAGCTGAAAGGTTTTAGAGGCAAGAGTAGTAACCAAACATGATTTTACTTTCTACTGTTGATATTGAGTCTTACTAGTTAAGAGTTTCTTGGGGTCAGTGATGACCCCAAATATTACATAGAACATTCCAGAAAGGAACAGTTCGTGAGTGTTGTCACATCTTTCTTAGTAACATGATACTGTGCCATCTGGATTTAGTCCATCTTATCCATCACAAGAGATGACTTTGTTTAGTATATGGTACAGTATCTACCCATAGTTTGTCTCCTAGGCTGCAGTCACTTGGTAGCCATCTTGGAAATCACATCAGACAACTCAAAGCACAGTACTGTTTTAGGATCAAGAAAGCATTATTTTTTGGGTATCTCATGCTTGTAATACCAAGACTTGGGAAGTTAGGGCAGAACAGTTGACCTGAGTTTGAGCCATCTTGGGATACAGAGTGAGACCTGTTCTCAAATAAAAATAAAACTAGAATAAAAAACTCTCCTCATTTTACTTTTTTTTATTGGATATTTTATTGATTTACATTTCAGATGCCATCCCCTTTCACCATTTCCCCTCCCTAGAAAACCCCTATCCCATCCCCCTCCTCCTCTTGCTTTTATACCATTATAATTACATGCAAGTATTAAGGCCAGTTCTAGGTTGAGGAAGTAGCAATACAATAGATGCAAATAGTCAAGGAATAAGCAAGACAGTTTACAAATAGTCAAAGAACAAACAAGGCAATAAACAAAGTTCCATGAATACTCCCGTGATCACTGTTTCTAAGGGCTTATCAGGATGACCAAAATACCTGAGCCTATTTCCTTGTCCTAGCTCAAAGTCATTTTCATGTCTGAAGCCTACTTCCTTGTTCTAGCCTAAAATTTAGATTCCGCCTGAGATTACTTCTTTATTCTAGCCTAATGTCAGATTCCTGCCTGAAGCCCACTTCCTTGTCCTTGACCAATGCCATATTCTTGCCAAGCAGCCCATTTCCTTGTCCTTGACCCATGTCAGATTCTTGCCAAGTAGCCCCCAAAGCTCTCTGCCACTCTGCTCTTTTTATTTCATAAATAAGACTGAGCCTGTCTTAGGTCATTCTGACAAGAATGCCTTCCTTACCTATCATGGAATATGCATTATCAAAAGCAATGCACTTATGTCTTAGGTTGGTAAGGCTCTGTGGAGGATCTTACCCGTCCTTGGCTTGTCAGCCTATTAATTTAATAACTCTGTCAGGGGGGTCCATTTCCGGTTCAAGCCATGTACTTTGGCTGCCAACATGTTGATGTTGTTAAAGACAAGCTTTAACACACGATGGGCAGGAATGAAAATATTCCAGGACAAAAAGGGCTAGCATGATCAAGCTCCATATGCCATTCTTGAAGCTTGACCAAAATAGAAATACTGACCTCAGGCCACGGGTAATTTTATCAGCAGTATCTGATTATCTGATGCATTTTATTTAATAATGGTCTCATCATTCCAAGATTTGTAATTCTGAAAATTCAGATATGCCAAAAAATTTAAGTACACCATGATTAAAAGAGGCATATTCACCTTATGTGTAACCTTTGTTACAGTAACATTCTGTTTTCTAGTTATGGTTTCTAGCATCTCACTGTTCCTAGTTTATAAATTAAACTATCTGAGGTAGGAGTTTGTATAGGGAAACATAGTATGGATAGGGTTCAGAACCAGGTGTGGTTTCAGGCATCCATGGGAGACTTGCAAGATGATCCCCACAAAGAAGAGTGCTCTTATTCTCCTAGAGTAAAGTTATCCAAGCTTTGTGTCTTAGTCCTCTGTGGTGTGGCATTAATCACTGAGAAAAAGCAATGTGCTTGCTTTATCTTTGAAATCACATGCTTATGCTGGCAATCTTTACTCACCCAGATAAGCTTCTCTTTTGACTTTTTCAGAATGTAAATGTCAGAGTTGTAGTTGACCTTGCTTTGAAGGATCATACTGTCTTGATTATGAAACAAACCTGGAATGGATAAGATGTTAACAAACTCACTATACTTTCATAGCTTGGGAGCAGTGGAGTTAATTGGAGAAAAATTAAAGAAGGACTTAACAACTGCTTCTGCCTCTATTTGGAATCATTATTGGTTCTAAAGTTTGACTATTGAATATTTAGCATATGTTTCAATGTTACCTGAGAATCACTCAGGTAACTTTAAAATCAGTGCCCGTGCTTTCTTACACATAGACCTGTTCTGGTTTGATTGGCTTGGTCTGGGCCAAGGGCATGGTTAGGATTACTGTGCCACCAGGTTTGAGAAGGACTGATTAGCATCAGCAGCTGAAGTTGGGGTGGAGGCACTGTTGTTTTTAAGGAATTAAGCATAATTTTGAGTTTCTAAAGATTATATTAACACTCTGTATAGTATTTTTTTATCTTAAAGTAAATTGCCTTTCCTTTTTTTGAGAAAATATATTAACTCATCTTATACTTGCTGAATTCGCATGTCCATGATCATACAACTGCAATGGATGCAGGAATTTTGGAAGCAAGACCCTGTTTCCAAACCTGTGTGTTTTATGGGTAGGCTTAGCATTGCACATTGAGTTTACAGTTGGGTCATGTAATTGCATTTGGTGCTATGGTTTATACTTAATGGCTCAAAGTGGCTTTTATTTCAAGTGGGCTGCTAGGTTGACTATCCCCTCTCTTTTCAAAACAATATCTATATCATATGTTTTTAAAAATGCTACACAAGCCGGGCGGTGGTGGCGCACGCCTGTAGTCCCAGCACTTGGGAGGCAGAGACAGGCGGATTTCTGAGTTCGAGGCCAGCCTGGTCTACAGAGTGAGTTCCAGGACAGCCAGAGCTACACAGAGAAACCCTGTCTCAAAAAAAAAAATAAATAAAAAATAAAAATAAAAATGCTACACACTCCAATGATTACAAAAGTGTGTAACACTGAAAAGGAGATTAAATACTTGGGTTGTGTGTTGAAGAAATTCATAGTAAATTTCTGTGGTGAACTATGTTTTCAAACTCACAGTAAAACTTCTATTCATAGTAAAGGACAGTCCTTTGTTGTATGAAAAGGTGTTTATTTTTGTCATGATGTGTCTGTGCCATGTGTTTACAGCAAAATTGCAAGAGTCAGAGAGCTTACCAAATGAGAGACATGAAATTGTTCAGTAGAACAATGCATATTTTCTCCTTCAAAGTCGTAATTTCCTCTGAGTGAGGTAGAGAGAATTCTATAGGATGTGTTTACATAACAGTGATAACCATCTTCTTCTTAAGACCTCTTTTACTTAATTGGTCAAATACTCATTACTTCTTTTATATAAAGTAACTTGGGAGGAGGACATCAGGAAATTGGCTCCTAACCATAAGTGCTTTGCTGAAGAAATTAATATGTACCCTGTAGGGGAAAAAAGGAAACATGGTATTAGGTAGAGTCAGTGCTTTGGTGCCAACTCAATGTCCAGTTTATGCTTATAGCTTTAGGTTCTATACTCTACCTCATGGGTTTGCAGACTGGCCTGACAAATGGTGACCTGCAGGTCAAGATGGGACTCTGCCTGTACTTTTCTCCCTTTTCCCATTTTTAAAATTGTAGTAAATAATACACACAATGTAAAATTTCCCATCATAAAACATTTGGAAGTGTACATTTAGTTGTATTAAACATATTCATATCACACACCCTTTTCCATACCCATTGTTCTGTTAAAATGGAAAGTTTATTTCCATTAAATAGAGGTCTGCTTCCCCCTTGGATGTTCCTGGCAGCCATTCTGCTTTTTGGCCATGATTCTGACCATACTGAACATCTCTCATAAGTGGGATCTAGTGATCTGCTTAGTTCACATGGCTTACTGCCTTCCATGGTTACATGTTATAGCTTGTATGAACACTTCATCACTTTGTGTTGGTTAAACATATGTTTGTATGTAAAGATCCAGTCATCCATGTGTGGATGCCTGGTTTCTTCCAGATTTTAGTTATTGTAAGTAGTGATGTTATACATCTGAGTGTACAGATAGCACTTAGAGATCCAGTTCTTAACCCTTAGATATGTGGTGAGCTGTGGAATGGGTATCTTCTCCCTCCTTCCCTCTCTCCATCTCTCCTCCCCTTTCCCCCTTTCTCCCTCCCTCTCTCCCTCCTTCCCTCTCTCCCTCTCTCCCTTCCCCCTCCCTCCCTCCCTTCTTTCCTTGAACTCAAGATACTGATACTGGGAACATAGGTGCTATCATGACTTTAGTTTTGAAATATATTTCAACTGTTTGGAGACAGGTTCTTGCTCTGTAGCTCTGGCTGCTTGAAGCTCAGTGTGTAGCCACATCTGCCTCTGGAATACTGGGATTCCAAGCCTGTACTTCCATGTCTAGCTCTTATTAATTTTTTGAGGAATTTCTATTATGTTTTCTTTAATACTTATATCATCTTACATTCCCATTAACAGTAGATAAAGCTCCTAATTTCTTCACTGTCTCAACAACTATAATGTTAAGGTAACTCCTGGGCCAATAGTAGCCATCCTAGTGGTATGACAGAGTCTCTCATCGTGGGCTTGGTTTATGTTTTCCTAATGGTTAATGACTTCATGTAGCTTTTCAATTGTGATCTTCTTTTGATTACTTCTTTACCTTCTTGGGAGAATTATCTGGTTAAGTAGTTTGAATGATTTTGAAAAACTTGCTTGTTTTTATTTTTTTGACCTTAGGTATGTTCTCTGGATATTAATTTCTTGTTCTCTACTTGTGTATTCGAGGAGCTGAATTATCTGGCATTTGGATACTGTGTTTACAGTGTCCTTGAATAGACCAGATTATAATCTTGTAGCCTGCAAAGCCAAAAACATTTACACACTCAGTTGCTTTATATAGAAAAGTTGGCTGACACCCAACCTAACTTAGGAAGTGAAAACATGACGTGTTGATTTTTTAAATTAGAACATGTATTTTCTTTTAAATATTGAACACAAATGTCAGTTGGCTCGAAATGACTTAAGCATTCAGAAAATAAAATATATCTTATATTAGAGGGTTTTCAGAATAGTACTTTTTTTTTTTTTTAATTTTTTAAATGAAGACTAGACATGACCCTTGGCAAATGTATTTGAACTGTAACATTTAGAAGATATAGGATTAATTTCTGATATCTTACTGGTATGACTTTTAGACTCCTATTGAGAGATACCTTTACAAACAATGGTGGATGTGGTTAGAATTTTTAGAAATAAATGTCTAGGAAAAAAATGGACCTGAGGTGGATGGGGTTCCTATCTATTTTTTTAAAAGCTTAATTTACATTCACTGTGTGTGTCAGGTTCTCCCCTGACACTGTGCATTCCTGGGATCAAACTCATAGTGTTGACCTTGGTAGCAGCCACCTTGCCAGCTCCACTAGCTTACCAGCCCATACATATCTAGTGATGTGTTTATAAAAAGAGAACGAGAAAGAGAATATGGGGTTGTGGTGAGGTATGGGGGAAGGGAATAACTCAGGGGCCCCATGCTGAGGCGCCCCTTCCCCTTGAGGGACCAGCCACACACAGTTTATTCAGGGCATGGTGAGGGAATTAAGAGGGTAGTAGAGGCAGAGAGAGGCAGAGAGGCAGAGAGAGAGAAAGAGAAAGAGAGAGAGAGATGGGGGGAGAGGGAGAAGAGGAAGAGGGAGAAGAAGAAGAAGAGAAAAAGAAGAAGAAGAAGAGGAGAAGGAGGAGGAGACAAAGATGAAGATGAAGGAGAAGAAGAGGAGGAAGAAGAGGAAGAGGAGGAGAAGTAGAGGCTGGCCATGAGCACCTGGAAAGAGGGGGAAGGGAGGAGGGAAGGGAAGAGCCCAAGAGGGCAAGAAAAGAACAAGAGAGAAAGAGAGAGAGAGGAGGGGGCAAGCAGTCCCTTTTATAATAGGTCAGGCCTACCTGGCTGTTGCCAGATAGCTGTGGGGAGGCACATATCTGGCTATTGTAGGTAACTGTGGGGTGGAGCTTAGAGAGAATGCTAGTATTTTTGACTCTGAACTTATTTAGGAGTTAAGTCAGTCTTTACAATTTCCATTATTTTTTTGGTTGTTATTAAAGATATTAGTGTGCTAACGTTAGTATGATAACTATGAGACTTTTTTTTTTAAATTCATGATTCTGCTTTGCTGAATTTTTTCACCATCTGTTATAATAAAAACAAACTAAAAATATGGGAGAATGAAGTTTCCCATGACTATTTATAAAGGGCCAAGGGGCTCCGCTTCTGCATACAAGCTCCCTATCTGAGGAATGCTTGTCTTAGAAAAGGCTTTTTAAGGACTGGCTGCTCCTTAGGAAATGTGAGGAATGAGCTGTGGTCGCTGGCCTTTCATAGACTGAACCTACAGTGAATGAGTTTAAAGGTTTAGGTATGGATTTCAAGTTTCCGGAAACTGTGGAAATGCATTTTGATTCTTTATGGGAAACGATTCAAGTATTTTAGAGTCAAGATTTTGAAAGGTTATTGATCATGAACTTGAGTTCTAAAAGCTGGGCTTCATCATATGGTTGTACGTAACGGTTTTGATTTTTTTTTTTTTAATGTAGGTTGGCTTTTAATAGAATTGAATGCCAAAATTACAGGGGTGGTATCATCGTAGAAAACCTGTATCCTCAGTCTGATGAATTTGAAAGCTTAATACTGGGTTTCTTTTTGCAGTTGCTATGATAAAATGTTTTGACAAAATCAACTTAAGGAAAAAGGGGTTTAGTCAGGCTCATGATTCCTAGGTACGGCCGTCATGGCGGGAAAGTCAAGACGAGAGGAGCTCACGTGTCCATCGAGAAAGCAGTGAATGATAGGTGCATGTCCAGCTCACTCTGTCCCTTTTATACAGAACAGGATGTCAGTCTATGGGATGGCACCTCCGTTAATCAAGATTAGCCTCCAGACATGGCCAGAGGCTTGTCTTCCAGGTCATTCTACAGCTTATCAAGCGGACAATTCAGATTAACCATCACAAACACCAAGCCATTGACTGCCTTTTGGCCTATTTGCTAAAAATCACACCATTTCCGTTCATGGCCTAATACCATAGCATCTGTAAACAGAAGATCTATTTCTAAGGAAGTCGTTAAGACAATGAACCCTAGGTGAGGAATTTATGATCAGCCCTGGAAGATTTCCATCTGTCTACTCTGTCTTCAGGGTATTATTTCTACAAAAACAGAAGTCTGGAAACACTAGATGAGCCCAGGGGGACCAGTGGTAGCCAACCAGCACTTTAACAGCTGTTGCAGTTGTGTGTCAGTCAGTTCAAATATAATAGAATAACAGGAAATTGACCTGCTAATGGGAAAATGACTGAGACCCTTCCATTCTGGGCTCACTGGGAGGTGCTATGCCTTCTAGACCAATCAAATCAAGAGTCACCAGGACAGTTATGGGAACCATTGAGTTGACTTTACACTTGTGGAAAAGGATGAGGGTTAGAACAAAGTGGAGTGCCAGAGAAGCAACCTGGTCCCCCCACCACCTTGTTTTTTTATACTCAATTGCCACTGGTTGTATACACTGCCTTAAAAGAATAGAGGCAACAATAGAAAACCCATCCTCATAGGAAAGAGGTTGCTATTTAAGAGTACATATCCCTGTTTCCTGTCCTTTGGCTAACTCTATTCCTCTGATGTCTGTTACTCCAGGGATGGCTGCAACATTTCTGGACAATGTATCCTCCCAGGGTAGGGCTTGCCTTCTTTTTCAGCTCTTCTTGCTGTGTAAGATACGCCATTCTACACCCCTAGAGAGTGGTTAGATACTCTGATTTTTGCTGTGCTTCTAGAGAGACAAGCTGAAAGTGTCAGAGAAGAATGTCTGTGGATGAAAAGAGGTGAGCTGAAAGTGTGTATTGTGTAGTCATATGCTGCAGACTATCTCTGTGTAAAGGTTTATGTGTGGGCATGAGTGTGAATATGCCTGTGCATGTGGGTACATGGACACTTGGGCCTATTGCGGAGGCCAGAGGTTGGCTGTCAGTGTAGTCTTCTATTGCTCTCCTTATGTTTGGACCATGCAACCCTAGGGATCTGCCTGCCTCCAGTCCCAGCATTAGGTTACAGGTGTCCATCCCACCCACCAGGCCCAGCTTGGTATGTGGCCCTGGAGATCTGATCATAGCTAGCTCTTTGTGTGTGTGTGTGTGTGTGTGTGTGTGTGTGTGTGTGGTGAAGCACTTCACTCACCGACCCATCTCCACAGCTCCATGTTTTTCTGTTTGTTTATTCTTTTGTTGCGGTTCATTTTTATTGGGATAGTTTATTCCCTGTGAGCTGTTTTCCCATCTTAGAAAGTCTGAACTATGGCATCACTTCATAGTTATCTGAAAAGAGAAATATACTAATTTTCCTCTTGACACTCCATTTGGATCAGATTTTTTTCTTTTTTCTTTTTTTTTTTGTCTCCAGTGTATGTCTACCTCTGGTCCAGTCTTCTTTACCATATTTTCTTTTGGAAATGCAGTCTGCTTTGGAAGGTGCAATTTTCAAAAAGAATTCTCACCTCCCAAGAATGATGTTATGGGTTTATAGAACTGTATAAGGCCCCAATTCATACAAAATGCTAAGAAAATTTAGCCCTGGGATTTGTAAAGACTGAGAATACATTTCCTGCCCTCATTTCGCTCCATAGTTGTAAGACTCATGGTTTTGAATTTATTTGAAGAAGTTTTTAAGGATTTTCAAATCAAATTTATGATTTCATTACATATTTGAAACTTAGCATATTGGGATTTACATCTTTAGGTGCTGAGAAAACTCTGGAAGCTTGAATTGACTGTAATGCTAAAAGTTGATGGGAACAATTGAACATAGTTCTTAGTTTTGATAACTCAAATCCATTTTTTTCTTTTGTGTTCTGCCTATTAAACACATTAAAAGTTAAGACTGGCCAACTATAGCTGCCTGTAATTTCAGCAATTTGGAATGTTGAGGCAGGAGGATTTCTATATGATCAAAGGGAGTCAGATATGTAGTTTGAGATCTACCTGTTATAGAGAGTGAGATCTTGTCTCCAAAATTAGAGTATGAGAGAAAGACAGAGACAGACTAGTTGTCAGCAGTGAGGCATTTAAAAGTTGGGTTTGATCATTCATTGCCCTTTATAATTGCTTTGAAAACTAAGTGGCATAGAGACCATGGTTCTGGAATTGCATGGATGTTTGAAATGGCTTGGACACCAAGGTGAAGTCAGTCAGTAGTAGTAATGCTTTGGGCACCTAGAACTACAAATGATGCCACAGGGACCAAGTGGTGAACATTTCATAGCTTCTGTTGTTTAGTCTTCAGCATATCCTTTCCTTTGAGAGATTTCCTATCAAGAATCAGTTTGTAAAAGTTCTGGCTCTTTCACTGTAATCATTGAAGGCGTCTGAGATGTTTTATGCATTGAAGCTGATTGCAGTGTTATTCATCATGCGCTGTGATTCGGGTGGTGGGTGAGGATCTTGTCCCAAGTTAGTCACCATGAAGTTGCTGAGCCGTTGTGGCTCTAGGATATTTTCTGGGAATGATGCATAGCCATGCAGGCTATCCCAGTTCCTGTCAGGGACATGTAAGGAGGACAAAGGTCCTGTTGCTTGGGAGTCCAGAACAGAGACCTTTAACTTAGCTTTAGAGACCAAACAGGTTAACCCTGTCAAGGAAAGGCTGTTTGTAGCAACATAAGTGTTTAAAGCTCAAACATTTAAAAATAAAAATTCATATGTATTTTCAAAGTAAAATGGTGACTTTTTTGCAATTTGGGGTAACAACTCTATTCATATGCAGTTTGATTTTTTTAAATCTGTATATTAGTTGTGTATATTAGTTTCTTTCCTCTAGCCCTTTGTAATCAGCTAACATTTTTATACTACCTCAGAAACCGACTTCAGGGAGATTGGAAGGGAGAGGTGTTTTTTATTCTGCTTAGGAGAGCTGAGTAATGCTTTATTTGCTAAATGCAGATAGATGTCAGGATGATGATCACGTTTGTACTTGGGATGAATATTAAAAAAAAGGCCAAACAGCCCAGAACGTGTCATATTCAGAGAGTTGATAAATGAAAAATAGCAGTTTCTGATGTGGGAAAACCCATTCTTCTGACGCTGAACAAGCTGTTCCGAGGGTTTGGATCTGTGGTATTGTTGTGAAACACGCCAGTGACCTTAGACTCTTTAGAATGTTTTTCTATAACCTCTTCAGGGGCAACATCTATCACTTTGGGAAATGACTCCCGTAGGCTCAGGTTTGGGGTACTTAGTCCCCAGCTGGTAGCACAGTTTTGGAAGGGTTATTTTGGGACTAGGGTAGCTGAGGTGTGACTCACAGAGGCTGTAACCTCTGAGGGCTCTAGCCTGGCGCTGTTTCAGGTTCTAGCTCTGTTTCATGAACTTCAAAGTTGGAGCCTTCGCCAAGGTCTAGCTATCTAGAAATCACCCATGGCTTCCCCACCACCAGGGACTAAAACTGAAGCTGTTGAGCTACAGCTCACAGCTCTCCCCCTTCCTCACATGTTGGTTCTGTCAGTATTTTGTCACCATGGCAGCCAAAGTAATATAGGAGTGAGAGGCTCTAATCCTTAGTCTAATTGACAATTGTGTCAGTGAAGGGAGCTCCTTAGTGTGTATGGGTTGTGTCATTTATCTAGTTGTTTTTCCAGTTAATGGTATATTTAAATGACATAATGGTGAGAGAGCTCTTTCCAGCCCCTTCATTTCTGCCATGTACCCTTACCCACAAGGTGATTAGAGTTAACATTCCTGGTATGACAAGTGGCTTATATCCATAATCCCAGCACATGGGAGGCTGCTGCAGGAGGATTACAGTGAGTTCAAGCAAGACCAGCTTCAGCAATAGGATAAAACTCTGTCTCAAAAAAAACAAAAAAAAACAAAAACAAAAACAACAACAAAACCTTGAAACTAGCAAATTCAAAACAAATCAAAATACCCTAGCAAAAATAAAATGAGCTGTCCTGTCCCCTCCAGCCCCTGCTGGGAATCATACCCAGGGCCTCTTGGCTAGTTATGCCTAGCTATAATTTTGCTATTTGTTTGGAATCTTGGTAGGATACTGTAATTTAAATTTTTCTCTCAGATGCATGTAGCAAGCATAATTTAGTGTGCAACACACTAGTTAATAGAGTTTAGTGGTAGTACACCAATGAAGTTATCTCTTAAATTTTTATTTTTTAAGTGTCTGTGTATGCATATGTGTTTTATGTTTATGTGCACATGTGAGTTCAGGTGCCTTCAGAGAACATCAGATCTCCTGGAGCTAGAGTGCCAGGTAGTTTTGTAAGTCATGTGATATGGGTTGCTTGGAACCAAATTTTGGTCCTCTGTAAGGGCAGTGCTCTTAACTGCTAAGTCATTGTTCCAGTCACAATAAAGTCTCCAACAGAAATAATATTTTATAGTGAATCAGATGTAAAATTTCAGTTAATTCCATATCATGAAGATTTTTGTTTCAAGGTCACATAGCCTGTTGTCAGATGCTCAAGAGCCTTATGCCCTGCATGGGAAGCCATGTCATAAGCAGATGTAGGTTGGTGTATTATTTTCTTCTTTATTCAGTAATTCTTACTTTAAACTTATAGACCTTAGCAACCATTCCTGTTCTTTATAAAGGGCCTTATTGTTGTTGTTGTTGTTATACTTTACCCATTGGTAGGTATTTAGGTTTGCTTCTTACAGTACACTCTATCTTTTGCTATGAAGTGTTTGCTACGACGTATTCACAGTGTATTTTTATAGCTCCTGTGAAATAGGAAAAAGCTGAGGCCATGTTCCTGGCTGCTACTTTGTGTAAATACCATGTTTTAATTTGATTTCTACATAGACGAACAACAATTAGTTCCTCTATAGGAATCATTTGAATTTGTGGGAACTTGGGTCTTAGATGGATGTTGAGGATGGATGCAGGGAATTTGCTTATCTAGTAAAGAGGAAGCTTCACTGTGTAGTACCAGGGAGTAGAGTACTAACTGCTCGATTTTGTAAGCACAAAACAGTCGGCTGTTCCTGAGATGCTGTCAAACATAGTATTATAAGGTCACTGGTGTAGATTTCTTGTCACTCTTGAGATTCAGTCTAGCTTTGTTTATGTTACGAAACATGCTCATTCTGAAATTATACTAAATATAATCTTTAATAGCACAAGTGAAATTTTTTTAGTGCTGTTGTTACAGGTCAGAAGTAACAGGACATGGTGACAATGCTGTTCTTACTCACAGGTTTAACATTCCTGTTTGAATAGGGACAGGAAAGAGCATTCGATTTATAACTCAGATTGGGAGGTTGAAAGTGAAGTAATTGTTGAGTCCACACAAGTAGGCAAGTAGTACCTAATCATTCTTACTTGTGTCGAGGCTGGAAAATCTGAATTGTCAGCAGCCTTGGCATTTTGGTGCAGGATTCCTGTTAGCAGAGGAATTGGCCTGTTGACATAAACAACAATAGATTGAAACATAAGATAGAATTATGAATGAGTTGTTTGTTCTAGTTCTAGAAAGAAGAGATTGAGAATTCGGAAGTACCTTGGAGGCAAGAAATTAAATTGTGTCAGGCCTGGTAGTTCAGCCCTGTAATTCCAGCACTCTTGTAATTCAGAATTTTGAAGGCCTAGGCAGGGGCTTCTGAAGATCCAGCCACCCTGGACTATATAATGAGACTGTCTCAAATAACAAAAGCTGTAAAAACTTCCATTTCCCAGACCTACAGAACACATAGTTTTCTCTGATGGTTTTGAGTGGTTTTTTCTCTCTCTAGATTTAAGTACTGCTGAGTTTTTTAGTTTTTTTTTTTTTTTCCTTTACCAAAATGGATGTAAAACTGTAAACTTTCATAGAAATATTTATGTTTTTTTTTCTTTTTTCCTAAGGATATTTTGGCAATATGTTGGCATTTTATAATTACCTAAAATAAGATAAGCTCCTCACTCAGACTTTTATCTTTAAAATCAACAACAAAACAATAGAACCTTTGAGGGACATGAGGGGAGGGAGGCAGGGGGATGAGGGTGGCTGTGAGGGATGATATTCCTCTGAATGCATTATATACATGTATGGACTCATCAGTGAGCAATTGAATTAAAACAAAACGAAAAGCTCTTTGTGGAATGATAACATATGGGCAGGTGATCATGCCGAGCCGAGCTTGGAGCATTAAATAGTGAGTCACTTTCTCTTTATTCAGAGCTCCAGCCTACTTACAATCCTCTGATGGAATGAGCCAGCGTGCTTGGCTCTCTGGCATTTAACAGCATTCGTTTTGGTTTCAAAGAAAACTGGTCCATCCAGAAATCAGATGGCACTTGGCAGGCTGCTGTTGTAGGGTGAGCTTAGGCAGAAGATCAGGCGCTGAGTCTCTCTGCGTTGCTTGTTGGCTTGGGCACTGTGGGACCCCTCTGGTGGTAGAAAAGTCTAGTACCACAGAATCAAACTGGGAATAAGACTGATAGGTACCAGGCATGTGTCGTGTCCAAGAAATTTCAAATAGCCGTCCACAATTATTTGAATGCAGCCCATTGTAATGTTGCTATCTTTACGGCAACTAATAAGAAACCAAAGAGTGACAGGGACACCCACTTCTAGTTTAACTTTCCCAGGAAGTAGAGGATGGGATTTGGTGATGCTTCCTTAATATCCATTCCACAGGTAGATGCCTCTTGCTTTTTCACAGGAAGAACTGTAGCCCTGCCCCCACCCCCATTAGATTAGGAATGTGCTATCCAGATAATTGCCAGGCTGCACTTCTAATCATTCCTCAGGCTTTTCTGGGAAGCCACTTCCTCCTGCATCTAGTGGGAACACCTGAAAGTGCCTTTCTTTGATTTTCCTGAGACTTAGGCAGTGACTGAATGTTTTCTGTCGTAAAGCTACCTGTATTCAAAGAAAGTAAGAGCTTGTGACCCCAGGTCAAATGCTGAAGAGAACATTCCTTTTACAAACAGATCTCCTACCTACCTAGCCTAAACAAGACATTGAGGTATGGTGCACTCCAAATGCTGTAAAATTGCAAATCTGTCTAGCATCTGACTTCAGTTACCGATATGCACAAAAGAGTCCAGGAACTCCTTGGTTCTCTCAGATGATTGCAGTGCACTGTTCAGTGTCTGAGGGGAGCATGCAGTGCTTGTTTTGGGTCATTAAACCTTTGACTCTTTTTCCACCCTTGATCAAAAACCTTAATTGTGCCAGGTGTGGTGGTGCACACCTGGCATCCTAGCTCCTAAGTGGCTTCAGAAGGAGACTACAAGCTTGAGGCAAGTCCGGACAATTTACAGAGTGGGGGAAGTGCTGGATGACAGATTGTTGGACTCAGACACAAGGCCCTGGGTTCACAGACTGAGCCCTTATTGGAGCAAATATGGTTAAATGGGTCTCCTAGTTTTCTTTGTGTTGGCTGTGATAAAAACACTCTGACCAAAAGCATCTTAGAGAGGAAAGGGTTTATTTGGCTTCTACTTCCATGTCACAGTCCTTCCTTGAGGAAGTCAGGGCAGGAGCTCTAGTAGGAACTGAAGTGGAATCAGTGGAGGAGCCCTGCTTCCTGGCTCCCTTCCATGCCCACCCGCTGCTAGCTTCCCTGTATATTCTGGGATTACTGGCCTACAGATGGTGCTGTCATGGTGGGCTGGACCTTCCAACATCAACAGAGACAGTGCCTCCCAGACATGTCCATAGACCAATCTGACAGAGGCAAATTCTGGAAAATTTCCTCTTCCCAGGTGACTGTAGGCTGAATAAACTTGACAGTGTCGATAATGGCAGTGCATTCATGTATTAACTTGGATTTTCAAGGGTTTTTTTTGTTTGTTTTAACAAAAGTATATGCCAGAAATTGAACCCAGGACCTTGTGCATGCTAGGTAACAATTGCCTACCACTGAGTTGTATATAGTCCTAGACATTTTTATGTTGTTTGAGACAAGCTACCGTGTGTGTGTGTGTGTGTGTGTGTGTGTGTATCTATCTATCTATCTATCTATCTATCTATCTATCTATCTATATGTCTGAGAAGAAAGTTTCATTCAGAATTTCTTGGGTCCATATCAGCTTTCTCATAATAGATATTTATTAGTATATTCTGGTTATACCCAGGCATAAACTCAGCATTTAAGAATTTTCAAAGAAACAGGGTGCTTCTCGTAAGTTAACTTTAATCAGTGTGTTTCACAAGGTAATTTGCCAAATAGCAGAGACTTTGACAGCTGCAGAGGTCTAACAAATACTTGTAAACTATTTTTTAAAGTAATATAATGACCCCACATGAGTATTTGTGACATCAGACTTCCACTTTTAAAAGGTACAAGGTTGTGGTAACTTTGGTGATACTGGGCATGGTGCCATACACTTTTAAACCCAACACTTGGAAGACAGAGGCAGGTATATCTCTGTGAGTTTTACATAGTGAATTTTGGACCACCTATTGAGAATTTGTCCCAATCCCAAAACCAAACCAAACCAAACCGCTACCACCAACAAAAGTACAACAAGAAAGACAGTGGTGTTGACTTGCCTGGAACTGGTCACAGGAGTGATGCCAACTGCTGGTGGCATGATAACATCTTAACGTGTACTGCTGTGCTCAGTGGCAACATTCAGTTAACATCTACTTCTTGCTCCAGAGAAGAGTCTGTATGTTGAACTGTTACTATGCAGAGTCACATGACCAGGCAGTGGTAGGTCTGAAAGCCAGGCCTCAATGTTGTAGGAAACTCTGTGTCTTAAGAATTGCTGTATGTTCTGCCTTGGAGAAATACCAGTGCAGCAAGGCCAGAGAGTAGCAGAAGTAACCTTAAATAGGGTAAAACACTTTAAAACATTTTTTATTTTTCTTAAATCATTTTTCATTTAAAACTAACATGCTTATTAATATAGAATATCAAAAGAACTATTGATTTAAAAATATTTTTGCCTTGTAGACATAATGCAAATAATTGGCATTTTAACATTTCCCTGATGCACTATGATTTTACCAATTTTCATATTTTATGCAGCAAAGCCCCAAGTGGTCAAATACTCTGGAGAAAGTTGAGTTAATCAGTTTTCTTCTCTCATTGTATCCTGGAGATACGGTCTTGTGCATTAAACAGTACCCTGATGGAAGCCCAGTCAGCAGCAGCATTTTACAAATTCATTTGTCAGAGCACTGGTTTAAACCTTAAACCACAGTGTTTCCAAAGTAGCGCATACAACACTGTAGATAGAAGGCGTGCTTTTCGATTGTTTCGTGAGCATTCATACTTATTGACTACACATATTGCATCCATGTTTTCTCTATGTTTATGCTATAAGTTCTTAATTACTTAACATTCTTTTTGAAATGTCTGCCTAGCAAGTTCTCTGAGTATCCTTATGTGGTTTGGTGTTAGGTTTAAACCTTTCACCTTTTGAGCCTTTGAACTGTTCCCAGTGAAATCAGTAACTGAAAGGGTATGTAAGCTTTACCATCAGAAGAGGACCATTTTCCAAGTCTGGTGTTATGAAGGAATCACCGTAGGTTTAATTCCACAGCTAGAAACTGAAAACCAGTGCATCCGCAGAGGAATCCGTGCGTGTCATTAGGGTTGAGGTGCCAGAGAAGGGACATTCTTTGGGGGAAATATAGGCAGTTAGCTATTGGATGGGGTTGAACTAAGGTCTGACTGTATGTAATTGCCTCCTGGATCAGCGGTATCATTTCTTCTGTGGTGGTTTGGATGCTTTAGAGACTTTTGAAAGAGGTTCCCACTGCGTAGTTCAGGAGTGCCTCAAACTTGCCCTTTGAGTACAGGGATTTCAGAGTTGTGTTACCAGCCCTGCTCAGATGTATGCATTGCATGAGTACAACCCAGGTCAGCTCTGGGCTTCTCAGCAGTACTGCAGAGGAAGTGACCACCTGACTCTGGGGTATAGGAGTGTGAAAGGGTTGAGTCCTCTCAGGCTTTTTTAAAGGGCCAAGAAGCTGAGTCTCTCATTAGGAATGTCTTTGAAAGGGAGAGGGCTAGTTAGAAAAGATGGGGATTCAGCCTGTTCAGAAGATAACTCATTTTTAAGGATAGGAAATCTTTCTATTCTAATCAACAGTTAGCTTTTTAAAATTAACATGTATTTGTACTTGCTGAAAACCAACTTTATCAGATATTGGGTTGTGCATTAGCAAGATGTACACTGACAATATTACTATAAGACATAGAAAATATATTCATAGAGTAAGATCATGTTAGCTGAGAGGAAAAGGTGACTCTGTCTTTTAATAATATTATATCTTTGGGTGGCAGATTGCTCACAGGGTAGAGTTGCTTGCACTCAGGTATGACAACCTGAATTCCATTGCTGGACCCCAAGGTGGCAGGTGAGAACCCACATCAGAGAGTTGTTCTCTGACCTTAAGTTGTGCTGTGGTATGCACACACCTGCATTCACATACACACATACTGATATTATCTATCTATATATGTATATATAAAATGTACTTTATATATATATAAATGTATCATATATGTATATCAGTATATATGTATGTAAATCAATGTATATCAGTACACACACACACACACATAGGTACTACATGATCTCAGAGGTTGTTTAAAGATACATATATAACAACCTCAGAGATCATGCAATACCTTGCTAATATAAGGAACATCTCAAGTATTTGAAATGCCAGTGAATCACATATTTGTTTTTTAATTTTCCCGTATTGAATGGTATCATGTTTGAAAGGTATCTGGTTTGAAAGGTCTCTGGGCCTTTTGAAAAAGTGGCCAGGACTGTTCATTGAGTGAATATATGTATTCTCTTCCTCGCTGGTCAGAATTTTCCACAGTTTGGTTTTCAATGGACTCTGGGAAAGGTGGTATGAAAACCGCCTTTCTTGACTGGAATTTGTAAAGGCAAGTGTGGAAAAAGCCGTCCTTACCAAGGAACATGGACTGCAAGGGCTACTAAGGTGCCAAAGGGAAAATTCCTGCAGGGAATATTTCGTAACCCAGGAGGAGTGAGGATCATTGCCATGGCAGCAAAGGGCAGTTAACTTTGGCAGTTAACTCTCCTTGCCAGGCTGGCTGGCTCAGCAGACATGGGCCAAGCTGTCAGTTGGACAGGCGGCAGTGGAGGTTATTCTTCATCTGGAGATACTCTGGCAAGGCATCTTTATTGCCTTAAACCTGGGACTGGTCTTCGTAGAGCAACAAGATACACAGGAAGCAGTTGACGGAGCTGTGTGTAGAGAGAAGACTTAAAGACAGTAGTAACTCCTCGGGCACATATTCATGTAACATGTCTATAGCTGAGCCATTGAAATTTTTGAGTATCTACCATATCATATGACACATACAAGATTGGCTTAACCTGTCCAGTTCTAATCCCCCATTTTGTTTTGTGACAGGATCTCTCTCACTGGTTAGGCAGTCCCCAGATAGGCTAGGCTGCCTGGCCACAGAACTCTAGGCATTACTCTGACTCCACCAAGAGTCCTTGCCACCATGACGGGCTTTTCACATGGTTTCTGAGGACTAAAGTAAGGTTCCGCTGTTCATCAAGCAGACCCTCCATGGACATGGACTGGGACTAACTCTCTCCCCAGCCCCGCCTCTGTTTTTTGTTCAGAAAGTCAGTAGTTGGTATTTGGCTTGGGATCATGGTTTCTCAAGTGTAAAGCAGGCTGTTTTGTAACTCATTAATTCATGGAATGTGATTCTCTGTAAGCACATTTTTTTTTTTTTAGCCTGTAGCAATCATTAGAAAAGGCTCTACCTGGTAAGATGTAGAGATAGTAAAAGTACACTGTGTCTATATTAAAAAACCTTTATTACCTTTCCTAGAGGAAAGGTAATGAGCAAGTGCACAAGTGGATTCTATTGTTAGTTACGGTTTTCCCCAGAAGACTTTGTCTCTGAGCCTGTGACTGTCTTGTTGTGCATGGGAAGGTTTTCTTTGGTGCTTTTATATCCATCCCATGTGCACAGACTAGACAGTACTCACTGAGGTGTTCATCAAGTCAACCATCACATGAATAATTAGAAGTAACCTTTCTCAAAAAAGAAGAGAAAAGAAAGAAAAAGAAATAACCCTTCTCTACATGTATCTGGGTGAGAACCGTTGCAGATTGTTGAGAACACCTTTTAAGCGCTCCCACTTGAATGGATGCTACGTTTCCCTCTTCAAATTCCTCTTTAAAAATATGTATGTATGTATGTATGTATGCATGCCTGTATGTTTTGTCTACATGTATACCTGTACACTAGAAGAACGAATCAGATCCCATGGACTACAGTCATAGACAGTTATGAGATGCCTTGTAGGCACTGGGAATTTAACTCAGGTCCTCAAGAAGAGTAGCCAGTGCTCTAAACAAAGAAACCCTCTTTCTAGCCTCTCTTGTCCAAGTCTTGATAAGGGTCCTTTTCCTGAAAGCACAGACTGTCTGGTGTATGGAGAACTGGGTGACATCTGAGGAGCTTTTGCCTTTAGTTGAGCTCTGAGGTGCCATCAGTTGGCCAAAATTCATTTCCATATAAGTCTATTTAATTAAAAAATGTCAGGGCTGTTTTTGAAGGAAGACATGTTTTTTAATCACAGAGAACGTTGGAGCACCCCATAGGCGTACCCCAACCAGGACACTAGTAACCTGTGAACCTGAGTAAGCGAGTGTAACCAGCAGCAGGCCTGGGCAGCACACCAACGTGTGTTCACTTGTTATCTAGTAGTTTTTATATGAATAAATTCACCAAAAATTTAAACAGCTTGAAAGCACATTTGATGATTTTAGAGAACTAGGTAACTTCCAAAATTTGTCAAAACCCCTTAAGTTTTGAGTGAACATTTGTCTGTTTTCTGAAAATAACAGCAGTTTGGTCTGTGTACTCAACTGTCCTGAGTAGAAAGACTGGGAAATTCATGAAGTAAAAAAACAAAACAAACAAAACAAACAAACAAACAAAAAAGGGTCAAAACTAGCTGTTTCTCATTGATTTCTTCTTTGATAACCTTTAAAAACCTTCTAGATTTTAAAATCAAGGATGCACTTTAAATGGAAATTGGTGAAAAGCCTACCACGGGTTTTTAAATAGTGACTCCACATCAACTTGTTGAAGAACGATCTCCTCTTCCCCTTTCCCCTCCCCCTCCTCCTCTTCTTCCTTCTCTTCTTCTTCCTCTTCCTCCTCCCTCTTCATCCTCCCCCCTCCTCCTCCTCTTCTTTACATCCCCTTGTTTTGGACATGGACAACTCTCATGCCACCACCAAGCTTTCCTTATTTTCATTTTTTCAGGCGGAATTGTCAAGCCACCACAGCTTCTATTTAAGGGTAAATTATTCTTTTTATTTCTTTTTTTTATTTGACAATTCATGATGTTTGGGAAGCTCTTTAAATATTTAATAGTATTTGTTTTTCTCATAAACATTCACATGGTAGACAGAGATCTCCTTCTCTACGTTTGCATATTCATTTCATTTGATTTTTTTTTTTCCTCCCCCTCAGATGGGTAGCTCTGGGTGTCTTGGAACTGACCGTATAGACTGGGCTGGCCTCAAACTTAAGAAAGATCTGGCTAAGAAATGCATTACCAGGCTCAGCTAACTGATTGTTATGAAAATTCTTTTTTTTTTTTTTTTTTTTTTTTTGGTTTTTCGAGACAAGGTTTCTCTGTGTAGCCCTGGCTGTCCTGGAACTCACTCTGTAGACCAGGCTGGCCTCGAACTCAGAGATCCGCCTGCCTCTGCCTCCCAAGTGCTGGGATTAAAGGCGTGCGCCACCAACGCCCGGCGAAAATTCTTAACATTAAGCCTGTTAACACTATATGTCCTATTTTCAGTATTTTCCAGCCTTGATGAAGACCTGCAGCTTTGTTCATTGGAGCATTTTAGTGTTTTAATTTATTATTATTTTAGAGATGTTTCTGTTTATTTTCTTTTGTCTTAACTTGAAAATACTTATATTTTATAATGCTAAATAGTCCCTTATCTTAAAGCATTATTAAATATCTGCCAGAAATAAAGGTTACTCTTTCTTGCTAAATATCTAAATAAGTAACTACTCCAAACCCTGATCAACTGATCAGGAAACTGACTAGGATATTAGAAATGTATTCATTTATTCAACATATTGTTAAATTGTCTTTATATCAGAAATTGGAAGTTAATAGTAGGTATGAAAAGGTAAGATTTCCTTTTGGCTGAAAGTTTATCATTGGTTAGGGGGAGTAGCCGAGAGATGTGCTGCTCATCTGGTAAGTCCAGTAATTATGGCTGCATAGGAAGGCCTGAGGCCTTCCTGAGAGAAGGAACTCTTGGACTGACCTTTTCCTCCTCCTCCTCCTCCTCCTCCTCCTCCTCCTCCTCCTCCTCCTCCTCCTCCTCCTCCTCCTCCTCCTCCTCCTCCTCTTCCTCCTCTTCTTTTTCCTTCTCCTCTTCCTCTATCTTTCTTCTTTCACTTTTTCTCTTCCTCTTTTTCTTTCCTCCTTCTCTTCATCCTTTGAGACAATAGCTCAGGCTGCCTCAAACTTGTGATGTTGCCTCATGCTTCTGGATGCCAGAATGACAGGTCTTAGCCACCATGCCCTGCTCTGGAGCTGATCGTAAAAGGGTGTAGATCCTGCCCCTGAAGCATGTAGAAAATGTGGTTAGGAATTCAGTCAGTGACTAGTTCTGTCTCAGGGCACAAGGGGTCTTAAAACGGAGGTGTGAGGAGTGTCATTGGAAGTTGCCAAACCAGAACAGGAAGAGAGAACTTAGCCAGGTCTGAGTACACTGATGCTTAGTGACGGAGATCCCTGAGCAGTTTTGTGTGAGTAAAACAAGATGGGTCAAGGCAGCTGAGACTATTTGTAAAATTAGCCTGATTGCATATATTCTCTGCTTGTGGAGAAGTAGGATTTGGCTTTTTATCTCATTTGTGCTGTTTACTTAAAACATAAAAGCACGAGCACACACACACACACACACACACACACACACACACACAGTATCAGATTAGGATTTTGCTTAGGAGTTGGATACATTTGTTTTACATCAGTGATTCTCAACCTTCCTCAGGCTGTGACCCTTTAATATAGTTCCCTGTGTTGTGACCTCCCAACCACAGAATTTTTGTTGCTACTTCATAACTGTAATTTTGTTACTGTTAAGAATCATAGTGTAAATATCTGATATGCAGGCTATCTGATATGTACCCTTATGAAAAGGTCCTTTGAAACCCCAAAGGGGTCGAGACACACAGGTTGAGAACCAGTTTTACCCACTTTCGCATATCATCTTTTAGTTGGTGGTCCTTTTCCTGGGTTTTGAATGTGGATAATTAGTTTCCTCTACTGTTAGGTATGGCCTGCCGAAGCTCTGACGATGTACTGTCAGCATCCCTTTGCCCAGGGCTATGGTCTTCCCAGCAGAGGCCTGGAGGTTTCCTTTATGCCTTACTGGAGTACGTTTCACCAGGCTCTGATTCATTGACTCTTCACTAACCACTGTTTCTTCTCGGATTTCTGTGGTCTCCTCTTACATGCCTGTCACCCAAAGTGTGACTGCATCCCGCCTCCCTTCCACCTTTGCTGTTTCAGTCAGATCCTTAGTGTATGTAGCTTTCGTCTAACTGTAATCTACATTAGCAACTCTTTGAGGTTGTTTTATGCATTGGCCATCCGTGCTGGTCAGTCTCCCTTGTCATCTCGTATCTCAACTGAACACTTCATTTTATCCCAAATCCAAGAATATATTTTTTGTATCACAAAGGTGACACGTTGTTAAATATTTGAGAGTTTTAGAATCTAATGAACTCTTAAACTTCTATTTCCTACTGTTCTTAGCCGTGGTCTTTAGTTCCATTCTACTTCTTATAATATTTATTACACTTAAAGGGCCATTTATTTACAAACCTGGGGTCAGTTCACATGGAGGTCTTCTCCCTTTCTCCTGGCTGTTGGCTGCCTGTCAAGGCATCAGGGATGCATGGATTCCTATCCTAACTTTCCTCTTTGGCCTCACCTCCCACGGGCTCCTTCCACACCTGGGAAGTCACCTGTGCCCTGTCTAGAAATCTAGAGCATTTCACTCATCTCTGCCCTTGCCTGCATGGAATTCTACTGGCCCAGCTCACTGTCCAGAGGCATCACACAGTTGTCAGTGGATGCCAAGTTCCACATTCTACATTCTTGAAGCTTTTTCCTAGATCTTTGAACCAGTACATTTAGTCTTCCTGATTGCCTTCAGGGTTGCAAGCTTTTACACAAAATGATAAACTTAAGTAAAGATCTGTTCAACTTTTTGCTACACTAGCACTTACTCTCATTGATTTTTTTTTTCCCATGAGCGGCTTCAAGCAATTGCTTTGCCCATAATTTGGACTTGAATGATTGAACAAATTATATTTTACAGAGAAGGAAATAGCTGCCCATTCTAGACCCCTCCCTCTGTCCCGTTTCCCGCTTTTACATCAGGATCTGAATATGTACTTTAAGGTATTTTAAAAATGGTTTGTGGAAGGATGATCCTGTTTTGTAATAAAATTCGTTAACACACATATCTACTCACCTCAGACAAGGACAGATCAAAGTACAGATACCACCAAATTCCAACTTGGTGACAGAATGAGTTTTATTGTGGTTACTTAGAGAAATATGGGTGAGGGGTTAACTTGAAGGACTAGAAATGACTCAAAGGCGGCTGCATCATCAAAACCTACCCCAGCACACATGACTGCTCACAAAATCTGGGTAACCTGGAGCAGACAGCATAGCCGTAGGTAACTCAACAAGTTGGAGAGTGTCCCTTCTAGCTGACTCAGTGGTCTAAACCTCTTCCAGGCAGATGGTCTGGTCTCAGAGACATTCTTTGGACTTCAACCCAACTGGTCTGAGAAGACACTCTCAGGTTTTTATTACTTACTTCTGGCAGACAAGGGCCTAGTGAATCTGGTCAGTTTCAGGGACTTCCTGAAGCTGTTGTTTACCTTCCTGTTAAGAGGTTTCCTGCAGGACAGAATGTTTGGGTCTCAGGATACTGTTCTATAACAGTCCATAGCCCTTTAAACAATTGTGGTTTTTCTGATGGCTTGCTTGAAAGTTGTCTGAAGAAGTACCATTAATCCTCCTCCTCTGATGTTTTAAGAACTAGGCCACATGACAGTGCTTTGACATAATTTAATTGTTTTCATATCTGAGATGAAAACAGGGCTCTATTGCTTATTTTATGTCAGACCTGCTTTGTTTGATTGAACATGCCTCTCATCACTACATTCATCTGCTTTATTTATTTAAATATTCATTGTGTGTACATTTCTGACTGTACCTTTTTGCTACAAGATCAAATCAAATTCAGCTTCGAGGTCTGCTCAGAGTAGAAGTGATTTGGTGTTAGCGTTAGCCTCTCCCCAAACTAGCTTAGTAGCTTGCAGGTTCTTAAGTCAACAAAGTTAGGTTCATCAATCAAATTAATAATAAAAGAGGTTAAAAGGTAAATATTGGTTCAGAGTCATTTACATCAACTATAGCCAGTCAGTCACCCCATAGAGAATTGACTTTTTGCCTCTGCTGTCTTTGTTGAAGAAAGGACAGATACTGAAGGAGCTTGGTAGAAAGCCTCAGATGGCAATAGGAACATCCTGCTTTTGTTTGAGTTGAGGAGTTGGCTTTCAAATGGAAGAAAGAAAAATTATTAAATATTTTTAAAAACATCTTGCCTGGTTTTTGTTTTTTTTAAAGGAATCAACTATTTTTGGTGTTTCCTGGTTTTTTGTTTGTTTGTTTTGCTCGATTGATTTGCATTGGTTTTGTCTTCAGACCAGTATCATGGTGGCATTATGGAGAAAAATTGGTAAAATGGTTGTCTTGATGTCTTAGTATTTTCTTCCTATCAGTATGGAAGCTTTGAGATAAATGTGATTGGCAAATTCTTGGACAGTTTACTTATTCAGTGTTTGATCGCTGTGTGCCAGAATATGATTGGCCAATATTTGTTATTACCTTATTAGATGTGAAATCTTTTTGTTTGTTTGTTTGTTTATTGTGCTAGGCTGCCCTTGTGCCAGATCTCCGAAGACAAGGCTGACCTTGAACTCAGAGAGATCCTCCTGCCTCTGCCTCCTGAGTGCTGTGGTTAGAGGCATCACTACCACTACATGACGAGATATGAAGTCTTATATGGACTCTATTAATCATATCCTAGCATTTGCTCCTCTGGAGAGCTACTGCTGTATTTGACCCTTGTTTACCTTTGTGAGGGAACCAGAGACAGTAAGTGAAGCATCTTCTCCATTGTAGCTCATTATTTGGTACCTACTGGTTTACTTATTTTATTCAAGTGAAAGATTATCTTCTTGTATGCACAGGAGAGACTTTCCATAAGGAATTTTTCAAAGCTTTGTAAAAATACCCTTCTGAGCCTGGACTGGGACTCCAAGTCCTTTGATGATACTGCTTGTCTGATGTGCATGAGGCCCTGCATTCAGTTCCCTATACCTGGTGGCAGGGATAGGGATAGGAGAGGTAGAGGAGGTGAAGGAATTTAAAACTCAAATTTAAAACTTGCTACCTGTTCTAATGTCATACACACATAGATCTGAAAGAAAACAGCATTACTTTTCCTTGGCTTGGTGACTTTGGGTACATGACTTAAATTCTCATAGGCATTGTTCTTTTACTTACAAAATGAGATTAGAACTGATTGTGTGTATGTGTGTGTGTGTGTGTGTGTGTGTGTGTGTGCGTGCGCTCGCGGGCCTGCTGGAAGTGCATGAAGTGGGATCCTAAGATCTTTTGGTCATTCCTTTTTTTCTTTTTCCCTATAAACAGTGGAGTCATGTAACCATATTAGAATTCACTGAAAAATCAGTGTTTCCATTAAGTTTTCTCATCTATTTCCTAAGGGTTCCAGTGGCTCAAGGAGTGTTTTGGGTTCTGGAAAGCAAAGACTGGAGCTGACATTGGCAGCCCTTGTACTTCTGTTGTTGCTCTTTGTCTTTCAGGAGGGAGGGATACATCAGCAGATTAATTGGCTCAATTTTTACTGCTTGGTAATGCTTCAAAGACAGTCAAATTTTGCTGGAAGGAACAGAGAAGAAATGTGGATTTCTCTGGCATTAAATTTTGGACAGTACTTCTTAAGTGATTTCTCTTATGCAACGAGAGTGCCATAGGATTTTCGTTGTAAAATCCTTCCTACTGGATAATTTTATGATCTTTGCTGTTGTACCCCTCTTTACTAATCAGAGACGTTGAAGGGGTTAAACCAATCCACGTTAAATGTCACACACATAGCCAAGAACATAGTTGTGCTGGTATGATTAAATTCCATAGACTTTTATACAATGAGTGTGTTTTGTGTGTGTGTGGTGTGTGTGTGTGTGTGTTTAGTCTCTTATACTGTCTAGCTGTGGTGTAAAAAGCAGTTGACTTCCAGGCAGCATGTGAGTGTAGTAAAGATATGAAATACCATGACAGTGTCAGCGTTTCTGCCTGTCACTCCATCTGATGACACACAGCTGAATCACATATATCGCTTTCTGAGATCTGATTCTGGAAAAATTGAATGTTCAATTTGGCTTCCTTTTAGATGTGGAAGTTAAATATTTTGGTCTCAAGACTTAAGGAAATTGTTACTGAAAGGACTAAATGCCAAAATCTTGGAAGTGAATCCATTAGCTGTAGTTTATTTGAGCTTAGTTAACTGGATTTATTGGGCTTTGTTGCTTCGTGAGAAAATATAAAAATAATTGAGTTAGTTTTTACTTTGTTGTTCAATAATGATTAATAATGATTAACATCACAGTGCCTTTCCTTGCCTGTATTGTATTAACAGG
This sequence comes from Mastomys natalensis, assembly GCA_021653895.1. Classification (NCBI taxonomy): domain Eukaryota; kingdom Metazoa; phylum Chordata; class Mammalia; order Rodentia; family Muridae; genus Mastomys; species Mastomys natalensis. The sequence continues at coordinate 749,892 of JAJTUV010000064.1, forward strand.
CTTTTGTGGCTGTGGTTTTAATAGTGAAGTCAGCTAGCAGGTACCAAGGGCTTACTGTCCACAGGTGCTCTACCAGAAGATCAGCTTATATGTATGTGTTTTTCTACAGCTTTAATCTGGGGGCTAAGTTGTTTGTTTTACAACTTGAAAGATTAAGCAGGCAGAGTGAGGTCTTGGCAGTCACATGTGCACAAGGTGGAAGCACCATTCTGGAGCCACTAGACCAGGTGACTGTGGCCCGCCATTACCTCAGTGGTCCACAAATGCTCTTGTTGACATTTTAGAAAGTACTTCTGTATGAATTGAGTTGAACTTATGAATTGAATTGACTTCAGTGTTGGAGAACAAACCTGGAGCCTGGAACTAGCTAGACAGGTGCTTATCACTGAGCTACACTCCAATTAAAGTTCATCTGCAAGGTCTGTTTCAGACCGTGAATTGTTAAACACATAATGAACTGAGTGGATTACGAATCTCAGCAACAGACTATGACCTGCCTACCATACTGGATAAATCACAATACTGAGGGACTGCCCACCAGAGTTCTCTATGTGGTGGATTTCAAATGTATTTTTATAGAATAGTGGTACTGAATATCCCGTATTCATTATTATTTTGGATCTTCTGTAAAGCAGATATTCACAATTGAAAGGCATTTAAATGTTCTTAGCTTACCTAGTTTCTTATATAATATCACAAGTCTCAGAAATAAAATGGTTTTGTCATCTCATTTCTGGTACTAGATGTTGAATAAAAAAATAGTATGTCTCAAAATGCCTTCACCTACTCCTGATACCTAGCTTCAGTTTGCGGCGTGTGCTCCCATCTGTTGAAAATGTGGATGTAAGTAAGTGGCTTTGGGTCTGGAGAACCAAGAATTGTAAGTTCCTTCACATAGAATGAGAGCAAATGCATTTGGCCATCTCAGGCCTCTGAACTGTCGGCTCCCAGATGAGAAAATACCACAGTAGAGGATTCTGAGTATTAAATGTGTCTAGATTTTATTTTGAAGAGTATAAGTGAAAAGTTCGTTTTCCTTTGAATTTGTGCTGGCTGCTGCCACAGTTCTTGATTTATTTCTAGGTTTAACATGATAGCAGAAGCCTGCGTGCATTTCTGGGAATGGCTTCCTTGTTATTGTTGAGCCCATCCCTAAGGTCTTCCAGAGGGGTCTTTGTCAGTGATATTTCTGTGAGTCAGAATACCCAGTAGTTTTAGCCAGGCATGTGGTGGCTGACACACCTTTAGTCCCAACAGTCAGAAGCAGGCAGATGTGTGTGAGTTAGAACACATCCAGGTGAGTTCCAGGACATCCCAGGTTATAGAGAAACCCTGTCGAAACAAAACAAAGTAAAATAAAACAAACAAACAAACAAATCAACCCAGCAGGCTTAGAACCAAGAGCACTGGGAGAAAACCTGTGAATCTATTTGCATTTTGGTGAGGAAAGTTCAAGTGTACCTACATAACTGGTCCCAGATCATGAGATTTTAGTTCTCAAACTGGAGTCACTCTTTATATGTACCAAGCCTGTGTTTTGTTGAATCTAGGATTCTTCAAAGATGTTGGAGTCAGATTATTTTCTTGTCCCTAATTTTCTTTTTTTTTCTTTTATTTTTTTTTTGTTTTGTTTTGTTTTTTGTTTTTTTTTTCGAGACAGGGTTTCTCTGTGTAGCCCTGGCTGTCCTGGAACTCACTCTGTAGACCAGGCTGGCCTCGAACTCAGAAATCCGCCTGCCTCTGCCTCCCAGGTGCTGGGATTAAAGGCGTGCGTCACCACGAGGTCTACAAGTTTTAAGAAAGTTTAACAGTGTGTATGTATATGGTGTGTGTACATGGGAGGCTGCACGGAGGCCTTTTGCACATAGTAAGCATTTTTATCTGTTGAGCCATTGTTCCTGTTCAGGTTTGTTTGCTTCTGAGACAGTGTATTGCTCTGTGGCCCTGAACGGCCTCAAACTTTCAGTACTTCTGTCCTTCTACAACTTTGTGTGAAAGGCACGCAGTCAGAGGACCACGGTCATAATGGGATTGGGTAGTCATTTTATACACAGTACGTTACCACTTAGTATTCTTGTGTTGTGTTTTGAGACAGGCCTTCTGATGTAACACAGAGGGGACTTGAACTCCCATCAGTTTCCTTGCCTTGGCCGCTTCAGTGCTTGTACTGCAGAGTGCACCAATCTAATCTTTTAGTTTTTATATTAATTTAACAAATTAGAAAGATTTAAAAGATAAGAACATGGAAGTGGCAATGCTGGTGATAGAAGGGTTAAAGTGGAACAAAGGCAGATTAATGGGGAGAAGAAAGGGTTAGGGAAGGGCCAACCAACACCCAGTGTGAAGGAACATACCTTAAAGAAACTTGCTACCTTGCATGATAATGCTTTTTAAAAGAAAGACTTTTAATTTGTTATGTTGCATCATTCTTGACCCATGTGACTTAGCTTATAAAAATGCAGTGGCCATGCTAAGAGATCACTTCCTCTTGCTAAGAGTCCCACCCTTCTCTGTAACTCAGCTGGGGGTCCCTGACTTTGCTGGTTCTGTGTATCATGCTCTGGAGCATACCCAGCATGACATGACACTTCTGGAACCAGACATGCTCTGCTGGTGCCCCTGGGATTGGCTTTTAAGTAGATTATATCTATTATGCGAGTTTTGGCAGCCATTTTCTAATTTGACTAATTCTAGATTTTTTTTTTTTCCTTTTCATCCACTGAGTAACATGTCCCTGCAAGTTAAGTAGCCTCTATCCAAATTAAAAAACTGACAAAATGATGCTTGAAGCAAGGCACCTGGTTTCCCTGGTTCTTCATTTTCCTCTCTATTTCTTTAAAAGCAACTCTTGTTTGGGACAGAATCTTTATTTAAAACTCAACCGTGAACTATGTCGCTGATGTCTAAATTCCAATTAGGAAAGTTAAATAAGATGAAACACAAATTCAGGACTTTGATGATCTGCGGAATTATGACGTTACAGGCATGCTTGGTGAGAGTGATGCTGTAGTCACTGGAATTGGATAACCTGTTCAAATGCCTTAAAAAACTTAAATTATAACATTAGAGCATATTTATTTAATGGTCTGAGACTACTGTAGTCTTCTTGTGGGAACGTGAACACAGTTGGGGTTTAAATTGATCAGTGACACTTATAAGTGGATCAGTGACAAGTTGGAGTTTCTGTTCTTTAGAATTGAGAATGTAACATGTATGAAGGGATAGCATTAAATACTTAGTGGTTACTTATCTTCATGTTATTGGTTTTTTTTATGCTGACTGATACTAGGAGACTCGACTAATAGCTTATTAAAGGCCAGTCCTAGATTAGAACTATTTTCATTCAGCTGAAGCAACTAATCTTAGAGAAGTTTAGATCACAAAACCCCTTTTGTATCTTCCTTTTTTCTCCCCTTTTTCTCAGACTCCTGATTTCATGGGTGAAGTGACAATGCCCTGAATGACCCCAGAGACAGAGATCGTGCTGTTTAGACATAAAAATTTATTAGATCAGATGGTTCGTGATGAATAGGTATTTCCTTTGTATTTAGATATTTTAAAAGTATTTTAGCTGAACATTATCAGATACCAAAATACTAAAATATGTGAGCTATATTTTCCTTCTCAACTCTGATTCTACAGATATTTGGGAACATATTTCTGAGGGTTAACTTTTTCCCTTGAAATTCAAGCCTATGTTTTATAGTTAATTTCTAGCCTATGTTTTATAGTTAATTGGAAGGGAAGACTTTTATCTCACAAGTGAGAGAAAGCAGTTACTGATGAGAGTAGCTGTACCATTTCAGATGTTGGTATCATGAAGAATGACGTTCTGTGCTAACATTTTTCTCACTGTTGTGTAGTACAGAGCTGATGACCAGCAAGACTATTTAGTGGATGTTGTAGTAAGTAACCACATTGTTTGACTATAAAGGGAAACATTGTTCTTACTTTTTAAGATTATGTGAGTGGGGCAACAAACCAGCTATTTCTGGTTCTAACAATTTCAGTTAGTGATTTCTCTTACAAATGGAGTGATAAAGAAGGTATAAAAAATTACTGTGAATCTTTTGTTTTATGTATTAAAAACTAAATTTTAAGATTTTTTTTGTTTTTGTTTTTAAAAAAGTGATAGTGTGCTGGGTTAGCTTTAAATTTTTACATGTGTTTGAGTGCTTTAAAAGTCTAGTACACTTTACCCTAGAAAGCTGGGCTCGGTAGAAAGGAGGAAATAATACAGCCAGCAGCTGAAGGCCATGGTATAAAGTTCACATCTGTCTTTCCCTCGGATTGTGCTAACACATTCCCTAATTAAATCTCACTAGTTTATTTAACATTTATTCTAACATGCAGTGGTGTGACGTTAAAGTCACAGGCAGGTGCTCTAAGTGATGATTTAGAATAAGGCAGATAGACTGTTAGCAGCAGGCAGCTATGACTGGAGGATAGAGGCAGAAACATTGTCAGAGCCAAAGTCAGAAACCACACAGACCTCACTCTGAGGGTCGTTACTCATGAGGAAGTGTTCAAGCTGGTATATAGCCTAGCATGCATAGACCATTACAGTGATACTTACTAAATTAAGAGAGAGCGTAAGGCATCAGACTAAAGTTAAAATGTGCTTAATGTACTCAAGAAGCTTGTTAAAAACTAATGATAGGCCGCCCAGAAGGAAAACTTAGTTTATTTGAATCCTTCAGTCCAAAGATAGTATTTAAAATAAAGTTCAAATAAAAATAAATCAACTGTTTGGAAGTAATGATCAAATTTCTCTAAATATTTAGAATAGCAAAGAAAAAAAAATCAGAATAAGTAGGGTCTGAGGACAGAATCCTAGTAATAGTCGCAGTCTACACTTAGAAGCCAGTAACTGTGATTTTCATTATGAACTTTAAAGATGAGAGAACAGGAACTAGGAAATTTGGCCTATTTTGTAACTGACAATGCCAAGAGGAAGATTGTAGTGTACGTGAAGAGGAAAGAAACAGGCTGGGAGCAGTTCATCTTCGGGGAAGACAAGGAACTTTTAGAGACTCCGAGAAAAGTAAACTAGATATGTTAGGGGATGCCGAGGGTCAAGTTGTGGGACAGCCATTTATACCAAGAATGGAACCCAGGCCAGAGATGATGAGCACCTGGCCAGCCGTGTTAAATGTTTCACAGTCAAAACCAAACAAAGAATCCCCACTAGATCTGGGGGTGCTAAATTAGAAATTCCATTAAAAATGGAGAATTTTCAAGAGGGGGAAAAGCCACATTGAATCATGCATCCGCTGTTGAATCAGCCATAGAGATTTAATGTTGAAAACAGTTGCTTGATGGCGCCGCGCTGCCTCGGAAAGGCTCTGGAGCGAGAGCACTTTTCTCCCGCCAGCTTACAGAGTAGTTGCGGGAACTGAAGGACCCCTCGTTCATGAGGAACGATAGTGTGAAAACCTTGGATCCAGTTACTGTGTGGAAAGTAAAGTTAGTGCAGGAAATCAATTGCTTAGTAAACTACTGCTTAAATTTCATATTAAAGGAAAGATGGTGTCCAGGGTTATAGAGAACTAGGTTTAGTGACGTTTTCACGGGATGTTTCTTTTATTTACCCCTTAAACATTAAAACACTTACTGTAGACTTCTCTGAAATGCATCTATCCTGCAGTTTCTGCCATTTTCGCTAAATGCTGAAATCACTTCAAACGGCCGAGCTTCTGTTCTGAATGAATTTAGGCTTGTGGCAACAGGGCTAATCTGAGTCTGTACCTTAATCTCTGCTCCCCTGCCCATAAGTCACTGTTCTTTCACTATACCGAAAAGGACTTCCTTTTGCCCGGGGGCTGTTGGTTTTTCATGCTCTGGGAATGTTGAGCTGTCCGCAGATATTTCTTGCCTCCAGCTCCCTGAGGTCTGCCCTTTTGGAGCCTGCTGTCACATCTGCTGGGGCTGTACCATCACTCTCTGGTTTTAATTGGGACAGAGTTCAAGAGTGTCTGGAACTTTCGCACCCGAATGTCCTCTTGTGTATCCTATTATGATTAGATTAATTAACACCAAATTTTATAAGGAAAGTGACTAGAGATAAAGAATCTTGTGCCTGATTATAAGCCTGTCTATAGTAGATGGTTACAGGCAATGTTAGTTTGCTAATTAGAAAAAGAAAACTTTATGATTGTTGTCAGGTTTTTAAAAACTGTCCAGCTGTTATTACTAGTAGTAGATCTATTCAGTACATGGCCTGCAGTAACAATTTTCTCCAGAAGTTTTTGGTTACTTTTTTTTTTTTTTTTTTTTTTTTTTGCGTGGGAGGGAATGTTCACTGTGATGAGACTGCAAAAACTTTAGGCCTCTGTTTTCTATATATAGGGAGCATGTGTGTTACGGTGCTGAATTAGAACCCTGTGCTGTAGGTTGTGCATCTTAGCACTTGGGAGGCGGGAGACAGAAGAATCAGGAATTCATGTTAACCTTGGTTATATGCAGGTTTTGAGGCTAACTACATGAAATCCTGCCCAAAAGCCTTGAACCACACCATAAATGACAAGTCTACACAGAAAAGCCACCAAGACGATTTAGCACAAATGTGTTGTTGCCTCATAGTTACATGGTTTCAGTTTTTGTATCCATGCCTTTCTTGTTAAGCACAGTTGCCTCTCTTTGTCCCTTTGTCCCTTTGAGGTTTAGTTTAAAATGTTATTCACAACTTGTTAGCAATACATCAAGTTAAATGTTTCCTAAAAAAATCATGTAGGCTTTTAAAAGTTAGGTATCAAAATTCTGTTTTTTAAACGCTAAACGTTCTATTCTTAATTTGTTTCATTCTGTGTTTGTTTCTGAGACAGCATTTCTTTATTATGTAGCCCTGGCTGTCATAGAACCCACTATGTATGTAAGCTGGCCAGTGGTGGCACACCCCTTTAATCCCAGCACTTGGGAGGCAGAGGCAGGTGGATTTCTGAGTTTGAGGCCAGCCTGGTCTACAGAGTGAATTCCAGGACAGTCAGGGCTATACAGAGAAACTCTATCTCGAAAAACTTAAAAACAAACAAACAAAAAAAGAACTCACTATGTAGACCCGGCTGGCATTGAACTCACAGAAATCCACCTGTTTTTGACTCCCAAGTGCTGGGATTTTAGCCACATCAGACTAAAATCTCTTAGTGTAAAGCTAAGCATTCCATTTTAATTGCTGCAGTCTCCTTGAGCTTGCAGAAGTGGAGGTATATATGTTCTGACCTCTTCCCCCACATCACCCAGGAGACGTTACTTGGCAAGCGTTGGCACTTACAGAATGGGTCTACAGATCACCTGTGTGTCTTGACGAGTACTTGTCTGCTGCTGTACTTTTTTTTGCTTGACTGGCTAGTAGAATTTAGTTTTCCCATGTATCAGTCAGATCTGTCTCAAAAGTCATTACTTCAGGTACATACCCATTTACATGCTTGAATTGTTGAATCGTAGCTTTTATTATAAAGGCAAGTGTTGCTGTATGGTTCTTATGTGAGCTACTTAAGTTAAAAACAATTCTTGGATTATATGTTACAAAGCAGTACTTAACTGTGTACTAAATGCTGTGCCAAAAATGCTGTAGAACTCATGACAATGAGTACATTACACACATTTTATGTTCTTTTATTATTATCATTGTTATTATATTGAGAGAGGGTTTCTCTGTGTAGCTCTGGATATTCTTTAACTCCCTCAGCAGACCAGACTGGCCTCAAACTCGGAGATCTGCCTATCTCTGCCTACAGAGCGCTGAGATTAACGGCAAGAGTCACTGCTACCTGACCCATTTTATAGTTTCTTATTTACTTCCTTCAATGTGCTTTTTCATTCCTAGCATTTTTGAATATTAATTTGCTATCTATATAATTGAGAATTGACTATAAATATTAAATATAAAAACAATGAATTTATTTATAATATATTTAATATAACTATATATTTAGGGTGTATTAGTGTTCCAAATATATATAATTAGCACATGCATGTATAGTCCTAATTACTAAGTAGGCTGACACTGGAGGATCAGTTTTATCCAGTGAGTTTGGGACTAGTCTGGGGAAAATATTCAGGCCTCTCTTCAAAAATGAAAGATATTTTGAATTAGTTGATAAACTGTCAGATTGTAAACTACTGAAGTAAAATGACACTTTATATTTACTCCAAATATAGCTACAGGGAAAAGGCATTACTATAATACTTTATTATATTGCTTGTCCCCCCTTTTGAATCAAAATATGACTACTTAGCTGGGTTGGTCTTGAACTTATAATCCTTTTCCCTTATTTCTGAAAGCTTAAGAAATAAAACATTCAGGCTGGGAAGGTGACTCTGTGGATAAAACAATATCCGTGCAAGTGGGAGGTCTGGGTTTAAATATGCAAGACCATACATGAAATCAGGGTGGTAGCTGAGAGAATTCCTGGGTTCCTACAGTGAGATGGGAAGTAGGTCCTAGTATTATTACAGTGAGATGGGAGGTAGATCCCTATGTCCTACAGTGACAGAGGAGGAAGATCCCAGTGTTACTACAGTGACAGGGGAGGTGGATCCCTGTGTCCTACAGTGACATGAGAAGTAGATCCTAGAGTTCTACAGCGACATGGGAGATAGATTCCAGTGTCCTACAGTGACATGGGAGATGGATCCCTGTGTTCTACAGTGACATGGGAATAGATCCTAGAGTTCTACAATGACAGTGGAGGTAGATCCCTGTGTTCTATAGTGACAGTAGAGGTAGATTCCTGTGTTCTATAGTGACAGTGGAGGTAGATTCCTGTGTTCTACAGTGACATGGGAGTAGATCCCAGAGTTCTTACAGTAACAGGGGAGGTAGATCTCAGTGTTCCTACAATGATAAGGGAGCTGGATATCTTGATGTTCTACTTGTAGCAGTGAATTCTTTTGTTGTTGTTCACTCTAGTAGCTCATACTCTGGGCCTCCTGTATGTCAGCTACCCATCACTCATTGAATACACTGGGAATAGATTGCAGGTTTTGGTATTTACAATTAGAATATTCACGTACAGGGTGTGGGTGTGGGTGTGCATGTGTGTGGGGGGCATTAAGTCTTCATTTCTCCTGTGGAGCCACATAGAAGATGGGTTTCTGAATTGCATCATTAAATACATGCTGAATTTTATAAGACACCCCAAGCCACTTTTCACCATCGTTGTACATTTTTCTACATTACATGAAATTTTACTTGTTTTGCAAACTCACTGAAAGTGATCTTGTTCACATTTATCTTTAGCTATTTTAGCAGACTGGGATAGTTTTATTTTCTTCATGTTTTTATAGCACTTCAATATTTATTATTATTACTTATGAAAAGGTTATAATGGTGGTGTGTTCAATGTTAAATTAACAAAATCAACAAAATGCTCATTTTGTTCTGAATCTTCATTTTTCTACTTGCTGTGTATATACCGTTGCTTCCCAGGTGCCTATCTGCTCTATAGTATATACTTTCTTACAGATCTGTGTAAGTCCTGGGGTTCTTTCTTTATTTTCTTATTTTTTAGACAGACTTTCATGCAGAATCAAAGCAGGCCATGCCTCACTTGTTTTCATATTAAAAACTGGATGGTTGTTAATGTTTTTTCCCCCCTTCTTCCTTTCCTTCCTTCCTTCCTTTTCTTTCTTTCTTTCTTCCCTTCCTTCCTCCCTCCCTCCCCCCCTTTCTCTTGTTTCCTTCCTTCCTTCTCCTTCCTTCCTTCCTTCCTTCCTTCCTTCCTTCCTTCCTTCCTTCCTTCCTTCCTTCCTTCCTTCCTTCCTCTTCCTTTCTCTTTGAGAAAGGGTCTTACTATTCTGGAACTAACTCTACAGACCAGGATGCCCTCAAACTCAGAGATGAGTCTGCATCTGCCTCCTGGTTGCTGGGATTAAATGTGCTTGCTACTACTATACCTGGCTGTAGAGTTCCTGATTTTTCTGAGCAGTTGATATTGAGAGTTTCTTGGCATGTATCTGCAAATGATTTCTTCTAAAACTGAGGCATTTTAATTTTATTATCTTAACTGTATATTCTGTAAGGTGAGTAGTTTTAATTTTGGTGAAGCAATTTTCCAAATTTTTCTTCTCTTACTACTTTGGTGTCCTAAGAATTCATTGTCAAAGTCCATATGATAGAGATCCTTTCTTATTTTGGAGAAAATTGTAACTTTCTAGTTTGTAGTTAGCTCTATTACTAATTTAAATTACTTAATATTTAAGGTATAACCTTCTGGTTTTTTTTTTTTTTTTTAGTTTAAAGGCATTCAGTTCATAGAGACATTGTTAATCAAAGCAGGACTGTTTTTTTCTCTATCAAATGCTGTGTGAGCCTTTCTCTAAATGAGTCTGTGTACCTATGTTCCCAGGCCCCCCTGTGGTCTGGTATCCAGATGAGTATTTCTCATGGTTTCTGTAGCTCAATATGGAGTCACCAAGTCATACAGTCTCAACTCACCATCCTGTTCCTCTTCATAACATTGTTTGATGCGTTTTCTTTGGTCTGTATTTTTGAACCAGCATGTCTGTCTCTGCTTTCCTAGGATTTGACCATGATTGTTAAGTATATAGATGAGTTGAGGAAGAGTTGCTGTCTTTACTGTGTTGGGTCTTCTGGTCTACTTATATGATGCATCTCTTCATTTATTAAGGTCTGCTAGTTAAGCCTGTTAGTTAAGCTTCAGAGTAGAGATCTTCAACACACCTTGAGAAGAGTTAAAAGCATTTTGAAGTTCTTACTGTTGCTATAACCTTGGCTTTCACTCAGGAAGACAAAAGGATAACTTCTTCCTGGGTGTTTGGCCCCCTCCCTGTCTCCTTGGCTCCTTCTCAGTTTTCTGCTGCCTCTGAACTTTGAGCTGATGAGTTCAGCAGGGTAATGGAAGAGAAGAAAGAAGAGTTGATCAGATGCTCCAGTTCTGTTCTTCCGATGGCCTTCTCAGATTTCTCATGCTGTCCTTTCATGTGTTGTGTCTGGATTGGAGAAACCAAGTAAAGAATGTTTACTCATTTCATGTGAAGCCAGAACCTAGTCCAGTGTCTTCTGCTGACTGAAATCAAGTAATTAAAAATCTATAGCTAGGAGCAAGTGGTCTACCTAGGGATTGAGACCTTGAGGCCTTGTAAAAGCCTTCTCTTTTTTTCTTGACAAGAAGATTATAATACAGTTCTTTCCCTAGCCTGATTACCCAGTTATTATTTATAGTCAAATTATTTGTTAGGGAAAATTATTTTTGGTCAGAGTAGTTTTCATTAATAGTTTTTTGTTTTTTTTAAGAGGAGAAGTCTTAGTGTTGTTTCCGAAGAGCTAGTTTTGAGTTAAAATTCCCCCAATGTCGTTCTTTAAAATACTCTATTGAAATGAAACAAAAAAAAAAAAACAGTTTTATTTTTGTGTGTGAGAAATTTAATGTTACAAAATTTAAAATTTTAAAATAAAAATGAAATTAAAGTGTAATTTTAAAATAAGGGGACTGGTTAAGTGGCTTAGTAAGTAAAGATGTGTGCTGACCACATATGCCAGGTGGAAGGAGAGAACCAACTTCTGATGTTAGTCTTCTGATCTACACACACCCACATAACACACCCACAATTTAAAATATAATTGAACATTTTGCAATGTACACGAAGAGACAGAAAGGAACTATTAGAGAGGCAATCCTCTAATTTATGTAGAGCCTCTGACTTACAAGTCACTGCTTTGAAACTATCCATCTGTCTATCCAGAAACTCTGTAGTGAGGGCATTAAAGCCTTTTGTATTAAAGTTAGGTTAAAGCATTTTACTTTACATTTGTTGGCCACTCCTGTGTCTCAAGCTTGCTTAAGTATGCCACCTAAAAGCTAGTATGGAGTTCTGATGCAAGTCTGCAATAACTGATATTTTCAGTAGGTGTTTTAAATCATCTGGAGCTTTGCACAGAGATGTTGGAATAGAGTTCATGGTTTCAGTTCCTCTCAGAGAAGCTCTGAAGCTGAACATCTGTAGTAACATCTGTGAGGGTCATTCTATGTTCTTATATGGGGGAAAGAATGAAAGCATAATTTGATGTTTGAGATAAAGGAAGAAGGGACTGACCAGCTTTTATACAAGTGATTCAAAGTGTCCTGTGTCTTTTCTTAGAAGAAAAATATATCACAGTCCCCAAATTTGTAATCAGAACTTTTTGAAAGACTGACTGATATTTGTTTCTGTTTTGCCTCATCTTGATGAAGGATAGACATTATGGGAGTCATGTGGTCATAAAGTGAGAGCAGAGGCATCCAGGTCAGAAGGACAGTGTGAATCTGAGAGCTTTGTCACTAACATGTTGCTTAAAACTTTTTCTGTTTTCTTGAAGAAATGGATAGGAATATTTGGTGATTCCAGCTGGATAATTTGTAAAAATAACCCCAACTGTGCTTGGCACATAGTTGTACAATTATTTAGAAATACCATCTTCACAAGAGGTGTCTACTGCGACAATAGTGACAGGCCCATTGAGGGGTAACCAACCACTCTGTAATTAGCTTTGAGGCTGGTTCTTCATGAGAGAACACATATTGGATACTATAAACTTGGTCAGATCTGTGGCTAGGGGGGGTTATAGGCCTAGGAAGGAATATATTGCTGATGTTTTGCTAAATGGTCATGTAGCCAAACTGTCTTTTAAATATTTATGTTTACACCCATAAGACCAGTTCTGTTCTCAGTTTGAATCAAGGAACCTCCTTTTTGCCATGAATAGTGGCTAAAATAGAGACTCTCAGATGGTCAGAGTGCTAAGACAATGCCACTCTTAAGTGCTTAGTCCTCAATGGAACATTTTTATCACTTCTTTCTAAGATACAGGAAACCTCAACAGAACTGAGGGTAGAAAGATTTTAAGATCCAGAGGGTGGGAAGATGTGTATGTAGTTCAATACCGTCTTCTGGATAGAACATCACTGTGGTAATATAAAAACACAACAGCCATGGCCACCTGCCCAATACTTTCATTTCACTCAAATGAAATACGAAAAGGAGAAGAACGGTCAGGGAAGAAAAAGAGGTCAGCAGAAGTGAGAGTGGAAATGATCATAGAACATTGTACACAAGTATATCATTATAAAACAATGCTAAAAATAAAAAAAAAAGTATGAATAAAAGAAATCTTGCTGTCATGGTATGTTAGAGATCAGAGGAGGAAGTCTTTAAATGACTTAAATTTATTTATTTATTTAATCAGAATCTTGGAATGTAGCCCAGGCTAGCTTTGTACTTAGCTCTTCCTGCCTCCGCTTTCTGAGTTGTAATACGATAGATATGTACCTGCACACCTGACTAGCTCAAGGATTTCTGAAAGATCACTAGTTACTGTTCTTCCTTGATTAAGAATCATGCTCTGTTTAGTTAATATGGTGTAGAGTTCGGGTCCTTTGGCTCCCTGGGTCTGTTTATGGATCCTGAAAGTTGAGATGCCAGTTATATTAGGCTTAAGTAATGTTTTCATCCAGGCAGAAGCCAAACAACTGTGGGTTAGCAGGCTCTTTATGAGATGTTTTATTTCTTAAACTTTTTAGATGCATATGATTGCCATTTCTGAGTATATCCTAAGTGTCTGCGGTCCTACCCCGTCTTTATCTGTATCATATGACAATGAGTTTAGAAAAACATAAAAGCCATACGTAGGCTTCTGAACTCTGGGGTGAATTCATGAAGATGATACACTGATGAGAAGTGTGGAAGAATAAACATAATTGGTTAAGTACCAATACAAAGATTTTTCTACTACACGTTTAGCAGAAAACTACAATTTGGCTTCTGTAACAGTATGGTTTCGATAAGGAAACAGGATCCACATTGGTATGTTGAATAGTAAACTCACATGAAGAGTTGTTAACTGTGTAAGAGCATGATTATGATAAATAAGGGAACACAAGGTACCCTACGGTGAGACCACAAAGAATAAGTTCACAGAGGGGTCACACACTTCCTTGGAGAAAGTATAACACCTATCCATTGGAAGCTTTGGTGGTGTGGTTTGGAGGTGTCTGGCAAGTAGACAACTCTGTAGAGAACACCTGGGGAACAGGCAAGCAGTCAGCCATTAGTAGTGTGGACAGTGGTGGCAGCCCAAGAGCTGCAGGCAAATGACCTTCCCAGCATGCTGGGCGGTGGGGATGGGCAAGTTTGAGCATGAAGACATGGAAGAAGTTCTGTTCTGTGTGTGACCTTCCAGTCTACCTACAGCAATGCCTCAGAACGCCCTTGATTCACAGGCAGGAGGCCTTCTGAACATACAAGCTTGTGAGGGTTCTGGGTTCAATGTCAACGTAAAGTAGAAAGGTTACATTTTTGTACCTCCTCGTGACTGGGGCAGGGTCTGACCATGGATGATACTGGCTTTGCTGGAGGTTCCCATACCCACATCCCGCATGCCCAGCCCAACACAGAGCTGGCAGTTCAGTCAGCCTCTTCTGTGCTTGTAAGAAGTTCAGTGGCTTGATGATGTGATTGGAGCAATCTTAAAATCATTCAGTTGTTCATCACAAGGTGCTCCTTAAAGAGTGTATTTGGAGCTGAGAAGCAGCAAGTCCCAACACTCAGCATCTTTCATTTTGAAACAGGGAGGGATTATGTCAGCGTATTGAATCAAGAAATGATGCAAGATACGGATGTGACTCAATTTGCAACCTTGCCCTTTGAAGGGTTGATGTGTAAATCTTGGGATTTAGGTAATGTAAATCTTACTGACTGTTGGTGAAGGACACACTGAACTGTGATTATCACATCCCTGAGATCTGTGGGGTGCTGCTTGGGTTTGAAGTAGAAGTTTGCATTTTTGATGGTTGTCATGGGGACAGTATTTAGGGGTTAGTTAAGGGGAATGCCCCAGTTCTTTTTCTCTCTTCACTAACCACCCCCTTTCTTATCTAGCCTGTTAGATTGGCTTTTACCAAAGTGAAGTGTTGCTTAGTTCATCCTGGTCTTCAAATGACTTGTTAATAGTCTTCACTTCTCTAGGTCAACTTATTTTTAACTTATGTGAGTTGCTCCTCAAGTTTGCTTAGTGGACTCTCAAACATTCTCAGTATCTGGTTATGTCCTGGAAATTCCCTCAAATGATATTTACCATGACTAATTTTCAGTTTTTGACATGGGGACAGTATTTAGGGGTTAGTTAAGGGGAATGCCCCAGTTCTTTTTCTCTCTTCACTAACCACCCCCTTTCTTATCTAGCCTGTTAGATTGGCTTTTACCAAAGTGAAGTGTTGCTTAGTTCATCCTGGTCTTCAAATGACTTGTTAATAGTCTTCACTTCTCTAGGTCAACTTATTTTTAACTTATGTGAGTTGCTCCTCAAGTTTGCTTAGTGGACTCTCAAACATTCTCAGTATCTGGTTATGTCCTGGAAATTCCCTCAAATGATATTTACCATGACTAATTTTCAGTTTTTGAGACTGAATGGTTTTTGTTCTATGAATCACAACGGATGCACACCACTACCTTCTCCCTGGAGAGGGCACTACCCTACTCTGGGACTTGGCACTTAAAAAATAGAGTGCCTCCCCCAAAGGGCTTGCACTAATAGACTGAGGGGGGGAGGTTCTGTGAACTTTGATGTATAGAAGGGAGCCTGAGGCCAGAGCTGCAGTGTGTGTAATCCCTTCCATCTTGCTTTTAGGAATCTGGCAAGGGCAGGTTGCCCTGATGGGCTTCTTCCATTTAAAAATGCTGCAGGTAGCTCCCTTTACATAGCCCTGATTTTCCTGCTTTCTGATCAGGTGTCTGTCTGCATAGCCTTCTGTAATACTACGTTCACCTAGTTCTTTCCTCATGTTTTTCTGCTCATAAAAGAAATCAGAGATAGAACTTTCGTTGTTGGATGCTAAATGTGGGCCACAGAAATCCCACTTTTCTCCTGGTATCATGAGTGAAGGTCTCTTGCAGCCTCTCATCTTCTGACCTGGTTCATTCACAATTGACTTGGTCACCCTTCAGCCATCTCCTGGCCTCTGTTGACAGTCACTGTTTCTCTTCACGAGGTAATTGGCAAAGATCTTATAATTTGTTTTCCAGGAGAATAATAAGAGGTAGTGAGCCCAGCGGGTTATTTTGTGAGTATAAAGCTGCCTTCCTCTTACGGTTTTGGTCTTTCCCTAAATTCCTGCATGTCTGACCTGTACACTCTGGTGATGGCTTCCTCCTCAGTGAGTTCCTCAGGGAGATGTCCAGCCCTGACTTTTTGAAGAGGCTTTCAGTTGCTTTACAAAATATTGTACTTAGAGATTATTACAGTTGTTACCTTGAGATGTCAGTGTACTTTTAAATGCTTTCATAGAAAACACAGATCTAGGTGAAACAGTTTGAAGTTAAGTAAGTAATGGTTGATAAGACATACCTGGTGCCATGAACAAATGCCATAACATGTTCTATATGGAGATCTAGTGTCTACTAGATATGTGACATACTCTTGGAATACTTACTACTGCTTGTCACATCAGCTAAACTTCCTTTCATTTTATTTGGGATCCATACATATTGAGAAATCACATGTTTTCATCCTGATAAAAGACTTGGATATTGCCCTTAGAATTTGGTTTTGAAATGTCACTTTAAAAGACACATGTGCATTTTAATTTGTCATTTTACTAACTAAATACCAAAGAGTTTCTCTAACTCCAGTCATCCCTTTTCAATATTTAAGCACCCTGGGTATTGTAGATTGTGTGTTCTTAAAAGTTTTTAAAGTGAAGATTGTGTTCATTGTCCTGTGGAGAATTTTTTTTTTGCACAGAGTGGTGCATATTGTGGTCAACATAGTAACTTGGGGGTAAGAAAGGATTAGAGGGTACATGCAAAAATCTGTTTATATAAAACATAATAAATGAACAGATATTATCAATAGAAATGCTATGAGAAGATTTTAATTTAAATATTTGTTTTAATTTACTAAATTAAATTTTGAGGCAATTGTATATTTTTCTCACGCTTTGCCATGTACTATCTCTCCTTGCCTGCTTTTCTATATGCAAATAGTCTCTTGTTGGAGGATTTTTATTTATATCTTCTAAGCATTCTGAGGACTTCAAAATATTATGTTGTTTAAACATATTATAAAGAATCCCCTTTTAGAATGTTATTGTAAAGGAAAACGTTTTTAAAGGGATGTTTTAAAAAGTAGTTTCCCTTTCAAAATAAACATATTTGATTACTTGATATGTGGAGCGCACTTTCCCTAGGGACGGAGATGAGAAGACTCTAGAAGGAAGTGGGTTTCGTAAAGACTGGTGGCAGTGATAAGTATTTCTCACAATTCACTTTTGTTTTTATTGGCTCCTGCTGTTGGCATTGACTTAAAGGGCTTTAAGATTCATATTCTTTTCTTAACAATACGAAATCTCAAAACACTAGTACTTGTTGGGTGGGGAAAGGATTTTCCAGTCTAACAAAGTTTCTGGCTCTGAGATACAGGGTTGACCCAGTATGACGCTGTAGCCTGAGGATTCTGTGGATTGTAGGACTGCCCTGTGGCCTGGTTAGTCCTGTCCTTCCTTCTCTGCTCTTGGCATTGCCCAGTACTGTGCACCTGGCTGGCTAGCCATTGGAACATGCCAACTGCTGTGAAATCTTCTGGACCATCGCTATGCCCAGCAAAGGGTCACTGAAGTGTCAGAATTTTAACTATGGTTCTGGTAAGTTCTTCAGGAACATTGTTCTGGTCTTGTCTGTGGTCCGAATGCCACAGTGTGTCCTCCTGCAATGCAATGATGTGACCTATCCATAAGTGGACACAGAATTCCTTTCCCTCAAGATTTGCCCTTAGTGCAAGGATACCTCTGAAACTTAAGGTAAATTCCCTTTATTTGGGATACAATGTCTTTAGACAAATGGCGTTTTCTTTTAAGTCTCTTGTGTGAGTAGTGACACACATCAGTGAAAGATTATAACCACAGTCCAGGGTATGCAAATGGACATTGCTGGCACCAGCATGCAGATCAAAAGCCTGGAGTAAAGTCTCTATCTTTCAGTTGAGGTTTGGCTTGTTCATCTCAGAGAGATTGGTACATTATAAAGTCAGATAATTATGTTGTTTAACAAAGCTTGCCACTGACTTCTTAATGTCTCTTCTGTCATTGCTAAGCGTTTGTTACCTTGTCCTTATAAACTGGAAACCACATGACTTGAGAGCGGTTCTTATGAATTATGAGTAAATAATTAGTTTAAATGCATGCTGTTTTGAAAATTCCCCTTAAAACTTCATTAGTATTAACACAGGCACACACCCCTGTCATCTAATTGAAAGTTGCTTTTCTAGTGGTGACACTCATTGTTAGACACTTCATAGCAGTTAGGACTGAGTGTGCATTCCTGTAATCCTAGCTACTGCCAAGGTAGAGGCAGGAGGGTAAAGCAGGTCGGGCAACCTAGAAGAGACCCTGTCTCAAAATCAAATTATAATAATAAAAGGACTGAAGGCAGTTTTTAGTGATAGAGCAGTTGGTTTGCATGTCTGAGGCCCTGAATCAAAGCCCTGGTAACAGAAAGGACAATAGGAATGTGTTAATGGTCTCATGAGCCTGCAAGAAGTGTAGGCACTTATGCTGGTCTGGGTTGTTGTATGGCTTTACCATTCTGTGACATACATGGTTTCTCTTACACGCTTTGTTTTTCATGTTGTTCCTTGTCTCCATATGGGCCGGTTGGCATTGCAAAGGAATTCACATGCAGCTTATCAGGGAAAATATGATTGCTAACATCTCTTCAGGTAGACTGGGTTTTCAGATCACGAGTGATTTACGTTGTTCAGGATTTAATTTGTGAGCATTGATAAAGATGAAAGGTTATCATAATAGTCTTATTCGTTTCAAAATATACCTCAACGTCATCTGAAAATACTTGAAATTAAGTTTTGTTGAAAACGTAATTAACCAAATTTGTGAAATGGCAAATAAAAATTGGAGGAGCTTTTGATTGTATTAAACATCTAAGACAGTTTTACTTTCTCCTTTTGAAAATTGTCTTGAAGCCTGAAACCTGCCTTTAAGAAGGATTATTAAGCACTATCATACAGAAGTTCCGTTCATTCTTACACTGTCATGTGGAGGTAACCCAGAAGGAAGACGGTGCCTCCAAGGCTGACTCATTCCCTTGGCCTGTCTGGTCCCTATGGATACACTGGATACACTACAGAGCCTCAGTTTCTTGAAGGATCCTGGAGGCTGATTATCTCCAGGCCTGAGATAAGGTTGTTGTTCTTTTCTTTCCCCAGCAGAATAGGGATCCCTGATTAGGGGTAGAATGGAATTTGGGGTTAGGAATGTTTATGGGTGGGAAGCCTTGGGTGTGTCTTCCAGTGGAATGTCTACTCTAGGGAGTGATTCCAGGATCTAGTGGGCCTGGAAGGGAGTCAGTCCCAGGCTGGTGCAGAATAGGTCACTTAATCGTCTCCCTAAATATTTATTTTAGTGCAGGAACATGTGAAGGGCAGTGTCTACAGGCAGAGTTTATGCTCAGAAGTGTTCTCTCTAGATCCAAAGCATAAGTAGAATTGTAAATATTTAAAGCTAGACATTTTATTTAGACTGAAACCATCTACTAATATTTTTTTAAAGGTGAAAACCTTTTCCCTCCTCGGGACACGTAATGCTTATGGCTCAGTATATGTGCAATTTACACAAATACTGCTCAATGTGAATGTGAGGAAACCAAGGCTTGCAGATCTAGCAGTTGGCTCAAGCTCACTTGGTGATGGAGTCTTCATTGGAATTTTAGTTTTTTGTACCTGAGTTACTTGTTTCTTAATCATCATCCTGTCTTGAAATAATAGCCATTTCTAATTATGTGATGGTTGAAGCCCCAACTTTTTTTTCTTTCAGGAGCCAATGGGGATTGGTTCTGGATGTGCTTCTACCTTCTTAAAGCCTCATTTTCTGTGTGTGTCAGGCTATAGTTTCTGGAGTCCAGTCGGGGTGACTTGAGTACCTGTGAGAGTGAAGGAGTCCAGAATATCTCACCCCTAAAAATGGCAGCATGATATGCTGTTTCATTCTTACTTTAAATGTTCTCATTATTTCTTGAGACAGCATCTCACTGTGTCACAGGTAGGTCTTGAACTCTTGAACTCAAGGAATCCTCAGGCTCCTGAGTAGCTACAATTAGAGCATGTGCTATACCAGGCAATATGCTGACCTTTACAAAATAAGTCCTTGAAAGTCAGGGGTTGAAGGAGGCTTTTGTCTGTTGTCTACTTACTGGTTTTCTAATCTAAAGTGCATAAGAGAACTTCCATTGCCTTGCTGGTAAACCATCTCAAAGAAGACTGGAGAATTCATTTACCGAATGGACTTTCCTTACTAGTAATCTCTCCCTTGGCTAATTCTAACTTTTACCTTGGAGGTAGACTAAGTTTTGGATATTACTCCAAATCATCTTCTAGACTTTATGATTATAATGAAATGGTTGAGAGCTGGGATTGTAGCTCATTGGTGGAGTGTGTACTTAGGATGTTGGAAGGCCTGAGTTCCAGTCCCAGCATCATACAGCTCTCTGTCTCTTGTCTCTCTGTCTGTCTGTCTGTCTCTGTCTTTGTCTCTCTCTCATACCCACACCCACAAATCTTACACATAAAGCAGTTGCTCACTCATCTGATCTAGTTCATGTAATAATATGAATGTGTGTTTTCAGCTTTCAGTTTCAGGAAATAAAGGGATGAACATACATTTTTAATTTGTATTTGTTTGTTTATTTATTTTGTTTTGTCTCTTTTAGGGACAAGGTCTCAGTATGTAGCTCTGGCTGTCTTGGAACTATGCAGTTCTAGAACTCAAAGAAATTGCTTGCTTTTGACTTCCTAGTCAAAAGCACAAGTTTAAGGCACAAGTCACTACTTGGGCTGATACATACTTTTAAATAGAAAAGAATTTCATGAGAAACTGTAAAAAGGCATCTTGGGGTAGATGGGTCTTTAGGTGCAGTGTAGCTAGGGCCATCACATGCCGGGATGCTATTCCTGTAGCCATACAGAGACATGCCATGCCTGCTACCATCCACAGATAGGAAAGCTGCTTCTCCAGTACAGTTAGGATTCCTGAATTACAGAGGACCACAGACTGGGCTTTCAGCAGCTCAGATCCTGTTTTTAATGTTAAAAAAGCATCTCCTGCTTTGCTGTTTTTACACTCAGTGGTGACTGTACACGGGCTCCCCTCAGAGGCAGAGCACAGGGTCCCTGCTGAGCTCACTTCCTTCCTGGTCTCTGGCCTGATATCTGGTTAGCAGAGCCCTGGGTGGAAGGGATCCTGGGATGGGGAATACTCTGGGTTTTGATTCTGTCATTCAGGAAGGTACACAGGAAGGAAGCGGATACTGGGGTTTACCCCGTCCACTGTAAACGTGTGATGAGATGTTTGCTGGTTTCCATAGCCACATTTCCTGACCTGTCTCACCCCCAGCCATCATGAAAATGTCACCTTCAGTCCTTTTAGTCCCATCATGTTAGAAGATTATTCAGTTTCTGCTGTTCTGTATACGTAAGAGAAAAAGAGTTTTGTCCATGCCGTAGGTGTGTTCTCAGTGAAAACAGTCAAATGTGATTAAGTTGTAATAGTTAACCGAAAGGTTTTTGAGAAGCTGAGTTTTCCAGCATGGAAGGAGTTGAGAAATGTATTACATAGAATTTTATGTTTTATATACTATATTTGTGATTGTGTATTACCATAATTTAAATACATATACATAATAAAGGACGGCTACACCGAATGATGCATGTATATATACAGTATGTACTATACAGTTATATGATTTATCTGAATAGAAGGCAATCTAGATATGAATTTTGCTGGGGACTTTTGATGGAGGAGTTCTCTAAAGAGGCAGTTATAAGCTGATGATATTTTAGGCTCTGCAGAAATGTGAGAAGGAAGGAAGTTGATTCTAGGCTGGGGTTGTGGTTTTTGGGGTGTTTTAGATCAAGTACCTTCCTAACACTTAGTCTCACTTGGCTTCTAGAGAGTCATTTTCCCTCAGTGGTCATTGATGTCCTGTCTACACTCCGATTTCACTTCTGAAGTCCCTCGTGTAGTCTTTCTATTTTCTAATCTGCCTAGCAGCTTTTCTATTTCTTGCACAAGTGTTGGATCCCAGCACATAACCTAAGGGGCACAAATGAATGACATTCTTTGTTCTTGATTAATTACAAAGAGTATTTGTATTTAATGTTTTTTCTTTATCTGTATTTTTATCTGCTTCATCTGTTTCTTTTACTGCTTTTGAATGCAGAGGAAGAAAGAAGAATGGTAAGCCTTAAAGGAAAACAAAAGAGGAAACCCAGGGCTGAGGTGGGGGTGGGGGTGGGGTCAGCCGACTGTTTTAGAAACATTCAGAGCTGCATAGTTAACCCAGTGAATGTCAGTGTGTGGAGGAGTAGCTAGTGGTCTCAGCTGAGAATCTCTCAGTTGCACTTGTTTCTTTTAAACTGTGTCCTTAGAAAAAGAAGAAATTGCAGAGAGACTGTCTGCAGTGCCCTCTAAGTTTTGAGAAGCAGCAGCTTGTAGGTTCTGAGTTTCTGGTGGATAGTTAAGTACTAACACATATTCTCACCTGGTTGGAAATCCAAATGGGGGAAAAAAAAAAGTCTTTCCTCTAGTGGTTGTCACACAGGATTGCTGGAATACCCTGGACAGGTTTTCAGCCAATCCCTTGCACTTATGTAGCCAGAGTTGGGTCAGTCTCTGGTTGTTTTAGGTTACGGTAAATCACAGTAGTACAGCCTTAAAGTCTTGCTCCTTGGTTTGAGCCAGTCAGACTCTGTTAATATATGGGTAGGTCTTAGAAAATCCCATCCAGCCACCAGATCTTCGAACCCATTCAAGAAGCATGGAACAGATGGAAGTGGAGCTGCTGACATGTTCTGCTCTACTGGCAGCATTTTAAACGTCAATATAAAAGGGTAATCACATTTTCTAATAGCTTACTTTTGGCTTGATTATAAAAAAAAATTAAATCCTAAATAAATAGATTTGAAATGATAATGGAGCAACTCCACATGTTTTGTTTTACCCCAAAGCCCTATGTGGACATGGAACAGCATTTTGATGATAATACCCATAGCCATAAAAGCTGGTGATTAGGTTTGTCCAGTGCTACTGCACAGACGTTGAATACTCCTCTAAGGCTTGGTCTGCTGTGCTACTGCTTGGAGATGGTGGAACATTTGGGATGTGAGAACTCTCAGAAGAAGTCAGGTCATTGGGAGCATGACCTTGAAGGAGGGATTTGGATCCTGTCCTCCCTGCCTTCTTTGTTTCTATGTTCCATCTGCCATCAGTAACAGTAGTCCTTCCCTCTAATTCTCCTACCACTGTGGATTTTGCCCAGCATGGACACAAAGGAAGCGTCATGGATAGAAACCTAAGTTAGTCTATAACACTGTCAAGGTGATTTGTCAGTCATTTCATTCAGTTAACCACTCTGTGTGTGTGTGAGTGTGTGTGTGTGTGTGTGCGTGTCATAAGAACATTTGAAACCTAGTCTTTTTGATATTTCATAAGCACAGCACAGTATCAACTCTGATTGTATGTAGTATGTTAGACTTCCAGAGCAAAGATTTGATATTTGTTAAATCACACTACATTTGATAGCCTTCTGTTTTCTGATATAGGGAATATGATCTAGTTTGCTTTTCCTGTTGCTGTAATAAACACCACAGCCATAAGAAACTTAGAGAAAGAAAGGCTTTATTTATTTGGCTTGCACTTCTAGATCATAGTCCATCATTGAGGAAAGTTAGGATAGCAGGAAATGAAGCAGGGACCATGGAGGGATTCTGCTTTCTTACTTGCTCAGCCCCTTTTTTTACTTAGTTCAGGACCAGGGATGGTACAGCCCACAGTACCTTGGCCCTTCATCAGTTAGCTGTCAAGACAGTCTGTCACAGGACAGTCTGATCTAGGCAGTTCTTCAAGAAATAACATCTTTGAGGTAACAATATAGGCACAGAGAGGCCAGTGAACCAGGTAAGGTATTGGATGGACCATCAGTGTAGCCTCCAACATTTACAGAGATATGCCAGCAATAAGGAAGAGTAATTTGCTCTGACCTAGGAGTCAAACTGTCTTGGTGTTTGTTTGGAGCTGAGTGATTAATTAACATGAGTGATATGCCATTGACCTGAACAGTGAGACCCTCGAAGAGTGTGGCTAATAATCACGTTACACATTAGTGTTGGAGGAGCACAAGAGACTTAAGAGAATGTCAACATTGTTCTGTCAAGGGGGAAGGAATGAGCAAACTCTGCTTGAGAATGTGGTTTGTGGTGTTGTGTGTGTGTGTGTGTGTGTACGAGAAAGACCAAGGAAAAGTCAAGATGTGTTAAGGAGAGAAAGTAAGAGAAGGAATCTTTGAGGCTGTGTCAGGTGTCTTCAGAAATAATGGTGATTCGGGGAGGAGTAAAACAGAAAGCTTTAAGAAGCTGTGCGCATTAGGGTTAGTGAGAAAGAACCTGGGGGATTGATGGACTGTGATGGTGGTTCTTGGATCTGAAGAAAATGGAACTGTGAAATGATGACTCTTGTATTTAGACTCTAGGGTGGTTTGAGGTTCATTCTCCTTCCCCTCTCTTTGTCTCCTGTGTGTGTGTGTAGTGTGTTTGTGGTCACTGTTTCATGAGCTCTTCCTGTACCACCTTGAAACTGACCTTCATGAGCCTCTCCTATGTTACCTGTCCTTGCTCATTTATCCCATCCATTTCCTAGAAATGTAGACGTCCCCTCAGTAGTAAAATCTGTATCCTATAAGACCATGCTAGTCCTTGGCTCTAGCACATTTGCCTTCATTTCTGCTATTCCCTTATTTTTGTTTATTTCATATGACTCTGAAAGTTCTTGGTGCCCATGTTATTTTATATTTGTGATAAGATTGCATATTTGGTAATTTCCTTTGCTATCCAGCAAGATGTGTCATGTTTTATGTGTGTAAAATAACTCATAGAGTATGGATGGAACTGTAGACTTTTTCCACTTAGCCCCGGTTTCGTATCATGACTCAAGGTGTGTTACTTATTAATAAATGCCTGAGCCTTAATCTAGGCTGTTCCTTGACTAGCTCATAACTCAGTTAACCCATATATGCTGTTCTGATGTCTGCCCTGTGACTGTTATCTCTCCTCAGTTTCATACATCCAACTTCCTCTGAGGCCAGATGGCAAATCTTCAACAGCTCACAGTTTCCCAGAGTGCCTCTCTCTCTCTGCCAGATGTCCCACATTCTAATTCTGCCTTAGCTTATTGTTCATCAGATTTTTATTGATAGATGTGCTTCTACACTGTACATAAGAGAGTATCCTTACAGATGGATACTCAAAAGGGACATGAGGGCAGGGGAGTTAGCTCACTCGTGAAATGCTCAAAGGAGAGTTAGGAGGGTCTGCATTATTGCTAGAACCCATGTAAGAAGTTCCATATAGCAGGATGTAGTATATAATCGCTGCATTTGGGAAATAGAGATTGGCGGATCCCTGGGCTCCATGGCCAATGCATCTAAGTTAGCCAGTCAGTTCCAGGCCAAGTGAGAGACTATCTTAAAAACGAGGTGGACAGCAGCCAAATAATGATGCCTTAGGTTAACTTTGCTTCCACAGTGTGTGTATATCCATGTAATTATTCACATACACCCAAAAAATAAAATTAGAAGGACACTATTATAAGGTATGCCCGCTGGATTTGGGTATAGAAAGAATTCATCATTGATTCTTTATGCCTTCTTGACTGATTTCTTTATGTAATAGTGAGCTTCTTAGTGGATGTTAATGTTCATGGTTAAGTCTGTCGGTTGATTTTTAACACATTCTGTGTAACTAAGCAAGTTTAGGTTTATTTTCTCTTACTGTGTTCCCACTTTACGGACATTTCCTCATCACCTCAGCTACAGGTTCATTTGCTGTCTGTGTTAACAGTCTCCTTTCTGAGAGACGAGAGAGGATTTGCTCTTGCTGTTTACTTTATATCAAGGAAGACATGTGACCATGATCCCAAATCATTGTCGATTCTCCTTCCTTCAGGAGGCAGTCTTGGCTCTCCTTTGTTAATTGCCTTTTTCTTTAAACTTTCTTGGACTCAACCACCAGTGAAAACCCTCAGCAAGCAGAGTAGGTGATGACTAGAATATCATACAGGGTTTGTTTGTTACCATAGCAACCCCCTGAGGTGATATTGTCTCTTATTTTTTTGATCTCATAGCTCACATGAAAATATTTGTGCAGCTTCCCGCAGTAACCCTGCTGAAAGTTACCACTGTGTCCTCCGGACTCATCATAGGAAGGGCTTTGACTGTTGTTTTTCTTTTCTTTCTTTCTTTCTTTTTTTAAAAGAGGGGGCAGGCGGCCAGGGGAACCTTATTTAATAGTTGAGTATTTCATTCATGGGGTTTTCCAAAAGCTATATGGGACTGTCAGGAGTGCCTGTCTGCTCATGCTGCCTTGACAAATTACCACAAACCCAGTGATTTACAAAGGAACAGAAGGTTGTGTTCTTGGTGTTCTGGAGGCTGTCCAGTCCAGGATCAAAAGTACTAGCTCCCAGTGAGGTGGTGCATCTTCATGTAGCAGAGGGCAGAAAGTAAGGAAAGGAATTCACTGCCTCAAGCCTTTTGCAAGGACATTAATCCTAAATGCAGACTCTATATCGAAGTGTGTTGTAAGAGTGGGAGTAGGAAACGAATATGTCTGTATTCTGTGAGGAAATGTAGCTTCCATAGCTTGTGGATCTGACCTCTGCCTGTGTAGCAAATGGAGTCTGGGAATCTAGAGCAGGAGGATGGAGAGGGAGAGATGAAGTTAATTCTCAGAGGAAATAACTTCAGAACCAGCTTTCCCAGAAAGGGACAGTATGTAGATAAGGGTATAGCATGGAGGAGTTCACAGAGTCAGCTATATGCAGTAATTCATGTGGGTCAAGTATTTCTGTATCCCAGCATTACTCATGTGTAAGAAACTTGGACTCAAGAAATTTCCTATCTGTGTGTTATACCCCCAAAGGTTTTTAAATGCAGTTAGAAGTTCAGAATGCAAACACAAAGTCCACAACAGGATTTATTAAGGGACTCTTGTGTACTTAAACTTCTGTGGTAGGACTCTGTTTAAAGTTCTCAGAGTCTTCTTGAGAGTACAAAACTTGCATAAATGAAACAGCTTTGTTTCATTTGTTACATTCATATGAATGCAGAGTAAGAGCTCAGTGCTGTGAGCTTGTGGAATGAGAGAAATTATTGTGAGGTGAGAAGAAAAACAGTTTCGTTACCAATAAGCTGTGGAGTCCTTTTGCCCCACCCAGCTAGGAATTATGGGTAGGCGAGGAGAAACTTTTTCCAATACTGACAAAGTGCCCAAGGCTTAGGGGCCTGGCCTGGAAAAGACCCAGAGACATCCAGTCCAGAGCCCTTGAGAAGCCAAAGGCTCCAGGCTCTCAGGTCTGAGGCTTAGTGCAATGGGATTTAATAACCAGTGGCTGCCTTTCTCCACGCAGACTGGACAGCTTCTATAATTCTTGACTTCCGGAGAGCAGTGAGGAACAGCAGGTGCCATCTGCTTGTATTAGAGTGTTCAGACAGGCCTTGGGTTCTGGAAAGCTAGCTCCATGTTTTTGCAGCTTCAGAGCCTAGGGTATTGATGGCCCTTGAGTGTGACATCTCTGGCTGAGGGTCTGAACTGGTGTCCTATAAGGTTTGACAGCTCTCTGGATCTCTTTCGGTGACCAGTTTACAGTGTCTCTTTCTCTTCTCTAGCTCTTTTCAGCCTTCTCTCTCCAGCCTCAGTTTCCTGCCTTCTTTTGACTTCCTTCCCCCAGTCCCCCTTTGTCCCCAATGCCTCTGTTCTTTGTTATTCCCCCCCCCCATCTGCCCATCACGGTTTTCCACTCTTCAGCCCCTCCTCCCGACTAACCTTGTATTCACTGCAGCCTCTTCCATCCCGGTTGTTGCTACATTTTCCCTCATTTTACCGTGTCAGCCTGCTCTGCTAATGGTAATTGTGATGAACAGAGTTGTTAAGGAAAGACCACTCAAAAGAAAGCTGTCATTGGGCGTCATGTTGCAACACTAGAGAGTGGCACAGGATGTCTTTCTGCTGACTCGCAAAGGGAGTGGAACTAGTGTCTTAGTGTTTCTACTAAGTGATACTATTACCAAAAGCAGATTGGGGAGGAAAAGGTTTACTGTAATTTACAGTTTATAAATCCATCTTGGTGGAAGCCAGGACAGGAAATCGAGGTAGGAGTTGGTAGGTTTCAAACCCAGGGCAAATGACTGAGGTGCCTATTTAACATATTAAAGCACACCTGGATGCCAGGTTTCTCCCAGCATCCCTCAGGATATGACTGACATACCCTGCCCTCTACCCTAAACTTTTCCAGCCCAGGAACTGTGCTGCCATTTCCTATATAATTGAGCAATTTTGGCTATGCTAGTCTCGTGGCCAGTCTTTTGGTCCAGGTTGCCCCTCCTGGTCTGAGGCTCCTCTCTTGCTCTCTCTTCTGCTAACTCTGGACTTTCCCAGATGTCCCTGCCCCTGGCTATGCTCTCTTTTTTGTCTATAATAAACTGTATGTTCTTTCATATCTATGATCAGTCATGTCCTTCTATGTAGTTATGTATGTATGTATGTATGTAGACGTATTCATTCATTCAGGAACTGAAACAGAGGCCAGAGGATCACTGTTTAATAATGACTTCTCCTCATGCTTGCACAGCCTTCCTTCTTAAAGCACTCAGGATCAGACCAGGGTTGACACTTCTCACAGTAAGCTGGACCCTCTCCTCATTAATTATAAATCAGGAAGATCTCCTGCAGACATGCCTTCAGGCTAATTCTATAGAGGCAGTTTTCACTATCAGATTCCTTCTTCCCAAATGACCCTAGCCTATGTCAAGTTGACACAAAACTAGCCAGCACGAACAGCCTGATGATCACATGTAGAAAAAAAGGGTTAAGAAAGGGTGTTTAAAGCAGTCAGGGCACAGTCTGTATGCAAATGAAAACCATGTTAAACCAATCATAGCAGTAGCTTATGCTGCTGAAAGATGATATTTGTACCATCACAAGACTTCTGGCAGGGTCACTGGGGAAAACAGTTCTCCTCTGCTCTAGGTGGGAAAGGCTACATAGTCACCTAGAGTTCACTGAGGCTCAGAATAGCAAGTCCAGAGTAGGTTATTTGAAACAGCCCTGGCTGGGGCATACCTTTAGGAGGTGAACTGCTTTGGTCATAAGCAGCCATAGCTGCAGTGTGGTTTACTCAGGGCATCAGTGGAGTGTTGAGTGTCTGCTGCAGGCATGGAAGTAGTCCATCCGGCTGCTGCTTAGCTAATAACTGTTTCCCTCAAGCCACCCAGAAAGGTCCAGGAACAGTTAATGGTGATTTCAGCCTCCTCTGTCTCCAGTGACTTTGCTTATTCAGGAGAGTGTTTATTATTAACATAAACAATGATTTGACATTATTTTATAGTGCTTCAATAATGTTTACTCCTGTCCAGAGCTCCATCAGGGAGAGATGGGTTGTTCTAATTTCAGTCTGAGAAGACTGGGCCCAGCTGTACCTGTTAATTCTGCTTCCTGGACTTGGGTCTAGGGCTGCCTTCTAATGGAGGCATAGCTAGGAAGAGCTGACAACCATCCCTTGGCTCCTGAGAAGTGCTTCACTCATTTAACTTGATTGTCAACTCTTGTTAATGATAGTAAAACCTTGGTGTGTGGTTGAATGCCAGGGATAGAGAAGGTACCTTCAGTTCTTTGGTTCTGGCCAATCCTGGCGACCTGGTGCTGCTTATACCAACCATTCCGTGGACTGCTTTTCTCAGTGCCTACCCACCAGGACAGATATATGCATCCTGCTTATTTTTTTTAAGACCAATGGGATTTGACATCATTTCTATGAAAAAAAATGTGGTTATTATCTAACACTTAAGGGCTGATCTCTCCTTTCTGTATCATTTAAAACACCTTACAAAGCTATGCACACTAATGAACAATTGATAAAGTGTTTTCGATGTAACCAATCAGTGACTTTGTTTTTAAGATTTATTTATTTTATGTATATGAGTACACGTAGCTGTCTTCAGATGCCCAGAAGAGGGCATCAGATCCCATTACAGATGGCTTTTGAGCCTCTCTGTGGTTGCTGGGAATTGAACTCAGGACCTCTGGAAGAGCAGCCAAATGCGGAGTCAGCTCTCCAGCCAGTGTAACCATTCAAAATATTTTATTTCCTAGGAGATGAAATTGTATCTTCAATAGATTTTATTAGTATTTCAAACATGTAGCTTTTGTTAAATGTCATTTAATAGCATGATATTTTTATCCTAATTATTATTATGAAGTATAAGGCTTTGAATAGATACCTACTTGTTGTATCAATAGTAATCACAAATTATGTATTTCATTCCTCAAACTGATAGATAGAGGTAACCAAAAGGTGATTCTCTTAGGTATAAGACTGTACAGAGTATGCAGTATTTAGTGATGTGCAGTGTTACGGAACCAGCACCATACCCAGTTGCGGATTATTTTATCATCCTAAAAGAGAGTTTGCCTATGTTAAACAATTTGTCTCTTTCTGCTTTTAGACAAGACTTTTCCTTGGGAGATTCAATAGACACATCTACTTACTCTATCCAGGGAGCCCATGACACTCCAAAGTATGGATACCACCAAAGTCTAACTTGTTTACCAATGAGTTTTATTGGGGTTATTTACAAGTATTTAGGTGAGAGGTTACTTACAGGAACAGAAACGACTCAAAGACAGGTAAATTACCATGGTGTGACAGCTTATAAAATCTGGGTGACTTTAGCATATTACACAGTGTGCAGGCAGCTCAACAGGTTGGAGAGTGTTCTTTCCAAGTGTCTCAGTTGGCCTAAACCTCTTCCAGGCAGCTCAACTGGTTTCAGCTTCTTTCAGGCAGCTGGAATGGTCTCACAGACTCTTTTGCGACTCGGCTTGCTGAGACTGACTCTCAGCAGTATTTATTGATTAGTCTTAGAAGGCAGGGGCCTAGTGAATCTGTTCAGTTCCAGGGAATTCCTGAAGCTATTTTGAGTTGTTTGCCTTCTGTAGCCAGATGGAATGTTTTCACTTTGGGAGGAAACTATTTACTTTACAACACTTTATTCTGCAAATTATAGCCATGCCTAATGTGCTTTCTGTTTTGTGTGTTATTCATTTGCCTTTTTTTTTTTTTTTTGGATAGGTTACAAAGTATTGGGAATAAGCAAAGTATTGGAAGTTGGCTGGTTTGATTTTTATTGCGCAGTTTATGAAATTAAATATATTGACCTATTTATCAGTATACTAACCTTGTTAAACTTTATATGGTCATCTTAGTATTTTAAAGTTAGTCATCATACTTAATTTAGAAACGATGCGTCTAGAAAGTTTTATTTAGCATCAAAATAGAACAAATGAAAAGTCGTCAAAGTAAAGGTCAGCAGCAGTAGGGTTCAGGCTTTCCCACATACTTTCCTAGTACCAACAGTTAACTGACAGAAAAGGTGCCCTCTAAAGATGTTTCACCTTGTAATCCGGAAATCTAAAAGTGGCAAATTATATAGGTAAAAGGTCCAAATCAAAATAACTGGGAAATTAGAACTGTTGTCAACATTTAAGAAATGTTCCAGAGTACAGGGTTGTCTTCTTTATAATTGATTATATGGGGAGGTAAGGTAGGGTAAAATACAGTACTGGTCTTTGATGAGTCGAGAATAAACTAGTGATGTTACTAAGAAGAGGAGTATGTTTCCAAATTCTATAAAAAGAAGTGGTATGGTTTGAATGCTAGCTGAGCCCTTGAGATTCCTGAGCCTGTCACTTTACTGTGTTCCTCTTTCTATGTGACTTTCTTACACATTTTTAGTTTTGATTTGCCTTGAGCAGGTCACATCTTTGTCTTTGAAACAAATCATGACAGATGACTTCATGTGGAGCACTTTGGGTGTTGAATTTACCTTTATTGCAGTGGAGAGGAGTGGAGGCTTAAAGCCAGAGAACAGTGGTACAAATCCTGCCATCCAGAAATAATGTCCTCTTGAGTGACAGGGAAGTTCTTATCCTTGACTTTCCTGAAGCATCTCTCCAGGGAGCAGAATGCCTGTCTGGAGGATTGTAGAAAATAGCAAAACAGTGCGTAGGGAGCCCGTACCAAGTCCCCATGCTCAGGAAACTAGAATTCTATAGCTGAAAGTTCAGTGTTATCCTAAAGCATCTGCAGCTTGTTCGTTTCCATTTTACTTTCAACAGCCTTTGCAAAGTTTATCCTGCCTCCCTCAGGAAGTAACTAAATACACATTGTAAAATTCCTAATATTAGAGAAGGAAACACATTACTCACTGTTAACTGAAACTCTAAGGATGTGTGTATGTGTGTGTGTATGTGTGTGTGTGTGTATGTGTGGTGTGTGTATGTTGTGTGTGTGTGTGTGTGTGTGTGTGTGTGTGTGTGTGTATGTGTGTGTGTATGTGTGTGTGTGTGTATGTGTGTGTGTGTTGAAAATTCTCCAGTTAGTAAACGCCCCTGGGGACATGTGCACAACACAGGCAAGATCTTAAGGAGAGTCTGTTCTAGGCTGACTAAGTGGAGTAGCAAATTATGGACTGGAATGATATTTACCCCATGCCCAGAGACCTCACAAGGTGACAGCAGGTCTCCAGGAGCACACAGCATCTCCCTTCTGTTGCCTGCTGTCCCTACCTTCTGAATTCCCACTTTGTCCAGCGAACAGACTGTCGGCACCACCCAGGGCAAACATCAGTTGACTTCTAAATAAGGCACAAAGATGAAAATGCACAAAAATGGGGTTGGTTTTGAATAAATAAGAGTACTGTGCTTGTCTGTGCTTTGTGGTGGTGATGATGTGTGTCTCTTCTGGTGCTCATAATCCTCTATCCCAAATGCCAAGGAAAATAGGAATTAGGTCTTCAGTTTTTCCTTCTTTTTTGAGACAGGTCTTGCTGTGTATCTTAGCTTGGTATGGAATTCATGGTCCTGCCTCCACCCCCACCGAGACCCCTCCATGTGCTGGATTACAGGCTTTTTTTTTTTTTTACCACACACCCATCTTAAGTAGTCATCATTTTCCAAGGGGAAACCACATTTAAGTGTATCTGGAGGAAAACTTCCATGAGAAATCTCAAACCTTTTCCATATAGTTGACCAGAAGCATTAAAGGCGTGAACTCGCATCTTTCAATTGATCAGTGAGAATTGTAAATTCAAAGGGAAGAGTTGTAAGGGATTACCTTCATTTTCCAAAGTGGCTATTTCCAAAACGGCTAGGAAGACCTGCCTGTGTTCTTTTTGTAGCATCAGGAAACACAGTCTTAGCTATTTCTGTGCCATGAGAACCGTGCTGAGGACTTTTATAGGGACTCTTAAATTTTCTCCATAATCCCTTGAGTGGCTATTATTCCTACTTCATTGCACAGATGGGGATCAAAGATAAAGTGGAAAGAAGCAATAGCTTGAGGCCACCACAAGCTAATGGCCATTCTAGAGTCGGGTCCAGGGCAGATAATAATCTACTTCCTTCTTACTGTGCTCCTTTAATTACAACCATCTGTTCCCCATACAGTGATATTTCCAGGTACAAATATGTATATTACTACTGTGTTGACTCCAAGTCACCTTAAGATCTAAGGTTTATATTACTCAGCATAAGACATCTTTTTACTCCTGTGTTTACTGTTCCTTTAGGAAGAACAGTCTCTTGGTCCTCTCACCTGTTATCTTGCTCTGTTAGTGCTTAGCAATCTCCCACAGAGTATGGCTCAAATAATGTTGAATGAACCTCTAAGAAGGTCTGTTGGCCTCCCATGGATCTGAGAAGACTCCGTAGAGGTCCCAGAATTTATCTTTTTGTATTTGTTCTTGTAAAAAAAACAAAACAAACTCACAGATAGTGACATATTCTCATTTCCTGTTAGCTAGGTGTCAGTCATCCTGCCACCAGCCCTCTGTCTTCCTTAGAACAGTCTCTTTTAAGTTTGACCCCTTTCATTTTGCTGTGCCTTGGCGAACACTGTGCTGAAGACCTAGTTTTACTAGTTTTTTTTTTAATTTATTTATTTTATGTATGTGAGGTACACTGCCACCCTCTTCAGACACATTAGAAGAGGGTATTGATCCCATTACGGATCAATTATGAGTTATGAGTCACCATGTGGTTGCTGGGAATTGAACTCAGGACCTCTGGAAGAGCAGTCAGTTCTCTTAAACGCTGATGCATCACTCCAGCCCCTAGTTTTACTTGTTTTAAACGTTGTTTGAGGATAGCATGGTGTATTATGCTCACTTACTCATGAGCCTCATCCATCTTGGTTTGGAACTGTTCTGCCATTTCTTACAAAGGACCATTGTGAGCCTTCTTGATGTTCCTTAAGTTCAGGCTTATAGCAGTACTCCAGTTCCCTCTCATGTGATGAGACTTATGCCCAGGTGCATGATGGAATATTCCAGGAGAATCCTAGGCAGTGTCCTTAGCAGAAATGAAAACAAGAAGTAATATTTTTTTTGTTGCACTATTTTTTGTTTGTTTGCCAACTTAACAGGAGTTAACACTCATCTGGGAAGACAGTCTCAATTGAGAAAATGCTTCTGTCGTGTCTTGTGGGCAAGCTTGTAGGCTGTTTTCTTGGTTAATAATTGATGAGGAAGACCCAGCTCATTGTAGGTGGTGTCGCCTCTGGGTAGCTGGTCCTGAATTGTAAGAATGCATTCTGATAAATTCTGTAAACAGTTTTCTTACTCTCTGCTTCAGTTTTGGCTTCCAGGTTTCTGCCGTGACTTCCCTTCATATTGGACTGTTAAGTTTTAATGGGAAACAAACCCTTTCCTTCCCCAAATTACTTTTGATTATAGATTTTTATCATATCAATATAAGCCAAGCCAAGACCTCACACAATTTGAAAATGATCTGGAGTGATAATGGCCATTCAGATGGGTCTTTGATCATAACATGTATACATGTGACTCACAGCACTGGTGTGAGACCATTAGAAAACTTTTATTTTTTGCCAGGAGTAAAAACTGAAAATTAATTTTTAAAATGAAAAGTTAATATGCCAAGTGCTCACATCTGTAATTGCAGAAACTAAGACAAGAGGATTGCCTCAAATTCAAGGTAATCCAAATAGTGACTGCCAGGCCAGACTGGGCTACAGAGTTAGGCACTATCTCATAAATCCAACAAAACAAAACAGAATTGAAATTTAGAATTAAGTTTATGTTGAATTACATGAGTTATCTGATTTATTAGTGCATTGCTATATAAAATGCTAATAGTAGGTAAAAATGAAATAGCAGGAAAAATAAATAGGATTATCTTTATATTTTTCTGTAAACCCAAACTTATTTTAATGTAATGTTTATTTTTAAATTTAAAATATGCAACATTCATTTTGTTGTCAATGAACTAGTAATATTATCCCTTATATATGTGTATATGTATACACATATACAAATTGATCGCATGGTTTTCCAAAGAAGAGTTAGTCATGATTTTTATAAGTACATAAGACTTGGTAAAATGTTATAATGAACTCATTTATTTGACAAAAATAAAATGATCATGTTGATTCTCGAATCTATCTCTGTTGCAGGCATTAAATAAAGGCTAAAGAGGTGCCTCTTTGAATTTAGGTCCCAGTAATGATAGGGCTTTATAGGACAACCTTGCAAAATAAATGCAAAACGGGACCAGGATAAATGATTTAAAGAGAATTGTGGCAGTGTAGCATGATTCCTGAAAATGTTTATGAGGAAGGAACATTTGAACTGAGGTCTGAGTGACAGGACCTCTAAGAAGGGCATCCCAGGCTGGAGAGCTGCAGAAGCACACAGATCTGAAAGCAGCCAGTAGTTGCTGGAGCACAGAGGACAAGGAAGAGGAGAGAGAACCAGAAATCTCTCTCAGGGGCCCCCTAAACCAAGATAAGCCCGGGATTCATCTGAGCTCCAGGGAGGCTTTGAAGGCTTGAGGACTGAAGTGTCAGAGAACAGAGGTGCTGAGATGATGACAGTGTGGGTGGTGGTGTCAACTGGTGTGTTGTGAAGATGAAATGCCTTTATTTATGTGGATTGAATATGGGAATCGAAGGAAAGAGAAATCAAATATTAGATACTGTATCCCAGTGGGTCTGTTTTTATGACAGCAATGTCTGAACTGAGGAGTAAAGAGGACACTTGGGGCACCATTGTGTTTGAGATATCTACTTAGAGGGCTACAAAGAGATGCCTGAAAATAACTAGGAAGGGTAAGGGTTATCAGAGATGTAACCATCTGGGGACCAGGAGAATGAAACTCTCAGGACACCATGCTGGTCAGTACTACCAAAGGGACAGCAGAGCCATTCCATGGATGGGACAAAGATTGGATTGCACATAGGGATCTGATTCCAGACTAGTAGTTTAAGATTGATAACTTGAAAGTAGTCAGGTCTGCAGGACTAGAACAGAGCCCAGTTCTTCAAAGCATTACTAGTGATAAGGATGATAAGGGACCCTCTCAGGAATGCAAAGGCACAGACATTTGAATTAGGCTTAGAGCAAGTGGGGCAGGGGAGTTGCAAAGTAGAAACAGAAAGCACAAATACCTTTGAAACAGATGTGTGTATTTAATTTTCAACGTGATGAACTGTATACATGTGTAATGATTGATTCCTCCATTGAAACACATTAAATTATTCTCTTCAGCCTCACTTGCCTCTCTCTCTCTTCTCTCTCTCTCTCTCTCTCTCTCTCTCTCTCTCTCTCTCATATTTTCTTTCTTGCTTTCTCTTCTAATTGTAAGAACATTTGAAATGCCTTAGCCAGCTTCAGTGTTGTTAGCTGCAGCCATTATACTGTGTATTCGATCTCTCATCTAATACTCTGGGCCACCTCTTGAAAGAAGTTTTGCTCTGCAGAAGGGTGTGGATACAATATAGGTAGAGATGTAGAGGAAGCTAACATAATTCATTGGAGCCGGAAAGGGGCTTCCAGATGATTTGGAGTGAAGGGGCTTACTGTGCAAATGTGGCAGCCTGGGTGAGTTCGGTTCCCAGCTCCACATGTACGCTGTGGTGGTGCATCTCCTCTTTCCCCACTGAGAATAAATAAAGTTTTTTTTTTTTTTTTATAAAGAACTGGCAAGGACATTGTAGAGGAAGTATTTGATTGGTTTCATTTTTACCTGTGTCAGAGTCACCATCACATAATATAATTATATAATTATTCTAAGCATTATTACTTCCGTTATGAAAGTTACATTGTTGTTCAGATATATTTGCATTGTAAAAGACTGGCTATGGAATACAACCTTTCAGATTGCAGTCCACTTGTGGGATGGCCTTTGTGTTAGGGGTGAAGTCCCCACACTCTGGTAGTAGCTTCTGTTAACTTTCTACAGTGGACAGTTGTGCTCACCTTTGTACCAACAGAAGGGTTCTTGGACCATCAGCTGGGGGACGACTGTGTTCTTGTTCCTTTGACACAGTTCAGTGCTGACTTCTGTTTTCACATGGTGAGCTTTCTTCCAACTATTCTGTAAATAATTTGAAGGGTTTTCTTTAATATTATGCAGATGTACCCTCAGTGCTCAAAGTGTTTAGACAGTCTGAAGGATAGTGCTTAAAAAACTATATCTGTATATATTGAGATCTGCAAGCATTTATTGCTTTTAAAGAAGAAAAATAAGTTTTATAATTTCAATATTTCTTGAAAAATAGCTTTTTTAAAAAATTGGGATGAAACATCTCTCTCATTTCTCTCTCTCTCTCTCTCTCTTCAAAAAAAAAGAAGCTTATGAAAATGTTCCATGCTTATTCCAAGAATGATTTTGTAAGAATCAAGAGTCATGAATTCTTGCCTTGACATATTTGTCAGAGGTAAGAAGTGCCTGGTGCGAGGGTTCTTGCCCTCATGCTTGCTCTTGTGCTCTTTCTCTCCTTCTCCCTCTTCCCTCCCCCTCTCCTTTTTTCTCTCTCCCTCTCTTCCCTCTCCTTCTCCCTTTCCTTCTCCCTCCTTCCCTTCCTTCCTCCCTCCATTCTACACACACACACACACACACACACACACACACACACACACACGATAAACACTGGAATGGAACAGAACAGTCAGTCAGTCCAGCATTCTCCAAAGTAAATAACTAACGTGGGGCTGTGTTGTCGAGACATTCTGGAAGAGTTGTAAGTATGTTTATTTTTTAAAAAGTAACCAGGATTTATTTTTTCCTAATCAATTGCCTTAAAGATGCCTAATATTCCACTTTGAACAGTTAATTACCTTTCGGTATTTTACATATAAGGATTCTTCTTTTCTAGGTCAGCAACTTGTGGAAAAAGCTGAGGAACTTGCAGTTCTGTGAATTGATGTTATTTTTGTCGACAGCATTATATATGTGTAGTCATGTAATCTATGCTTGTTGAAGACGTTGTACGTGAGCAAGTCCTTAAGCTCTTGTATGTCTAACCATTGCTGTTCCTTATGCTCTTGAAACAGTAGACATAGGAAAGTTCCTTCAGATTCTGCCGAGCATTCCGATAAGATAACTCTACCTGGCCTCTATTTGTTTTACGAAGTCTAATCAGGGTTGCTCAGCATTCAGAGAACCCTATGACGTTTCTGCTATTCTCCTTTTGATAACATTAAGTAACAGACTCAGAGTTGTTCAGTTATTTAACAGAGAAATTGAAACTGGAGCGAAGGCATTTGTTTGTCAGAGGGCTCATGTCCCTGTAGCAGACTGGTTTGGACCTTCCTATTTTAAGCTTCTCGGTAGTGAGTCTGTATGTAGTTAATTTTATTTGAATTAAAATTTAAAAGGCGGTGACATATAACTGTTGAAGCAGACTTTGGATCAAACATTAACGCTGCCTCTGTGGACTTTGAGTAAGAACAGTTGTTGCCGAAATTCTGACTGGATTCCTGCCTGGCGATTTACGACTTTGTTTAATGTAAGAGCACAAGCTGATTCATCTCTATGCTGGGTGCTGCATTTCACACTAGTGAGTGTCAAAAAGTCTGAACAAATCGACAGCGCCAGGGATAGACTCAGGATCTTGCATGTACTGAGCCACTCCTCAGATCCCTGTGTGCTAAAACATGATTCTCTTAACAAAGACTTTAATTATTCCCAGTAACTTAGATAGTTGTCTGGTATCATGTCATGGTAGCAAATGAACAATATTTTCATATGTGCTAAAAGTTTGAAATAGAGTACCTGCTAAGAGTAAACACATTCATTTCCATCGCAATTCCAAATGGTTTGCGTTGGAAAGTTGGTGACTTAAAATTAAATGGGCCTCGGAAGTTAAGAGGTCTTCTCCTCTTGTGGTGATTGGTTCTCAGCACCTATGCCAGGCAGCTCACAACTATCTACAACTCCAAATCAAGAGGATATGACCCCCCTCTCCAGTCTTTTTCTGGTACCTGCACGTTGTGTGGTATATATTCACACAGACATGTACACAAACATTACAAACAATAAATAATAAATAATTTAAGGAATGTCTACTGTTGTCTTGGGATCTTTGCTAAGTGTTGTATGTGGAAATCTTCCTCGTGCTAAGATTGTTCAAACTTATACAAAAAAGTAGAAGCTATCGTTGTACTTAGATGAGATTCCAATGTTTAAATTACTTGCGTACTTGTTACAAATCTAAAGTCTGAGAAAATTTTAGTCAATAGAATAAAACCAAGTATGCATACACATACAAGGGGCTGTTTCTAGTACTTGTAGAAATCCAGCTTACATAATTGAATTTTAAGTTGTCTATTGAATCAGCATTTTAATATAAATAAAAAAAAAAAAAACAGAAAAATCCCATCACATATAACTTTCACAGAAGCCAACAGAAAAATGCAAGTTCATCCTTTATTCTAGAAATAATGTAGTATTGTTGCTGTTTGTCACTGGTTAATTGGTACTTAGTACACAATGTGAGGATTAATGAAAGAAACTCATTGTTCATGTAGCTGATGAGGTCAGGCAATTCAGGACTAGAAATAGGCATATTTAAGGATGTCATTAATAAGGAAGAAGAAAATATTCATTGGGTGTCTTGATGGTTCCCACTAAGCCTGTGTTGTTCAGAAAGCGAATTACAGAACATGCAAAGTCAGGCAAAGCGACTGAGGAACACAACAGTTCAACACACACTCATTGCACTTTCCATGGTGAGAGTGTAGTTTTAGTTTATGTTAATATTTGAAATAATTACAGATTAATCTTCAGAATTAAGTATAGGCCTGTTTCTAGAGTATTTTGAAGTTTGTGTTCAAATGAAGGGTTGAAATACCTCCCATAACTATAACCTTGTCAGAAGAAAATGTGGGTAATAACTCACATGAAGGTACAGTTGGCTTGTGGATGCTTGGTCGTGTGGAATGAACAGTTTAAGACATATTTTTCCCCAAATTAAGCTTCTTTTTCGATGCTTGTTGGTACGGTGCTGTTTTCACCTGTTAATTTTCTCTGCTTGTCAGAACTTCCAGTCATCTATCTCTGGTTTGCCTCTATTTCTTGGAATAACGTGGTTTTGTTTTTCCCCAGATTCAAACTAGAAGTATGCAAGCTAGGGAACTGCTACTGCCACAACCTTGGAAGCTTGTACATTAGAACTCTGAACTTCTTGGAAAAGCATCTTTTGAGCTCAGATTTTTAGTTTGTCTTTTAGAAATGCTCTAATCCTCGGCTGCTGTAAGCGTGTGGATCTAAACATGTAAATACGTTGCCAAGAAGGAAACTCTAGAAAATTGTCTCCCTCTTATTTCAACAATAACAAATTCCATGGCATGTAAAATTGATGACCTGTCATCTGTGGTTTGTTTAGAATTACTGAAGATGATTTTCTGTTTTTCATGTTGAGTAAGAGTGAGGCTGCTGGTCACAGTTAGCTGTAATTCGTCAACGTGATATATACAGGCACACACACAATACATGCAGCATAAAGTAATAAAAACAAGCATTATACCCTTGAAGAGAAATGAAGGACCCATTTTTCTTTAAAGAAAAGAGGTAGAAGGAGATTGTGAAAATGCAGTAACAGCGTGAGCAGTGTTTATGAAATTTTGAGGCAAAACATAGAAAATAACCTTTAACAAAAGCATTCTAATAGGCACACCTGGTTTTTGTGTAGCATCACAGAATGACTGTGCTGCTGAGAATCGTAGCACCTGCACCTTGGCTCTCAGCAATGAGTGACTCACATCTCTTTTAAGGGAGTTCTGTGCTAAAAGATCCTGATCACTCTCTTTGCTCGGACTCTGAGCCCTGGGGACCACTGCTACCCAGCCCGTCACACATCATGGCCTTTGTTTCTAGATCTACCTATTTCCCCAGGGAACTTTTGTGTAAATGAGAATATTCCATGTGCTTTGTGACTTCTCTTCTTGTTTCAAGGGAGGAAGAATTGCAGTATATGGTTCTACTCAGCTGCCTTCTATGGAAATAGAAAGAGAGCTGGGAAGGCCAGGGGCAGTATTGCTTGATTGAACCAAGGGATGAACACAGTTTGCCGTTTACAATGCATTTGTTTTCATTTGTCTAAAATGATTTAATGAAGTTTCACAGATCATGAAAACATAGGGCTGTTGAGCATGTCTTAGTGTGTACACATAAAGTGATTTTCTTTTTTTTTTTTTTTTTGATTCATATAGATATTTGATATTCTTTTTTTTTTTATTGGAAATTTTTTTACATTTCAGATATTCTCTCCTTACCCCATTTCCCCCCCTCCCTCCCAGGAACTCACTATCCCTTCCCCATCCTCCTGCCTCCACGTTGGTGTACCCCCACCCACCCTCCCCTGTACCTCACCTCCCCACCCTCGAATATCCCCCCCCCCACGATGTCCAGCCTTCATGGGACCAAGTATCTCTTCTCCCACTTATATATAGCTCCCTTGCATATATAGCTGGAGCCATGGGTCCCTCCCTAAGCGCTCCCAGGCTGGTGGTTTAGATCCTGGGGGCTCTGGTTGGTTGGGATTGTTGCTTTCCTCATGGTGTCTCGAATCTCTCAACTCCTTCAGCTTCACTCTATCTTCTCCATTGGGAATAAAGTGCTTTTCTTTTGGCACTTTATCTATGTATCTAAGTTTTATCTATGTGTTCTTTCATAGAAACCTGAGGCCTGCGTTTATTCTATTCAGTGTGCTGTTTTACTCTCTAAAAGTGTATTCTTACTTTTTTGTGATTGGAGAGGATGTATGTATTTAAGGTAATTTCTTTGGGAGACTTGCCAGACTAACACCCTATGAAAGCATACGATTTCGAATATAAACAGGAGGAAGATACCTCTGTTTAGGTGTGATAGAAATGCTAGGAACCCTGTTGGTTAGTTATATTTGAACTGCTAAAGACAAGATAGTTTTGTGGGTGCATCCTGTCCATTTAAAACAGTGAAAATGTATCCTTTTTATAGGTTCTTGACTAAACTGGTGAGAGAAAACTCACTTCACATTAAGTGCATCGAAAACCTTATTCCATTGTGCTTTTAGCAAGTAAGATTTTTTAAAATTGGAATACATTTGACTACACTGGAAAGTATATATTTGTGTGTGTGTTTTATTTATTTACCAGTATTTTCTTAAGTTGATCTTTTAAGCAATAAAAAATATGTTTGT
The DNA here is from genome assembly GCA_021653895.1 of Mastomys natalensis. Lineage (NCBI taxonomy): Eukaryota > Metazoa > Chordata > Mammalia > Rodentia > Muridae > Mastomys > Mastomys natalensis. The sequence continues at coordinate 792,482 of JAJTUV010000064.1, forward strand.
CATGGTAATATGTCAAATGTTATGTTAAATCAAAGTCTCACAATACTCAGACTCAGTGGCTTTTATTTGCCAGTCAAAACCTATCAATTTTGATTGATCAGTACCCAGAATTGTAATTTACAGTAAGTTTTTCATTGCTTTTATGTATACAGTGTATGAACAGATCCCTTTGCTTAGTTTGCTGTAGTGTGCATACAGTAAAGAAACAAACAAAACAAATAGATGAAAAACTCACCAATACTTAAGGAAGCAAGGAAAGGTAGGGCTTTTTTTGGAGACCTTTAGATGATGCTTTTTGCTAATATGTAATTGACTTTCAATTTCATTGTCTTTTTTCCAATGACTCTATAGGAATTTTATGATTTCTCTGCTTTGACTCATTGTATTTACTATGGGATGGACAATATATAGGAGCATATGGTTTAAAATACGTTTGTATTATATTGAGAATTTCATACACGTATGTTAATCAGAACAGTTGAGTAATAGAAACAGGATAGCTGCAGACTGTTTTGTCTTCCAGTAAAGGGCACTTGTATCTACAGAGGAGTAAAGTGCGGGCTACTTGGGAGACACACATTCATGCCTGCTGCTTCATTGAGGTACCACGTACAAGTATTATTTCTGTCGTGTGTGATTGCTGCTGATCTTAGAAATTAGGTAAGAAGGCAAGAGTCAGCAGGTTTTTAGTCTGCATGTGCTTGCAAACGTAAAACATAACAAATCAAGGTTTTGGTCATGACTTCCTGAAGATGTGTCAATGTATGGTTCAAATTCTGTAGCAATTCTATACGTGGAAATAATATAGAAGTTCCTAAATTTTAGTTAACTACGTTGCTCATAAATTTCCTTACCATGATAACATAAACCACATCTGTAGACTTTCCAGTTGGGAGACTTATTTCTGGTTTCCATGTACATGCCTACTGAATTTCATCAAAATTCTATTTTGCTTTTTGTTGTTGTTGTTTAGATTTTTTGAGACAGGGTGTTTCTGTGTGGCCCTGGCTGCCCTGTGACTTTTTCTGAAGATCCGATTTGTCTCAAACTCAGAGATACCCCTGCCTCTGCCTCCAGAATGCTATGATTAAAGGCCTGTGTCACCACCATTCAGCTCCAAATTGTTTTAATGTCTTAACCTATGAAGACTCATTTAAAATATTTTAATAAGATGATTGAATATTTACTAAATTTACTTTATATCATAAACTCACAAGGGAGGTTTCAATAACAGCGAAGTAAAATGTTTTGGGGAGGTATTCTAGTGAGTCACCCCGAAATGTGCTGTTGAATTAGACATAAATGAGACAATGAAGAATGAATCAAAATCATAAAGTCAAGGAATCTCTCAAGTCAGAGTAAGTGTCCATGAAGGCTTGTATGTGAATGTCCAACATTTGGCTCCAGATATTTTACCTTGTATGGTTTTCACATGAACATTCAGGAGTTCATGCTTTACATTTATATTAGCATTTGGTTAATTTATGTCATAGATTCTGCTTTTGATTTTAACGCTTCTGGAGACACCATCCTCAGGTAGTTCTCTGTATTAGTGTTCGTCAGAACTTTTAGATGAGGTGACTGTTCAGGAAAGTCATTTTAAGGACTTTTCTTTCTGTTTCTCTTTCTCTTTCTGACTGATTTATCCTGGCCTACCCAACACAGATTTAGCACAATGTGGACAATGACTGAATGCTGCTTAGTATTTACCAAAGTCCATATTTGATTTTGAGATTGTATCTTCAATGTATTTTTTTTTCCTCTACTCTTTGGTTGCCTAATCAATCTTCCTGCTTGTGTGGAAGATAGTTTATTCCTACCGTTTATTATACGGACACATACACACAAATGCTTACAAACCTTGTGTTTAATTTTTATAATTGCTACCTGTTATATTTTTGAAAACTAATAAAATACTTCAGCTAACCTTTTAATACTTCGGATAAATATTTCTGTGCATCTATTTGTTATGTCAGGTTATAAGAAAATTATGCTTGGATACATTTTGTCTTTGATCAGTAACTTTTTCTTTGCTAAAGTATTTACCCATTTGAAACAGTGAAAGTAGATGGTGAATCTCTAAAATAAGCCTTTTATACTTAAATTTTAGTATGCTGATAGAAGACATAGTCTTACTTTTGCCTAGTTATCTCTCCTTTTAGTAATAGAAATAAGTTGTGGTACCATCCAGATTTTCATTGCTATTAATGAGTTTTTAAAATGTCTTTTAAAAAATTATTTATTTATTCATGTGTTTTACCTGTATATGTGTGTATATGTATGTATGTATGTGTATATATATATATATATATATATATATATATATTGTGTGTGTGTGTGTGTGTGTGTGTATATATATGTGTGTATATATATATATGTATATATACATATGTGTGTGTGTGTGTGTGTGTATTTCCTAGTGTGTTTACCAAGTGAAATTTGAAAGGCACTAGGGACCTTTTCCAGATTTCCAATTCCTTGGAGCCCCAGAAGAAACCCAAAAGTGTCTAAAGACAAGAAGAATTCTCATGAGTAGGAGTGAGTTCTGTCCACATGACAATTCTCACCAAATATTGCTTGGAGATGAGTTTAGCCTGTGTGCCCTGACCAAGTTCTACAGAGCTTGTGTCTGTTTTCAGTGTCTAAACAAGAGTCATGCTCAAGTCTAAATGTGGTATGACATATGATCCTCTAAAATACCATATTGTAGAAATGCTAAGAGAGAACTCAGTGGTCATGTACAGTGCCACCAGGACTTCACCACCTGGGAGCCTGTGTGATATTTTCCCAGCCTGCTGGGGAGAAAGTAGTCACTGTTGGGGAGGCTGGGGTTGCTACACATGGAATCTGCTTTGCTGCATACACAGCAGGCCTTATTTAGTTTACCCATGTTAAGCCTGAGGAGTTTGGCATTCATTTGTGGTCATAGCACATTCTATGGGCTTTGGGGCACATTTCTTCCATTTCTATAAACCGTACTTAAAGTACAACAACTGCCTCATAAGATTAAATGCAAAATTTGAAAACAAATGTCTGCCATCGGGATGGGTATGGCCCTCATGCCTCACTGGACAACGACAGGAGGACTGGAGCCATTACAAAGTCCCCTTCAATTATGGGAGGTCAGGCCTCTATCCCTGCCTTCGCAAGAATAGAATCACCAAGGCCCTTCTATACTTAGAGAAGGGAGGAGATGTTAGGAGCAGCCCTGCATATACACTAAAGGCCTAAAATCAGCCATAGGCCTAAAATCAGCAATAGGCCTGACATACATGCATGCTAACACAAAGTCTTGGGTCTCTGTGGAAAAACACTGAAACAGCAGGCTATAAGCTATTGTAAACAGGCAGATTCAGTGGAAATTTACCAGACCGAGTAGTCATAGGTCTTATAAATAGGCAGCCTCAGTGGACAGTACCAACTTAGATAAGGACAAGTGAATCATAGGCAGAGTCATAGTGACCTGTCCCCTGAACCTACACTCAGCTGATACCCTGTTCTGAAAGGTATCTGTACTCCCCCTGAACACCTATGCTTAGGTGCCATTCCCTTCCCCACATCCTGCCTTTTTGTGTTTATAACCTCTGTGTAAATAAGTAACTTACGATGTGATTTAAATAACTAAATAAAAAAAAAGAAAGAAAAAATTCCCACTGCACAAGGCTCAGCAGTGGGAATTCATGGATTGTACTCTTTTCTTCTCTGCTGCTTGGCCTTGCTGGCTCATGGTTTATTTTTTACTCTGTATGACTCTCTTGAGCTCACAAAGGAATGCTATGCTATAGCTGTTGAGAGCCCTAGCATTGGAACCAGGAAACTTGGGATTGAAACTCTGCTCCATTCTGACTAGCCAGGTGACCTCAGGCAGCCTCCCCAACCTTCTCACATAGAAGCTCCACACTGAAGACGGGTCTTTGTGCTGTATAGCTTTATGTTCACTCGCCACAAGCTAGAGTCACTGGAGACTAGTGAGCTTCAATTGAGAAAATGCCTTTATTAAGATCAGGCTGTTGGCACTCCCGTAGGGCATTTTCATAATTAGTGGTTGATGTGGGAGGGGAGCAGGTGGCCCTGGGTTCTATAAGAAATCAGGCTGAGCATGCCATGAGGAGCAAGCCAGTGAGCAGTGACCCTCCATGCCCTCTGCATCAGGTCCTGGTTTCTGCTCTGTTTGAGTTCCTGTCCTGACTTCCGTTAATGATGAACAGTGATATGGAAGTGTGTTTTGGTCATGGTGTTCCATTGTAGAACTAGAAACCCTAATTAAGACCACCTTTTTTGCCCTTCTCCTCCTCCTCCTCTTCCTCCTTCTCTTCTGGCATCATTGTCTTCATAGTCTTCTTTCTTAGTCTTTGTCATTGTCATCTTCCTCCTCCTCTTCTTCCTTTTCCTCCTCCTCTTCTTCCTCTTCCTTTTTCTGCTCCTCTTCTTCCTTCTCCTCCTCCTCTTCCTCTTCCACCTTCTCCTTCTTGTCCTCATTGCATACTCTTCCTCCTCCTCTTTAAATTGAGACAAAGTCTTGCTATGTAATCTGAACCATTGTCAAACTTCTGGATCAGCCTCCTGAATCACCATATCTGCCTAAGATAATTTCTAACCCATTCAAGTGTCTCCTCTTGAGGATATTGGTTAACACTATTTTGTTTCATACTCTTTATTGGAATTTGTTGTTGGGCGTAGGTGCTAGTTGGGTAGGTGCTTTGCTTGCTTTGATGTAGAGAATACCTATTGTTTTTGTATTTGCTTTGTAGTGCCAAATGTCAGGAAGGGATGAGTCACAGCCTTGAAAGAGAATGCAGAACACAGAATTAGATTATTTCTTTCTGATACCAATCATGATTCTCATTGGTTAGTCAAGGGACACTATAGCTGAGACATTTCTAGTCTGACTCATAGATCTTTGATGTAGCCTTGGGTAAGTTACTTGCCTGGGCAGAATGAGAGAAATTTCTTGCTACTCTCTTTTTGTGTCACTCCCCATTTAAACCCTAGCCTCCTTTGCCCAAGTAGTGGAAAATGTACACATCTTCTGAGGTGTGTGTGTGTGTGTGTGTGTGTGTGTGTGTGTGTGTGTGGTCTGTCTGTCTGTCTGTGTGTGTCTGTCTCTCTTTGGGCTTTGTGTGACCAATTCCATTTATGACAACTTGTAATGTGTTGCAGAATACACTGCTCCTGGAAGTCCACCCAGGTTTCTCTGGCATTATGGAACTAATGCATCCCTCAGTTAAATCCGCAAATACAGATAGAATTCCCCATCTGTGCTAGCTTAATTTCTAGGGACTGTCACAAGAGAGAATGAGAGGGTCCAAGTCCCAACCATTAGGGGACTTTTATCTGAACACTGAATAATGAACAACTAAACGCATGAGCTAGGTAATTTGTAGTAATGATAGACAAGATGAAGGCCGTGTCCTGTTCTGAGAGGATATACTAGGTAGGACTGGGGTTGATACATCTTTTGAGAGTTCTGGGAATATATCAATAAGAGTTTATTATTATTTGGAATACGTATAATAAGGGCTTTACTGTGATGTTTTATACACGTTTAAGGTATTTTGATCATCCTCCACCCTCCACACATCCCATTAACTCCCTCACCTCCTTAATCCCATAAAGAGGAAATGTATTATCGAAAGCCAGAATGAGCCCAAGGCATAGGTACAGTGCTTCGGAGTGTTTTGGGGTGAGGACAGCTGTGCCCAGGACCTCAGATGTGAAGGGACTGGGTCTGTTTGAGAAAGCAAAAGATACCAGTGTGTGTTACCTATGGAATAGTCACCGGGCACCATAGGGAAGCTCATGCTTCCTGGGGCTTGCTGAGCTGTCAAGCATGCAGCAGAATCACTTGGAAGGTGTGGAGTGTGGACCACCCTACCCCTGACATTGCTGATGTAGTTCTGGAGAAGGCCTTTGCCTTTGTAACGTTTTAGTGCTGTTGTTGGTGTTCTGCAATGGAAGAAAAAGCTCCCTGGGGGCTTTAAAGAGAATGAAAGGTCTCTGGGGTTCCTTGTCAGTGCAAGGAAAACCAGCGGAGGACCAGAGATCTGGAAGAGACTGATTGACATTTAGGAAATGACCCTGACTACTGTGAGGAGAATGGATTTCAAGGGAGAGGAGAGACAGCAGAAGACAGGAGGTAGTGAGAGCCTTATGAGCCTGTAAGGGAGGTGATGGCTGAGTTATGCAGATGGTAGCAGAGGATCTGGAGCAAGGAACACGGGTTCCTCGCTTTTAGACAAACTAGCCTGTAGTGTTTGGTAATGGATTGCAGATAGGTATAAGAGGCTGAGAAGGATCAAAATGGGCTTAGGAGTTTTGCTTGAGTTCACTGTAGGGTTGGGGTTCACAGAGGTAGGGGAAGGTTTATATAAGAATGGAGGCAGGGGAAGAAGATAAAAGCCTGGGTTCTGTAAAGTTGGAGGTGCACACTTGATATGGCTGCATGCGATGACTGACTGTGAGCTGTGGGAACAATAACAGGAGTGGGTTGCAGAAGTGGATTTCAGAGTCATCTACATGGAGATGCCATTTAAATACTGCAGGTGTTGAGGATGGTTCTTGGGAGTTCAGGTGTGAACAGAGACATGAAAAGGACAAAATATGGACAGCAGAGTCTCTGACTTGAGAGGACTGTAGTGGAGACAGGCATGGCAGTGAAGAAGGAAGAACACAGTAGATTGTGCTCTCACCAAAAAGTGCACAGAGGATCCTAGGTGGAGAGCTTTGACAGGCGTGAAACAGTGCTCAGTGCTTGACTTAGACCTGGGAATGCCATTATTGGCGTTGACAAGGGAAAAGTCAGCTGAGCCAGTGTGGCTGGTCTTCTTGTGCTGCCTTTCCTTGTTGCTGGTCAAATCCACATAGAAAGTCACTTGGATGTGAAGTTAGTCTTGTTCTCTAGTGTGCATGATTCTCCCCAGAGCTCAATGTTAAATCCGACATGGAATAAATTTTATTTAACTAAACTTCCTCTTTGCTCATTACACCCACATGGAAAAATGCCAAATTTGAGGAGTCAGTCCTCATTGTATAATGAAGAGGCATAGTTGGAGGGTCCCCAAATCACTGTCAGTTATTTGGAAGGAGGGTCTCACGCCCCCCTGGGAGGACTCCTGCATTTTAACACTTTGTATTGGGAGGGTGGGAGTGCCGTTATATTTGGGTTTTGGTCTTGGACTTTGTAATTCAAAGGCTCTTTAAGTCATATCTCCATGCCTTTGTCATTAATAGTGAAGCTAAATCTGTAAGATTATTACATAGCATAATAAAGCAGAGGTGCTAGTACATTGAGCAGAGAAGCACAGGAAGGACGAGCCCTTGCTCAGATGCCATTTTCATCTTCTCTGTGAAATGAAGAAGAGGCTTTTGATTTTAATTCCATTATTTTGCTAAATTTCTGTTTCTTCTCCATCTTTTATGGATATCAGTTCTGTCCACAGCAGAGTTATGATCATGCTCGACACAGAAACTGAACTGCTTAAAAAATGATAAAAAGACAAGTGTTAGTTCTAGGCTATCAGTGAAAAATCAGAGTTAACTGAGGTTTTGGTATTTTAAGAATGAACCATTTTGAGGGAAACTGGAGAGATAGTTCAGAAGACTGGGGTTCAATTTCCAGCATCCATAAGGCAGTTTACAAGTGTCTTTAACTCCAGTTACAGGTGATCCAATACCCTCATACAGACATATGTGCCAGCAAAACACCAATGCACATGAAATTGAAAATAAATACATAATTTTTAAAAAATATATCATTAGGTGTGGTGATTAGTTAGATTGGATTTAGAAGCACCTAAGAAAAATGCTTCTGGGTGTGCTCGTGTTGATGTGTCCAGAGAGGGTCACTGAGGAGGGAGGAGCCACTGATTATGGAGAGTACCAGGCCAGAGGCTGGGGACAAAGACAACAGTGTTCATCTCTCTTCTTGACTCCTTGACTGTGGGCAGGCACAATATGACCATTGCCCCCACTGCCATAGCTGGTACCCTTTATTACTGTGCCTTCACCATGATGGATCCTCAGATTTCAAGTCCAAATAAACCCTTTTTTTCCTTAAGTTGATTCTGTTAGGTATTTTGCCACAGAAAAGTGTAATACATTGGGTATCTGAAATTTTCAGATTATTTTTCCTCATGAAGATGATTAAGCAGTACAATAATTTTGGCCAGTAGTTTGACTCAGCTGGCAAGAGCACTTGCCACCAAACTGATAGGAGTTCAATCTGCAGGACTCACATGTTGGAAGGAGCCAACCAACTCCTGAAAGTTGACCTCTGTGGCATGGGTACATGTGTCTTCCCACCTCTGTATATGTAAATACATGTAATATTTTTAAGATTGAAAGTAAACCATTCCACAGTGATTTTCTGTGGCTTGCTGGTTTTAAGCATTGATTATTTTTTCTTTGAATCTAAGGAATTTTTTTTTTTTTAATCTCAAATATGTTTTCTTATCTCTTCTCTCTTGTACCTTCTCTGAGATTTGCCAAGGATAGCAGCCCCTGCTGAGTAGGCTGTGGTAGCCATGCTACTGGTGAGGAACAGCTCCTCTGAAAATCCTTACATAGTTTTCTTTAAAGAGTGTGAAGGCACAGTTGTCAATCAGCTCGGTGATGGAGCACATTCCTAATTGTTCAAAGCCATGAATTTGATCCTGAGCCTCAAAATCAAGCAGCCAATGATATGTGTGACTTTAATGACAATAACTATCATTCTAAGTTTTATGTTTATTATTTTAGTGTGTGCGTGTGGTGTGTGTGTGTGTGTGTGTGTGTGTGTTTTCCCATGGGACCCATGGGAAACAAGGAAGAGGAGGCTGTTCAGTACTCTAGCACTGGTTGTGCGCAGCCAGACAGGGGTGGGGACCCAACTGAGGCTCTCTGCAAGAACAGCATGTGCTTGTAACTGCTCCACCATCTCTTCAGCTATGAAGCTATAATTTTAATACACTACTGGAAACTAGGACCTGGTGAGATATTCAGCAGTTAAAGTACATGCTGGTTACACTTAAAGGTTGAGGTTCAGATCCCCCGAATCAACTATGAAATGCTGGGCAGGCATGGTGACCTGCCTTTAATTCCAGCCCTGGAAAGCAGAGAGTCAGAGGATCACAAGAACAAGCTGGCCTAGCTATATCTGGGAGCGGTGCTGCATCAATAATACGGTTGGAGAGCCATGGCAGATGAGTCCTGCAATCAACCTTGGGTCGCCACATACACCTACATACATGCTAATGTCATACATACACCACACAATAAATGGTAGTAAAGACTCCTATTTGTAGCCAGTAGTTATCACTGAATACTTGTGTCCGGTTGTCTTCTCTCTTCCTTTTCCCTTCCCCTCTTCCTTGCCTTCCTCTTCATTTTCTGCATTTAGATAATCTATAATCTATATTTGACTTTTTTTTTTTTTTACTGGACTTGGGTGACCTTCAGTTCTTTTACTGCTTCATGTCATGTAATCAAAACATGAACTGCAGAAGTCAGTATGTTAAAATGTATTCAGGTTTTTCTGCTGATAGATGAAGGGTCATGTAAGTTAAAGTATTAAAGCTATTTAGGATTCAGGCCAAATCCAGGCCTCCTGCTGGTATTTTTTCATGAGCTTAGACACCAGAAGATGGAGTAAGTGACCCAGATAGACAAACCCACATTTGTGAATGGGTCACATTTGGAGCCAACAGCAGCTGGCAGGACATGCTCTACAGGGAAGTTCTACTGTGCCTTCAGGAGCTGAGTCACTTTACTCTCCGACGCTCACTTTGGGCCTCCTCCCTACTCCCAGACAGCCATTTTTGGCTGCTGCTATTGCTTTGGTTTCCAGAGTTACTCATGTGTTTGTGATGGTTTTTGCTGTGTATCTTCATATCTTCCTCTTTTGGTCATTTGACTCTGTGAGAATCTTAGTCTCTTGTATTTAGTCTCCCAAGTACTTGGATGTTTAGTACCTAAAAATGAGACAAAAGCTTTGTTAATTAAATCAATAAAAGGAAACTCGAAAAATATTCTTTAAGGCAGTTCTACATAAATTGCACTTTCCATCAGCCTGTGGATTGTGTGATTGATGTGTTAATAATAAGATGGAGTTTCATCACGAACTCCAGGTACCTTAGGTTGCAAGACAGCAGCTTTCACATACAATGCCAAAACGTGAACATTTCTTTTGGGTCTAGTAGACGGGAGAGACTGTTCGGGAAGTTTTCTTTCTCTACATGTGGAAGGGCTGTAGATATCTGAAGCTGCAGCAGCTGAGGAGAGCAGTTAAAAACAGGAAAGCAACATATGGGGCTGGTTGTGGTGACCTCCGACCTGCTTGTGATGCAGGGCCGACAGAGTCCTTAGGCACTGGACATACATTGTTAAGAAGGAGGGGTTTAAGTTTTACAGAAAACTGAAGGAAATGTGGCTCACAGAAGAAGTGGGGAAACCTGCAGTCATTTCTAAGTCATTTTCTTGCTGTTATAAAAGGAATTTTCCAATCACTGTGCTTTCTGATTAGTTTTTGCTCATGTGTAAGTAGACTATTGACCTAAGCATATTACCTTTATACTAAGCCACTTTATTGAATCCTCTTATGTTTTCAGCTGATTCACTGACTTTTTATCTCCTTTTTCTTCTCTGTAGAGTTTTATCATAGTGTTCAATTCTACAAGTATGCCTTCATTTCCTTTCTCTGCCAGAAATTTAAATTATTTCTAGGAATTTTCTGTCTATTTAGATTTCTTCACCCAAATACAGTGTATTAGTAGTCCCCATATTTAAAACTTTTTGCTTCCAGGAAAGTTAGATTCTCTTCTCATGACTGCAGTACTTTGCATAGCTAGCTTTTATCCATCGTCAGACGTAATGGTAATTTTGTATATCTGTCAGCCCTGTGGGCCACGCCTTTGAAAGTCATATTTGAATCATTTGTCTTTAAGTCTCTTGTGTTTGTTAGTAGTGGATATAGAAATTATCTATTATAGGATAAGTGTTTGTAATATATGAGTAGTCAGTTTCTATGGATTAAAATTTTGCATAGAGTAACATTTTCCTTTGCAGATAAAAAACTTTTTTATATACAGTAACAGTTTTAAACACTTGTTTTTTATTGAAAATTATGAAATAAGCCTTTCCTCAATATAAATCTGATTATATGACTAAAACTTAAAGACTAGTTATTTTAATAACCTGATGTACAAACAACTACCTCTGCCTTTTTACTGCAGTGCTTAAAGTTGCTCGGGTTTATAAATGTAAATTTACTGAGTGAGAGGATGGTATATTTATCTTGTGTGGCTCTTACATTTTCTCAGGAAATGCAGAATTAAAAATTACGTTTGTCCTGGGAGAAAAAGAATAATATTCTTCCTTCCAAAGCAATTAGGGTTTTTTAAAATATTTTTTTGTGTAAAGTGTTTTGCTGCATACACGTTTGTGCCCCTCATGTATGCCTGATGCTCATAGAGACCAGAGGAGTGTATCCCATGTGGAACTAGAGTTACAGATGGGTATTAGCTGCCATGTGTGTGCTGGGAACCAACCCCACATTCTCTAAAGAGCAGCCAGTGCTCTTAAACTCTGAGCTATTTCTCTAGCCCTACAATTATTTTTTTTTTAAATAACATTTTCAAACTTTTATTATTTTATTTAAATATTAAATACTATGTATATGTCATTAGTTATAGTTTTTTCACATTTCATTTTTTAAAGACCATCACATCACTTAATTGTTTCTGTAAAAATTGTTTTTGGGAAATCTGCTCTTTCTATTTCCAAGTAGCCTCATTGCCCTTTTGACACTGAAAATATTTATTAGCATATATATTTCTGAAATTTCATTGTATCCAATTGATAATGTATGAAATAGCTGTATTTGTTACAGTTACAATTGCAACTCTTCCTGTTGTGACAAAGTACGTAGCAAAAACAACTTAAGAAAGTGTAGTCCATCATGGTAGGGAGGCTGGGAGCATCCAGTGTCAGTAAGGAGGGGGTGATGATTGTGCAGGCTGGAGCTCCGGCTGCTTGCCTTCTTAGATTTGGCTTGCGCTGTCAGGCCTTAGAATGGCACCACCCATATAAAGGTGGATCTTCCTCCCTCAGGTAAACTTTCCCAGGAACACTTTCCCAGGCCTACCCCGTAAGTCTGTCTCTTAGGTGATTCTACACTTGATTTATTCTTTAGCCGAAACACCAAGTGATTCCTCCTAGGTGATTTTAAATGTATCCATGTTAATTGTGAATATTAAGTATTTACAAATCTATCTCTTGTGAACTTGATAATCAAACAGATTTTAAGCCATAACCCCACACTTACAGTCTTCAAAGGCTCATGGCCATCTCATAAAACATCTGTAAGAATCCCAAGCTACTAACAGTTCTAGCATTCAGAAGTCCAGAGTGTCTTATGAGACCCAAGGTAAATTAACTGTGAGGCCTTGTAAAATGAGAAGTTTTAAAAATTGCATTATTGTTTCTTCCAGTATACAGAGGGATTGTGTAGATGTGCGTATTCCAAAGAGGAGGGATGGAGGCAAAGAAAGGGAAACTGAGCAGGGAAAATATCCAGTCCTCAGCTTTATAGTCAGATATGAGGCGTATGATGCTCTTAGTCCAAGGTCCTTCAGCCATGTAAGGTATCCATCGCTCTGACATACACCAGCTCTGCTCCATGCCTGCAGCTTTCCTTACTGGACATCCAGTGGTGCTAACATTTCCAACATACTGGGTTCTTCACTGGAGCTGGGCATTATCTTCATTGTGTCGTGGAGCAGTATTTCAAAGTAGGGAGCCTAACTTTATACAACCACGATGTAAACCACCATGATCCTGTACGTTCTGCATTTTTTACACACTAATAAACGCAGCGCCTGTGCACGATGTTCCCAAGTTCTGCTGCCAACTCAAGATACAATCTGGACTCCTCTTTCATAGCTACATCGGCCTTCGTGCTTTGCAGACTGAAACCTGGGAAAATCACTTTACCTGAGTAAATATTTATAAGCAGGGAATCCCCTCAACAGGGAAGACTGTGGCATTTTTAATTCAGGATCTCTCTTGTCAAATTGATTTGCATTTCTCAAAGTTGGTGCCTTCCATAGATGAGGTCTTTCCCTCAGGACATCTTTCCTGTTACCTATTTAAGAGTACAAGATTTAACTTTCTGGCACTAATTAATCTCTTTGCTGCTACTTCAGCTGTCATGATCTTGTCTGTGCCTTTCACCGTATTTAAATTTCTTTCTGTGTGCTACACTGTACACTTTTAAATTTCTGCTGTGAGTCTCACGGAAACCTCAATATATAGTGTGAGCAAACACTAGGCCACGTTCTGAATGCATTTGCCTTTAAGTATGCTTTGCTGAATAACTCAGGCCATTGCTTTTTGCCTCGCACAAGTTTTTAGAATGCAGCCAGACTCGTTGCTAGAACATAGCATGAATGGCCTCTAACCTACTTCCTGATAGAATCCTGTTCATCTCAGAAACCTGACCTTTCCTGCCTGTATTTCTGAAGGTATTCCGGTTGTCTGAAGTTTTAAATGGTCCATTCAGTTCTGCTCATAATATTCTTGGGCTTCTCTAGCCTGCAGCTCCAAAGCCTTCCATAGTCCCTCTACACAGCAGTTTTACAGGTCTATGAACCACAAGGTTAGGAAAGTTACTTGGTGTTTTTATTTATTTTATTTTTTCATTACAATGAAGTGTTTGACAAAAGCAATGAAGAGTGTATTTTGGCTCCTAAATTGCCAGTATATTCTGTCATGGTGAGGAAGTCACAATAATTAGGATTCTAGGGCAGGGATGAATGCCAGCATTCCCTCCCTTTCTCCCTTCTATTCAGTCTGTGTCCTAGCCTTCCGGAAGGTAGTGCCTACATTCAGGGTGGATCTTTCCTGCCTCAGTTAAACTCAGCTGAAAATGCCTACTGGGTAACAGTCATGTCCGGATGAGTGTTTTACAGACAGTTCAGTGTTCAATTCTGGGAGCAGTACCAAACACAGCCACTTAAAACATTCTTTCTTCTTTCCTGGTATCATAAATTCAGGGCGGTGATCTGGTAATCAGGGAGACAGGAAAAAAAAATGATAGATTTAGAGATTCAGTTGCAAACACTGCATCAGGACCAAGAAGAAAGGAACTCTGTGTCCATGTTTGGGACCAGAGGATGGAGTAAGCTAGATGGTAAAGGATAGATAAGGTTTGTGTGGATAGAGAAGTAGGGTATACTAACCTGGAAAGAAAGCAGGAACGACTCAGGGACCGCTGTGAGGTATATAGTCCATCTTGAGACATTGTTAATAAGTTATCTCATCTAAGAAGAGATGCTATTATTACTTCAGTAGGGCTGAACACATGTACTGCACTGAATGAAGGCCAATATGAATTTTCTTTACCTTGTCTTCTTTGTTTAAGTATATGTCAATTATACACAGAGAGCTCTGGGTTTCATAAGGACATTTTCATAAAGATATATACTGCCATTCTCTCTTCATTGCCATATCCTTTACTCTTCTCCCTTCCCCTCTCCCGTTAGTCATCTTCATTCACATAGATAGTTTCTCCATTAAGGTCATACACATAGAAAGGATTCTATGTACCTATATAAAATCTAGGATCCACAGATGAGTAAGAACTTGCATGATTTGTCTTTCTGAGTCGGAATTCACTTACTCTTGCAATCCTCAGTTGCATCAGATTTATTGCAAGTGACGTAATTGTTATACCACAGCTGAGTCATATGCCATTGAGTGCGTACATACCTGGTTTCTTTGTGCATTCTTGTTGGTGGACACCTAAGGTGATTCCACAGTGTGGCTGTTGTAAATAGTAGGGCAGTAAATATCCTTTAACAAAGATATTGTGGTATGCTGACTTAAGAGCCCTGTGAGTGAAGAGCTGAGTAGCACGGCTGGGTCATCCAGTTCCTTGGTTGTGATTTTAATGCAGAACCGGCATACAGATTTCCAAAGCAGTTTGACTAGTTTACTGTCTACTCAACTGTTTGTAAGGGCTCCTTTACCTGTAAATCTTAATAGTATCCATTGTTATTTTTTCCCCTTAATATTGTTCTAATTGGGATGAGCTGAGATCTCATTGTTATTTTAGGTTCTTTCCCTAATGGCTAGTGATGAGTATTTTTCATGTATTTATTGGCCATTTATATTTCATGCCTTTTAATTTAATAAATTATAATTTTCCTGATGTGAAAGTCATCAAAACTTAGGGATTTTTTTTGTTTGGTTTTTATTATTGTTCTTCTTTAATAAAACTTGGTAATACTAGAAAGCATCTTTCTTATTTTCTGAATTTTCATCTTATTGTAGGAAGAAGACAAAGGCGAAGGCACCTCTTCCTCCAGCCGAGATGAAGGGCATGGATGTCTCTTCTGCAGAGGACCCTGTAGAATCGACTGCTGTCATCACAGAGCATCAAGACAATATGATAGATAAAGACATTGAACTCTCAGTGGTCCTGCCTGGAGATATTCTCAAATCTGCTACTGTTCATGGCAGGTATGCTGCCGTGTCTAAAATACCATCATCCCTCTCTCTTCTGCCACCTTTGAAACCACTGTGACATACATCTTTATTTTTCTTCCTTTGACAAAATACATCTGTTGTCATTCAGTTATTGTCTGTTTTTTTAAAGCAAGGGCTAAAAGAATAGTAAGTCTTCTCCAGCAGTGTGTTAATATCAAGCTTGTGTATTCTGCCCATCCAACTCAAGGATTAAGATTTGGAATTTTTACATATTTCGTTATTTGTTGGTAGGTGTAAAAAGCCGATTCTACTATTTCATTTGTCCGTTAAAGTTCCAAAGCTAGTGTCTGCTGCACAGTTCATTCTTTCCATCCTTCCCGATTTGTTCGTTCTGCTTTAGGATGCTGCAGTGATGTAAGGGTTACTTAAAACATAGTATTTTCTTACCCAAACAAATATATTTATATGCAACATTAAGGATATTTTTTTAATTCACTGAATTAATCCCATAAAATAAAATTATGGCAGCATTAAGTAGAAATAGAAAGTCATCTTGCACTAGCAGGGAAGGAAGACGTGATTGAGGAGATTGACAGATTTAATAAGTACATGAAAGTTGGGGGAATGAAACAAAGCCACTTGTAATTTTCCCATCTTTCCTGAGGAAGAAAGTGGCATGGACCATATACTTGACCTCACTGTGCGTCTTTCTACCTTCCCCACTGTGTGTGATCCAGTAGCATGTGTTAGAAACACGGAGGCTGCTTGACCTTAGCATGGAATGCTGGGCATGTGTAGCAAAAGCAGGGAGCTATGTGTTTAGTTACTGCATTCTAGTTCTACAACTTTCTGTAAAGCTCTCATTCAGGATGATAATTTTGGACTTATCACAGTCACAGGTAACTAAACATTATAAAGACTGATGAAAATAAAATAAATGCAGCCTTTGGAAAAACTTCCTAGAATTCGGTCTCAATAAGTTACATTGTTTTCATTTGTTTCCTGTAGTTAAAGTAGTGTTAGGATTTTTTTCATTGAACCCTGTTTATTGGACCCTGTGCTGCACTTGTCACTAACCTTGGTGACCTCCTACCTGAGCCTGCCTCTTCTGGGAGGGGAGGTATGATGCATAAATCAGTACTCTGTCATCATAGCACTCACAAAACAGTCAAATCAGTATTCTACTGTCATAACTGAAGTAAAACTGTTATAGAAATTGATGCAGCAGAAGCCGCAAAGCTGACTCCCAGCTGTTCCGTCTTCCTGGCTTTTCTCTAAGCCTTGTAGGTAAGGCTGGTTTCCTCACTGGCCACACCCTTCTTTGGATGTCCTGATAAGCTCATCAGATTGTGGTCTTTTCTGTTTGGGATCAGCTGTTATCCCAGCTGCTTGGACTCAGATTTGAACCCTGGTCTTCCTGAGGCTTTCACATTCACAAGAGTCTCAGGCTTTTTGCTTGCCATCTTTACTCTGGACAGCCACATCCTGCGTCCTCCGTCCTGAGAGCCTCAGGGCATCTCATCACAATAAACTTCCTGTTGCTGAGACCTTCGGCCCCCTTTAGTAGTCTTTAAATCAGGTTTTCCACTTTCGGTTTCTCAGCTGGATTTGTTCCTCCTTTCCTTCTTAGTCTAATTTATGACTGTTTTTTATACCTCGTTGTATTCCTCGTTCCCACATTTTCTTTGGTTCTGGGTTTTCTTCATCTATAACTTAAAGGTTCTGAACCATTTTTTGCTACATGAATTTTTACCGGGACCCAGTATTGTGGAACTTTTTATACCTTTGTCTTCTAGCTCTTTGGCTTCTTCATTCCTAAATCCTGGGTAATTTTCCATCAGTCAACCTTTGTGTGTGTCCGAGCCCAGCTGTTGCTGGTCGAATGGCAGTATTTGCTTATCTATGACAAAGTTTTGTGCCTGAATTGTTAGGATTAAATAACACATTGCATATTGCTAGGGTTACATGAAATACTATCACTGCTCGGCACGTATTGGCCCCGTTTTTTAGGGGTGAGAGGGATGCCGGGGTTCAAAGCTGGTGAGCTGTGTATCACAGACTCAGATCCCGCCTCCCCACTCCCAGCTCTTTTCTATAGGGAACTGATCACCCTCACCTGGCCCCTGACCCTTTGTTGCTACACACACAAATTACCTGACTTAAGACCTCTTCGTTTGTGCAGCTATAGCAATTCAACACTGCATTAAGGAAGTCCAAACAACCACATGTAAAGTTTGGTATATGCTAATTTCTCCTCTGACAGTAAGTAGGCTTTTCCTTCCTCCCCTCTTTTATGTATCTTAAGCTTTGCCATGTGACTCTTCCTTCTTCTACAGATATATATTTTTTAAACCTCAGTACCTTTATAAATACCATTCCCAGCGCTCTACAGGACTTACATCTGATCGTTCTCTAGGTAGCTTACGCAGGTTCAAATGACACTTTGTACAAAAGTTTCCTGACACTCCTAGAATCACCTGCTTCCTCTCATTTTCACACTCTCAGTTCTTTATGTAACAGTATAGTTTCCCATAGTGTCCCATGGTATGCTTTCTATATGTTTGTCTTTAAACAACAACAACAAAACAAAGGTGTATTCCTGTCTTTAACCTTATGTGTGTGTGCGTACACACACACACACACACACACACACGTGTGTGTGTGTGTGTGTGTGCAGGTACATGCAGAAGCCAGAAGAAGGTCTCAGATCCACTGGAGCTTGGGATACAGGCAGTTGTGAGCCATCTGATGTGGATTCTAGGAATCAAACTTGAGTCCTCTGGAAGAAGTCTTAACTGTCCAGCCATTCTTTCCAGGTAGAGATCAAGGCAGGAATGCCCTAAAAGAAAAGTGTCTGTAATTTAATTTTAAAAACAAGTGTTTAGGGCTCAAGTTTTGTGAGTTGGAAATTACTTGTTAGCAGGTTTTCATGTAGCAGCTTGCTTTTAATAGCGTTGTCACCCAGGAGCTGACTGTGTGTGGTCATTTTTATGAATCTTTCAGTTAGAGGACTAATGAGTATTCTAAATGTTGATGACACACAGTGTGAGTTTGAGTGTCTTAGTATGATTCTGTGATATTTTTGAAAGACCTTGCTATGTATTTCAGAGTGTAGTATGGGCTTCTCCAAGTGTAACTTGGAGTAGCACAGGGGTGTGGTGTGAGGAGCCCTAAGGGTATGATTAAAGCTGTCTGAACAGCTCCAGGTACTGATGAGCCATTGTTCTAAAAGATGTTAATAAGCATGAAAAATACAAATAGTAAAATGTATTGTATTTATTGAAAATGTTAGCTAATGGAAAGAATTGCAATATAATGCCTTTGTAATTGTAAAAAGGGAAAAAGATCCTACAGAATAATGTGGGAATTTTGTGTCGGACTGAGGAAGCTACTTTTAAATAAGCTCAAGGGCATGAGGGTGTTTTAGACAAATCCAAAATTCTGAGGGGTCTGTCTCTAGATTTTTTTTGAGAATATCTTTTCTGAATTTGTCTAAATTATACTTGAATATTTATTTTAAGCATTTATTTGTAACATTTTAACGATTTATTTATTTTAGCTTATGTGTATGAATGTTTTGCTCACATGTATGTCTGTGCACCACAGACATGCCTGGTGCCCTTGGAGGTCAGGAAAGAATATTGGATCCCTTAAAAGTACAGTTATAGACAGTTGTGAGCTTCTGCATGGGTGCTGGGAATGGAACCCTGGTCCTCTGCCAAAACAACAAATGTTCTTAACTGCTAATCCATCTCTTTAACCCTCAACCGATTTATTTTGATGGCATGATTTACCATGCATTTGGTGTAAAAAAAAAATTATTGGCATTAGATTGTAATATGTATGAAGAGTATGTGTGTTCTTCACTTATCAAAAGATTTCCTCACAAAGGCTACGTATCCCATCTGAGGGAAGATGTTTCAAGATGTCAAATCTCTCATTAGTATGAGAATTAGCCAGAGAATGTCTAGAATGTTCCCATCATGAACAATGGCATATATAAGTTTATCTACAGAAGAACGTCCTTGTGTATACACTGGTTTTCACTAGAGCTTATTCTGGTTTGGAACACAGTGAGGTTGGGGCAGTAGACTATGCTCAGGAGGAGCGAAGACACATTATCCTGAATTAGCATGGCAGGCTTGGTGGATACCAGAGTTCAGTGATGTCATGTCTTAAATAACTTGGGATTTATCTGTCTCTGCTATCTTCTTCCTTTGCTTATGTTGATGGTAGCTATAGTCTGAAATCTGGAAACTCTGAGCATTTCTGTCTATAATAAAAACATGGATGATGGAGGAAAGGAGGAGCTGGAATATTGGTATATAATATATATTATATGTGTGTGTGCACACATGTGTGTTTGTGTGTGCGTGCACTTGGGTGTATGTGTCTGCGTGCAGGTATACCACTCTTTTCACTGTCGTATTGGAGGCTGGTCCCTCCAACTCAGAGATGTTTTATATAAAAGGATGAGCTGCCCTGGTACTTGGGGAAAGTTCCTTTTTTTTGTTTTTGTTTTGTTTTTTTTGAGACAGTATTTCAGTCTGTAATACAAACTAACCTCTGCTCTCCATCTTCCTGCAGCGGTCTCCCAGGAGGAAGTACTATATCTTTAATCAAAATGTCCAGTTTGGGAGATTGATGAAAGTTTCTCATTGAGGATATAGAGGGAGAGCATTCTATGTTGTACCAGCAACACTCTTCTTCAACGGGGAGGAAGGAAAGGGCACTTTATATAGCAAAGGAGGAGACAGCCCTTTATTATTACAAGTTGGCATTTGTTTTGATGTGATTAAACCTTAGGATACCATACATGCCAACAAAGGCAGCAGTGCTCTTAAGTAGAAACCCCAGCTTGAAACATTGCGTTGCTTCATAGCTTAGTTTGTGTCCTCAAGGATTTTGTGTTAAATAACTCAGAGATGTTTTATATAAAACCTGTGGCCCTATTCCCTTGGTCAGTGCCACTAAGAGCAGTTCAGGCTGGTACAGGGCAGATCAGCAGCCAACCCAGGAGCATTTACATGGAGTAGAGTGCCACCTATTGGAAGTAAGTAGACTAAGAAAAATGACAGGTACACCGTTGTAAGTCAGTTTTTGTTAAAATTATTATGAACCAGAATTTAAAAGTTCACATTATAGTTGTATTTATTGAAAACGGCTAAATAAAGCCATGTTTATAGCCAGTACATGGGAGTCAAATGTAGGGGGATCAGATGTTCAAAGTCACCTTGTTTGACCTTCAAAGCAAGTTTGTGGTCAGCAGTTTATGAGACCCTGTCTCCAAAGAACAAGCAAAACAACAACAAACCAATCACCCAAACAAAAAACAGACTTTTCCAGGCTGGTTTGGTCAGTTCCTGAGTTAGGGTTTCTATTGTCACCATGAAATACCATGACCAAAAAAAAAAAAAAAAAAAAAAAAAAAAATCAGCATAGGGAAGGGTTTATTTGGCCTACACTTCAGAGGAAATCAGGACAGGAACTCAAGCTGAACAGGGACCTGGAGGCAGGAGCTGATGTAAGCAAGGGCCATGGAAGAGTGCTGCTTACTGGCTTGCTTCTCAAGGCTGTCTTGTCCTGATTTCTTATAGAACCCCTACTATCTGCTCAGGGTGGCACCTCCCACGATGAGCTGGGCTCTCCTCCATCAGTCAGTACATATCCTACAGGCTTACTGCTAGATTTTAAGGTTTTATTGATTCTTTGTGAATTTTACATCATGCATCCAAATCCCACTCATCTCCCTGTCTCTATGTATCTGCCATCTGCACGTGCAAACCCCCAAAAACAAAAATTAAAAAAAAAAAAAGACATAAAAGAACATGTCATTGTGGAAGTTATAGTATGTCACAGTGTGTCTCACGGTGTTCCCTTTTGTCTACACATCTTTACCACTAGTGTTCATTGCAATGAGTCATGGGTCTGGTTCAAGGCCTCTGATACACCATCAATACTGGATCCTCACAGGGAGTCCTCGGATATCCTGTTGTTATGGAGATACTGCAGCTTTGGGTGTGTGGGGCTGGCCCATTGGCATTCCCCAGCAGCTCATTGATGAGGTTAGGTGAGGTGGCCTACGACAGGGTCTTATGAAGGTATTTTCTCAATCGCGGCCCCCTCCTCTGACATTTTAGCTTGTTTCAGGTTGACATAAAACTAACCAGCACAGTCAGAATCCAACCCCCTTTTTGGTCCCTTTTAATTATTTACCATGAAGTGACTGGCCCTGGTCCTCAGCTATAAATTTCCATATTGAAAGCTGATGTGTCTTTGTAGGAGTCTCAACCAAAGACTTAGGCTTGGAGAGAGGTTTTGAGGAAGCAATGTTTGAGTGCGGTGAAACAACACAAAGTCATATGATGGGTGCAAGCTGACAACCTTGTAATCTGCTCACAATGGTTCCCTAGACAGCTCTCTTAGATAGCTCTTGGCTCTGTAGTCTGCTCCTGATAGCATTACTGCTCAAGATACCTCTACTTAGAGACAGCTCTCTCATGCTAGAAAAATAATCTAAAATCTCTCTGGATAACTCACGAATTTTCCCACCAAAGTCAGAAAAGCTGCTATAAAAAATTCTTGGATTTTCTAGGAAAAAAAAAATTCTAAAAGAGCTGTGTTAGCTCTCTAAGTAATTCTTGGGATTTCTGACCAAGGTCAAAATTCCTGTTAGAAAAAATTCTGAAAGAGCTATGATAAATTCTAAAAGAGCCATGCTTGCTCTTCATGGATTTTCAGACCAAAACCAGAAATCCTGTTAGATTTCTGTTAGATTCTTTTAAATTCTAAAAGAGCTGTGTTTTCTCTCCCGAGGTCTCTAAACAGCTCAGCTCTCTCTAGAAAAGATTTTAAAAAATAGAACTGCTATAACTCACTGCTAGTTCATCTCCTGCAGACCAGAAGCCCAGTCTTTTAATTCCGTATCAGTTCAGTCACTTACTTCAGGTTCCCTCTTGAGCAGCCCATGAATCAGCATTCCATGACTGCAGCATCTTGACTCTTAGTAAAAGAACAGCAAGCACTTTTTTTTTCATCAGAGATCTGCCTGCCTTTGTTAAGCAGATAAGGTAACTGGTATTGTTAAGACAATAAGGTAACTGGGTGGGACTTCACCCTGAAATTATCATTCCTACAATACCTGGACCTAAATTTCATCTATCCTGGGCTAAGCTTGAACTCAGGAATATGTCTGCCTTTGTAAGCACAAACAAAAAACTTAGGTGGGTAGGATTTTGCTATTACAAGCTAGCTCATAGCGCAGCTCCCTCTGTTCTTTTAGATCTATAAAGCTCCTTATGAAATTCATATTCCATCCTTATATTTTTGCATAGTTGGATAATTATGTATTTTTGAACTCATGTTTTAGCGTTCTTTCCCACAGCCTTAAGGGCTGTCCTGAAAGTCTCAGTGTTTACCACTTTTTGCTCAGGACATGAATATACCCTAGACTCCTGGACTCCCTGTTTCTAATTATCATGGAATCATTAACATTGGCAGAGAGAACATTCTCTGATAACCTTGTCAGGGAGAATATTTTCCAAAGGAGGGACATGAAGTAAATAAAGATATATTTTATACATACCCTTACATCCACAGCAACTATCCATACTCCTGGAAACCCACACCCTGCTGGCTTTGTTCCAGGGGCTGGAACCATGTCACACTGTCCCTTACATGGCCAAGCAAGACTTGGCAAGTCTCTCTCCTTCACTCCATTTAGTTTCTACCTAAGGCCTGCTTTGTCTATTTTTCTACTACTGAGCTCTGATTTCCTTTTACAGACACTATTCCTACTTCTAGTATGTAAACATGGTCACTGCTAGTGACTGCTTTGTGACATTTTCTCCCCATCTTTGAAGAAAAGGCATGATTCCTCTGAGAATCAATGTAGTATTTACAGGACTTTTTGCTTGAGAAAAGCTCTCCAAGACCTGCTCTGATGTGTCTCTTGGTAACTGAGAGTCCAGTCAGGCTGATAATGAAGACAAATAACACAACTCTGTGTGTGTGTGTGTTTATGTCAGTGAGTATATTCTTTTCTTTAATTGTTTTTATTTGTATTTTGATATGATGGTTTGTTTGGATGTATGAGTGGTGGTGTTGAGATAAGACCTTTGTCTGTAGCCCAGGTTAGCCTTGAATTCCTAATCCCTCCTGCTTCAGCTTCTCCAGGTCTGGAATGCACTTGGCAGCTGAAATAGATTTCTTCTTAAATGGAAGGGTAATTCGTTTCTTAAATAAAGGTCATTATTTCTCACTTGTTCTGGAAATAGCTTTAAAAGTAAATGATCGGGTAGACTACAGTATAAAACGGTGTTTTTCAAAGAGAAAACAGTTTTTATTCTTCATCTATTTTTAATATTTGATATGGAATTATTTCACAATTTAATGGTGACTTGTTGGAATGTTAGCTGTCTTCACATCTTCTTGCTTAGTGTTTGTCTCCTAGTTTCATGTAGCATAGTAAAGCATTCCCAAAGCCAGGATGAAGTGTGTTTTCCATGTTAGATGCACAGAAGTTTGCAGCATTTCATTTCTGAGTTTGTTTGGCTCGGGAAAGGTTTCCACAGCATAGATTCTACTCAGTTGTTGGCATGCATTTGTAAGGCAGAGAAACAATTCAACTCAACTGGGATTTGAGGATTTGTTGAAATTGCATATGATACCTTATTAGAGATTAAAAAAAAATACATAAGAAGAATCTTACTTATTCTTAGTTGTATGAAAATCTGTTCACTTGCTGTCGGGTGTTCCCGTGTTCTAGGGTGTTCCTGTTAATGCTCTTTATCCCTGAGTCATTACTTTTGCTCTCAGCTGTCCCAGATTGAATGAACAATTACTGAGACACCCTGTTAGCAAGTGGCCTTGTTTAAGCATGTGGAGGCTTGGAAATCCACCTATGTCGTTTTTGAACCGTTCATGGAGCCCTTTATTGAATCGTGACCTGAATCTTTTGATATCCAGCTGGATCTTTGAAACACAGAAATAGAAGCTCTAACCATCCATTATCAAAACCAGGTTAAGATTACTACTGCTCTGTGTCCCAGATACAGTGAGGGTCCCAGAGGACTTAGGAAAGATTTGATGAAGTCTCTGATCTGTATGGTAAAACTATGTCATAAAGCAGATATCCTGTTCTAAACAATCATTTCACCCTATGGATACTACTTTGAATAATGAGGACTCTAAATGTAGCTGGAAACGATTAGAGAGTCAAGAAATTCTAATCCAAATGAT
Source organism: Mastomys natalensis (assembly GCA_021653895.1). NCBI lineage: Eukaryota > Metazoa > Chordata > Mammalia > Rodentia > Muridae > Mastomys > Mastomys natalensis. The sequence continues at coordinate 817,184 of JAJTUV010000064.1, forward strand.
TACTATAGGTGGTGGTATATGTGTACTGTGATTTCTTAAGCCTCATTTGTTTCATTTATAATGTTACGAAGTAGGAATAGCTTTCATGGTAGATCTGAGCTCAAATGAAGTAATAGAAAGGAATTAAATTCAAAAGATGATTTTTTTTGTTTGCTTATGGAAAGTTGGAGATCTTACAGGGATTTCTTCATGTCAAAGAAAGTTTTGGAAGACATTTTTTAATATTAGCTGCTTTAAAATTTTAAATATTCCTTCTAGGAAATCATTGTCTAAATGTCTGCTGGTATTAATAACAATGCTAAGACAATGGTAATGTTAATGTTGCAACCAGGTAATGTGATGTCAGAATTCACAGTGCTGTGGCGATGATAAATAGGGGAAGAGACCAATGCACACATCAGCAAGGCCATGGCAGATCGGTGCATATGCTCCTTAACCACTTTTATAATGTGTTTTGGGTCTCAGATATTCCCACCCTGGGCTACAGGAAGATGTCTCTTTTCCTGGCAATAGTAATTTGTGACCAAACCTGCTTCCTAACTGTTGTAAGGCCTACCATATGAGGACAATTATTCCTAAGCCGAGATTGTTGTCTTTGGCAATAGTGCTTTGGCATTGAGGTGCATAATCCTCATCTATATTTACGGGCTGATTTATTGTCTGTGGGAGTGGTATGCATTATTGCCCACAGCACCGTCTTCAGAATTGGAGTCCTGCCATTTAGTGTTGTGGCTCCTTTATGACAGAGCTATGTTGTGATTCCCATTCTTCTGGTTGAGGGAAACTGTGAGGTGGTTTAGTGTCAACTACTGAGCCCTCTCTTGCATGTTTTAACCATTCAAACTGGTCTGAAGCTACATTTGTAAAAGATAATAGCCTCTTTTGCTGTTGATGGCGAAGCTTTATATAAAACAAGGCCACTATGCCAATTTGCTCGTTTCCAGTTCATATCTTTTCCTAGATATGTGACCCTCCCTTCAGCAACTGTTTCCCCTTACATCAGTCAGTGCACATAGATCTCAAAATAGTGGGTAGTTTGAAAATATAGGTAAGGTGGTATCTCCCTTTAGGCTCATATGGGGACAACTGGCCCTTCAGCTCTCCTAAGGGAGACTGCTTCTCTCTAAAAACTAAATCAGAGAGGTCACAGACCTAGGACTGCAGTGAGATCAGATGGTGGGCTGAGATGCTGTATTAAGCAGGTGTACTGAACTGGATATGGAAAAGTTAACTGTGAGTTTCCTAGTCTCATTTTCCTGTCAAGCTCCTGAAAGCTAGTAGCTAGGTTCATGTTGACTAACTAGAAAATCAATTTTACTGGCATTTATGTTTTCCCCAAAAGAGGAAGGTGGCTGGTCACAGATTTCTCTACAGTGAAGTCTTTGGTGCTCCACCTCCGCCTGTGAACTAAGAACGAGGACTTCTGTGTGTTGTTCTAATGCCTTTGTCTTCAGTGGGAATGCTTTAGGATCACCAGGCATTGGAGGAAAACATGGGATGCAGAAGTAATCTCTAGGTGCATGGATACATGCTTGTCTGTGGGAAGGTGCTAGACCTCCTGGAACTGGAGTTATAGGCAATGGTGAGCTGCTGTGTAGAAGTGAATCCAGGTCCTCTGTAAGAGCAGGCAGTGCTCTCAACTACTGAGCCGTCGCTGGCTACAAAAAGTTTTTTTAAAATTCCCATTTCTAAATGATTGGCCATTAAGAAAGACAAGACCACCATGTCCTGTTAATATGAACGAAAACCTAATTGTGTGTTGGCAGTTGGTACCCATGGAAAGGGAAGTTCTAAACTGAGAAGTACCCTGAATGCCAAGCTGCCTATGCACGAATCCTGTTCAAGTTTTTCTTGTATCCAGATCAGTCCTGCATTCTCCTATTGGTCATTCTTTGATAGTGTCTCAAACATTTACTTCCATTACACAAGGGCCCATAAACTTTTTATATCAAAGGCCACATAATAAAAGTATTAGGTTTTGTAAGCCATATAATCTACAGTCCACACCTACCACTATAACAACAACAACAAATCAGCCTGGGACATTATAGTAACAACAGGCAGGATATGTCCTAACAACCTCAACTTCAAAAGCAGAAATTAGGAAGCAGGCATAGTACCACACAGCGGTAATCCTAGCACTAGGGAAGCTGAGGCAGGAGAATTACTAGTCTGAGGTCTAGATGTAGGTACATACTGAGTTGAGGTCAGCCTAGGCTTGGAGTGGATTGTAAGTGGACTGCAATATTGCCGACACATGGTTCAGTCTATCAAATAGAATATTGGATCTGTCAGGACAAGTATGTCATTGTATTGTGCCATGACAGCAGAATGTAGGAAATACTTAATAAGTATTGTTTGAATAATTTAAGAATCCACAGAATTCATTGAAAGTTTGGAGTCCTTATATATTTGTTTACTAATACATAATACACACACATATAAACACACACACACACACACTCACACAAAAGGCTATACTTTGTTCTATGAGAACTTTGCAATGTACCCAATTTATGAGCTAAGGGATGCAAGTTATACTATTTACGATTGTCTCCTAAACCAAGTGACTATTCTTGAGGAAGGAAGGACTCATACAATTTATAACATAAACTGGCAAACAAAAATCTGTAGAAAACTGTTGAACCAGTGCTAACATCTAAGATCTCAAGCTAATCTGTTAGGATTTTTGTCTTTCTGATTATCAGATATTTAAGTTGCTCACACAGCTGTTATTTTGTAGCCTTGTTTTATGTCGCAGAGTAGAACTCTCAAAACCGTTAAGTTTCACGGTCTATTGAGTTGGACTCTTAAAACTATCACTGTTCCTGTCTTACAGTAAGCCAATGATGGACTTGCTCGTGTTCCTCTGTGCACAGTATCACTTAAATCCATCAAGTCACACGATCGATTTGCTGTCTGCTGAAGAGAACCTCATCAAATTTAAGCCAAACACACCAATAGGAATGCTGGAGGTAGAGAAGGTAATTTTAAAGCCAAAATCTCTGGATAAGAAAAAGCCTACACCTATAATCCCAGAGGTAAGGATTCGACCACAGATTTTGATGTTCTCATGTTTGAAATACTCAGTTAAATTTTTAGTCAATGTTTATTGTTCATAAAAAGTGAAGTAAGAACTACATTTCTGGTCTGGCTTCATGGAATATGGCAATAATGTTTTCCTAAACCACTTGATTTGTCATCAACTGGTTATTGGAGGAACAATTTAGATATCAAGTTCTCTAAAAATGAGTGGATTGACTACATTGGGATCTGATAATAACCCATATGCTATATATAAAAAGTTCTATATGTAAGCTATATTTTAAATTTTAATATCATATTTGAATTCTGTCTATTTACTATGTCACTAATTTTATATACACCTAGATCACAGTTTATTATCTTATATAGTAGTTCATTTTTCTTTTATAAATAATTATGTATGCATATTAAATGTTCAGAGGCCAGGGGAAGACATAGAATGTCCTTCTTTATCTGACTTACTCCTTTGAGGTAGGATCTTTTCCTGAAGCTGGAGCTATTGTTTTTCAGCTGTTCTGGCGGCAATCACTAGGTCTCCTCTTGTCTCTCGTCCCCACAATACTAGGATGTAGGCATTTGTGAAACTATGCCTGACTTGTTACATAGACCATGGTCGTATAGCAGGCACTCTTAACCACTGAGCCATCTACTCACATCCTTACCTTTTGAATGCATTATCCAGGACCTTTGAACAACAACGACGCTGATTTATTCAGATGACATCCTTACCATTATTTATTTATTTACTGGATCTAACCAAGGCCCTCATACTTGCTAGATAAACATTCTACCAGCGAGCTGATATCCATAACACTTAATTTCTTTTCTCTTAAAATTACTCTCATGAAGTTATTGCTAAAAGAATACAGGCATAGAAGTTTATGGCTTCAGAAGTATTGGTAGTTCACTGCCATTTGACTGAATACATACATTCTTGCAATGTCTTCATACTGTTTATAAGTATTTAATAAAAATGTTGACAGGGATTTAATGATAAACATTGCCTTTAAAATTTGATTGGATGTTAAATATTAGACAGTGGTCTGTCTTCTGCCTAGGTATGAATTTATCTGCTGTATGCACATGCTATTGATGAACCATATTGGAGCAATATTATTTATGTGGCAAATATATTGTCAATCTTATGAGCCCCTCAGCATCCTCAGTTACAGGATTTTGTACTTTAAGAATGAATGTCACTGAGGATCTGAAGGCTGTATATTTCACTCAGTGTAGCTGCCAATTGCAGAGTTCCATTTTTAATGGGGTTTAATCCAGTTATATCAAAATAGGGAAACACTTGAAAGAGTGCAAATAATTTTGAAATTATTAGTATTAGGTCTAATTAAGGGTGATTTTTCTATTCTTTACCATTAGAGTTAACTGGAATGTTAATAGAACAAACAATAAACATCAATGACAATATTGATGTGCCTTACTGATAACTGCCCACGTGCAAGGCATGATGCTCCACTCTTAGCATGGTTGATCCCATTGATTATAAGGATGGTATTTTTGAAATGCCTTTTTTTTATTGCAGTTATTGACAGGCTATTAAAAGACAAACATTCTTTAAATGAAGGACAACATAACATAGATATTATTATTGTATATATTTGATAATTTAAAATTTAAGACACAGTATAAAAATAGTAATAATACCATAACATATGAGCCTTTGTTTTGTTGACTTCAAATCTGCTTAATAGTTTACTTTCGGGAATTTTAGCCAAAGAGGTGGTGGTGATGTACACTTTTAAATCCAGCACTTGGGAGGCAGAGACAGGTGGATCTCTGCGCTTAAGGCCAGGCTGGTCTATAGAGGAAATTCCAGGACAGCTAGGGCTACACACAGACATCTTGTCTCACCCCTGCCACAAAGTTAAAATAAATAATTAAATAAAGAAACAAATACTTAATAGAGTTTGAATTTATTTTTTTTTAAAAAAAAATACAGAGTAAGCTAGTCTTTGTTCACAACTGTCTGGTGCATAGCAGGCTGTAACAGGATGGTCAAAGTCCACAGACCTACTTGACTGTAGATTTAGTTCAGGTTCATCCAGGACAACTTAATTACACTCTGAATCAAAATGAACATTAGAAAGGGGACTATTGATGTATAAGAATAAAACCATACGTTTAATCCCCAGGACCGTTAAAAAAAGTCAAAACACCTAATTTTTGTTACCTTAGAATTTCTTTTAAAATTAGGTTATAGCATTAATGACAAAAAGAATTTCATACCAGAAAAAGAAAATAGAAAGAACTGTTTGCTGAAAGAATATAAGACCTTGAGTAATACCTAAGACTGGGTAGCATTGCACAGAGTTTGTTTTGATTAATGACCTGGGGTTGAGGTGTAACTCTGGTTTTTAATTCGTATGTCACAGAATTGAGAGTCAGTTGTTCTAGATATCCTTCTAGATGCCACTGTGGAAATTTTATTTTGGTAAATAAATTATGTTACAACTGCGTATCATAATTTACATTTCAGAAAACTGTGAGAGTAGTGATCAACTTTAAGAAAACACAGAAGACCATAGTGAGAGTCAGTCCCCACGCACCGCTTCAGGACCTTGCTCCCATTATATGCAGTAAATGTGAGTTTGATCCGTCGCATACAGTGTTGTTGAAGGATTACCAGGCTCAGGAGCCCCTCGACTTGACAAAATCTCTTAATGACTTGGGACTAAGAGAGTTATATGCTATGGATATCAGTAGAGGTAAGTGGACTCTCCCCCCTCAGTGTGTGTGTGTGTGTGTGTGTGTTATGCATTCATTCATGCAGATAAGTGCTCCCAACTACATAATGCCATGGATTTAATAGATCAATCATATAGATAGAAATAAATACATCATATTGGGGATAGTAAGAAAAAAATTGAATTGAAATAAGTAAATCCAGCCAAGTGTACAATTTAACCTGATAGAAGTTATTGCAATGGAAAGAAAAGTCTCAGAGTGTTTAGCTGTTACCATATTTTATATTTTCTTTGGTAGTTTTGCACTTTTTTATTCCTCTTTGTTTTTTATCATGGGGTCTCATCAAGATCCTTAGCTTGGGCTTGAACTTCTGAGCTCAAGAAGTCCCCCCATCTCAGCTGAGTTCAGTAGTTTCAGATGACAGACTTGTGCCACCTTGTCCAGGTTGGTTTTTTGTGTTGTTGTTGTTTTTTTTTTTTTTTTTTTTTTTTGATGGAATTTAACTTAATTTCTTGTGCCTTTTGGGTTTAAACAAAGTTAGTATTTATATGCAAGCCTGTTACTGTTCTAGTGAAGCAGTAGTTAGTATATGAAGACTCCATATAATTTTGTACAAGGCTTTGCTATCACTCGTTTGAAGATTTTTTTTTTTTGCCAAATTCCTTTCTGAAGTCAACATAGGTCAGCATGCAAAGTAAGCCTGTATATAAAATGAATCAGCAATACTTCCAGAAATTTTCCATATTGCAGAGTTTTTATTCATACAAAGAGGAGATGTCTTAAAATGTGGAGATATCAAATGAGATTGATTTATTTTGGTGCCCCATAGTCTAGTTAAGTTTAGATATTCAGTGTGAATCTCTTTCATTGGGGATTTAAGGGTTTTATGGAATAGACAGTTAATGCACACCACAGAGAAAATTTCAGACATTATTCTGACGTCGTGGTATAGGGTAATCCACAGACTACTGTTTTGACTCGGTGATATTTAATAGTTAACGGACTTCAATCGTCACGGTCATTTATCCTGTTTTACTCCCTCTTGCTGTAGCCCCCCCTGTTACTGCCTTCAGTAAGTCATCTTTCCAAGGTAAGATATAAGAATCAGAAGAATCTGTAAATTATAACACAAAATTGGGAAGATTAAAATTGAGATCTTAATCTTATTTTTTTTTTTTTAACATTACTAACACATGCATTCTGTAAGAGATTTTTAACTTAGAAAAATCTTGGGGTTTTATTTCCTTTAAAAAATGAAAGGTTCTACCTTCTTTGATTTCTGTCTCAAATTTTACTAATTTTATTTCAATAGAATACTGATAAATGATGCCATTCTAGACCTGGGAGTAGATCCACAATTCTACCACTCGGGGAGACAAGGCAAAAGAATTCCACATTCAAGGGTGACATGAGCTACATAGGAGAAAAAAAAAATCCCAAATGCAAAACAGTCAAAAATAATACATGCTAAAAGTGTGGGAAATTGGGTTTGTTACTCATATAAGAAAAAAATATGGTTTGGTAGGAGTGTGCTTGGCTCCTAGTGTGAATGAATACTTTGGCAATGCCGTGGAAGAGACTGACCGTCTTCTCAGTGAGCAGCAACTGGGAGAGGTGGCACCTGCAGTTTTATCACAGTTTCCCCCCACTATTTAGATTTTCTCTGAATTTTGTAATGACATAAAAATTTTATATTACAATGATTAGGTTTAAAAGCTTATAAAGGAATTTAATACTGTATGTAAAAAAATCTTTCACATGAAATTTCTGAAAGGAAATACATAAAATGCTTAACAGTGATGATCTTTGGTTGGGCTGGGAGCAAGTTTTCATATTTCTTTATATTTAGAGAGTTTATAATGAATATATATTACTTTCATAGGGAAATTTGATAAAAAGCTATTCAATAATAGAATCTGAGAATCTTTCCCTTCCATTAAGAAAAGGATAGGCCCAGGGCACTGATTTGTATAAAGGTAGCTTTATTCACCTAATGTAATTGTCATCTCAGAGACCTACTGCTGAATAAGCTCATCCTGTCTAGTTCTTTGTGTCTGGCTGGGAAGTTGTCACAAAACGCCTTCAACTCAGCTGTTCTGGCTCAAACTCTTCTCTAAACTGTCTTATTTAATCTGGCTTCTTTCAGCTTCTCACTGAATTGCTCTGCTTGGTCTCAAACTAACTCTGGCAGTCTGTTCTAATCTGGCTCCTTCTCATTCTCTGGCTTGAACGGTCTCTGCTGACCTATATCCAACTGCACTAACTTAGGAATGAACTCAACTCCACTGCACTGCCTCCTGTGCTGACTGGCTGAACTGAATTCAACTGAGTGAACAGAACTGACTCACTCTCTCTGCCTATACTGCTCTTAAATAGCTTCTCTTTCTTGTCTGTTCTCATGAGTTGGGTGTATCCTACCTCTGACTCATTCTGTCAAATCTTTCTCTGACTTGTCACTTTGTCCCTCAATTAGACATCACTTTCAACAATAGCTGTTTCCTTCTACAAACTAACCTTACATACATTGTTTGGGATTAAAGCTATGTCTATATTCCTGCCAAAACAACCATGTTGCTGGATTAAAATTCCTCTACAGATTTGTATGTTTGTTACTGCCATATGTAAAAGCCAATATTTGTTAAGTACATATTGCATGTTGCCAGATTCTTCTGATTAAGCCCATAGAAGCAAGTATATGTTGATTAATTTTCAGTGTCTATCACAGGCTAGCATAATCAAAGGAGTTAAAAAATTCCTATCATCTTAAAATATACCCTGGCAGAGAATCAGAAAATAGAGTTTTGTTTTGTTTTGTTTTTTTAAATTCTGAGGCTACATTGACTGTTAAGCCAAGGTGTCAAGCTTCTAGAGAAAATAGTTTTATATGTCTGGATTCTACTTCTAGAATGATATTCAAGAAATGGGAGCAAATGTCTTCGCTTTTTTCCAGAAAAATGCTTGTAGTTGGCTTGCTCCTAACCACATTCCATAATCTTCTTAGGCTCAACTTTAAGGTGTTTATAATCCTTTGATGTCTAATGTCTGTTCTGGCCTTACCTTAATGGTGTATTTCAGAGACTTAAATGCATGACCAGAACATGCAGGGACTAGAGTTGTGGGGTCAAGAGAGCTCATTTTACAGTGTTAGAGTCCAGCAGGTCTATCCAAACCATACATGTTTTTACCCCTTGATATGGTGGGATGTCATCAGAAGCCTTTAGACTTTGTGTTCTGAGACTTTATCTTCTAGAATCAGGAAGCTACAGTGCTTGAGCTGATTTCCTTAACGAAGGCAAGTTTTCACTTGTCTTAGTGTTTAACTCTGAACCTTAGCGAGATGCACACATGATTTTAATTGAAGAGGACTGATGTAGTGTGGAAGGTGATCAGGTATAGGAAAGCATTGTTTGACATATTCTGGTGACACTTACTGAATGGATCTATGAGGTCACAAGTTATTCAAATCTCAGGTCACTTGATTACTTATATGTGAATGGAATGCTGATTTTTTTTTTTTTTTTTTGGTAACTAACATGTGCCAGTCATGGGAAATAGCTCAGAATGAAGCTTTTGTTTCTTCTTTCACAGAGGTGTTCTCAGAAATAAAGCATATAAAAAACTTTTAGTCTTCAAGCCCTGTGCCCTCATTGTTCCTTGTCCACCTTAGGAAGGCCCTTGTGCAGTGTGTACTGCCTATTTAATGTTTTGAGTTATTGAAGTGTTGATATGTGAAAGACAGTTTTCTTTTAGAATGTTACTATGACAGAGTGCACTAATATGTGTTTTGACATTAAGTATCTGCCCTGCTTTTCTTACTGTGGCTGTGATAAAACACCATGACCAAAAGCAACTTGAGAAGGAAAAGTTTTATTTGGCTTATACATCCTGATCACAGTCTATCATTAAGGGAGACAAAGGCAGGAACTCAAGGAAAGGAGGAACTTTGGAGACAAATTGAAGGAGAGGCCATTGCTTCCTTAGCCTGCTTTCTCACACAACCTGAGATCACCTACCCTGGGGTTACCATAGCCACAGGAGACTGGACCCTCCCCCACATGAGGCTGAGCCCTTCCCCACATCAGTTAGTATTGAAGAAAATGTCCCACAGACGTGCCTACAGGCAATCTGATGGAAGGAGGTCTTTTCTCAGTGAGGTTCCCTGTTTTCAGATGATTGTAGCTTGTGTCAAATTGACTAAAATCAAATAAAAATAACAACAACAACAAAACAACCCAAAGACAACCAAAACCCAGCCAGTACTCTCTTTTGTGTACCTACAGTGGTCTCTACATTGACATATGTTATTTATAAATAACATTTTTTAAAGCATTTAAGATTGTACATCTACTTCTAAGTCACATTTAAGTGTACTCTCAATTTTTAAAAGAACCTTTTTAACTAGTTCTTGTGAATTTTACATTATGCACCCCAATCCCACTCATCTCCCCTTCCCCTGTACCCTCCCTCCAGCTGTGCAACCCCCCCCCCAACAGAGAAAACAAAAAACTGTGGAAGCTCTAGTGTGTCACAGTGTATCCCATAATATACCCCTTTGTCCACAGTTCTTGACTTGGAAATGTTTATTAATAAAATGACTCGTTGGTCTGGTATGAGGCCTCTGGCTTCTCCTACACTATAAATACTGGATCCTCACTGGACTCCTTTCTGATATCCTGTTGTTGCCCTGTGTCATGGGGATCCTGTAGTTTTGGACCTGTAGGACCGGCCCCTTCATGTACTTCAGTAGTCCATCTATGGGGTAGATGTTGGGGTGGGCCCATTCAAAGACCTGGATCTGGGCCTGAAATGTGAGCTCATCATCCTGTCAGCTCCCCAGCTCTCATGCCCTCGCCAGCAGCTCCTACTATCAGGGCCAGCTCTACCCTGCTGCCTAGGTTAGGTTCAGAGCCCATTCTTCTGAGTGTTGCAGCCAGTGAGGGACATGGCCAGTTCTGCCACCCTCATGACCCTGGGCCAGCTTTCCTGCCTGTCATAGATTGCAAGAGATGAGGAAGAGTAGGAAGGTGTCTCTCCCTTGTCTGTACCACCACCCAACAGACAAGAGACAAGACTGGCTCTCCTGTTCTTCCCATTCTCATGCTACTGGGGCTAGCTCGTCTACAACCCCCACATCAGGGGCCAGCTCTACTGTGCTGCCCAGGCTAGGTACAGGGCCTGGTCTTCCAAGTGCTGCAGTAGGTGAGGAGCCAGCTTTGTCTCTGATGACCTGAGGCCATCTCTCCTGCCTACCATTGGTCACAAGGGTAGGGGAGCATTTCTCCCTCGCCCATGTCACTGCAATAGAGACAGCAAGACAACTGAGAGGACCAGCACTCCCACACTTATGGCCTTGAGGCAGGTTCGCCTACACCCCTGCCCCTCTCCTACCAAGGTCATCTCTCTTGTGCTGCCCAGGTGTCTCTCAATTTTTTATGTGAAGTGCTTTGTTTCCACGATCATTTGCATAAATTCTGTTTCTTTATGGAAAAATATTTTCACAGTTTAATCCTTGTCTTTCCTTTTCTGAATTTATAATTTTTTTTTTTTGTTTTTTTTTAATGAAGACACAAGGTCCTTTGTCTCGTGGTCCATCCAGTAGTTTGTTTCTTTCAGGATTGATCCCATGCACCCTGTGGGTATAACTCCACCTACTTATTTATTCTTGTCAACTGAGTATAAATCTAGAGACTTGACAGGTTTGGATGAGAAAATGTGTAGAAAGAATGCTTCATAGGAGCCAGATAATGTTTGTCTGGAGTCCCAGCTCCTCGGGGGGTGAAGGAGGAGGGATTGCAGAAGCCCAGAGCTGTAAGGCCACCCATCAGGAGATCCCTGCTCCAGGAAAACAAAACACCTTTCATAAGTAGCAGTTTGTACTTCCACTTACAGACACTTTAATAGCATCATCAGCATCTGCCGTGCGCATCTTAACAAGGAACTGAAACAGAGTGCTAGTCTTAGGCAGTCTTCCTTTCAGCTACTAGCTCTTGTTTAAATCTCGTGTATATAAATGTGTGGGGCAGTGTGGGATTCCTGGATAGGAGTGTGTGTGCTGTGAAGTATGTGTAGCAGACAGGGTAATCGCAGATATTGGTCATTGTATTCTACCTTGTTTGAGACAGTGTCTCTTAATGTGCCTTCCAGCCAGAGGGCTTATGCTCTCTATATAGCTTATGCCCGTGCCTGATCCCCATATACATTAAATCATCTCGAGAGTGTTTGTGATACCCAATACCTTGTAAGTGCTTTGCTAAATGGTCATTATCATGAGTTTCCATCAGAAATGATGGCAAGGAAAAAAAAATCTGCATGTATTCAGTACAGATCAGATTTTTCTTGGAGCCTTTTCCACGTGGAGTTTGTTTAGATCCACGGGAGCAGAGAGAGTGGCAGCTGTAATTATGACGGCTCATGTTTTTTGAGAGTGAAATGCTTTATGGTTGTTTAGCTCTGCCAAAATTATAGCTGAAATAAACAAAAGGGTAAGCTGTGTGGGAGAAGCGTCACGTGTCACTGGGAAGAAGCCTTCTTACTTTGCATTTGAAATGCTGGTAATTACACAGTGCCTAAAAATTGAGCTGACTGTCTAGCTGTGCCTCCTGGCCCTGGCTGTGTGTCTTAGCATCCTTAAGCTTCACTTCGTCACATCTTAAGTGGTAACTGTGTTTGCTTGTTGCTCTGAGAATTGGGTAAGGTATACAGTGCCTTGCACTGTGGCCATAATGGTTGATGGTCATCACCAGAAAATCTTTTAAAAGGGAGGTTAGAAAAGAAACACTGGAAATGAACGTTTCACCCATGAACAAAAAGTAAATTGTTTTTCATGTTTTTTCAGAGTCCTGCCAAATATCACACAACCCGGACATTGTGAAGGAGAAAGAAAACAAAGGGATTTTCAGCTTTTTTCAACGCAGTAAGAAAAAGCGAGAGCAAGTAGGCATTTCCATGCAGCATTTTAAGATTCTTAACAAGTATTCTTAGAGTGGTTTTTTTTTTTTTTATTTTGACCATAAACCGGTATTGCCTCTTGATTTTCTGTTAGACTGCCAGCGCTCCTGCGACCCCACTAGTGAGCAAGCACCGTCCGTCTTTTACGAGGTCCAACACCATTTCCAAACCCTACATTTCCAACACACTGCCCTCGGATGCACCCAAGAAGAGGCGTGCCCCGCTGCCACCCATGCCCACATCCCAGGGCACTGCTCAAGGCCAGGAAAGGCGTGCTTCTTGTGTGGAGAGATCCACCAGTGTAGATGACACTGATAAGGTATCCTGAGTTTGCTTTGTTTTGGAGGTTCATCTGGGGAGGAAGAAACAGTTATCAATATGTACTCAGGAGCCCTGGAGAGATGGCTCAGAGGTTAAGAGCACTGACTGCTCTTCCAGAGGTCCTGAGTTTAATTCTCAGCAATCACATGGTGGCCTAAACCATCAATAATGAGATCTGATGCCCTCTTCTGGTGTGTCTGAAGAGAGTGACAGTGTACTCAGATACATAAAAGAAATAAATCTTTAAGAAAAAAAATATGTACTTAGTAGAATAGTTACTGACAAGGGTGATAGAAAATGATCATGAATTCTTCTGCTCTGTCTTGAGTAGACATCAGTATTAGGAAGCTTCCATCTTCAGGCTAACACAGGATATATGAATTTTGTCTTGCTTTACTTCATCCCAGCCATTGGATTCATGTATGAGTAATTAAATGCATGTTTTCAGCATATACATTTTAAACAACTGCATAGGTTGGTATGTTTCATTCTTGGGTTTCTAACCTCTGGCATCTTTTGAGATTGTCCAGGGAAAATCCTGCTATTTACTTGATCTGTCAATGCCATGTTTGTAAAAACAAACTTTTTAATAGAATGTGTTGCTGTTTTACTCATGTTGTCCATCCAGAGGAGATGTTCTATGTAAACCATTATCTTACTTTACAAAAAAAAAAAAAAAAAAAAAAAAGAACATTTATTTTAGTGGGCATGAGTGTGGGTGGCATGGTGGCATGTGGAGGTTAAAGAACCATGCATGTATGTTCTGTCTCTCAAGCAAGCCAGCAGGTCAGTTCCAGAGATTGAAACCAAGTCATCAGGCTTGGAGGAATGCCCCTGCCCCTGTACCAGCTAAGCCACCACACCAGACCTTCTCAGCTTAAAATAAAAATATTTAATACTAAAGTTTCCCTTAATATACCTTTTTGTGAGGATCCATCTGTCTGAAAATATCTACACATTCCTTGCTTTATTTAGGCAGGGCATAAGTAAGATTTTTGGTAAATGTGATTGAACATAACATGTTTATAAAGGTAGGTGAGATAGTTTGGATGACATTGAAAGTAAAATGTATTTTGAGATATTTATACATTGAGTGGGGTCCTTTTGGAAGTGAAAGGATTTTATTACCCCTCTAGATGGTTAGCAACTCACATAGAGAAATGAATCTTGAAAAGCTATTTTTTCTTATTTAAGTTAATGCTGTGCCATTAAAAAAAAAAATCTCATCTTACAAAACAAAGGGCTGATTTCTTTTTCCACTGAGAGAATCGTTTGCTAAAAAACTTCCAAGGTATCCATCCACTCCGTAGGTGGGTGACGCCTCACAGAAAAGGCAGTCTTTGTGTTCAGTCATAAATGTGTGTGGGAGTGCAATAGTTGGGTGGAAAACTCGGTTCAGATTCCAGAATGCCAAGGATACAGCATGCTTGGGCCTGAGTAAGAACCAGACAGAAATGAAGCAGGGAAGACAGGGCAAACCTGGTCTCATAGACCTCCTATTTTGTGTATGGCCCCCCTATACTTCTTCATATGAACAGTAGCCTTTCGAAACTATTTTCTACTTTAGTTACCTTAAAGCCGAACTGTAGGAATGTAAATGACACTCTTACATAGCTACCAGCTGTTCTTGTCTTTGGATAGAAGTTACCTCTGTTCCAACTGTCCTCAGTCAAGCTGTTCAGTAGCTTTCTGTGTGCTTCAATTCCCAAGGACCCTACATCATCTTTCTACTGTCTGCCTCTTGGAAGTCTGATCCACACCACCAGCGACCTCATGGAAAGCTGGTTCTTTTGATTCCCACCCTCTATTCCGTGACCACTTGGTGCCCTGCATTAAGTGATTTTTTTTTTAAATATTGCCTTTGGCAAATTACACATCTTCATGCAATTTTCTGATTATTTTTGTCTTTTGATCTGGACATCTGGGTAGTTCTTTGATGTATTGTTCAACAGGAGCCAGAATTATTTGTTTTTCCCTAGAGAAGCTGAAGGACCATGTTTTGTTTATTCATTACCAAAATCCTTAATGATTAAGCTGGGGTTATGTTTGTCTGCATGTGTCCACTCATGTACGCTACTCGGGAACAGATGCCTTCCTAGGCATCTCCACATGTTTAGACGCAGGGCCAGACTTTATGTGATTAGATACCCTGCATTTTTAACTCTTCCTTCATCTTGAGAGTCTTCTTATAACTAACAAATTTTCTGTTTCTTTTTTTCTCTTATTCCTTCCCTCCTTCCCTCCTTCCCTCCCTCTCTCCCTCCTTCCTTTCCTCCCCCTCCCTTCCTGCCTGCTTCCTTCCCTGCCCCCTCTCTCCCCCTCTTCTCCCTCCCTCCCCCCTCTTTCTTTCTTTCTACCTATACTACTACTTTCTCTTTTACCCATTCTCTTTACTGAACTGAGCATATCTGAATCTATATTCTTAAAGTCCATTTATTATACTTATTAAGAAAGGACATCTGTTCTTCAGCTTAGTTTGGTTTAGATTTTTGAATTTGTAAATGGGTCTTAACTGTAGTGATTTGAATAATACTCCTCCAAGAGTTGTCTTCAGGCCCTAATGTAACAAGGGTGCAGATCCAAAGACTTAACAGCCCCTTGTGTGAGTATTTTATTTATGGACCCCTGGTTCCTCACCTGTCCCCATTGTTCCTGCTTGGAGACTCACCCCTGTGATTTCAGAAGAAAGTCCTGTGCAGCCCCGGGCCTAGCTGGCTGTTCTGCTGTACGAGAATATTGGAAGCCACCAGGGAATGCAGCGGGCAAAAGAGTCCTTTAAAGAGAGCATGTCTTTCCACATGTTTCAATTTCAGATTTCTGGCCTTTAGAACCCTGTTTCAAGCCATTGTGACTTTAATAACATTCCTAGGCAACTACCATGTCCATTTTGTAATTCTAATCTTAATATTCTTGCTGTTAAATTTGAATCCTTGAATACTTACATTGTATGAAAATTGGGAGATCTATCATGCAACTCTTTTTTTTTTTTTTAACCAAACTATATTCAACAGTTCATAGTTGTCTTGGTGTTCATCTGTTTTATTCTTTTGACTTCTATTAGAGACCAAGCCTCCATTTAGTCTCATCCACAGTGTCTCCCCTTCCTTCTGCTCCAGTCATTTCCCAAAGAAATCTGGAGTAAAGACAGAAGAACAGCTTAAAGTACCTCCATACTGCTCTCTGTAGCCAGCTGACACATTTATGGTCCTTATTTAACAGTTCCCTGGTCAGAAACTGCACTGGCGATCCTATATTTTGGGTCCCAAGGTTTTCTGTTGACATTATAATTTTCCTTATAAACTGCTATACCTCATCAATTTCAGGAATCTTTCCAATTCTAAACAGGAAGTTTAGTTATTGTTGCTCAAGTGAAGTCTTACTTCTCCTCTCTCAGAAAAGAAAGATGGTACCTCTGTCTTCTGCTCTCCTACTTGTATAGGGTTCATTCCTCCCCTCTGAACTATCTAATGAAGAATGTGCTAAAGAGAATAATCATTACTCTGAGTTTGTCTTGTGTGTGTTAATTTCTGTGCACCTGTAGTCAGTATATGTATATACTGTTAACTCTTGAACTGATACTGTTTATATTTAAATATTCATGAAGTTCATCAGAACATACCTGTTGATGAATGAATGTTACTTATTTCTGTTGCTATTTTGTTTACCCTTTTAAATAAAAACATTAATTATAATTAAGCATTATGTATCACCTTGAACAATTTAGTTGCGGTTTTTAGCAAACTTTACTTTTTTAGTCACTGAAAGTAATAACAATGAAATATGAAAACATAATGAAAAGAAAAATATCTATGACGCAAGCTGCTATTGCTTGTGATGCAACTTAGACCACAAGGGTGCGCTGTTTAACAGTACAGCATTCTAATCTTTCCAATTTTATCCTGAAAGCAGTACTTCCCAAATCACCTTTCTTTATTAGTACACCATTTTATCTATTGTAATACTCAATAAGGCTCTAACTATAGTCTATTTTACCCTTCATTGAATGAATTATAGGCTGTTTGTAAGTTCTAAATAAATAATAATAATAATAATAATAAAAGAAAATGTTGAAATGGTTTTATTATGTTATAAATTTCTTATTTTGTTTGGTAAAGAGAGAAAAATAAACTATAAAGATTAAGTGTTAGTAATACATAAAAATTATTTATGATGAACAACGTATTCATTTTAACCTTTGGTTCATTTTGGTCCCCTTTTAAGTAGTCACTGGTCTTGTGATCTACTGTAGGCAATGCTTACTTTAAATGTACCTGTTTTTGAAAAGAAAAAAAGTATTGACCATGTCTCTTCCACTTTTGGCTTGTCTGTATTTGATAACTTGCTTCATTAGTCTAGAGTATTTCTCAATATTGGCAAATTGAGATATTTGGATAGTGGCTTTGGAGCAGACACTGGAATTGTTCACATAGCTGGCTGTTGACTTCCAGGCTGATTTTGACAGTTGCTGTATGTGCTTTTCCTGAAAGTGGTCCATCAAAGGTCCCAGTTAACAGACCTATGTGGGATTTCTGCATCTAACATTCCATCGAGAGAATAAGTTTCACCGAAGCTCCGTTGCAGTGTGTGCTAAACTTTTATTTTTCACGGCTCTAAATTTTTTCTGTACACTTCGGCATGATTTTCAGCCCCAGGCCATTTTCTCTGGAAAGGTTAAAGTATTATATTCTGTGAAAATGTTCAATTCAAAATGGATTTCCAATTGGAAATTTTCTAGCAATTTTCCCTAAAACTTTTTGAACATGTTGTCAAACAGGCTTTTTCTAGTGATTTGACACGTCATTTGTGCTACAAGGCATATGGTTTTCAGCCTTTTTTGTTATATATAGGAACAGTGACAGTGTATTCTTCTATGAAATGCATGTAACCATATGCAGTAAGATTGTCAACAAAATGACACTGACAATTTTGGGTTTAAGACAAAGTATAGAAATGTGTATAGAAATCCTATACCCATTTGCTGTCTGTTGTCTAGCGAAACCAAATCAGTAGGCGAGGATGGCCTTGTCTCTATCAGTTAGCCTGGTAAGTTTATTTGTGTTTCAAGTAGAGGTAGAAAAGTTTAAAAGAAATTGTAGGAAATCTGGACCCATAGAATTCACAGAACCTTTGGAGAATTTTTGACTCGCATATTTGGTGTAGCTTTACTGCTTAGAGTCCTAAGCATACAACAGTAAATAACTTTCCGCAGCCACTGGTATGGTGTTTAACCTCACTGGGGTAGGTTTGTGGCTAGAAGCACAATAAAGGGATAATCTCTACTGAGGATTTCATTTGGTCTCAGTTTGTGTGCTGCCACAGTCAACATTCAAATATTGAGAAACTGAGACTTCTTGCCATCTAATATTATGCAAGTGAAACTTAATACCCAGAGTATTCATTTTTCAATGGCTGACTCAATTTTTTAGGAATGCTTCGCATGCCTCTTTTACACAGTTTCATCTTTTTTTCCTTCATAGTTTGGTTTAAAAGCAGATGATATACCCATCAAGCAAGTAAACATCTGTTTTTTATTTTGCTTGGTGAGTTTTTAAAGTCTGGGTTATCATGTAACACACTTTATTTTCTCTTCTGCTCTCCTCTTGTATTTATTGTATGGAAAGTGGACCCCACACAAGAGTCCACAGTTGCCTAGGAACTATGGTTACCATGGCAGTTGCAGCTTGATATATAAGTACATCTGGCCCTACTTCCAAAGCTGTGAGTGGATTAATGCATCTGAAAAAAATCTACCAGTACAATGTAATCTTTAATCTTTGCCTTGCATAATGCACAGCATTTCTTTGTAACTTTTCTAAGGTTTATTTATGAGTCACAACCACTAAAAGTAAAGCAGCAGTGCCTGCCTATGTATTTAGTTTTCATATTCCAGGCCAAGTTCTACAAAGAGCACTCCATTAATCTACTACACACAAGCCCTCTGTCGGTACTTTCAGTCCTGCTGCAAACAAAGTAAAGGGACCTGCTAATTATGTTTTAACCTTAAAGAAGGATAATCAAAGAACAAGAGCTTAACCATTTGTAGATTGAATACACGTTTCTCTTTCTTGTCTATCAGTAAGCAAAAAGCTTCACACTAAGGTCACAGCAGAACACTGAAGTCAGAAGTCCAAGGCTTACATAGCCTCTGGCCTACTTTGGTGTTGCATGCTGCATGAGTAGATGCCCCCTTCTCTAGTCAGCAGCATGCATTAACAGAAGCCAAGTCAGAGGAAGCATAGCCTTGGGTGTAAGTGTATAGGGAAGGCACATGGATAAAGCTTGCTTGACGGCTTTGACTTCCTGTCTGGACTGAACTGAAACGCCCCCTCCCCCCAATCCTCCGATTATTACTTTGGTTGATTCTTGCCGTTGGCATGGGTTCTAAGCTCAGCTAATCTGTAAGGTGCTCTCCTCACCGGTCCCTAGAAACATGTCAGTCCAGTTTGTTAGGATAAGAGGGAACCATGAGAATCACCATCTCTTCTCATTTACTTTGGATCCTAGGCTCTACTTTCTTCTTGTTCATAGAAGATGTACTGCCAAGCTCATTTCTCATCTTTGGGCTTAAAATGTTAAAGCCAAGATTGTCACTAATACGCCTTGATTATAGAAATATATTTCAATGAATGAAGAGTGGGTGGGACTGAGGTAAACACTGAATTGTCTCGAGAAGAAGAATGCATGGATCTGTCAGAGGCATAGCATAGGCTTTAAAAACTTGTCTTATTTTTTTTCTTCGCACAAATAATGGCTGGGGTGGATGTAAACGGGGAGCTGCTAAACCTCCATGTGTCTTGTGTCGTCTCAGGCTCTCCCAGATATTCTGTATGTTTTATACTCTCTGCTGTTTTCTTTGCATCAACTTCCCATGCAAAATGAACTTCTCCGTTGCTGTTCTTTTCCTCTGAGGAATAAAATTCTGTAACTAAAATTCCCAGAATCTTTTAGTTCTTATATTGCAAAACTATATAAGTCTGGCTTCTACCTGATAAAAGCGCTCTGAAGTGTGGAGTTTTGAAACGTGGTAACCAGGTCACCATGGCTACTCCTATTGAAAGATTCCTAAGACCCAAAGGATGATAGTAACACTGAAGACTTCATACCTGGTATCTTTTTCTCTGCACTTACTGTAATACAAGCACCTTGTGTTGCTACAAAGAAATGGAAGGCTTAGAGTGTGAGAAAAATGCGTTCATTTACCGAGCTTATTAACTAGAGGATGTAAATGTCACTGTTAACTAATGATGAATTTTGTACGAGATAACGTTTGATACAAATCTTGTGACCAACACAGCCACTTGGAATTCCCTGGAGGGCCTTAACTTTAATTAGGAACAAAAAGTCACCAGCTAATGGTGTTGATGCCACGTGGAACACCTGCTAGATGATCCAACTCTAATCTTACTGACTTCTACCATAGTACTTATTTCAGAAGAATGATAGGAGTGGTGTTAAAATTGGCAGAGGAGATGACTGCTCACATAGTGTAGCGTGAAGAGCTGCAGGCCCTGTACCTGATGTCTCCTGTCTCCTGCTCAGCACAGCTGTCTGCTACTGATAGGTCATTTCTGTTTCCCCATTCCTTCACTTGGAAATGATAATCTGAGTCACTCTTGACAAAGGTAAGACTTTCCATGCTATCAAGGAGGACTTTTAATATGGGCTTAACTAGATAATAAGAAAATAGAGTCTATAAGCCATAAAGTTTTAGGTTCTTCCCTTTTCCAGAGAAGAGACTAGTATACAGCAGAGATTCAGGTCTTTGGAAAAAGCTTTTCCATATATTTTACCCAGAAATAGCTTATTTCTCAACTGCTTCAATGACAAACAAGTGGCATGTATGTTTCCATCCCATGTAAAGCCAGTTCTCTTTGCATGTGTTTATATAGCTAAAAATTACACATAAAACATGTGTATAAGATAGATAAACAGCAAAACCTCAAAAGGATGACTAGTACTTTTTAGGATATACAACAACTGTTATTTTTTTTATTTATTTCTTCTCATTTTAAGCTTTGCTTATGTTCTACATGCAGTTATATTGATTTTGTTATGGGAAAAAAATTGCTTACAGAGCTTACCTACTTTGCACATTCAAAATCTCATGTTTTTATATTAAATTAATTAAAATTATATTCAAAATAATAACATTTAAAACCAACTTGTGTGTTTTAAGTTCTAAAATTAATTTAGGGAGACCTTCCATCAAGAGTTAAAACTTAACCTTCAGTCATATATGAAGTTGGGACATATGTATGGTATATTTGCATAAACTTAATGTCAATCATAAGATACTTAATAGATTTTATGCTGTTGAAAAGGTTAGCTGAGCATGTTAATCTTTCCTTGAAGAAGAAAGTAAATTTTAAGATTAAAGATCATTTCAAGTGGTTAAGTCCCCCTGAACCCATCACTCCCCAAACGTGAAAATATTCTTATAAGCAGATGAAATCCAAGATCTCCTGATAGAACATTTAGCAACATCATTGGAGTCGGGCTGCACTGTTCCTTTTCTTTAGGACATTTCCCCCCTGTATTTCTGGTTCATGAGGGATTTACTGATTTTACTATCCTTGTTATGGAGCACCTGTGATTAATCTGTAAGCTACTAACATCTCTAGTGTCAACCCTTAACACTGCTGGGACGCATTGCTTAATTCTCCCTTCTTCTGTCAGACTTCATGTCTTCTGAGTAAGTGACTGATAATGTGTGCATGGGTTCAGACAGTCTATCTGCCATGGGCTGCTGTCTGACCTTACCATGTTCTTTCACCACCATGTTCTAATTTTCTTGTAATATTTCCTGTTTCACAGGTCATAAAGTTTGGGGGGGGGCATTTTCCTGTTTCCGGTGTGGGAGTTACTAACAGTGGCCAGCCTTATCAGTGGCTTTAACTAGAGCAAAGAATCGAGTAGCTAATGATTAGCCAAGGCCCATTCTCCTAGGGAGTTAGAAACCTGGCTTTCTTTCTTTTCATTTTGCAAACCCTTCAGACTGATTTAATCTTAGCCTTTCTTTTAAAAGTCCTGTCATAATTTGACTGAAGGAAATGAATTTGAATACCAAAACTAAAGAGTTTTAGTAAGCAGGTCATTCTTTTTTTTTTTTTTTAATTGAAATTTTTTTTACATTTCAGATGTTCTCTCCTTACCCCATTTCCCCTGCTCCCTCCCAGGAACTCACTATCCCTTCCCCCCTCCTCCTGCCTCCACATTGGTGTACCCCCACCCACCCTCCCCAGTACCTCACCTCCCCACCCTCGAGTATCCCCCCCAACGAGGTCCAGCCTTCATGGGACCAAGGATCTCTTCTCCCACTTATATATAGCTCCCTTGCATATATAGCTGGAGCCATGGGTCCCTCCCGAAGCGCTCCCAGGCTGGTGGTTTAGACCCTGGGGTAAGCAGTTCATTCTAACGAGGCAGGAAATTGTTCAAATGTCTGTGCTAGGGTACACATGTATCTACTCATTGCTAATAAGCAGTTCATTCTAACGAGACAGGAAATTGTTAAATGTCTGGGCTAGGGTACACATGTATCTACTCAATGCCAGGACATAACAGACCAGTGTTAAACCTTAGGTATTACTGGAGTCTTTCATGGTGTGCTGAAGTGACCTAACAGTGGGGATTTTCAGGCAGTGCCTGGCATATGCAGTAACCCAAGCTCAAGTGCAGAACATAAAGCACGGTTGGGTTTTATTGCTAATTCTAAGACAGGTTCCAGTAGGACTCTATTTCCACTCTTTCCAAAGAGATGATTTAGATGTCCCCATTTCATATCGGTACCCCTCTCTCTCACCTCAGTACTTATTATTTTCTTATTTACAAAATAACATTCACATCCTAAAAATAGACAACTGTTGTAGTAGTGCCAGCTGGTGTCTATGTAGCATGTATGGAGTGCTAGGCATTCATTACTCAGTTGTACATGCATGATGTCATTTGGGTAACCCAGTCCCTTTCTGACATAGATGCTTTTCATGGATAATGTGCCTATTTTTCCATTTCATGAGAAGGCTGAAGTTCCCAAGACAATAAACGACATGTTTCCTGGCTGAATCTCTTATACTGACTCCAGATCTCATTTGTTACTAAATATCACAGTATTCCATCTTCCAAATGGATTGAGAACACTCGGTAGGCCTCTCTCCAGTTAGACAAGTTCACATTTAATAATACTCAACAAATTGGCTGGTCCCTTTAGAAGCTCATTGTGTGCATTTCCTAAGATACTGTAGGAGTTGTGCACTCTGCTTTCTAGTGTTTAGTATCTTTACTGTGTAGCCCCTCCACTCCTACATATCGCATACTCGACCTAAACATGTAAAATTTTCTTGACTACAGGTTAGATAAATACTAAAATCTTCTAATTTGCATGCCCCTGCTTTTCCTGAAGACTTTGACCAAAGGATATATTCAATAGATTAAAGACTTCTTCACAGCATAGTGGTCTAGGGTTTCACCATGTCTTATAAAGAGTAGTGCTTTAGTCCACATAAAAGATCTTCACATTTGACTCTTGTGACCTTCTTTGCTTGTATCCTAACTGACTGTAGTTCTTTCCTGAGAAAACTCTTCATGGTAACCAACCACCTTTTGTCTCCCTATTTTACAAGACAATAAAACATCAAGCTACTTTCTAAAAGACTGATGGTAATCTTTTGTCATCAACTTAACTGCTGATAACCTAAAGTCACAATTCTTATTTGTTCAAAATTCCGGCTTTTTGACATTTGCACCAATTCTTATATTTTTATCTTGTCACTAAAGTTGATAAGTTTTCATCACACTTACTGCATAGACTGTGGTTATAGTAGGCCTAGCCTGGTGACTCAGTAACAGTCACATTCTCTTCTAAAGTGTACTTTCCTAGCACCTTTGACTTTAAATTTTATCTTCAGAAATGTGCATTCCTGTCCACTTACTCTGCAGGCTAAGGGGATGGATTACACAGAAAAGGTTGTAAAACCCTTCCTTGGATGTCTATATTTTCCCATTTAAATTGTCTTCACAAATTGTACTGAGAGAGAGAGAGAGAGAAGGGGAGAGAGAGAGAGAGAGAGAGAAGAGAGAGAGAGAGAGAGAGAGAGGAGAGAGAGAGAGAAAGCAATTTATAAAAATGAAGTTCATCTCATTTGATATATTTTAAATTCTTTATTCCTAGAAATGTAAATATCATGTTTAAAAAACCACAAACTTGTTTCTAAGACCTCCAGACTGATAAATCAATCTGTGGGTATACCCCACATTTAAGAGCTCTGACTCCAACTACATACTTCTGCCTGAGAACATTCATGCCATTGACTGCATGTATCAGGTGAAAGAACAGACCTGTCAGTGAGTGTTAACGTGTACAGCACAGAGGTGGAGAAGGTTATTATTCATTTCATGAAAGCAATCAGAACTCTTGAAGCAGGGAACTAGGAGGCAAATCAGAGTTTCTGTTGCTTCCTGGGTGTCTGCATTTACATATTGAGCACTTACTGTAGTCTCACTGATGACGAGGCTAGTGGAGTGGCATGCCACTAGGACTTCATCAAAGGAATTCAAGAAACTACATCTAATGCTGTCATCCTTAGGGTTAAATATTTTATCTTTAGAATTTGAGGCTTACTTTTTCCTATATTATGTGGTGTGTTTATCACCATCAAATTGTAGGTGAGTTTCCATCATTTACTTATGTTCATTTGTTTTCTTTATCCAACTGTTAATTTTTCTTTCCAATTGTCATGTGACACAGTTTAGGTCATAAAGCATTTTGAAACAGGAGAGCCATAACCCTTTAACATACACCCATGGATATGCATTGTTAGATCAGTAGTTATGAAGAGAGAGGGGAGAGAGAGAGAGAGAGAGAGAGAGAGAGAGAGAGAGAGAGAGAGAGAGAGAGAGAAAGAGACTGACTGAGCTGTCTTCGTCTGCACTCAAGCGCGCGCCCGCCTTGAACAGCCTGGTGACTGCTCCAGCTCTGCCTCCTGACCAGCATATAGAGAAAGTCTGCCTGCCAAACCTCCCCTTAGCTGACAGAAGGAAATTTTGTTACTTTCATAAGATATTAAATGGAAGTTTGAGACACAAGAGAAATCAGTAGTCATTAGTGGGTTTTGGGGTGAAGTAGCTTAAGATGGTGTGCACCTTAATGAGAAAGTCCGTATTTATTGATGTGCTAAGAAAAGTCTAGAGAAATCGATGTCAGTTTAGAATGGTTTAAGATTGAGAGTAGAAACCATCCAGGTACTGGAAGTTAAAGGAAGAGCTGACAGACTAGAGCAGTGTGGATGGAGAGGGCAGATGAGGGAAGACTGGAGGATGGCTTCCTCTTTGCTGAGACTTGTGGGGACCAGGAGGAAGACGGTGCTTTGGTGAAGAAGAAAAAGCAGTGGTTATCTACAGCTCAGGTTTAGTCATGCTAACACTAAGTATCCTTAAATATTTAGTGGAGATAGAAGAGGGGTCTGAGAGGGAGAAATGAGTTTGGGATCCATTATTATGTAAGGAATACTTAAAATCAGGAGAGCGGTGAGCTTTCCCAGAGAGAATATAGACACTAACATGAATTATACACTGTGGGAGAGAGTCTCACTGATGTTCATCAGGAGATGAGCAGTAACGGATGGCAAAATGGAGTAGCTGGAGTGTGGGACTATGGAGAGGAAGGAGTATTGCTCACAGGAGTAAGGAGAAGTTTGAATAGCTGAGGTCACCTAGGCTTAGTGCTTTACAGCTCAAATCATGGAGCCTATTAAGTGACTATTACATATTTATGGTCAAGTTTGGTAAAGTATTAATGAATCAGAGGTTTTGAAAAACTTAGCTAGCAGGACTCCAGTACAAAATAAGAGATTCAGACTGTATGTACAACTCTTGTGAAGCTGTTTTCTTGTAATGGCAGAAGCAGAGCTGGTAAGGGAGTTAGCTAAGAGGAAGCAACCAGCCTGCTGAGAAATGTTTGTCTTAGGTTTTGTTGACAGTCACCTGCTGTGGGGCAGCAGGGTCTGTTTGTGCACTGTAACCTCAAAGGACCTGCCTCTGAGTGTGTGTGTGTGTGTGTGTGTGTGTGTGTGTGTGTGTGTGTATACATACGCACATGTATGTATGCATGTGTATATATGTGAAAGTGTATATAATATATATTATATATTATGATATGTTGCAAGTTGCCTTCTGACCTTCACATGTGCAAGGTCACACGCAACTATGTGTGGGGCAGGCACAAATACACACGCATGTACATACACACACCTATGCACACTAATAAATGTAAAAAAAATTAAAGCATTGACTTAGCTATGTTTTTCATATGAATAATATGCATGAAAAATGTAAAAAAAACTACATGTGACATGGAAAATGGGAAGGAGAGCATAAGGAAGGGTGAAGGGGAAATGTATGTGTATGTATGTGCATGTGTGTTTGTATGTATGTGTGTGTTATTTATAAAACTTCAATTAAATATTTTTGTGGTTTCCATAATTTTATTTGTAATTAGTAGGCAATATTAGATAAATTTATGAAATTCCTGATAAAGTGTGTTTTAGTTTATTCCCCTCCCCTATTTCTCGCTCCTGTCTCCTTCACCCTTCCTTCTGCCCTCCTTCCCATTCTCCCTTCATTTCCATGTCACGTGTAGAGTTTTTAAATTTTATTTTGTATTTTCATACTGAAAAACATAAATTGGATGAGCTCTTTAAATTTCGCTTTTTGTTTATATGTGTGTGTGTTTGCACACACGCGTGCATGCATGTGTATGTATATGCATGCTTGAGTGCCTGTCTCATATACAGATGTGTGCTGCCCTGCACTTGAGGAGGTCAGAAGGCAACTTTGCAAATGTTAGTTGCAGGGAGCCAGCCCCAGCTATTCTTCTTTCTTGGTTCCTCTTGAGGCAGCGGCAGAGGCAAGACTTGGTCTTGTGAGATGTTTAGAGTTGCTGATTAATAATAAAATGTTTACCTATCTTAAGTCTAAGTCACTTTGCTACTGTAGCTGACCTGCCTGACTTCTTTTGAGGTCAGAAACTGAAGTCTCTGATGTTTAGCACTTCATAGTAAACCAGCACTGGGGTTAAATAAGGGATTAATTGCTAGAATCTTTTCTCTCTTGTCCAGTTGCCTCTTGCTTGTCAGGCTAAGGGAAAGTTTGGAGCAATAAACTTCTATTGAACCAGGAGAGAAGAGTCGCTATTGAAGAAGGAAAACTTATACACAAGCAAATATGGATAAACACATAAATTCATATACAAATTCATGCTTACACATTCATACATCTCTATTCAAACCAGTTGGGCTCAGCTTACACACTTACAACTACATAATTAAACACACACATATCCAGTTAGATATGTATATGGAGCTAAAAATCAAGCCCCAGTGCAGAAAGAAGTCACTCATTCTAGCTGAAAATGAGCGTCAATCTTTATTGCATAGAGAAAGAAAAGGCTTCTACCCTTTTATTGCTAAATGACTTAAAGCCAAGTCTATAAGAAGAAAGTTTTGCTCTCTTTAGTAAGACTTAGCCTGTCTTGCTATTAAGAAAATACCTGTTCTGTCCCATAAGGAGAAGCCTGCCTGCTCCTTCTGCTCTCTCTGCAGCTTCCTTTTTCCTCTTGCCCTCTGCATTCTGCACATTGCTCTCTTAGTTTTTTATGTTACCTATAGTTTCTAAGTTATTCTATTCTGCAGTCTCCTTCTAATCTTGCTCTCTCCTCCTACTCTGATGTAACAGTGCCCTTGCTCTCAATGCTATGTTCTCAATGCTACTTCCCCCAACCCTATGCCCACCAATGTAATCTTTCTTAGTCCTTTGTACCTTTTCTAGGAGAATAGGTCACATGGTTTTTTCCAAGCACCCCCCCCTCAGAAAAGTTCACTTGAAGTTCAAACATAAATTCAAATCATAAATTAAGTTTACAGCAGAGAATGCTTACATGCATATCCATTAAAAGTTATCTGGCTAAACATTCATCATCTGTCACTAGCTCTACAGGTTCATGGAGAATTAAAAACCATGTAAGTTGTCATTGAAGTTTTATATAGATAAACCCAGTCAGTATTGTATCTTCTGTCCTTGCACCTATCCTCAGTTCCCTTTTTATCACCTTTGTTGCTTTACAGACTCTTGGAATGTGTTCTAAGTTGTAGATACTTGCTTGCTATCTCAGAAGCAATTAACTCATGACACTGAAGCCTGGCAGAATTCTCAATGCAGTTTTGAAATCAGAAAGGACTCAGTAGCAGTCCTATTATAAAAGAGCTCAGTCATTACTAATATAATTTTTGGAATTCTTATAGAATCATCATTAAGAATTAAGAAATCATCTATTTGTCTATATAGCATCATTACAAGACACCATGTCTTCGTTGTTCTGAGATCTGCTCAGAAGGGTGGGCTAATACCTGATGATTATTATACATATTTAATAATAACAGGAAAAGCATATTAATAGCAGGAATCTTACTTAAAATGAAATCTCCTCGGCCTAGCCCAAAGAAGCAATTCTGTCATTAACTTCAAAAGTCCATATGGAATCATCTCAAGAAGATCATGTGCTAGTTTTTAGCTTTTTTTTTTTTTTTAATGGCTCCAGGCAGCTAGTCTCTTTCCTTCCATCATAAAGATCCCAGGAATCTATCAAGTCTTCAGGCTTGTCAAGTAAAAGCCCTTACCAATTCAGCCATCTTTTGACCCTAAGTCAGAGAGGGAGGAGGGGGAGAATATGGTGCGTGCATGTGCATGCTGGCATGCTTGGGGAGGCTAGGGGTTATTGTTAGGCATCTTCCTCTATTGCACTCCACCTTAATTTTTTTTGATACAGGGTCTCCCAGTGAATCTTGAGCTTGCCAGTTGGTTTGATGGGATGCCCAGTGATGCACTTGTTTCCACTGCCTACCCGTACATGGCTTTATAGATGTAGGATACCTTGTGTGGGTTAAGGAATTCAAACTTAAATACCACATGCTTGTAGAGCAACCACCACCCTTTGATCATCTCCCTAGCCCCTTCCATATTGTCCTTTGCATCCAGTAATTTCTCCAGAGTTTTTGTCATATGTTAACTTTCAATTGTGTCACTTCAAAGTTTTGTACACTGTTGCTTGTTTTTTGTGTGTCAACCCCAACCTAGGCCCATTTTTTTATTTGTTTGTTTATGTATCCGTTCTTTAATCTACCATCTATACATGACATGCTTCATAAATATTTTGAATGAATGGCTGTTGTGCTCTGTTTTGGTCTTTGACATGTTTGCAACAGAGGTCAGGGCCATCTTGAAGTTTGTGGTTGATTGCTCAATGTAGAATTGTTTTGCCATTTTGTTTTCTACAGAGTTCCCTTGAAGCATTCATGGTGAGGACAGGGTCACTGCAGCTCAGTAGCACATTGGTAGGAACTTCATCTCTGAAGAGAATGAAGCGAAAAGCACCTGCCCCACCTTCGAAAACTCCTCTGGCTCAGACGGATGAAAGGAACTCTGCAGCTGCTCACGGTATTCTCCCAGGAGCAGTACAGTGACTTGGGCTTTGTGTGTTAGTGCAGCCAGTAAAAACAGTGGGAGTCATGACTTGTCTATTTCTTTTAGACAGCTCTCCCAATATACCTTGGCTGGTCTAGAACTCCTTAATCAGACCAGGCTGGCCTCAGATCCAGAGATGTGCTTCTGACCCTGATGCTGGGATTTAATGCATTTAATGCATGAACTTGGAGATATTTTCTATCTATCTATCTGTGTGTATCTATCTATCTATCTATCTATCTATCTATCTTTATCTTTCTTTCTTTCTATCTATCTATCTATCTATCTATCTATCTATCTATCTATCTATCTATCGGCACTAAAATAGTCTGATTATTCTCACTCAACTGCTTTTGAAAAATCTGCAACAAAAAATGATAAAACATACAGCTTGATTATTGTAATGGGCACATGAACAGTATATAGATTTATTCAGAAAGCTATCACCATTCCATGATTGACTACATAGGAATGGGGATGGAGATAGAACTTACTCATTTCACAACTGGACTGTAAAGTGCCCTAGTAAGTTTAATCTCATTCTTCCTGGATTAAGTAAAAGCAGAAAATTCCACAGGAGTTGTTTCTCTTATGAGTGTGACTTTTATCAGTTGTCTTGCATCTTTCAGGCCTACCTTTGGAAGATGGAATTGCTCCAAACAGCATTTTGGAAGCAAGCTCTACGGAGGGAATGTCCAGCCCAGGTATGACCCCTTCACCCCACACAGAAATTGCGAAGGAAAGAAATGTTTTTACAGTAGAGAAACTAATCTAATTGGAGTGCTCTTTGTACACGTTTGTACTATGAAACAAATCCTCCCCCTCCCAATTCCACCCTCCACTACCAAAGAAAGACAATAGGATAAGAAACTGGCAGAAATCACAATTTCAGTTCTGCCGTTGGACCCCAAGTGCTTTCTCTATTTAGTCTCTTGTTTTTCCTTATGTGCTCTCTAGTGAGCAGTTAGCAGCCTCCTCCTAGGCAATGACACACTCACTGTGGGATGATTTCTTGATATGTTTCAAAGACTTAAGCACAGTCTCTTTCTGCAACTGCTTCAGTTATGAATTCAGCGTTCATGTGTTCCTCCTCTTTACAAGGAATTTCACTCGCGTGTACTTTCTACTACATGGCTCTCATTGCGGATTCTCCCAGGAAGTGAAGTTAAAAACAATCGAACATTTTGATCTGATTTTAATTATTTCAATAGTAATTACTTAGAAGATTTTGTAAGAATAAGTCTGAGCAGAGTGTTAGTAGTACAAATCCATAATTGCAGCAGTTGGGAGGTTGAGGCCAACCTGCCTTAAGAAGGAAAAAAATTATTAAAAATGTCATACTCTTAGTACATTAGCATGCAGATAATTTGTAAGTGTGAATGCTGGCCAGGTATGAGTACCTGGATTATACCATTTATGTTCACAGGTTTAGGAGCAGCTTACCTTATTCTTGACTCTCATGTGGTACTTAGAATTTTGGGACTTTAAGTTGTAAAAGAATTTCCTGTTTATAATTAAAATATTGTTATTACATAAGTAGTAATTTTTTTTTTCCTTAGAGCAGTCTCTACAGTTCATTCCAACTCATCTACCACCACCTCATTCCACACAGGGAACTTAACCAAGATAATGTTGTCAACATAACATGCATACAGGAATTAGAAGGTTTTGAAGTTTCAGAAAAACGGGAATGCTACTCAGACTTTGGCCTGTATCTGCTTCTTGCTACCTTTTCAGGGCTTGGTATATGTGAGCTAGCAGCACTGGTCTCACCACATCTGGATGTGTGCTTGCTTTGTTTTAACTTTCTTCTCTGAGTACCATTTCTACAGACTCTACTTCTTTGGCAGAGGGCTCCCTTGGCCCCGGGTTCCTAAGCCAGGAGCAGTGCGCTGTGCCCAAGCCGACGGATGAGATCTCTGAGGGTCCTGGAACTCCAGAGGCAGCTGTAGCATCCTTGACCTGTAGGTGCATAGGCTGGAACTGGTTGGGGCTTTGTATAAGCCATTGAGTATCGGTCAGATTTCTCATTATACCCTGTAAAATGCTTCATAAGTAAATATGCGTGCGATTCCCTCTTTCCCTTGAAGTTTAATCCAGGTTTGAAATGTGCTGTTTTCCTGAACCATCTAAACAAGCAGGACAGAGTAGAGAGAAGCCACTGGGCGGCTCTGGGGACCACTTCTGCTTGTTTTTGGCTTTCTACCATCCTCAAGGGCTGCTTGATCTTTGTTATTCTCAATGAATATGTAAGCGAATATTTACATTGAGAATATTTACATGTATTCTCTACTGAACTCTACCCAGTTGCTGTGTGTGGCTTATTTTCTCTAACATATTCTCAGATGCTTTTCCTCTTTTAAAAGTAGAATTATTTTGTTATAAGATAGCACAATATTATAAATATACGTTACTCAGATCTTCTCATAAATTTACTCATTTTTAAACACTTAAAAAAAAGCCTTTTATTCTTTCAACCTAGTCACCTAAAATTAGAATACTGTCTCATGCTCCTTGTAATAATACAAAATTGTTTGAGGACTTTGGCAAACAGTTTGATGAGGATTTTGGGATGGGTAGAGAGGTTAACCTCAGGCCTTTGTGCTAAGGGAGAGATCTAAACATGTGCTATAGCCTAGCCTTTCGCAGGGTATTTAAAGATGAAATGTACACATATGTACTTCCTATATAACTCAAGAAGTTTTTCCCATGGGTATTTTTTCAAGAAAAATGAAAGCTGGAGTACACACAGATTGTATAGATTCCCTCATGGTCATTGCCTGCAATGAGGAAAATACTCAAAGGTTTCTAAACTGTAAAACAGAATTAAAGGTGTAAGCCATCCACCCATCATAGTGCAGCACTGCCTAGAAAGAGAAGCATGTTTAGGACTAACTTAATAGAATTGTATTTACCAGAGGCATAGTGTCTGTCAAGCAGTTTTTCCATTTTGATGATAATATGGAAAAACATGATATGTGAAAAGACATACTCAAATGTTAAATTTGATAGCTTTGTAATCAAAGGCAGGAAACAGACATTTTCTCTGAAATATTAGTTTCTGCGGGGCAGTGAGCTCATGTGTGGGGGCAGGTGTGGGTCCCGTTGCGCAGAGTTGTGGGTCCCTGGTTTCTTCTGCCAGGGCGGCTCAGGGAGGTGCGGCTCTGGGGAGCAGAAGCACAAGAATCTGACTGAGTTCCCTCAGTGCTGGGCAGATGCTACAGGGCTCTGCCCGGGTGAGGAGATCTCACTCAGTCTGAGGTCCTGAGGGAGCAGGGCTTTTGAGTGGGGTCTCCGAGCAGAGGCAGCTGACCCGGAGGCCAGTGGTCTCCATCTTTGGGCCCCAGACACCGCTGAGAGCCTGGAAGAACAGAGTCTGGGGGTGTATGCGCTGGACCAGCCTGAGAGGAACAAGGGGGAGGGAAGCCCTGACAGGGCCCCACGGGTAGAGACTCCTTGTTACTGGGATTCGCTTGGCTAGCTCGGCAAGCTTGCTTGAATTGGCAGCCTCTGCTGTGGGACGTGGGGACGTAGAGAAGTCTTCCAGCTGGAGAGTAAACAGTGGCTCAGTAGTCAAAGGCCTTCTCCACGGTTCTCCATGGCAGGGCCCCAGAGACACAAGGAAGTCCATGGTTTTAAAGGGTTTATTGTCATGGAGGAAAGTAGATGAATCTGACTGCACCCCCCCATGAAACTCTGGGCAGACTTGAGTTAAATAGGGAGGGAGGAGGGAGGAGGGTCTGAGAAGGAATTCTTAATTGGCTACGCCCTCTGGCCTTCAGGTAACTCATTAGTATGTAAATCTCTTGAGGCCCTGAGGCCTGTAGTCACACCCTCTACCTGTGCTAGTTGTCACAAACCTCTCTTTGGGAGGGGCTGTACGGGCATTGCCCTATGTGACTGAAGGCAAAATGGAGGTCTTGGCCATGGTCAGGAGCCTGGAGTCTGGGAGTGAGGCCGAACACCTGCCGTTTTCCCTTTAGGGTCCCGGGTTCGAGGCCTGTGCTCGACCAGGAACCAAGCTATCCTTTCATGGTCCCACAAGTTTCATTTCTTTTTCATGTGTTTCAATTTTATTTAAATTCTAATTCCTTAACATTTTTTTTTTTTTTTGAGTAACCAAATTTTTATGAAGGAAATAGTCAACAGTACTACTAGCACTTCTTTTCTCTTTCTTTTTTCTTTCTTCCTTTTCCTCCTCTGCGTTCCCTATCCTCCCTTTCCCCCTCCACTTCTCCCTCTCCCCCTCCTTCCCCCTCCTCCCTCCCCCTCCCCTCCCCTCTCCTCTCTCCTCCTCCTCCTCCTCCTCCTCCTCCTCCTCCTCCTCCTCCTCCTCCTTCTTCTTTTTGGAGACATGACCTGTGGTGTAGCCTAGGCTGGCCCCAAATTTTCTATATAGAGCAGACTGGCCAGAAATACTTTGAGTCATACCTGACTCTGCCTTCAGAGTACTGGGATTAAAGGGGTGTACACCATGCTTGACTTACATTTTGTTTTTGTTTTATTTTGTTTTGGGGTTTTTGTTGTTTTGTTCGAAAAAGGTGTGGCTGTATTGCTTACTTTAGACTAAAAATCTTAGGAGAAATCATTCTCTTGCCTCAGTCTTCCAGGAGCCATGTTTATTTCTTTCTTCCTTCCTTGTTTTTCTTTTCATTCAGATTGATTGATTGATTGATGATTGATTGGTTGATTGATTGATTGATTGAGACAGGTTCTCTGTACAGAGGTCTAGTTGTTCTGGAACTCACTATAGACCAGGCTGGTATTGGACTCACAGAGATCTGCTTGTCTTTGCCTCCTGAGTGCTAGGATTAAAGATGTCTGCCACCATACCTGGCTCATATTATTTCTTAGAGATCAGAAGTTAGCATACTGTCCTGTCTCAAACTAAAATTAAACATCTGTTATAGTATATGCATGGTCTGACCACTGTAGCAGTGGTATATGACCTTAATGCCCTCACTCAAGGTAAAGTTAAATTTTATTCAGATGCTGTTATGTGAATGGAGATGTTTCATTTGTTTAAGCAGAAAGTGAGAATCTTGTGTATACTTTGACTTCCATAGTTAATCTTGACAAGAATTATGAGCAATTAGCTGCTAGAATGTTTCTTTCTGTATCTATCTATCTATTTTTCTATCTATCTATCTCTGTCTCTCAGTGCTAGTGTCTGCTAGTAGACAGTACAAAAACCTCATATATCATTAATTTTAATTTTAAGTTGTTAATTTGTTTAATTAACATTATTATGTGACAATAAAGTAACTAATCAAAGGTATTCATTCATAAATACAATTATGTGGGGTTTATAAGGCTAACATTCCATGAACAAAGCCCAGAGTGATAAACATGGTTCTAGAATGATGGGACTGTGAGATGGCCTGCTTCACATGCATATGTCTACTCACCATTAGAAAAACATTTCACTATTACTTTGGAACCACATTTTAAGAGTCTAGCTAGTTATGACTATAATTAGATTGCTAAGATGCTAGATTGCTTAGGATGAGCAGGACAGATTAATATTGTGTATAATTAGGATTGTGTCTGCATTTCTTTGTAGCTGGTGTAAGCTCTGATTACAGTCTTGAAGAGATAGATGAAAAGGAAGAACTGAGCGAGGCATCTAAAGAGCAGGCTGGAAGTATTTCTGTGAAGTCGCCTGACATTGCTTCAGCATCTACTGATATGATAATTACAGTGGAGAATGATCCTGATTCAGCCCACGGCATCAGTGATGGAGAGACTTCTTCAAGCTCCAAGGGAAAAGCTCAAGAAGACAGAAACACAGAGGGGCAGTAAGTAGTTTCTATGTCTCAAGTGCTGGTGGTGGCTTGTTTGAAAGACAACTGATATTTTCAGCTTAGCTATAGTTGGCCATGGTGTTTAGATTCTATCTCTCATACTATCCTTGTGACGTGTAATTGTGTTCAGGTGAAAGCCAAGTTCAAGAGTTGTAGCATCCCCATGTTAGGTAACCACATATAATTAATTTGTATGAATCAAAAATAAAATATTCTGTTTTTTCATATATTTTGTCTATTATCTGCTTGAACCAAATAAATCATTGACTTTTCACTTTGTACCAAATGCGTTTGGGCACTTTCACTACCTGGACTGTGAAACCACCCTGGAAGTTAGAAGTAAATTGAGCCACTGCATTGTTGACAATCAAGTCTGTGATGTAAGAACCACTGTCCATGTGATGCAGAAAATTTGAAATCTCTAGTCCACTAGTGCTGTGTTTGAAATGTTAAGATGAAATGCACAGGACTGTGAATAAAGATGAAAGCAAACAAGCAAAATAAGCTTTCTTCATCAGAGGTTTGCCTAATTTGCATGGGATTGTCTCCAAATTAAACTCTTCTATCACCAGGGGGAAAAAAATCAGTGAGATCAATTCACATCTTGATTTATGGAGTTGACTTTGCCAGATGCAAGTCTGAAGTATTCTATTTAATTTCCTTTTGTCTTTAAGATAAAAATAGCTCCTAATAACTAAGTAAAGACGTTCATTTAGAAGAGTGTCCATTTTATTGAGCCTCTTACATCTTCCTTTGCAGTAGGGCCAGTGTACTGAAGCTAATGTTTCATAGCAGTGTTTCTTCCTCTGTTCTGTTTTTCTTTGCTATCAAATTTCTAATATTTGGCAGAAGGTGGGTGATTATTTCAGTCCATCTGTCTGAAAAAATTACAGCCTAGTTTCTTTGATGGTGTGTTTGAATAACCTTCACATCTCACATAGAGTGTCTTGTCTTCCAGAGGGCCACATCATCCTGTTGTCTGCCATATCAGCAATGAAGACAAAGTATCTGACAGTATAAAAGACTTGAAGACACTGGGCCCAAACCAAGAGAGCGGTGAGTGTTACAAACGGTAATGGCCAGCACTGACTGTGATGAACCAAAGACTGTTCTTAAGGACTTGTTGAAGCAGCTCTTTCATGTCTTGGTTCATGTAATACCTATTTCATTTATGAGTATTATGAGAACTGTTATTCTTAGTTTTCATATCATGGACAAGTCAACCATGAAAATACTGTCTCATAACTAGTAGTGGTAGACCTAGGATTTGAACATGGACAGTACTACAGTGGTCTTTTAGCTCTTCTTGCTGCTCCTCATGATGGTCCACCTTTTGAGACTATAGAACTTGAATTTCAGATCTTAAACTTTGGTCCTCCGTGCATCTGTCTGTGACCTGAGTTCCTCTCAGTTCCCTAGTGTATGTTTTACTTCATACTCAAGTTGCCACACTCTGGATGAAACTTGCCTGCCTGATTTTCAAGCCATCCAATTGTGCAACATCACTTGCCACCATTTCTCCATTCTGATGCCCAAATTAAAGCAGTTTCTTCTTTGTTCATGATGTAACGGATTCAGTTCTGCCAGTTGGCGTAGGGTCATGATGTCCTTGAATAGCAAACTGTTTCCATCTACTTTGGCCATTCACTTTCTACCCACACCCTTCTCCTGTGTTAACTTTGTTACTTGATTACTTCAAGCCATGAACTTCAGAATTCCTGACTTTCCAGTCAAGTCATACAGTGTTGTATAAGGGAACTGAACCTATGACTTCCTGTGAAAACTTTATAGCACAGAACAAGATGCGAAGGCACACATAACATATGTGTCTTCACATACATATACATATAGAATAATGCTCAGTAGAGAAGTCAAGGAATGCATGTGATACATACATCTTAGGGGAATGAGAAAGCCTATGAATTCCTATGGTCCAGTCTATGTTAAGTGAAAATTTTAATAGCCATAGAAAACAAATACAGGGTTGTAGAGTTCGTATTTGGAAAGAAAACAGATAGTTTCAACACTATTATTGTTGATGTTGGTAGGTGTAGTGGTGATGGTTGTGGTCGTGTGTATGTTTGCCCTGCATGTACGCAGAATTCCATAGCTAATGTGGATGTGTTTATATCTGATTAATTTTTTCCAATTTTAGTAGTATTCTCTGATAGTACATTAAAATGTTCTAAAACTCTTCTTGGTTCTGTTTTTTTTTCATTATACACACTCTTATGGCAATAGTGTTGCTCTTGAAAACCATGATTTTATAACTGTTATATTTGGGAGTTATTTTACATATTTATTTTTCAGTGCTAAGGTTGATACAGGGCTTGAACACAGTGGGAGGCCTCTAACATTCATGTATATCCCAGTCTTCAAAGCTCTTCCTTACACATGGCATGAAGACACATAGCTGAATTCTCAGTACTCAGAAGGCTGTGACACTAGTCCTACTTACATAGTAAAATTATCTAAAAATCAACCAGTCACTCCCGTTTTTAATTTGATAGTCACAACAGTAAGATGTTGACACCAGGCTAGTGTTAGGTTAGTTGCAAGTATAGCTCAGAAATATTTTCTGTGATCTGATTTACTTTGTCAACATATATACCTTTACCAACATATAAGTTATTTAGAAAATAATTTCTATTATCCTTAAGATATTTTCTTTTCTTTTTCTTTTCCTCATATGCACTTATCTAAACCTTTGTTTTGTCCCATTGTAGAAGTCGATGTTAGTTTTGAATAGTGGGAAAATAGAAAGATAATGCAGTAGCTACCCTCTCCCTGTATTGGCATTCCTTGGAAATGATGCAGCCATTTATAGACATTTGATAAGCATCATCCTTAGATATGAACGAGGGTGGTCAGCTCATTCATAGCAGGATATAGGTTGTCCTCTACAGAGTCTTTGGGAATAATTATGTATTGGAGAGAAATAGTGAGTGATTGATAGGTAAACTCAAGGAAAATATGAGACCTGAAATTCAGAGTCTTAACATTAATGAATTAGAGTTGCTTATCATGGATTTATAAAAATATTCTTACACATGGTTATTTTTCCATAGAAACAGCCTATACTGTTTTCTTTGCTCAGTACTTGCCTCTGTATTATTAGGTTAAAAGTAGATTGTAGCACTCAGATTATCCAGTTATAGATAGGTGAGACACATTGAAAAATTGAAAAAAAAATATTTTAAAATATATGCTTGATGCTATTTTTTTTTCTCTCAGTAGTTCAAAATGAAATCATGGTCTGTGCCACAAGTACAGATTATGTGAAAAACAGACCGAGGAAAATGGAAACCACCATAGAAGGTGAAGCACTGAAGAAAGCTGTGGACGTGGAAGCTGATAGGTTGTCAGGCTCTCCTGCATGTAGAACGGATAATGTTAAAAGTTCGAGGGAAGATCACCTAACAGCATCACCAGGACCAGATCAAAAATTGAATCAACCAGGTGTAGAGAAGACAAAAATGCAGGATGCAGCAATTCAGGCCACCCCTGCTGGCAGCACTTTTGATGGGAATCACGAAGCCCGTAATTCATCTGACCTCAGGGTTGATGAGACGGTGCAGACTTCAGATAGCAGCACATCAACTCAGCACTCTTCTGCAAGTCTCCAAGATTCTGTAAATGCCTCAAGAGAATTCAGGAGTCAGGGCACCTCAACGTATGCACAAGATAGACTCCCTGTGAAAGAACCAGCTTGTACATATGGGAACAATGACCCTTTGTCACCTGTAGATGGAAGTGATAATTCAGCTGCTTCTTATCTGAGGAACTTTCCACTTTATAGGCAAGACTACAACCCCAAGCCAAAACCTTCGAATGAAATTACAAGAGAGTATATACCTAAAATTGGAATGACTACTTATAAAATAGTGCCTCCTAAATCCCTGGAAATGGTGAAAGACTGGGAATCAGAAACAGTGGGGAAGAAAGGTGACCAAAAAATGCTTGCTGTAGGGCAGAAGCATATGCCAGAAGCTGCCATGCAAACAGAAGCCCTTGTTACTTCTAAAAGCTCACAGCAGCCCCAGCCTGACCTTAAACCAAAGCCCAGCTCAGGAACAGAGCGTCATTTGCAAAGGACTGTGAGCTCACCAGTTGGTACCGAGATGAACCCTCCCAAACCTCCCAGAATGACTATGGACTCTGGCACCATTCCTTTTGCACCAAATTTGGAAGATATAAACAATATATTGGAGTCAAAATTTAGATCCCGAGCTTCAAATCCCCAGGCCAAACCAAGTTCATTCTTTTTGCAAATGCAAAAGAGAGCATCAGGCCATTATGTGACATCTGCAGCTGCTAAGAGTGTCCACACTGCCCCTGGGCCTACCCCTAAAGAACCAACAATCAAGGAGGTGCAGAGGGATCCACAGCCTCCTCCAGAACAGCGTCTTTCTCCTTGAGTGAAAGGACTCACTCTGTTCCACTGCCCAATATTTCAAAAGCTGATGATGATATAACTCAGAAGCCTGCTGAGACTTCTCCTCCTCCTGTAGCTCCCAAACCTGTGTCTCTTCCTGCTGAGACCTCTCTCCTCCCGTAGCTCCCAAACCTATGCTCTTCCTGCTGAGACCTCTCTTCCTTCCATAGCTCCCAAACCTGTGTCTCTTCCTGCTGAGACCTCTCCTCCTCCCGTAGCTCCCAAACCTGTGTCTCTTCCTGCTGAGACTTCTCTTCCTCCTGTAGCTCCCAAACCTGTGTCTCTTCCTGGTAGTCAGGGAGCATCACTAAACCTGAAGACCTTGAAAACATTCGGGGCTCCAAGACCATACTCCAGTTCTGGCCCCTCGCCCTTTGCTCTCGCTGTAGTGAAAAGGTCACAGTCGTTCAGTAAGGCATGCCCAGAGTCAGCCAGTGAGGGCTCCTCTGCCCAGCCTCCAGCTGCCACACAGGATGAAAAGACACATACAGTAAATAAGTCTACGGTGGGCTCCCAACATGATGATGATGATGATAAGGTAACCCTTACCTTTTCCAGTATAAATAATCAGACTCCAGAATGACTTGGTTAAAGTAGGGGACAGCCCATTTTATAGCAATACTTTGGTATATTTATGTATTGCTTAGCTCTGAATTAATGTCTTTGGAAAAAGACTGGTAATACTTAAGAATTTGAGGTTTTACTCTGAGAATTATAATACATTTAAACTCAGACCTTGTTATAATAGCATTATTATATAATTGTATCATTAGCAAATATTTTAAAGTTTCTTTACTCATACACTTATATAATTATTGAAAGTAGTGACTATTTTCCTGTGCTTTGCTAACGTTTTCTTAGCTTTTATTATGGTTTATTTTTCTCTTCCACTGTCATAGTACTATATAATAGCCAAATAAATAGCTTTAATCATTTGAAATTAATATATCAAAGATAGCAGGGGCTAAAAGTGTCCAACTGTGTGTTTTTTGTCACACATATTTAATATCAGTTACCAAACATCTCTCAGATAATTTAATTTAAAATGAAAATAGCTTTAAAATGTAGTTTTCTTAATTATCCAGTTTGTAATTTTCCATTATAAATATGCAGACTAAAATACCATCTAACCATAGTAATTTAGAAAAGGTCCCATTGACCTTAATTGGCAACTAAGGAGTTTGCTTTCTGGATTAACATAAAATAGTCAAAGGAGGCGATTAAATTCTAATCCACAAGCAATCTCTAAAAAACTACTTTGCATACTTTACTCTGCTAGTATTTAAAGAATACTTTCATATTTGTGTGAAAATTCCAGAAGCATTTTGTACCACTTTCCCAAAGATTCCTAAACTAAGAGAGCAATGACCTTGCTGCCGAGTAAATATTTTTCCATAATGTTAAGGTAATATGTGCCTTAAGGGATATTTCCTCATCGTTTGACATTTATGTTTGCTAGATTAATCTAGCATCAGGAAGTGATACTCGATACAGAGGTGAATTCTTGACTTGGGGGTAGACCCTTCGATTTCCCTGAAATGGATTCCTAAACAGTTGAGTTTAGCTTAGATAGAGTTTTGAGTCACAACCTTAGCCCTATGTAGTTCATTTAAACAGTAAAGATACATATTAGACTGTAAAAAAACATTTTTAAAGATTGCTTGATATAATGTTTCAGTTGAAATCGTTAGTAAATATTTGTTCTTAAGAGATTTAATTAAATTTTTGATTATTTAATTTGGAAGCTCTTAACATTTATTTTTAGTCTTAGGAAAAGTCAAATAAAACCTGCTGAGTTCATAGTTCTTGAAGTTTCTAGAAACAAACAAAAAAAATCTCAGGCAGTTAAGTGTAGTAAGACATTAATATACCCATGTTAAATCATACTGGATTCAAAAGTAGGAGATTGTCAGTATCCGACTGCCTTGTACACTTGCCTGGATATGGTCGAACGTGAAAATGGGTGATTTTTCAGTTTGTGAATTTTTGATCATGATTTTTGGCCAGTTCCATGTGTTGGCAGTATTAGCATTCTTGGATTTACACACAGGGAAATTGCACTTGATGCATTAAGCAAAAAGAAGTAGCACTTTTCTTGCACATGGTACTAAGCTGCGAAGGGAAGATGTATCTTTGATCTCCCAGATGGTTCTGACAGAACTGAGGCATAAAGATTAAAGATGCATAGCTGTGTCCATGTCATGAGACAAATGCAAAATGACTAAATGGCAAAATGTGATTTTGAAAGAATAATTAATAATAACTTTTTTTTGTTTTAAAAATAGGCCTTTCTTCTCTTGAAACTCATAAAACTATCTTGTGTTTTTATAGCAAAATAATCTTGTACAGAATGAGCACAGTTCTCAAGTGCTGACCGCGGCTGATGGCCCATCGTTCACCCTTAAGAGACAGAGTTCTCTAACATTCCAGAGCTCTGACCCAGAGCACGTCCGGCAGAGCTTACTCACCGCAATCCGTTCTGGAGAGGCTGCTGCCAAGTTGAAGAGAGTAAGTTTCCCTTAGTAGATGGGTAACCGTGGGGCTTATTTTCAACCTCGTCTTAACTAGTACTTGATCAGGGGTTCTTCTAACATTCACATATAAGCAGGAAAGATGCCAGATACTTACTTTTTTCTGCCAGAGGTCATTTTTGAGGTATAAACGGAAGGAATTCAGAATCTTACAAATACCTAAAAACATGTCAAATCTTTCTTTCTTTTTTGCCTTTTTTTTCCAAGTCTGTGGGCCAGGTGCAGAATATGACTATATTCATTGTTTTGTATGTGAAAAGCTAGCCTGAACTCTCATTTTAAGAAATTACATTAGCACTGTAAGAAAGACTCTATTGAACCTACCCCCACCCCTTTTTTTTTTTTTTTTTTTTTTTTTTCAGAAAAGGTGGACTTTTACCAATGGGGAACTGTTTTTGTTTGCAGTCATCTCTCAGTGGTCAAAATAACTGCTGTATCTGGGTTTTAGGGACAGTTTTATAGCTTCAGTTACAGAAAGCAGAGAGGAATCTAGGGAATGTAGACGGCCTCCACATGGTTCAGCTCGTCCTTGCTTAGCTGGAGTGAGTGGGAGCTGTGGTTCCTCTGACACAATGTGACTGTCACAGGCGAGTCTCTCCTCCCTCTCTACCTTCTTCCTCTGAGAGAGCATGGTCAGGTTGACCAGCCATTGCCATGGACCCTCCTCAGTCATGCTATGAGAAACATCTCAACATGGAAGTTCGTATTTTACCGACTGCCTGGGTTTCATGGCAGGAGCTTCTCTGGTAACCTCATTAGAGTGCATTTAAAGACGGATTAAGCATTGAGTTCCACAGAAGTTAAAGCTACAGAGGGACAGAATACTGAAGAACGAAACGCGAGAATCGCGTCTTTGGTATTTGTACCACATCAGCCCTTGCTCTGCAGCACTGTTCAAGGCAGTTGTTTCTGCACATGCGCGCACGTGTGTAGTTTGTGTGTGAGCGCGCATGTGTGTGGGTCTGGGTCTGTGTGTCTGCATCTGTGTCTCTAACCACTGAAGCAAAACAATGTATTAAGTAGTTTCAGAAACGATAGAAACGTAATGGAATAATTCAGAGGACACATCTTAAATTTTTCAGATTATATATAGGTACCAAGGTAGCAGAAAATTCATATAGATTTAAATGTTGAAATTAGTATTTTACCAGTCTTTAGAATTTTTTTTTTTTTTTTTTGTCATGGGGAAAATACACCAATGTCAACAAATAGCACATTCTTGCTTATGAAATCTTTTCTGTTCTTTGCTCAGGAAGTTAAAGCGGAGTTCAAGCCAATTGCCACCAATCTAAGATTCTTAAATTCAATAAATTAGAGGCACATACAGTTTTACTAGACACACAGGGTGGGAAGATAATTAAGCCATGCCTCTGCCTTCTATGTAGCCTTGGCCTGAAAAGCAATGTTGCATTAGATCTATATAGGAGAGCCCAGTGCCTACACGGGAATTGAACGCAGTGCCTTAGGAGTGGGCAAGTTCATATACTAACTAGTTTCAGTCTACTCATTGGAGAATACTGTACATTGAAGGGCAAATGTATTTCAGGCCAGCAGCTGGATACTGGTGGGTGCCTGGACATGCTTTGGCATTCACACAGGAAACTCTTTACAGCTTCAGAAAGAGCTGGATCTGAGCCAACAGAAAGGAAACTTAAATGATGTGCTTATAATTGTATCCTATTTAAAGCTCATTACTGTAGGTTCTATTAAGGATAAAACTTGATCG
Organism: Mastomys natalensis; assembly: GCA_021653895.1. NCBI lineage: Eukaryota > Metazoa > Chordata > Mammalia > Rodentia > Muridae > Mastomys > Mastomys natalensis. The sequence continues at coordinate 861,209 of JAJTUV010000064.1, forward strand.
CATTGAGTATTAACAGCTCAGAGCCTATAGAGTGTCAACTCTAAGTTTTTAATGAACACTTCAGACTAATCTATTTTATTTCCCTAAAAATGGTTTATGGAACTAGTAATGTTCACAATCTCTAAACGTAGTGACCAGCTCTAGTCTATACTCTCAAAAATTATTTTTGTAGGAGCTGGAGAGATGATTCTGTGGTGGAGAGCACTGGCTATTCTTACAGAGAACCCAGGTTCAATCCCCAGCACCCACCTAGCAGGTCTCAACTGTCTGTAACTCCAGTTAAGGGGGATCTGACACCCTCACACAATGCATATTTTTTTTAAAAAATGAAAAAATATTTTGCAAACCAAGACTTACGTATATAACAGTACTCATTCCATATTTGTTGTAAAGTTGCAAATAAATATAACTCTAAAAATAATAAACAGTAGTGTTTCTGAAGATGTTCTTACTAGAACATTTTTTATGTTCTTTGACATTCCATACATTTGCAATATATGTTGATCATGTCCATCCACTGCTATAACCCCTTGAGTCCTCTGACTGCTTCCCCATTCCCTCCCAATTTCATACCCTCTTGTAGAAAGCTTTTGCGTTAGTTTTTTTTTTTTTTTTTTTGTGATTCCCATACAAGATATTTTGATCATACCCATCCCTGCCTCATTCTTCCTAGATCTACTTCTCATTCATTACTCTCCCTATTCTGTGTCTTCTTTATAAAAAAAAAAAAAAAAAAAATCTCGCCAAGTCCAGTTTGTGCTGCCCATGTACTCTTGAGCATTTGGCTAACTACAGAAGTGAGGTTAGCCTACCACAGAGTCACATCCTCAAAACTGAGTTCTCCTTTGCCAACAGCTATCAATCATCAGTTAGCCCCTCAGCTGAAGGTGGAGCCTCATGCGACTGATCTGTTGTCTCCAGAAAACACTTTTCCTTGTAGTTAGCCATTACTTCTGACTCTTTCAGTCTTTCAACTTCCTCTTCCCCAAAGATCCCTGAGCCTTTGGAGGAGGAGTTGTGATACAGATGCCCCATTTAGGATGAGCATTTTGTGATCTTCATCCTATAAGTCTGAACCAGTCATGAGATCTTCTGCAAAAAAGAAGCTTCTCTGATCCTCATGAGAGGCGTACCAATCTGTGTGTATATTGATAAATCACCAGGAGTTGATTTAACACTGTCTGCTTAGCAGAATAATAGTCACAGGTTTTCCTCTAGGACCTATGACGTGTCTAGCCAGAGATTTGAGGACTCTAAGAACTTCGTTCTAGGTTTAATTTTCACCTTGTGGAACAAGCCTTAAATCCAATCCTAAAGTGGTTGGTTATTCCACAACATCTATTCCTCTCTTGCACCAATGGACATTCCTTACAGCAATATGAACTCAACAGGCCTGTGACAGTATGCACAAGTCTTTCACAAGCTCAAGCCAGACAAAGCTGAATATGAACTGGGGAGATGGCGCCATGTTTGCCTATATCTGTCTTTGAACTCACAAGTTCAGTTTAGCTCCAGGTACCATCTTGGCTATGGCTCTGGTTCCTGTAGAGCAGCTAGCCTTCTTAGAATAGCTACCTCGAATTAGAGCGTTCACTTCAATGTGGGTGGTGTGAATGTGACTGTGAACATGCTACGATCTTTTCATGATTCTCTGGGGTTTTTTCCATATCTTACTCCCATTCACTGTTCATGAAGTCATGGAGACTAGTTTGTCTTCATACAAAGCTTTAATTAGCATAGCACAATATTTTCAAATTGTGTTTGATCTTCAGACTTATCCATGAATCAGGAATCAGCACATTGTTGGAATGAGGTATATCATCCATTATTGTTCATCTGTTCTGACACAAGAACTTTGGCTGCTTTCAGTGCTTTGGTTGCCCCTGAATTAATTCAGAATCAGGCTGTTACATTGTTACAAATAGAATATGCTTTTAAAAATAGAGTCTAAAATAAATTTATATCTTATACTTCATATTATAGATTGTCTTGGAATGTAAAGTTTATCTGACTAAATGGTAGTATGGAAAGAACAAAAGCCATGTATGTCTTACAGACTCTTCCTGGCTTGTATTATTTAAGTTACCTTGCTTTTTATTCTTATTTTTGGTTTGATTTTAAACAAGGATCATATGTTGACAGTTCTCTCTAAATAAAAGTTTTGTAAAATTAACTGGTGTTTCATAGGCATAGTTCAAATTTTGTGTCTACTCATAAAAATTCTTTAAATATCTAGGGTAGATGATCAAGAGGCACATCAGTAAGTTCTTAAATATTAGTTTTTAAAACGTAACTTGGTGGGGGAGGGTCTAGAGAGATAGCTCAGGTTAAGAGTACTGTCTGTTCTTGCAGAGGACTCAGGTTGAATTCCCAGTGCCCATGTGGCCACTCACAACTGCTTGTGACTCTAGTTCCAGTGTGTCAGACACTCTCCTCTTGCCTCTGTGGGCATAAGGACTGCACATAAAACAAAATAGATCCTATTTAAAAATAATTCTGTTGTTGGCAAATTGTGTGCATTATGTTATAGTTCAAACAAGTCAAGTAATGCTTTTAGTTTCTGAATGTTTCTTAAATTTGTATCTCATTTAAGAAAATTCTGTAGCACTCAACTTTGACAGGCACCAAAAAGAAAGAAAGAAGAAAAAAAGCTTTGGTACAAAGTAGGATCCAATAGACAGATCTCTGATCTCAGAATTTATAGATTCATCAGAGATTCTAAAGATATCTTCTCATGTTAATATATTTAAAATCAAAGAAATACATTTTCTCTTTTAAGGTAACCTCTCTTTAGTTGTGGGAGTTTTTGTTTGTTTTGTCCTTTTTGAGACAGAATGTGATCTACTTACTGTAGCTGAGGCTAGTCTTGCTTTCACAGTCCCTCTGCCAAGCTTCTCAAAGTGCTGGGATTCTTATAGGTAGGTGTCATCACACCTTGTGAGCAATTGCATCTGACATATTGCTATGCACCCGTCTTTCCATATTTTATCAGTGTATTAATAAATCCAGTTTATACAATGGAAACTTCTAGAAATTCATACACTTACATCTCTATGAAGCTTCCCATCATAGTCAGTCTATGCTGTTTAAGATGATACTGTATTTGAAGCCAGGCAGTGGTGGCACACGCCTTTAATCCCAGCACTTGGGAGGCAGAGGCAGGTGAATTTCTGAGTTCGAGGTCAGCCTGGTCTACAGAGTGAGTTCCAGGACAGCCAGGGCTACACAGAAAGACCCTGTCTTGAAAAACCAAAAAAAAAAAAAAAAGATGATACTGTATTTGCCTTTTTATTTTTACATTAGCTTCCAAAATACTAGATTTCTGCATGGGTTTTTCTACACAATGCATTTTAGTTGCCTCTTTCTTGACTGCTCCATCTGCCTCTTTGCTCTTCCCACTGTAGCATTCTGTCCCCCTTACTACCTTCTTTCACTACTTGGTTCTCATTTCCCACTCCCCTCCCTTAAATTACGTTTCCCCCCAGTTCCATGGCCCCTTTCTAGTTTCCTGTCCTTTATCAATATTGTCTCACCATTTGTTCTACTCACATTTCTGTTGCTATTTAAATCCATGACTAAAAGGAACATGGAAAGGAAAGGGTTTATTTGGTTTTTACAGGTTGCTAGTCCATCATCAGAGGAAGCCAAGGAAGGAAGGAGCTCAAGGCAAGTGCTGAAAAAGAGACCACAGAAGACCATTGCTTACTGACTTTCTCCCCAAGGCTTAGTCTGCTTTCCTATACAATGTGGGACACCACCCATACTGGGCTAGGCTGTATCAGTCATTAATTGAGAATATGCCTTACAGACTTTGTCTGGCCAATCTGATGGAAGCATTTTCTCAACTCAGGTTCCTTCTTCGCAAATGACATTAGCTATGTCAAGTTGCCAGGAAACTAGCCAGTACACCTGGATATGCATAGCTAGCAATGAGAAGCTACGATCACATATGTGAGAGAGCATATGGTGTATGTTTTTCTTTGGGCCTCTCTTAACTTTGCTTAATATTTTCCAGTTCTAACTCTTTGCTTGTGAGTTTCGTAATTCTATTTTTTATTGCTGAGTAAAATTTCTTTGTGTATATTACCACATTTTTATTATCTCTTCATCCATTGAGCCTGATTCATTTTCTTGCTGGAATGAAAAGCATAGTGATATGCCATGGTTGTGCAAAGGTCCATAAGTATATCTCTGTAGTAGGATGTGGAGGGAGTCATCTGAGAATATGTCCAGGAGTGGTATATTATTCCTGGGTCATATGTTTCTTCTATTTTTAGTTTTTGGTGATGCCCGTATGCCAATTCCACAGTGGCTTTGCTAATTTATACTTCTACCCATAGTGGATAAGCATTCTCTTCCCCCACCTTCATCTTTACTGTCATTTGCTGACATTTTCTTTTGGGGTGGGGGAAGGGATGGTAGCTAGCCATTTTGACTCAGGTAAGATGGATTCTCAAAGTAATTTTAGTTGCTCTGATGGATATGGCTAGAGATGTTGCACGTTCTTCATAGTTCATGGGTCATTTGCATTTCTTCTTTTAGGAGCTGCCCAGATCATTGGTGCTTTTATTGGTTGCAGGTTTTTTTTTTTTTTTCAGTTCTTTATATATTCTAATATTAAGTCTTTTGACTACATGAATGGCAGCATGCATTTGACATGTATTGGAGATTTACCTGGCTTCTGTTTATAGTCATACAGTGAGCAAATTTTACTTGTGAATATCAAAAGCCATCACTTTAGTGTTGTAAGTACATCTGTACAGTTGTTTGTTTCTCTTTTTTCTTGTTTTTCGAGACAGGGTTTCTCTGTGTAGCCTTGGATTTCTTGGAACTCAGTCTGTAGACCAAGTTTGCCTCGAACTCTTAGAGAACTACCTGCCTCTGCCTTCCAAGTGCAGGGATTTGTTGGATTGTGGTGTGCGTGGGTCCGTTTTTGGTTGAATTGTGAGTCCTGCATCTGTCCCGTCAAGGGGCTAGGGCCACAGCTCAGAGAGGCAGAGGTGCAGGAATTTGACTGTGTTCACTCACCCACGCTGGCACTGGGAGGTTGTCAGGCTATGCAAAGCAGCGGGAGCTCTTGGGGTACAAGAGCACAGTCTGAGGTCCTGAGTGGCGCCAGAGCTCTTGGGTTGGGGGTCCCCGGGCCAAAAGGTGGCCAGGAACCAGTTGGTTCTCAGGTCCTTGGGTTCTCAGGCTCTGCTGGGGAGTCCCAAAAGGCAGAGACCAAAGTGGGGCCATATGGGCTGGTAGCCAGCAGTCGAAGAGGAGAAGGGAAGGATGAGCTCTGGCTGCGTCCTGCCGGATGAGAATCTTGGTCATGGCGACTTTCTTGGCTCTGTCACGGCAGGCTCGGCTTGCTTGCTTGGGTTGCTGGGCCTCCATGGATGAGAACGTAGAGAGGTCATCAGTGGAGATTAGACTGTGGATCCGTAGTTGAAACCTTCTCCACTGTTCCCCATGGTGGTCCCAAAAAAGAGAAATAGGCTATGATCATAAGATCTTTATTGTCATAGTAGAAAATGGATGAAACTACACTCTGGGTTTTTCAGGACAGGCCTGAGGTTAAATACCTTTTGTAAGGAGGGTCTGGGAAGGAATGTTTATTGGCCTTTAGGTACCTCATTAGTATGGAGATCTGTCTTGAGGCTCTGTGGCCTGTAGTCACACCCTCTACCAGTTGAGAGGCTAGTAGGGGCGTAGTCTTACATGACCAGAGGAACCCACTCTATGAAGGTCTTTGGCCTCGTGTCAGGAGCCTGGAGTCTGGGAGCTTGGTGAAAAGTATACAGTCACTTAGGATCACCTGGGGTCCCCAGTGATTTCTAGCCAGTGCTCGACCAGAAACCATACTCCTTTCACGGTCCTACAGGGGTTAAAGGTGTTTACCACCATTGCCTGTCCATCTGTTTCATATAAAAAATAATGAGGGGACCAGAAGAGTGTTTGCTGCTCTTTCAGAGGACTAGAGTTCAATTCCCAGCACCCCTGCCTGGCTGCTTACAAAGGCTTATAACACCAGCTCCTGATAACTTTATAATCTTTGCTGCTCAAACTGCAATCAAGATTGTTTTTCTTAAAATATTTTTATTGTATTTTATATTTGACACACACATATGTATGTATGTATGTATGTATGTATGTATGTACTACTTGTGATACATACGTTTTTGTTTTCTTTACATTCTTCTAAGGCATTTGGTTTCAGTCTTTGGGGGTAGTGTCCCAGACTAGCCTAGAATTCTCCTGCCCCATTGTCCCACATGCTGGGATGGCAGGACTATACCATCCTGCTTAACTGCCTTAAGTGATTGTTTTTTTTTCCTCCAGTGGTTTGCAAATGGAACGCTCAGCCAGTGGTTTTTGAAGGCTGAGTGTTTATTGATTGAAACTTCCTGTAAAGCCCTTCTATCATTGAATTGTTCCAGGCTTGAAAGTTTGCTATAGCCCTTGCCATGAAAGAATTCTGAAAGATCCAATTTTGGTGGTTGATGCTTATGTTTTGAATATATAGGGAGTCGCTAAGTGGAGGATTTCAAACTACTGTCTGATGTTAGAACCAAATTGTAAAATTTTGCAAAATTCACTGTAACTTTTTCAAAGCCCCTTTGAGAATGCAGGATTTATCCAGCTAAAACTGCACTGAACAGCTTGGCCTACAGTCTGTCTGTGCTCTTGTCTTTTATGTTGGCTTGGTAATTTTATAAAGATTAAGATGTGTTGATGGGTTATTTAACTTGTTTGTTGTGGAAATAACAACTTTCAATTTTCATTCCATGATAGAGTGAACATTTATTCTTAATTATTTGTAAGCCGTTGAGTGATAAATACTGAATGCTAACATTTACAGTTAAGCAGAAGTTATAATGTGATAATTGTTCAAGATTAGACAACTGTCCTATTTTATAAAAAACTGATGGGAGCAAAATGTGTTTCTTTCTCTTAGGTTACTGTTCCATCAAATACAATATCTGTGAATGGGAAGTCGGGGCTCAGCCAGTCCATGTCCGTTGACACCCAGGACAGTCGTTAATATTACCCTGCTGTGACACACTTCACCGACCAGCTTTCTGCCTATAAGAAATATTGACAAATATATATTCAGATGTACATTAATATATATCTGTTCAAGAATAAACATTTGTATTATGGATTTAATGCCAAAAGAAAAAGGAGTAGAATTTATAATTTATAATAACTTTTGGCCTTTTTGTTACAACTAAATACTGCTGCTTTAGAAATGTTAAAGTGTAAATGACTTGTTTTTTTCCAATGATAATCACTGCTTACGCTTTTTTTTTTTTTAATGCACATACTGTGCACCATGAAACAAAGGTGTAAATTGAGATTTGTAGACATATTGTATGATACAGAAACAGGCAAGCACAGACTTAACATTTACTGCCTCAGCATTAGGCTATAATTAGAAAGATAAATTATAGTACGCCCTTTGTTGCTGAAAGACGTGGAATATTAGTAAATCAAATAAATAATGTTCAGTTATTTTTATTGAGGAATCACTATGAGACTGGTTTTTTTTTATATATTCTTTAATTACAAGTGAGTGTCACATCTGTAGGAAACAGTTAAGTATTTTTAAATAGAACACTTTAACCTTTTAGAAGTAAAATTGCACAAGAAGACTTTAAGATATTTTCTGTATATAATTGTGATGTTGTTACACAGATATTACATATTTTCTAATGCCAGAGACCTTAAAATATTCCTGTGAAAATGTTGATACATTGTGATAGTTATTTCACTCTTGGTATAGGGAGGAATAGGTTAGGTTATTCCACATTCAAAACTTTGAAGTTAGACATTTGCAAAATCCTGGTTTTAATGAAAAAAATGCTAAATTAGTCATTTATGTAGCTCAGATGCTAGTCATCTAAATAATAATATATATTTTCCTGAAAGCCAAAATGCTTGAGAGAAACAGTACTTGATGTGTTGACTTAGAGTTTAGACGTGTTGGTGTCCTGAACTCCATAAGAATTTAGTTCCTCTTTTATTCAAAAAAACTACTCAAGTACCTGACACTGTTTGAACTCTTACTAAAGCTACTGGAGTATCTGTCATTTTGACACATGTGAACCTTTTTCCGTTTAATAAAAGCAAGTTATATACTTGGAGTCTGTCATTTCCTATACATTAGCCTATATTAACTAGCGTATTTGAATACCCGACCTGAAGAACATGTAAACGTCTATTTTTTATGAGGATTGAAGTTTTGCCTGCATGTATGCCTGCACTCCCTGTGTGTTTAGACCCGGTGAAGTCCAAAGTAAAGCACTGGATCTCCCGGAACTGGTGTTACAGTCAGTCGAGCTGGTAGGTAGTTACTGGCAATGGAATCTGAGTCATCTGAAAGAGGAGCCAGTGCTCTTAACTGCCAAACCATCCCCCAGGGCCCCAGCCCTGATGAACATGCTCTGTCAGTCACCAGCATGCATGTAACAGCATGCTTTTTTGTTTTTTCCGGTTATCAGGATTCCCAGCTAATAGTCGAGTTTTGATAATTGGATGCCACCACATAAAGTACTTAACCTGGTTCCAGATCCTGCTGTTTCCTTGTTTCAAACATGGAGTGAGAACGTTCTGCAGATATATCTGCATTATATCATTATAAACCAGCAAAGAGCAAGTTCTTGAAAACTACTGTTTGTACATTTACCTATTTGAGTAAAAAAAATAGTGTCTATTTCAAACTACATCACCAATGTATTTGTGTCATACTGAAGGCTTTTAAAATAATGTTTTAAAACTTAGAATGTGTTTCATGCTTTCAGACTACAGTATGTGAAACTTGTTTAAAACTACTAAGATGCTGTCATAAAACATACAATGAATCTCAAACCCTTAAGTGAGATGTATGTGAGTACCATGAAGGCAAATAAGCCCCATGTAATAGCATGAGTTAAATATGTAAAAGGGTTAATTCGTTAACAGCACAAGGAAATCTAAAAGACTAGTAAATATGCAAGATATGTTTTTGCTTCGAATTTGCATACCTGCATTGCATATGCTAATCAGAGAAATAGTAGAGAGTAAGTAGGAAATACACAGAGTGTACCATCTCAGCTGAACTGCATCAAGCTTTGAAAACAACGAACAGCAATGGGCAATGTCTTGGTGTTGCTAGGAAGTGCACTGGCAAATCAGAGGTCCCTTACCTGTATCTTCAAAATTAGGAACTTGTAGAGATGTTCACAATGATCTTTTATGCAACCTTATCAGTGTGCCACACTGAGGTAAGGCACAGATACAGGGAAAAAAAAAAGGTGAAAAAAGAAAAGTTGTGGAACAGGATATGTTTCATGGTATCAGTTACAGAGAGTATAAAATATCAATGATCTGTACATTATGGTTAAGCATGCAGACATAAGATCTACTCACATGCTTGCTGGTGGTTGGTTGCCTACTGAAACCAGACAAGGAAAGCAAGTTCGAGCTCAGGGAGCTATCAAGTGTGTTGTTACACTGTATTTTAGGAATTGTTGTTTGAAAACAAAGGCTTCTTCTACCTCAGATTCTAATCTACACAGGAGTTGTTTTAGTGTTTTATGGGTTGCCTGGGATGTAGATGCGACTGTCTCTGAGTCACTAAGATGGGTTTTGAAAAGTTGTCTTGCCTTTACTGCTTTAGAATTTTGTCACCCTCTCTTCTTAACTGAGAAGTCTTATGGCAAGTTGTTTTTCCCTTGTTTCCTGAGGTAATAACAAGAATGACCCAAAACTAACTATAGATTATTTAATGTTGGAATAGCTGGGCATTTTACCTTGATGGGCTACTTACAACAGCATTTTAAAATTATAACTTGGACGTAAGTGAGATTTTGTTTTTCTTGCTGTGGTATAACGAACTGCCTGGTGTCAAGTCTCAGGTCTATCTACTCTTAAAATGATGGGAACTTGGGAAAAACATCTTCCCTTTTCCTGAAAAAAATGAATCAATAGGCTTAGCTCATGGGGATTTTAAGGATTTAATGAATTTTAAATGTGTTTGACACACAGAATTTCCTTCCAAATGCACTTATTTTCCATACTTAATGAGCAAGAATTACACTTGTTTATTATGTGGGGGAATGGCCCTCACTCACACATCACCTACAGGTGCTGTCAGGTCTGGCATCGACAACAGAATCCACCCTGCAGCTTTATCAGAGTTCTTGCAATGAGACGAGTCACTTTCCGAAGACCAGAACTGATGATTCTAAAACCCAAGGCTCTGTTGATACTTGTGCCTAATGACAATTCCCCATGCTTCTCACTACCAAGAGGAACCAACTATCCCTTTTACTATTCCATTTTCTAAAATAAAGGGGATTTGCAGCTGAAGGTTACAGTGAAGGTCCTTGCCCAAAATGATGTCTTTGAAATTATTCAGAATTCTCATTTTTATTTGGTGGTTGAAATTTTGCACAGGATTTCTTTGATGTCATTGATTACTGGGGAGCACAAACATGTGAGATTGCCGTGTTACAAATACTGCTCAGCCGAGCACATCACAGGATTTCACATTCCCAGTTTGCTCGCTCTTACGGCTGAGCTTCACACATTGTGGATGAGGTAAATGGGGCTGGCTTGCAGGCTCTCCAGAGTTCTAACCCACTTTCCTGCAAATTTCCAGCCCTAAAATTCTGGTTCCTCATGTGAACAGATACACTTTACTTATCACAAGACAAAAAATGCTACCATATGTTCTCTCAACGTTTCAGACAGGTTTTTTTTTTTTTTTTTTTTTGAGAAAAATTGTAGAAAATTCTGATACTTTACATAGAATTTTGGTTTTGATGCATCATGGGCTTAAAAAAAATCCATTTTAAAGTTGAACAAATTGTTTTTGCTTGGAGGGAAATATATACTACATGTCCGAAAAAATTTCATAATTTGCAAAACGACTCCCTAATTTATTCTGTTTTTTTCTTCCATGGTGGTGGATCAGTGATAGTTCAGATTATTTTCCTGCCATTCACACACACAGTTGCCCTGTGACTTGGCAGGCCTTCTCTGTACAGAGGCCGGACCCATTTTCCTGTCTGTAGAAGCATCTGGTTTTGTGCCTATTGAGAAGACAGAGGTGACATTGTGCTGTTCTGAGATGTGTCAAAGGTTAGTATATTTTGTTGCTGCACTATCCTTTCAGGTACTGCTCTGAGAAAGAAATCTCTGAGTGGTCTTGAGGGAAGGATGAAGTACAGGGGAAAGCAGAAGTGACGGCTAAGTCTGGCCTCTTGGCCTGAGCCAGCCCAGCCCTATCAATGGGCTCCCAGAGCCTCAACCAACAATGCACTGCGTGGGCTGTTAGAGCTTTAGTGTGGTAGTAGGTGAAACACCATTTTAAACATGAGATTGAATGACTTTAACCATATTCATAGATGTGTTCAATCTGCTCAAGTTCAAATGTCATTTTCCCCCAAAGTCCCCTGAGTATTACTAGGTCCAACATGAGTCACCCCAGACACTATTATCTAGATCCCAAAGCTAAAGGTAACCAACCCATACATGCTCATTGCCTTTCCATACTTCTGCCTAGTGTCTTAAGGCTTAGGCTTTTGGACCCAGTGCCCTCATCTTTGTCTAGCTCATATAAGTTAGAGTGAGACCATGCATCTAATATTTTCGAATATAAAGGCAAATCATAAATGCTGTAATATCCCCATTAGCCTTAGGATTGTTACAATTATAGCAGTTATTAAATCTGTGGTGGTGTGAGCTACAGCTAAATGATTTCCAATCATTTGTTTATTTGAAGTTATTTGTATGAAAGTCAGTGGATGAGTTATTGAGCCACATTCTGCATCACACACAGTAAGTAGAGGGGGATTTAAGTTGGGCCATTTGTTTACTTTCCACTAAGTCTGAGTGTTACTCAGGTCAATGTATATAATGAAAGGCAAATAGCTCTTGGTTACAAACCTCATTGTTGAAGGTTGTGGTTCAGTCCAAGACACACAAACTGTACAGTCTGGTGGAGCATAATGCTTTTTAGAGGGAGGGAGAAGGATAGGGAATACAATTTATAGAGTGTTTTTTGTGTACCATTTACTCTGTGAGGTGAGATTTGATATAGATGCTGTCATCCAATTGACACTTAAGACTTAGTGAAGCTAAGCATCTTATCTGGGATGAAGCTGGTGCTGAAGACACACACCATAGTCTAGTAGCAGGATGATGCCATTTTTTAAAATAATCATTTATTTTATGTATATGAATATACCATAGCTGTCTTCAGACATACCAGAAGAGGGCATTGGATCCCATTACAGATGGTTGTGAGCTACCATGTGGTTGCTGGGAATTGAACTTGGGACCTCTGGAAGAAGATTCAGTGCTCTTAATCACTGAGCAATTTCTCTGGCCCTGATCCCATTACTTTTTTTATAACTCTGATCTTACTCTAGTCATTCAACTCCTGATCTGTCAATATCTTGCTTTTGTGTGATGAGTATCTCTTATTGGTTACATTCATAAATCTGGTAACCTGATCTCAATTTCGTATCATTTGCTAAATGTTCTCTAGTCTCACATCTCACATAATGTACACTGATTGAAATCCAAATTACAGTTGTAAAGAGAAAAGAATCATAATAAAATGACCAGCTGCTGTAAGCTATAAGCTTAATGCCCCCTTCAAAACAATTTTCATTGAAACACTATTATGGTAGTGAATGTTGACTGTCAATTTGACAGGACATAAAGTCACTACAAAAACAAATCTTTGGGCTTGTCTATGAGGGATCACGTAGGTTGGGCTAATTAGGATGGGAAGACCTACCCAATTATGGTCATCACCCTTCCATGGGTTTGTGTCTTAGAATGAATAAAAAGGAAGTGTGCAGCACCTTTTATCCCTCCCTCCCAACTGCCGATGCAGTGTGACCAACTGTGGCTGGCTCGCACTGTCATACTCTCCCTGTCAGATAGCCCCATAGTCAAGAGGTGATTTGGTGCAGTTTTTTTTTTCAAACAATGTATGTAAGACAAGCAATGAATGGTGGAGGGTGTGTTGAGAGTGGTAGTATATTTATCTGTAATCCCCATGCTACAGAGGCTAATGAAGGAGGGTCATGAGCTTGAGGCCAGCCTGACCTTCCCAAATGAAAGCAGCAAAAATTAAAGAATAAAACACCCAATCACCAAAACAAACAAAACAGCAACAACAGCAAAAATTCCATGTGCCTTAAGAGAGGGTGTGTCATATGGTCATATTTTACCCTCATGGATATATTAAGGCCATTATGATGTAGTTCCCAACACAAAGGATGGCTCCCCTTTTTGTGCTGGTTATTCTTTGGTCTACTTATCAGAGATTAGGGACATCTGCAAAGAGAGAACCTTAGCTGAGACAATGCCTTCATTAGATTCTGTAGACAAGTCTGTGGGGCAGGATTTTTTAATTAATAACTCACGTGGGGCATATAGCCCACTGTGAGTAAAGCCATCCCTGGGCAGGTGGTCGTGGGTTGTGTAAGGAATATAACTCAACCTGAACTTGAGAGAAGCCATAAGTAGCATTCTTCTGTCTTTTGTCTCTGCTTTAGTTCCTATCTCCAGGTTTCCTGCCTTGGACTCCTGTCACGGTGTGGTAATGGATTCTAATCTATAAGAGGTAGTAAACTCTTTCCTTCTCCATGTTGCTTTTGCTCATGTTGTTTATCAGAGCAATAGAAAGCCAAACTAGAGAAGTCTATTTTCTCGTGTGCTCACTGGAATAACACATGTTCCATATTCCAGAAAAATGAGCTGGGTTAACTTAATTTATTTTCATTTTAAAATTATTTTTTATTTTTAAATCAGCATACAAGATATTAGATTATTAGAGAATTTTCAATAAAGTTAACTTTATTTGTTATAAAGAATCCAGTCTTTGGTATTTCTGTTATAGTAGTAGAAAAAGGACTATGACATTAACATTCTCAGTTACTTGATATTCTGCCCTTTTGAAGAACGAATGGCTGAAAACTTTTATTATTATTCATTAAGGAATGAATAAGAATTCAGTGATTCATATAAATGTACTCAATACTTGAGTGAAATGTGCCCATGCCCTCAAGCAGTGTAGAAGCAATTCCACAGAGAGGAGCATAGATGCAGAAATGTGGAATAACTGTTTTATGTTTCAGTAGATAATTTATAAGAATACTATTCGGTAGTTGACAGAGGCCTAGAAGGTGGGTAGATGGATGGAAGCTAGCAGTATAGACACAAACAGAAAGGTGCTTAAGCTGAGAGTACATATACCCTGTGGATGGATGTACAGAGGGAGTTTGGCTAACAGGATGTGCATTATCGTGGGATATTTATACCTGAAAAGCATCCACACTGACCATTTTCAGTCTCATAAGCGCTATGCTGGGTGACAAGGAAACACACGTGGCTAACACATGATTCTGGCACTGCAGGAAGACTTTTATTATAGTACTTGAAACATAATCAGGAAAGAAAATTACTGGCAATATAAATTTCCCATCTTCTCATAGGCTGTCTCTTTCTTTTTGGTATTTGGGTACTAGTCCATTATTTTCTTCATGTTTATACCTTCTTGTGTCAAAGTTTTAATGAGCTCAAGTTATAGTAATTGTGCATATAAATATATTCTTCCATGATTATGTTTTTCTTTAAATCAACCTTAAGAAATCCTTCCCTACTCTCAGGACAGAAAAGGCATTCAATCACATTTTATTCTGACAATTTTTAAGTGTTTCTGTCTTAAAGTTAAGGTCTGACTGTTTGCAGTGTAAGATTGCAATCCATGTTCTTCTTCATCTCTGGATGAAAAACCATTTTTGAAACTCTGTAATGTAAGCTCTGTCATGGGTGGTGATCCCTAAATGTATGCCTCTTGGGGGATAGTTTCCATCTGTTCCATTGATTAAGATAGGTATATTTTAATTTACACTGCAGGAGACGATTTGCATGTCCTTGAGTACCACCCTTATAAGCACCCTTTGTATCCTGAGGGGTGGAGGGAAGGCACTCCTTCCCTTTCTGAAATGTCTTGGCTATTGATTAGTTTTTATTCTACATAAGCTTTAGCACAAAATTCAGTTTTGTGATGCTGAACTTGGCATTTTATAGAAGAGTTAATGTATCTATTTAGTAAATAGAGCAGGTCGAGTTTTACTGAGTGTCAGGGAAGATAGGGATCATTCTAGTCTCCTGAAGCTCTTTGTCACTGTACCAGCTGATAGAAGTACATTGGAAAATGAGATGACACTGAACGGTAGTTCACTTTGCATGTATCTGTTTACCTCATTGGAGCTAGTCTCCCCCTCTCCACATCCTACTCTTAGAAAAAGACATTTGTAGTCTTCATCAATGAGTTCCATTGAGGAAGGGCTTTCTCTCTAGTCTATGAGGTGCTAGCAAGACATAAGAGAGAAAGGAAGGGAGTCAGGTCAAGGGTTTGCTCTGCCCAGCCTTCCTGTTGGCTGTTATCTTCCTCGCTTACTTAGAGCAGGGGCTCTGTTGAGTCAGTCCTCTCCAGCAGCATCCTTTTGAGATTCCATTAGTCACTATATACCCCCTTTGCTTTTGGGGGGCTAGGGATGATTTTATCTCCCTATACTTGTTGGCCCTTGCATGTTTTATTATCCTCTAATAGTTATTCCATTAAACGTGCCTCTGTGACACTGTTGACCTTGTCATTACATGATCATTGTTGATACTAAAAACTCAGTGTGTTCACTGATTCAAGAGTGTTCAAGACTGGTAATACAAAGAAAACCAACCAAACAACGGGAAAGAAACAGATACAAAGTGACAAGTAAACATTGTGGTATATTTTCCAAATATAACATTAAAAAAGAGAAAATTTATTGATTATTGTCATAGGCAACAACACAGATACACTTTTGTAAATAGTGTTAAAACATTTTAAAGTAGCCAAAAAGTGTCTGTATATGCACACACACACACACACACACATACACTTATATCTTTATGAAAGCAAGTAAGATATAAAAAATGTGCTGTTTATTTTTTCAACTAATCATAAACACCAACCTTGGAGAGGTCAATGATCAGATCTTGTGGGTGAAGTGAATCTCAGAACTCTATTTTTATAATGACTTACAAGTTTATTTCCTATCTGTATCGTGTCCTTCAACTGCAGGATATTTCAGGGTTGTCTATTTTTAGTGCACTCAAGTACCTCTCTACCGAAATGCTTTCACATGTCACTATAGAATCGTAGCCTTCCTGGGCTGCACCTGCGTGGTCACACTGGCTACTCTCAGGTGTCTTCTAGCTAATGGGGTGAGTTTGATGTTTCCTGTTCACGTTTCATTTCAAACAATGCATGTGGTAATGCCAAAAAGAAACACAACATTTGTATAGCTTTGAGAATCTTAAAATCTTAATTGACTTTTTCCTTTTATAATGTTTTTTATTAGTTATTTGAGAACACAAAGTATTTTGATTATATTTGCTCTATCTCCTATCCTCTCCCCTCCCTGAACTTTTCTCCCATCCACCTGCTCCTTTCTCACTTGTGTCTTTTTTTTTTTTTTTTAGGAGATGACAGAAAATAGATGTCTTAGTCACCTGTATCTTAAAACCTTCCCACTTCTTACTCAGCGTCCCCGAATTTTAAGTGTATTAAATGGGGCTGGGCACTCCACAGTCAGTTGATGTCTGCATTTTGACCAGTTGTGGCTTTCTGTAATGATCTCCATCTGCTGCATAAAGAGGTTTCTTTGATGATGGAGGGCAGACACATTTACCTTGGATGAGGCTAAGTGTTTTTTACTGCAGTTAGATACTGAGTTTATTCTGGTTTAGGAAAATGGCAGTAGTAGGTTCTCTTCCAGGTTCCCTGGCATTACCAGTCACAGATTGCTGGCTAAATTTACAGTGCTAGGCATTAAGTTCCTCCCACTAAGTGCACCTGAAGTCTAATTAGAGGACTGTTGGTAACCTTCAGGACATAAGTGCTTCTGTGGTACCTTGGAATGTCTTCCTCTGCTGGTCATGGATCAGAGTAGTAAGATGGCTTCTAAGACTGACTGTTTCTCCTTTAAAAAATGTTGCCTGAATGAAACTGTCTGTGGGGAATGTCGGTGTTTAAGTTGACATGAATTTAAACAAATCTATGCTTCCGATGCCTTTGACAGGTGACTGGGTCCCGATGCTGAGTGCGTTTAGAGGGTCAGATACTTCACAGGATTTCTAAACTACAGCAACGGAGCAAATATTGTAATAAAATGATTCATACTTGTTTTGTTTTGTTTCCCAGTACTATATAAAAGTTACATTTAACCAGTCATGGTGGCAGAAATCTGTAACTTAGAATGTGGAAGGCTGCTGACTTGATGGGATCATGAGTCCAAGGTCATTTGGGGTTAATAGCTACACCATGTCACACACTCAGAAAGAACACAACAAAATGTTTATACTGTACTTGTTACCTCAAAAGTGTGTGATAGGATTTACTTCAAAAACTAATGCCCACATGTTCATTAAATATGTGTTATCACCATAAATGCTGACAGAATTATGAATTATTGAAAAATAACGCTGATATATTAGTTTACAAAAAGCCCCACTCCCGATTGAAGAAAAAATCATATTAACAAAATACAGAGTAAACTGTCAACTGTTTGAAGTTAGTCTATATCTGGTTAATATTTAGTAGATTATCCACATCAGTTCAGTTGTAGACAGCAGAGAAGAAGGTTTACATGAAGGAGTCTATGTAGTTGAGATGTGTGCTGTGGGATGAGGCAGGGGTGGTTACAGAAATGGAGTTTCTTCTTCCTAACCGCCAGTCTGTGGAAGCCATCTGCTGCAACAGTGAAGCCCGTCTTCAACACCAACAATTGGTCTTTTCATTTCTTCCCAGAACTACTTGTTTTCAAGACAGAGGTCCCTGGAACTTCATGGAGAATGTGCCTGAAGGAATGAATCCAAATGAAATAAAGGATTGCTTTCTTAAAACTTTAAATGGTCATTTAAAAATGAGAAGCAAGATGGAACTTATTCTCCTGTGATTGTCCAGCATGATGTTCTTGATGGGAGGAAATTCCCTTTTGTAATTGACTGAAAAGATGTGATAACCATAGAGATAATAAAGATTTGGAGACTCAGTGACCAGTGTAGCAGTGTGTGGCCTGGCTTTCATTGACTGCAGAAAATGAAAAACAATGCATAGAGACATAGAAAAATAACTGAAACTACCATCATGCTATGGACACAGGGAACATGTAGAATGACTAGGACTCCAGAGATCCAGTTTGTTGTCCTGGTGATGCTACCATTTATCAGGAGACCTTACCTGAATTACTTAATGTGACAATGCCAGCTTGAACACACTTAGAACCACCTATGACATTGAAATGAGGCATTCCTCTATAAGTGTCCTTGAGAGAATTCTCTGCAGGCAATCTGTTAAATTAGGACCATTTCTGAATGTCGGTGGTCCCATCATGAGCTAGACAAGAGCAGAAAGGGAAAAGTCTGAATCTGGGCTCTCTTTTCTGTTTTTTTCAACTACCATGAAGTGAAATGATACCTGTGGCCCATGCTCCTACAATCCTAATGTACCCAGAGAATGGGACCATGGAGCCATGGACTGAAACTGTGAGCAAAACCAAATCTTCCTTTCTAAGAGTTGTTGATAGCAGGTATTTCTTCCCAGAGATGCAAGAATAATATGCTTTTCAGAGCTTCACGTCCTTTGTTCAGAAAACTAAGGTACTTTGGGAAAACGTTTTTCTTTTCCAGAAAATAACACATATTGATAACACTTCACTTTAGTGCTGTGATTTTAATATGCTGTAATGGCATATTTTAAAATACCTTTTCAAGGTAGAGGTGGCAACTTCCTTCTCAAAGTCTAGGTTCCCTTTAACTGATAGGGTTTCTCTGTGAGGAGTCAGAATGAGCATGGAAAAGTGACTTGTGTAAAGGATACCATTTGAGAGGTGCCAAAGGGACATAGACGGTCATTGCCAAGTAAGTCACATTTAAATTCCCTCAAGCCTTGAGAAATAATGTGAGGAAAACGCAAAAATAGCACAGTCATTCCTTTGGAGTAAGTTGACTCCCAGGCCTCCTGAGAGCATCTCAGCTGTGTGTTCATTTATATGCAAAGAGAAATAATAAGAAGCATCTATATTTGGCACATGGCACTTTTCAATGCTTCAGAGCATATAACTATTAGTACATGTTATGCTGTGACTTTCATGAAGGAAGGTACTGCTGTGCACGCTGCCTCATGCACAGCAATAGACATACACTGAAGAGTTTTTTCTCTCCCTGCTGTACAGACAATTGCAAGAGCTCAAACAAGAGCCACACTTGGCCAACCAGAACACAACAAGAGGCAGCCATAGCTGATTGAAATCGTGTTGAGAATTGAGACTGACAGAGTTGCAGGGCTAGGAGGTTAATGAATCCGAGTCCTGCCTCTAGGCACAGCTGTCCCAAAACATTCCAGTCAAATGACAGCTCAGCCTCTTGGGGAACAAAAATCTTTATAATACATTTCAGTAGCCTATCCCATTGTCTAAATGTCCTTAGTCTCCTAAAGTACTGAAAAACAATATGAATTCAATGCTTTCTTTCTCTAATCTCCATGTTGACAGATACATAAAATAATAAATTGACAGAAATGTGAAAGATGATTAAGGCCTTACAGGTAGGTCACAACTGCTTTTGCCCACCTTTCCAGGACCTTATGAGAGAAAGGTAATGGAAAAGTCTCGTGTGGAATGCGGTCCCAGGCACAGTAACCTTTTGAATCTAGTGGTTTATTTTTATCAATAAGACTTATTTATCCTGAGTCCTAAGATGAGATTTGACGTTACATTTCATAGGTGATACGAGAAGTTGGTCAAATACTATTTTTAACTGAAAGATAAGCATCAAAGAATGAGTTCTTGTGTAGAAAAAATAAAGAAAGAATAGAATCTGCATGCCAGTAGAGTGATGCCTCTTTGTTTACTAATGCTATTCTCTTCATATTTTGATACATGAAGATGGTTTTATGTAATGCTATTCATAGGTTAGCAGCTGGCTTCTACTTCTGGGAGCTGGGATAAGATGAACACATGTTATTTGAATGTTTTATGGAGAGAGGAGTAGGCGATTGGAAGTCAGAGCTTCAGTGTTCTCTCTACTTCTTGTTTCCTTGTGGATTTCAGTTCTCAGCAGCTTTCTAAGCTTCACTGGCCTCATGCATAACATGAGACTATCCGTGCCTGTTTTATGCTGGATTTGAAGGATGGAAAGGGATAATACTGGTGAGGTCATCTGGGACACAGAATGATCTAGACTAATATTAGTTAGCCATGACTCTCATCAGTCACACATTGCCTTTATTCTTCCCTGGTCCTTGAAAGTTCTGAGAAATGGTTGAATAAGGCTTAAACTTGCCTCCTCAGAGGAATAGGCTAGGTTTCTGTGTCCATTTGGCTTCTCTCTTCTATTGCTAATCACCATGCAAAACTACCATGTGGGTATTTTCCTTAGGGACCCAAATGGCAAGAGCAAAGTCAATCCAATCCAGTTGAAAACTAAGTTTGGATTTTGCTTGTACTTAAAAACAAATTAAGAAAACTATGTCCATATTGCATTTCTTGTCCTTTTTGGTTGTAGTCTAGACTTTAATGACTAAGCCATCTCTCAGCCCTGTGTTATTTCTACTAAGGAAAAGTAGGTGGAATTTAGGGCCTAAATCAGTATGTTAATAGTTATCTTACATATGAGTGTTTTGCCTGCAGTTATGTCTGTTTGTCATGTAAGTGCCTGGTGCTTACTAAGGCCAGAAGAAGATGTCAGCTACTGTGGAACTGGAGTTCCATGCAGTCGTAAGCCACTCTGTAAGTACTAGGACTGAACGTGATTCCTCTGCCAGAGCAGCAGTGATCTCTGAGCCATCTCTCCAGCCACCTCTCCAGCATGTTCATATTTAGAAGGTTGTAACAGAACTGCTTTGTGAATTAGACCAAAAGATTTAAAGATAGGATTTTACTTTAGTGAGCAGTTCCCAATGATTCAGTATGAGATAGAAACACTGACGTCTTCACAATTTGGAATGTATTTAAATAGCTTCTCAATCAAATATGTATGTTCTTGTACACAAAATGAAGAAAAATATTGAAACATTTTAGGACGTCAGTTTTAACTCCATGACCCACGGGCAGCCCTTGACAGCACTTAGGTACGTGAGCGCTTTCTCTGAACTATTTTTGACTTCTCACTAGCTGGCCCTTGGCATGTTATTTAGTCTCTCTAAGCATCTGTTGCTTCTCTAAAGACTGGTGCAAACTCCTAGGATCATAGTGAAGAGCACTGAGGTAATGTCTAGAAACAGTACATTGTGGGGTCCATAATGAGCTGCCAAAGTCAGCCACTGTTCTTTCCAGTATTTCCACTGCTATGCTTTAAAGGAGAAACTGCAATTCAAGGAGGGGAAAGGAAGGTCACTAATAAACCCTTATAGGTGAGCTTCTGAAGAATAAACACTACAGGAAGTCTGGTTTCTCTTGCACAGCACAGGACAACTAAATGCTCTGTTGTCAACAGATACAGTGAAGGGAAAATTAAGTCCTTACAGTAGGCCAATAAAGCAGACACTACTGTGGTTAGTTCCCATTTTACAGACCAATACATGGAGCCAAAGGCAGATTAAATAACCCATCAAATATGAACAAGTATCTTGCAAAAGTGAGATTTGATTGCAATGGCCTATTTCCGAAGTCCAGTTCATGTAAATAACTATAAGAAAGGTTAACATTTGGCAGGAATATTTGTAAACAATGTAGTCAATGTTAAACTTTCTGATAAGCACACCTTTTGTAATTCATAAGAAAATGGTCACATACACGAGTACCAAGAAAGTAATTAGATATTTCCCCATGTATCCAGTTGACTATTTATGCTCACCTGGTCACAGATCTGGTTTGGTTTGTTTCTTCTGCACTTTGTAAGTAGGTAGGAGTTGTTGGGCAGCAGGCCGTGTTCTTGGAAAAATGGTTTATATTATTCTTGGAAACACTGTACTGTAAGAACATGTTTGGCATATGGCAGGATTGAGCATGCACAGTTGTCTCTCAGATGGTGTAGCTTCAGAAACACAGTGGACTCATCCAATCCTTTGCTTCCTTTCCCTTTCAATTGAGTTCCAGAATGTGTTTTATGACACCATCGAACACGTCTACATATTGATTCCTGCGCACTGTTTCATTGAGTGGATGCAGCCTAAGTTAAAGCTCATGCTGAGTTATTTACCCAGTTAAAAAAAAAGAAGAGGGGATGGAGATATGACTTAGAGGTTAGAGCACAGACTGCTCTTGCAGAGCTTGAATCTGCCTGTAACGGGGGATCCCAATGAATATCTGCACTCATGTGCATACTCTTCCACACACGAAATTTAAAATGAAGTAAGGAAAGGAATCCATCAAGAATCTGTAGGGCTGGACAAATGATGAAACTTTCAGCTGTCAACTTGGGGAGAAAATAGTTGTTAGATGCGGCTGAGGGAAGTGTAAATTGAATCATCCCTTTAAGACAACAATTTGCCAACATTTGTTGAGTACTATAAATGTTCTTACTGTTTGGCACGACTCTCTCATTCCTGAGAATTTATCCTAAGGCAATAATTAAAATGAAAAAAAAAATGTAGAGAGAATTCAAATGCAATGTTCATTATAACTGAAATCTAAGGAGTCAGATGGTTGCTCAACAAAAGAAAATAAACAGCCATGAAATATTTTGCTCTCCCAAATATAAACATGAACTTTCTAAAACAGCAAAGTCAGAGCTAAAAACCAGAACATTAAAGGTGTACTTTATCTCAATACTTTGCACCATGTAAGATGAATAAACTGGGAAACAACATTGAAAAACTGAAGCAAAGTTTTGCTTTCCTGTTTATCATTCTTATTATTATTTTTTTTGATTTTTTGATACAGAGCTTTACATTACCACCCTGTCTGCATTCAGACTCAAGACAATTCTGCTATGACAGCCTTCTAACCACCGGATTACAGTTGTAAGCAGCCGTGCTTGGCTCTCAGCATTTCTCAAAATAAGAACACAGACTATCGATTTGTCTTCTCAAATTTCTTTGAAGATTGTGAAACAAAAGTAAAAAGATTAAATGGATGTCAAGTTGTCTTTGTCTTTTAAGGAGAAAACAGTCTTCCCTTTTCCATGTCCATCTACAAAAATCCTTTAAGGAAGCCTAGCACAAAGTAAAGGGCTTGCCATTCACCTTCAAGAAGAGATGGCACGCTCACTAAACACCCTCATGAGAAAAGAGCCTGAAGACAAAGGTCTGCTAGACCATCATCAACTTACATAGAGATTGATGCATTTGATTTATGTCACAGCTTTGGCATTACTGTCACAGTAATTGGTGATCTTGCTCCCTTCCTCTGCTCCCAGCTGCCACCTGTGACCACCAGTCTGTCGTTACCTCTTTTCTCTTACTGCTATCTCATTACGACCATTTGACCTTTCGTTTCTATTTGTTTCCCATAGGTTATTCCCTAACACACATTTCGTTCTCACTGTGGTCTGGTCTCTTAAAGATGCCCCGACTAACTAGCTACGTTTTCATTTTTCAGTACTTGGCATAATTAAAAGTTCACACAATTCTAGTTCTTAAACAGTACTTGATAATTTCCCAGAAGGGTAAATGATTATGGATTTCTATCACTGAGAAGATATTATTATTATTATTTCTGCCTCCTGCTAAAATGCTGTATTGAATACAAAGGGAATATTTAAAATTTCTGTGTATTTCTTTGTTTGAGACTGACGTCCTGTAGAAAAGTTGATGGTCCTTTCACACCTAACATTAAAGGGCTTTGTCCCTTGGCATGTGTACTTTAGTATCCCAATTGAGTAGTCCTGTTGGCCATAATGAGCTACGATTTCACTGGATTGGTCTACATAACTTTAAACTTTGTTGTCTGTTTTAAGTGTACTTTGTAGTTATTTGTATGGAGATACTTTCTTTCCCTGATTGGATCACTGCCTGCAAGGACTTTTCAATTTAATCTGTACAAGTATAAAGCTGGACTTTCCCTTCTATCAAAGTCATGATGTACACAAGGCTTCCATTTTGACTCTGTCTTCTTACTTTTGCCTTTTAACATCTGAAAACTGCAGTTATCGGTACAGAATTGTATGCTTCTCCAAGTGGGTATGTGATGCCATAGGATGAGACCACTGTTGCCATAGCTGATGAGTTAGTGCATTCCAGAGTCTAATCCATCCTCACAGAGGACTGCTTCAGCAGTGTGACCTGGAGTAAGATACAAATATACAGTCCTATAGCATAAATCATGGGAAAAACCTGACTCCTTCTTCATCCTCTCACATGGAAACTGTTACTTGCCCCCTAATGTCTCTTTTAGGCATGAGTTCTCTTGATAAATCTGTTTTTATTTCAAGAATCATAAATGGAAGGACTTGTTTACAAGTAAAAGCACCAATATCTTTTTTATACAATAGAAATGTCTGAATTACTTCATAGCACACCATCTAGTATATTCTATAATAGAGACAATGGCTTCAGAATATTAAGAATGTTTGGATGGATGGATATGGATATCCATATTTGCAAATGTAAAATACATATATACTGGACAAAGAAATGTAAATATACAAGTTGTTTTATGGCTTTGAAATATTATAGGGAAAAACATGGTAAAACAAGATAGAAGTTAGAGGTTGATACAGACTAAACTACATACTGAAAAGTATTCAGTATTTCTACTACCATCAAACTTGGGAAGAAAGGATGGTCCTATCATATTGTTCAGAAAACCCAATATTAAAAAGCACATGTAGAAGAAAGCTGGACCTGTTGATCTAACTGTCCCTTCTTTCCTGTAGGTAACCAAAGTGCTGGGCAGGACGGTTTGCAGGGATAGCGCACGCAAGTGCGAGTGGAATTTATGGATGACACCAGCCACTTATGTCTGAAATGTCAAAGGCCCCATTCGAGAGGGTGATGTGCTCACCCTGTTGGAGTCAGAAAGAGAAGCTGGGAGGTTAGCTGACCTTGTTGCTGGGTCCTGGAATATCCACTACTTAGCCCATGGATGACCTGCAACTGTTAAATAAAGCATTTGTATTATTATTAATAATAATAATAAAAGCACATGTAGTAGAGAACCTCACCAGATCTACATTTTACAGGGACACTGGGTTAATCCTTGGAGACACTACTTAAAATCCCTCCTTTTGATTCCTCTGAAAAATTTCCATTTCTACAGTTCTAATCTATTATGCAAAGGGCAACTTGATTGTAATCTTTTTACACTGAATGAATAGCCTCAAGGTCATTCAGACTCTGTGTTGGCTTCTGTGTGAAGACAGCCTGAAGCTATTTAAGGTCTATCTGGCTATGGGAGAGCTTGGAGCCAATCTTGCAACTCATCAGTAACAAGTGAGTGTTAAGATGTTAGCTTTCTCTCCTGCTTCCATCTGTCTCCATGCCTACCTCCTCTCCCTGTTTACTTCATTTAAAAACACTTATCGTTCACTTAAGAAGTAAGAAAGAAAGAAGAGAGAAAGAAGAGAAGAGAAGAAGAAGAAGAAGAAAGAAAGAAGAAAGAAAGAAAGAAAGAAAAAGAAAGAAGAAAAGAAAGAAAAAAGAAGAAAGAAAAAGAATCAACCTTGTTTGGCTTTTATTGCAGATCTCTATGTAAGTAAAGAAACATAATGTATGGGGATATTAGAAAACACAAAGTTATGACTATTTTGTAATGAAAAGAAATGAGTAACAATGAGTTGCATATTAATAGACAATTCATGCTAGAAAGAATTAATGCGGGAAAATAACTTCCCTCAGATATACAGGTTTACCTACAGTAGCCTCAATGGAGCATATAAATCCACACAAACTGAGATATTTTAGAAAACTCTATTTTTCATCCTTAAAATGGTATATTGACATAATTTACAACATAATTCTTAAGAAAATACCGTATCACTGATATTAGTCCTGTGAAATCAGTGACACGTCTGTGATTTCTACACAACAATGGTTGCTTTGCTTCATGAATGCAATGTTCAAGCATTCATGTCTCATTTCTGTGGAAATGTTTGGATATGCCTTTAAAAAAAATCTATGGTAAATTATTTTGGGACTTTAATTAATATGTTTGGTGACAAATTATAAACCCTGAAGTAATATTTTTGTATAATTACTAATTTACTCGGAAGACTCCACTCAGGTATTATTTTCTTTGTGTAACCCAAAGCTTGTATCTTCAGAGAAATGTATTTTCTCTTCTAGGGAAAATCCTCTGAACAATGATGGAAATTTATTTCTATCCATTGCTGATTATGATTTGTGTAACTCAAAAATAATGTATTTAGATAAAAAAATCAACATTTTGAACATATAGTATATATCTGTAAAGATAGATGCTTTAACAGTGGCATTCTTTTCATTAATAGTATGTTCTTTCATTCAATATGCTTACATGGTAATGCTCTACTTATAGACAATTGCCTATTATCAGTAATATATAAAAAGGGAGCAGAACTCCATGGAAGGAACTATTTGAAATTCCATTCTTTGGCTGACACGAAAATATATAAAATTTAAAAATATTTTAATCAGAAAAATACCAGTTACAATTACACTTTCCAAGATGTGTCTTTACAACAATATCATCTAAGAAATAAGATAAACCCTAAAATAACATTTTTACTTAACTACCAACTTATTCTGGAAGATATCAATCCCAAATCATCATATTGTTTTTCCTTACCACCTGTCTTCATTAGGGTTTTACTGCTGTGAACAGACACCATGACCAAGGCAACTCTTTAAGGATAATCAATATTAATTGAGAATGCTGGCCTCATTCAGGATTCAAGTTTGGATTACAGGCTACTCAATTATCCATTACATCAAGGCAAGGAGCATGGCAGCATCCAGGCAGGCATGATGATTGAGGAGCTGAGACTTCTACAACTTATTCTGAAGGCAAACAGGAGAAGACTGGCTTCCAGACATTTAGGATGAGGGTCTTAAAGCCACACTCACTTTAATTTTGAAATTAAAATGAAATACTTGCTCCAACAAGGCCACACCTCCTAATGGTGCTACACCCTGGGCCAAGCATATTAAAAACCATCATGCCACCCTTTTGTCTGCCATACTTTCTTTGTCTTCAGTTGGAATTTCAGAGAGTTGGCATTCTTTACCCAGCAAAGTGAAGAGTTGCTGGTGGCCTTAGCTGAATCAGGTTGCAGTAGAATCTCATGGACTTTTCTTCCTTTTCCAAGTATAGCACTAATTCTTTCCTAAAAAAAAAAAAAAAAAAAAAAAAGAATGAACCATACACACAGCAGCACAGTAACACCAGCATGTTGTGTTGTATTTTCACCTGCTTACCTAAACCTGCGTCAGGTTTAGAATATTATTGTGTCCTCTGGTAAAATAACTTTTTTTTTTTCCTGATGCTTGTCTCTTAGAATACAAAATTAAGAGGGTGGAAAGAAAATAATCAACTAGTGAGTCAGAAGCTGTAATAGGAACACTATATCCTAATTTCTTGCATCAGGATTTCAGACTCTATAGTCTACATGAGTGGAAAAGAGACTCAGGGTGCTTGCTGAGTCAGAGCTTTTCAGGACAACACTGTAGACTCCTAAATTGTTTACCAATGGGTAAACCTATCTGGATCTACTCCTAAATTGTTTGCCCTTCCTTGGATAAACCTATCTGGATCTTTATTAAAATGCAGTATGTGCAAATGTCAATGAATCCCTTAAACATTAGCCTAGGGCCATACTTGTTTCTTTACAAAATTAAAACTCATTTGAAAATTGTATCCTGTAAACAGAACAATAAGACATTTGCTGCCATGACCTTGCAGAAGGCAATAGATGATGTAATCACAGAGAAACATGGTCAAGGAAATATTACTTCTGCTGCTGCTACTGCTACTACTACTACTAAAAATAATAATAACAATAATGGTGATGATGATGATAATGTTTTAAAATTAAATAAAACCCACAAACAAGCAAAATTACAAAACCAGAATAAATAAAGAAAATAAAGAAAGCTTGATGCTTCTTGCAATTACAAGCTAGTAGTTACCCAGTATAGCATCAAACAGTACTTTGATAATCAATTTATAATCCCTATCAAGAGCCCATGATATGCTACTGATAATGGAAAACTGATAGGTTATTAAGTTGATAGACATCCTCTTGGATCAGAATTCTAGTTGTATATTCTCCTTTCTTTCCATGAGGAATATTTGTTTCATAAGTCACCGGAAATTGTTGAAAAAGAACCATGACCTCTGGTTCACCAAATGATTGTTTTCTTCATGCTAGAAGCTTTGTGGAAAACATATATCTTTCTAAAAAAAAAAAAAACAAAACAAAATAAAAAATAAATAAATAAAAACAAAAAAACCATCCGTCGGCCTATGGTATCCCTTGAATGCACAAGTCATTAACACAAAATGACAAAGTATGTGTATATAACCTGTGTGTTAACACATCCCTTTGAATAGTTTAACCTCTAGATTACTTAAAATACCTAATACAATATGAATGTCATGTAGTTGCTATGTGAACAAGTTTAGGCATAATAAGAAAAGTGATAATACATTTTTTTTCAGTCAGTGCTACCTCCCACCCCACCAAGTATCTTTACTCTGTGGTTAGAGGACTCTGAAGATGCAGTACCTACTAATATGGGAGAGTCAACTGGAGTCATATTCTTTCTTCATTATGTCAGGTCATGCATCTTCAACATATACCATTTTGAAGCTTCTGGTAGGTATTCTGGCAGCTTCTTGCTGCTTCGATTTGAGCCGGTTGGCCAAACCTTGTGGTTTCTTCAGGACTGACCTGCCGTTGCTGAATCATGCCATGTGTTTGGGAATGGATGGAGCTAGTTGCTGCCGCTGATTCATGTGATCCCGAACTGGGATATCTTGACAGCACAGATTGTATGTGCTCCAAAGAACTATTTCTAAACAGGTCCACATCCTCCATGGCTCTATTAACCTTTTCATTCCACTACCTCTGTGAGTGGTGGGTTAGAAGAGATGGTAAAGGAGTCAAAAAAAAGTAGGTTTTGAAAATTCTAAGTGTAAAACCCTCCCCCACCAAAGTAAAATATGCACACACGAACAAACACCATAAAAAAAAAACCATCTCATCGTGGAAGCTTTAGTGTGTCACACAGCATCTCACTTGTAACTGTTCATGGCAATGAGTCATTGGTCTGGTTTGAGATCTCTGGCTTCTGTGACACCACAATATTGGATCTTCATAGAGTCTCCTCCTGTTTATACTTTTGTTACCCTGTGTCATAGAGATTCTGCAGCTTTGGGGCTGCAGGACTGGCCCTTTCATAAATCCCAACCATTTGCTGATGATGTAGATTTGGGGGTGGACCAATTCAGACCCCTGAATCTGGGCCTGGGTGGTAGCCCAGTGGTCAGCTCTCCCTTTTCTGTACCACCAGGGCAAGCTCTCCAGCACTGCTCCAACTGGTCTGCATGTCAGCATAAGTAGGAGGCAGGGTCAGCCCTCTGCTTTTATCCCTGGACCAGTCATACCCACACCTCCAGAGCCAGCTCCACAGTGCTGCCCAGTCAGGGCTCCAGGCCCACTCTGCCAAGTGCTACAGCTTGTGAGTGGTTGGGCCAGCTCTCTGGTTCTCGTATCCTCCAGGCTCCTTATCTGTACCCCTGCCACCAGGGCCAACTTTACTGTGCCACTCAGGCAAGCTGCAGGGACCACTGTCCAGAGTGTTACAACTCTTAAGAGTCACCACCAGCCCTCCTGCTCTCATGACCCAGGGCCAGCTCCTTGACCATCACAGGTGGTAGAGGTGGGAGGGAGCATCACCCCAGCCGCCATGACACCTCATGGTAGATGCATGGCTGGACTAGCTTTCCCATGCCCTGTGACTCTACCAGCACAGCCAGCTGTGAAGTGCTGTTCAGGCAAGGTGCAGGAACTACTCTCCTGAGTGCTACAGCTGGGGAGGGCAGAACTTGTTCTCCTGAGCTCTGACCGGTTAGGCAGCTTTTGTAGCTACATTTCGTACCAAATGTACAGGAGGGGCAGAGAGGAGGTATCACCTATGTGCCCATGCCACTCCACAGCAGATGTGTGGCTGGGTCAGCTCTCCCACACTTAGACCTTGAAGGCCATGTAACAATACTCTTGCCAGCAGGGTAAGTTTCACTGTGCTTCATGGGCTAGGTGCAGGGCCCACTCTCTGGAATGCTGCCATGGGTAAGAGATGGGGTTAGCTCTCTAGAGAGCCCCACTCAGTGAGGTGTGAGCAGGTTCTGCACAGTTCCTGGACTTACCATGTGATCCCCATGGCTGCCCCTACAGGACACCCCCATGTTTTGTAGCTGTAATATGAGCCTTGGTATGGTGGTTTGAATATGCTTGGTCCAGGAAGTAGCTCTATCGGGAGGCTGGCCTTGTTGGAGGAGGAGTGGTTTTGTTGGAGGAAGTGTGTCACTGTGGGGTGGGCTTTGAGGCCTTCACCAGTGAGACAGCCTCTCCTAGCTGCCTTCTGATCAAGAAGTAGAACTCTTGGCTTCTTCTCCAGGACTATGTCTGCCTGGACACTGCCATGTTCCTGCCATAATAATGGACCTAACCTCTCAACCTGTAAGCCAGCCCCAATTAAATGTTGTCCTTGTAAGAGTTGCCTGGAACATGGTGTCTCTTCTTGGCAATGGAAACCCTAACTAAGATACTTGGACATCAACACTGACACCCCTGCCTGGCCCCCTTGCCCTACCCCTGTCACCCCTATCCCTACTACATAGCCATGGACCTAGACATGGACCTCAGTAGCAACTTGGGCTGGGACCTCACTATCGTCCCATGTGGTGAGGCTCATCACTTACAGCAGGCTATTCTTCTCCACCCTGGAGTCTCCAGCTTCTTCTCTCTTCATATGCTCAAGCTGTTCCACTTCTTTCTCTCCCATCTGACCACTACGTACTTGCTCATTGTGATGGCTCCTCCTGCAGGCTGTCCATGCTGCTGGCAGGCCCCTGAGTGACATTCATTGTCCTGGATGTATGACATGGTGGCAAGATGTCTATGGCTGGCCTGTGCAGTGAGCCAGGAGATAGGTCTGTGGGTGGCATGGCAGTCTGCAGCATGTCTTTATCTGTCTTCCTCCCCCCTGAACTGTGCTGTCTGGATTTGATGTGATTTGATTTGATTTTTTATGAGACCTAGGAATAAAACAGCTTTGGCCATAAAGTCAGGCATCAAGCTCGAATGAACATAGGACTGACATCCGATCTGCCCCTGACTGATGTAAGAACAATATTAAAACTGGTATAAGAACAATAAAAAATGAGTTGTCTCTCTGCCCATTGCCAAGTAGGGTAAAGGTTCATCTTGACAGTACAACTACATGCCTAGGACCTTGCAATACCCAATTCACTAGTCTAAAGAAACTCTTGGATAATTTCATACAGCACATCTTGGTCATAATTATACCCCAGCTCCCCCTCTTAACTCTTCTCAGACCTACTCCCATGTCTTCTTTTACCTCCATATTCATGATCTCCCCTTCTATGAATTTCAATTTGTGCTGTCTATATACTTCTGGGTGTGTAGCTATCCACTAGAGAGTGACCATCCTTAAAGAAAACTGGCTCTCCCCCACACAAAAGCCATAGTTCCACAGTTAGGGATGGGGACCATTCCTTGCTAGAATATGGAGTGGCGTTCTCTGGAGCAAGACTTATGTAGGCACCCACAGTTGTGAGTTCTTTCGGGTAATCATCCAGTTAGTTATTTTTCCCAGAAGAACATGGTTTATACCTCTGTCCTCCCAACCTCTGGCTCTTGCGATCTTTCTGCCCTCTCTTTTGAGATGGTGTCTGAGCCTTGGGGAGAGGATGTGATATAGATGTCCCATTTGGAACTGAGCATCTGTAGTCACTTGTTCTCTGGGTTTTGATCAGCTGTGAGATTTTTGCATTAACCACTATCCACTACCAGAAAAAAAAAATTCTGATGAGGTCTGAGTACTGTACTAATCTGTGAATGAAAAGACAGGAATTTTGAGAGCAGTTTGAAACCATATCCATCAAGCAAAATAATAACAGTAGTGACTTCACTTCTAAGCCTGTGAGCTTCACAGCCATGTGTCGTGAGTATTTTGGCTTCTTTAAAAACTCAGTTATGTGAGTAAGTTTGTGTTTTAACCCAGGTTGGGATAGGGCTACATCAGTTTGTCCACAGCCTTACTATGAATGTTAGTGCTCTAAGAGGGGCTTGATTTTTGTCAGCTGCAGATGGTTTAATTCTGGGGGCTCTGGAGAGGCAATAAATGACAGAGCCCAGAATGGGCAGGAGGTGTTCCTCCAATGAATGAGGAGGCTGCTGCTGGTCCCTGCTGCTCCTGATTGTTGTTGTTGCAGTTTGACAAATATCCTGATGACAAAGATTGGTTTTGATCCAAGGGACCCAACACCCCTAATCAACAGGAAAAGGCTTATAGAGATCTATGGACCTTTTCCCCTCTAATCTTTCTCTCCTACCTAGCGTTGAGGGGTTGGAAGGGATTAGGGTGGAATAAGGGTTAGAAGGGAGGCAGAGGTATAAAAACCAAATTAAATAGTAAAAACTCAAATACAGCAACAGCTATGCCTTTGTTTGTGGTCTGGAGAGGGGTAGATTTGCTATAGTTCCTCGTGTGGCATGGATCTAAAATCCAATCAGAAATAGCTGTTTATCCTCATAGTATTGGTGCTACCCATGAGCATATACCAACATTCTGGTCATCATTGAACTCCATCGAGGTCATAGATGAGTCAGAGCGTTGATGACCCATCATTCAATACTCATCTAGCACTATGAATGTGATATATTAGAAAGTCATAAAGCAGTAGGTTTCTATATGGCCTTTCAAACATCTGACACTCTTCTGTGCACTGCCCTCCCTCTCTTTACCAACTTAAACGTTCCTCCCCATTATTCACCCTTTCCCTTACTTATCACTGTGCTCACTATGCTCCTTCCCTTAAGATCTTTCTTCATCCTCTGTACCAATGATTTCTTTTTACGTTTGTGGATTATACAAGCATTCCAAATTACAGTGTTGATGCTAGGATCCACATGCGAGTGAGACCACTCAACATTTGTCCTACTGGATGTGCATTACCTCACTCAATATAATGTTTGGCAGCTCTATCCATTTTCCTGCGAATGTCAAGACTTTATTTTTCTTTAGAGCTGGGTACAATTTTCCATGCACATAGGTACATTTTTCTTATTCATTCATCAGTTGATTGACATCTAAACTGTTTCTATATCCTAGATGTTGTGAGTAGAACAGCTATGAACATGGATGAGCATGTGTCTCTGTAGTAGAAAATAGTCTCTTGGACACATGCCCAGGAGTGGTAGAGTGGGGTGATATGGGAAATCTATTTCTGTATATCTGAGGAGCCACCGCACTGATTTCCACAGTGGTTACTTCAATTTGCTTGAAGTAAATTTTCCCAGTCCTTGTCAGCCTTGTTTTTTTCCTTTTTCTTTGTCTTTCGTTTCTTAATCTTAGACATTCTGATTGGGACATAACGGAATCTAAAGTAGTTTTAACTCAAATTTCACTGACAGCTGAGAATGGTGAACGCTTTAAAAAGTATTTCTGAGCCTTTTGTATTTCTCCTGAGAATCAGGCTCAGCTGTGCGGCCCACGCTTTAATTGAGTTGCTGGTTTTTTTGATGTTTAGTTTCTGATTTTTTTTTATAAAATTCCACATATTTTAGACACCCATTTCTTGACCAATGTATAGTCCACACAGATTCATTCCACGTTGTTGGGTGCCTCTTAAATCAATTAACATTTTCCTTTGTAATAGGACACTTTTTAATTTTATAAAGTCCCACATGCTGGATCTTTGACTTTAGAGAAACGCTTAAGCAACAACATTTGTGAACTTGAACTTTTTGAAGTCTGAGCAAATTTTTTCCCTGAGTGTGTGTGACTAAAGATTATTAGAAAAAATAGTCACCTCTAAATTTGTATTAAAAAAACAGTTGAAATTTGGATTTTCTTTTAAACTTGCTCTTATGTTTCTTTCTAAACCCCAGCAGTCTGGCTACAGGAAACAAGCCCACAGACTAAAGAAGAGGCAGCTCAGTCTGCTCATGAGCACATAGATTTTTGGTACAGAAATCTTCTCTTGGGGGCTTAGGGTGTAGCTCAGTGGTAGATTAGATTCAAGGTTTCTTATGAATTATTTTTGGACTTTCTGCTTAACTCCTCTCATCTGAACCATTCCTTCAGCAGCCTGGTTGTTACCTCCGAGGGTGATCCAGTCTTTCCCAGCCAACACAGAATCTTTCCTCCCTCCTGGAAAGACCACAAATATTTGTGGAAGGAGAGGTGATGTGACTCAGGTTTGGCTCTCATTCCTTTTCACAATGTATCTGTTATGGGGAAGATGTCAATGGGGAATCCCCCAAACCAATCTTTTGGTGACCAATACTGACTTAGAACCAAATCTTTAAAAATCTCAGTTTGAATAGCCTCCACAGACCTCTTACATAAATGACATGGCACTTCCAAAACAAAGTCGTGTTTCATGAATTCATAGGAGAATGCTTGCCTTTTTGGACAAAACTATATTTTGCCAAAAATTCCACAGTTTGCTATGCAATTTGCTGCAAAATGGATCCAAATTTTCAAACAGGATTATGACAGAGAACTCATACAACAGACTGCTCTTACAGTGACAGACATTCAGCAAGAACGTTGGATTTTATTTAGTTCTGCTGAGTCATGTCTGTGTGTGCTAAGGGGAAATTCCCATAGAGGTGCTTGGTTTGAAAACTAGGCTTTTCCAATCTTCTCAAACCAACATCAGATCAGAACATAGATTCATTCAGTGAAACATATGGTTGGACTGACCACCACAGCACGCTAAAGGGGCTAGCAGTGTGACTTGGGTGGGGGTGAGGGTTGCAAAGCAGTATATAATCAGGAATTGCTTTGCAATCAGTTATACTAGTTTCCAAAATGATAGCAGCTAACAGTAGCTATATGTTAGTACTCAACACACAACTGAGAACTATTGGTTATCTGAAGATCTCTCACTTGGGTAAATTTCATAAGTGCAACAAAGTTGTTTGAAAGCGTTTCATTTTCTTGTGGCACACCTTGATTATAGAAGACTGTCCTAACTCCAGGAGCCAGTGAAATGATCAATTTAATTAGATGATAGAGAAAAAAGGAGATCATAAATGGCTGACTCATACTTTGTTTTTGTTTTTTTTTTCTCAATTAGTTTTCTTTGATGGGGGTCTCACTGGGAATACAAACCACACTCAAGTGAAGGGTGCCATGCCTAGTGGTAGTAATAGATGTCTAACATAAATGAACGCAGTAATGTTTTTAGAGGGGTTGTTCTCTCACTTAAAATTTGTCTTTATGGGATTTCTGCATGTACAAATATGTGTTGATCTGTATCTATAAGTGATTCTTGTTTTTTTTTCCTTCGGATCTATTTTTATTGCTGTTCTTTGTTTCCTCTCCCTCTCCCCCCCCCCTCTCTCTCCCCTCCTTTTCCGTCTCTCCCTTCCTTCCTTCCTTCCTTCCTTCCTTCCTTCCTTCCTTTCCTTCCTTCCTTCCTTCCTTCTTTCCTTTCTTCCTTTTTTCCTTTCTTATTTTAAACATGTGTGATTTCTACTGAGAGCAAGGAAAGGTGCGGATTGCATGGGTAGGAAGGCGAGGAGGGTCGTGAAGGAGCTGGGGGAGGGGAAACCATAATCACAATATTTTGTATACAAAAATTTATTTTCATTAAAAATAATTTTTTTCTCATAGGTCATGCATAAAAAACAGCATTATAGCTGCAAGTTAACATGTATGTTCTTGGACACCATAAGCTATCATTAAATCTACTTGCTAAGGGAGCAACTACAGTGTAAGAGCCTGGATCCAGGGTACAGACTCATGAAGCCAGAATAGGTTTTGGAAGGAAGAACTTCAATGCCCTCTACCAACCAGAGTCAAGATCAGCCGAATGTGATACATGTGCATGAGAAATACATGTGACTTTTGAAAATACCATTACATCAACCCAAAGGACACTCTTTCCTGCTGCAGAAATAATTGCCATTTTATATAGATCCTTCTACCATTTGTTATTCTTTATTGCTTTTCAGGGCTTCTGAGAATTTTATTTTGTAGTACATATTTAAACAACTTTGCTTTATTTTTTGGATTAAAAAAAATCACTCCAGAGATGTATATTTGATTATCTTCATCCTACACTGGAGCTCATAGGTTATTTTTGAAGAAGTCCATCTTGGCTTCAGAAATCCACTCTACCTATTACTAATTCCTGCCCTGAGACACTTACATTTCTTTCCACCACTCCATCCCTTCTATGTTGTTTCCACTTAGTTCAGACCTTCAGCCTGTTTCATTTGGATTACTGAAATGCCTTTTCAAATTCTTGCTTCATACTTGACCCAGACAGATCTTTACAAAACAAACATTACATCATGCAATTCCTGTTCATTTAGGAACCCAGCTATTGCCACCTAACTGTGAAACTTCATCCAAATGTTCTTTCTCTGTGCCTCAGTTTTATCATTTATAGTTGGGAGCAATACCTAGAGTATAAAAACAGAGTAGTTGTAAAAGCAGATACAACCTCAGAAAAGTGAAGACTCTGTAGTGAACCCTAGAAAAATGTGACATAATTACTATGTAGAATATAGTCCAAATCCCTCAGAAAGCAGTCCACACTGTGCAGACTCTTTTCTGCTTTCTTATCTCTCTTTGTTTTAAAGGTATTGATTTTATGTGTATATGCATGTGCCCACACATATGTGTACTGGTGTATGCAAGGTGCCTGTTGGGGCCAAGATAGGAGTCAGCCCTGCTGGGACTTGAAAAACAGGTCATTGTGAGCTGCATGTGAGTGTTGAGAACTGAGCCATAGTCCTCTGCAGTATCAGCAAGAGTTCTTAACTGCTGAACCATTTCTCCAGCTTGTTCCTGTCTCATTTTAACCTCCATCATGTCTCATGGCATTGCTTCTAGAGCCCCAGGCAAGCTCTAGTCTATCTTACAGAACGACTTGTTCAGGTCTCTAATATATTCTTTTCTGTCTTAAGTACCCATCTTCCACAGTTTGACTGACCAAAACTCATTCCTTAGCTTCATAGTCATCTCCTTGGCAAAGGTTTTTCTGAGTTTCAAACCAGGGGAAGTCTTTTTATTGGATATGCACTGGTATGCTGTTAGTGCATTCAGAGTGTTAGGATAAAAGTCCCTGAGTTGGATGGATTGAAAACAACAAAGCATCATCTCCAGTTCTTCTGGAGGCTGCAGCATCCAAGATCAAGGCACTAACAGATTCATTGTCTGTTGGAGACCTGCTCCTGGCTCACAGATGGTGCCTTGCTGCTAGGGCACAGATGACAATGCACTGTGGCTCCATGCTCATCACTTAGTCATTTCCCAAGGGCAGTGCCTCCTGATAAAAGAACTTTGAACATTAAGGCATCAATGTGAGGGTTTAGAGGGAACTACAAACATTCAGAACACAATAGGAGGCTTGTGTCGGGGGAAAGTCAGTAGCATCTGCTAGCTTCTTTGTCTCATTCATTTGTTTTTCCAAATGATTTTTAAAATTTCATTTATTTATTTGTTTTTGTTAGTGTTGTTCATTTATTTGTGTGGGGGTCTATTCTTTCCTCACAGTGTTGGTTCCAGGGATCAAACTCAGGCCCTCAGGTTTGGCAGCAAGTGCCTTTCCTAGCTAAGCATCTTGCCAGCCCTCTACAAGATTCAAGAAAGTAGAATCTCCTGAATTCAGAATATATCTTGGTAGCCAAGTATAGTACACATTTAATAAATTAAAGTACAGTAAAAAATAATTGGTCACACATGATATGGTACAGTTGTGTTTCAAAACCTTGAGAAAACAAAGCAAAATATTTGTAGAAGTTTTTAAATGTTTCCCCTTTGAAGTACTCAAACATATTATCAATATATACATAAATGAAGAATTTGGAATTAAATCTTATAAAAGTTGGTATTTTAAACTGTGCCTATCACATGTTTGCAGTATATACTATAAAATATATTTAGAGCTATGAGTAAAATATTGCATCATTTTTTGGAAAAAATTAAATTGTTAAGTTGAACACACATATACACAGGCCATGAACAATACTTTAAGCTAAAGACTGTAAGTATTGTCATTTCAAATGCTCCAAGGGAGACTATTGATTGTACAGATTTTCACTGTTGCCAGTATTATTTTAATTGGAGAGTTGGACTGTCTTCATAATTTAAATGGTCTTCATGGATTAACTCACCATTTGTCCCTTGTCCTCCAACTGACCATTCTTAATGTTAACTGATGTTCATTTTCCTCATTATCTATATTTGTCAGCCTTAAACTCACAATCCAAAAGATAGTTCTGAGGCCTCAGATGGTTCGTGTCTATGTCCATTGAGTCTTTCATGAAATAGAGGCATGGACTTTGGTCTGAGCAAAGTGAGATACATAGAGCTTCCTCCTGCTCCTCAAAACAGACTGGAAAGATGGAATTAGATTAGGGAAAGGGGAGCAGGTTTCATCTGCCATCTACTTATTCTGTGTGATACTGCCACCGACTCAAAACCACAGGCCAATTAATTAATCACGGACTTGAACCAAATTGTGAGTCCTCCTCTCCACACCACTTTTTCTCTTTTAAACTAACATTCTCAGGTGATCTTGGTAGAGGGACAGAAAAACTGGCTAAGGCATGAATGTAAAAACCTGGTATTGCTTCTCTGTTTTAAAGTTCATTATCTTTGAATGGTGCATATATTACTGTTTCTCTTTTAGTAATAAACAACCTTGAGAAATAATTAACATTTTGCCCTCATTTTATGAGTCCCTTTAAGAAATTTCATTTCTTGTTTATAAATTCTTTGTATGTTCTTTAAACTGGTCTGTTATTACTCTTAATAGTATCAGAAGTCATGCCAGAACAATGTCACAACAGGAAGCCTCTAACCTTGCTCTCCCATAAAAAAAAGTACTGGCTTTGAAACAGCAAACAGTCCTCAAGTCCTTTATGATGATGCCAGAAACAAACTAGGAAGCTGAAGTGCCACAGGCAAGCACAACATCCACACAGTCAAGAACAGCTACATGGACAGGAAGGAGAGAAGCCATTTAACAAAAAAAAAAAAAAAAAAAAAAAAAAAGAAAAAAGAAATCATTTTAAAAAGGACTTGAAGTTGAGAGAAAGATGAAGTCGGGGGCACTTGAGGGAATTTTGATGTATAAATATTCAAATGTTCAAGTAATAAATTAAAAACATGTTTAGAAGAAACAGAGACTGAGGAATGATAATAGAGGGATAAATGTAGCCAAAGTATTTGATAAGCATGTATATATTATACATATGGATATATCATAATGAAATCTATTACTTAGTACAATTAATATACACTAATAAAATCATTGGACAGAAAAAAGAAAATAAAAAACTGTTGATGTCATCTGACTCCTCTTCCAAGTTGATAGAGTTAGGATTTGAAAGGCAGGTCCCAGTATTTGGCATCCACCTTGAAGAGAGAAGACAATGATATATCCAATGTCCCAAATTTGGGGAAGATTCTGAAGAGGCTGTTTCTGTCTTTACTAACATGTATAATGAAATGAGACCCACATACTTTTGATTCCTGGGGGACCCAACAACAAGAGAGATCTCAGCAAACTCTGGCAGTGCCAGAGATCCTGCGGTGCTCAAGAGAGACACTAGATACTAGTGGGAGCAGGGACTTATGACTCCTTGGGGGAAAATCAGCAAGTCTTTTACACTGGAAACATAAATGCCTGAGTAGGGAAACAACACAGCACAAATTTATGGAGCTATGAGAATCTTCACCCACACTGACTGGTGAAGCCTTTCCCCTGAATAATGCGGATCTATAAAGATTGGAAGAAATGATTGTGTTTTAAATACAAAAAAAAAAAAAATCATCAACAACAAAAACTAGTAAGACACATTTAAAATAAAAAAACAAGGAAAGATGACCAAATTCAAAGAATGTAAACAAATCCTCAAGACCAATTGTACAAAAACAGAAATCTTGAACTTTTGATTAACAAAACAAAATATTTGTTTTAAAGAATCACAATAGACCACAAGAGACAAAATCCATACCACCAAAGAAATAACACTGTAGTGGAGTAATAGGGTTAGAAAGAAGGCAAAAGAAAAAAAAATCTTCCAGTAATTTTAGAGCTAAATAACAAAATAAACCAAATTATTTTTTACTTCATACTTCAGCAAATGGAAAAATGAAAGAATCAAGGAACTTAGTAAAATGTCATTTAAAATTTCTAAGAGGAAGTAACAATACCAAAGGAATAAGAGATGTGCTGAGGGGCTGGAGAGATGTCTCAGTGGTTAAGAACACTGACTGCTCTTCCAGAGGTCCTGAGTTCAATTCCCAGCAACCACATGGTGTCTCTCAACTATCTGTAATGGGATCAGAGGCCTCTTCTGGTGTGTCTGAAGACAGCTACAGTGTACTTAGAGGAGAGAGAGAGAGAGAGAGAGAGAGAGAGAGAGAGAGAGAGAGAGAGAGAGGTGATTAAAACCTAAGGACATTCAGGAATAATTTTGGTGAATCCAACCAGACACAGTATGCACAAGAGTTCAAAAATCAAAGACAATGAGAGGAATAGCAAGAGAAAATTTCCCACAGCCTTGAGACAGGTCTCATAAGAGTAAAGATAGATTTATCAGCAAACATTTCAGTCCAGCCAAATGGGATGACATTCTTAAAGTGCTTAGAGAGAAGAAATATTAAATGAGACTACTATGCAGAAAACTTCTTAAAAGTAAATTGGAAATAATGAATTTCTTAAGTAGACAAAGGCTGAAGAAGTTTGTCTCTAAAACTGACTTTTGAGAATTACTAAATAAATTCTTCAATTTGAATAGAAAGGATGATATATAGAAAACTAAAACCATATTAATATTAAACTATAAAGTCCCCTGTTAAATAGAATACACAGACAAATGCAGAATTCTGTAATGTTGTACTGGTTCCATACAAAGCTAGGTATAGAATATAAAAAAAAAGTGTAAAGTCATCTTAATGGATACAAATCACAAAGGATGTACTTTGTGACATTTATCATATAAAATAGAAGGAGATTCAAAGGACAGGTCTTATGCATAATTAATATTATTATTCATATAAATTACTGTAACTGTAGACATTTTATGTAACTCCAGTGGGAACTACAGAGAAATCTTTGTCAGGAGACTCTCATGGAAAATGAGCAAAGAGAATCAAAGCATGTCACTACAAAACAAACAAACAAATAAAAAACAAAAACAAAAAACAAAAAAAACCTACTAGACACAAAGCAAGACAGAAGAGGTAAAATCACTATATGATGCATAAGAAAGGACAATGAGAGTGGTATATTGCTCTCCACCAGTAATTACTAAAAAAATATAATACATTAGAGTTTCAAATAAAACTTTGTAATTACTTTGTTATCCACAGTATCCTATTTGAAGCATAAATCCATTGTAAAGTTATTAGATCTAGCTAATCAACAGATATTATTTTCTATTGTTATTATATTGTGTTTTATTTAGGGTTTTGATAATAGAGTTCACATTTACTATCCCTCCTCTTCTCATTTAGTTTATTATGAAGACAGCCTCTAATTGACCATTTCACTTTGAGAAGGAGGGAAGGGAGGGTGATTTTTTACGAAAAGTAGAAATCTTATTTTTTAAAAAATTAAATCTTAATATCATCCACATTGGTTAAAACATTTTGCAAAAATACAATTCAGAGTTGGTCTTGGTTTAAATTGTCCCCCTCTGATGTAAATTGAAGACCTAACTCTTGGTATTTGTGAAGGGGCCTTATTTTGTCTTAGGTTTGTGCAAATAAAGTCAACTGAAAATGAGATCATTAGAAAGGGACCATCATCTAACTTGTATGGCATCCTTAATAGGACAGGAAGAGAAGTCCATGTAGCAAGAGTACCTTGTGAAGGCTGAGACCAAGACAACAGTGATGTGTCATCAAGCTCAGAATGCTGAATGTCAAGGATCATTAGTGTCTCTAGACCAGGAGGCTAGGCAGGAAACAGATCCCTCAGTGGAACCGAAGTGCTGACAGCTGGAACTCATGTCTAGTCACCAGATTTGTGCAAGAATACATTTTGGTTTTAAGCTTATCTTTTTATGGTGCTTTTTTCTTTCAGTTTTATAAAATTAATATCAGAACCGAGGAAAGAGATCTATAATTCAGTAACCTTCTGGAATAAATAACCTTAAGAATTTGTAAAAAGTGTTTATTGTAGCTGTGACTTTTCCAATAATTATGTAAGTTTCTTTGGTGTCATTATCAACATCACTATCTCCTGATCTGTGATCCCCAAAACATGCCTGGAAAGGTACACATCTCTCAATACACATAGATGCTTATGACTGGATGAAGCAGCACAAGAGGTCAAATTAGGAATAAAATACATTTCTTCAAGAAAACAGCTTAATAATAGTTCTTAGACAGCAACAACCAGGAGGGACAATAGCACAGACGGCATAGTAAACAAGAGGGATGAGAAAAGCCATCATTGAAGGACTGAAATGTCAACTCATTTGTTTCACACCTAGTGTATACAAGAACTGAGATGCAGACTCAAGAATATTTATCTGTTAACAAACTCTTTAAACTCTGGTTTCCTATCATCTTACCACCTCTTTTTCTCCTTCTTCCTCTTCCCTTTCTCTCTTCCTCCCTCCCTTGCCCTCTCTCTGACTCTCCATCTCCTTCCTTCCATTCTTTTTTCTGATCTGAAAATTGTGAACATATTGATTTATTTATTTTCCTGGTGTGTGTGTGTGTGTGTGTGTGGGGATGGTGGTAGTGGAGAGAGAGAGAGAAGAGAGAGAGAGAGAGAGGAGAGAAGAGAGAGGAGGAGAGAGGAGAGAAGAGAGAGAGAGAAGAGAAGAGAGAGAGAGAGAGAGACTGCTGTGTAGCCCAGATTGGCATGGAATTCACTATGGAACTGAGGCTGGCCAAAATATCAATCTTCCTGCCACAATTTTATGAGTGTTTAAGTACTTGGGTTACAAAAATGGACAACAGTGTCTTGTTCTTCTGTGGCCTCTGAAGGAGAGACTTCCATGTCCCTCCCTTGGCTTATAATGGTGCCAACAATCCTTAGTATTCAACATATTGACTTGCTAATTCATCATTTAATCTCCTCCTCCTCAGGCTTCACATGGTGTTCTGCCTATGCAATTTTCTCTTTTATTCTTTTAGTAGTATTATTTCCTAAACCTTTCATGGATATTCATAAAAAGCATGTGAAGCATATTGCCCTCAGTCAGGTAACTCAATAGTGTCTGCAAGACCTGGCTTCACTCCCCACTCTGCATGCATGGAAAGCTACATTTCTTAGATCCACAGCTATGTGGAGTTATGAGACAAGTTCTGCCAAATGTGTAAAGCCCACAATACACAAGCTATCGTTTTCATGCCCCCTTCTCTAACTGAGGCCAAGGAGATCATATGTTCTAGATGCTTGAGTGATAAATGATGTCACTCTTCATCTAGGAGCCCGAAAAACTATGCAAAGCAGAACTTCTGCCATGCCATGGTAGAAAGATAACTTTGTTTTCTTAATTCATGGAGACCTGAGAATAAATCTCTGGCAGCACTTATTC
This sequence comes from Mastomys natalensis, assembly GCA_021653895.1. Taxonomy (NCBI): domain Eukaryota; kingdom Metazoa; phylum Chordata; class Mammalia; order Rodentia; family Muridae; genus Mastomys; species Mastomys natalensis. The sequence goes on from JAJTUV010000064.1 coordinate 904,937, forward strand.
AGCGTACGCTAATTAATCTAGAATACATACTCTGCATATTTTCTTCTTTCCTTTAACATTAAGAAAGATAGGGAAATAGAAACTGCACATTAGTTTTACTGAGGACTGGACCACATCTCACTTGCTCTGCTAATTCTGGTAGTCTCTGCACATTCTATTTTCTCTCATTTTCCTAGTAGGCCCAGGTCCACAATCTCTTAGACTACTGTTATGAAGGACCTACCATCTTTCAAACAGGATAGCTTTGTTTCTTTGTGGGGATTATTTGAAGAAAACATGCTTGATTTACTAGCCATTTCTCACAAGTACTCCCTGTCCTTACATGTGGCTCCTCTGCTATGGTGGACTAGCCAGGAGGAAGGTGACTGGGAGACTTTCAGAAACTCTGTAAATCTTTTGTGGTATTGATATACGATAGCTAGCAGTTATGGCACAGGCAGGATAGTAGCTAGGTCAACACGTTTAAGATTTCAAATAATATTGAAAGTTATTTTGAAACCAGGAGAAAACTTTTGATTGAAGAAGCCAGTCGTCTTCATGGAAATATGGAAATAAGCATAACTCTACAGACTCTTTTACTTTGGGATTATAGCTAACAAACTCCTTCAAAGCTGAAAATATCTTAAGTCAGACATGAGGTTAGCACATATTACATTCTGAAAATCGTAGCAAGCAAGTGTGCTATAGTGGATAATTAGATAATTCCTCTTGGGATTGCTTGATGCCTACAGCTAAGACATGAGATATAAACTTAGTCTACTCTCCTCAGCCAAGGAAAAATAAAAGTTCAAACTTTGATGTATGGTTTCCACTTAATGAATATCCCTTCACACTATCTTAATGTTGAAAATCCCTGAGTCAAGGCCCATTAGAAAAATAAATTATCGTATAATAGCCTGAGATGAATGTATGCCATTAATTATATTCAATTTAAAGTCCATTATAACTTCAATTTTTAATAATTCAGCCTGAAACATGGCTTAGATTATTCTTAAATGTTACACTTTGTTAGATAGAACTGGGAGTATTTGTCTAGATTTAGCCAACCCTAGATTTATTCAACATGAGGACACTGAGAAAATAAAACAAATCTGAAGTAACATTGTAAAAAGGAATTTGAAGGTCAATGGCAACAATGATTTCTACTCAGTCCATTGCACTGCCTTGGCCTAATCCATATTTACCAGCCCTCCTTCTACCTATTTTCTTCATCTTCTATCATTAACTGAGACAGTAGGACTCAGTCTTGAAGCTAGCAGAAATAACTCCCTGAGGGCAGTAATAACTACCTAGATTTCTGACTACACCTTCTCTGTATACTTTGAGGTCTCTTCCTCTCCTGCCCACAAATATTCCTGCCTAAGGTTTATTCAAGTCTTTACTTCTCAGACTTTTGTGTCCAGTTGCATCCTCTACTTTATTCTTGCAAATATGGTCTCTCTGCAGAAGGATCTCAAACAAGTAATGGTAGCTGGAACTTCATACTAAAAGCTCATGTGACAATTCCAGCTACCTCCTGCTCAGACATCTGCATACTCTCCAATGGTTCAAAGTTCACATATGCCAAAGCCAACCCCTAAACTTCCTACATCCCAATTCACTCTTCTAGTTCTGCTGACACGCCCTCATCTTCTACCTACCCTGTCTGGACACATAGAACATCTTAGAATCCCCTATCCCCTGTGTGCTCCAGCTGCACTCACTACAACCTTGGGCACTTTGAGGAATAGATCAGCTTGCCTCCTCACTCTAATGCCTGGCTCATGTTGTACTTCAAATGTTCTTTTGGAACTTCTGTTTGGTTCTGATTATGTAGAGGGAAAAGATTCTCCATTCTGATGTTTGGGAAGATGATAAAATCTGTCAAACTGTTCTCTATTTACCCTAGAAGTTATAGCTTATATATATATAGTTGAAATTCATTACTGTCTACAGTAAGATTTTGGGTTTGTCACCTACAGAATGGGAATCACCAAAAAAAATTCAAAAGAAACTCTGAAGTGTGACTGAAGTCACTGGTAGATGGCCAACAGAGTTATCTATACCATGTGCAAGAAAATAGAATTTTCAGGCATCCACATATCTCTAATATCATGCATGAACCAAGAATTTTAAAATAGGGAGTAAGGAATAGGAGAATGATAGTCCTTGCTTTCCTTTGCTGATGATGCTGAAAAATACCACCTAAGCCCAGTCTGTTTCTAGAACTCAGAAACTTAACCTAAAATTGATTGGATTGATGGGTCTGACCTTTGCCTATTGAGAAGGCTAGGCTGATTCCATGACAGATTACAAATTGGCAGTTAAGGAGACTGGGCCTAAGAACTGGGCAAGTTCAGGCAACTCAATTACTAATAGACTTCACACCCCAAAAATGGTTCCAGAATGCCTAGATATAGAGTAAGATAAAGCTCATCTACCTTAGAATTCCAATGTGCTTTAAATCAGTCCCACGAGCGCTCACTTGGTTTCTCTCTCTCTCTCTCTCTCCCCTCTCTCTCCCCTCTCTCTCTCTCTCTCTCGGTAATGGGAGACCCCAGCATGCTGGTCTTCTGCAGAATAAAACATTGTTTACATTTATACACTATTTGAGTCCAGGGTGTCATTCTTCAGCCAATCATGAACTCTTACACTATGACTCCTCTGTGACTGATTTATGAAACCAGTGGTGACATTTTCTTTAGCTATGCTGGACACAACACTGGATGACAAATTGACCCTCCACACTGGCCTAACCAGGAGCTATGTGCCATTTAGACTGGTAAAATAAATACAAATATTCAATTGTGTTGTTCCTGTTGGTTTGGTTGTTGTCCCGCTCTGTTTTTGCAACAATAATATACAAGAAGTCAAAATCGGAATGCAAGGAAAGGAAAACAAATTGAAGGGAATCATTTATATCATTATTCACAGAAAATAGGCTTTAGGGGTCTATGTGGTGCCTACAAGTGGACTGCAATTATAAGACCAAGTATTCTTATATAAGTATCTGACTTCCAGGCCATTTTTGGTCTACACAGATGAAACCCTGTCTCAGAGAGAGAGAGAGAGAGAGAGAGAGAGGAGAGAGAGAGAGAGGTTTCTTAGACCATGAAGCTGAAGGAGAATCTGTAAGGGAGGAGGGTGTAAACTTCCTGAAAAGACACTGGCCCACTCGAACATGTGGCTCTGGCAGGCCTTGTCCTTCTCCTGCATTCCCTCTGCCTTGCTAAAACCATTAGATTGCATTCCTAAAGCTAGCCATTAAGGTCTATTCCCTTATTTGGCCACTCCTCCTGAGGCTGATGACCAAAGTCCCGCTATCAAAGTATTGAGGTCTCCTTTGGCTCACCTAATTGACTTGCCCAATTAAAATTAAACACCTCATCCTAACACAGGGTTTCAGCTTTTCCCTTTATAAACTGACATTTGTCTCTGGGTCACGTGTTTCCTCTTTTTTTTTTCACCCCTCTCCAGAAATGCCCCTTCCCTCTCTCTATTATCCCCTATCTCCTCTCTCCCTAGTTCCCTTCTCCTTCTACCTCTTCATCTATCTCCTGCCTTTGTCCCTTATCCCTGCCTTCTGACCCTCTGGGCAAATAAATGTTCCTGTTGCTGAGAATGTGGTCGTGGGGTGTCTTGAGCCTACTTTAAGGTTCCCTACAATTTCTCTAGAATGTTGCTCTGTTTCCCTGGGTCTATTACAGTGGCTATCTTAAGCAGCTGCTGTAGATGCTCAATTCCTGCAGAGTATTTCCTTAGTGGATTGTTATTTCTCCATCAGCCTGTTACCCTACCACTAATCTAACTCTTTTGCATTTGCTTCCCTAGTTCCTCCTTACCTTTCAAATCTAATCTAGTCTGTGTGCTCCTTTAAGGCATCCATTGAAATGCTAAGGTTAGGATTTACTGGCACTACTAGTAAAACAAAAAAACACAAATTTGTGGATTGTTTTTAGTGACAAGTGAATTAGATCTAGCCACTGAAAGCAATAAAAGTTAAACTGTTAAATAGTCCATTTTGCATTTCCCTTTTTTTTTTTAATTGGAAATTTTTTTTTACATTTCAGATGTTCTCTCCTCACCCCATTTCCCCCCCTTCCTCCCAGGAACTCACTATCCCTTCCCCCCTCCTCCTGCCTCCACGTTGGTGTACCCCCACCCACCCTCCCTTGTACCTCACCTCCCCACCCTCGAGTATCCCCCCCCCCCACGACATCCAACCTTCATAGGACCAAGGATCTCTTCTCCCACTTATATATAGCTCCCTTGCATATATAGCTGGAGCCATGGGTCCCTCCCTAAGCGCTCCCAGGCTGGTGGTTTAGACCCTGGGGGCTCTGGTTGGTTGGGATTGTTGCTTTCCTCATGGTGTCAGGAATCCTCTCAACTCCTTCAGCCTTCACTCTATCTTCTCCATTGGGAACTCCATGCTCAGTTTAATGGCTAGCTGTGAGCATCTGCCTCTGAGTATGTCAGACTCTTGCAGACCTCTAAGGAAACAGCTATATCAGGCTCCTGTCAGCATGTACATCCTGACATCCACATCAACCTCTACCTTTGGAGACTGCACGTAGGATGGATATCCAGGTGGAATGGTCTGTAGACGGTCCCTCCTTCAGTTTCTGTCCTGCACTGTGTCTCCATATTTGCACCCTTGAGTATTTTGTTACTCCTTCTAAGAAGGACCAATTCAATGTGTCGGGTATGCTCAATGGCGAGCAGAGGTCTAAGAGCATGCATGGTTTCCATCTGATAAAGCCAAGCATGTGCACATGTGGTGAGACACAGTCAGGAAAACTTGTGTTCCTAGGACTGTTGAACAATGCTGACTCCCTGGGGTCCCTTGTGGTTTTCTTTTCATGAAAAGTGTCACATTGACAGTTTTTATATCCTCAGATTTCTTCTTCCCACAATACAAGAGCAGGAAAATGTCAAACTTGCTGGGATACTTTTGGTGGGAGAAATAATTAAGGAGCATAATTGGGGCATTATAAAATTCATAACCATGCTACAATTTCTATAGTCAGGATAACCAACTGAAGGCTATACTGAGAGAGGAATGAATAAACTTCTAAACAGTGCAGGTTGCTTTCACTATCAATTATTACTCATACAAGTTGTCTTTTTGATAAGATTACTTATATGCATTTGTGGGAAGGAACCACTTAATAGAAAATAATCGATGGAATCCCCAATAGACAATATGCCATTAAAATAAACCTTGGCTTCTTGACTGACCATAGCAAGTAGGTAAGACTTTATAAGACCAAAAATTTAGCCTTAAGTTGTAAAGACACTGTAGACTAATGGTGTTTCCCAACTCTGACAAAACAAATACAATCCTTTCTAAAGTAAGTTAACACCATTCTAAAACTATTTTTTTTTTTTTTTTTTGGTTTTTTCGAGACAGGGTTTCTCTGTGTAGTCCGGGCTGTCCTGGAACTCGCTCGGTAGACCAGGCTGGCCTCGAACTCAGAAATCCGCCTGCCTCTGCCTCCCAAGTGCTGGGATTAAAGGCGTGCGCCACCACCGCCCGGCCACTATTTTTTTTTTAAATTATCTTGTACATTGGTGTCAGACAAGAAATTCAATAAATAAATCATTAAGTATTTGAGATAACATGAAATGAATACAATCTATCATAAGTAAATAATAGAAAAGTAGAAAAGTGTACTTTTTTTTTCTTTTTTTTTTGAGACAGAGTATTAGTTTGAGACTGGCTAGCCTGGATCTCACTCTGTAGACCTGACTGATATTCAATTTGCAATGACCTTCCTGCCTCTGCTTCCATATTCTAAGTAACATTTTTTTTTTTTTTTTTTTTTCGAGACAGGGTTTCTCTGTATAGCCCTGGCTGTCCTGGAACTCCTCTGAAGACCAGGCTGGCCTCGAACTCAGAAATCCGCCTGCCTCTGCCTCCCAAGTGCTGGGATTAAGGCGTGCGCCACCACCGCCCGGCGTAACATTGTTTTCAAAGAGATCAAAATAAGCAAGATTTTTCTCCGATTGTTTAAAAATAAGAAGCAGAATAATTCAATTCACATACTATTGAGTAGGCTTATAATCATATGTAACTAAGCTGAAGAAAGATATGTTAGAAAAAGCACCCAGAGCTATAAAAATATCTTATAGCCTGATGTAATTGTCATCTTAGAGGCTTACTGGTAAGTAAGCTCACCCTATCTTACTTCTTTCTGAACTCTGGCTGGCTGGTTCAGCTTAGGTGTTTTGGCACAAACTCCTCTCCAAGCTGACTGATTCTATCTAACTTCTCTCAGCTTCTCATTGAATTGTTCTGCTTGGTCTCAAACTAGCTCTGGCAATCTGTTCTAATCTTCTCCATCCTTCTCTGCTGACCTGCACTGAACTGCATGAACTCACAAACAAACTCAGTTCTACTGTACTGTAGTCACTGCACTGACTTCAACTGACTGACTATTCTCTCTCTGCGCTGCTTTAAAATAACTTCTCTTTCTTGTGCTGTTCTTATGAGAGTTATTCTATCTCTGACTCGTTCTATCAAATCTTTCTCTGATTTGTCACTTTGTCTGCTTCTCAATTAGACATCACTTTCAAACTGGGTGCTTCATTCTACAAACTAATTTCACCTTAAAGGTGTATACTAAGAGAATGTCAGTATTCCAGCCAGAGACATTAAAGGTGAGTGGAGTGTCTGGGTCTTTAAATGTGATCCTTTGTCAGAGCATCCATATTGCTGGATTGAAATTAATCTACATAGAGAAAAGTAAAGGAAAAATTAAAAAAAGGAGGTATATTAGTCAGAATATAAGACAAGGACATGTTTGGGGTAAAGAAAAAAATGCTTAAGTGCAAAAGGAAAATTTGGGGAAAAACATGCTGTTTTTAAACCCATAATGGTTTAGAAGATTTGTAAAGACAGAGAACAAACATTACATCAAATCTAAGAGCACTTACTGGTGGCTACAAGAAAAAAGTGAAACTTCCTTCATAAATTAAGTAAAACTGCTACCCCTCCCAACCACATCCCAAATGGGAAAAAAAATAATGTGGCAGGGGTTGTTATTCTCAAAATTAATGAAAGTTTAGTGTAAAAGGATGGCTTCTTTGTGAAGTTCTCATGAGAATCCAGAGCAGATCCTAACACCTCCATAAAAAGGGAAAAGCATTGTCTTTAAGCCAAGCGATTTAGAATCTCTTGGGCAGCTATTTGCTAATCAGTGAGCTCCATGATTGATTTGAAACCTGTTGCAAAAAAATTTTGAAACCCTGCACTTACAAAACTCTTTAACAACAATATTATGGCTTCTTTTGGGAAACCTTTTTTGCGTTTTTAAATTACATTAAAACAAAAAAATTTCCTTTTTTAATGTTTTTGGCAAAAAAATTTTTTAATTTTTTAAAAGGGGGGTCTTTTTAAAATTTAAAATTAAAGGGGGTTTTTTCCCCCCCAAAAAAAAAAAATTTTTGATGGGGTTTTTTTTTTTTTTAAAAAAAAAAAAAAAAAAAAAAAAAAAAAAAAAAAAAAAAAAAAAAAAAAAAAAAAAAAAAAAATTTTTTTTTTTTTTTTTTTTTTTTAAAAAAAAAAATTCCAATAAAAAATTTTCTTAAAAAAAAAAAATTTTCTGGAAATTCATGGAAAAACCAAAGGCCTGGAATTTCTTAAAATTCTTTGAAAGAAAGAACCAAAATGGGGGTTAAAAGTTCTTGATTCCAAAATTGAAAAAATTATATAAAGAATAAACAATTCAGTTTAACATTAAAAAGACATATGGATAAAAGGGATTAGAACTAACATTATATAAATAACCCTTATTTTTGGCAAATTTGTTTTTGACTTGAGTGTATGGAATCAGTATGCAATAATAGACTTTCATTAAAGGAAAAGTGTGGGGCTGTCTTTTGTATGCAAAAAAAGAAATTTGGCTTTTTACTATTAATATTCAGAGTTAACTTTAAAAAGTAGAAAAAAGATCTAAAGGTAAGAATGCAAACTAAGACTCCTAAAAGAAAGACAAAGTTTAATCTGTGTGACTTTGGAAGAGTGAAAAGAAACTTTCTCAGACTGCCAACCAAATCCACAACTATCAAGAGGAAGCAATCAATTCCATCAAAAAGTAAAATTTCATTGATTTATAAATGTCATCAAAAATGTAAAAAAAACAATCGTAAATCATAAACTGGATAGAGAAACTTTAATGTAGACTATGTAAAAAGATCATTAATGCCAATAATAAAATTGAAAGGGCTCAATTAAAAATGAGTAAATACATTGGGTGTATCTCACTGACAGAGCATTAGCATATCAATACAAAGCCTTGGCTTTATCCTCAGCCACCATTACCAAAACAAAACATAACAAAACCAACCAATGAACCAACCCAAATAATTAATAAAACAAATAAGAACTAAAAGCAATAGGAAGAATTTACACTTCCCCAAGAGAACACATAAAATTTGATTAGGCACTTGGAAAAGGTACTTTAAGGCACTAATATGGTGGTTTGAAAGAAAATGGCCCCCATAGATTTCTATATTTGGATTGCTTGGCCCCTATTGGTGGAATGTTCAGGAAGATTAGGAAATGTGGCTTTATTGGGGAGGTGTGTCACTGGGGACAAACAGACTTTGAGGTTTCAAAAGCCACACCATTCTCAGTGAGTTGCTCTTGTCCCAACAGTGTGGTTAATATGTAAGCTTTCAGTTCTGTTACAAAGCTATACCTGTCTGCTTGCTGCCTTGCTCCATGCCATGATGTTCATAGATTCAGCCTTTGAAGCTGTAAGCAACGATTCCCCCCCCAGTTTAAATGCCTTCTTTTTAGTAAGTCACCTTTGTGATGCTGTTTTGTCATAGCAATAGAAGAGTAACTAAGACAATTAGCCGTGTGATGAATACAAATTAAATCTAACTGTAGAACCTATTACTTATTGGACTGGCTGAAATATAAAGATCATAAGGGTTAGGGTTATAGAAATCCAGAGCACTCATGCACCGATGAGTGGGAAATTAGAATGGTGTAGACATTTTGGGAATAGTCTGGCAACTTTTCAAATGATTAATTCCAGAGTCACCACAGGACCCAGCAGTTACAAAGAAAAGTAAAATCTACTCTTACATATAAAAAAGGTACAAAAATGTTCTCTGTAGTACTGCTTACAATTGCCAAAAGAAACGTGTAAGCAAACCTAATGGCTGTCAGCTGATGAGTATATAACTACCATGTACCTACAGACAAAAAAAAAAATTATTGTGTCAATGCTCACAGAAATTATAATAGCCAGACTGTTACCATTAGCACAGGTCTCAGAAACTAAACCCATGGCATTCCTGAGAAGGGAATGTCTACATAGTAGTAGGGTTTCGTTCCAGGAGAGAAAGAATCTGGCGGGAAGGCAAGCATAATGAAAATAAATATCCAAACTTTATACTCTTCCCATGGTTCAGAGTCATGCTTTGCATTCCTTGGACAAATGAAGCCATGTTTTGAGTGTTTAGATGTCACCAAAAAAGTGATCTTCTTGGTGGTTTGGGGGAGGTTAGAGGGACATGGAAGACATGTCTAATGGAACAACTGGGTGGGTAGGAGGACTAGAGGAATAACAATCCAAAAGCAAATAAGAAATAAAGGAAATAGGAACATGGAATTAGTGGGGCAAAGCCTAACACTAAAATTAACCTATTCAACCAAAAGGTTTAAAAGCTTCATTAAGAAAGTGAAAATTATCTGAATAAATACAAGAAACAACTAAGCCAAGAGCTCCAGTCACTTAAGAAAATACTGTTGAAATGTAGAGCTACAAGGTTGAGGGTGCGGCTTAGTTGGTAGAATGCTTCCCTAGCACACATGAACTCCTGGCTTCTATCCCAGCACTTGGCAACTTGGTATAAATAGAAGAAAAAGAAGTTTAAGGTCGTCCTCAGCTACATAGCAATTTCAAAAGTAGGCTAGGGAACATAAGACCCCATCTCAATGAATGAATGAATGAATGAATGAATTAAATTTTATTTTATTAATTAAAAATTAAGCAAAGGTAGAAATATAGGAATATTGACAATTGAAAACATGGAAAAGGTACAATATAAAATGTCAGCTGACCCATAGTACCAATTAACAAAAACTCAAAGACAAAAATTAGTAGCAATAGAGAAGGACATTTTAGAATTTTAAAATTTCCAAGAATATCTAGTATTCCAATTTTTGAAAGGTTTATTAAACTTTAGCTCCTAAAAATAAACCCTCAATATGTCTCTCTCTCTGTCTTTCTCTCTCTTTGTCTCTCTCTCTCTCCATATATATATATGGAGAAATAAGGAAAAATAAATAAGTCTATAACAATAGAGAACATTTTAATCTAATACCTCTCAGGGAATTAAACAAAGAAAGAGTTTAGAGAATTTTTATACAGATGATGCATTTGGTCTAATTGATGAATACTTAAAACAATAAATCAACCAAAGGCAAAAACCAGTGGCCTTTGGCGGTAGTTCAGGCTACAAACTTCAACACAGACCTGCCACAATAAGATGAAGGACCCAGACAGCCCTCTGTGATAGCGTGGGCCTGGAACAGTCCCCAGTTTTATGGTCTCTCATTCAGTTTTCCTCTCAGAAAGATTACATGAGCAAGAAGAATTGAAGGCTGATCTCACTCATAACCAAGGACAAAATCAATCAAACAAAATATCAGAGAACATCAAAGTATTTAGAAGAAGAATAAGTAGTGTTTATTTATACATTTAAAAATGTAGTATTTATACATTTAAAAAATTTAGTTTCCTATCTACCTCAGGTAGATGGTAAAAAAATGAGCCACAGCTGGACCCTAAATCAACTTTTAATACATTTCTAAGAATAGAATTATATTATGTCACAAGAAAGTAGTTAAATTTTTATTAAGAAGGAAAGAGAATCAAATGTCAGCTCCAATAGAAACTATAAAATATTTTGATGTCAATAATAATGGAAATAAAGTGAATTAATGCTTGAAGAATCTCAGTCATCCCTGGAGAAAAAAAGTTAAATGCCAGTATCAATGTTCTAATACATATATTTATATATTACTGAGGCTACAGGTCAGTGGTAAAGTGTTTAACTTTCATAGGTCCTGGTGTTTTTACCTCTAGCACTGAAGAGGAAAAAGAGGGAGGGAAGGAGAAAGAGGAGGAATGAAGGAAATAAGCCAAAGAAAGTAGGAGGCAAACAAGACATCAACAGAACAGAACACACAAGAAAGGCAATCCCTAAACAGCATACAAATTGATCATTGTTTTGAATCTAATTAGGAAAACAAGATCGAAGGCACCAATATCAACAGTTAGGACTTAGGAATGGGACAATTCACCAAATGTTTCAGATGTTAAAAATAACTTGGGGAGAGAGTGATGGATAAAGGCTCTCTGAGCTTAAGACTGCTGGATGCTCTTCCAGAGGACCCAAACTCAGTTCCCCACACTCACACTGGACAGCTCACAACTACCTGTGACTCTAGTTCCAAGGGATCTGATACTTTCTTCTGGCCTCTGCAGGTACCAACTAAAGGCATAATACACACACACACACACACACACACACACACACACACACACAGAGAGAGAGAGAGAGAGAGAGGAGAGAGAGAGAGAGAGAGAGAGAGGAGAGGAGAGAAGGAGAGAGAGAGACAGAGAGAGAGACAGAGAGAGAGAGCTAAAAATAAATTTCTGCTAAAGTATTAAAAATTTAGATGAAAATTCTTAGAAAATGCCATTTGTTGGCATAAGAATCAGAATACAAATACTGTTACTAATTGCATTGAGATATTTATTAAACTTTTCCTTAGAGAAAATTATAAGGTAGGTATGCATATTTTCATAACTATAATGAAAAAGTAGCCACAGTAACAGAAGGCAAGGGAATAGTTCCCATTTTTTTCCACATAAATTTATTGATTCTTCAGAGATTTCAGATCATCCACTCCTATCATATTCACTTCCCAGTCCTTCTCAGTCACTCCCTCACCTGGAGACCTCCCCACAAGCAAAGAAAATAAGAGTCCAATTGGTATTATCAATACCCTCAGTGGAGTGTGATTAAACTCTCAGTGGCCTGCTCCTTAAGAGTCCGATCCTTCTCTACATCCCTGCTGGAAGCCATTATCATGGAAGGCAACACCCTAGAATCCTATCAGATTTTCAAGAGTGCTCTCTCATGGCTTCCTTTCTAGGCTGCTACTATTGGAGGGGAGATGGGGGACAGTTTGTCATAGAAGCTTCCAGTCCCTTTTTCTCAACAGTGATCTCAGCCATCAGTATCACTGCCAAAGTAGCTTATTTTCTTTTTATGTCTGTGGGAACATGGATTCTGGGCTTCCAAATGCATCAGCAAAAACCACCAATAGGGCTTCTGGTTGCAATAAGCCATGGACCCAGACAAGTTGTTATTGGACTGGCATATGGCTTCAGGTACTGACAATTCAGCTTATGCCAACATGGCCCAGACATCAGTATAGCTGGCTCAGCATAAGACCAGAATGAGATCTCCTCTGGCATATATGGTGTAGCACAGGCCACTGATGGCGAACATGAAGGTTCTGGCTAACAGTTAGACCATCCAACTAGGGCCCATGTATATCAAGTATGGTCAACGACAGCCACTTAAGGCTCCTATACCTATTCAGTAGACATAGACAAATTGAGGCACATGGCCCAGACATATACTTATATGCATGCAGTCACTCAGACATAGCCAACAGAATGCCATGATATCATATGTCTCAGCTGCAGCGACAAGATTTCCTGGCTATTTATGTAGCAGCTTCACACTGGTAAGACAATCAGACAGGGACCGTGATACATGGGCGGATCAGTTTCATTTATAGTCCCATCTGTTATCTTATGCTTCAAGGATAGAAGAGAAGCGACTTTAACAGACATCTTCAAACTTCAGAGTATTAGGAGGAGGGTCTCACTGCCCACCCCTCAGTGACACACTTCCTTCAACAAGGCTACACCTGGGCCACATTCTAATAGTGCCACTCCTGGGCCAAGTGTGTTCAAACCACCACACAGGGTATAATTCCTAGCAGTAGAAAGATTATAGATATGAAGTAGCAACAAAACTAATTTTATGGTTTGGTCACTACAATACAAGGAACTATATTAAAGGGTCATGGTATTGGGGAAGTTGAGAACCACTGATCTAAAATATTAGGCCCAGAGTGGAAGAAGAGACTTTGAAAATTTGGAACCAACAAGGAGCTAGCAAACTGAAAAACAAAGATGTATAATTGAGGTTTCTAAGTGTGGCTGAAAGTGGTTCAGTGAACAAGATCACTGCTGTTCTTTAGAGGACCAAGTTTGGTTCCCATGTGGCAGCTTCACAACCATCTGTAAGTTCTGATACCCTCTTCTGACCTCAGAGGGCACTAGACACACACAGGCTGTATATAGATACAGACAAAATGCCCGATGCACATAAAATAAATAGACCAATTAAAAATATTTTTTTAAAAAAAACCAATAACCAATGATAGAATTTGCAAAAGATCTTTGAATTGAATCCAAATTGAAAGTATGCACAAGAAAACTTAACAGTTATTTTTTTTCATGTTAGCTGTTAAATTAGGTTGAGCATATACAAGAAATGCCAATACGTCATTCAGTAGCATGCATTTTAAAAAACTTTTTGTTGATTCTTTGTGAGATTCACATCAGGCACCCATGATCTGTCCTCATTTATCTGTCCCCTAATATCTGTCCTTTGCTCTTTCAACTTTACACACACACACACACACACACACACACACACACACACACACACACAAAGCCAAACAAAAAGCAAAGCACAGAAAACATCTCATATCTCATAGTCGAAGCTATAGTATGTCACAGTGTGCCCCACAGTATATCCCTCTGTCCATACATCTTCATTTGCACATGTTCGTTGCAATGAATCATTTGTTTGGTTTGAGATCTCTGGTTTCTGTGCCACCATCAATACTGAGTCCTCACTGAACTTCCTTCTTGTTATCCTGTTGTTGCCCTGTTTCATGAAGATCCTGCAGCTTTGGATCAGCAGGATTGGCTCTTTCATGTGTCCCATCCATTTGCAGATTGTCTTAGTTAGGGCTTTACGTTATGAACAGACACCATGACCAAGGCAAGTCTTACAAAGGACGACATTTAATTGGGCTGGCTTACAGGTTCAGAGGTTCAATCCAATATCATCAAGGCGGAACATGGCAGCATCCAGGCAGGCATGGTACAGGAGGAGCTGGGAGTTCTAGAACTTTATCTGAAGGATGCTAACAGAATATTGGCTCCCAGGCAGCTAGGACTAGGTATTAAAGTCCACACACACAAGGCCACCCCTCCCAACAGTGCCACTCCTTGGGCCAAGCATATATAAACCATCACACAGATGACATAGATTTTGAGGTGAGCCAATTCAGAACCCTGGATCTGAGCCTGGGTAGTGCTTAAGGTGGTCAGCAAGCCTACCAGGGCAAGTTCTCCAGCACTGCTCCAGCTAGGCCACCTAGTACCACTATCAGCAGCAGGCAGAGTCAGCTCTCATGCTCTCATACCCTCAGGGTGGCTCATCGACACTTATGCCTCTATGGCTAGCTCCACTGTGTTGCCTAGTTAAGGTTCTGGGTTGCTCTCCCAAGTGCTATAGCAAGTGAGGGGCCAGGCCAGCTCTTCCTCTCTCATACCCTCAGAGCTGGCTCACATATGCCTTTCCCATCAATACTAGCTCCACTGTGTTTCATAGGCAAAGTGCAGGACCTGCTCTCTAATTGCTGAAGCTTGTGAGAGACTTGGCCATCACCTGTTCCTTTAAACCCAGGGCCAGCTCAATCAACTGCTGCAGGTGGCAAAGGGTGGTGGTGGAGGTGTCATCTCTGAATCTTTGCCATCCCATGGCAGACAAGTGGTGGGGTCAGCTCTCCCATCACTTGGGGTTGGCTCTCCTCACCCCCACCAGCTGGGCTAGCTTCACTGTGCTATCTGGGCTAGGCTCAAGGGAGCTCTCTCTGGAGTGCTATTGCAGGTAAGAGATGGGGCTAGCTCTCCAGATGAGCAGGCTCAGTTCTGTACACTCCCTGGACCTTCAGGTGGTTCTCAACAGCTGCCCCATGGGAATATAACTATGGACACTGACCCCTGCTTCTGTGTGGCCACACACTCAGCCATGGCCCTCAGCAGCAGTGTGGACTGGGACCTCGCCATAGCCCTAGGCAGTGGCACTGGCCACCTACAATATGCAACTTCTTTCCACCCTTAACTCTCTAGTTCTAGCTCTCTTCATGAAGCTCAAGCTGTTACACTTCTCTTTCTCTCTCATCTGACCACCACATGCTGCACATTGTGGTGGCTCCTGTTGCAGGCTGGCCAAGTGGCTCTGTCCGCACTGCCTGGTGTGGTAGCAAGAGGGTGGCCTTCTGTGCTGTGTGCTGGAGGGCAGGTTTGTGGTCTGCAGGTCTCTGTCTTCCTCCTCCCACAATGTACTGCCCGGGTTTGTTTTGTTTTGTTTTGATTGGATTTTTATGTGTCCTAGGCATAAAATAGTTTGGCCACCAAACCAGGCACCAAGCTAGATGAACAAAGGACTGCCATCTGCTCTGCTCCTGACTGATATAAGAACCACTAACAAGACACTAACAAGGTGTCTTTGCCTACTACCATTGTTAAACTCTAGTGTGCACATGCGTGCATGGGGTTGGGAGTGCTATTATTTTTTAAGTCGAATTCTACTCCCCACTATTGCTATTAGAGTCCTGAGAATGTTTGTTATGGAAACTCTGATAATATCCCTCTGTCAAGGGCTGTGAAGAATCAGTGAAGCTTATGGTAGTGATGACCATTCTTGCAGTGATTTCGGAAACTGGCAGTATTGACTAAAGCTGACCCTCACATACTATGACCTCAAAGTACCACTGCTACCCAGAATGTGTATATATGCCCACCCAGGGTGCAAGATGAACTCTGTAGTATTATTAATTATAGTCAAAACTGCAGAGAGCCTAGAGACTTACCTGCATTACCCTAGGTGTGTACATTGTGGTATACATTGTGCTATTTTCCTAGCAAAGAAGTACAAGCTCACGGCTACATGTAAACATAGAGAAACATCACAAACACAATGTTAAAAGAATGGAAGCAAGTGCAAAATGATTCCATCTTCACAAAGGTCAAACCCAAACAATCTAACTGACTATGTTTAGGTGAGGATAGTTAGATAATTAAAGCAAAAACTCACACTGGTTGCCATGAAAATCTTGGTAGGAGAAGGGGTGGGGCATTTGGAGCACTGGCTTAGTGTATTTCTTTTCTGGGACTGTATTGTCTTTCCCTATAAAGGATTGATGAGCAGGAGACAGGAGAATGGGAACAAGGTGGAAGATGGCTGGGGTTCCTCAGGACAGGAAGTGCAGGAGGCAGAATAGGGATTGCAAATGGGAAGAAAAGGCCCCAGTCGGGAGGAACTGGCAGACTCCTGCCTCTCAAGTTGACAGATTCAAATCCAAAGAGCCCAAACCACCCAGATCAGTCAATCTGGTACCAATATATCTGCTGGATTGTTTCAGAAAACTTTGTCAGTTATAGGGATAAAAACAATTATATTATCCGTCCCCCCCCTTTTTTTTCCTTGTATGGAAAAATCTCCCTGTGTACTTCTAGCAGTGTCCTATACCTTTTATAACACATAGTCCTTTGTTTAGAATAATTTCTTGCAAACTTAGAAATGAAAACAACTTCATTTTTCTTCAAATGCATTTGGAGAAGTCTTGGTACAAATACTCAAGGTCTTAGAGGTAATTAATTTGATACAAGACAAAGTATTTAGAATCTTATTCTTAGAGATTTATTCCCTTCTCTCTTTCTCTGTATAATGCCTTGTAAAGGCCTTATAATTTCTATTCATGGGGCTTACAGGAGGTCCACAGAGCCTGGACCTTTCTTTGATTTTCACTAATTATAAGGATGCACGGAGAGGGGAGACATATTTGGAATCTCATTTGAATTAGCAAAGGTTTTTCCTTCAGGTCAAGAAGATATCCTGGAAGTTGAATAGAATTCACTGTTGGATAGTGGTCTTTCCAGTGAGTTAAGACATACAGTCTTCATAATCTTTGCTCCGGGAGATAAAAATAGAGTGCTCTCCTGCTGAAAGAGGAGGGGGAGGAAGAAGAGGAAGCAGAGGAGGAAATGTGTGTGAGAACACACATGCATACTAGAGTGCATTTGCTTGTGAGTGGTGTGTGTGTGTTGGGAGGGGACAAACTTTAGTCATTGATTAACTCTGCTGTGACAATGTTCACACCCTATTATTTTTAGAGAGGAGAAACAGCTGCAAAGCCTTTTGGGTAAAATTAAGATAATGATAATGGTAAACTTTATTGTTTTTCTTCAAGATATCTATAAGCACACACCTTATTTTGATTCTGCTGGAATAGCTTTAATATATAACAGTGTGTCTTAGATAGGGTTTTGTTGTTGTGAAGAGACACCAGGGCCAAGGGAACCTTCAGAAAAGAGAACATTTAATTGGGTCTGGCTTACAGTTTCAAAGCTTTAGTCTGTTATCATCATAGTTGGAAGCATGACATCATTCAGACAGACATGGTGCTGGAGAAGGAGCTGAGAATTTTACATCTGGATCTGAAGACAGAGGAGACTGTCTTCTTGGAGGCAGTCAGGAAGGGACTCTCTTCTGCACTGGGCGGAGCTTGAGCACCAGGAGACCTCAGAGCCCTCCTACACAGAGACATACTTCCTTCAGTAATGCCACAACTGATTCCAACAAGGCCACACCTCCTAATAGTGCCACTTCCGTGGGCCAAGCATATTCAAAAGACCACACAGTGCTTTGCCATTAAATGCACTTAAATCCCACATGTATAGTCCAGACCATAATTAAGAGGGCTAGCTGTGAGCAAGGAGTCTGTCTGGCATCCTGGTTGATAAGTTTTAGCTAAGACTATTACTATTAGTTTTATCCCCCAGGAAAGCCACTGTTTGGTCCTGTGTTGGCCACTGCCTTGTACAAGGCCTCCTAGAAACCATAGCTTCCATAAAGCTACCGCCATTCATGCTGTTTTAATTCTTAATTTTGACATTAGGAAAATGAAGAAGTTGACTTTTATCCATTATTTTGACTCAGGTTTTCTGAGTTCATGGAGTCCTCAGGCTATAACCATGAAGCATGATAACCCTGGTTGTGATCAGAGTTTGGGGCTGACATCCTGATGGGGGAGATACTCAGGCAGGACAAGGACTGCTCACTTTTTCAGGAGGGATGTTTATTTTGCCACGGATCGAGGTAGTGGAGGTTAATTTAGTGAAACAAGTGCCAGGACCAGATGATACCTAATTTGGTCAAAGAACAAAGAGTGTATAAACTATCTGAAAGTCCTCCACGGTACACAGGATGTGGGACACTTCATGAAAAACAGGAACAGAGGTCTGGATTTCAGGGTAAGGTTGCTACATCTTAGATGGACACAATGAAGTTACTGTTTCACTGTCGGGTTTGAAACGGAAGCTTATGGGATGAATCCTGACTGCGTCTGTTACTAAGAGCTAAGCAGTACAAGGCACTGGATTGCTTGGGGCCCCGGTATTCTTTGTAAAAAATGAAGCAAGTAGTAGATTCATGGAACAGTTAGGAGAGCAAGACAGAATTGAGGAAAATATGAGGAAAATGCTCTCATTAAAAAAAAGAAAAGAGAAAAAGAAATTAAGTCTTTTAATAATCCCAGGCACCTTCGGGTTCACTCAGGTTTTACTGAGAATTCTCACCAGTTCAAAGGAGTTTTTCTAAGACAGCAACCCTATTTTTTCCATTTCTTGATGTGGAGGGAAAAAGAAAATGGATGGGCTGTGTTGGTGGGGTGGAGTGGGGGACTGGAGTATACATAGTCCTAAGATCCCTCCTGGTTTGCCTGTAGGTACTGCGGGTCTGTCTTGAAGATCCAGCCTACAGTTTAGGTTCATCTCCGGTAGCACTACTGGCACAGAAGGGTCTAAGGATCAGTTCATGCCCGAACCAACTCAGGTTGGAGGTTGGAGGTCGGGCGTCCTAGCCCAGAGTGGTACTGGGCCCGCGGGACTCCCGGATTTAGCCTTGTGCTGGGTCACCCACTTGGGAAGACTACAGCGAGACCTAGGGAGCCTAAGGTCGAGGTCCCCGCGCGTCAGGAGAGAGACACCAGCGCCCCCGAGTGCCCGGGCCACGCGCAGGGCCCGCCAGACTGGCGCGCCATCCTCCCCGCCCCCCGCACCGCCCCTCCCGGTCCCCACCCTCCATGTCCCCACCCTCCTCCTCCGCCCCCGCCCCCGCCCTCCTCCCTCCCGCCCCACCGCGTCCCAGCCGACCCGACCGTGAGCGCAGGCGGCCCTGCCACCGCACCTGCAAGGCGCTCGCTGCCTGCACTCGGCACTGCTCGACCCCCAGCCCTTCTTCGCTTTCGCCTCGCGGTCGATGACTCCCTAGACCCCTGGCCTACGACCATGACCACGTCCCAGCAAGACGGGCAGAGAGCCGCGGGCCGGGCAGGCGCCCAGGACTCGCCGCTGGCAGTGCAGGTGTGCCGCGTTGCCCAGGGCAAGGGAGACGCCCAGGACCCGGCGCAGGTCCCCGAACTGCAAGCGCTGTCCCCCGCCTCGATGCGACCCACCGCGGTGCTATAGACAGGTAGGCTGCTTCGTGTGTGTGTGTGTGTGTGTGTGTGTGTGTGTTGGGGGGGGGGGTGTCCGGATCTCCAACCCGCGCTGGAGGCGACCCAGGGGTGAGTGTGTGCCCAAAGCCCGACCAAGTTTGGAAAGTGTCTGAAGACAATTCCCTTGTAGCCGGCTCCCGCGGGGTCAGCAGGGCATCGCGATCTCCAGGTGCCCTGTTATAAATAGCATCACGGGGTGATTGGAGAGCCCTCTGTCTCACCTTTGCCCTTTGGTGTGAACCAGGAGGCCACACTCCAGACTGACCACACTCAGCTGCTGGGTGGCCCTTTTCCTACTACATTATAGGCTTCAAAAATCCAAGCTTGAATGTGTTCGCCTCCCACGTAGATGGAGTCTTCCAAGGACCCTGGAGAGGTAGAGCAGGAATTGACATTTGAACAGTCTTTCTGTTCCACAGGAAGGAACAGAGGCTTTTCAAGGTTTCTCATCTCGACAGCAATGATTAAGTGCCTTTGGAGTTGTCAGACCTTAGGAAAGAAAAAGGCAGGCGAGAACAGCTTAAGAATCCGTGGCCCTTTGCAGTCACACATGTAAATACCACTCCTGCTTCTTTGTCAGGATTGCAAAGCGCTCTGACTTCAGTCAAGTTAAAATAACTCCCCAGTGGCCTAGCGTACATTCCTGTTAACACAGTCTATTGACTTACCTTCCCAGAAGGACTGCCTTGATGTTCTGAATCTATAAGCACTTGAAAAATTAGCAGACTGTGTGTGGGCAACATTGTGAATGAAATTCGAAGTGAGATGAACCGCATTTATATTTAATAAATCATAACTTCCAGCAGTGATGAGTAAAAAAAAAAAAAAATCCTGGGGATGAGTTCACTGGATGTAACTTACAAATTTTGTCAATTTAATAGGCGCCAGGAAATGGCGCACTCCTCTGGGTGATGTTTGCATAAATCATGATGTAGCCTGTGTTGATGTTCAGGAAAACCTAAGTACAGGAAATGGAGTATTCATGCCTCCTGAGGGTTTGTTTTCCCTTCTTCTTCTTCTTTTTTTTTTTTTTTTCCTGTGAGGTGAGGTGGGGGTGGTGCTACAGAATTATTTGTGGTAATTGGCATATTTTATTTTGACCCATGGATACTCCATCCTAGCTCTTTCCTGTACACTTACTTCTATAGTGTTAGCCTTGTCACCAAGAAGTACACATTAGCTTTAGCAATGCTCTTTCCCCTGACAGCAATTACAGTTTACTATTCTGTTCTATGTAAATGACGTCCTATGTTCTCTCGGTGTAGGAGAAAAGATCTGGATGTTCTGGAAATGCCACCCATTCCCAACCCCTTTCCTGAGCTCTGCTGCTCTCCACTTACATCTGTGCTGTCGGCGGCCTGTTTCCCAGAGCAAATTCAAAGAAGAAACAGGTAGGTACTTCCAAATCTGTGAAATTCTAATGTCTTCTGAGGCTTAGGCCACACAGACTTCAAGAGTTTTGCAAAAAAAAAAAAAAAAAGAAAGAAAAAAAGAAAAAAAAAGCATCAAAAGAGAATTTGCTTGGCCCATGCTACATTTCCCTTGACTGAAGAGGGTTCTTGAGTTCTTGATGTTCTTGATGTTCCTTTTGGGATTCAGTTTCCTCCAAAGTTCCCTCTTGGGTTCTTAGGAGAGAATAGGGGTGAAAGTGCACCTGTGACTGCTGTTGTCACTCACTAGGGAGCCAGGACAGGTACATGCGATGAAGGGCATCACTTTCACAGTCTTAATTGGAAGGGGTAGGACTATTAGTATCAGGTGAGAAGGGGATTGGCTTTTTGTTTGCTATTTAATGGTATTTATCCTTATACACATTTCATATAAGGCTAACCTCCTTTACTAAAGGAAAGTGCTGTAAACAATCTGACAGGGACAGAGCAATGGCTCAGTAGGTGAGGGCATTCACTACTAAGCCGGAGAACCTGAGTTAGATTCCTGGGACCGGTAAAGGAGATAACTTACTCCCAAAAGTTGTTCTCAAATCTTCTTCATGGGGTTCTGAGGCATGAATATACACACACACACACACACACACATACACACACACACACACACACACAGAGAGAGAGAGAGAGAGAGAGAGAGAGAGAGAGAGAGAGAGAGAGAGTATACAGGAGAAAATATAGTATAATAATATATAGAAGAATATAGATGATGTATAATCCTGAGGTAGTGAGTAATTTACTTAGGAAGAAAATACTTGTAGTGTTATTACACCATATCATGATTGTCGAGTTTCAGTGTGTAAGTGTGTAATGTGTGGTTTAAGAGGTCAGAAGTCAGTGACAAGTGTCTTCCTCAAATACTCCCTGCCCTGTTTTTAAATATTTATTTACATATTGATCTCTCTCTCTTCTCACCACACACACACAACACACACACACACACACACACACACACACTCAGGTGCTTACATTCACTTTTCATGTGGAGTTTAGACTACAGCTTTCAGAATTGTCATCTGCTTCCATGGGTGCCAGGGATCAAATTCAGGTCATCAGACTTGAGCCATCTTCTAACCCCTGCCCCAACCTTATTTTTAAGACAGTGTCTCTTATTGAACCTGAAACTCACCAATTTTGCCAGACTGGCTGCCCAATGAGCTCCAGGGAGCCAACTGTCCCAAATTTACAAATGACACCTATGATGTCTGACTTTTGGAAGTGAAATTTTCATAACTGTCTGGTATATACACATTTTAAGGGAGAGTATTGGAACCTGATAGTGAGTTGGGAGAGATTAGGAGGGTCCATTTAAAAAAACATCAGAGTGAGATTTGAAGTTTGACTGTAAGTTTGCACATAGCTTTTCTGAAATATCCAAGTACTCAGAGTTTGGGTATTGCGTCAGGGATGATGGATTTAACTGTGGGCTTTGTACAGGTGTTTCTCTCATCCTGGGTGGGCAAGAATCTGAATGATGTTGGCGAAATACTCAGTTGGGGGAATTTAGTTAACAATTTCTTCAAGCCACACATTTCTCACATTATCCTAGACAGTAGACATCTAGTCAGGCAGAGATACACTCCCCCCACCCCGAGACAAAGAGTGATCGGCAAAACAAGGGTGTGTGATGGAGAGGAAGAACAGTAGAAAGAGTGGTCTGGCAAGGCTTTATTTTGTGAATGAACACAGGATACTTCTGTGTAAAAGAAATACTAGTAGAGCAAGCTGGATGCAAAGGGAGACTAGATATTATTGTGTTCATGCCAACATGCTCAACTTGACAAAATCTAGATGGGCTTCAAGGCATACCTGCAGGGATCATCTTGGTTTGGTCTTATTGAACTGGAAAGGTTGCTTACTGTGTGTGGAACATTCTCTGGGCAGAGATCCTGGACTGAGGAAGATGGAGAAAAGTGAGTAAGTTGAGCAAGCATGTATTCATTCAATGCCCTCTCTTCCCATGGATGCAATGGGACTAACTACTTCAAGCCTGGCTACTATGTCTTCCCTGGCAATGATGGACTGTAACCTTGAATTGTTATTTGAAATAAACCTTTTCCTTCTTAAGTTGCTTTTGTTATGATATTTTATCACAGCAAAGGGAAAGAGACTGAGATTCAAAGAGAACGAGAGGAGAGTAAGTTAGGTCTCAGATCCAGGTGGAGGCAGGCGGTCCAGTGAAGGGCAGTGGGTTTCACATTTGGAAGTTCAAAAGTAGAGAAAAGATGACATGTTGCTCACTCCAACAGGTTTCCTCTGCCCCTGCAGTCTGTATCTAGCCTGACAGAGAGCATTATGCACACTCAAGGCAGCTGAGCCTACTTAGGAGCTGGAGCTGACTGACTTACTGTGTCCAGTCCCTGAAGGGTGTCCTGTCTCCCAAAGACATTTTGTAAATGTCTTCCTAGGCCCAGGACTGACAAGCTTCATGTAGGGGATATCCCACTGTCCAGAAAGATTTGTTTTCTCTTTTTTCTTGTTTTCTCTTTTTACCCCTCCTAGATGTTGCTCGGAGAATTGATCCTTTTATGGTAATTACTTTATGCATTCTAAGTTCTTTGGAAAGAGGAGGTTTTGAGAACTCACGGCTCTCTACATCAGCAGTTTCCCTAGGGTTAGTACATTTGCCAAACACATGTATGCCCTCATGCCCTTGCTACAAGATAGTACCTCTGGCCTCAATATCTGCAGCCTTTGGTTGAGATGACATGTATGACGCTATGTGACTACACTGCACCTCCCAATATTACTTATGGATGAAACGTAGGGATATTACTCTTTTCTTCGTAGTCTCTTGCATTTGTTAAACCGTTCCAGACATGCTAGAAATCTTCTCTCTCCCCAGGAAGGGCGAGGAATTGTTACTTGTTATTAACAAATGAATGTCCAAAACCTTTGAGAGAATCCAGACTAGAAATGATAAGTTTCATTTGGCCTTTCAAAGCCACAGTCAAAATCACTTTCCAGGCCACAAGTATGCTTTTTAAAAAGCATCTTAAGATACTTACATGACATGTGATTGGTATATTGCACTGGAGCCACTATAGGGTGTGTGTAGGGGTGTCTCTTTTGCAAGTAAGATGTGCCTAATCATGTAGTGCTGTGTGGTTTCAGTATTATTTCAACAGGAGAGCTAGAGTGAACATTGCTTCTTTATTCTCTCTCTCTCTCTCTCTCTCTCTCTCTCTCCTCTCTTCTCTCTCTCTCTCTCTCTCTTGTGTGTGTTCTGTCTCTCTCTGTCTCTCACGTTCATCATGTGAAATTATAAGACCATTTCTTTGTGTCTGACAATAATAGCTATCTAAAGTATCCCTTCCTTTAAAATCTGCAATCTAGAAAAGTTACATTTAAAACTGACTTTCATTATGTAGAGAAATGTCATTTCTAATTTATGATAGAAATTTGCTAGGAAATTATTCTTTCCTGGCAGATGCTAAAGACCCATTACTTGAAGAATAGGAAGAAAAAAAAGAGGTTTTGGTTTTCATTGAGGAATCATTTTTTGTCTTGTTTTCTAGGCCTTAGGTAATGTTTGAGCCTATTCACAGCTTGTGTGTGGGTTCTGGTTAGTTACCTCCGGGGACTGTCTAGGATAGCTAATGCAGAATGAAGTACTTGGACATATTAGAGCTTCAACCCAGTGAAAAACTGTGTCATTGAATGCTGGAGTTGAGAGAGAGGCTTGGCACCATCTATTGCCCTACTTCCACAGATCTGTAAATTGTGTCTAAGCGTTGCTAGGTGCTTAACAGTGATGTAATTGGGACTTGGTATTTGTATGTCTTGAAGATTTGATAGGAGGCATTTTTCAGGAAGGTACAATTTCCAAAGACAGAAAGGACTACCTAACTAGTGTGAGCATTAAACTCTTACAAACATTCTTAGCTACAGGCCCACCTATAAAACAGCATAGCAGGCCTGACTGAGGTCATGTGTTAATATTCATCTAAGGACGTGGCAGTTCTGTCCCCTTTTCTTCTTTTTCTGAATTACATCTCTATGATTTTCCTCTACAGCTTTGCTCTCCCAAATTTGACATGAAAAATTAATCAAATAATGAGCTACATTAATTTCCTAGCAAATTTCTATCATAAATTAGAAATGACGTTTCTTTACATAATGAAAATCACTTTGAATGTAAGTAACTTTACTAGATCACAGATTCTAAAGGAAGGAATACTTTAAACAGCTAGCATGTTCAAACACATATTTGTTAGTACTTATAACCAAGATTTCCTAGATTTCATTTGGTCTTGATTATAGCCTAGGTAATTTAGCCATGTAGTTGTTGGTCGTGGTAGTTCTGACTCGTCAATCTAGTACTTAGGGAACATGAGAAGGAATATTAGCTCCAACCAGTGAATGCACGTGCAGCTAAAAATATAATATTTGATGTGCTTTGTGCTCATCATATGTTCCTACTGTCAGTCTGTAACATTTTCTCCCTCCTCCCTTGCTTACTTTTTCTTTTTTTTTTGAGATCAGGAGCTATTATTAGCAGAATTCCCATGGAAACCCCAACTATGTGAGATAACCTCTTAAACCAAAGATCTCTTAGCCGCCCCCTTTAAAAATTGTGAGGACCATACCCTTGGTGCAGTTTTAAATATATCTAGGAAAACAAGTTCGTCCCTTTCTTTTTCTATTACATTTCATATTTCCATTAGCTTGGATTTCTCCAACTGTGACAAGAAATTTTAAATAAGAAACTAAACTAGATTGTCTCCAAATTAAAGTCCCTTTATGTCACTGTGATGCCAATAATTATCTCACCATGCATGTGGTAAGCCTGTATGTGTGGTCCCGAGGATTTATGTATACTCTCCTATATTCAGTTCTCCAACATGCATAGAAATAGAAAGAGATTCTACCCTCATGCTCTTAGTTTCCAGGCTTAGTGGTTATCAAGACTTTCCTCAATTTACTTCATCTATTCTTTTTAAAAATACATGATTTTCTTTGTGGGAATATTTGGGAGTTATTATCAGGCATTTGTCAGTATACTCTACCTAGTTTTTAAATGTGTGCCTGAAAAATACATTGAAAAAGCTATAACCCAAATAGTATTATTTCCTGACAAGTATAATTCCTTGATATCATCTGAAACCACCCATAATCGAATTTCCTCAGTTGAAACAACACATGAAATCCTCACATTACATATTGATTATGCTTCAAATGTCTAAGAATTAGCCCTTTGAAAGTCTGAAGTCATATTCATATGAAAACAACATCATAAATTGTATTTAGTCCCTCCAAGCTATTTTACAAAATTCCATGTAATGTGAAATGAAACACACACACACACACACACACACACACACACACACACATACACACAGACACCACACAACACAACAACAACACCACAACACACACACCAGGAAGAATAATAAAACAATACTTGCTTTATTATTAGTGTCAAAGAAATCTCTCTCTGTAACAGCCATTTGTTAATCTTGAATGCTGCTACTTGACGAATATTATTATTTGGAGAATGTAAGAGTGTTAGATCTTTATAGCACTGTTAAAGCAGGCTGTAAGGGCCAAGGCTTCTCAATAGGTGCTCACAAAAGCACTTTCCATGAAGAACTGGATTCCTTACAGATGTCCTTGATGAATAATGTCCCCAAGAAGGACAGGGGGAAATGAACTCTTTACATGTTTCCTTTGCTGGGTGCACAAAATCAGCTGTTTTCTTCCCTGCCACTTTTAGACTCTGTCAATATGCCTTTGGAAAACTGTGAAGAAATCTCTTCAGTGGAGAGAAGGTGGGGAATACTGCAAATGGACTTTGGTTGGTAGTTTAGCCATGTATTGATTCTTTAGGGGAAACAGAACCTTACATGAACTGGCCTGGAAAGTTTTGTTTTAGTATCCAAAGAACAAAAGTTCACTGGTCTCATGAGAAATTGGAATTGCAAAGTAAAATGTCAGGGGGAAAAAAACATACAAAAAACAGGGCAATCAACTTCTCTCTTTCCTCCTACAGGTGCAGCACCTAGCCCGTGCTTCTTATAACTTCACTTTGTCCTCTTATGTTCTGTATTGTTGTTCTGTATTGTTGTATGGCTGTCCTTGGCTCTCTTAGTGGTGGTTCATATGTAAAAACTGACAACAGTTTGTATACCCAGCTTTGAAACAGTTGTGGTCAAGGGTGCAGAGGGCCCTAGATACACTGCCTGCTCAGCTAGTGTTGGGGAGATTCTTCTGGGAAGCACAGGTTCAGTAGCTGTGGAATAGAGAGACAGGTGAAAAAACAAAAACAAAACAAAAAACTACCTCAGGTATAAAAAAGAGCTGCACCAGAGTGTGCAGTTGAGAGCACACCAAAGCTAACTGTTAACAGACATGTGTGACATGTGGTGACCCTAATCTGCTGTCTGACTTTGTGTGTGATTCTTAATGTTTGCTTTAATTGATGTATTTTACACTAAGCCCATTTACTAAGTAGTAGTTTCAGTGCATACCACTTTTCTGAGGTGATCAGCTTCAGGGGCCATTGTCTTGAGCTTCATGAAGCACGCTGGCCTCTGATGATGGAAGCTCTCCACTCAGGGCCATCTCCACCTTGTGTAAGTTGCCTTCCCGTACCGCAGAAGATGGCTGTCTCTTTACCTTCTACAGTGTTCCTGGCACATCACCACTTACTTCAGAGGATTCTAGTTTGAAGATTACTTCCAAAACTTGTTTGGATTTTGAAGGCACATTTGCAGTCCATATTCATTTTTCACTTTCTAAAAGCTTGGCTTCTGTTTTGTTTTGTTCTTTTTCCTCAGGGGTGTAGATTATATTCTATCAGGGGAGGGAAAATTGGAGTCATTCGTTGTTCAGGATAAATGTGTATTTAATATAATTTCTCAGACTTTCATGTGTTTCTTTGGAGAAAATGTTAATTTGCATAGAACAGTAATAAATTCTATAGTGTAAATAATACCCATGTATTTAAATAAGAGATTAACACACTGAGGAATTTTCTTTATGAACTTCAAGGACAGATCAAGGGAGAACCTAGGGAGTGATCACAGGCTTTGGCCCTGGCAAAGGAACAGAAAGAAGGATTCTGAGTTAATTTAGAAGTGATGTGAGAATGAAGACAAAGAGAGACTCCCTTGCCTCATAGACTTTCTTACAGACTCATATTTAATACTTTTCAAAGCCACAGGGAAAATAAATACAAATGGAAGAATTCAGATCCTCATTTGTTCACAAATTTCTCTACTTCCTAAGGGTCATTAATAAAGTGCAGAGTTATCCAAATGCTTTATTCCATAGATGAAATGCTGTATACGGTGGTTTTGGAATCCCTGTTAGCTCATAGTGTATTTACACCATTCTGGGGACCACACTTAGTTTTGTATCTGTGGATGGTGGGAGTCAGTGTATTGTGATTGAAAGGTTTTAGTTTGGGGACAAGCATGCCTGTGTTCTAATACCATCCTATTGCTCCTGACAAATGCAGTATCAGACCACTGCCTACACTTCCCATCTTGCTCTGGACCCAGGACAGGTGAGTCCTATGGCTTTTAAGTCACTCATGACTCCTGTGTAGTAGACATGCATTTTTTTCCCCTCAGTCTCCTTTCTGAGCTTCTTCCATGGTCACTGCACCTCTATGGATAAAGAATGAATCTGTGGTGAGATGGGGCAAGGGACAACAGATTCTTGGCTATGGTGAGAGTGGGAACAGGAAGGCCTGGTTAAAGTAAAGATGGTACAGCAAGTCAAGAGTCAACTATCAAAAAGAGAACCAGGGTGTCATCACACTGGGAGGCAGAGGGCTGAAGTGCTGAGCCAAGTGCTTAAACTGAGGGACAAAAACCATGAGATTAGATGGGAACATTTGAAGTTGTCATAGGCCCAGTCTGCACCTCACCCCAATTGGCTTCTTGGGTGTGGATTGGTTGTGGGCCAAATTCTTCTTCAAATTCCTTCTGTCCACCCTCTAACCTTTCATTTGGTTGTTAAAGGCAAAAACTAAGGAGATCACTTTCCACTCTTAATTACCACTGGCTATTCCCTTTGTCTCTGCCTCTTCCATCCTAGTTTAAGCTACTCACACAGACCATAAATGACTGGGTTCTATAATAGTCTACTTGATCCATTTCTCTTTGTATTTGTTACTAGGAACTTTAAAAAAAATACAGACCAGGATATCACAAAGAGAAATGGATCAAGATAGCCTACTGACCCTTGTAAACGAAGCCTAGGACCTTAAATAAATACATGAAACATTTATAGAAAAACAAAACAGACGTCACTGTCTTTCTCTGGTTGAAAAGTTTTGATCACTTAAAGATAATATCTCTTGTGGTATGCATGTGGTTGGTCCTGTCTTGTGGCTCTTGTACCTTATGTACACTTTACCTTTTGCTCATCATACTGCATTTAGAGGCCTGTCATCCCCTCTGTTGTGAACTGGGCAAGCTTCTTTCTTCTGTCTCAGGGACTGCTTTCTGTGACTGGAGACTCTTCCCTAGCTCTGTATAGAGTCAATGCTACTCATTTAGGTTTTAGCATAAAATGCCATTGCCACTATCCTTTGGCAGCAGTGTGAATGACATGGCTTTCATTTTTCTTCCTCCCCCTCCTTCCTCTCCTCCTCCCTCTCCTCCTCCTTCTCCCCTTCCCTTCCCCCTCTCTTCTCCATCCCCCTCCTCCTCCTCTTCTTCTTCTTGTCCCTGTTCCTCTTCCTCTCTTCCTTTCTCTTCCTTCCCTTCTCCTTCCTTCCTGTCCCTGTCTCTCTCTCTCCTCTCCCCTCTCCTCCCCTGTCTCCTGTCTCCTCTCTCCTCCTCCTCCTCCTCTTCTTTTTTAATTCTCTTTTCCTATTCCTTTACATTTCTCAGTTTAGTTTCTTGACTGCACTTTCATGACCTGACTTATCTTTTATGTCTGTTTGGTCTATTGTTTTTCCATCCAAATGAATTATCTTGGGTTCATTGTTCCTGTTTTTTTTTTGTTGTTGAAAATGAATGGATAAATGTATTATTGAAGGGC
Source organism: Mastomys natalensis (assembly GCA_021653895.1). Lineage (NCBI taxonomy): Eukaryota > Metazoa > Chordata > Mammalia > Rodentia > Muridae > Mastomys > Mastomys natalensis. Next base: position 935,042 of record JAJTUV010000064.1, read on the forward strand.
AATGTACAATGGAAACCCAATTTTATCAAATTGTGTCTTGTCCTAGTCCAACCACAATCAATTATCCTCACTAAAATTTAGAAGTAACCACAGTTTTATTAGAATATTCTATTTACAAAGCAGACATATATCAGGACTAATTGGACTTAATATAATATTTTACTTTAGTTATTAGGACTTGTTTGTCATCTGTAATGAAGTTAGTGGAGACATTTCCAATTTTACCCATTATTCTTATTTGGTATTCTTGTAAGTGATAAGTACTGAATGCACTACTGGATTTTCTTCAGACTTACACTGTTTCTACAAAGTTTGCACAGCAACACTTAAATGCAAGCTGTCATTTGCCTGTTTTACTCTCAGCCTGAGGGAAGACACCACAAATACTCTATTCAATTGTTTATTTTTCTATTTAGTTTTGAGGCAGGGTCTCGTGATTTCTTCCAGTTAGCCTAGAGTTTGTTCTGTTAGAGAAGGCAGACCCCAAGCTCTCAGAAATATGCTTGGTTCTGCCTCCTGAATTAATTACTGATATTAGTATCACTAATGAGTTATGTAGATCAGAATTTATCACATGAGAGAAGGCAAGACTCCTTAGATACATGCCAACATTTTGCCAGAGTGGCGAGAACTCAGAGATTTGAGGGAATCAGTTTCCAGTTCTTCTATACATACATTGACCTAAACCTTAACTCCCTTAGAATTTACCATGCTCACTATAGCCTCTCTACTTTGCTCCTTGTCTTGGGGTGAAAAAAAATCCTCAAGGGCCTTGCAAACTATTTTTGTTTTCTGTGTGAGATGGAGGAGTCACTGTGTTGTTCATGACTGCCCTGACACAGTTCTTGATAGATTTTAGACGTCTTGCCCTGTATCTAAACCTGTTTGTTGAAGGCGTGTGATGGTTAGAAAGGATTCAGTTTAAAATATTTCTTGAGGCATATAAGGCTATGAGAGGACTAACGACACTTCTTGTTTCCAGTTTGTTCATTTTCAATCTTCGGCTTCAATAGTCTTGTGTCTAGACTGTTAGAAGACAAAGCCTCGAGGGATGAAGAACTCATCTCTGAGAAAATTAAGTACTTAAAATGACCTTCGTCATGGATTTTAATGTATATTCTACTGCACTTAATACATATGTATAGGAGCTTGCCAGTTGAGAGAAAATGTACCTAAAATACGTGCTGTGATATAAGCTAGTGCTTAGGTCAGAGTACAAGGCAGAGGCTTGCTTGCAAGAAGCCTTTTGCAGAACATACTTAAAAACAGTAGTACTACTGGTTAGTTTTTGCCAACTTGACACAAACTCGAGTCACTTTGGAAGAGGGCACCTTATCTGAAGAATTGCTGCCATCAGACTGGTTCTAGACACGTCTGTGGAGCATTTTCTTGATTGCTAATTCATGTTGGAGGACCCAACTCACTGTGAGCAGTGCCTCCACCTGAATATGTGATCCTTGGCTGTGTAGGAAAGCAAGCTAAAGAAGTCAGTAAAAGCAATGTTTGTCTGTGGTTTCTACTTCAGGATTCTGCCTTGGCTTTTCTGGATAATTGACCATAACTTGTAAGCGAAAATAAGCTCTTTGTGCACTAAGTTGCTTTTGGTTAGTGTGTTATCTCAGCAATTGAAAGCAAACTAGGACAGTACCAGTGGGAATGGATAGCAAGAAAAGCAGGCTATGGTGCAGTTGCAACAAAGCACTCAACCCATTCCTTAGACACTCTGGAGCCAGGTAAGGGCCTGAAGAATTGTTGGGAATTGAGGCACAGCATCTGAGATGCTTAGGAAATGCCTGGCTTTGGACATAGTAGCTCCCTTTAGTGGAGTGAAGTGGCAAGGAAGGAAGTCTTAGCCACAAAGTCTTACTGGCTGCTACTGGGAAATTGGGAACTTTGGTCTTGAATAGTGGGTTTGGGTGTTTGCCAGCATCCAATACAGTTAGTGATTTATTCTTTTAAATGCAACATTTTTCCCCTGAAAATACTGTTTTTAGGATAAATTGGTTAAAAGTCAAAGATAAAATTTATGCATGATTTCTTTAAAATTTTGTGTCAATTCAACATTGTGATTAACAATGCACTAATGAATTGTTTAATTAACTCTGCTCAGCTCACATCCTCTTTCATCACAAAATATTTAAATATGTCCTGCTTTCTAAAACAGTCACATGCTAGTGGCTGGGCTAATTTTTTGCAGAAAACATTTTGCTTTCACCGAAAACATAAGAGAAATTTACCATGCCTAGAATGATATTTAATTTAGACATTTCTAATTTTATACTGGACTTTTATTTAATGACACTCAAAAGTTGCAACCCAGAGGTGAAATGAACATTCACACAGTTCATAGAGCAACTCTGTGCACTTCGTAGGCTTTCAGCATAACCTGCAGACGCCTTACTCCCTCACCGTTATTATTTTTATGTTTGGAATAAAGAATGAGAATCTCTCTCTCTCTCTCTCTCCTCCTCTCTCTCTCTCTCTCTCTCTCTCTCTCTCTCTTCGTCTTTCAAGACAGGGTTTCTCTGTGTAGCCCTGGCTGTCCTGGAACTCACTCTGTAGACCAGGTTGGCCTTGAAACTCAGAAATCCGCCTGCCTCTGCCTCCCAAGTGCTGGGATTAAAAGCATGCACCACCACCGCCTGGCTCTCATTTTTTTTTTTTTTAAAGCTGTGCTCAAACTTCATATGTAGCCATGATTGTCCTTGAACACATGACATGACACTCCTTACTGCATTGCCTAAATTCTGGAAATACAAGCAGGGATCATCATGTCTGGCAGTCTTGTGTTAATTTAAATTTCGACTCTTTTTAGACATTTCTATTATTCAGTCTACAAATGTATTGTGTCTTTTTTTTTTAAAGTGTTTAACTCAGAATGATATGATATCACTGTATAAATGAACAGTAATGAATTTTACCTGGAGGATTGACTTCAAGTCTCTCTGTCTCTGTCTCTCTGTTCTCTCTCTGTATCTGTCTCTCTGTCTCTGTCTCTCTCTCGTTCTCTCAACAGGGTTCTACTCTGTGGCCCCAGCTGGCCTCAGAGTTCTGACTCTACTTTTACCTGATTGTCATGATTATAGTCATACACTACCTCCTGTGGTTGACACATTACTCAAATTGAACAAACTAAATCTGAGGTTTTAAGCTTTTGAAGAAAATATATTTAAAACAAAAGACAAAACACTTTATGAAAATAACAGGTTGGAAAAAAATTCATGCAAGAGCCTTATGAATGCATTGGTTTGGCTAACGTGTGATATAATTATCATACATTTTCTATGCCTATTAGTCTGAATAAATCTGTATTTATGCAAAAGACTATAAGTCATTACTGGTAAAGTTGTGTTAATGAAATATCTAGAAAATAAAGTGAGTTAATATGTTTGGATGACATATCTGTTTCAATCTAGTCAGTATATGTTTCGGAGGTCCTGATTAGTTTGCAGTTGATTGATAGCCAATGTTGAATTTTATCTCAGACTTAAAGGTTAACATTGCCTTTAATGGCTTTGACATTCTTCCTCCTTTATATCACTCAGATCTTATTATTGTAACAAAATATCTGATAATCAACTTAAGAATTACAAATGTTTTGGGTTACAGTTAGGAAGGTTCTCTTTGACATCATGACTTTGTGTCTGTGGGAATCAGCACATCATGGTGGGAGTGTATGATGGAGCAGTGCCGTCCACCTCTTGGTAGACCTGAAGTTACACAGAAAGGTGAAGGCCACTGTGCTAGCATCCACTTTGAAGCCCTCAGCTTGTTCCCTCCTCTTAGACCTCACCTGTCAAGGTTTCTGCCACTTTTCAATGATGTCATGTGTTGGGGACCAAGATTTTAATCCACCAGCCTTTGGGGGACATTCAAGATCCAAACTGTTGTGTTTACCCGGCTTAATCTTTCTTCCTAGTACATAGTATAACCCAGTACTCCTTGTTCATATATATATATATATGCTCATTGACTTTGCTCAGTAGAGTAGAAGTTCCATGAAGGCAGAAATTCTGTTGTATTAATATTTTAAAGTTTATTTTATTTGTAATTATATGTATATGTGTGTATGGAGAGCAGGTACTCATGGAGTACAAAAGAAGACTTTGGATCCCTTGGAATTCGAGTTACAGGTGGTTAGGAACTGGTCTTGGTGGGTGTGGTGCTAGAAACTCAGCCCTTTTACAAGGTCAGTGTGCTTTTAACCCCTTGTGTTGTTTTCTATACTCAGTTTCTAGAAGGTAAAATATATCTGGCTTTTAGTAGGCTCTCAAGAAATTTTGGCTTAATAAATAATTAAATAAGAATAAATAAATGAGGAAGAAACAGAATTGTTGATTTCTTGAGGTGAGAGTCTACTTGAGATCCTACTGATTATTTAATATAAATGATTTAATTTACAATGAAACGTAGAAATGTTAAGTCTACTTCTTTTTTGGGGAAGGTTCTGCTGTTGTAAGTTGTTGAAAGAGATCCTGGGCAGGATAAACAGTTGAGTATTGTTTTAGCACTATAAGCATATTCTAAATTTGGATCACCCTTTCTCCGAGTGAGTCCTGTTCTTTGTCTCTTGGTCCCTTTGTAAGCATTTTCATCCTTCCCAGCACACGTGTGCAAATTAAAAAGCACATCTACTTTATGGGGCTGAGTCTGGTATGGTTTTCAGCCAGGCCACATTCACAATGGAAGATTACTTTCATTCTTGGGGAGGGTGACACTGGCATGAGAGATTCGGTATTCAGATGAAAGGGCCACTTTGGTATTATTTAACTGTGTTTTGGCAAGACTCTGGTCAGTGTCTGGTTTCTCTTTGGAGCCATTTTGCATTATATTACAGTACTCTGACTGTGCTATGCCAAGGAAATTAAGATCAGCTGGAACACTCAGTTGGTCTTTGGCTTGGAATCTTAGGGCACTGGGAACTTCATGACCTCATTTAGGCTGAACCTGCCTTTGTCCCCAAAGCATAAGGGCTCTTTTACAAAACCACGTCTACAACTTGGGAAAGATATGAGTGAGGTTCAGAGAAAAATGACTTACTAGTGGAAGATATTTGGGTCAACATTGAGTACAGAGTGCATAATACATGTTGACAATTTAATTGAGAGAGATGAAGAGGAGGCACCAAGTCCCTTTAACATGACCTTAGCTACCAAGTCCTGCAATCTTGGAGGATTATTTGAAGATTGGTTTGTAAGTGCATGTGCATTTGTATATGAGATCAGATGTCGATTCTGGGTGTCTTCCTTAATCCCTCCTATTTTATTGTTTTTGAGACAGTATCTCTTACAGAGCCTAGAGCTCTCTGATTAAACCAGGTTAGGTGGCCACTGAGCCCCAGGAATCTTCCTGTCTCCAATGCTTGGATTTGAGGTGTGTGCTGCTGCTAGCTGCAGCTTTTTAAAATGTGAGTTCTGGTCCTGAAACTTTCCTCATAGGCACTTAGCTAACTGAGCTATCTCCTCAGCTCTGAAAAGCATGGTTTAAAGCATGGTTCTTCTAAAACAAAGAAATGTTTATGGTGTTGGCAGCAGTTATGCGTCTTATGTTCTGTCAATCTGAGAAGATCTGAGAGAACACTCTCCAGACAGTAGCACTTGTGATGGACTATGTGTGCATACGTTCTGTGAGAAGCTTGTGGGAGGGTCGTCATATGAGGAAAAAGTTGCAAAAGTAACTTTGGAGAACTCTTTGGTGATGATGATGAGTTTTGGAGACAAGGACTCAGTATATAGCCCTGGCTGGCCTGAACTCACAGAGATCTGCTTGTTATTTCCTCCCAAGTGCTGGAACTAAAGGCATGCACTTACTGTAGTAAGGCCTAAGTTATTAAATTAATTTTAATTAAAAATATGAAGAAGAAATTTTTATTTGGGGATGTATTTGAGAAAAATGTTAACGTGGACTTTGAAGCACAAATTAAGTAGCTTATTTATATTGCTTTCTCTGAGATGCTAAGGGCTGTCCAACTAGTCTCTCCTCCATGTTGGGGAGTTCTGGTGACGACATTTGCAAAGTTCTTTGCTTCCAGTTCTGTGAGAAGTGCCTGTTTCCAACCTCCGTCTCTTTCTTTTCATATCTTCTCTGGCCAAAGTTCTTCCACCAGATTTTTTATTTTATTTTATTCTATTAACACCTGTGTCATTAGTATTGCAGCTATTGGGTTTCCTGGCATTAGAAAAGTAGTTTTTGCCTTATGTTTCCTTACGTTGACAGGAAAATGGCTCTCAGTAATTTGTCTGAAGACCAACTAGTCTCCAGCAACCAGCTTCTCTGCCCTTATTTTGATGGCTCCAGAGTTTCATACACCTTTCCTTTTTAGACACCTTCTTGGCTTCTGCCTCTCCCAGAGCTTGTTGTAGGATGTTAATGACTGCGCTATTTAGGGTTTTATCTTGGAATTTGTTGCCATTTTACTGTCAATGTATCTCACCAACTTCCATGGCTGCAATTGAAGTATAAATGAGCTGGAGCTGGAACTTTTTGCTCCACATGGTTCACTGGTGCAGTCCAGAAATCGCTGAAGCTCAGCATACTTCAAATGGAATCAATTGTTTCCTGTTGGGGCTTGCCCCTTCTCCTTTAGTTCCCTTCAGTGGCAATGGATCCTGTTTCACTCACGTTAGCCAATCACAGATCTCATCTTACCTTTAACTTCTCTCTTCCTAGTTTTCTTCCTCTATGATTTGTTACCAAGTCCCCTTGAGAAGACAAGTCTTGCGTTGTCCACTTGTTTATAACCTGTGCTCCATGGCAGCAGCTCAGGCCAAATCACCGCTCTCATAAACATCTGGAGGCTCTTCTCACTAGTTATTCTGTTTGGTCTTCTACTCTTAGAAATACTCTTTAAATTTGCTGTTGTTACTGAGGCAAGTTCATGCAACACAATAGTCTGTTTACAGTGTTTGATTTACTTTCATTTAATGCTCTCACAATGACACCATTGTATTCTTGTACTTTCAAAACACTTTCATTGCTGGAAAGAAACCCTCTCCCCATTAAACTGTCCCTCCATCTCTTCTTCCCTCTGGGTCACTGACAGGCATTAGACAGTGCTTTATCTTTATGGCTTCCTTCACAAATCCTGGACGTTTCATAAAATTGAACTTCTATATCACATGGCCCTTTGAGCCTTGTTTCTTTTACAGTCAGCCTGTTTTTGTTTATGTTGAAGTGTGATAAAATTGTTTCATCCCATGAAATAACTCTTGGTCTGTGGAGAGGTAATGAGTCTCTCTTTTTTAAGAACTAAGAGAATGTTACCAATTCAGGCTCGTTTCTCTACTCTTGGTCCTTTTTGTTCCTTTCTTTCTACTTTGAGGGAAAAAGTATTTGAGGTAGATCAGTGTCATCTTTTCCTTCCATTATTTTATACCTTAACAACAAAGAGAACTACAGCATATTTCACTTTATATAAAAGTACAATGGGGCTGGCGAAATGCTCGGTGGGTGGAGAGGACGTGGTGAAGACCTACCAAGTCTGATGACCTGGGTTCCCAGATGAACTGACTTCTACAACTTACTTTCTGATCTCTTTGTGCACGTGTGTGTATGTATGGATATATCCTCCCACAAATAGCCCCCCCATAATAAATAAACAAATATAATATTTTTTAAAAGAAGTATGTTGTATGTATATGTATTTTCAACCTTCTATTTTTGACTTACATTTTTTATTAATCCATAGTAATGATTGTATAACTGGTCTACTTGTATTGCAGATATCCTCATACATTGTCTCTGCACCTTAGAAAATTTCCAGCACAAAATGTGCAGGGGTTTCTCTTCTTTCCATCCTTGGAAATGGGACTGTTGGGAAGGTGAGGTCAGTGCATTGTTTAGTATTATTAGATTCTGCCAAGCTGCCATCCTGAGTATCTGTGACCACCAGCACTATATGTGCCTTTGCTTCTTCGTTCATGCTGTTCATATTTTAGATTTTTTTTTTCAATCTGGTACATTCAATGACATGTAACCAATATGTTAATTTGCATTTCCTTGATTGTTTGTGAAGATTTCAGTAGATTCTGGTTACTATTTCTCTTCTTTGTGAATTATCTATGTTTTTCTGTCCTGTCATTTTTCTTTTTAAAATGATTTGTGAGAGTCACTTATAGCATATGAGTAGTACACCCTGTTGACCGGTGTAAGTATTACGATGACATTTTCTCAGTAATTGTAATTTGCCTAAAGCGTTCTTACAGCGTCTCTCAGGAAACAGAGTGCTGTCTGCTTTTGCACTTTCGTGTGTCTTCAGGAAAACTGAATTTCTATATCATGAATGTGTTTTCATTTAGCCATGTTAACATTTGAGTTAGCATGCAAAAGACTTTATGTTAAATTATTAAATCATTCAATTGTTATTTTTTAAAAGAGTGTCCTTCCTACTAGTGTTAGCATACCATATATTAAAGTAATTGCCTCTCATCTTTTCCCAGAGCTTTGAAAACATTCCTTCATCATGACCACTTCTCTTTATAGAAATAATAGTCTTGAAGGCAACTCCAGCTATAACATTTCTTTCTTAAAATCATTTCATGGATCCTGCATCTCTGTTCATGTACTGATTTCAGTGAGGTCCTTGAGATGCTATGTGGCTGGCCCACTCTCTAACTCTGTTATTCATATCTCTTTGTAAATTATCTATGTTTTTCTATCATATCATTTTTCCTTATTTATATCGATTGCTTTGAACCACTGAACATCTTTAGCTTTCTACTGTACAACTTCTCTGATAAAATAATGAAATTTCAGCCACACCTTGACACATGGGATAAGGGTCAAGGCTTCTCATGAAGCTGATGCTTTGCTTTCCTGTGACCTCTCCTCCTTAATCTTTAAATAGCTACTTTGAAGTGCATCTCTTTGAAGTGTCAGCTCAGAGAGTTTTTTTCTTTCCCTGCTAGACAGTTATGAGCTGCTGTGTTTGGAGGTGATCTACCTGGTCAGCTCCACGGCACTCTCATTCTATTTACTTACCGCTGTCTCATGATCTGGGCAGCATTCCCAGGTTACAGGAGTCATGTTTGTCTTGTGACATCAATACATTTCTGGAAACTAACATTGTACCTGGACAGACTAGGTCCTCTGTAAATACTTGCTGAATAAGCAAGAGGTTCATAAAACTCAACTGTGAGTAGGATTTGTTTCAAGATATCTAATAGAAGGAGATGTGTTTATGTGCAGATTCGTATATATGTGTGTGTATGTATGTATGCATATATGTAGAACACATATATGAACTGGCCAGAAGACAGTCTCAGATGTTGTTCTTCTGAACAGCCATGGGTGTCAACCTTGTTTCTTAAGGCAGGGCCTCTCACTGGGATCTGGGTCTCTCTGATTCAGGTGAGCATGTTGGCCTTTGAACCTCAAGGATCTGTTTATCTCTGCCCCATGACTCAATTGCTAGGATTACAAGCAAGCATCTCCCCACACTGAGCTTTTTGTTTGTTTGTTGTTGTTTATGTGGGCTCTGGGGATCAAAATGCCAGTCTTCATGCATGCTGTCTTTATTGACTTTATTGACTGGATTAGCTCCCTAGCTTCTCTCTGTGGTATTTTTCCTGTGAAGTATATATACTACTTTTAAGAAATATATATATAAAAAAACAACAACCCATTTTTTTCCTGATTCAAGAAATGTCAGAAACCTTTCTCATTATTTTGTACTTTGTAGGACTTTGAATGATTTTTTCAGAGACCAGAAGAGGAACTGAATCATCTTCAGATCAGAATGTATTCTTATGGAATGAGTAGCTATGCTCTGGATTATTAAATTAAGTTTCATTGACAGATAATAGTCTTAAGATAATAGACTTAAGTCAGAAAAAAGATCCTATTCAGTGCCCTAGAGAGCCACTGGACAAAATAGAAAAGTGGAGAGGACAGGGGCTCTTAAATAGAGCCAGGGCATTTGCAGAGACAGCGATGATCTAACAAGGACCTGGCTTGTTAATCCATGGGTAGACATTAGCCAGCCACAGTCAGAGTAAGTGTAGGTCTATAGTTATGACTGTAGATAAATACTATTGTTAAAAGCATAGAAATTAAGAAGTCATCCAGGTACTTAGAGATTAAATTGAACTCCATTTCGAGAAAAATTTGACAATCCTTCACATATCAATATAATCAGTCTTCCACAGGTGGTTTTATATGTACTGCTTCATGGTGGCAGTAACAAGCACCAGCCTAGAGCCTTTGATAAGAAGTATACAGCCTCACACAGCACCCTGGAGAGTCAGTGTCTGTAGACTGAGGTATTAGTAGTTTGAACAAGTACCTGCCAGAAGAACCCTCTCTTTCTGATGCAACTTGTCTTAGGCCATCTTTGAAGAGATCTTGCTGCAATTCCAGTGCAGGTTTGGAAGAACAGCCCTTCCCTTTCTAGATGCATTGAACAATCTGCTATCCTCACAAGATGAATTGTTTTTTATTTATCATATGCTCGATAAATAGTCTGTAAGTTAACTCTTGTCTAAGTCTCTTTAGTCCATCTTAAACTGATTAGCTTTTCCTTGGATTTTAAATGAGGTCACCTTTAAAACTAAAGTGTGTTTCATGTTGGATAAGGAACTTGTTTGGCTTATGGGAGTTGTCTTTTTCCTTTCTTCCAAGGCTGCTGAGTGGCTGTTGAATATACAGGGGGCGCTGTGTGACTATGCTTTGGCCTGGGTAGTTCCAGATACACAGAACAGAGGAGGCATGCTTTAAATGACACAGAGCGTCTACTGCTTGATTTCATTTCATTTTTTCCAGTGTAAACTTTTCTAAATTACATTATTAATTCATTTTGTTTGGATTATTGGAGCAATATAATTTGTTAAAACATATGGTCTGTTGAATAAAGGACTATGAATAAAGGACTTAATTATTTGAGGAAAAGTATTTTAAATTTATAGTTAAGTAATTCTGATTTTTGTCATGGTTTCACATTGTAATGATGATCACAAGCCCCAGATAGCATCTGTTTTAAGCTGGGTGTTGTTGTTGTTGTTGTTGTTTTGCTTTTAATTGTGAGAGTTTACATTTTTATATGATAAAGGCCCTGTTGAGTTGAAACTATAATTGGCAGATATCTCCTATAGATTATTATTTGAATGAGAATTTTATGGTGTTTTGCCTGAGAATTGACATATATCATTGGGCTGAATCATGTCAGCATTGCTTTTTCTTCTACACTTACTGCATATGCAGATATTTTATTTATAATTTAGTGCTCTATTTTATATAACATCATTCCATAAATGCTTTAAAGATCAATTCTCTGTTAATTATAATGAAATAAAAGTCTTGAATTAAGCTGATTGTAAAATGAAAACTGTTTTTAGTCATTCTCTTTTTGAACTGTGAACTTTTTAGTTCACAATGTTTTGGATGAAGAAGGGGCTGTTCCATATTTATTTACAGTCTTTTCAGTTCCTGTGATACCTTGGACAGAGCAGCAAATGTCACTGTTGGGATCAACCTTAGATTCAGGCTTTGGTCGACTAACGGTTAGGGATCCTTTGTTAAACCTCCTATTGTGAGGAGGAGCCTACATCTCCACTGGAAGCTTTGAGGACTAATTATTGGACAGTGTAACCTAGTGGAAGTACCAGTGTGAGTTTCTGGTGTGAAGCTTTGGGAGGCTGACATCTTTCTCTTCTGCTCTTTGGAACAGCCTCTGGAACTTTGAGCTACCTTATCTGAGCCTGCCTACATCACATGCTCCATGCTGGAGAGTCCATAAGTTCATTAAGTTTGCCCGCCATAGCACAGAGTGAAGGAACAGACATATGGCTTAGGGATTCCTAAAGTGCAACCGCCATATCAGGAAGAACTTTGTTAGTCTTCGATGAGTCATCAAATAGAATTTATCATAGGCATAAGCAACCCAATCATTTTGTGTTTCTTATAAACTATCATAGAAAGAGACCTTCTAGTATTTGTCTGATTTGACATCAGCTACAGAAAGCTAATCAAGAGCACTACACACGAATAATGCATGCTGGTGGTATATGTGCTCATAGGTAGGCAATGGCAGGCATTTGTGCAATTTATATTCTGGACATCCCTTTGAAAACTTCGCATGTACTTTCCTGTAGAACATTGATACAGAATTGGATTTAGCATCTTATGCTTAAATTATGATGCTAGACATGATCAGTGTCTTTATCAGTTTTTGAGGGGGATGCCTTCTGAATTGCATCTTGGTATTCAAATACCATGTCCAGCAGCAGGAAGGAATGTTCTTCATGCTCTGTGTGGGAAGTGTGCTCTTCTACTTCATGATGACAGAAAACAGCATCATGGTTCAGATCTTCCTCCTGGTTAAAGTCATTGTTTCAAGTAAGGCCCTGGCACATGTCTGCCTGTCTGTTTTCAGACTTGTAAGGATTCTTTTTCTTGCATTTTCCTGGTGTTTTCTCTCTCTCTCTCTCTCTCAATCTCTCTCTCTCTCTCTCTCTCTCTCTCTCTCTCTCTCTCCCTCCCTCCCTCCCTCCCTCCCTCCTCCTACCTCTCTTTCATTTTTTCTTTCTTCTCTTTTTCTCTTCTTCCTAAGGGAAACAGAATGAAGCATATCACTTTGTATATTGCTGTTTTTAGAGGGAAAACCCGTTTTATTTTCTTTCTTCTTCTTTTTATTCTTTTCTTTATTTCTTCTCCTCCCCTTCTTGTCTCTTTCCCCTCCTCTCTTTATTCTCCCCTCTTTTCTAACTCCTTTCCTTTCTTCCCACCTTCCCTTCATCTCTTCTTTTTTCTCTTCTTCTTTCTTCACCCCTATTTATGGTCTTTTTTCTCTTAAAAGCAATCTAGTTTCTTATATGCCTTGGGAATCGTTGGCTGATACAGTCAATTATATTTCTCAATTTACTTATAGATTTAGGGAATGTGAGTGGTATTATTATATATCTTCACTGCTTATGACAAGTAATTTAAGAACAAAGACGAAAACAAATCTCTCTGTCTCTCTCTGTTTCTCTGTCTCTCTGTCTCTCTACCTCAGTCTCTCTATCTCCCTGTCTCTGTCTCTGTTTCTGTCTCTCTCTCTCCTATTGAAAATGGATATAGGGTCTTTCTTGTGTTCATTCTTCCGCTGCCCTGTGCCTAGCCTATAGCTTAAACAGATTCTATGAATTCTACTAGATTGCAAACTTATAAGGAGAGGGACTACAGTTAATTTATCATTATAATCACTAATACTTAACAATACTGGGTAGTCAAATGAGCAAAGATTGGAGCAAAAAACTCCTGTGTGCAACTACATATATATCTGTGATATGAGATGCACTGGACGGGACATTATCGTGACATCTTATAAGCACTTGCAGACTGGCATTTTCCAGCCTGAGTGTTACATGGAGCAAGAACTTGCAAGGTTGCCAGATTAGATTTTGTATTCGGTGTTCCCCTTTACTTTCCTCTTTCATTTACCTTGGTTCAAGGATGCTGCTTGGTTCTCTTATTAGAATATCTTTAGACCTTGGAACTGTGAAGTGCTAAGGGGTTGGTGGTCAGTTTACTAATGTCAAGGGAAAAATGTGACACTAAACACTCATCAGAATAAGAAGAAGTAAAGGAAGATTTTTGCATGTGATTTTGAGCATTAAAGCCTCCACATAGGGATCTTTTTCTTCTGATAGTCTAGGCCCTCGTACATAAGTAGCAGATGTGCAGATCAGTCCTTTATGTGGGTCCTGAACAAATGGAGTGGGGCTATGCATAAAGCTGTTGCCTGTCTGTTTAATCCTTTCCCCTAACTCGGCTGTCTTCTCTGTCCTCAGTGGAAGCACCTAGCCCTGCAGGGACTTGATGTGCCAGGGTGGGGGCTACCCAGGGGGTGCTCCATGATCTCAAGAGGAGAAGGGAATGGGGGAGGGACTATGGACGGAGGCACTGGGAAGGGTGATGATAGTGACTGGGATGTAATAAATAAACAAAAAAGAAAAGAAATAACAAACCACAGTTCTTTCCTCAAGTAGAAGGCACAATGTGACAGTTTCAGGTTTTGCCAGGGATAAGATAATGATTGCTGGAAAAGTTCAAGGTAAGTTTTGAATTTGATGTTGCCTTGAGCCTGATTAAAGTGTAAAAATAAGATTCTAAAGAGTCCCAAGTGGAGAATAAATCATTCTACATTGTTATCTTCCCTTGCAGTTATCAGGGATTTTGCTCTAGCCATTCTAAAGTATTTGCTATTTTTATCTTCTTAGACTAAATATACTTCAAATAATTCATCAAGTCACCAAGAAGGGAAAATGTAGAAATCCTACATACTAATTTTAGGAGATGTTTAGAATATGCAAGAAAAATATGTGTCAAGGATTATACTTTTGTTTCCTTGCTCCCATTTTAGAGGAGATTTGCGTTTTAATGACACAAAGGGTATTCATTACTTTCTTCATATGTTATTTGACTTTGGGATTGTTCATACTTTCATTAAGGCACACATTATTTAAGAGCTAAGTATTTAAAAACATAGAATAACCCTGTTGTACCTTGGTATGTATTTGTTACACATCCAAACAGAAGCTTATGTTCTTTGTAGCACAGCAGAATCCCTTGCCTCTGAGAAAAACTAATTTGCATTTGTACATAGAGTCAAATAGAGGACATTAGAAATCAGAAGTTAATAACTGGGTATAGAGAATGCAGCTCATGTTTACCCCATCAGACAAATTTCAGTTAGACTCAAGAGTTTTCTATATTGCTGCTGTAATCTCTAGTGCTAGTCACTGCTCAACTGCTCTTGGATCTGTCTGTCTCTTCTTTCCTAAGATGCATCTCAAGTACTCTCTCTGAATACTTAGTTCTTAGTGCACCATCAACTGTATGGATTCCTGGTGTCTTAGGGTTCTTTTGCCATGATAAAGACCATGACCAAAAGCAATTTGGGGAGGAAAAGGTTTATTTCATTTGTACTTCCATGTACAACAATTTATCATGGCGAGAACTCAAGGCAGGAACGTAGAGGCAAAAACGAAAGCATAAGCCTAGAGGAATGCAATTTACTGTCTTGCTCCTCTTGTCTTGCTCAGTTTGCTTTTGTAATCCCAGCACCACCAGCCCATGGATGTCACTGCTCACAGTAGTCTGGATCCTGCTACAGGCAATCTGATGGAGCATATTCTCAGTTGAGGTTCCCTCTTCCAGATAAGTCCAGGATTGTGTCATGTTGACAAAAACGAACCTTGACACTTTGGTATCCTCATGGTGTGTCCAAGTAGAGTTCAAGATTTTATTGCTTGCCAGCCCTCCATAATATGATCTATAACAGCCTACTGATACATATTGTCTCACTTTATCCACCTCTTTTGTCCCTTTAGGTATAGTTGGCCATCCCAGAATAGATTACTGGCCTTCCTAAAAAACATGTCTTGATAGCTTCAAGGAAAATCCAACTCATTCTCTGTGGCATCCATTGCATTTGTTTTTTTCAGTGTTTACAATATCTGTGCCCTTAAGATCTATCTGCCTACTCCTTTGAATCAGTGGCCATCAAACTAAGAGTAGCATTATATTTTAGTCATCCACAGCCCCGGTCCCTAGGACTTAAAAGAGTCTCTTGAATAAAGGAGTGTTTTTTCTCCCCCAAACTGAAAACCCGTAATATCTGTTTGAATTCACAAACACTGATTTACTATAAACTACATCTCAGGTTCTGGAGATATCTGGTCATGTGGGCCTTCTTTCTTGTTTCACTGACCCATCTAAAAATGCTCTGCTTCCTCTGTCTATAGATACTGTGTTGAGCTACGGTGAGTGGAATTGATATGGACCTATTAAAGTGTCCGACAGTCTAACATTGCAGCTGAGGAATACAACTATTTTCATGGAGAGCCATTACCTGAGACCTGGCAGGAACTAATTTTGGTGTTTAATATGAAGCCTGTCTGTGTATGCCCTACTTTAATTTTTATACATTTTCCTTCTGCCTTGAAAGTTTCAAGGAAGGTTTTCAGTGGGTAAGTTAAAAATGCATTGCACTATATTCCCAGTAGAAAAAACACTGCTGTATAGTCATTTATGGAGAAATCGATGGTTTCTTCTTACCCTTGATTATGGCTATTTCATTTAGCATCGTGGGGTGGATTACAGATAAGTCAAGAATTGTCTGGGTTCCTAAGGTTGATAATAAGGGTATTTAAAATTCGTGGGTAAAAAACCCATGCAACTCTTGTGCTTTACAAGGAAAATTACAGTGGAAAGATGCATCTAATAAACAAGAGACAGGAAAGTTAGCTTTTCACATGGCTCTGATATTTACTAGCTGGACTTCATTGTGAAAGCCAGCAGACACATTCTGTGCTTCTGTATCCACGGTATGCAGATGACACTGTGGTGCTTATCTCCTCTTATACCATGAAAATTAAATATAATGTATTCCTGTGCATACATGAAGTTAATTTATATCAAAATAATCCATGGTTCAAAATCTCAGAAATAAAGTCTTATAGAAATGAAAGACTCTTTTTTTATCTTCTTACTTCATTGGAAAAAATGTTGCCAATGACTTAGCCTTCTTTTCTGTTATGTAAGAATTTCATATTTTGTCTCTTTTCTCCCTTTCTTTTCCTTCCTTCCTTCCTTCCTTCCTTCCTTCCTTCCTTCCTTCCTTCCTTCCTTCCTTCCTTCCTTCCTTCCTTCCTTCCCTCAGCTTCCTAAATTCTGGGATTATAAGTTTGCACATGACACCAGTATATATCTAAAGGGTTGGTGTTGGAAAGTCACTGGAGTTTTTGGAGGTAGACCCTAGGTCCTGGCATCTGGAACAAGCTATGCTTGTGTCGTCTTTCAGTCAATGAAAGAGATATATAGTAGTGGGAAGCAGAGAAAAGATTTATTTAATGTGGCTACATTGGGAAGAACAAATAGACAGTTCTTCCCCAAGACTGTCTTTGAGACTGTGGCATGATGGTGACTGAAGGGTTTTACTTTGAATCTCTCTTTTGATGTGTTCACATCATTTTTCTTTTTTGTAATTTCATTCATGTAAGTGTACACATATCATTAACTACTGCACAGTACATTATAATTGTATTGTTTTTACAATAAAAACTTTCTGTTTTTCCTAGGGTTAATAGTTGCATAGTTGTTTTATCTGTTTCTTTTTCCTTAGCTGATCTCCAAGTCCTTCCTAGATCCTTCCAAGGAAACTAATTAAACTCAACACAACCTTCTGAGGGGCAGAGTGCAGGCATTTTGTCAGTTTCTTTTCCATCTCAGGATCTTTCTCAGAATATACACTCCTGCCCTACACTCTACCCTCTCCAGGGCCACTTGCTTTGGCTGTCTGCTTTGTGTTTATTCTAAGAATCCACTTTCCTCTTTCCTATGTTAGATGCCCCCAACCCCACCTCAGGCTCATGTGTTCTTCCTTTTTCTTATTGTGTTGAGTATCTTGCTGACAGGAAACCCGGAAGAAGCAATTCGTTTTTCTTTGTTTGTTGAGTGTTTATCAGTTTGAAGTCAGCAATGATTTTGCCTGAGTTTAGAATTGGAATCATTTTTGACTCCTTTGGAGTCCTGCCCTCCCCTCTCTGTGTGTGTATGTGTGTCTTAGTCTTAACACATTGTTATGAGCTCTTTCTTTGGGACCTGGTTATTCCTCTTAGGGATTCCTCTGTTTATTTTGTTATTTGGTAGCTTAGGGTGAGATTTTGTTCAAGAATTCATTGTGTTGGGAATGTTATGACCTTTTAAATCTAAAGTTTATCTTTCTGTTTTTCTATTTTTCTTGTGTTTTTCTGCAGCATATTCCTGCCCCATGTTTTTTTTTTTTTTTCCTTCTATTTTATGAAATTGTGTGGATCAGATGTTACCATTTTCACCCCTTAGTCTGTTTTTTTTTCCTGTTTTGTAGTTATTAGTCTCATTTTTACTTTGAGATAAAGTTTTTTTTTTCCAGCAATTATGCCTCTAATATCTAAGAAATAATTTCCCTTATTTCTAAGTATTGTCTTTATTTATATAATCTCTTGTATTATTTCTGGCAACTCTCTCAGGAGATTAGTCGTGGTTTCTTTGAAGTTTCCTCTGTGCATTATTGGTTTCAATGTTTCTGCCAGTTGCTGTGGTCCTTTTCTTCCCTGGTGGAGTTATCAGAAACGTGACTACCTGTTTTTATTTTAAAATGAGGCCTATAAATAATTGGGGGCCAGTATCCAATTACAACATCTACAGAGGGGAGACCAGAGTCATAGACTTGACTGCCCTGGAGCACCCTGAGTTCTTTTGAGAGATAGCCCCCTCCCATAGGTAGAGATAGATCATTTAGTTCACTGCAGAAGAGAATTTCAAGATGAGCTGGTATGAAGTAGAGTGGCCTTTATCAGGAAGTATACAAGGCATGTCTGCTCAGACTCTCAGAAAGTAGACACTGTGCTAGAGAAGGCAGTGAGCTCACAAAATAGGTACAAATATTCTCCAAGATTGACAATTTAGCTGTGTGAGGCCTTTGCAGATCAACAGTCTGGGTCTTGGAGGAGTCTGGCTTTCTCTGTGTCTGTTCTCTGAGAATTACAAAATAACTGGTGGTATTGTTGAACAGGGTAGGACCTTTGACTTCTGTTTGATTTTGAGATGGGGCTTTGTTGTGTCCTCCAGCCACTCCTGGTCCCACAGTCTCAGTCTCCTAGGGTTTCTCTATATTGTCCTGGCTGTCCTGGAACTCACAAAGATCCACCTGCCTCTGCTTCCCACATGCCAAGTTCTGAGATTAAAGGAGTCCCATTACCATGCCTGACCAAACATGCTGTTGTTGTTTGTTTTGTTTGTAATTTTTTTTATGCATTAGGGTGCTTTGCTTTTTTGTATGTTCATGTACCGTGCTCATGCCTGGTGTCTTTGGAGGGCAAAAGAGGACATTGGAGCTTCTGGCACTGGAGTTATGGATGGTTGTGAGCTGACTTGGGAGGGCTGGGACTCAAACTCAGGTCTTACAGAAGAACAGCCATGGCACTTAACTTGTGAGCTATCTTTCAGCCCATGGCACACTTCTTTTATTGGCAACATAAGAAAAAAAAAAAAAAGGGAAAGACAGTTGTTGTACCTGGGCTGAGGCTTGGCTAGAGATGTTCTTACTAGAAGATCAAAGTGGACTAGAGGTTGTTCTCTATGGCTTGTAGCATTGGAAGACTTTTCCATTTAGTGGATAATTCATGGTGTGTTAGAACAGAAGAGGTATACCATGTATTATGATGGCAGTGAGAGGTAAGTGCAGGGTCCCTCGTGTACGCTCTTCTTTATCCCTAGACTTTCTAGAAATTTAATGGTAGAAGGAAATTGTAATTGCCAGAGTGTCTGACTGCTAGGGTTGGGGTAGGAATTCTCAATAAAATATATAGAAATCATTATTATCTTCAAAAAGCTTATATTAGTAATGAAAGCAATTTCTCTGTGTCCATAGATATTCATTAGGTCAAGTAATCTGCTGTGTTAACAGGCTATGTAACAGTATAGGATTACAACCATGTATTAGTGCTAGTCACAATGCCATGTAGCTATTTTTTTTTTTTTTTTTGTAGCTATTTTATTATAAATCAAGTGGAGGTTTGCAAATATGAATTAGAAATAGGATTGTGCAGTTGTTTACTTAGAACACTAAATCAAAACAATGGAGATAATATTTTCTGTTTATGCAAAGAATATGACTAGACTTGGTTGGAACCAAGTGCTATCAAAATCAAACAAGTGAAATCTTAACACACTAGACACAACCAGTCCTGTAGTTGACAGCTTGCTTATGTTCTCTCCAGCAGTAACTGAATGTCAATTTGTGCTAATTTTTTGATGTAAAGACAATGCTCTGGTTGCTTTCTCTTTCCTAAACCATTGGACTTGCTTTGTTTTAGTGAAACTTAAAGTCTGTGATTTAGCAATTTTTTTATGTCAGAAAAGACATATTTGGATAAAGACAGTCCTATTCAAGCTAATAACTGGGTGTAGGCTTTGGTTCTAGTGGCAGTGTTACTGCTTGGTAATTACCTAATCTGGACTAGGTAACTGAGTTTTAGAGATTGCTGACCAACTTTAAAACTTCTCATTGACAATTGATATCAATGCCTGGAGAGTATCTGCTTTAGAGAAAACATAGAGTTGTGGAGAGCCAGTTCTGGAGAAGGAGATGAGGGCTCTATTAGGAGAGAAGGTATTGACACTCTAAAGTCCTTCTTGACCTTGTAGAGCTCAGAATCTGCAATAAGGAACACTAACATACCTGTGCAGAAGAAAATCATGGGCTGCATATGTGGTCTCTCCCAACTTTCTGTGTTGAACTCTGTACTCCCTTGCGATAGAGGTAGGAGATGAGGGCTGCAGAAGGTCACTAGGTCAGAAGGTGGGAGGGTAGAATCTTCATTGAAAGGAATTAGAAAAAGTGAAGGCTCTTGTGGAACCTTACTGTGGCAGCATCTTCAGTTTGAATGCTTTGCCTTTTGCCCCCAGAACCATGAGAAAAACATTTTTTTTGCTGTTTATCAGCTGCCCAATCTGTGATTACAATGTAAACTGATTAATATAAGAACCGTTACAGAATAACAGTGTATGTAGACACTGCTCCATCTTTCTGTGGATACTCTATCTAGAATAGAATTTCTTCAAAGTATTAGTATTGTTGTGGTTTGAACTCAAGACTTTCTAGCAGAACAGGTTCCTGGAAGTAAAAACTTAATAATCGTACAGCTCTATGAATAGCAACTGAATACTAATTTTACATTTTAACTCTGTGAATGTATGTCTGGAGGATGGGGAGGTGCTGTGTACTGTGGTGAGTACACTGACAGATAGAAACTGTAAATCTCAATCAGTCTTCACTTGCAAATAATGACCGGACTCCCACCAACTGGACATTATCCCAAAGACGTCTCTGGAATGATTTTTCCCATAAGGAATTCTAACAAAAGAGTCTTGCGTATTTAAACAGAAGCCATCATTTTCTTAAAATAGCCTTCCTTGTAGCAAGCTGAGTATTCAAAAATTATTGCACCTATTTTAGAACCTTTTTGCTAAAACGAATTAGCAAGTTCTCTTCGTTCATGGCACAAAATAGTGGCCTTTACTTTGTAAATGATCAGTGGAATGGAAAACAGTGGCTGGAAATAAAAATCCAGGTGTATTTTCAACAATTTTGGTGAAGCTTCCCGTGATGACACCTGAATAATGTCTTTGATAATCATCTTTGAAGCATTTCATTCATTTTCCGGTTTCAGATCTTCCTGCATATTTCTTAAATCAGCATCATTATCACAAAGTCACACCTCATCAGCATTTGAACTTGAGGACAAAACATTGCATAAACTCCCACAATCACCACTGAGGACACTTTCTTCTCTCTAGTCTCGCACTGCTCTATAATGATGTCCACATTTGCTTTTTTCAAGGCTTCTGCTGTGTCCACTGGCAGAAACAGCCTAGTAGACCAGATGGTCTGTGGACTTGAGTAGAGCTATTCCTTGGCTCTTGTTTGCCTTGCTCTGCCCAGGAGCGTCTAACAGGAGAGCATAAGGATACTGCTGAGAAGACAAAGTTCTTTGGCAACATTTCTGCATTTCCTACAATCCCTTGGCTGGGCATTGATTTTAATTTCCTTATCTGAGTAGGACCACTAAATGAATCATTTGAGTAATAAAACCACATTTTTTCCACACGGCATAATATTGTTTTTAAATTAATTTTTTACTGGATATTTTATTTACATTTCAGATGTTATCCCCTTTCCCCAGTCCCCCACCACCTCCCAGAAATCTCCATCCCATCCCCCTTCCTCCTGCTTCTAGGATGATGTACCCCCACCCACCCACCCACCCACCCACTCCCACCTCCCTGCCCTTGAATTCCCCCCCACGGTGGCATCCAGCCTTCACGGGACCAAGGGCTTCCTCTCCCACCTATGCCCTATAAGGCCATCCTCCCCTACATATACAGAGGTCTGTAGGCATAAAGCCTATGGCTTGTAGAGAGTTTTAGAAGACCAGAAACAGATTCATCCTTTAACGGATGATGGTGCAAATGAATCATTAGTCACATTTGGCTTAATTTTCAGATCCAGCATTAAAGATTGTAAATGAAATGTTGTTCATAGACTCATGTGTTTGGACACTTGATCCCCAGCTGGTGGCACTGTTGAGGAGGCTGTGGAATCTTTGAGAAGAGTTTAGCTGACAATCACAGCCCACAGGCCACTAGGGTTAGGCCTTGATAGTAACCAAATCCTGCTTCTAGTCTTCTTGGATTCCTGACACACTATTATGTGTTGAGGAGATGTCTGTTTCATGCTTCCATTGCAGTGGACTGTGTCATCCCAAATGCTGTAACTCTCCTCAATGCAGCAGCAAAAGAAACATTCCTCTTTTGAGTTATTCTTATCAAGGATTTTTCATAGCAATGGAAGACAATAACTGATAGAACCATCATGCCTGTATTATGGAAGGGTAGAAAAGAATGAGCAGGGAGTTCAGAAAGATGCAAGGTTCTCTTTGGGCCTGGACATGTACTGTAGAAGCTGCCATGGCTGATACGGTCCTTGGGTCTTTTACTTCTGTGAGAAACATTTTTTATTCATCACATAGATGAATTTTTCTCTTCACTTGGTCCTGATACCTAGAATAAACGTTTCCCTTGGGAAATAAAACTAAGTATCACTTTCTGATCTTTCAAATAAAAATTAGTGAAGATTTTTTTTATTTGTGCTGAATCTCTCATTTGAGGTCAAACTAATAACAGAGCCTAACATACTCCACCTTCCCCTTTCTCTTTCATGGGTTATAGTATGACTTATTATTTATAGTAAGAGAGTTAGTATCTGCAAGCAATACAACATTATTATGCCAACATATTTTAAAGACAATTACTGAAGAGATGTTGCAGCCAAACACATAAACTAATTTATCATTATTATGATTAGCTAAAGGACACTTCTTTTATATAGAGAAAGAGAAACTGGCTTGAGACGTTATGTCCCTGAAATGAGGACTGCATAACTCAGTGCCTGATACAGAATGAATGAGTGTTCAGTCGTGAGATGCTTCGTCTACAGGATGCCTTTGTTTACTGACTCCTCTTGTTTCATAGTTTGGCTGAGTATAGAATTGCAAGTTCAAAATAATTTTTCTCCCATAGCTTTGAAGTTATGAATCTTCTGTCATCTGATACTGACTTTCGTAGATTAAAAAACAAAACAAAACACTTGCAATGTGAGTCCTGTTTGTGTCTAAGACTTTTTGTCTTGATTTACTTACTGGTTCCTAAGCCTTGTAGATTGCACTTGTTGGGATTATGATATTTCCCTTCAATTTGCTAAAATTGTTGTTTAGAAAAAAAAAACCCAAAGTGATTCCTGTTTTGTCCTTGGTAAACTCATGTAAACTCAAGCCCACGGTCTTTTTATTCAGCACAGAAAACAAGATGTGTTTTGTTATTTTTATTCTTTTCTGTTTTCCCCTTCTGGGTCCAAGTTTCACCAACCGTTTCGCTTGTGATTTTGAAAGCATTAACCTCTAACATCTTTGGTCATCAATTGCAGCATTATAAAGTGGAAATTATAATTCCTGTGAGGAGGGGTCAGGACACACTATGCCAATCATTTCCCTCCTGCAGATGCTGTGCAGCTCTGAGCCTATCCTTTTAGTCAGGCCACTCAAATCTAAATATAGACCTCAGGCTCCTGCAGTGATGTCTAGGTTGTTTTTAGCATGAAGATTATTGGACATGACTCAGGTCTTCAAGGTAGCACTGGTTCGTTGGTGAAAGCCTTTTTGAATAGTGTAGCTGTTGGGTTATGTGGCAAATACAGAGGTCAATCCCAAGGAAAGGATAAAGGTATGTGTGCAAATGGGAGAAGACTGTTGATTGACAAGGTTACCCTTAGCACTTGCTTTAAGGTAAATATCTATATAATAAACAGTGGGATCTATGAGATTCTCACATAGATTCACCTAGAATTTCTAGAAACATAGCTCTGGTCATGTTCCATTCCTTCTTAAGAGTCTTCATTAGATTGCCATTTGTTGATAATGGTAATATACCACCTCAGCTGAGTCTTCAAGCTATGCAGAACATTGGTACTAGTGACGTTTTCCAGTTTTGTGTCCCCTCTTCTCTCCAGAGCCCTGCGGTCAAACTCAATGTTTTACTTTGTTTCCTGGGTCAATTTCGGTTCATTATTGCCTTCCTCTGAGATGTTACCTCCCACTTATACCAAGGAGAACAATTTCTTTCAATTAGGCTCTGAGGCTTCTGCCCCCACCAGCTTTTGCCTGTCTCTGTAAATCTATCTTCTGCTTCTCTTTGTGGGCCAGAGCTTGTGTGTTTCTTATGGTACATGGTCTCCTGGATTTAGGTGTTTTGTATCTGGAAGGAGGAAAATGCATCTTCTGTTCTTGTTCAGTCAAGAGGAGTCTATTTCACTGGCTTGAAAGAGCAGGCTCAGGAAGGACTCTTCATATAGTGTACACCACAAGCCTGCTGTGAGCTAGCATGCCAGTGGTACAGGGGCACAGAGATTCCCATTACACAATGATGTTCATCTTTCTGCCATTAGGTTCCTGGGTTCAAAGATAAATGAGATGACCTCATCAATACCTCTGAAATCTGTTGGTGATGTGATGATTCCCTCCTAGGTAGAATGCATGTTAAAGAAACGGGTAATGGGATCACAGGATGAACATGTAAATATCAGAGACAACTGTCCAGGAGCAGTGTGTGGTGTGCTGTGTGGGTGACTTAAGAAGATATTGCCAAGCTGGGTATAGTGCCACATGTTTTTAATCCTAGCACCCAGGAGACAGAGACAGGTAGATTTCTGTGACTTCCAGACCAGCCAGTGCTACACTGAAAGATCATTTCAAAAGAAAAAAAAATAGAAATAAAGAGAGAGAGAGAGAGAGAGAGAGAGAGAGAGAGAGAGAAAGGAAAACTAAGCCATTGCTGATTTTCCAGCTCTCAGAGCACGTGCCTCTCTGTTTTTATTGAGTACATGCCTCTCAGCTTAAGGAGTCCTGTACATGATTTAAAAGTCTGGACACAAAAATAAATACATTAAAATAGCCACAAAGGGAAATGTTATAATCAACCCTATTATTTTGTATAATATATGCTAATATATGACAGTAAATAAAGATATATCCTGCAATGATGATACCTTCCTCCAGTCTTCCTGTCTTCCCTAGAGTATAAGAAAGATTACTAAAAAAAAAAAAGGCTTGGTTTTCCCAGATCTTTTAAATTGGCATATTTATATTTAAGTATCCATTCAACATATCTGTTTTCCTTTATTTTATGCAAATGGGGCTAATACTAAACAACTCTTATTAATTAATTAGTTCCTTTTGCTTTAACACTATAATTTGGCTTTTGTTGTTGTTGTTGTTGTTGGGCTGACTCTTAGTTCTCTTTATTGCTGCCTTGATATTCTGTAATCTGAGTACACTGCCTTTGACTGGTATATAGCTATTCTCATTCTTGTTCCATAGAGATGGTTTACGACTATGAATTATAGTCATAGAACAGTTTTGTCAATATATAATTCATGATATAATGTATTACATTTTAATTATGTTATGAGTAGAGTCAGGCTTTTCAGATGCCAGGAGCTAATCTTATAGCTTATTTTTTAAAAGAGTGAGTTTTCCTTTTATTATTTTGTGTATAGGGAAAGATGGACGGATTCTTTCCATGATTAAATGACCAGAGTTTTATTCTGGATACCATATGAGAACATTTTTTTTTCTTAAGTCAGTTTCATGAAAAGAAAGAAAGTATATACATTTACCTTGCAGTTTAATGTAGAGCAATTCAGTCTAGTTAATTATGTTAGCCTGTTGATGTCTGTTTGTATTTATATCTGTTGTTAACTCCCTTGTGATTCACACTTTGAGAGGATTGGATAAGAGTCTATTAATAATATATTGTTGCAATCTGATTCTCCTTTACCTGCATTCATTTGCTTTACAAATGTGTGCTACATATTCATCTTCACTTTCCCTTTCGGGTGGATCACACCAATCTGCACTGTAGTGTTTTCTTGTTTTCCTCTTGAATGCTGTCTACCCTGAGTTCCCTATGACCTGAGATTCATGCCTGTTTCCTTCCACTCCTCCCTTTGTTCCTCTCTTCCTTGTCTTACAAGTCTTCCTATACTTTTGTTTTCTGAATTTGTGGATCACTGGTTCATAGGGGGCTTCTCTTTTCCATAGAATAAAGCAGAAATTATCTTTATGATTAAACTGAAAATGTTTTCTTTCAGCAGGCAAGTTTAGCTGTGTAACGTTTCTGAAACAACATGGAAGTGTGGTGTTATTATTGCCCTTTCTATTGTTTCCGAACTTTGTGTTTATTTTTTTTTTATTAGAAAAGTTGGTGGTTCATTACATTTATTTTAGTAATTATAGGATAATTAGAAATTCTTAAATAACCTTTGAAATCATCACTTTTTCCAATGATCAATCCTAAAGCTAATATTTTTTTCCATACACCTCCTCTTTCTGCCAGCTTATGTTAGCATTTTGAAATAAATTATATACAGTTCCCTTTTGAGTTAGCACTTTACCCCTCTTTGATCTTATATTCCAAGGGACTCAGGTGTGTGCTGCATGCCATGTCCTTCTTCCTACAACTTCAATTCCTTTTTTCATTCTTTCAGAAAGTTTGTCTTTCCATTTCCATAGAGCCGTGGTCTATGTTATTTGCATTTTGTTATGACAATACAATCGCACACTTGATTGAATCTTAGTACTACAGCTAATTTCATTGTTCATTCCAGACCTGTTGGCCCTTTCATGTGTATTCTGCCCATGTCTTGGTTGCTGCAGTTTATCTTTTAGCAAACTCAAGATCCCAGGAGAATGAGGTTTTCTGGTTTGTAAACTTCTAAACATTGTTTCATTTATCACTAATGAGTCTTTCTGTTTATAAACCTCCTTATTTCTTTCTCTTCAAGTGTTTCGTGAGAATGACTCTTTCAAGGTTATCAAGCTGAATCCACTAAAATATGCAAGGGATGGATTTCCCCATCCCCATGAGTAGGTATCAGAAACCTTTCTACTTATCTACAGAGTTTAACTTTCGGAGGAAGGGTTATAGTGTAAAGTTTTTCTGGGAAACTCTAAGGTTTTTTTTTTTTTCTTATTTTTTTTCTTAGTAAGTGTGTGTGTGTGTGTGTGTGTGTGTGCGCGCCGCGCGTAATTTTTACTCTCACTCTCCTCTTATCCTATACTTACCCCACTGATATCCTCCTCTTCTCAAACAAGAACAATCTACTTTCATTTTTCTCTCTTTTATTTATTACTTTGTTTTGTAATGAAGTAATCTTCATTAGAGTTGCTAGCAACATGGGTGAGGGTTCATTTATAGGAGCATAGGCACCTTACCAATGGCTATATCCCTAAACTCATAAACCATTAACTGGCTATGACTCCTCAGTGAGGAGTGGGACTCATGAATCCCTTCTGCTCCTTGACAGAATGAAGGTCTCTGTCTTATGTAGATCTTGCAGGCAATTGCAGTTGCTGTAAATTCAGGAATGCAATGGCCATGTCATGTATAGAAGTGTTTCACATCACTCTTCTTTCCCCTTCTTCTTTCTGTAATAGTCCTTTCGCTCCTTCTCTATTTACTGAACATTGGAGGGCATGACATAGATGTCCCATTTATACATGAGCATTTAACAGATATTTCCTTTCAGCCCTTTGACCAGTTATGAGTCTTCATAGTAACTGCTAACCACTGTGAAAAGAGGCATGGACATACTCAGTGATTTAGAAGGTATTTTGACAAGGATATCATGGTCATCTATCAAATCAACCATAACCCCACTATAGCCTGTGACTTCCTCAGCCTTGGTGTTTTGATTGAATGTAGAATACTATACATTAGTTTCCTCTTGTTAAGCTAGTGTCAAAGGGATTGGTTACGTCCTTAGCATATTTGCCACTATTGCTATAGTGAGCACATCTTGCCTGACTAGTCAGTAATGCTGTGCCCTGCGAGAATAGCTGAGTAAGATGGTTGATGCCTTCTGTCCCAGCAGCTTGCACAGCTCCTTCTGGTGCTATGAGGGACAGCCAGCAGACAAGACACTTCTTAGTCACAGCGTGATTTCTCTATATTGTCCTCTATATGATTTCTTCAGGAGTAGGGTTTTTCTTTCATATAGTTTTGGTGAGTAACCCACCACAGTAGCAATTGCCTGAATTGCTTTTGGGGGTCCTCAGAAGCCTTCCTGACCAAGTGCTCAAAGTTTATGCTATGATCATATTATGAAAATGATCTTATGTTTAACTTTTATATTTGTCCTTTCCCATGGTTCTTATTCTCTTTTGTGAAGATTTGTCTTTTAAGTCTTGGTTTTGGAGCTGGGGCATGTGCTATGGTGTACATGTAGAAGTCAGTAAACAACTTGTAGTCTATTCTCTCTCTCTGACTTATGGTCAAACTCAGTGCCAGTCTTGTTGTCAAGCACCCTAACCACTGAGCAATCTTGTCATCCCAGGTCTTACATTTAAAAGTTTTTCAAAAATAAACAACTAGGTATCTTTTTCTTCTCACTTTGACTCCTTTTCCTCTGTAACCTCTATGCCTGCAATTGCAACTTTCGTTGGGTAACTTAATGTACTGAAGTTAAATGTCCATTTTCTGCTTATGCAAATTTCATGTTCCTTGCTACTATTTTTTCAATGTGCTGGCACTTTCTTAGGCATCTTTGAGGCACACCTTTATTGGAGGCTCTGGGTTGCTTCTGCTGCATTCCAGTTAAGTCCTTACATCAGGGACTGGGACTGTTTGTGAAGAGTGTTTCCAGGATCTTTATCCTGAGGCCAGGAGAGGGTTGAGGACCTCCTCCTTTCAGCTCTCTGCCTCCCCAACCCCCCACCCCCGCTTCCTCAAGTCCTTCTCCATCTCTCGTGTCTCTGAATCTCTTCTGTCACTTTTCATGTGAAAGCATTCACTCTAATTCTGTGCCTTTTTTTTTTTTTTAACTAATGCAACTCCAAGAATCTTCTAGGTTTAGAAATTCTTTTAATTTCATGTCTCCACAAAGCATCATTTTTTTTTTTTTTTTATCTCATCCCAGAATAAAAAGAGTCCTCTTTCCCAGCAAGGATGTTATTCCCTCCGCTCTCTTGCCCTTTCTTTGTTCCGTTCTCCTCAGATCATTTGCAGTTTTGATGGGATGGGAAGAAAGGGGAGTACTTGTTTTGTACATTCAGTCTACTTTTTCTAAAGAAAAGCCTTCAGGAAAATGAAAACTGAAGATGTGAAGCCAAGATATTTATGTCTTTGTGGCCTATATTTTATGGATTACAACTTAGACCATAAGCTCATGTAGAGAAAAAACATTCCTGATGGCTTTGTATCTGTGAGATGGCCTTATTCTGCTGTCTCTACTTCCCTGGTTTCTTTGAAAGTTTGCCTTTTTCCTAATCTGGGAATTTTCATTTTTCTCTTAGGTAATTTATGTCATTATTCTTTCTATATAGCATTCTTGGATAAAAATATGGGTCATCTTCCACACTAAAATAAAATCCATACCATACTGTATGCCTTCATGCTCCAGGTGGGAACCATCCTCTTCTTGGCATAGCATGGCCCTTCTCACTGCTTCACCCTGTATTTTGTCAAACTTCTTGAACAGCTGTGTGTGTTTTCATGCGGGGTTACATTCATTCTTGAATCCTTTGCCATTTGGGGGACTTACCTCATATTTCACGGTTTTAAGGTTTCTGTACTTTAATTACAGCCAGTTACAGAACTAAATACAGTGTTTAAGTGGTTCCCCCTCAGCCCCCACATTTACCCATCTTGAGACAATGTAACTCCTTGACAAGAAGGGATAATGAATCACCATTCAGTAGAACAGGTGGAGGCATTTTCAAGTAATTGAATGAAGTACACACTGTGATTCTTGTTATCCTGAGAGTCCATGAGTCACTCAGTAATTTCTTTTAAGAAGAGATTCCCATGAGTGGTTAAACTGGTGAGATATTCTAACATTCTCAAAGAAAGGAAATAGCTGTTGGAGTGAAGAGAGAAAAGCATTATGGGTAACACTGGGCTCACCAGGTGTGATGCGACATCATATCCTGGGCCTAAGCAGTAGCATAACTTTAAAGAGCAGATGTGGATAGAACCAGAGGTTCTTACTTTTCATATGAAGGCAGAGGTTAGCATGTTGACTGCTGTAACACTCTAATTTTGAAACTTGTGGTTTTTGGAACACAGTGCAGGTTTAGCATTCATACTAGTAGCCATCGAAAGACTGTCACAAATCAAAGAAATCTTAGCCCTCAGGAGGCAGAACCAGGAGTATTTCTAAGACTTAGAGGCTAGCCTGGTCTACATAGTGAGTGCCAGGCCAGTCAGAGCTACAAAGTAAGACCGTGTCTTAAAAAACAAACAAACAAACAAACAAACAACAACAAAATATCCAAAGTCATGTAATCAGGTGTTTTTATTCAGAATTAGCCATTAGTTAAGCTAAGAAGGGAGGCTTGACTTTGTGCCATCGGC
Source organism: Mastomys natalensis (assembly GCA_021653895.1). Classification (NCBI taxonomy): domain Eukaryota; kingdom Metazoa; phylum Chordata; class Mammalia; order Rodentia; family Muridae; genus Mastomys; species Mastomys natalensis. Next base: position 965,528 of record JAJTUV010000064.1, read on the forward strand.
TCTACATGAAGATAACATCCACTGTGCACAAGAGAGTACTCTGCTGGGTATTCTGGGAAGAGCAGGAAGAGGTAGAGCCTGAGCTTCATCAATAAGTATTCTAGTTTCCTTAGGCAGAACTGCCTACAGATTATGAAAGAATTTATGTTATATAATTAATGCACTGTTAAGCACAGACCAAAACACAAGAAGTAGATATAAAAATGTACAAAGCAATAACCTCTATGACTTAGATGGAAGGATGACTTTCTGGTGGTGTGAACTTAGACCTGGGTCTTTGAGAGAGACAATTTCCCTCAAGTGGGCAGCACAGTAGCACAGTGTGTAAAATTAGATGAAGGGACAGGGACATCTGTTCTCGGTAAGTAAGGCCAAGACTTTATTTGGCTAAGAGATACATGTAGGACTTGGTAAAGAGAGAGTATTTTCCCTCCTTCTACCTGTCAGCTTGTATATAGACAGTTTGTAGACTGGAATAGTTAGAAGTTGTACATGTCCCTGCTTTCATGTAGCTGTATTCAATGTGATTGACGCACACATACATGGGAGACATGAACTGACCTTTCAATGAACTAGTATGTGCTAAAGATAAGTATAGAGCCAGACGAGTCTTGAATCTGTGAAATGGGATTAAATCATATCTATTTTACAGACTTGTTAGACTAAAATAAAATAAAAAAAAATCTATAATGTCCAACAAATTCATGAGGAGTTGACTCATGACAGTTTTCTCTCATACACCACTACCACTTGGTTCTCAGACAACTTATGCTTTATGAAAGAAAAGACCCTTGATGGATATATGAAGAAAGGAAACTTTTGGAAAGTGTGTGGCTTTGCTTAGACTGTGGAAGATTTGTGAGGGTTGGCGACCTGATGAGCCCTTTGGACAGAGGTGAGGCACAGACTGTGTGGAGTCCAGTGGGCGGCCTTTGCTGCTGAGTGTGTAGAGGGAGAAAGGGTGTGCTTGGACCTACCAGTTATCTGAGACTCCGCAAGCATCCTGCTCTGCCCACATGTCCCTTAACTATTTATTGTGACTATTTGCTAACTCCTTAAGGTTCACTGGCAAATAAGGATTAGGATTTGATCAACTTTAAGTTTCCCATGGGAAATAACATAGATCTTTCTTTCCATATAGCAAGGGCCACAGCAAATATATTCACTAAGCAGGTTAATGAAAGGAATGGATAATTCCATTAGAAGCAATTGTGGTGTGAAGAGGATTCTTTTTGCCAATCTGTATTGAGTTATGTAGCTCAGAATGGGAATGAACAGGCACAGTGACAGTCTGGGTCTCTTGGAGATGCTGGGCGGGGGGCGGGGTTCTGGTTTATTGGCACGTGGGCTTGCAGAACTCATAAACTGGTTTACAGTATGTATTATCTCTGACATGATTTCCTAGCTTTATTTTCCCCATGAATAACCAGTGCTACCTTGTAGGAGGGACACTTAAATGTTAAAAGTAGCATAGTACCTTAAACATATTGACTATTAATATTAATAGCCATGGTAATAGTTGTTTTTGTTATTTTTCAGTTGAAATGATGATAATGCAGATATTTTAAGAAAGTTCAGAGGCAGGGGGATCGAAGCTAAAGTTTTACCTACGCTAAACAAGTACTCAACAGCTGTGCTACAACCCTAATTTGATGTATTTTGGGTGGAAAAAAGTTACTCATGCTCTGCCAAAATATTAATAAAAAATATACAGGGCTATTGCATGATGCCCATTAGCCCTGTTATATGAGGAAAATCTTTGCAAGTCAAAATTATAATCGTGAAGATAAGTGGCCCCTCTCAAAGAGTCTTTCCTGACTCTAACAAGACTTGAAGGGTCTCTTCAACACTTGATCTTGCTTCTTTTGAGTGTAAATATAAATCTGGATTCACTGATCTTCAGTACATTTCTGAAAGCATCAGTCATGGGTCCTAACCTAAAGCCTGTGAAGACTTTAAAGTTCAGGTGACAGGGTAGTGAATGATAAAATCATTGGAAATTCATGCTGATAAAAAGAGCATGGCAAAATTAAAATTTTAACCTGTATCTAAAATATGTAAAAAGCCAGATGGAACACAGTCAACACAGGCACCTGAAGGAAATTACTGAAAATGGACATCACCTGGCTTAAGTGTGCATGCCCTCTGAGATTCTTTTAGTATGCTGGCTAGCAAAAGTGTTTGTATGTTTTTTTTTTTTTTTTTTTTTTTTTTCAGAGACAGTCACCTTTCCAGCATCAGAGAGTTGCAAAATGTCTTTTGTTTTTCACTGAATATTTAGACACTGTAATTTACATGCGTTCCAAAGATAGGGTCTGTCACTCCCACTTGAGCAGTTGGCTCTCTGTCAAATGATTTTAAAAATCCATACTGGGTTGATATGTTGGATATTGGTAAAATCAAGACCTAGATTCTGTCTTGACAGAAAGGAGCTGCACTGTGGTTTGCAGGCTCAAGGGTATGATATGAAGTAATGCCAGTTTGAAGGCACCCAGACTTTAAACCTGCGAGTGAGCTTGAGACACTGTCATAGATGCATATCAGTTCTCAGGCTCTGTGCTCTTTTCTCTTAATTTCTGAAGACAAATGTGGCTTCCGTCTCAGAGTCTGCTTTATCCTACTATGCAGTTTCTTCTCCCTTGGTGCATTTCTGATACTTGACATTTAATCCCTGTTAACTTGCAAACTAGAGAGTACAATGTTTTAATTTAAAAGCTGGTGTCTGTATACCATGGAGTCAGTGAAATATATTATTTAATATTATACCTAATTTAATATGTAGGTATTTATTATTAATAATATGCCTAATATTTAATAATATGCCTAGTATCTAACAGTATGGACACATAATGTATTATTTAATTTATTATTTAATATTTGTTATTTAATAATATACCTAATTATTTAGTATATACCTAATTAAATATACTATTTAATATTTATCATTTAATAATGTACCTAATTATTTAATAATATACCTAATATCTAACAATGTGGACACACAATATGTTATTTTCTTAAGTGATATAATGAAATAAATAATTTTGGTTTTGATGAAACACCAGTAAGATATTTAAGATTAAAATTAATACTTTATACTATTTACACTGAAACTGAGGAGACAACAAGATAAAATGGCTAATATTCTTGAATGCTATTTATATACTGAAGGCTTTGTCAATATTGTAGGCTTAAAATTATATGAGAATCTTTTATTTCACAGATGGTAGTTTCTATCTCTGTAGTAATTTCGTTAGTAATTTTCTTTAAAAAGACTCTGTCTGTCTCTCTCTCTCTGTCTCTCTGTCTCTCTGTCTCTCTTCTCTCTCTCTCTCTCTCTCTCTCCACACACACACACACACACAACATGAAGGTTTGAAGTGGGGGCAATGTACTTCCTGGCAGGCCGGAGGTTCTGAGTTCAAATCCTGGGACCCACTCAGTCAGGTGCAGAAGACAATTGATTTCTACAAGTTCTTTTCTGACCACCACACATGTCTGTCACAGTATGCAATCATACATATGCACTTATGCAAAATAAATAATGTCCTGAAATTACAAGTGCGGTATTTGAAAGAGTGGGAGACAGACTAGTCTCATGGTGGTGATCTCTGTAAATGTACACGATATAACTGAATGTAAATATTATTGTGGAACTGTTACTTTGCATAGTGAATATATGCTGATAGCTTTTAGCATGATAAACCTAAGTAGATAAAGGTAACACTGATAATCCCAAAGGAGACCTGTCTGAGATCGCCTCCTTAAGCTCACTTAATGGCAGTTCTCCTAGACTCTGAGCTGAGGAGACACTGGGCTTTGGAATTGGAGCAGGGAGTCCTTGGACTCAGGTGAGGCAGTGAGGCATCTCCCTGTGGATGCAGTTTGTCCCGTGACATGGAGCATGTGTCTGCCTAGCCATCCTGCTCCCATCTACTCTGTTGATGCGGCTATCCTGCTACTCTCTGCAGAAGACCCAGCCTTCACACTGGGGGCAGTGCCTGGCCTGTGGGTCTCTGAGAAACACCATAGTGCATAGGGCAGCAGACTTTGCCAGTGTGACAGTCCAGACTGATTTTACCATTGTGACTACTCAGATTAGTTTTTATATACAGGGTTTTTATTTTATTTTATTTTTTTTTATTTTTGCTGTTTCTTTCATTCTTTATTGGAAACTTCCTTGTTAGGGATTAGTCTTTTTGTTTTGTGTTTTACTTGTCCAATTTCCTCTAACACCTAAAATACCAGAATAAAAATTATAGTTGTTTTTTTTTTTTTTAAAAAAAAATTAAAAAGAACTGCTAAAGGTTTAAGATAGCTTTGAGCAGCAGCTTTTTTTTTTAAGTGTTTTAATATGCTGAATTATGCTAAATTATGCAAACCTCTGCTTTTCCCAAACGTGTGAAGATCAGAGCAGATATCATGAATTCTTTTTCTATTTAATATTATTTATATTGCTTACCAGATCTGTGCTTAATAGGTAATATTCAACAGGATATGACCTTGAGAATGGCTGGAAGTTTCATAGTAGAAACATTTTAGCTGCTTGGGACATGATATATATCGCTTATGTTAAATCTAGCATTGAAATTTATGGCATAAATTAAAATGCTTTGCCAGTTATATGCAAGGGTTTCTCTCTGATCTCATACCTGATGTTACAGTTGAAGCATTTATGAATTTTGTGAGTAGCATAAGTAAATTTGGTTCACTTACATACTGATATACTTTAACGTATATAATTAATGTCATGTATGTAATAGTGTAAAGAGTTTCTCTTCTGCCTTGTGTTGAAATGCTTTAGCGAAACAGCTGCTTAGTCAACAAAGGTGGCATTGAATTGCACTGTTTTGGAAAAAAAGAAATGAAGGGAACTAGATGCCTGTTAATCTGGTTCTTTAAATATCATAAACAAAAGTATCCGAATGAGTCTCCAAGGACAAAGGCGGGGTTCTGGGAGCTGTGATTGGCTGAAGCCCTGTCCTGTCCGCAGCCATCCTTAATTGGCTTTGGGTAGCCTGGGATCACAGAAGCAGGGTGACATTTATTACTTCCCTAGAGTTTCTTTGCACTGAGCCTTGAGATTCCCGAGGAGTAACCATCAAGGGCTCCTTTCATTTCGTCTGTGATTCTAAGAGGGATCATTCTAGAAGCACAGGCATGAGTTTGAGCGCGAGAAGAGTCACCCTGCCTGCGATAACACCAATAGTTCTACAAAAGAGGGTACGTGACTTATTTTGCTTCTTCCAACCTTGCAATTTTTTCCTGCCTTTATTTTTCTGTTACTGTGTATGTACTAACAGCTTTGAAGCTTACATAACTGTGAGAAAAGAGTGGAATACATTGAGGCTGAAGGTACTTAAAAAGACATATTATAGAACTCAAAGTCAGGGGAAAACACTGCCAGAACATCTCTGTGATAAAAATACCTCTATGTAAAAGCTGCTGGTCTCACTCACTGTCCGATGTGACTTAGTGCATCAGTGAGCTTTTCTCTTTTATTTCTGTAACTTCAGGCTTTTCTGCCTTTAGTTCAGCAGGAAACCTGCTAGCTCTTGTATTCTGCATTTGTGAAGGGGTAGCTTCTCTGTGTGTAACTCATAACTCATCTACCTCTTCACTGTTGGGAGGACTGTGTAAGAATTTAACTGATGATCTTCATGTGTGTCGGCCCATGAGTTTCTATGCAGTTTCTGTTTGCTCAAGAAAACTTTTCCCATTACATTCTCCCAGGAAAGGGATTTCTATTAATTATTAATCTAGTGAAGCCTATGTATGAAAAAAGTAGTTTTTTTGAAGGTTACTTTCATGTCTTACTTGGGACATTTCATTTGGTAAGACTGTGTCTGTACCCGTGCAATGTTAGGAAACTTCTCTTGCCAGTACAACTAGATGCTCCAAACTAGATGAACCACAGTTGTGTCGTGAGGAACGAAGGCCTAGAGACACGTTACTGCAAAAATACCCTTTCTGAGTGATTCTAGTGACACAAGACAGTGTAGTGTTTCTCTATTCAACCCTTTAAAAGTTAACTGTTAACTATTAGTGGATTTCATTAAGCCAAAGGTCATGTTTTAACTCACTTGAAACAGAACAGATTGAACAACCAAATTTTTTTTTTTAAAAAAGAAAACATGTTTTTATTTTAAATTCATTTTAGTTTTTAGCTTTCAGTTTATTTATTTCTTCAGCCAGTCAATTACTAGTTGCAAAGTCCACCTTACTTGGCACTGGTGTGGCTACGCTGTAATATTGTCAATGTGTGTTCTTTACTTTTCTTTATGTCTTTCTTTTGCTTTAAGCAAATTTAATTAAAACAATTTGCTCTGAGCTTGATCATTATCTTCGCTTCAATTTAAGTGTTGGTTTTCTGAGGGATAGGCAGATGGGAAAAGTAGTTAATGTTTATCCAATCCTGTTCTGTTTGACTTCTTTACCCAGTTAACGGTACTGTATAGGGTCACCAAACCTCTACTGTGTGCTTTGTTTTATGGTCCATTAATGGATTGATTGGTTACTGTCTGGGCTCGCTTACTAGAGGAACCGTGTTGGCACATCACCCTAGTTCCCATACTGACCTGTGGGGGTACAGCTGAGGTGTAGGTAATTGATATCTGGGGCAGGATTGGGAAGATGGTAGTTTGTGACCCTAAGGGTAGATTTCATGTTGCCTTGGTTCTAGCTGAGATTTTTAAGTTGCCTATTTTTCACCAGACAGTATGGAACAAGAAAAAAGTGTGCCAGCATTTTTGAGAACCTTGACCTTATTAGCAAAGGTGAATAGGTAGGAGCAAAACTTGGCTGGAAAACAGTTTCCAACACAGTATATGGAAGAGAAAAACAAGGTGGCTTTGGAGAGCTGTAATTTCTTCTGCTTTCTTCTTAATAAATATCTTATCAGATTGCCATTATAACAGTGTACATAACAATTCCCAAAAGCCAGTTCTGTGAGTGTATTTTTGTACAACCTGACACATCCTTGTTTTCTAAACATATTTAGGCCGTTTCTCCTATGGTCACGAAATTACTGGGTTTTGTTTTTGTTTTTTGTTTTTGCTTCTTCTTTGATGATATAAGCATTTTCTATACTTGCCATTTTTCATATGCCTTAAAATTTTAGATGATTTTATACTTAGCATGTGTTTTATTAAGTCTCAATTTGGTTCTTAGCAGTACCTCCCCAACAGACCTTACAAGCACTTTAGAATATTGCCAGGGAGTGGAATTTCTCCTCTTTTCCAGAAGGTTCTGCTCACTCATTTTGCATAGAGCTTCAAGGTCTGGATGAGTGGTCCTTGCCAGACAATTGAGCAGCTCGAATCCCTATCATTCCCAAGGGCAGGAACATTGCTGAAAAATGCTCAAAGGCACTTGAGGAGGGGTTTCTTATCAGCCAGTGCGTCCTTCTGATGTGGCCCTGGGATTCTGTTGGAGTGAGTAGAGACTGGATTTGAAACATAATCATTTACACAGTGCAGAGCCGGAGAGAGGTCTGGTAAATTCTATCTAGTAGATTGAAGAGAAAAAGTTTGACTTCCTCTAATTCTGTAATGATTGTAGTTCATTGATTTCAGTAAATAAAAATTTAATGTTTCATCCGATCTCTGAATCTTTCACCTTAGAATTTTTTCCCAGATTATCTACTAGGTGGTTTCTTCCCCTCCTCCCAGCTCCTTCTTCATTTTCCCTTCCCTTGTCTGAGTCTCTTGGATGTCCAGTACCTTCTGCAAGGTCACCCAGAAGGTCAATGACAACACTAGAAATAGAATTTCAAGGCTTGGTGAGTTCCATGGCGTTTTTACTAGGTGTATGTTATGTCCTGAATCCAATCTGTAAGTGAAATTGACATTTGGTGTGTACAGTTAGCATTAACTTCAGTTCTGGGTTTAGTGAAGGCAAATTCTTTCATCTTTCTCTGCACCTCCATTAACTCCTATATGTTCTAGTGTAGAACATGTTTCATGTAGAAAGCAGCTGTTATGCTACTTTCTTTGTGTCTGTGTGTCTGTTTTGCCTGTCTCTCTCCCTGTGTATGTGTGTGTGTGTGTGTGTGTGTGTGTAAAAGGGAGAAGGTGAGACGGGGTGGGGCACCTGAACTGAAACTCTAGACTGGCATATTAAGTACACCAAGAAGAACATTTTAAGGTCACAGAATTAACAGTTGAACATTATGATGTATAAAATAAATAAAATATAAAATTTCTGCAAGATCAGAAGGCCTAACACCATATTTTAATTTCTCAAGTTGCAGTATTTGATGCCTCTGTTCGATTCATACTGCTTTTCAGATTATATATGCATTCTTGCATATAATTTTGCATTCTTTATGCATCCTACCTTTGTAGAAAACATTCTCAATAAGCACACAAATTCCTAAAGTAATTGTAGAAATGAAAGAGGGGGAAAAAACCCAATTTGTACAATGTACCGTTTCTTAAGACCCAAGGTTTTAGTAAGTAGGAATTCTACATTGATACAAGACAGTATCATGTTCTAACCACAAGTCTCATACAGTCAAGCATTTATGTGATTATCATATCACAGTTTTTCCCAGAAAGTTCTGAGCAAACTTGTATCTACTCAGAAAACATGGCTGGCCCTGGAGCTATCAGCTTCACTGTAGCTGCAAGAGAGCCTTTTGTCCTGCCACTTGAGATGATTTTAACCCCATGGGCTCTGTGCTCCAGCCCCCAGGATTGGCTCTCTGGCCTCCAGTGCCCCTTGCTTTTTTCCCCAAATGCTATTGTCTAAGTTTCTACCCAAACTGTAGACTTATTCTAATTCGCTAAAATCTCTCTTTGCTTTTTTTCTTCAGTGTCATAATTCTGAATAAAAAGATAGGGATTTGTTATTCCCCAACTATGTCTTGTGATATCATTTTACTGTTGCTTTTTACAATATTGAAATCTTAGTACCTATCGTGTGTATTTATCCCATGCTTCTGAAATTTTTAGATTTTTCATCATCTCTGTGTATTTTGCTTTTTTTGTTTGTTTGTTTTGTTTTTGCAGTATTTGTTTTCAGAATTCGTTCTGTTGCAACTCAGGTTTCATATTTTATCTTGCAATTTTAATTTAGCACTTTGCTGCTTATAAGCAGAATTAACGTTATGTCATGAGAGAGGACCAAAGACATGGATCAAACAGGGGAGGGATTTGTTTTCTAATGCTTTGCGGTAAAGATCAGTCCACAGCTCATCCTGCGGTGCTGCAATGTCCCCAGGCAACCAAATTCTCTCTTGCTTATTCTCTGCTCCCTGGTGTGGGTCCGCTTCCCTTTTATGGAGTGATAAATGTGAATCCCCAGGCATCTTGTTCACAGTGTTGGCACTGAGGATGGATGCACAAGGCAGGCAGGCAGGCAGTCTAGCTGGCCAGTGCTAGCTCATGTTAATGTGACATTCAGGAACAAATAGGAGCTTATGCTTACTAGCTGCGCCTGGACCCTGTGGGTAACCGAACTCAAAGCACAAAGAAAGCAAGCCTGAAGCTCAGCACACTGCTCTGCTCTTCTCAGTAACATCAGGATTCTTTTAAAATTAAATTTAATAATTTCATACGTGTATACTGTATTTACATCATTTTCCCTCCCTCCCTTCCTCCAAGTCGTGATATATCCTTACCCCCTCCTGTTCCATCTCCACTTCATGGACTCTAATTATTATTGTCATAGACACATACATACAGATACATGAGTAAATATATACATACAACCTGTTGAGCCATTTAGTGCTGTTTATATGTATAGGACTGACCCACTTGGTATTGAACAACCATTTAGGGGTCTCCTACCTATTTCTTTCAGAAGTCATTAATTTTCTATAGCTCTTTATCTAGAGATGGGTACCTGTGAGATGCACTCCCACTCAGCATTCCGTGTTGGCTTGTTAACTGATGGTGAGATTGTCTAGGTCTTATTTAGGAGATCATACTGTTGAGATTTTGTGGGTAAAATTTCCTTTTTATATATAGATGTCACTGTCTCACAGCAGATATCCTGGTTTGTTGGCTCTTACAATCTTTCTGATCCCTCTTTTGCTATGTTCCTGATCGGTTGGGAATGTACATCACCAAAAAGTAATCTACAGATTCAGTGTAATACTACCAAAATAGTCACAACATTCTGCGCAGAAATGCAAAACCATCCTCAAAAGCATATGTAACAAATAAGACTCCAAAGCAATCCTGTGCAAAAAGAACTCGGCTGGAGAGACAACCGTTTTATATTTCAAGACACATTACAGAGTTCCTGTAACAAAGCCAGTAAGGCACTGGCGCAGAAAAACAGACATGAAGATGAACAGAACAGAATACAGGACCCAAAAATGAGTACATGTAACTGCAGTCATTTTTTAACTTGTTCATTTTATATATCCCACTCACTTCCCCCTCCCTGTCACTCCCTTCCACCCACAATCCTTCCCCATTCCCTCTCCCCTTCTTCTCTGAGCAGGTGGGGGCCCTACTGGGTATTCCTCCACCCTGACACTTCAGGTCTCTGTCAGGCTAGGTGCTTCCTCTTCCAGTGAGGCCAGACAAGGCATCCCACCTTAGAAGAACATAGCACATGGAGAGGCAATAGCTTTTGGAATAGCTGTTCAGGATACACATGAGGACCAAGCTGCAAATTTGCTACATATGGGTAGGGGGATGGAGCTAGGTCTAGCCATGTATGTTCTTTGCTTGGTGGTTCAGACTCAAGGATTCAGGTTAGTTGATTCTATTGGTCTTCTGTAGAGTTCCTATCCCCCTAGGGGCTACAATTCTTCCTCCTATTCTTCCATAAGAGTCCCCAAGCTCTATCCATTGTTTGGCTGTGGTTGTATTCCTTTGTCTGAGTTAACTGGTGAGTAGAGCCCCTCAGAGGACAGCATGCTAGACTACTGTCTGCACGCATAACAGAGTATCATTAATAGTGTAAAGGACTGTTGCTTGAACAACTACGGTCATCTTATATTTGATAAGTAGTGTTGGGAAAACTGATTGTCAACATGTAGAAGAATGGAATTTGACTGGCCAAAACACAAAACCAAAAAACCTAACTTCACCTGGATGAAGAACCTTGATAGGAACCCTGAAACAGTGAAACTTCTAGAAGAAAACAAAGGCAACACCCTACAAGGTGTAGGTGTAGGAAAAAAGTTTCTTAGTTGGACTCTATTTTCCTAACAATTAAGGCATCAAGATTCTTTAGAAAGAAGCATGTGAAGAGTGAGCATGAGGCTTATGTAGCTACTACCACTACAAGTGCCTCTGCCTTTCTTGGCATTCAGAAAATATTGTATTGTTATGGTACCATGTACAAAGTGCAGTGGTATCCATTGGAGGAAATGTATTTCTACTTGTTCGGGGATGGTAGGTGGGCCAATCAGGCATAGGGATCCTTCTCTGAGTAAGCCATGGACATCTCTGGAGGGGAGGCTTGGGATGGAGTCTTTCTTGGAGAGTAAGGTGGTAATAATTCCTATTTTTTAAAATCTTGTTCCTGCTAAACTTTGATTTTCTTCCTATTCATCTCATTTTTATTAGGGTAGCTTAACTGGGTCCTTAGCCTAGAAGGGTGTCACTCAGAGTATGGTTTGGGTTATATTTACACAGTTTTCATTGCTTGAGAAATAAGGTTCAGGAAGCATTCTTGGTGGACAGTGTGTGTTTTAGAGGTAGAAAGCCTGAGTCCAGCTTTCTCCTTAGCCTATGGAGTGACTTTAGGTGTATCCTATGAAGGATACAATTTCTCTATGTTTCTCAGAATGCTGAATTTTTCAAGGACCATATTAAAGCATTAGTCCATAGTAGAAGCCCAGAGAATGTGAATTCTTTCTCTGACCTAAGAAAAGAAATGTGTTTTTGTGTTCATTTGTTGAGTTGGTTTTTAATCTTCTGGTGTTGATGGTATGTGTGCTTTTAGAAAGACAATCCTTATGTGTAACCCAGACTCAAATCGCTACATTCTCTTCTACAGCCTGCGAGAGCTCAGACTACAGACAACTTACAACTGTGCTTGGCTTTAAAATACCATGTTTTATTAGTTTCATAAGTGATTTAAATTGAATGAGAAAAAATTCTTAAATAAAAACTTTATAATCATAAGGATTTAAATTTACCGCTAAAGTTGCTACATAAAAATTTTGTTGTAGTGAATGAATTTAATAAAAAGTTATTATCCTTCATATTATGCCACCAGGGCCAGAAGAATGGTGTTCTTTTTAAATTTGTTTCACACTGCTTGATTTCTGTAACTGTGTTTATGACTGCCATGGGACTTAAACAAACAAACAAACAAACAAACAAGCAGATGACTGCTATACTGTGTTCATACCTACCTATCGTCTGTCTTTTCTGGGAGCACAGATTGAAGTACAAGATATGCAGTTAGATTATTCAGTGTCCTAGGGATTGTTAGTCAGTGGCTGGCAGGGCTGTATACTTGTAAGAGCTAAAGCTGTTGGCATTTTTTTTTAGGTTACATGTATGACAATAGGGCTGAGTCATCTTTGATCAGGACATGGATAGCAAAGGCATAGTCTATGCAAGCTGAGCATTCTTAATTTGAAAAACCAAATATAAAATACTCCTAAATTTAAAACTTTTCTGTGAAGCCATGTGATGTCACAAGGAAAAATAATGTGTACAAAGACACTGAATGGAATTGCCCACAGGCTCTGTATATAAATGAAACATAAGTGAATTCTGTGTTTACAGAGGGATTCTTTCTTTAGGATAGCTCATTGTGTGTGCAATATTCCAGGGGAAGAGAGAGAGAGACGAGAGAGAGAGAGAGAGAGAGCAAGAGAGAGAGGGGGGAGGGAGGGAGGAGCATAGAGGGAAGAGGGAAGAGGGAAGAGGGAGAGAGAGAGGAAACACAATTCTATATACTTTCCACTCAAGTACTTCAAACAAGGGCTACTCAGATGGAAATTACTATTATTTGTGTAAGTGCGGTTTTTGTGAAAACAAGATACTGACCTACAATTGGTATTTCTCAACATTGTTGTTTCTCTTTATTCTTCTTAGAGTTTTATCCCTTAGGGTGAAAAGCCACAGTCCCAAGCCTTTTCATTATATTTATCCAGCTTCAGCTTGTGGCTTTTGGCAAGATGGAAGGCTTTCTGCCATCCCCATAGACCAGTAGAAATCAAAGGAGCTGTGATCTGCTTAGCACTGAGTCCAGATTCTTTGTAATCTTCATAAGAACCTCACAAGGTTGCTGGTCAAACCCATTTTGGGTGAGGAAGATTGGTTGGAGAAAGACCATCCCCAAATCTCCTACTAACAAATGGCAGAGGGCAGGGTTGTAGGCTAGTCCTGTCTTCCCAGACAGAAAACTGTCACAGAACAATGAGAACATGCGTGCTGCACACCCCAGCTGAGGAATGCATACTGCATGGCCATGCTCCTCAAAACAGCCTGGGCACACATAACATACTATATACCCCTGCTATGCACAGCATTCTAGACAGACACTGTACGCCCCGCTTCATGGGACATCCTGTGCATGGCCTTGTTCCACAGAGCAGCCTGGGCACAGACTGCTTGTCCTGCTCTACAGAACAGTCTGGACACACACTGCATGGGCTGCTCTACAGAACAGTCTGGAAACACACTGCATGGGCCTGCTCTACAGAACAGCCTTGGCACAGATGACATGCCCTGCTCCACAGAACGGCTATGTTACTTTCTTCTCTTACCTGTAATGCTTCACATGGGATAATTCTCACCACTTTTGCCAATCCACTTTTACTCTCTGACTTCGTGTTCCTCTCTGTGTCCTCAGCCTCCCTTCTAAGTCAGTGACTAAGCTAACCTGAGAATACGCTGGGGACTATAAGAATATCTTGGGACATAATCACAGTAGATTATTTTCCTTCAAAATTCACAGTATTATTACTATGTAACACATAACATTGAGTGCTGTTAGTCCTTCATACATTTTAAAGTATGAGAAGTTGAAGATTTAGAAGATGATGTGTTGATGGTCACCACCAGTCTGACCCAGATCAAATTCCCATATCCCAGCACTGTGGACACCTGGGCTGTAATTCCATGGGAACAGGCAGCGAGCCTCACGCTATTTTGTAAACCACAATGCCTGGTCCATGTCTGGCACACAAGGCTGATTAAAAATAGCTGGAGTGATGGACAGTCTCAGACTCCTGCTTGGGGCTGTCTGAAGGGCTGGCTCTCTTGGCTGCACCCCAGTCCCCTGAGCCAGAATTTAAAAATAATAATCTCCTGTTGGCAAGGAAAGAAGTAGGACTTTTGGTAATTTCAGATACTACCTCCAGCTGAAAATATAAAGATTTCCACCCCGGTAGGGTATTAAAAAATGCTCAGTCTTTAGACAGTTCCAAAAGAGAAATTAAAATATTATGTTGGCAAGCATAACATTGTCAGAAAGCAACTGTAGCCCCACGGTCAGTCTCGTGTCTCTGTATTTTGGAAAACATCAACAGTAATGTAATTTTTGAAGTTAAATTAACTCCAACAGCCAAGTTAATATTTGAAGAGAAATTTTAATATCAGTATTCTAAATCACAGGATCTCAGAAATATTCTCTCTCTCTCTCTCTCTCTCTCTCTCTCTCTCTCTCCACACACACACACACACACACACAGATGCCTATATATATGCTCACAGGACATTTTCTCAATGTTAATATAGAAGCAACTAATCTCAAAAGTTCAGATGTTTAAGAATTAAAAACAATCTACTTTCATACAAGATTATAAATATATCAAGAAGGAACTTTATACAATTAACAATCTTTTGATTGTAACTTTCAAGATATATATTTGCTTTTTTTTTGTTTTACATTTATTTATTTACTGTCTATGTGTGTTCTGGGATAATGTAGACATTTTTGAGGAGGTCAGAGAATAACTTGTGCAAGTCAGTTCCCTTCTTCCTCTCTGTAGGCACCCCTATATGTCCCCAAGGATTTCATTTCAGTGTGCAGACTAGGCAGCAAGCTGAGCCATTGCCCCAGACAGAGAAACCTATTTGTGGGTCTGTATTTGTACCAACTCAGAATAAAGACTCCCTCTGCTGGCTGTTTCTATATTTTCATGCTTTTTTAACACTCAGAAAACAATGAAAAAGCAAACAACCCTTTGGCATTCAGAAGCTAGGTGCTTTATGACATACATCTCATTGGTATATCCTGGTGTTAATGCTTAGCTCGCTAATGCTTTTATAGAATGTGTCATGAAGCAGTCGCAGATTAAAGAGGCATGGACCCTGGACTAGCAGTGGGGGAGGAATTCAGACAGTGTCCAGGTAGAGCCTATACAGGTTCTACGGTTCTGCCAGGGAGCAGGTACCTGAGCAAGTCATGTCTTCCCTAGCCTCGACTTCCTCCTTTCTAAGATGAGGGTGTCTGTCAGTTGTTCAGCCTGAATTCTGCTAACTTTTATTATCTTATGATTCTCACAACATTGTAGTTTTTAAAATAGGAATGTGCACAGTATGCATTTCACACTGATACATGAGACACATTTAAAAGAAACAAAATTACAGTCTGGATATAAAATGGTTGTCCTCTAGAACTGTCACAGCCTGGGAATGTTAGGATTTGGAAAGTGATTTTTGTTCTGGGTGCAATTTAAAGTCTATAGAGTAACATGTAAATATCACAGAGAGACTGTATATAGCATATACCATTGGCATTTTGGCACTATATATTACATAATAATGTCATTCAATATACCTCCAATTAAACTCCAACTGACCTTTTATAATAAGATTCATGTTGAGTTTCCAAGACATGAAATTATGGGAAAAAATTTAAAAATCAACGAGGACAAATAGTTCCTAACAATGCATGGATGGATGCTGTTTGTCTCCATAAATGTGGTGCAGCTGGATGCGTCATGTCTGCGTTCTTATTTGTTCTCCTCCTCTCTACACTCTTTGACCTCCACCCCTCCCCATTTGTCCTTCTTTCTCACTGTGTGAACTGATTTGAACTTTTTCACTTAGACATGTATAGTGGTTATTCTGGGAATAAATGATTACTTAAAATCTGAAAGGAGACACCAGGCTAACCTTGTGCCCAACATAAGCCTAACTAGTGGTTTTCTACCAAAAGGGTAGGTAAGTGTTAGCATTTGAGAAGGTTTGTATCCTATAAAGAGGAATTAGCTCTAAATGATTACATGTGTCTTAAAACACCGAGTATTTAGAGACATGTCTTGGATGAAGTTATTGGGAAGTTAGCATGGGATTTTGACTAGACCCTCTATAATATACACATTGGATTCAAATGCGCAGAAATGTAGTGTGTGTGTGTGTGTGTGTGTGTGTGTGTGTATTTGCACGTGCATGTGTGCACACACACATTCACATGTGCACATATGTATATGTGGGTAACTGGATGGAAGCCTATATATGAGCCAAATTTTCATATGTGGCAATGTGGAGTCTCTTTCCAGGTCAGCTTTCGGACATGCCCACTAAGGGGGAGGCTTCTTGGGGCTGTTTTTGCTCAGGAAGGCAAACTAACTTGAAACATTCTAAATCTCTTCCTATTGCATTCTGGGCCAAGTATGCAGAACCAGACCCTGGCTACTCAGGTTCTTGAGTCTTGAGTTTGTTCTCTTTGATCAGGCACTCTTCACAACTGTCAAAAGGAAGCAGAACAGCAAGCAAATGACTGCTAAGCCAAAGCTCCTACGTAGAAAGCTTGGCAACCATCCATCCTGTAGTCTTAAAAGTAAATAACATTAGGATGAACTTAAAGACCCTGGGTCAGTAGGAGATTGAGGGACCTGACTACTTAATCGTTGATCTTCCAAATGTGAGAAAAAGAAATCTGGGACAGATCTTCTGCTATTAGTAGCTAACCCCCGTTTCCATGACCATTGGCTGTTGAGCAATCTTTCCCTTGCCCCTGTTGAACAGAGACATGCAAAGCTACTATTTTAAACCTTATTACTGTATTCCCAGAGAGTTTTGAGAGGTGCTTTCTAATTCGGGTGTGGTAGACTTTGTTCTCCAGTTTAGTGGTCCCAGGGGAAACAGGTGCTCAGCACATCTGGATGAGATGTCCTTTCTTCTCCGTGGTCTGCTGGCAACTGTAAGCTTCAGTAGTTCTGCTAAAGCAAATCCAGTCTTACTATTGTCATTATTATTATTTTGCTCTTTTTCCTTCCTCAATACCTTTTCTCATAATATTTGCTTTACCCAGGTTTTTCCCTATGTGTTTTCACTTTTTCCATAACCTCAAATATGACAACAGGCCACTTTAAGTCCCAGATAGGGCTTTGCTCAGCTGAGAAATTCTATGAAATCTTTCTAATATTTTCTCTTTGGTCTGCATGTGTGGTTTCAAACTTGAGGGCTTGATAGTGTTGCTGTGGAATCTCTAATGTCTCCCATGGGGCTACAGACAATGAATCCATTCACCATAGAATAACTGTTTCATTTGTCCATTGTGAGCCCCATGTTCTGCTGGCTGCTGAAGAGAAGATAGGAAGTGGCTATGCTTGATATGTGGGGTTCTGAGTAGCAATGGTTTTGGGATTTGATGGCACAGGTACACCACACATGGAATAGACATTCTGGCCTTAAATTGGAAAGGTCATTGAGATTTCCCTCATAGAAATAAATAATGGTGTGTCTGAGACTTTAGGGAAGAAAAGCAGGTTGCAGGGAGACAGTTCAGAGAGTACCTATAGTAAGTGCACTATGTCAAAGGGTGCTGTGTTCGGGAAGGAGCTAGGCACTTGTAAGAAACTGAGTGCTACCGAGGGTGGAGACATCAGGGAGGAGCAGGTTGTGTGCAATGAAGCTGAAAAGCAGACTAGGGATAAGGAATAGTCTTTATTATTTCAGTTCCTGAGGGTTAATATTAGTGACATTTGCGTGCTTTCAATTACTGTAACTAATTAAAAATGCATAGTTTCTGCTCAGGTATAATGATGGTGAAATATTTCTTTCAAATTTAAGACTTTGTTACGTGGTGTCTCTAAGCTATGTCCTCCTTTGCTCTCAGTATTTCACACCTAGAAAAAGTACAGTTAAGGGTACAGGAAGCACAGCTTTGAGTTACTAGGGGCTGCTGGAGCAGAGTTGTTTTTGAGATTCATTGTTTGAAAAGCAGAGATATGGAATGAGAACTAATGAACGCATTATTTCCATCCCCTTAAGCAAACACACAGGCTTGTTTGATTCAAAATCCCTACGCTGTTTCCTCTTATCTCTGGCCACAGCATTCCTTATTTAGAAGAATGTGAAGACCCAAGGCTGCTCTGACCTTGCTATAAAAATATTCGTATGATTTAAGTACATTTGCTATCTGTTAAAAAAAAAAAAAAACAGCAAGAAATCTTGAAGCATCAGACAATGTTTTATAATCTTTCTTTAGTTGCTAATAACTTTGGATGAGTTATAGAAACAAACTAAGCTCCACTTTTGGTTCTAGTTCAGGGAGCTTTTCTGTGGACTTTGTGTCTTAACTTTAATATTCTAGTAATTATATGTTAGTGATAGAAAAAATGGATACACAGGATTAAAGAATGAAACTTAAACATTTTTATAATTGTAATTGCAGTAAGATCCATTTAAAATATGTTTATCACATTATTTTAAATTTAGTACTAGTTAATATTAACTGAGCTAAGAATTTTCCTAAATTAGACACTTTAGCATAGGAGCAAATGAGAACCAGTCATTCCCCACACATTTTTCTTTCTACATTTGCTCCATTTTCTTTCTTCTCACTATATGTTTTTGGAAGCTGTGCTCTCTCTATTATCCTCTGAGGAAGCCGAAGACAGTGAGGGCAGGACTGTGGAGCATTTATCAATTTCCCACGATGGCAGTTTGGAAAACCCTTGACAAATACTCACTGGAAAATCTTCACTCATCCCCTCTGCTCATGAGTGCATTGGGCTTGGAAGGGACTGGGGAATCCCCTGGCATCTACTAGTATGGTCGGCTGAGAGAGAGAGGAGAGAGAGAGAGAGAGAGAGAGGAGAGAGAGAGAGGAGAGAGAGAGAGAGAGAGAGAGAACTTGCTTAGTGTCTGCTCTGTCTTCCTGGGCTTCTCCATATAATAATCTAGTCAAATTCCAGGTGATTTCACAGAAATCCACAGCATCCTGAGAACAAGGCAGTGCATATTGCCCTCACTCTCAGCTTCTCTCTCTCTTTATTTTGGTTCTTTTAGACACAACCTTCAGCTTATATTGAAGTATTTTGTCTCTCAGTCTAGAGGTTATAGGGCCCTCACATGCACATGTTTATCTGAAGTCAACCACTTTTTTTGTTTCCTCTCTAATTGTTGTGTCTTTTATTTAAAAAGAAAAAAAAATAGGTGGATTTTGAAATCTCTTTCCTCTATTCCCTTTATTTGGAAAGAACAGGAGTTGCTGGATCAAGAGTCTAAAGATATTCTGTTATATCCCTGTAAATGGATGCACTCACCAACACTCCAAACTGTGTAAGGACTACACCACTGTGACCAGTGATTCTCGTGCTTCAAGGGTGCACTGTTAGAACAGATATGAAGCTATAAACTGCTTCTGAGGTGCAGACGGTTCAGTTTGTTCAGTTTGTCAGTCATCCATCCATGTAGAAGGATTTCTCATTATAGCCATTGTTTATACAATGGCATCTTTGGGCAATCTGTTTATGCTAGGGAGATGCTATAAACAGACCCCATCAGAGCTGTGTTTCACTTGTTACTGAACTGTCTAATCCATTGGGAAGCAAAGTCTAATCCTATTCTTTGGATCCAAGTAGAATTTCATTTGGTGTACAATTTCAAATGATATTAGTCTTCTTGTCCTATTTTCTTCACACTATAAAACAAGCTGGGAATTTGAAGGACTTAACTAGAAATGTATTATATCCCTTTATTAAATAGCATGATTATATAAACATCAGCCCTTTTTTATCTTTCAGGCTGCAGCGGAAACAGGATACTAATATTATGTTCTAAGGGTTCTGAGGAGCACCGTGTTACTTGTTTTCCCACGATCCTTAACAGTCCCAGCTTGAGGTGTGCATGCATCAGTCCTGTGTCTTCTGTGAGGAACTGATTTCTTTTTCTTAGAAAGGAAGGTTTTAGTGTAGTAATGCTTTTTGCAAGAGGCCTAACTCCACTTGAGAGCTGAAGCTTACATTATCTTTTCTGTCGTCACATATTTAAAGGAGATAAGACATAGAACAGAGTTCTCAACAGCCTCCTCTGTGTACTAGTGACATAAAAAGTTGCTATAAGCAAGTGGGTTCCAGAGACCCCAGGGATGTGCTGCAGAGAAAAGCTAACGTAAGTGAAATCTCATCTCTCTCTCTCTCTCTCTCTCTCTCTCTCTCTCTCTCTCTCTCTCTTTTTTTCTCTCTCTCTCACACACACACACAAACTCCATACTCTGCATAAACACTACAAAAACATACATACACATACACCAATATACGCCATGCATATGTACACATATATACATACACAAACACACACTGCACATACCTCACACATGCACACACCTTACACATACACATACCACACACATACGTACATATACTTATATAATACCACCCATATAAACATGTATCCACACACGCCACACAGGCATATATCCACATAAATACATATGCAGAAAAGTATATATTTGAAAAAGAACAACATTAAATATAGTTTTTACAAAATCAGTCTTTGAAATGGAGTTCAAACCAAAGTATTATTTCTTTGTTAAAACCAATAATTAATTTGTATTTCATAAATTTCAGCTAGTTTTAAGCCTTGTTCAAGGAAAATTTCAGTTGACATTGTTTCTGAAATTTAATTTTCTGGCACTTATGTGCTAGTGATAGATATAATTGATACATATTATAAAATAACGAGGCTCTTAGTTTCCATGTTCCAATCTTTAAAGTCTGTAACAATGCAGGTTGCACGAAGCAATGGCATTTCCTAGATGGGCGGTTAAAATGTTCTCTTCTCAGCCCTTTGCCTGCTCTGTACTTTCCTTGCCCTCATTTACAATCTATCATTGCTCCCGAGTGTCTCTAACTTTTGCATTTTCGTAGTTTCTTTGAGATAAAGGATGGGGCTGAAAAATGAGAAGCAGGCTTCTCTGACACAGGTGATGAGAGTTTGCTGTAAGAAAACACATGGGGTAGTCAGGAGGTAGAGGGGGCCTTTTCCACTCGCCCATCCTTCTTCAGTCATCTTTCCTGGAGTTTTGCTCCAGGACACATCATTGCTCCACTGAATCAGGTGCACTTATGCTCAGCCAGTGGTTCTATTCTCATGGATATTGGCAGGAATATCCTCTGGAGTTTGATCCAGAGGGTAAACTATAAGCACAGCAGCATGGGAGTGGGGGGCAGTGGAAGCATCTTTGGAAAGTCAGCCCTGGTCTAGCCCAGACCCAGATGTAGGAGGCATGCCCTTATGAACAACAGCCTATTTAGATAACATGGCCCAATGAGACTCTGCAAAAATCACTATATAGGGAACTGCTGAAAACAAGATGACAAGAAGGAAACTTCAGCAACAATCTTGACTGGCTTTGAACATGTGCTTTCAGGTATCAATGGCTGCCATATTGAATCAGTTCCTACTTGGAATGCTTTGTTCCCAGTGGAAAGTTGTATGTACAAACAACTTTCCTGAACAGAGATATTATTGAGTAATTCTATTTACCATGGTAGAAAATAGTTTCAAATTGAATGCCAGGAAGATAAGTTGAATATTTAGTGTGCAGAATGCTCACAGGCTTTGCAGTGGACGGATCTGCTCAGTATGGCTTGATTAAGCCAGGATAACTTAAGCTAAGTTGCTATGGTACAAGTGTAAATAGTGAATAAATAGAAGATTTTCCCAGGCGCGTGCGGGATGGGGGGTGCTTGCTAGAACAGGTGGGAAGGATGTACCACAAAGCCCTGAACCTTCAAAATAACCTTCTGAAAAGGAACTCATTGGAATCAGGTGGAACATAAGTAGGGATTTTCCAAAATAAATATTTTTTTTGTGGGTAGAACACAGATGTGAATTGCAGGTGGAGCTTCATATGTGATAGGAAAGATAGCTTGCAGGGACATATCATGTTTTTCCTAGGATCACAGAGTGACCCATTCCATCAAACCTTAATTGCATCCTGGAGAGCTACAACCTTAGCCTGATCACCTCCCCCTCCCCCTGTCCCCAGGCCATAGCACAGGTCACATCATCACTCTGAGATTAGGATTACAACATAGGAATTGTGTTGGGCACAAACAGTCAGCATATTGCCATGTGCCATGTGCTTTCTTCACATGGGTTGCATCTGCCCAAGGCCAATGTCTTTGTGATGAGTACCAGCTCTGGTCTACGTCTCCTCCTCTTCTAGCTCTGGAAAAAAGAGATCCCATACAAGGATTGTTGAACAAGTTCTGCTGGATCTTCCAACACTGGCCTCTGATTAACTACTTTTGTCATGGTTGATTTCAAGATGCCTGGCTTGCAAGGTTCTGGGGTTCCACTAAAACAAGCGCCAGAACTCCAGCCCAGCATCACTGAGCTGAAGTGGGGAGTGTCATATTGAAAAGATAGCTGGTGATGAGTGAGAGAGAGTGCTTCAAAAAGAAGTGACACAGCCCCAAGAAGAGGGGTAAGAGACTGGGATCCAAGGCCAAGGAAGCTTGCATTGTGTTCTACAAGTGTTTTAATTGTTGTCTGTTTGTCTGTCTGTCTGCCTGCCTGCCTCTGACTCTCTCAGTCTCTGTTTCTATATCTCCATCTGTCTGTCTGTCTCTCTGTCTTTCTCTTTCTGTCTGTCTCTCTGTTTGTCTGTCTCTTTCTCTCTTATCTCAGGCTTGCCTCAAACACATTTTGCATCCAAGGCTGGCCTTGGATTCTGGATCACCCTCTCTATACCTCTTACGTCCTGGGATTACAGCCATGGGCTACCATGCCTGGCTCTAAATATTCTTATACAGATTTTTCAGGTAATGTTTTCAAGGCTCACAGAACAATTTATTCTGTGGAGATATTGTTGTTTTCTTTTATTGTCAAACATATCATTAGGATTATAAATAATGCTTTGTTGGCCATGTCAATTCCTAAAATCCATTTTCTAATGTTAGCAAAAATAAATAAATAAATAAATAAATAAATAATGAGAATTTTTGCTTTGTTGTGAAATTGTTTGGTCAAAGGAATGGACGTTTTAATCTTTTCAATAAATATCCTCCCATTAATACACAGAATACTTTTTCTCTTTATGTCACCTCTCCACTAGGAGAGAGAACTTACCTCATTGTGATATAATAAAGTGTCCTTTAAAAACTGATAGGACAGAATTGGCACATTGTTCCCTACTGCATTTGCTTGAATTACTGAGTGTGTGTGTATGCTAATATTCCTATGATAGGAATGTTTTCTGTACTGCATTTTCTTGCTTCTCACTTTGGTATGTTTTCCCAGCTACACTATTGCTCCATTTCCATGGGCATGCTTATCTTATTAACTTAATACAGATAAGAATTGATCCTGGGAATTCTAATACAGAGCGTGGCTTGCTGAATGTTGTGTTACCTAAGTTGGACATTCTGTGTTCTAGTATCTCACTTCTGATTCGCAGAGTGTTCACGGAGTGTAAGTTTGCTTCTCGTTCACATGGATACTCCTAGTGGGGTATTGTCCTTGAGGTCATTTAGGGACAAGGACTCTCTCGTCTGCCCTTGGCCTTCCTCTCCTCAAGGCCTGTGTAGTTGTTTTCATTCCGTGGGAGGGTGGTGAAAGACAATCAGGGCATGTGGTAGAATTTTATGAGACAGATCAGGAGGCTCACTGTTCCATGGACTTGTGTTCTGCTGACTAAAGC
This sequence comes from Mastomys natalensis, assembly GCA_021653895.1. Classification (NCBI taxonomy): domain Eukaryota; kingdom Metazoa; phylum Chordata; class Mammalia; order Rodentia; family Muridae; genus Mastomys; species Mastomys natalensis. Next base: position 989,336 of record JAJTUV010000064.1, read on the forward strand.
TCAATTCCATGGCCACGCAGATGGGAAGAGAGAAAAGGGATGAAGGACATGCAAATACCTAGCCAGCCCTTGCCCAAGCCTCCATACCTGAATTGGAAATATCTTTCCACATATCCTAATTGTATTCTGGGTTTCATGGTCACATTTTAATGAAGAATAACCAACATTTCTTGGATTATTTACAAAATCTAAATACGGAAGGAAAATGTAGAACATTAATAAGAGGTTCCTAAACTTTAATAGACCAGAATGGTAAAGAAATGAAACAATAATGATTGAATGGAACTTAGTTTAGATGATACAGAAAGGACAGAAGTTGTTGAATAAAGAGACCTTGGTACCTAAGGAAGTTGTGGATGCACAGCATTTAGTCAGCATGTAAGAAAATAAAATGCACAGTGGCTTATACAGGGAATTTATGCCCAATCAACAAATTTGATAACTTATAAGAAGGACATTTGAATGGAATAGCTAATAAAACTCTACCTATGGAATAGAAAATATTTGAAAGTCATATATTTGATATGGCCTGTCTTTCTCCCTCCCTCCCTCCCTCCCTCCTTCCCTCCCTCCCTCCCTCCCTCCCTTGCTCCCTGCCTCTCTCTCCCTCCCTTCCTCTTTCTTTCTTTCTTTCTTTCTTTCTTTCTTTCTTTCTTTCTTTCTTTCTTTCTTTCTTTCTTTCTTTCTTCTCTCTCTCTCTCTCTCTCTCTCTCTCTCTCTCTCTCTCTCTCTCTTTCATTCTTTCTTTTGTCACTGTTGTTCTTTTTTTTTTGAGACAGGGTTTCTCTGTGTAGCCCTGGCTGTCCTAAAACTCACTCTGTAGGTCATGCTGGCCTTGAACTCAAAGATCCACCTGCGTCTGCCTCCTGAGTGCTGGGATTAAAGGCGTATGCCATCCCCACCTGACTACTGTTTTTTGCGACTCAAGAGAAGAAAGCAATCAGAGTAAGAAATGAATTATAAAAAGCCTCTAAAGAGTCCTCAAGCTCCATCCACTGTTTGGCTCTGGATGTCTGTATCTGTCTGAGTCAGCTGCTGGTTAGAGCCTCTCAGAGGACAGCTTGCCCCTGTCTGTTCTCAGGCTGGAGGTTTAGATTCTGGGAGCTCTGGTTGAATCTTTTGATACTCATTCTAAAAAGGACAAAAGCACCTTCACTTTGGTCTTCCTCCTTCTTCTTGAGTTTCATGAGGTTTATGCGTTGCATCTTAGGTATTGTGTGTTTTGGGGCTAATATCCACTTATCAGTGAGTGCATACCATGTGTGTTCTTTTGTGATTGGGTCATCTCACTCAGGATGATATTTTCTAGCTCCATCCATTTGTCTAAGAATCTCATGAGCTCATTATTTTTAATAGCTGAGTAGTACTCCATTGTGTAAATGTACCACATTTTCTGTATCCATTCTTCTGTTGAAGGACATCTGGGTTCTTTCCAGCTTCTGGCTATTATAAATAAGGCCGCTATAAACATAGTGGAGCATGTGGCCCTGTTGCATGTTGAAATATCTTCTGGGTATATACCCAGGAGGGGTATAGCTGGGTCCTCAGGTAACACCATGTTCAATTTTCTGAGGTATCGCCAGACTGCTTTCCATAGTGGTTGTACCAGCTTGCAATCCCACCAACAATGGAGGAGTGTTCCTCTTTCTCCACATCCTCGCCAACATCTGCTGTCACCTGTGTTTTGGATCTTAGCCAATCTGACTGGTGTGAGGTGGAATCTCAGTGTTGTTTTCATTTGCATTTCCCTGATGACTAGGGATGCTGAGCACTTCTTTAGATGTTTCTTGAGGAGTCTTATAGAAGAATAGGTGGAAGGATTGTGGGCCCTAAGGAGATAGGAACTGCACAGGAAGATCAACAGAGTAAACGAACCTGAACCCTTGGAGCTCTCAGAGACTGAATCACCAACCGTGGAGCATACCTACTCTACACAGATCTACCTCCATGGGCTGAACCTAGGCCTCCCTGCACATATGTTGTAAATGTGCAGCTTGGTTTTCATGTAGGTCTCAAACATCTGGAGTGGGGGCTATCCCAAAACATGCAGCCTGTATATGGAGTATGGTCTTCTAAAAAAAAAAAAAAAAAAAAAAACAAAAAAAAAAAACCAGTTATTCAGTTATTCATGGAATATTATTTTTTTATATCTCTTGTATTCAGTTTGCAACTATTTCATTGAGAATTTTTGTATGTATACTCATGAGGGATACTGGACTATAATTTATATATTTTTGTTGGGTTTACACTTGATTTCACTATTTCAATATTATTTGCTTTGTGAAGGAAAAAAAAAAAAAGCCTCTAAAGACGCATGGTCAGCTGATAGGTGGATAGGAAGGTACTGAGCAATGAGAAGTAGAAATCAAACTCTGTTAGATGCCATCTCTCAGAAGCCAGAGGTGGCTCTGGAGATAATGTAGACAAAGGGAGAAAGGACTCCATTCTCATGCAGTAAGAAGAGCATATTAAAAAGCATTATGAAAAATGGCACCTGATGTTTCTAAAGAAATTAAACACAGAAATGCTATGGGACCCAGTGGACAGACACTCAAAGGAACTGAAATGTTATAGGATTTTGTAGTTTCATTAACATTGTAATGGTGCAATGATATGGAAACTGCCTGTGTCCTGTTGATGGGAACAGGAGTAGAAAAGAAGCTGTGGTGTTAATGAATATATATGATCATAATGAAATATTATTAACCTCTAAAAGGAGAAGAATCCTGAGTTGAGTGTAGTAACTTTGTCTATAATCTCAGCATTTGAAAGGATGGATTTTTTTTTTTTTAAGAATGTTTAGAATCACCATGTAAACAAATGTTTTGGTAGGTCCGAAGAAATATTAAGGTTGTGACAACTGGCTGTGTGAGCCCTGGATTGAGTTACTAAGAATATGTGAGTTGGGCATGAGCATTCTCCTCTCTCTCTCTCCCCCTTTCTCCCTCTCTCTTTCTCCCTCTTGCTCCATCCCCTGCCTCCCTCTCTCCCTCCTTCCCTCCCTCCCTCCTTGCCTCCCTCCCTCCTTGCTTCCCTCCCTGCCTCCTTCCCTGCCTCCCTCCATGCCTCCTTCCCTGCCTCCTTCCCTTCCTCTCTCCCTCCCTCCTTTCCTCCCTCCCTCACTTCCTGAGTGTGAATGCAATGTGACCAGCTCCTTCCAGCTCCTGTTGTCATGACATCTCACCCAGATAGTGCAAATCTCTTGTGACTATGGATCAAAAAGAAACCCATCAGTCTTTAAGTTGCTTTTGACAGGTGTTTTGTCATAAAAAGAGTAACCAAGACAATAAACGCAAATATCTTAGCTCGTTCTCTTGTTTCTCATAAACACAGGTGATTAAAGTTTACAGCGAGGATGAAACCAGCAGAGCGTTAGAGGTGCCCAGTGACATCACAGCTCGGGATGTTTGCCAGCTGTTGATCCTGAAGAACCACTATGTGGACGACAACAGCTGGACCCTTTTTGAGTACCTGTCTCACACAGGCGTAGGTAAGGACACAGGATCTCTGCCTAATGGTTTTCCTGCTAGGTACACAACCTACCAAATGGCAAAGACTTTCTTCCCATGCTGAAAAGTAGACAAATTATGTTGAAGAGTCCATGCCTCGTTTAGGGCCATTAGTTTGTGGACAGAGAAGACACAAAATAGAAACAAAGGCAGAAATGCTGTAAATGTTGTCATCCCTATTTAAATCATGATGGTACTAATAAAAGGCCATCTTAAATCACGATGGAGATACATTCATTTTGGAACCAAAACATAGAGCTAAGTTTCATAGGCAAATCTCATAAAAACAGGAAAGTCTTTCAAGAAATCAGTAGAAAAAGATTTTGTTTGGTCTCCTCGTGAGTTGGTTGGGAGTTTATGCTCTAATTTTTTTTTCTTAGAGAAATAAATAGCATTTTTATATCCAGGACTTAAAAATAGCAATCCTTTTCAAATATTTAATGGGATGTATCTCTGGGTTGTGAATTGTGGGGAGAGTTTTAAACTCTTCTTTTAATTAAATATAAACTATTTATTGGCCTCTAGAGTGAGAACAGGGTTTGGCAACAACTTTATTTTCTACTTTCTTCTTCTTGTAGGTACTAAGGTAGGAAGGAATGCTTTTGCATTTAAGTAGATGAGGAAGAAAGGAATGAGTTAAGATGAGCTATTTTATTCATTCAACTTTGTGTTAGCTTCATATGGTTGCCATGACAAGTTACCATGAAGTTAGTTGCTTAAAACAATTCAGTTTACAGTTTCATACCTCTGGACATAAGAAGACAAAACCTTTGGTTGAAATCAAGGTTTGTGTGCTTCCCTTGGAGACTCTAGGATAGAATATTCTCCTTACCCCTGCTTCTTTTCAGCTTCTCACAGGCTACCAGTATTTCCTGGCGTGAAGGTACATTATTCTGATCATCCTCCTTGGTCAGATACCTAATTCTCTTGTGTCTATGTTGAATCTCTTGCTTTTGGCCCAACAATGTTTAGGACTTCCTACATCACCTACAACAGGGCTATTATTTCACATTCCTGACTTAATCATACCTGCAGAGTCTCATGATTGCCTTTTGAGGGAAGGTGTTCAAGGTGCCACAAATAGCTTCTCTTTTTTATCATATAACTGTCACTAAGCTATCATCAAAATGATTTCTCATAGCTTACTATTGACATCCAAGTTACTTCCAATGTTCAATTTAGAGAACCATAGAGGAGTTTTATACTACTCAGGGCAGTTTTCACTTTCTGACATAACTACTGAGGGATAAAATTTTACCTTTACTTCTTTTGTTTTGGGGTTTATATGCCAAAGAAGCATTTCAAAGCCAGGTCCAGATCTGAAGGGAGCTCTGTCTTTCCTCATGAGATGGAATTGAGAAAAATGATGAAGACAACAGAGGTCTTTGGTTGACTTGCTTTAAAAAGACTCTGGGGTTGGGGAAATGGCTCAGTTAGTAACGTGCTTGGGGATTAACATGATCTAAACACCCACTTAGAAATCCAGATGTGATTGCTTGCATTTGTAACCCCATTTCTAGCTAGGTGAAAACAGCAGATTCCCGAAACTTGCTGGCCTATAGGTGTAGATTGTTCTGCCAGCTTTAGGTACTAATAAGACGTCATCTTAAAAAAAAAAAAAAAAGGACAGATCCATACTCTCGCCTCCATATGTATGCAGTGTGTGTACACATATACACTGTTGTGTGACTTTTCCTGGGTAGACATTCAAAAATTTCTCTTCATCCCAGAAAGGGAGCTGGCCATAGACAAAGTATCAATTCTACCAAAGTTACACTGGGAGGTCCAAAGAATTGTGCTTACTTATTGAAATATGGGTCAGGGTTACTTACAGGAGCAGAAGTGTGGCCAGATGCATAAATGGAAAAGCTGCAAAGCATGGCATTCTCTGTGACTTGCAAGGAACTTGACAGACCAGAGAGTCTGGTCCAGGCAGCTAAGCCAGTCAGTATCTTCCTGTCATCCTAGTTGCTTAGGCTCCTTTCAGTTGTTTACTGCTTCCTGGATCTTAGGGCATGGTATGGGGTAGGGGTAGGTTGTGAGTCTTGAAGGTTTCAGGAACTTCCTCAGACTTGTGAGTTGTTTATTTCCTGAGTCCCCAGATCCTTTCTCCAGGAGGGTGTATTTCATTTTGGAAGAAATAGTTATACAGCACACTGGCACAGACAGAGTATCCTAAAGACCCCTGGGGATAGACACATGTATTGTTGCATCCTGGTTTTGATACTTGTGACTTGTGAGTGGAAGCAAAATATTTTCTGAGGATACCTGAATTCTGAAGGTTGGCTAGACCTGCCAGTGGCATCTCCTGCCTCCATTAAACATTGGCTTTTTTCATTGCCACTTATGATAAACTTAACTTCTGCTCTTGATAATCTCCAAGAAGGCTAATTCCCAGTAGATACTTGCCATATTCCAAATAATTTCATTACCTATTCATCTTTTAATTGACATAATATATAAATGCTGTATTTTATACTTTTATCTTTTTTTCTTTCATCTTAGGGTACTTTGGAAACATTTTGTATTATAGTCAATATAATTTATGTCTGAGAAAAAGCTTCAAAATTCAGAAATAAAAATCTATCCTGTAAACAAAGGCATCATGTGCACAGAAAAATTGCCAAGTATTTATACTAAGGAATGAAATGCACTTTTAAATGCAAAATCTTAAAATAGAGCCTTTGAACTAATTGTGAGCTCCAGACTAAATTTAAACTTTTAGGCATTGTTATGAATGTGCTTCTTCATGACTTCATGCATTTTCTAGATATTGCTGAGACAAAGTCAAAATACCTGAATATCATCTCCTTGATTCATGAGTCACATGTCAGGTCAAAGCTTCTGAGAAAGACATTTTCTTCAAGACCTTCACTGCATTGATTGTCTTTCGGCTTTATTATAGCCAGGGTTACATATCCAAACAAAGCAGTTGTAAACACTAATTTTTCCTGAGCACTAAATGATTTAGCTGTAGATGAGGAGGCAGAAATAATCTTTGGGGATGTGGTCTATGGTCTTCCTCAGCATTGGATGCAGGCTCTTGGGCATGTTTGCATTGAGTATGATTTTCAGTGTTCCCTGCATCTAACAGTGGTGGTGCAGTGAGTTTATGTTTGTTCCTTGAATAGGCTGTAAAAGGAAGGAGGTAGTATCTGTCATTACACACACACACACACACACACACACACACACACACACGAACACATGCACACATGAAAGGCTATGGTTCTATTTCAGAATGCAGGACCTGGTGCCCTCTAGGTAAGTCTTATACCAAGAGCATGTATTCCCCATCACGAAAAATATTTCTAAACACAAGAATAAGCAGCTCCCTGAACATAACTGAGAAACAGAGATTCCAAATTAAATATAAATAATTTCACAACATTGAGATGACTTCTAGCATTTTAAGACTCTAGATATTTTCTCTGCTTACTCTATCATTTTCACTATGTAACCCAGGTTAGCCCCAAATTTGGCATCATCCTCCGTCAGCATCTCCAGGCCTGGAATTACAGGTGTTTTCCTGCACCATTGAGTTTGTGTGTTGTTTTAGCATAGTTGTTACTTGTATTTGGTTGAATAAACTCTTTTAGCCCACTGAAATGTGATTTGTGGAATTTCTAGACCTCTCCTTTCAATTGTAAATCAGCAAATCTCCCCTCCTTGGTTGCCTCTCCTGAACACTCCAGCATCTATTCACAGACAGCTTTTTTTTTTTTTTGTGCCTTGAAACTTTGAACCCAGTATCAATGCTTCATTCTGGTGCCAGCTCAGTAGCCGGTTCTTTTTCTGTCAGTTAAAGAATTAAAGACAGATCTGGGAACCACTGAGTCTCCAGGGCTTTAGGCTTTTATCTGGACTTAGGGTGGCCTACTACTTGGTTCCCCAATCCTTTCTCTATCATTTAACATTGTCTGGGGCACCATTGTGAAGCAGGGGTGAGTCTCTGTCTCTGTAGTTGCTGATTGGCTGGGCTGAGACTGGGTGCTCCCAGGATATCTGCTCTTGGCAGGTAACAGCTACAGAGAGACCCACCACATGCAGGGAAAAAGAGATTTGCTCAGGAGTAATAGAAACTCATCTTGGGGACAAAAGAGCCACGCCACAAAGAAAGAGAAGCACTGCATGTTGCTGAGGTGGTTTCTCCTACCCCAAGGCCCATGGCCTCAATATCCTGTGCCCAAAATATATTCTCCTGGGAATTTTAATTGGCTAAATCATTGAGGTCAAGCACATGTCCTCATTTAGGTTTATGTCTTTGAATTGTCCAGTGGCAGAGTATAGTATGGCAGGGTTCTGATAATGCAGTTTTATAGACACCAAGTTTAAAATGTCACTGTATCAACACTGTTATAGTCCCAAGCTCTGTACTTTCTTTGACAGCCACTGGATGTCACTATAGTTCCCCAGATGGAGTCCTCTGCTGTCACAGTGGAGCTGGTATGTGTGTGTGTGTGTGTGTGTGTGTGTGTTGGGTGTGGCATCAGTTTCTACTCCTCTGGAACTTAATGGGATCCATGTTTGTCTTGCTCCCACTTGGATTCCTAATTGAAGCCGTGGTAGAAGGCGGCGGCAATTAATACAATACCTTGAGCGCATACCTACACAGTCTTCAGGAAAAAAAGGATTAATTGTGTTTTAGTATCGTTGCTACAGCGGCTGAGATTTCCATTGTGAATACTACTGTGGAGTGGCTTTAATAAGCAGAATGAATGACCTGAGGCTTTTAATGAAACCATTTTACAATGTGCAGTTATGTCCACAGCATCTCTCAAAGCCAGGAGGAGTTGTGCGGGCAGCTTGCTGCTACCTGCTCTGAAGCTATGACTGAACATTTTTTTCCCCCTTTTGTTTCAAACAAAAGAGTCTCAGCATTTCCCCTGTTGGCTGGAGCCGATCTGCAGTTGCACTTTCTGTGCTGTTTATAACTTAGCAGTTTTCAGAGTTCTATCTACCCTTGTCACCACCCAGAGCCTCAGCTGAAGCCCACAGGACATGTTCTGGACATGGCATCATGTGTCTTGACCTCCTATACTCTCAGATGTGGTGTCTTGACAACACAAAGTAGGGACAACATGGGAATAAAACTGCATCCCGGTTCTTTGACAGGTTCCCAGAGCTGTCTGAATTCCCGCTGTCTCCCACTTCAGGTATTATGGTAGCCTCACCGCCGGCCCTCTCCCAATTATGTACCAAGTTTATCCATCTGGGTGTGGATCTGAGTCTTTATAGTTTTATTCACTGTCATTTGTGGGGCCTGTAGCACCTGCCTAACCCAGTCTGCACAGGCTGTGTCTCACCTCTTCCTCCTCATAGCACCCCTCAATCCTCTACATGTGAAGTGTGGGCATATTGCATGCACTGGTTGCCTCTTCCTTCCCTTTTTTGTGCTGCTAGGATCTCAGATTCCTTCTTTAGCTACCTGCTTGGCTACCTAGGGCTGTTACTTTAGTAACTTTAGCTTCTTCTTAAAAAATACTCATGTCAACAAGGTAAATGTGAGCCCTTTCTTCAGTAGCTGACTAGGCTGACAGCTAACCTAATGCTACATGCCTCCAAATACCCAGTCTCGTGTGGTGTGGGCATCCTTTGTGTCTGAGACGGGGTAGGTTGGCCTACTGCTTTTCCACATGCCCAGCCTGAGCCACGACCCCTCTTCTGGCCTCCATGGGAACCTGTATTCATATTCATTCATTCATTCATTCATTCATTCATTCATTCATTCACTCATTCATTCTATCTATCATCTATCTATCTATCTATCTATCTATCTATCTATCTATCTATCTATCTATCTATCTATCTATCTCATTCTCTGTGTGTGTGTTACACACATAATCAAAAAAGCCAAATCTTAAAATTGACTGATGTTTGACAAAACATATACAGATGATAGCGATGCTTGAAAAAAACATGTATAAATGCAATATTCCCTAAATTTTATGAGAAATGTTTATATATTCCCTCATACAGACCTGTAGAATAAGCAGGAGAGGAACAGGTTCTGCATATCCCTGGCCGGTAGATTTAGAGGCTGATTGTGATGGCCAATATCCTGTAGCATCTTCCCTAAGGACTTAGCACAGGCCTCTTCCGGGAGTCTCAAGCATGGACAAACACCAACCTTCTTAGCTGCTTGAACTGTTTTTTTTTTGTTTGTTTGTTTATTTTTTTAACAACCATCTTAATAATGATATTGTTGTTAAAATTAGATAGTACTTCTATGAAAGAAGGGACTCTGCCTATGCCTATGTCTTCATAACCAGGCTCGAAGACAAATGAGTATGTTTTGAATTCAGTTGTACCGAATTGTAAGGTGCTTGTTTATATCCAATAATTCAAAGTGCATCTTACAAAGTCCGGTGAAGAAAGGCTTGGAAAACACACCAGAGAATTCATAGGCTGAGACGGATACTTATTCCTTCTTTCCAGTATGTGCCTGGTGGCTTGCAGTTTATGGAGGCTGTTAGTAACTGCTCCATATGCTTTCCTGGTTCACTGCAGATAGCATGCACACAAGCCTTGAAAGAAAAATGAGTCTTTCTGTGGGTGTAAGTTGCCATTGTGGATCTGAGTTAATGAGTAGCTTATTTTGATGTGCTGAGACATGAATTTAAAGGTCTGTGAGCCTTCCATGTAAACTGTAATTTTCCTCAGGGAGTTAATCTCACTCAGGATTATCCCCGGGTTTTTGGTGGTCTTAAGTAGCATTCTCTGGTTAAGACATCCTTTAGAAATTGAGGCCCGGTTTAATTCTTTGCTTCTCAGATTTGTGTTTTGTTTTGCTTGGTCAGAGGCTGTTCATTTTGATTTGGAAATAAGATTGACAGAATATAGGTGGTTTCAACCCAGCTCTGGGAAATACAGGGACATTTGTGGCCTGGAGTTTCCTGCAACAATGGTGTAGGAAGACTGTTTCCTGGGTGCATTAGAGGTAAAAGCCACTTTGTTTCTTCTGTTATCAAGTGATGAGAAGAACAGGGGCTCGGCTTCTATTTGAGCCCAGATGCAGCACTTTTAGTGGATTCAGGGAACAAATCCAGGCAGAAGGTCACAGGTGAGCTCTTCCATTCTTGGTGGATTGAAGTTTCTTAAAAGACTTTGAACTTAAATCAACAGTTTCAGAAGACACTTTTCTTCTTTTTTCTCTTAAAGAAAAAGTTCTCGAAAATGAAACAGAAAACAGAATTATTTGGTAACATTTTTTTTTTTCTAACTTCAAGACCCTGCGGATAAGTTAAAAACAAAAATAAAATGTAAAACAACAGGAAGTTCTCATTTTTGTTGTAAACATTTAAAATCCTTCTAAGCTTTTCTTCCCTTTTCATGTTCTTACTGACTGTTAAGGAGGCATTCCCGATGGTTTTTAACTTACATATGAGTGATGTTTGGTGATTACAATTCACTTTGCGACTTCTGCAAAATAACTTCAGATTTTTGTTTTTTTAAAAAATAAGTTTAGTTATTGGTTAGGCATTTAAAATGGTGGGCAATATAGCATTTGGGAGTGAAATGATTTTTAAACATATGTCCCTGTTGATTGCTTTTGAGTGACTCTGACCAAATGCCCACCCACTTACAGCAAGAGGCCTTAATTTTGGCTCACGGTTCTGGATGGTTCCATTCATGGTCACTTTCCCCTCGTTTCTGTGCTGTAATGAGCAGGCCATCATGGCTGCCGGAGCACATGGAGAATGAAGGGGGACAGAAAGGGACCAGGGCAAGATGATACCACTGTTTCCAGTGACCTGTTTGCTCCAGCTGGGGGCCACTTTCAAACACTTCCAAAGTTTCCCAGAATAACACCACCAACTGGAAGATCAAGTGTTCAACTCCTGAGCCAGTGTGGATCATTTTATAATTCAAACCATGGTTACAACTGAAAACTTTTGGGAACATTTTAACAGAATATTTAAGGTGATTTTTATGAAGTTAAAAAAAAAAATAACCCAGAAAACAAGGCCTTTAAAATAATAGAGATGTGCTGTGTGAACAGCACTTATGGCTGTTTCTTGAATAGTGACTCAAAGGTCAGAGTTCATTCTGGGATTTGAACACTGTATCAAAATTTATGTTTTAGAGAATTAATGGGTTCTTTTATCGTATTTAAAAATCTGGGGGGTACTTAGAAGGAATACTTAGTTGGCTAAAATTTGTTTGGTTTTAGAATATAAAGGAGGACAATCATGAGAAGAATTCATTAGGTGCTCAGGGAACTGCTGTTTGTCTCTTTGCGTTGTTAGGTCTTGGTAGCATGGATGTGGCAATGCCTACACTTTCGCGCTGGTGTCCTGAACCTTTCCCTTTCTCTACACATGACCTGTCTTCCTTTCAGGACCGCGCTTCAGCATCTGGTATCTCTGTTGAACGTTATGACTGTTCACGCCTGTATTTAGTGAGCTATCTCACTAAAAGAAAACAAATCCTGTAAGCTGTGATTAGCTGATCATCAGTGGTCTGTGCCAGGGTTATTTAGATCTCTGGAGCTGTGGTCCTTAGTGGAATGAAATTGACTGGGGGTGGTATGCAACAGTGCATCTAAATTGAGATGCTGAATTACGAATGTATAAAGACTATCTAATGTGGTATGTTTTTTAAAAGCCAAATTCCACGGTAAGAAAACTTCACTGTCAGACTTGCACAGCGGGTAAAAAACACGGCTGAGTTCAGACCCATGGAATTTTACTGGCTTTGTCTATATGATTTGGAGCCAGAACATTTCTTGAAATGAATAGAAAAAATATATTTTGCTTTCTTAAATACAGTCTTAAGCTTTGATTGCCGTTTGATAGCATTTTCTTATATTGTGAGGATTTTTTTCGTAACTTCATTGTTTGCATATTATTGAAATATTAAGTACTATAGATCTGTGAAGTTTTCTGAAGTATTTTTTGCTTATCTTTTCTTTACAAATTTATATTCTGGTTGTGGTGTGTGTGTGTGTTTGTTTGTGTGTGTGTGAGTGTGTGTGCAGGCGTGTGCTGACTACAAAAACCCAGACTACATTCTACTCAGTGACGATACCCACCACACTATATTCTTTAGTTTCTTATTCGTGGTGTCCATTCAAATACAGCTTGTTTTTTTTTTCTAACCAATTTTGTATTTAAATTTGAATGCATCCCAAACTCAAATAATCTAAATTACTTTTATGGAAGGTTAAGATTAGATAACTCAACAGTCAGCTTTTATTTTTATTCTCCTTACATTCAGAACATGATTGTGTATTTTCAAAAGATTAGCAAATATTTACTGCACACATTTGAAAGTAAAAACAAAATTGATAATAAAAACTCTAGGAAATGAGAGTGAGTGATACTTTTCCTGTTTATAGAGTTAGGACTTGCTGAGGTGCAGGGAGTATGCCTATTGTAGGAAATTCTGTGCAGGAGGAAGCAGTGCTCTGTGGGAGAGAGGCCATCTTGGACCACGAAAGTGGGCTCAGTCAGCCTGGGGAACTTGGCTAACATTAAAACAGAAGCATAAACTTCCTCACTAGATTATTATAATAATGTCGTAAGGATTCCATAGCAGGTTATCAGAAACTTGATGAACCATCCAATGGAAACGGAGGTGTGCATTTCTACCTTTCTGGAGGGTCACATTCCTTCGAAGGGTTTTAAAGGGAACCTGACTCTTGGTCCTTCTAGGTGCCGAGTGCTGCTGATGTTTCTTGGCTTGTAGTCCTATTGCTTAATCTCTGTTTTGCATGTCTATATCACAGACATGCATAATGCCCAATGCTGTCTACATCAACTCCTCTTCTGTCTGTGGTTTCAAGGATGCTTACAGATGGATCAAGAGCCTAATTCTTTATTTCTCAACTCTATATGCTTGTCATTAGACATCTGCAAATACTTTTTCATGTGAGATAACATTTTCAGGTTTTTGGAGTTAGGTCCTGATATCTTTAGGGACGTTATTCAGTCTTCTTGGGATATTATAAAAATTAAATATGGTAGCGTACTCACAGATTGAGACATGCAGAGTAGTAATTTCTTTCTGTAACTGGAATGAATTTTGGACCCTGTATGTCTTGCCTTCAGAAAAGCAGAGAATTTAACCTTATAGTATTTGTGTGCAGATTGTTCTTTTGGGGTCAATAATTCAGATTCTGCTGGTAAGTTGCCTTTGGTTTGAAGTGCTTATATTCGACAACTGAGACCATGTTTACCTTTTCAGCATCCTAGTGAGGCACTTCATTCTCAACCAAGATGTTATCTGTCTTATTCACTGTTTTCTTCATGTCCTAGAATCTCCTGCTTGTCTCACACTTCCTTTCTGAAAAGCATAAGGCCTTTTAAGCCTGAGATCTTTTTATAGCTCTCCCATCTTTTCTCTGGGGATGTAATGCTCTCCCACCCTTTCCCCATACTGGGAGGCTGTGAGCTTGGCATTGCTCTCAGCTCTTGCTTCTGTTTGATACATGACTTTTTTGAGGATTTTTTTTTTTAAATGCAAGCCTGTGGTTCAACCCACTGAGCACATTTCAACTTTTGGGGACCCTGATACCCTGAAAGTACTCCTGATCCTGAAGTAGGCCAGATAGGGTCATGGGTCATGACTGAGGGTCTGACTTTACTCTTTCTCACTCATTATTCTCTTACCTCTAACTCCAAACTCATGAATGGATGGATCCCTGTTTGGGGCAGCAGAGGACCATGAATGATTCTTTCTACGCAATTATAACTGACAAAGATTGGTTAAATCTATATTGAATCTTAGCCATCAAGAAAATGTCTATCTGTTGCTTTTCCCTCTCTGTGTTGATATTACATTCAGGTGTGGCATAAGCTCTTTTCTTATTTTTAAGAAAAGGGAACTGTACTGAGAAACACAGGTTGCTGAAATGAATCATTATTGTCACCCTGAATTTCTTTCCCTGGCAGAATATTTTCCCTGCAGTTACGAAGAATATAGGAACACACTCAGGACATAGTATGTGTACTCATTTTAGCTTGGAAGCACGAGCTAAGGTTTGTGGGAAAGATAAACATAGATCAGTAGTATTCAGAGACTGCTAACAATACCAATTTTGTACTGTAGTTCATTGATCTCTGGGTCTCACCCACTTGTGGCTCAGTTTACCAGTTCCTTCTTACTAATACAACCTTTCCAAGTGCAGTAAGAGAAGCTGGCTGTCTCTCATGGCTTGTCCTTTTTCACACTTTTGGAGTATTCCTTCTAATCCTACTACTTAGATTTTCAGGATGTATCGAGGTAGTGCCCACTTTCTTTTATTCTTTCTTCATTTTTCTCCTGATTTTATTTTTAAAAGCAAACCCACCGTTACCATGTTAATCTCCTCTACATCATTTCTGCCATGGTTAACTCCAATTAACCTCCTAAATGGACTTTGTGTTAAAAATCAGTTCTACACTCAACATCATATGTGATACAATTCAAACCTGTCATTATACTGTCTCCTGTAAGTCCTCTAAGTCCATAGAGGATGGGGCTTCAACCCCACCCCTACTGTCTCTCCTACCTCTAGAAGCTCTTCTCCTGGTGCTGTCCTATCACTCACTCAGCATCAGTCATGCTAACCTGGATGCTGTGCTTTAAACATCCCAGCCATGTCCTCTGACCCCAGGAGCTCCCTTCTTACTCTGCTGCATGTGTTTGGCTCTGGCCTTTTCCTTGGCATCTTTGCTGGAAGATCACCCTCTCCAGAAATATTTCTCTATAAAGCCATTAGAAATGGACTCTTTCCCTTGCTGGTACACATTATGTCTTCCTTGCTCCATGTTTTTCTGTCGAGTTTATTGCCATCTTTAAAAGGCTCACATTTGATTGTCATTTTCTTTTTCTGGTTTTGTCCATTTTAAAACTCCCAGGTCCAAGTAGAACATTGAATCCATGCAGACCTTTAGTGACAATTATATTGGAGAGATGAGTGGATAAGGTGTAATTGACAGGTCTTGTAGTTTTATCTTATGTGAAATAGAAATTGTTATGCATCTTGGGCACACATGGTTTAGGGCAACTGCCATCACACCAGTGTTCAGGCTGGAGGTAGAGTTCAAAGAGCAGCTAGAAGTTTAGGGATTAATAAATATGTTCTATGAAAGAAGATGGAGGTCCATTGGAATGGTGACATTGAGAATGGCCTTAAGTGGCACATGGAGACCCTACAACTGATAGTTGGAAATATCAAGAGTAAAGGATACAGAGTGGGAGATACAAAACGATGCAGAAGGGACTAGTAATTTTCCATTTCTTTAGGAGATTATGGCCAAAATAATATTAACAGTCACAATAATAAGACTTCCAGAAGTATAAGTACTTCTAGGTTTGAAAGGAAAATAACTGTAAGTGTAGTAGCCATACTATTATACTGAGGTAGAATAGCATGAGTAAAATTGACCATCTTAATCAATGTAACTATGCAGTTCAGTGGGCTTATGTGTAGCATATGCCCCATCGAACCATAGCCCCATCGAACCAACATTTCTCTGCAGAACTCTCTCTTTTCACAATGAAACTCTTTCCTACTTAAACAATAATGCTCTGTCTATGCTCATATCCAGCCTTGGACACTGCCATTCTACACTCTGCTAGTGTGCATCAGAGTGTTCTTAGTGCCTTCTATGGGTCATACAGTGTTTGTCTTTTTATGTCTGTCTGATTTCACTTAGCATAGAGTCTTTAGGATTTACTCCTAGTTTAGTGTACATCATACCTTCATTACTTTTAATGTTGATTTTCTATGTTGTGTATATATTCACCTCCTACCCCATGGACATGGTATTGGTATTGCTTTTAGGTACAAATATCTTCTGGAATCTCAATTTTCTCATCTTGGGACTTAAAGCCAGATATGGAATAGGGAGAGTCATTAAATGATTGTTCCATGCCTACTGGTTTGAAAAATTAGAGTGTGAACCTTGGCTTTCAACAAATTGTACTCAAGGAGGTGGAGATCTGTTAGCACTGGAGAAACCCGTTTTAGGTTGAGGTTTCCCTTCAGGGAACTGGGTGCATGTGGCAAAAAGAGTGACTTCATGTAGAGGAAACAGGGAAGCGAAAGCCAAGTCTGAGCTTTAGGAAAGATAAGCAGTGAATGGAATTGGTCAGTGAGACCAGAAACAAAGGTATCTAATCCAGCTAAGACCAGAATTCTGCTTGTCTATGAGCACTTATTGCAACTCATCTATATTCATTGAGAAGGATTCGTTTTCAAAGAATTTAAGTGTGATTGCTTACAAGGGTTCCTAGTAGTATGTCACAGATCATGTCTGCGTGTTGAATTTCTGAGATGCTGACTTTTTTTTTTCCAAAAGGTTCTAAGAACATAATAAGAACAGAGAAGTTCATGTTCCTTTCTTAGCTATTCTGCACTTTCTTTTCTACACTGGAAATTTCATAATTAAATTTTCTTAACTATTTATTTAAGAATAAGATACACTAAGAACGTTCAGCACAACTCATGGGAATATCTTGATGACTTTTCAGACACTGCATGTTCCTGAGTAACTAACATCAATGGGAATAAACAGAATTGTGACCTCACCCAGGTCCCATTTACTACACTTCCTAGCCACATAGATGGAATTTTCCCACATCGAACCTTGTGTGAGAAGAATCATGCAATAAACATCTTTGTTCCTAAGAGATTTCTGTTATTATTTCTGAATATTGTAGAATATACTTATTGTGTGCTCTTATAAAAATCATTCTCATGTCAAGGAGTATATGGGTAGTTTCTAGTTTGGGGCTATTGTGAATTCTGCAATCATAAACACCATCACTGTTTGCATTACAATAGACATCTTGCAGGTTATGTTTGAATTCTTTAATGTTGCCTTTGCTGGGCTCACTGAAATTCTTTTCTACTAAGTACCTTCCTACCTTACTTAATTATCTCCATTGTTAATTCAGGATCTATTTTTCTTAAATTAGGTTTGAAAGTATAAAGTGCCATGAGGAATTGAGCTTCATAAGAAACTGTATCCACTTGAGTGGAAATTTCCTCCTTAAAGCATCTATTTTAATTTCTTCAGCTACCCAGATTATGTGTCTTAAATGCATAGTGAACCTGTCAAAATTCTTCATCTCTTAATGAGGTGAATTGTTCAAACCTGGAGCAAATATTTTAATTTTGGCACCATGATGAGTTAAAGGAAGAATAGCTCTCATGTCTTAATACAGATTTGTTATCAAACTTATACTGTAATTTGCATAGCAATAAAAGGAGTATGAGAATTAGCAAAAATGGCATTTGTGATATTTTTATGTAATTTTCCTTGTACATGACTGCTTTGGTATAAAAGTCAATGTAATAATTCTGAATTGAACAGAAACCTTGCCAGTGTAGGTATTTAAGAATTGAGATGAAACTTGCTATTTAATAATACATTGTGAATGATACATCATTTACTTTATATGTTTGCATGCTGATGCATTTGTGAGTATTATCACGTTCATCTGTTGAACTATTTATGTGTCTGTCCGTCAACACACTCATTGGAATATTCTCACAGAAAGAACAGTAGAGGACCATGAGTTGCTGATTGAAGTGCTGTCTCACTGGGGGATGGAAGAAGACAATAAGCTGTATCTTAGAAAGAATTATGCCAAATATGAATTTTTTAAGAACCCAATGGTGAGTAGACTCTCTGTTAACAGTTCTGGAATTAAATGAGTCGCTTGGTTTTTATGTACAGAAGAAATTGTATATAAAAAACAGAGCTAGTTGCTTTGGATTTGTGCTCTGAGGTCCTATTTTAATGATGATGAGCTAACATGATGCCTGGTAGTTTACATTCACAGATAAAACACTAAATTTAACATTATTGGCAAACTCTGAATGGAGATGAATTTGGTTATTTAATTTCTAAATATTGGGAAAACCAATTTGAAGATTTACTATTTCTTCTCTTTCCTACCAATAAGACACAAAGCCAAAGAAATTCTGTATTTGCTTTAGATAATGAATTGTATTGGTCCCTAAGTGTTTTCCACATTAGTGTTTAGTATACTTCGTAGAATTAAGGAAAATAAGGCATTTTCTAAAGTAAATTGGTGATGGTTGTGAGCATTATAGCTTTGCCAGGCATTTAAGACTGATATGTATCTTTCTTTAAATTATCTTATGTTCAGTGCAGTAACTGCTGAACTAGGTAGATGTGAGGTAAAGCACAGCACATCACCTCGTAAACACTCCCTCCATTACAGTTATCTTTAAAAGAAAGTAAACGCATGTTATCCTAATGAAGTCTGCCGATCCAGAGAAGTCAGAATCGCCTCTGGGCTCATTATTTTAAATTGTTTTTTGTCTCTGCAGCTGTGGTGTATTTTTATACTAAGTTTTGGATAATTGGATTGAAACGATCCTTTATGAAAAATATATGATACACACCATAATAGAATATTTTCAAACCCTAGAAGACCTCTTATGTTCTCTTTTATTGTAACTTATTAATAGAAACATAATGGGTTGATCTTTGACAAAGAAAATGAGAGTTCTAATAAAAATGAAATAGAATTAGATTTGAAGGAAAAGTATATTCTTCCTGAGAGTCTTTATTAAGACATCCATTTAGAAGTTATATTTGAGGAACTATGGCTTAGTGTACGATTTTTATCTTATTTATTTTTACTTAAAGCTCAACATTCATTTCTGTAGATTTGTGTGGTGGTTCTTGACTTGGGGGTGATGTGACTGTGTGCGGAGCTGCTTTTTTTTGTAATTAACACAGGATGGGTGGGAAAGCAGCTGTGGGGTGAGGTTAAAGCTAACTGTTCGACATCTCTAGCACACAGTTCAGCCCCAACAATGCAGAGTTTTCCCACCACCAGTGTTAGTAGATGGTTGTTGACAAATCCTCTCCTGGAGGAAATACAGTAGAATATATGTTTCCAAACTTTTCTTATCGTGAAATTTACCTTAGGGAGCCCCAGAACTTATTAAAAACACACACTTCAAGACCTGTCCAAACCTACTGAATCAGAAAAGTAAAGAATGAAGCTTGGGGATTTCTATTTTAAACAACTTCCTGGGGTAAATTTTATGATTAAACAAGATTGGAAAAATAGTAGGTAGAAATGAGTGGCCTTTTAGCTTCTCAGCTGAGTCCTGGCTGGTCAGTGTTCTGGGCTATGACCTTTGACACAGCCTTTGCCCCTTACTTCTATGAGTCTTGACTTTGTGCAATGGGTCAGGACTCCTGCAGCACCTGGTAGGCTGGTTGCAGGACTGAAGGAAGAAATGAGAGCAAACTCACTTGAAACTCAAGGGGTAAGATTTCTCCGTGAGTATCATTACTGTGTCTGCTGATCTTTGCACTGTCACCTGGGTTCATAAGGAGGCCATGTAATTTAGGTTTAGGAATGGCATTTTCCAAATCATTTATAGGGATTTAAGACATGTTGGTTTAGAGATGTTTTGCTTAAGTTACTATATTGGTCATCATGGAACCTTGCCTGGTTTAGGTTTGAGATTAATTTAACTCGTATCTTTGGTCAGTATTTCTTTCCAGAGCACATGGTGTCTTTTACAACCGAAATGAATGGTGACAGATCCCCCCCACAGATCCTGCAGGTAAAATGTTTTCATTAAAATATGTAAAAGTACAAAAATGAAAACTCTGATCTTTTTTTTTTTTTTTTTTGCCATAAGACTTTTTTTAACCAGAGTTTGAAATGTTATAGCCTACGTGATTCATTTTTCCTGAAGATAAAAAGGAAAAAAATATCTGGATAAATAAATAATTTACTAAATTAACCAATAACATTTTCTTCCTGATTGGAAAGAATTTTCAATGTTTAAAGATGTTTTCCATGACAGAAAACTTACATGTGATATCTCTCTCTCTCTCTCTCTCTCTCTCTCTCTCTCTCTCTCTCTCTCTCTCTCTGTGTGTGTGTGTGTGTGTGTGTGTGTGTGTTTTAAAAGCACATTTTTGGAAAAAAAAATCAACTTCCTAGTGAACTACAGGCAATTCACTGGTAGGGACTTAGTATAACTTCTATAATAAATAGTTTCAATACTATCTGAGAGAAAATACATAGCATTTAAATGATTGGAAGAGAAGGTGTATGCAATGGACCCATTCCTTTAAAATCCTGCGTGGAGTTCCTTCCCTTTTTTGACCATCTATATTCCCCAGTGAAAGACACACACAGCCTTATATGTAATATGCTTTAAGCAGGACCATAGCTGGAAACTGCCTAGCCTCATGCTGTTAGTAGCCACTTTCTTACTGATAACTCTGAATTACTATTTACTAATTTCTGTGTTCCATCTTGACCCAATAGAGAAGCCCTCTCTCTCAGCCATGTTCTCTTGTCACTTTTACATGGTACCTTTCCTTCTCCCTCCTGTACATTCTTCTTCCATGGCGGCTCTGTCGCTCTGCTCCTTCCTCATAGCCTCTAGCCTGGAAACCCTAAACTCTGTCAATGTGTCTTCTCCCCAGCTATTGGCTGCTGGCATTTTTATTTACCAATCAGAATTAACTGGGGGCAGGTTCCCAGAAGCTAAGTGCAGACTCCAGATCTTGAGGGCCAGCACTTAGCATTCATTACAGTAAACAACAAAATACAAAACCTCAACACATTCTGTGAACCAGCACTTACAGTGGCTGTGAGGGAAACACATGCAATCCCAAAACAGTTGTAGCATCTCCACTGAACCCACCTTATGACTACTGGGTTTGTTTCTGTTACCTGGGCTGTTTCTTTGGGGATGGTCATTTTCTAAGGCATCATCTCTGCAGTCAGTCCGTTGGGGTAATTTTATTTTCAATAGATTAAGAGATGTGGCAACCACAGTTGTTTTTCACAGATTCATTAGTGCTGTGGAAGCTAAACCTGGGAATTCACAAATTCAATTAATAGTAATGTTGTCTGGCTCGGTATAGCATGCCTTTTTATACATCAGACAAAGGTGCTGATCACAGATTTCTTTCCTGTGCATTTTAGAATAGGGAATGCTTTATTTTCATCCTTCAGAATATTTGATAAATATCATTAGTTTTAAGATAAATTATTATTATTTTTTTTACAAGCAGCTTCCGTGCTGTAGGGTCTCGTAGAGGCACCCCTTGGAGTAGTAGAGTAGACCCCTAAAGTCTTGCCCGTGGATGCTTTGTGGGACGTGGTTGTGGTTTTTCTTCCACTCATTTCCTAAATTGTCCTCTCCTATGATTCCCTTGCTTTAATGTTAAATTAAAATAAAAAGGGAAATCACAGGCTTTAGAATCAGATAGTCCAGCACATGCCCTGACCTCTCCTCTCCACTGAGGCACTGTTTCTACTTTTTAAAAGGTTTCTTCTCTTTCTAGCGTGACCTCTCTGACTCTTCTTTAAAAATTTAATTGGTTTGGTTTAATAACTTGGAAAGCACTCAAACTAAGAACCCACTTGCCTGTTTTGCATATCAATTAATTAATGGCTCATTGCATCAAAATTTTTTAGTGATTTACTTAAAAATGTAAATATCTCCTATCAGCATTTCCCTGGATGTATTATAGGCCTTTAGGATATTTTACCCCATTTTAGTTAATGATGTCTGCTACTTTAAATTTTTCCATTTTTGCATTTGCATCCTCATAGGGATTTCTGTTTTCTCTCAGAAGGAGACACTAATGCATTTTCACTGTCTTAATAAGGGCCCGGCATAGCCACTTACATATGACTATCCTTTTCCTTTTCAATTTCCCACCATCACATGCCCAGGGTCTCTACTAATTACTGCTTTGTAACAAACTCTTCCAAGTCTTAATGGCTTAAAGTACCTGCTCCCGTCTTACCAACGATTTTCTGGGGTATAAATTGGGAAGGAATTTGCTGCCAGGGTCACATTTCTGATGTCGTTTGGCTCAGTGGCCAGATGATGCTGGCTTTGGAAAGACTAAGTGAACTTTGTCTCTCCACATAGTGTCTCATCCTCCAGGCCTTTTCCACTTTTTTGTTTTTTTAAGCCTTCTGCCCATTGTCGTCTTAGGTAACTATATATATTAAAATCTGACAGCTGGCGTCTATGAATCAGTTCCAAGAAAACGTTAAGCTAGGACTCCCATCTAGAACTTGTGGTATTTCTTGTTTCTCCAACCAAATTCTAAGGGTGAGATACTTATCTTCATAAGGGTGAGAAACAGACTCTACCTCTTCGTGACTCAATGCCAAGATCACACTGCTTAAGCCCATGTGAGATAGAAGATGCTATTAAAATTCCCTTTTAAACCTCAGTCTGCTATGCCACCAAAAACCATAATTGAGAGACACAAGGAGAGAATACATGCTATATCCTCACGAGGGAGGTGAGCTTGATTCAACTGTCTAATGATTGAAGTCAGGATGGCAGTCTTACAGTATACTGCATTACATAATGTACTTTACAGGCCAAATGCTTGTATGGGAATCTATAGAAGAAGATGAAACATGTCAGGGGTTAATTCTCTAGGTAATGTCCACTTTCAAATATAAATTCAAATAGGTGTGATTTTTGTTTCCACCCATTTTATTGATTACTTTGAATGAATATTGTTTTGAACAACCTTGATTTGGAACTTGGGCCAGGTTTTGACTGAGTTCTATCAAACATTCATTGTAATCTTGGTGCAATGCAAATGCCATTGCTACTCTTTATGAGTTTTCATGGTTGCGTCTGATGGGCAAAAGACTAACGGTATCATTGTTCCCATAGTTTAGGAACGCATCTAATATGTCTTCCAGATGTTTTTAAGCTCAAGCACGTATCCTGAAATCCATGGCTTCTTACATGCAAAGGAACAGGGAAAGAAGTCTTGGAAAAAAGCTTACTTTTTCCTCAGAAGATCTGGTTTATATTTTTCTACTAAAGGCACATCCAAGGTAAGCCACGGTATTTTGGGGTATGTTATCAACTATCTATTAGCTCTAGGATATCAGGCTCGATTTTGTTATGGTGATTACTCTCCTAAGTAATGGCCAGAGTTGAAGATTGGTTTGAATCCTAGTCATATGCTATAGTATGTTTTAAAGGTTTTCAGAATTGCTTTCCATCGAGTCTGTCTACTCTACAGCATTCATGACTCTCAATGCTCTTCCTCATATATCAAAGGCATCCATTCCTTCCACTCCAAACCAGTTTTACTTGGTTTATTCTCATCTGAGGCTTCAGATTTGAAACATAATGCCTAATGTAATTGACACTTCTTTCCAAAACAGATTTATTTCATTTTAGGTGTAGGTTATGTTGTGTGCCTGAGTCTGTGCACTATACTCATGCAGAACCCTGTAGATGTCAGAAGAACTGACATAGGCAGTTGTGGGTCACTGAATGGGTACTAGGAATGGAACCCTGGTTTTCTACAGGAGCAATAAGTGCTCTTAACCATTGAGGCATCTCTGCAGCCCTACACCTTAAAAACCAACCAACCAACCAAATAAACAACCCACCCTTCTGTTTTATATAACTGGACTCCAGAGGCAGGAAAAATCTATCCTAAGACCTGGGGTAATAAGATTTTAAATGTTGGCTGTCGAGCAATAAAATACTATTGTAATCCACATATCAGGCAGGTGAAATGGCTCAGCACTCACTGCTAGGTCTAACAACCTGAGTTCAAGATAGTTTGAACTCACATGCTGGAGGGAACGAGCTGACTCCCACTTTTCCTTTGAACTTCACAAGCACACTGTGCTGTGTACACATACACAACATAATTTACACCTGGAGCTAATTCTAAATTAACCCATTAAAAAATTGGGGACATAAGAACACTTTGATTTGTTAGACCTCAACGTTTCTGCTACGTGATATACGACACGACATGTCTACCTAAGCAAAGGCAATGTGTCTTGGTTTTGCTTCTTCTTTTTCCTGTGAGGAGGTCTTGGTTGAATACTTTTGATGTCCTGTGAAGTGAGTGCTGTGTTGGAGTGACTAACCACTACTATAAGACTTGGATATAGGGCTGGGAGTTACATGTTAGTGAAAGCCCTAAGTACCATCTTTCCTTCTCCTTTCTTACGTGACCATATGTACATTTACTAATAGATTTTGACAACTAAATCAATATAGTCTTTAATATACATTTTTATTATCAAATCAGTTTCTGTCAGTGAATAATATATTATAGTTTTAAAAGTCATAGCAGTAAAAAAGCCTTTCTATGTTTTAATTCCTCATTTCATTTTTTTTTCTTAAAAAAAAAAAAAAGTCTATTCTGGCCAGGCATGGTGGTACATGATTTTAGACCCAGAACTTTGAGGCAAAGTCAGGAAGATCTCAGTGAATTTGAGGCTAGCCTGGTCTATCTAGAGAGTTCCAGGATATCTAGGACTATGTAGAGAGACCCTGTCTCAAAAACCCAAACTAAGTAAGAAAATAAATATAAAGAATATTCTGCTTTATTTTCCAACAAAATCAAGGAGTACATGCTTAGGAACAATGACACACAATGACATCTTTTGAGTTGTAATAGCTTACTGGTAAATGGTAATAGAATGTTTTCCAATTTGGACAGGGTTATCCACACTGTAGAATGTACTCTGCGTGTGCCTGCATGTGTGCCTGTGCGCTGCCTAAACACTGTGTATACGAGACCACCTGGGATCTTGTTAAAATGCAGATGCTGATTCAGTGAGCCTGGTGTGGGCACTGAGATTTTACCTTTCTAACAAGCTCCAGATGAGACTGGTTCTGTGGGTCAGTGCCCACGCTGCTAGTCGCAAGGTTTTGGAGAACAAATGCATTTTGGCCAGTTTTGATTATATAGTCAACCTTAGAATTAAACACTTCTCTAAGTATTAACCTATCACGGAGTACTATGACCCAGTGATTTCCTATGGCCAGCTCCAAATCTCTTGGGTTCTCCAGAGAAGAAATAGCTGCTCATGATTTTCCCTTGCCCTGACAATCAGACACTTTCCATCCCAGGTAATTTCCCTGAACTCTTCCGTGCTGGCTTCTCTCCTTTGGTGGAACAAGATGGCCACACAGCCTGCTGTCAGCACACACACACATGTGAGGGATGGGTGTATCTGAAAGAAGCACGATTTTCTTTCTCTCTTTTTCCCATCTTCTCAGGAAGCCAAATTTCCTCCTGTGGCAGAGCCGACCACTCGACACTAAGATGACACAAATGTTTTTTGCTTCCGCTTTACTCTTTTAGTTTGACATGATGGTTAATGAGAACCGGAAACTTACAATAGGAATTTGTCTGTAACGAGAAGTAAAATTATAAACAAACTGCCCCTCGTCAATTGAAATGAAATTGTATGCAGCTCTTGGTTATTTAAGAAAATGGCAACCCCCTTTCCTTTTGGCTATTTTTGTGACATTGCTGTGGAATTTTGCTTGAGGTCATGTTATTTTGGCCGAGGTGGAAATTGTGCAATATGGGAAATGCAAAAGATATCGTGGAACTGTGCATCCAAGTCAATGTTCACATATGTATTATTTTCTTAAAGGAACCACGGCATTTGCAGTTTTTCAGCGAGTTCAGCACTAGTAATGTTTACATATTACTGGCAGGCAAAAAAAAACATGGAGCGCCAACTCCCTATGGATTCTGCTTTAAGGTACAGGCTTAATGTTTTGATAGATGCATAAAGCAAGCCTCAGCCTCTTAGGTAAGCTTGAGTTTCTTTCGATTTCTTTTGAAAAGAGATAGAGTTCTCTTATGTATAGGAGAATTTTAGTGGCTTTTATTTCAACAGGTATTACCTTCGAGATATGCATTAACAATAAATCATGTGCTGTGGCCTTCTAGCCTAACAAAGCAGGAGGGCCCCGGGACCTGAAAATGCTCTGTACAGAAGACGAACAGAGCAGGATGTGCTGGGTGACCGCCATTAGATTGCTTAAGGTAATTTCTCAGGACGGGTGGGTGCTTGTGAAATGCTCTGTCATCTGGAAGTGTTTAAAGACACATCTGCTTCCCAATGTGAAGATGCTCCACTAATCTCTGTGGCTATAAGAGAAAAAGGAAAACACTCACTACTGTCTTTAGTCAAAAAGATGAACATACAGAATAGAGCGGCTAACCCTAACCTGTGAGTCTTTTGTGTGTGAAGTAGGTATTTTGCTTCTTAAAATGGCTTTTTGTTGTAAGTCTCATATATATAGCCAGTGTAGCTGAGTGACAGAACTCCTGTATAAAACTTAGCCTTGGTTTGCAAAATTGCCCCAAACCCACAGGGAACTTTTTAAAATTTTCTCTTGAATATTGCTAACTGGAATTATTTTACATTCTATTTGTGTGTGTGTTCCTTGAGAATTTCCTACATCTATTGATCACTTGATCATACTTGCCATCCCTCCCCCAACTCTTCCTGGATCCACCCAGCTTCTCTTCCAACCCATGGCTTTGTACTTCCCCCCACCTCCCCTCCATTAAACCCAATTTCTGCTCTGCAAGAGTTCTTAATGTGTGCCTTTCCCCTGGAGTGTGACCGACACTCTTAAACAACACTGATCCCTCCCCTCTTCCAGCAGCGACTGCTTTATTGACTGCTTTGTAGTTTAATGATCACAGCTGAAATTGGTGCACACACTTAATTTTGAATATGTTTTGGATGCATACCTTGGATGCCATGTTGAAATTAAAATTTTGTTAGTATAATTTGTTGATGAAACTTTTGAGGAGGGCTAGAATGTTCCAAAGGTAGATAAAAACAGGAAGGACACAGACTGGTTTCTTCCAAATTTTGTTGAAAACACATTTAGGATCCATTAAAATGATTCAAAAGTAAAGGAACTTGTCCCAAATATAATGACCTGAATTTGACACCAGAGACCCAAAAAGTTGTCTTTTGCCCCCACATGAATACGAGAACTCTCAAATGGACTCATATATATGTAGGCACACAATAGATAAATAAATGGATGAATAGATAAAAATGCAAACAATAATTTTTAAAAGCATATTTATTTTTTAAGTGTTTATGCTATTAAATTTGTTACAACTTTAATTTTCTAATTATGAAAATAATCAACCAGTATTTCCTTCTGAAAATACTGCTTTGTTAGTAATAATGTGGAAATTACAAAAAACTTTCATTGGAAAAGGCATAACCCAAAGAATATGCCTGCCTATACAGTCAGTTCTCCATTGCTACTGAGGTTTACAAATGTGTGGGTTACTACTGTTCTTAAATCTTTCTTATAAAATGGAAGTTCCAGCATATTCTGAGACATTCTTCATAATTCATACTTGAGAACTGGTATGCTTTATAAAATGGAAGTTCGCATATCTGGACTTCTTCATAATTCATACTTGAATGGTATGCTTGTCAATGTATAAATCTTGTATTTATTACATATCATGTACCACATATTATACTAATTATCATGTATTATATCACCTCATATATGAGCAGAGAAAGATTTAGATAACTAAGTGCATGCTAAAACCAGCTTTTTTGCTGTGTTCAGAAATAAGAATTAGAGAAAACCGAGTCTTGTTTGGAATGTTGAGTGTCCCCCATTTTCCTTCACCTGTGGCAGAAAAGGAAGCAGAGGGAAGCTTTATTTTGTCGTTTTCAAGGTTTTAATTGAGTTCATCAAGTTATTGTAATATGAACAATTTATGTCTCATGGATTCAGTGTTTTGTGCGTCCATAACTTCCATTTAGGTCCAAAAGAAGATAGTGTTCTCAATAAGTAGTTTCTCCCAGGCCCTGGTAGTCATTAATCTGAGCTGTCTTTATGAGTTCACCTCTCCTGTGACTAGACTGATATAGGAACCCCTCTATACTGGCATTTGTTTATCCACTGATGGACCATTTTTGTTGTTTCTATATTTTGATTGGTGGTGTGCTTGCAATTCTATTGCTGCCGAGTCAGAGACACAAGAGTCTCTGGAATGTGGTGGCTGGCTGGCCTACCAAGTCTACAGGCTTGCAGCTCAATGAGAGAGACATGTCCAAAATATGAAATGGAAACTAATTGAGGAAGACTCAGAGCATGAACCGTTGACTTTCAAACACATGCATGCCCACACATGGGCACTTATCTGCATATAAAATCACACATACACATGAACATACACACAGACCTAAGGTGCACAAGAGAAATTCGTTTTTTCTTTGGAAAATACTCCAGTTGTATAACAAAGTATAGAAAATCCGAGGCTTAGAAAAGAGAATCATTGCTACCGTATTGTGTTGTATCCTGGTTAAGTGTCAGCTCTTTCCGTTCCCATCAATTAGAACACGGCCAGTTTCTCTCTAGCTTAGTTTGGTGCCTATCTGCCCCTCCATGGGACAGGCAAATGTTGAGGTGACCCATGCCCTACCCCTCGGCCAGAGTTAAATGCTTTCTAAAGACCCCAGCAGCACAGAGGCACTGCCAGGACCGGGGACAATACACCTTTGAAGAAAACCGTCTTATTAGTAGGTAGCTGGCTTTTCAATGCTGATAAATAAAAGGTGGCCAAGCAGCATGATTCTTGTGAAAGTGTTGGTTTGAGGTTACTATCTGTTCTCTAAAATGAACATGTCTAGGAATTAAGCTCCTCTGAGTTTATGTAGTTATTGTTGGCTCGAAGTTAAATTCATTAGGTCCCATTAATGTCACTCAAACTTGAAATAAAAGTAATAATTTTTAGAAGTAGAGAAATAATTGGATAAATGGTTGGTATAGAGGATTTTAAAAGTGAGTGTGGGTTTGGATTCATGTTAAAATCAAAATCTGAGAGCAGTAATTCTCCACTCCTCTTAGACTTTTTTTTTTTTTTTTTAATTACCAAATATATTCTCTTTGTGGGAATTACTTTAAGGACATAGTCTTCAGTGGAAAAATAGCTGTTCTGCAATGTTTAAATAGAACTCATTGTGGGGATAAGATTCCTTGCTTTCAACTTTTCCATTCAGTTTCCATATCGGACATGATACCCCACCACCAGTTCTTCTGTTAGTTCAGGAAACAGTTTAGTGGTGTATGTGACCCTCAAGTCCTGGGCAAGGTAGAGGTTTCTAAGTATTGTGCAGGTGGGCAGACAAGTGTGACCTAAGCCAATACTTACCCTTAGGAGACAGCTCAAGGCACAGGTATTGGTCTAGGCAGGCAAAGTAAGTGAAAGAAGATGACCCAGACTGGAAAAACCACCAAGGGATCTGAAGCTAGCTATTAAGCGAGAGTCTGATCTGGACAGGGAGGCCCAAGCTATACTCTGGCCCTGGGTTGTGAGGCTGAGGCCAGGTCAAGGCTTCTCAAGCCAGAAAGGCAGGTGTCATGAGTCTGATGGTTGGACATCAACTACTCTAGGAGGTGGATATGGTCATTCTTTAATTCAGAGTGGAACAGATAAGAAATGAGGATCTTCAACTTAGAGTTGATGGTATAGTCTACTTCCCCAAAACTGTTGTCCACACAGTCCAAGCTTGCCTATGCCTTCTTGTCCAGATCCACATTGTTGCCTGGGATGCTGCAAGAGCCATTCAGAGGCAATTGCTGTGACATAAGCTGGCACTAGGAACGACGCAGAGGCCTGTGTTAGAATCCAGTTGCTAGGACCTAACCAAGGTTCACTGCAGCTCCATGAAATAACAATATGTGAAGAGTGTGCTGAAATGAATTAGTAAAGCTCTCTATCCCATTGCTTTCTCTTTTTTAAATTTATTTTTTATTGGATATTTTATTTACTTTTCTGATGTGATCCCTCCCCCCCCCATACCCAGGAACCCGATATTCCATCTCTCTTCCTCCTGCTTCCATGAGGATGTGCCCCCACCCCTTTTTCTCCGTTAGCAAAATGGCAATCTCAAGGGGCAAGCTGTCAGATTCTTGGACAGACATCTCCAAAGTGGGTTGGTTCAGAACAGTTTACATGCTTGCTTCTCATACTGATTATCCTGGCCCACCTTCCCACGGTAGCCTTCTGGTTCATTCTCCAAGATACTGTCTCTTGAAAGTAAAGACACTATTGTTTTTTATTTTATGGGAAATCGAGCCTCTCTGTCTGAATTCCAAGTGATTCCCTACTACTTTGATGCATGAAGTAAAAAATAAATGCCATAAGAATACCTAAATTAAAAATGGGCTAGGGAGAGACTTCAACTGTTGAAGCAATTTTACAGGTGGGAGGACCACAGTCATTAGACACATGGAATCCCCAGAACCCATGTGAAAAAGGTTGGCTTGAGAACATGAGTTTGCAATAGCAGTGCTGGGAAGGCAGAGGCAGGCTCCAGGCTTGCTGGTCATCAAGCGTTGTCTACTTCACAAATTCTCAGAATGTGACTGTTTTCTAAAAGGAAAAAGAAAAAATAAGACAATAATTGAGGAATGACATCTAAAATTGGTCTCTAGACTACACACACACACACACACACACACACACACACACACACACACACAGAGGGGAGCGGGGTAGATATAGGCTTGCATGTACATACAGCTAAATATTTATAAAAGGATAATGTACTACTAAGGGTTCTTGCACATAAGACCAAATTTATTTTTTTATTGGATATTTTATTTATTTACAATATAGATGTCATCCCCTTTTCCCATTTTCCCTCCCTAGAACCCCCTATCCTATATCCCCTCTTCCTTTATGCTTTTATACCATTTTGATTACATGCATGTATTAAGGTCAGTTCTAGGTTGAGGGTCTAACAATACAATAGATGCAAATAGTCAAGGAACAAGCAATACAATAAACACAAATAGTCAAAGAAAAAGCAAGGCATTAAACCCAGTTATGTGAACACTCCCATGATCACTGTTTCTAAAGGCTTATCAGAATGACCAAAGTATCTAAGCCTACTTCCCTGTCCTAGCCCAAAAGACCAAATTTATAATTTAATTAATCTACAAAGCAATTCATCCATTATACATCAGAGGGACTGAATTTCTCAGTGATATTTAGGATATATAAGATTTTAAAAATATCATTGTCCCCAAAAGGATAACATCTTTCCCAAGTCAGCTTCATCACCAGGCAGTGTATCATTCAAAATGCATATACTACAGTTTGGCACCAAGGAGAAGTGTGAATTTTAGAGCTTTGTTCTGATGAGGTATACTAAAAGCTTCAGGTCTAAGTGAAAACACTGCCTTTTAAAATGTATCCTTTTATGGCTCTGAAATTAATATTTCAAAAAATTGGTTGCTTACTTGTTTCAAGGAAATGTTATCCCTGGGGGGATCCCCAGGCCTAGAGCCCTCCATGTTACTTAGCCTCTCTGGGTCTGTGGCTTGTAGCATGGTTATCTTTTACTTTATAGCTAATACCCACTTACAAGTGAGTACATACCATGTTTATCTTTCTGGATCTACGTCACCTCACTCAGATAATTTTTTTTCCATCTATTTGCCTGTGAATTTTCATGATGTCTTTTTTTTTTTTTTTTAAACCTGCTGAGTAATACACCATTGTTTAAATGTATCACACTTTCTTTCTCCATTCTTCAGTTAAGGGTATTTATGTTGTTTCCAGTTTCTTATTATCGTGAGTAACGCTGCTATGAACATCTTTGACCAAGTGTCCTTGTGGTAGAATGGAGCATCCTATGGGTATATACTCAAGAGTGCTATAGCTGGAACTTGAGGGAGATAGATCCTCATTTTTCTGAAGAAGTGCCATTTTGATTTCCATAGTGGCTGTACAAGTTTGTACTTTCTCCAGCAATGGAGAAATGAAATGTGAGGAAGCAGGCAGGGTGGGGGAGGGTGGATTGTGGGAGCCAGAGGTGCCATGGATTCTGGGAGAGCATGTCCCAGGCAATCCATTAAGCAGGCTCTCGGGAGCTCACAGAGACTGAAGCAGCAACTGTGGAGCCTGCATGGGTCTGCACTAGGTCCCCTGCATGTGTGTTATGGTTGTTGGTGGCTTGGTGTTTTGGGTGGGACTTATGACAGTGGAAGGGGGGATCTCTGACTCCTTTCACTTCTCTCAGGACCCTTTCCTCCTACTCGGCTTCCCTACAGAGCATTAATGTGAGGGTTTGTGGCTGGTCTTATTGTATCTTGTGCTGTGTTTGGTAGATGTCCCTGGGAGGCCTGTTCTTTTCTGGGGTGAAAATGAGGGTACAGATCTGAGGGAGAGGGGAAATGGTGGGGAACTTGGAGGAATAGGTGGAGGGAGAGCTGTGATTGGGATATATGAATGAGGGAAAATTGAATAAAAATCCAAAAGAAAATGTTTTAGTTTATTTTTGTATTGATAATGTATAACTAATGAAGGTGTTGACATTCAGTGAGTTGTTATCTTGGGAACCTTTGTTTTTTCTGTCTGTTCTGTAGTATGGAATGCAGCTGTACCAGAATTATATGCATCCATACCAAGGAAGAAGCGCCTGCAGTTCTCAGAGCATGTCGCCCATGGTAAGGCCCAAGGTTTTGTATCTGGACTTTATAATTACATTACTTACTGCTAGATTACACTAAACATATAATCTCTTTACACTTTGTCTTGTGATCAAATACAGTAATTCTTCTGTAGCATTCTCAAATAATGTTATAAAGAAGTTTTGGTTTTGTGTTTTGTGTATGTTCAGTCCCTGTAATTAAAAATAAAACACAGAAAAATATAAAACATTCAATGAAAGTTAATAATTTTATGTGTTAAACTAAAATAAATTGAAAGACTCCTCTAAGCCATTCTGTGCCATTATGATATTTGATAATGAGGTCATAATAAGATAGTTTGCAGAATATTTTTCTTGGCATTGTGGATTATGCCTTAACAACCATTGGTTTGGATTGTAGAGTTATAGACTCTTTCAGTATTAATTTAGTATTATTATTGCCACATAACATAGGGTTATTGAGAGTTCTGAAGGTACATTATAATATCTAGGTTTTTCTGAGTTCTGACTTTTATAATGATACTTTTAGAGTTCTAGGCCCCTAAAAAAATAGCTGCTTTCCAGAAAACTAGAAACTGGAAGCCAAAATCTAGGCCATTCGTGACATCAGTACAGAACTGCTTCTCCCACTCTATCTTGAATATTCATTTGCAGATATAGACAGACACACAGACATACACAGACACCTACAGATACATCCAAACACACAGAGACAAGCATACAGACACACACACATACAGACACACATATTGTGCTTTCTCTAGTACTTAATTTTAATTTCCTGTACATTCATACAAAAATAATATTTCTCACATAGTGTTCACCTTCTGTTCCTTTGCTGTACTCCCTATTGTTGAGAGCATTCAAAATTCAGACATATGTGCCTGTGGTACAACTTACTTAGTGTGAAATATGTATTTCCATTGAGGTTAAAATACATTCTTCACGGCTGTGACCTAGGATGGTACACGTGTCCTGCAAGTCAGGTAGTAGATGAAGTGACCCGCTCTAGGAATGAAGCATGAAATGATGCTGAGCGTGGACCTGATAGGACCGTAGAGGAAAAGCTTTCCAATTTGTAGTTATGTTCCTTTAAGACAGAAAGATACCTTCTCATCTTTGTATCATACTCTCATAAGCCTTAAGATAAGAAACTAAAAAGCGTAATGAATTTTATATTAGTAATCTCTTTAAGGTGGATGTTTTTACAGTTTGTCAGCTTACTTTTATTGTCCAATACACACACACACACACACACACACACACACACACACACACACACACATATATATATATATAATATTGAATTTTATTATCTTAATCCTTCCCTAAATCCATGCAAATTTCTTTCGGAGTCTGAAGTTATTAGGATGAATGTGTTAACAGCAACTAAGCATTTGGAGGCAATTATTGTCTAATGTCCTTTTAATCATAGGAAAATGTTATAATCAAACTCCTTTCCATTTTTGTCACTGTCATTAACATTCAAGTATGGGGGTCACGGTTACCTTTGTCTATTGAAATTGTGTAATATAGGAAATGCTGGCAGTCAAGGTGTGTGTGAGATTATAGTTACAATGTTAATTGATCGCTATGTATAGGAAGACAAACTCCCATAGTTGGCTCTAGAGACTAAAGAGGGAGAGAGATTCGGATGTCTGTGTGAAAAAGAGCTGTCCATAAGGCAGGGGTTGTGTTCAGAAAGGGGAGTGTTTATCAATTTTATCTATGTAGTTCATAATTTCTGTGATGGAGACTTAAAAGGTGTGGGAGCATTTTGTTTATTTCGGTGTCTGTGGCCCAGCCCACGTTTCAACATTATTATGGAAGTATCAGAGGCTTAATAGATGCCAGACCCTATCTGTCCCCAACCTTAGCTGCTTTTCTCTCAGGGCCTACTGAGAGGAAGTCACATATAAAGGATAGAATACTCAGTTACACACCTAATGGCATACTCTATAATTTTTTTTGCATATATATTTTGAGAAATGATGGAAAAGTTTATGCACCATAATGAACATCATAGCATAAAGCTACATATAGCTACTCCCTCATTGGCCCTGAGATGAATTGGCAGCAGCCCTTTCAGGAGGCCAAATATACCTGGTCTCTTTATGGGGCACAGTAAGGATTCATATGAAGTAGGACTGTTGATTGGGCCCTAGCTGAAGTGAGGAGATGGTTAATTCACCCTTGTTCCTTCTATTCTCCACTTCTGACCCTGACCTACACATTCTAAACTAAAGTTCATCCCTGTACCTCCTACTTTGTGGTCAAAAAAAGAACCTAGACAAGACACAGCAAGCCACTTAACCCTGTTACCATAAGCTGTCTGCATGACTTTGGCTAACCACTGTTTTCCTACTGTGCGTGATAAAGGGATTACTGTACAGTCATTGAGGACGGTATCTCTACTGTCCTGTGGCTCTGTAGGAATGAGCTGAAATGACAATGCAGGAGAAATTCCATGGCCTCTTTGTAATGAGGGGCTACATATTTATCCAGCTTCTTCAAATGGGATAGTGGATTGTGGCTACTATGTACCTTGGAGTTAAACTCCCAGAGCGACAGACATGTTATGCAAACTGCACAGGGAGTGGGTGCATCTGATCTCAAAGTGTGAGTCATAAAACCCAAGCTTGCCCCAGAGCCCTTCTTCTTTGAAAAGAAGGCAAGGCTATTACAATCATGGCCTATGTTTCTTGGGAAAAGCTCATTCATCCCTAGAAGAATGGGTGAGAATTTGAGGCAAATATTTGAGAAATCCAACCAGTTCTGAATGTTATCAGCATCGCTTTCCTATGTGAAGGAAATTGAGCTGAAAATGACCTTTCCAGTCTGTCAAACTCTGCTTCGCTTCTATTTCTTTGTCCACTAAAGGTAAACTATTAATTTTTCATCCACCACCTGCCATTCAGTAGAAAACATTTGCTGTATTACTGTTTTCCCACGGTGTAGCTTCTGTAGCAAATAAAAATATTCTCCATTTGTCTTGTAATCTCCTTGCATTTGCCAGATAATTATGAACATGGGATCTTGTTTCCTCTCCTTGCCTGGCATATTGTGGGGAAGAAAATAAAAAGATTGTGTTTATGTCTCTTTCCTAACATCATTTTTATGTTATCAGGAACTTGAGAGTGCAGACCCCATCTTGGCATGTGGAGGTAGAGATATTATAAGGATCAAACTATCATTAGGATCGAGACCAGTTACTCTGTGGTTGGGTCAGGTAGATGATTTTCATTAAGGTCGGCAAAGCAAAGGCATATCCGACTGGTCCCCAGCCCGGCAGAGAAGATCACGGGGTGAGAAGGGCAAACTAAAGTGTGACAGCAAATAGAGATTACGGAGACAGCATCTGCCAGGAAAGAGCAGCTGTCAGTAATAAAACTCCTGCAACAAACAGGAGATTGCATGCGGGTCTCAGGGATAGAGTTGAGCCATAATAAGACCACCGTTCCTCTCTCGTGTTTTGCAGAGAAAATATCAGATGCTAATCAACAGGGGTATGTGATGCAGTGATAAAGGAACCCTAAATGTTTTTCTTGTGGATAACGTTTTGTTTGAAGTCTACACGTGACCACAGTCGGTTGGCTGAATCCTCAGAGAGGCATGACATGGTACTCTCTGACAGGCCCCACATGCAGCGTGACTTGGCTTTACCACCATCACCCCTCTTTGGCTTTCATTCCTCTAATAATTAGTGGAGAATAACTTAAAGGTTTCCATAGTGTGCTGTTTCCTTTGGGAACATTTTATATCATGTCCCTGATGTATGAAGACAGCAAGGTTCTTGACTTGAGAGTTTGACAACTATTTCTCTTTTTGAGATTCTTGACTAGGAGGGGTGACATACTTTTTAAAGAGATTTATTGTGAAATAAAAATCCTCTCAACCCCATAAACGAAAGTAAGATCCAGGCATTAGTTGATTTTTTTTTTTTAGACGGTATATTTAAAAAAATATTAGCAAAGAAACT
Source organism: Mastomys natalensis (assembly GCA_021653895.1). NCBI lineage: Eukaryota > Metazoa > Chordata > Mammalia > Rodentia > Muridae > Mastomys > Mastomys natalensis. Next base: position 1,026,077 of record JAJTUV010000064.1, read on the forward strand.
ATGAGCTTTTCCCTTTAGGCCGTCCTGGCTCTGAGGTACCACCTGGGGTTGAAACATATATCTGTACATCCCATTTCTCACATGTCTCCCCACAGAGGAAACTGGTGATACCTTAGACACAGACACTTTAATGTTATGGACAGATCTGAACTGTCATTCTACTGAATTTTACTTTCTGCATAAAACCAGAGTTGATGCACTAAATCTTAGAAATAGATGTTCAAAAACAACGATGTTCAAGTTTTTTTTCCATTATAAAACATGAGCATTTTTCTTCAGCAACAATGATACAATTTAGAATTATAACACACAATGAATAGAGCAAGTTTCTCAGTACTTTCAAATTCTTGACATGACACTCTTTGGGTTTCAGGGACAATAAATCACCATTTCCTAGAATTCTCAGAAACTTCAAAAATTGAATTTATTTTAAGGATATTTCTAATAAACTCCACACTATTATATTTGAATACCCCAGAGTCATGTTTAAAGAAAGAATATGTATATTTAAGATTAATAATAAAAATAAGACATGAATACAAATTCTAAATATATATATGCTAATTAATTATACCTCCCATTGCTATGAGTTTTATTTTTTTTAACTTTTTATTGAATGTGAGTTTTACTCATGCACCCTAATTCCACTTATCTCCCCATCTTTTCTATCCATTCTTTGCCCTTGCACCTCCCACTAAAAGAAAAGAAAAAAAAATAAAAATAACAAAGCAAAACAGAACAAAATGAATGGGGTATTATAGAGTATAAAAGAGGAGGATACAATGGGTTATGGAGTATTTCTAATCAGAAGGCTTTTCTGTTTCTCTTAGTGTATTTTACCCATGTGTATAAGTCCAGCCTGACTTCTTTCTCACTGCAGAACAAATGAGAGGGTTGCATACAGAAGTGGCAACAAAGATATTAAAAGAAAAATAAATGAGGCAAGAATTCAAAATATATGAGAAAAGATTTTCAATTAATAAATTTTGCTCCATATCCAGAAACAATTTAGACATCATGGTATGAAATATATTTGGGATCATATCTATTATATATGAGAGGAGACATATAGCCAGGAGACATATAAACATTGAAGTTTGATGATGAAATATTATTGATAGTTCAGATGTGTATGTTGATTGTTGTATTTTTTTCAGAGAAGCATATCAGAGAATTCCCTAGTAGCAATGGACTTCTCAGGTCAGAAGAGCAGAGTCATAGACAACCCCACTGAAGCTCTTTCGGTTGCTGTTGAAGAAGGACTTGCTTGGAAGGTACCAGTAACTTCATTTTTCTCAAATGTTCACTATTTGAGTCTTTTTACCCATGAAGTTGAATTTTACTTTTGTTCCTTTTCTTGCTCAGAAAAAAGGATGTTTGCGCCTGGGGAATCACGGGAGCCCCACTGCCCCGTCCCAGAGCTCTGCTGTGAACATGGGTATGTCTGCTCTCAGTCAGATCGGTGTTCCTTTAGATATGGTCACATGGGATAGGACAGGAATTGAATGCAATGAAATCATGTCAGACAACCCTTTTTCTTCCTCCAGCTCTCCATCGGTCCCAGCCATGGTTTCACCACAGAATTTCCAGAGATGAGGCTCAGCAGCTGATTATCCGGCAGGGGCCTGTGGATGGGTAAGTCTAATATTTGCAGGTTTTGTGATCATATTTGGGAATTTTTTTCTACCTACAGATGATAGTTATTTAGCACATGCCATGAAAGTATAACTGCGCCTTATCATGAAGCAGAAGCCCTTTTTGTTCCAAAAGTGTGGTAGTCACTGTATTCTAGCACTGTTTAATATTTGTGTATAAATGACCAAGTAACATGATACTTTATCCTTGACCAGTTATCATTAATATTCACTTTATTTGTGTGAATTCTATCATCTCAGACACTAATGGATGAGTGGGGCAGCCAAGTCTGTTTGAGATGTCAACATTCTGGTTTGCACATGTAATAGATATGATCCCGAATATATTTCATAGCATGATATTGTCCTAAATTGGATTTCTTGGATATGGTGCAAAATACATTAATTGAAATCTTTTTCTTATATATTTTGAATTCTTGCCACATTTATTTTTTCTTTTAATATCTTTATTGCCATTTCTCTAAAGTAGTATGTAGTTATAAAAATTACTTTTTGGTGATATATCTTATTAGTTTTAATAGAGTATAAAAGAGGAGGATAAAATGAATTATGGAGCATTTAAATCAGAAGGCTTTTCTGTTTCTCTTAGTGTATTTCATCCACTTTGTATAATTGCAGCCAGATTTCATTCTCAACTGCAGAGCAAATGAGGGGGTTGTGTTGGTGTTTGAAGAGGAGAAAAGCAGGATCCACTTAAACAATGGGGATGGGATCTTGTATCTGCAAAGGTTGGCTTAAGGTGTTGACAACACTGAGCTGTTTGATGCTGACGTTCAGATAAAGATGCATATTTGCACATTTCACTAGCCTCTAAGAAGAGATGTGACCATGTCTCTCTACATAAAGCACACCCTTTGTGGTTATAAATGTAAAGAACTGTAGTCTTACAGAGAACAGACAAAGAGAAAAAAATAAGTATTTACATAATAGCAGATTACAATTTCCTTAACTTCAGAGTCCAGTATTTGTAAGTTAAAGGAAATAATTGAATAAAGAATATCATATGAGTATGTTTCTTTAAACTCTTTTTTTCTTTTTTCTTTCTTTGGAAAGATGTGATGGTGCCAAGTAGCCCACTAGGTGGTAGTGCTGATCTTCTTGGGAAGGGAAGAGAATTACAGCTTTCTTTACCACTGAAATGCCCTTTTGTCTGGTCCCCCAGTGATGTAATCTCTGAGTCTCACACAGTACGCATGAAATGAATGCTTTCCTCAGACATTGGCTGCCTCTTTGCCCAGGCACAGTGAGATTAGTATTGGAGTCAGTGTAGGGACATCTACACAGTGTGCTTGCCAATAATTAATACAAAACGGGTTTTGCACAGCACTGCCAGTAAACACGAATCCCTGCCTGGTAGTCTTTTTTCCCTAGGTCATTAGGCCACATCTTGCTTGTCTAGCCTGACATTATAAAGGTTTTCTGCTGGACGCTTCAAGGTTAAAGTGCATGTTGTTTGGGTATTTCTTTTACTTAAAACATTGTTACCTAAACATTTCACAAACAATTTCAAGATTAATTTGTTAGAATATATTCATTTCTTACTAATGAGTCTATAGTTGTAAAAACAAAGGATCCACTTGCAGAAGAAGGGTAAAACCTATTTAATTCCAAATAATTTCCTCCTTTCAGGGGCCTGTCATGCCCTGTCAGTTAAATAGCAATGTCCATTCTTTGTGATGAATGGTTTTGAGAGAGTACCTAGTTTCTCAGTGAGAAAAAGACATAACAGTAATTATAGATGCCACTTTAACATTATATTGGCAGTTGTGATCACACAACCTGACAAAAGGTTTGTGTATTTACCCTGTTATATCACATTAGTATAATGATAGTTTTATAGCTAAGTTTATTACCTATTTTTGCCAAGTTGGATAGTCCTTACCCATTGAACTACCTGGTACAGGAGACCCTGGCTATACCATTTAGATGTACACTTTCCTAATTTCTACATAAAAATTATTCTATGAAATCTGAGTGTGCGAAGAAACATAATGAAATTCCTTTTCTCTCTTTAGAGTTTTCTTGGTACGGGATAGTCAGAGTAACCCCAGAACTTTTGTACTGTCAATGAGTCACAGACAAAAGATAAAACACTTTCAAATTATACCCGTAAGTATTTGTGACTTCAGGTTTGTGTATTGGAGATGTTCTTAATGCATATGCTTTGGGAGACTTGGTTTTCTTTTGTTCCTTTTATTAAATATCATTTGGGAGCTTGTGCTTTGACTAAAGTTAAGTTTGGCAGAAATGGTTTCATGAGCCTGAATTAATATAAGAAATACAGGAATTGTAAAAAATTAAATTTCCCCCTTTTCCACGAAATATGATTTAGCGATGTTGTATAGACCTCATGCCACCTATTGTTAAAAGGCCACTAAGAAGTCCTTCCATGAATGTCACTAACAGATTTTTAAAAAGCAGTTCTTGAAAGCCGCTTTTGCCTCTTTCCTCCTCTAAAAAATATATGCTTTTGTAGATGTTTTCTGCTAACTTCTTTTTAGCCAGATGAAATCACAGGTTCTGTATAGCTGGTGCACATTTAAATTATTCTTAGAACACTAAGAAACATCTTTGGCATAGCCCTCTTTCGTGTTTCTATTGCATTGCTGCTCCTTCCCCTCCCCTCCCTCCTCCCTTCTCCCTCCCTCCTCCTCTCTCTCTCTCTCTCTCTCTCTCTCTCTCTCTCTCTCTCTCTCTTGTGCGTGTGTCTGTGTGTGTCTGTGATATGCAGACTAGTAGCTCATGAGTAGCAGAGATTTGTTTTGTAAGACATCTAGAATGCTGGCAATTCCTCTTGAGATGCCTCTTTCTGGATTTTTCCAATAGTTGTTGTCTAAAGTGTATTATTTTAGGTTTTTTTTTAATTATGTGATCAGCAACCCCAGCAAATATGAAGTGATTCATGCCCAAAAGCATGATGAAAATAGATAAATTAAAATTTAAAAATAATTAAAAAGGAGAAAAGAACCTTAATGAAACCATTGAGGCTTTCTACTTAGTACAGGGAACAGAATTGCACCAAGAATAGCAATGGTTGTGCTAGCCTAACTATAACGAAACAGTGGGAGAATTAAGAGAGACAGAACTGGAGTGCTTACTCAAAGAGTAGACGTTGCTTTTGAATGCACGTGATGTCTGGAATAGTAGGCACTATGCCGTTTTCATTGTCCTTAGTTTTATATACTTGTTGATTTAGGCTTATGGACACAGAGTACGTAGAGGACTCTACTTGCTCTTCTGGGTAGTTGATCCCCTTCTTTGTTTTATTTTAACGCTTTGCTTATTTGTTCCTTGGGGTTTCCTTTTATTGGTTGGTTGCTTTTTCTCTTGAAGGTGGAGGATGAAGGCGAGCTGTTTCACACCCTGGATGACGGCCATACAAAGTTCACAGATCTCATCCAGCTAGTTGAGTTCTACCAGCTCAACAAGGGCGTCCTTCCTTGCAAGCTGAAGCATTACTGTGCTAGGATGGCCGTTTAGCCAAACTGTACATGACTCATTAAACTATGGAAGAAGAGAGATGCAAAGAAGAATGATTAGAGAGAGAGAGAGAGAGATCACAAGGCTGAAAACAAATCATGGTGAAAAGAAGATTTCACCTGTGGGTTACAAAAAAAAAAAAAAATAGGTCACGCATTGCAAATTAGTGAACTTGGATTCGTATTACACTCATTACTTTAAAGTTATTAGTTAAAATTAAACCTTATTAAAAAATAGACTTGTGTTCTTGTGTGATTTTACACGACTATGTAGTTTTGTTAATGTGAACCTGTAAGCACTGCTTATTTTTACTTACACTAGTCTCACCATGAAATGTGAAAGGCCACTGGGGTGGATATGCAGGGTTGGGGGCACATACTTAGAGCTTCAGTGCTGATGAGATCAAGTCCAGATTGTGCCATGTAGTGAGACCCTGACTCAAAGAAAAAGTGGTTTTGTCTGCTCAAAATCCTGGATTTGATTCTCACCACAACCAAAAGCAAAAGACAAAAACCAGTTCAGAAAGTTCCTTTACACAATGGATTTCAGTTACACTACTTAAAAATATTAATAATTATGACATATAGCCTGTGGTTCTGTGGCTGGTCACCTCAATATTTCATCTGTGTCTTATGTTCTAGTTTGTACAATACTCTAGATCCTTTTACTAATAGATTATCATCTCAATCAGAGCAGGTAAAATCAAGGATTTCAAATCTGTAAGGACCCACACAGTTAACTCCATTTGCTACTCTTTATGGCTTCCGTTTAGGTTCTTACTGTGGTAGCTAATTGGCTTGCAGAACTTAAGGCACTGAGACAGTAGCCTTCCTCATCATCTTGAGAATCTTCTGGAAAGAAGCCTCCTCTTCCTCTTCCCTTTCCTCCTCCTCCTCTTCCTTGCCCTTCTTTCTTCAGCCTCTCCTACTCTTCCCCCTCTTCCGTCATTTCTTTCTGTTTCTATAACTTTTGTTCCCTCTTTTTGGAAATGATAATAGTTGCTCTTAAAGAAATGACAAGAAACAAAAATCAGCAGCAAACATTAATATATCTTTTTTTTCTAACTGACCTTTGTAACAACATCGTGGGAAAGTTAAAAGACTTCTTTAAAAATATTTCAGAAGTACATAATTTAATCTTAGATAACAGTGATGTATTTGGTAATGGAGCATGGAATATATTCCCAAGACGCTAATAAAATCAGTCATCCCTGAGAAATAATTATTGGTTGAATTTTAAAATGTCCAACTTACTTTAACATTACAAGCTTAACTCCTGAAGTACCTAAAACAGGCCATTTCTTCTGTTAAAAAATACTGTCAAGTCTCTATGAAGACTTAAGGGTATAAGCTCTTCAAGTGTATCAGTCCCTCTTTACCTTCTAAACTAGGTCTAAGTACATCTGATTTATTTCCAATTTATGAAAACACTTTGTGTTTTGAGTTAGAATTTTTATGTTTGTTCATTTTGTACACAAATGGATAATATAAAATATGCTGCGCACAATGCTAAACTCTAATCAATCGACCAATTTGCATTTGTCTTTGTTATTTATGTTTCTGACTGAATTCATAATCTACAGATCTCATAAGTCAAAGAAAATTACCAAGGACAGGTTAGCAAAAGAAATCATTAGTTTTTATTCCTTCTGAAAATATGTGTGTGTGGGGGGTATGAATTTAATGAGATGTTAAATCTGATGATGACAGGCATACCCAGCTGTCGGGTAATTTCAATATATTCCCTAGGAAAAATGAACTACTGTTGGATTATCTTCCACTTTGATTTAGCTTTGTTCATATAATTTGTACGGTTTTGGATAAGGATGAGGAAAATTCAGTGCCACTTTTCTCTGTCTGTTCACTTGTTGCCTTGTGCTCCACTCTCTCAGAAAAGAGAGGATGGGATGGGGGAGACCTCTGTTCTCTGTTCTTTTGTATCCCCTGATATCAAAAGGATAAGGACATTATTTTGAAGTATTTAAATATAAAAGAAAACAAGATAAAATTATCAGGAGTATTTTGTTTAAAATTAATTGCTTGTTTGTGTTAGAGTATAGGCCTTGGCTAGAATGACTAGACTAGGTAAGTGCTTGGGTATAGCTGTCATTCACGCTGCTTACCATTAGTTAATCAGAGTACTCTACTCCCCTGACTTTTTGAATACCAACAATAATAACTGCAGGTGTTTTATTTGTATGTTTAGTCCTAAGATTATAGTATTCCTGTGGCAGAGGGATGTTACTGGCTAAGTTAAAGAACAGTTCTCAGAGCTCACTAGTTCAAAAGCTGTTCTCACTACTGCTAGTCATTTGTAAGCTTCTAGATGTTCTGGAGTCATCCAACATCCACTTGAAGCTCTTGGAAAACTTTCATAGAATCCCATGAAATGTGTAAATTAAATAGATATTGAGCTGATCACGCAGAGATATCATTCTGTCTACTTCTGCGTCTAGACGACCCTACTGCAAACTCTGTTGTTTAGTTTCTTGCTCTGTCTACTTCTGGAACAGTGTCTATTTCTTACGTAAGTCTTCTAGGTTTCTATCTTGTATTCCCTGGATGCTCAGTGGATGATTCACACTTCTTATACTACCAGTGGCATAGAAAAGTTTTCTTTAAGAGGAAGGTCCCTATAACATTTGCTGAGCATCATCAATAGCACCATGCCTACTCTTTGGGATGTATCATCTTTGCCAGTCTTGGCTCCCACTTTCACCATCTGTGACGTTTAGGAATGCACATAACTAGGGTATTGCTAGCAGTGTCTCCAACTGAATGTTCCTTAGGCTATAAGTTTGCTATTTGCGTAAAAGAAAGGCCAAAATCTTGGCTGAGCATCTCATAATAATCACCTTAAAATATATTGCAGAAATCCCATAAGTGCATTTCTCACCAGCATAACTGCACATTTGTGTAGCTGTAACAACATGTGATCAGTTTTGTTTTTTTTTTTTTCACAAAGAACAAAGTTTACAGAATTCTCAACTTTCTAATTCAATCTCACTCAACGTTCAGGTCAGTAGGAAGCAGGGTTAAGATGACAGTACAGGTTTTACATTGTGTAGGTTTGAATTCCAAACCGTTTCTAGTAGCTATGAAGCCTTAGCCAAGTAATATTTGTCAACTCTGTAGAGTATACCACCTCCACTACCAGCTCTATCATCCTTATCAACACCACCACCAAAGTTGTCTTGACTGTTAATTAAAATCACTCATGTAAAATGCTTAGCAAATTATTTGGACTCTTAACACATAGAATTTGCATTGCATTATTAGCTGTCTAGTGCCATTCCTGTGTTTACTTCCCTTTTTCCATTCATGTCAGGAGTGATACATTGTACTTTATATGGTGTGCCTCTACATTTGGTCTATGCCTACATTAAGGCTGTACCTTAGAAGTAGCCATAAACACTGCTGCTAGTACCACCTTTCTATAGGGCCAAGGAGGACAGCTAGACTGTGTTCATTTGTACCACATCCTACAGAAATCCATAACTGCTTTCACCCACTATACTGGATTTGGCATTCTCACTAGTTGAATCCTCTTTCTACATCATGATGACTGACACAAGAGGAATACAGAAGTATGGAAACTTCCTGCATGGGCAGTGTGAAAATGGAGGGAACACCAGGCTAGGTGGGAAAGTTGAAAGAAGTCTTCTCAGCTGCTTTGTTCAATGCTCAGAAATTAGAAAACTGCATACAAGTGCCCTTCCTCTGTCTGGTTCTATACTCATATTGCACTTGTTACCCTCGAAGCTCTTGCAATTAGGAGCAGAAGATGCTGTCATTGCCTTATGTGCTTGCTACATTCACTCCTGGAAGCCCTGTGTGCCTGTTATGAGAGTTACTTTTAGACATGCAAAGATGAGTATTGAGTTATAAGCATCTGTTCTAAAAAGCAGACTAAGTGCTATACTTTAAATGATAGTGATATTGGAAGGCCAGTAGGAGTTGGTATACAAAGCCTCTGGCAAAGAACTGTATGATGTCATTAGAGGGCTGCAGCAGATTGCCAGGCAGTATAGACATACTACAGATGGAAGTTAAAAGTTTTTTTTAGCAAATGATAATAGCTTCCTTGTAACTAAATACACAGGCTATGACAACACATAACAGAGTTATGGAAATTAGGACTTGAAAGCCATTTCCTTTTGTATTAGGGCATTTCACTGTGAGGCAAAGCAAGTTTTTGCCTCAGTTAGGTAAAACCATAGTAAGATGTTTCAAATATTTTGGTTTTATTTTTACCTATTAGACATCATACATAGGATTTACCCCTTATTTATCTTTTTATTTTATGCATTCTCCAAAATTAAATGAATGGTTGAACTCATTCTATATTTATCTTAAAGTTGAATAATGGCCCAGAGTTAAAAAAGGAATTGTTGATATGGTGACCAAAGCTGGAGAAGAGAATGTGTGTGTGTGTGTGGGTGTGGGTGATGGAAGAGAGATGTCTTTGAAATGTATTTTATGATATATTGCATATATGATAGATATATAAAAATGAGAAGAGCCCACTCAAGAGTCATGGCATGAAAAGAGAATTGTATGGAGAGGACAGGGGAGAGTGGATGAGTGAGATGAGGGAGGAAGAAAGAACTAAGGACACTAGGAGAGAAAATGTTGACAAGGATGAAAATGAATTGCTTTTAACAGATGATATCAAAATTGGTTTCCTAAAGACCTCTTCTTACAGGAAGGTGACATCTTCAGGTCTTGAGGGGAAGATGCTTATGGGAACAGTGACGTGCAGAAAACTTGTTTCTCACAGGAAAATTAGAATTAGAGCCCCAAATAAAGAAGGGAGACAGGACAAAAGAGGTGGAGCACAATGCTGGAGCAGTTGGGGCATAAGGAGAAAGATAGCTGTCGAGAAAGTAGAGCTCCGTGGGTGAAGAACTAGACAGTGGAGGGATAGGGATTCTAGGCTTGCAGGGGGAAGGTCTATGGTAAAAGATGATAAAATATGTTTGATGTATAAACTAAGGCCAGCATCAGTGGCATGGTGTGTGAGGGTGACAAAGGTGAAGTTGAAGGTGATGGCAAATCACATAGATTCTTATAGACCATGGAATGTGATTTGGGCTTCGTTCTGAGCGAAACAAAAAGGCTAAGTATGGGAATTTAAAGAATCAAGATCAGATTTATATTGGGTTAGGGCCCTTCTTAATGCTTAATACAAACAGAGAACGTGCTCAGGGAGCAGCAAGAGTGGATGCCTTTAACAGCACCATTCATAAGAGTGAAAAAAAATTTAACCATGCAAAAGGGACTGGCCATAATCATAATAGATAATCCTGTGAATGCTTATACTGCTGTGAAAAAACGTCTTCAACCCTTGATGAAAGATTTGTCTCTGAATGTGTGCCAGGATGTTCATGAACAAGGTATCAGAAGCAATTGAACCCGATACCCCTGTAACAGAAAAGCCGTGGGATGGTAAGGTGTCTTTATAATTTGTTTTATCATTTTTATAGTTTAAAAAAATGAGTGATTATACTTTTAGTAATCTAAATTTTTCTTCATAATAGGTAAATATATTGTTCAGGAAAACATTAGTGAAATAACATTCTTGATACCTTTCTAAATTTGACAATATTTTGTTTGTCATTGCTAGATTTGTCCTTGTACTGTTTTCTCTAAAGCACACATTTCGAGTATTTTCTCAAGTCTAGTTTTTCAATTTGGACTCTTATGAAGCACATACACTCATTAATTCCCAATAATTGTCATGACGATGTGCCTGTATGGCATGTTCCTCAAGGAAAGACACAAAGTCGAAACTTACCTTTTTCTTAGGCTCTGGTCTTTATCAGTGAGAGGAGCTAGAGAATTTTCATTATAAGGGCTTGCTTTTAACTTCTGAGTTCAATTTAGCTCCCAGCTTTTCATCATCTGGTAAAGACTACAAAGTGTTTCAACAGGAAGCTCCCCAGGCCTCCTTCAGCAATAGCATCCTGATCACAGAGGAATGAGATCCAGGGAGTCTGAAGGTTGTTTGAGCACTTCTTCTGAAAGGACATTAATGTCTTGTTGATGTACATCAGACTGTTAGAACGTTTCAGTCACCATAAAGGAAAATAGCTCATCTGGAGTTGTGATCTATGGAGCTAATATTTAGTTCCTTTAGAGAAAAAAAAAATGTGGCCTCCTCTGGTCACATGGCAGCCCTATTCTTCTAATATGTTCCCTTAGTTTCTAACAGAAAATAATTTAGGCTTTGTGCTTTCTTGCTTCTGTATGTCTTATCTTCTTGGTACCTTTCAAAATTGTCCTTCACTTCATGATATAATTATGAACTTAAATTCATTACATTGCTGCTTTTGTGCAGATTCTATAACCCTGCATATTAGCCGAAATCCTCTGTGAAGTTTCTGAAGAACTGGGGCTTAGTCGCTAGATTCACAGAAAGAATGCTGCTACCACTCATTAGTTAACTATTATTAAGACTGTCAAATGTCCCACGAAGTGCTCCTCAATACCCATCAGTTCCCCGGAAGCTGGAAAGTGTGTACTTAAAACAGTTTACATAAAAAGAAATATCTACATGAGTGAAAAAAGTAGGTAACATTAGCAAAAACAAAACAAGTCCTCCTTGAGTTTTATAACTTGTAGATGACACAAGACTGCAAATACTGATGTTTACAATGAGAACACCCCATGCACTGTGGCCTAAATATTCCCTACTCGTCTCCCTTCACAGAGCTAAGCTAAATTCATCTGTGGCCCTTGTTCTGTTTGCACAAGTTGTCATAAATGATTCCTGTTGTATATGTGTTTTATATGCTGCCTGGAAGATTTGAAAATAGTTTTAGAAGATTATGTGGGTTTTATGTGTGCACATGTTCATGTGACACAGGTGCACATGGGTGTCTATACCAGTGGAAATTAGAGGTCACTGTTAGGCTCTCTCCTCGTAGCTGTCCATCTCATGTGTAGACAAAGGTCTCCCACCGAACCTGGAGTTCACTGATTGTTGAACTTCCAGTTTCAACTCTCCCCTTCTCTCCACTATTCAAGGGCTACCACAAACACAGACCACAACACTGGCTTTTTTCTTGGGTCCTGGAGATCGGGCTCAGTCCCCATGCTTCTGAAATAAGCACTTTATCTACTAGGACACTTCTCCACTCCTTTAATAAGTTTTATTGATACGGTGATGAAGTTTTAGGAAATTGCACAGTAATTATGGAAGAATCTGGTCCCATGGATGAAGTTGCATCTCTGTTCTTTGCAGTCTCTAATGGGAAATTTGTGTTTTGACCTCTGTATGATGTTGGTCTTGGAGTCCGTGACGTCAGAAGTGTTAATGTTAATGCAGTGATCCCTGAGGTGTGCTTTGTGAACTAAAAAGTGAGAAATTCTCTCAGCATTTCTGCTATAGTTCTACAGGGGTGCCCCCAAATTTACAGGGGCAAGAAACCTTCCAGATCATTCAGATTCACTTAAAAATCAAACTAAATTTTAGAATCATTTCTTAACTTCGAGAATCTTAATTTGCCTGATGTTTCTTGGCACATTGGTCTTATCCAAATTATATTACAAAGAAATCCACCCAGTTCTCAGCAGTGTAAGATGACAATATAAATGTTCATTGTTAACTCTGAAAATACTTTCTTTGCTTGCTGGAGTTTTCTTATTTCACATTCAGAAGAGTAAGAAATTTTTGTCAGATCTACTTTACATAAAACAGTTATCATTTATGACTGAATTATGGCTTTGAAATTATGCATTTGGTGCATTAAATGCAATGACTATACATGTGGTACACATATGGTTAACATCAAGGAAAGACATAACAACACAATACAGAAATCCACAATTCTCTTTTTGAATTCACATAGGAAAACACCGAAGAATCCAGGATATGCTAGTGGACAGCCAGTGGATGTCACCAGCGCGCCATGGATTTGTATTGGAATCAAGTGTTGTTTTCCCTGTTACCTCTCAGGATTAACTGGCTGGTGGTCTTGTACCTCATAACATTCAATATGTTTTTCCCTTCCTTATAAATTATTGACTGACTCTGCGCCAATTAGTCCTACCAGTTGGTAGGTTTGTTATCAAGTTAAGCTTCAAGACAAGAACCTGGACTCAGATGATTAAAAATTTAGGAGCAGTTGATTAAATATGCAGCTAGTCTGTGAAGTTACTTCTTGAAACTATTATGTTGTCTTTTAATACTAATAATTTGTCTAATTAATAAAAAAGCTGGAAAGCATGTAAGAATTCGTGAGTCTTTCGAGAGAATCAGGGTAAATGTCAAGAAGTAAGAATAGTGTTAGGACACATGTACTATGTGAGATAGCTATAGGTATTTTAAGAAATTATTTCCTTTTCAGAAAACTCTATTTTTGAATGCCACAATGGTTATGGAAACTTCATGTTTAATCAACGTATGGTCTGAAGGCTAATTAAGTACATTTTGTAAATGTTATATTTTTGCTTTAATTAAAAAATCTCAGTGACTACAATATATTTTGCAACTCAGAGGTCTGGTGTGCTGTCAGCAGTAAGACACAAATGGATCCATCACATTGAGACCACTGTTGAGAACCCATACCCCTGGCTTACAACGCAGATAGATTTTAGCTGTCACTGGAGTTAAGACATCTCCCTTAAGCAACTCTGAGCGTCAGCTTTTAGGTTTTAAAATGTATATATCTCCAGATTATGGCTGCCTCTCCACTGTCGGAAGCAGTTAAGATTCCACCCAGGTCTGGCCACTCTCCCTAAGATACAAGCCATTTATACTGATGGTGCTCATTTCTTCCCCCGTGTAACTGTGCAAATAAAACAAGGGAAGAGATAAGTAGTTATAGATTTCTCAACTATATTTTCAGTCCTATCACTGGTTCTTTGATTAGGTAATTTTCATTGAAGAAAAAAATAATTCTGTAAATGTAGTTGTGCTGTTTTGATACCACAAGGAAGAAAACAGAAAGGCTCAAATTTGCTTTCAAGTCTTGGGGTGTCTGATTCATTAACCTTAGATTTTGAAAGGGCTCATTTCAGCAGATAATACTGTTGCCATGCTTTCTAAGGCCCAGGCATTACACTGAATACACTCCATGGCAGTGCATTCACTAACGGCTGGCAGTGCATGTGAGCATCATTGGTACCCACGTTTGATATTATGGGACAGAAAGTATCTGTCAAGTCTTTCTGAGAGCCTGTTGATATAGGCCTTGTCTGTGCTGCTCCATAAGATTTAATCTAGTTACTACAATTGAGACACTGGAGTCAAGGCTACTTGGAGCATTGATGCTTGTTGGTTTATCTTTGAAGCACAATTAGAAGACAGGGGAAAACGTTCTCAATCTTCAACATGAACAAAACAACAGCAAATGAATATGATCAGTACTCTCCGAACTTCAGGCCAATCTGAGGTTAGCTCTAGGATTGATCAACTCTTCTCATGCTAATCTGTGGATATAACTTGTATGCAGTTGTATATTAACCTCACTTCTGCTACAGAAAGAAATATACTGTTGCAGTCAATATCAAGGAATGACAGACTGCTTTAAATCTAAACGTTTTTTTTTTTTAGGTCATTAGGAGCTATGTATTCTAATGGCATAAGATGATTAAATTTGTGGAAAGCACTATGGGTAAATAACATGGTAACTATTAAATGATTTTAAATCTAAGGAATCAAAATTCTATATTGACCAAAAAACATGTTGGTAGCATGACTTATTTTATTTTCTTTAATAATTTAGGATTTTTTATATTGTAATGATTCTTTTAGATTTATTTATCATTTTATGTATGTGAGTACTCTATCTACATGTAGCTGCATACCAGAAGAGGACATCAGGCCCAGCATAGGTGATTGTGAGCCAACTGAACTCAGGAACTCTGGAAGAACAGAAGTGCTGTTAACCACTTAGCCATCTCTCCAGCCCAGAAGGACTGATTTTTAAAGCTACTCATTTTGTAGTTGCTCAAATTTTCAGTGGTCTGATGGAGGTTATCTTTATCTGTTTGTCTTTTCTTTTCAAACCTGGCTGATAAAGCCTTTGAGTAGAGGTATCTTGTCTCTAGATGCTTTCACTGGATAGAATTTGGAGGTGTGTGTCAATGTGTATTGGGGAGAGGGATAAGAAAACTTTACATCGCAGGCATTGAAAGATTGAGGAACCAAGATTGCTTACTAACTCTGTGATTTAAGATAAATAACTTCTCTGCACTTCAGTTTACATTTATGTAAAGAATTGTCATATGAATCCAGATAATAGACACAAATCAGAGGACCTCAATTGTAGCATAAAGTCCTTCAATAAATATTACTTAATATGTCATTTTCTTTTTCTTTCCTCCTTGTGAATATAATAACCATCACATAATTATTAGTTTTTGTTTGTTTGTTTTGTTTTGTTTGTTGTTTTTTTTCTTTTTTCAAGACAGGGTTTTTCTGTGTAGCCCTGGCTGTCCTGGAACTCACTCTGTAGACCAGGCTGTCCTCAAACTCAGAAATCCGCCTGCCTCTGCCTCCCAAGTGCTGGGATTAAAGGCATGTGCCACCACCGCCTGGCACATGTAATTATTAGTTAAAAGGATAAAATGACCACTACTGAAACCCCACAGCTTTTAAACTCATGCCAAGATTATTGTGTCTATTCTAACTAAACTTTTTCAGTGTCCAGTGTTCTACTCATGATCTTAGCCAAAAGGCTGAGAAGTGATGTGTCTGGTATTATAATTTTTTCTTTCCCTCTGTCTCATTTAAGGAAGCAGAACACTTAAGTAGGAGAACACTTGCCTTGCATGAATGACCTTGGTTTATAGTCAGTACCAATATTATACTACAAAAAAAAAAAAAAAGAATACAGAAACATAAATAGCCTGAGCTCTCTGCAACCCTTCTGGGCTATGCTTTTGCTGGTTGTTGTGTTTGTTCTGGGTAGGTTCCTCTGCCCTCTTTATGTATCTATTATCCCATAAGTAGACTTTTTTCACCCCGGGTTTCTTTTGCTATTCATAGTCTGACTGTACTTCAGTGAGTAACATAAAAATACAGTTTTCCTTTGAAACCATCCAAGAAAAAAAAAAAGTTAGATTTATGCAGAAAATTATTCTTTCAAAAGTTTACATTTATGAGTACACATTGATGAATGTACTTTGTCAAATTAGCATGTTTGAAACAGACTGTAAAGTTCTCTTGAACAAGGAATGCACTTCATATGCTACTGTCTAGTCTCTCCAAGCTGTCTGCCAAGATAGGCAGGAAAATATGGTCTTATTTGAATAATAGATACATCTCCTACCATAACATACAAAAATAGAACATAATCCTTCCTTGGCATTTAAAAAATAATTTTGATAGTTGGAAAGATGTCTCTGTGGTTAAGAGCATTGGTTGCTCTTACATAGGACCTGATTTCAATTCCCAGCACCTATATGGTGTCTGTGACTCCAGTTCCAGACAATCTGTCACTCTATTTGACCTCTATACTTGCATACCTGTGGTACACCATATACACATTCTGGCAAAACTCTCATACACATAAAATAAATATAAAGAAAATTAAAACTAATTTTGGATATTTCTTTTCTCCTTTGGTAGCATTTTTGCAATATATGAAAATAATATTGAGTTTGTATATAAAGTAGTTTCTGAAATTGTTTATGACTGCTTTTTTCTGACTGTGATATACCTATTTATCCAACATTTAATGATCATTTCCTATGTCTCAGGAACTATCATGTGTGCTAAGAAACCGAACTATAAAAAAAGACAAGGTCTTTGTCCTCAAAGAACTCACAAAAAAGGAAGGAAGGAAGGGATAAAGATATACATAGGTAATTATGAAAATATGCTATGCAGATAGATAAACGGATCACAAATGTAATGACTTCAAATGAGTAACCACACCTACAAATGGGCCACTGCGTTCTGCAGGTGCTGCTATTATTTTTAAAATAACATGTTCTTATCTTTTATCTTGTTTATGCAGATTTTAATGGAGGTGGTCTAAACCTTTTAACTTCATTCATACTATTGCTTTCTTGAGTTCATAAAATCTCAACTTTCATATTCTATAACAAAGAATTTACCACCTATATAAACATATATACTTTTGTACTTATGAATTGTATCGATAAACTCCTTCTTATGTATGAAGTTATCTTCTAGATTCCATTATATGACAATATTTGTAATAAATTTATATGGCATGCACTTACTGTTTTACAAAAAATAACAATTTGGACAAGGTCTTCGAATATCCATTCAGAATATAGCACTTTATATGCCCATATCACTTGATACTTTTCCAAATATATTTTTAAAGTTCTGAGTCTGAGGAATCATGTTTCCCAGAAGAGAGAGAGACCACATTTGTTACTACAAGGTGCAGAGTATACCGCTACCTCTTCAACACAAAGACAATTCAAAATGTTTACGTGATCCTTGACTTGTCAAAGATTGCAAATGCACTTCAGATATGGTTGGCTGATTCTATAAATGAGTTTTTCCACTTTTATAGTTATATCAACAGACATTTCATTAAATTATACTTAAAGATTTGATGAGATAGGTGCCGTGGAAAGCAAGTCAGCTCAAATTTCATCGCCATGTTGTGATTAGTCTAGGTGTGGCAGAGCCTGAAAGGAGTGGTCTTAATCAGCAGGATCATTTGCAGGACATAATGAAACTTAAAAATAAATAATTTCAAAAGACCTCTTTAAGCTGGAACATTATTATCAAGCTGAATGTGTGTGTTGACGGCTGTATCAATAAATTTGAGAGCTGTGAACACTTAACCACATGAAATAATGAAGGTCAGCTAGGAGAACCACTGCTCCTGTTCTAGAAGAAACGATGCTCGTTCCTCTGATTTCTTGTTTTGTTAAAAAGGGGTAACGAAGGAGGAGTATTTCGGGTTTCCATCAAGACATATCTGAAACATTCACTAAATCTATATGAACTGCATGAAACAAAATTTCCTAAAGAGATATACTGAATCTCTTTTATCAAAGTTAAGGTAGAAAAGTTTTGGGGTCTCACCACATTAATAATCGTGTACTGGATTATAGTCATGAATAGCAATGTAAGATTATTTAATTCAGAGTTCATTTTGTAGGCAGAATTTAATACACAGTCAGTTTAGCTGCTGGTTGAACTTAATACAGTTAAAGCCAACAGGCAAATATGCTTGAGAACAGGTTATGCTAATTTTACAACTTCCAGTAACTTAAAAAATATTTCCTTTGACATAAGATAAAGAAACAGACATGCTTGGTTAGATTTGCTTGTTACAGAACACGTGTACACATTGGCATTAAATTGCCTTTGATTTAAAAATAACGGCATGCAACTTCACATAGGAAATTGCCAGCACAGATGACTACAGTGTAGCTGGGCCAGGAGAGAATCAAATCCATTACAGAAGGCAGGGGATTAATGAATTTTGTAAAGAGACTCATCCTAATGAGATTAATTTTAGATTTAATTGCGCAAACCTAGGTGTCAATGAAGATAAACAACATAAAATCCCCTTAAAAGATTAACAAAAATCTGTATAAAGTATCCTTAGAATTTGGACAAATTTCCATTCCTTATACCGAGTCTGATAAAGAGAAAGAACAAGAAGGAATTATCTTTATTCGATTTTTGTATTTCCATTTAAGCATAAGAAATTAGGAAAGACCTGCCACATGCTTGTTGATTGCATCCCTGGATTGGAATTGTTTGAGGAAAAAAGTTCTAATAATCTATGAGATGCTTTTGGGTTGGGGCACCTTGCACATTTCCACTAATATTCTACACTAACAACTGCAATCATGCTATTCTTTCCTTAATTCCTGCCTCCTAGTCAAAGATTTGGTACCTTACTCTCTTTGTGTTTTCTGTCCTCTCTTTCACCTTTATACACACTGTCCTCTCTGGAAATCCTCTCGAGCCACAAAGTGGTACCTAGACCTTAGCCCTGGCAGACATCTCCAGTGGCCATAAACATTACATTTCCTCTCCTGCCAGGTTCTTGGAAGATTGGTCCCAGTGCTGGGATTAAAGATATGTGCCACCACACCCTGCTCAGAAGAGATTTCTGAAGTAGTTTTTAGATGAGATATTTAAATGTCTTCTTTACCATTTCCCAATTTACAATCCCTGATTCTGTTTCTGGGTTCTCATTTGTGTCTGTGATTCAGCTTGTCTTTAATAGTCTACAAACACATGGTATAAAATAACCAAACTATTTTTAAAAGGTTTTTGGTTTTTTTTTCTGGTGAAACAAGATCTGTTTGTACCTTGACTTGGCTACTCTTGAAACTTTGTACTCTGCGATGGAAGTAGGAATCAGTTTATGAGACTACTGGGAGCTGGAGAGATGGTTCAATGATTAAGAGTACCTGATGCTCTTCCAGAGGATTCATGTTAGATTCCCAGAACACAAACAGCTGCTCACAACTATCTGCAGCTACAATCTCAAGGGATCTCATCTGTCCTCCATGGGCACTGCTTGCATGTGTGTGCAGACATACATGTAGGCACCATACCTACCTTCATAAAAACAAATACAATTTAAAAAGAAGAATCAGTTTGCCAATATATGGAAATCCCCCACTGTGCTTTTCGTTCCCATGGAATTTTCACGTATCTGCATTCCATTAACATATTTGACAAAAATTCAGTGCCTTCAACGCTAAACAACAAATGGCATGTATACATCACTTTCAAACCTAACGGGACTTTCAAGAAATGTGAACCTGTAAGGTATGGTAGCAAGAAGAGCAGGTGGTGTTTAAAAATGGGAAAGAATTTGGAGAGGATTCAATTTTAAAAACAGAAATAGAGAATGAGCAAAAAAAAAAAAATCATAACTATGGCAGAGAAAGAAATGAAATGTTATCAGGTATGTGGACAGTAGGAGGGGGCGTTAGGAGGCTCTCACAGGAGAGAGAACGCCAGTTGCATTGTTTGACTGCAGGGCTCTGAAATTGGAAACTTTTTGAGTGTGTTTCAAAGTGGCAACCTCTTCCCGCAAATAACAAATAAATTAGTTTCGCAAGCCATTGCCAAGTTCGAGCTTGAGAATCCGCCTGTTTAAACGGTCTGTGCCAATGCATTCTTGTACACCCCACTTTCCTCTGCCAACTTCACTGCTGATTGGATACTGATGGATGGCATTATTCTGTTTCAGTGTGGCACTTTATAAATAACATAATGTGCTATCTACAGCACAATGGCAATTCTTATGTTTGCAGAGATTGAACCTTCTGGAAACAAATGATTTCCCTAAGAGCCAGTCTTTGAATGAATAGAGGGAATTTGATCTATCTCTAATAAATGTGTCAATGTGGAATTAAAACAAGATATATATGAATTTAGATTGAGTATGAATGTTTTGGGCGTGGAGCAAATTTGCTATTTAAATGCAGTTGTGCAGACATAAGTGAACAAAACTAAATAAAAATAAATTGATACTAGAGAAAATGTTAAGCACGTTTCGCATGTTTGTTAGGTAAACATTGTTATTTGGCATTTACCAGTGTTTGTATTTTATTTCCCAAATGTACCTCTTTACTACCATTTCTGAAGGATACTTATGGTCCACCCACAGGCTTGATCATACACTGTGCTATAGCAAAACTGGTAGTATGGTGGTGAGAAAAAAACCTGATGAGCAGAAATTCGACCAAAATGGAAAAAAAAAGGGGGGGGGGGTGGAGGAAGGCTCACAACTTCAAGGTTATCTTCTAGGAGATATATGAACTTGATGATTTGTGAAGTCAACTATTTACATTAGCTAATTAAGAGTTCTGTAATAAAACTGCCAGTGGCCAGCTAGATTGAAAAAAAAGACTCAAGGAAATCTTGCAGTGGCACTTTCTAGCAGAGGCCAGGAATTACAGCTTTAGGTAATTATGAGAGCTGCAACGAGTGACAATACCATCTTGTCATATCCTGCCATTGTGTCGAGGGCATCACTCAGTACAAATTCTTTTTAATCTGACGGTTACCTATGAGATCATTTTGATGTCAAGGTATGTCCCCTTCCACTTCATCATGGAATAACAACTCCTGCCTCACCACATGAAAGTCCTAAAATGACTACATATGTGATTTCTCAAGATCCTTTTACTTATCACACTTTTTCCATTATTGGCCTTTGGAAGTGTCCCTTCACTGTAGAATGCCGTTTTCCCTCCTACCTCATCCACACCAATAACTTCCTACATTTTCTTGGTTGAAAACTAAAAAGTAGTGGCACTTGTTATATGTCTGTTGCATGCCAAGCAGTGACCTAGGCATATGACAGGACTCAACTCAGGCTGACCTGGTAAAGTGCACTTTACATTCTTGTTTAATAGGTAGGGAGTGCTAAATGATGGGACAATAAGTAGATTTTTCCAAGATGACAATATGGTATTAAAGCTCAGATGGATATCTATAGATCACCATGAAACTCTGTGTTACACTGATAGCACAGGATCAGCGGATGCACCTTTTCTGAGCATGTCCCAGGTCACTGAACATACCCTGTCCTGTAGCGAATATTGAATCCACTTTCTGTCTCCCCCATTCATGAGACTCTTAAAGGCAACAAAAAGTACTGTATAGAATTCAGATTTTTGACTTGGAGTTAGACAGACCAGCATATAAAATTCCAAGTCTTACAGACATTTAAAACGTAACTGTGACAAATTACTTCATAAGTGCAGTTTCTCTTATCTGTTAAATGGAAACAACAATAATAGTTGCTTTATCATCATGTCATTTGAGAAGCATTACATACATTACTTGACATACATTAATTGTGATAAAATTATCATTTGTATCCTCTAAGTTTAGTTCTGGCCAAGTGGTAAATACATATTTGTTGCAGAAAACAGGATATGAAGAGACAGAGATGAACTGGATTCTACTGTAAATTGTCAAGCTGGTGACATATTTGTTTCATGAGCCTTGAAACTTTAGCCTCTGGTACAGAGAAGTAACCCTTCTTTAATTGTGCTGTCCTGAGCATAGGGTCCTTCTGTATCCTCCAAAGATACCTTTGTCATCTTATCTAATACATTAAAGCAAGCTGCCAAGGATATTATTTAGGACACAGAGAGTGGATTTTTTTTGTACTGGCGTTTTCTGAAATGAAGGAGGGACGGACATTGGGAGAATTGAGTCCTTTAAATAGATCTTCAAGCAGATGGAAGGCACTATTGTAGATGAGCGATCTGAGCCATAGGGTTGCTGTGTGACCTTCAAGGTTTCATTCTAGTTACCCTTCAAAAAAAGAAAAAACAAAACTATAAAACTCTTGGTTTCCTTCATCACTGTCCCGAGTGTGTAAGTGCTATGTCTGTGTGCACGAAAGTTCAGTCCCACATCATTTTGTCAATAAGAACTGGGAGACTCGGCTGAGAACTGTATAGAGAAAGGTAGGAAACAGTATGTCAGAAGTTTCAGCCTTTAAACATATGACCTGACAGCGAGAAATTTAAAACTTAGCTAAACAAATAAAAAATAAACGTGAAGCAAGGGAGCAAAAAAGAGAAATGAGCTCTTTGCCAAACGATGAAGGACTCCATGATGTTCATCTTGCATCCAGTGTCAGAGCAGGGGGAATTCACCAACGTTCCCCGCATCGATGAGCCCGTGCACTTAGATGTGATGATGAATGTAAAGGATGAATGTCATCAAACACCCAGATAGGTGAGGGACCCCGTGGAGTTTACTGAGAGAGTTGGGGGAGGTCCCCTTCATAAAGAAAGGTTTTCTTAGGTACAGCATGATGTTAGTGAGTGGTTGAAGGACACCTAAGAATCTCCATCATCAAATGTTCTCTACATCTCAGCAAGAATCTCTGCAGATGACAGTGTGACCTGTTCTAACATTTCCTCACCATCCATCGAGTATCAAAAGAGGCTAAGGTCCTTTTTACACCCCAGAGCCTAAAAGAGACAAAACTCCATAAGTAGTACCAACTTAATTTCTCCATGGACTATGTCCAGAGTTTCCTTAGCAATAAGGTCATACCACAAAGTTTTGGTGGGTAACCAGGAACAATGGCAATAGCCTGTATTGTTTGGGGAATCTCCAGGATACTTCTGACCACCAATCAAGGAGGGTGTCCCACATCTATATCACCATCTACTACACTCTGAGTGCAACTGGAAGTTACCACTGTGACCTGCAAGATTCTCCTAGATCCAGAGTCTACTTTCCTTTCAAATCCATTTCAGATATGCTTATCTTGTGAGACAGAGTTCTCTCACTGAACCTGGAACTCATTGAATCAGCTGGGCTTGCTCACCATTAAGCTTTATGAAGCATCGTTTTTCTGTTTGCTTACGTTGGGGTCACAGATGCATGCTGTTGGGTCGGTCTTTTGTGTGTGGGATAAAGATTCAAGCTCAAGTCCTCATGATCATGTGAAATATACCTTACTGACTGAGTCTTCTCCCCACGCCTTTAAATCAATTTATAGTTGACATATCATAATAATGATGCCACCAGTGGCAAGATGGAGGAAAGATCTTAAGGGAAGATTTATCGTAGAACATAGGTGATATGAAGAGGAAAAGGAGACTACTGTGAAAGAGGGCGTCTATGCAGAGAGAGGGATGGAGGATAAGGATGGTTAGGAGGAAAGCTAACACTAAGGATAGTTGTTATATTCATATGGAAACCTGTTGTATATTTGCAAACATACATACAAGTATATATTTACATAAGAGCATTTAATCAAAGTCATGTGCACAGGGGTTAGTTTATCCTGGAAGCCATTGCTTCCTAGATATGGATACCCTCCTTGATTTGTTTGTCAAACAACTCCCCAAACAACACAGGTTATTGTCATTGTTCCTAGCTGCCCACATAAACTTTGTGGTAAGACCTTACTGCTGAAGAAACTCTGGACCCAGTCCATGGAGAAATCAAGTTGGTACTGATTATAGAATTACCTCTATCTTAGGCTCTGGAGTGTAAGAAGGACCTTAGCCTCTTTTGATGCCCCTAGTGTAGCCAGCACCTACCTTACTACCTAGAACGTACAGTATGGATAAGTTCTCAGCAGCCTCTGACAGATGAAGAATGAGCAGATGAACTGATGCTGCTATCATGGAGTTCTATTAGGAGAATCAGTCACTTGGATTGGAGCCCCAAGCCAATAGCTTTGTGTGTTTATGAGGGTCATCCATTAATGGCTCAGTTAATGGTGAGTGTGAAGCCAATTTAGAAAAGGGCCGCAAATGACAGTGTGTCTGAATTCTGCTGAAGGTGAGGACTAATTGAATATTTAATGTGCTTTTGTTATGTGTAAGGGACTCTGGGGGATCCAAATTTGAACATGATGTGACATCTTTCCTAGTAAATCTTGCAATTTAGGGGTGGGGGTAGTCCTGTAAACAGGTAAGTATAAATGAGTGTGAGAGACCAATCTATACCCTGTATTAACTGCTATTTTGCTACTGTGTGCTATAAGTTTGATGTGGGGACAAAGATGCTTCCTGAGTTTTTCAAATAACATTGGGAAGTTTGTGATTTTATCGTCTCTCATTATTCTGTTCTCTACAAGCAATGGACTCTATGTATTTATCAGATCTAGATGTTATTACCAAAATCTCATTTAGAACTGGTGAATTTGCCTTTTGTTAAGCCAGGAAAATGTTTCTGATTTCCTCCAAAGCATCAAGAACTGGGCCACCTGTGCTAGGCAGAGGAGTTGGCTGTGAAGGAGACAGGAGGAGGGATATGAGGGGACTGACGTAAAAAAGCACAGTGTTAGAGTGTGGAAAGTGGAGAGATAGTTAGAGGCACTGGAGTGGATGTCACTTCTGGTAGACAGGAGAGGCTTCCTTGAGGAAGGTGGCAGGGCCTAAAATTCATTGTTAAAGTATTACTAAAATTAACAAGATATCATTCTGCAGTCTGAGAATGTCCCTGGTGGTCTTAAAGACCAGGGCCTTTTGGGAAGTGATTAAGTTAGGGAGACTCTGTCCTCATGGATGGGTACGTGTGTAAGAACTAGCAGGAGGGAACTTCCACAGATCTCCTTTTGTTCTTTGCTCTTTGGCTGTAGGGTAGCCACTGTGTGTGAAAAAGATATCACACTTGGAAGTCTTTATTTCCCAGCCTCTTCCCCACTCCCAAACTGTGAAAGAGACCTCTGGCCTTTAACACACCTCATAAAAATCTAACCACCTTTGGGATTGCTACTAGATGCTACTTTCCCTTTATATGGCAAATTTCAGCCAAAATGTGCCCAGTGACGATTTGGACCAAACAGTGTGCGGGAGCCCAAGCTGGAGCTGTTGGATTTCATCAACAATGCTCCTGGTTTTCCATACGATGGAACTGCCATATTTTTCGAAATTGATTTCTTCATTTATTTTCAATTTCCTTCTCATGATTAGCTAAATCAAAATCAAATGTTTGGGGGCCTTTTAACCTGCTCACCTCAAACCCAATTTCTCTTTTTGAACAGATCTGTAATTTCCCAAAGTAGTGCGTGGCTGTGGCAGATCGCACTTATCCAGGAAGAAGCAGGTTTGGCTCGGGGTTCATGCTGGAGTCCATTTTTCTTATCTTTCTCAAATGGCCGAAGTTAACTGATTTGAAAGGGCCTCATTTTAAATTACATTCATTCAGTGAAAACAGAAATTAACACTTAGAGACATCTATATGCTAATGATTGTAGCTCAGGGAATTCACTTCTAACCTTTAGAAAAGGCACTGGTAAGGAGCCATTTCACTTGAAAGCAACTTAGGAAAACTGGTAGATTAATTAAATACCATAAAATTTCTTTTCTTAAAAAAATCTTTATTTCATTTATCATTTATGCCATTATTCTCTTTTTGCTTTTAAAATGTGAGCGCCCGTGTTTCAGACTGTACCCTCTAAACCATGTTATGTCGCAGGACTCTTTGGCACGGATAATACAGAATCCAGAGGGTGAGAGGGACAGGCCAGGATTTTAGCAAGCAGAGGAAGAAGAAAAGATGAAAGCAAAGGGAGTCATTTCCTACTGGCCACTCCTAGCTTCCGGGTAACTTTGTGCAGATGTGTAGTGTCTGCCCTGTTTTGGGGAAACCTTCCTTGGGCAATGGCTTTAGTATGGAAGTGATGTCTAGAGTTAGGACATAAACACTCATTTCTCCCTCAACCCGAAGCTTCTGTACCAAGAAAACTTCACGCAGTTACTCAAGCAAGTCAATGCCCAGTGGTTTGTGGCCCATTTCCCTCTTTTACACCTCTGTGTTTAGTAACCTCCACCTATTTATATTTATATGTTCACAGATGCTTAAATGATGTTATCAGAGAGAAGCAAGTTTTCTAAGTCAGCTCACCGAAAAGGGAAATTCGTATTAGCGGTCTGGAATAGAAAACATTTTATTGAGACAAGTAGAGTTCTAGGCCCTATCTTTGAGCAGCACAGCTCATTCAGGTGGTAGATTCATGAAGTCCAAACAACTTCACGTTGTCTTTACACTCAGTAGGTTGCTATCATTTTCTGAACAAGCCAGCCAGTCCTGTACATCTGGAGCTCTATGCTATGACCTATTTGGAATCTGGCTTCCACCGGACACGTATCAGTTATTAGAGCAGGTGTTCTACTTAATTTTTCACACATCCGGTTTTCCCATCTGTACAATGGGTGTAGAACCTCTTGGGAAGATTAAATGAGAAAATGCATGTAACATTCATGGTATAGTGATAGTCCCAGAGTAAATGTTCAGTAGTAAGCCGTGTCTGAAAAGATGAGAATAAGTTGAAAAAGTGAATAACCTTCCTGCATATATAATTTTTTCCTTCACCTACAGCCTTACAAAAGTAGCATGTTGTCACCAGCGCATCCTGTCAGCAAAAGAGTCATGATATGCTCATTTTTATTTCTCTCCAAGTTTTTAATAACTGTGAAATATGATGCATTTAGCACATATATGTACCCCGAAGCCCTTCACCACAATCAAATTAGGCACTTGCCTATCAGTTGGGAAGGGTTCCTGGTGTCTTCAGTCCTCCTTTCTTTCTGTGTCCCCATTTCTATTACCTCATCCCCAGACAACTAAGAATCTGCTTTCTATCTCTATAATGAGTTTGCATTTTCTAGGATTTGGTATAAAGGAAGCCATGCATGTGCATGATTTCATTTATTATTAGCTCAGTCTATTTTGTTTCACATTTGGAAATGTGGTTTTAAGGAAAATATTTTGGCCCCAGCAAAGAATTTTGTTTTGTCATTCTACTAATTTATTCCTGTTTCTTGCTAGGTAGCAGTTACTTTATAAAAATATCACTTTTTTTTTAATTCAAATACCAATTGTATAATTGATTGACTTCTGGGTTATTTTCTGTTTTTAGAAAATGTCTTTACTCTAAGTATCCAAATGCAAGCTTTTGTAATGATAATTTTTATTATTTCTGTTGGGTAGTATCTAAGTAGAATATTGGGGTCATATGGGAGTGGATCTTTAAATAGATAAACTTTTTCCAAAGATCTGTTTAAGATTGCTATTTCCTCCTTCAGCACATGAAACTTTTAGTTAGTTGGCATTCTCAACAACAGCAGGAGCTCCCAGCTCTTTGGTTTTGGCTTTACAAAGAGTAGAGCAGAGACTGAAGAAAAGGCCATCCAGAGACTGCCCCACCTAGAGATCCATCCCATCTGCAGACACCAAACCCAGACACAATTGCTAATGCCAAGAAGTGCTTGCTGACAGGAGCCTGAAAGGCTCTGCCAGGGCCTGACTAATAAGGATTCTGACACCCAAAGCCAAACATCAGACTGAGCACAGGGACCCCAATAAAAGAGTTAGGGGAAGGAATGAAGGAGCTAAACAGGATTGCAACCCCATAGGAAGAACAGCAATATCAACCAACCAGACCTCCCAGAGCTCTCAGGGACTAAACCACCAAGCAAAGAGTATACATGGAGGGACCCATGGCTCCAGCTGTTTATGAAGCAGAGGATTGCCTTACCTGGCATCAATGGGAGGGGAGGCCCTTGGTCCTATGGAGACTTTATGCCCCAGGGAAATGCTAGGGTGGTGAGGCAGAAGTGGGTGGGTGGGTGGGGGAGCTCCCTCATAGAAGCAGGAGTGTGGGGAGAAGGGATAGGGAATTTGTGGAGGGGAAACCAAGAAGAGGGTAGCACTTGAAATGTAAATAAATGAAATAACCAATAAAAGAAAAAGAAAAAAAAGAATGTTCTGAAATGGCATCTTGTTTCCCTTTTTCCTTTCCCTAAATCTGACCATGCCCTTCTTCCCCATTGTCACTTCCTGTCTGATGGGCTGCCTATGCAAATATTTAGTTCTTTCCATTTAATTTGAAATACTTGTCTTACTAGTATTGAATTTGCTTTACTAGTATTACTGAAATTGTTTGTATTACCAGAAGAGAGTACATAAGATTTACTCATGTTTGGGGAAAAAAAAAAAACCTTTTATCGGAAATGTGATTTGTAAATATTTTCATCCCAACTGTGTTTGTATTTTCATTCTCTTTATGGTAGGTATCTTTTGAGCAGACATGTTTAGCTTGGAGAAGTTTTAATTCATCAATTATCTTTCATGGGTGTTTCCCTAACTCAATTATAAACGGTCTTCTACGTTGGTTTTTTTTGTGAGGGTGGGTTCTTATACGTTTTCATTTTACCTATAGATTTGTGATATATTCTGATTAGGGATATGTTCTGGTTAGCATTAGTGTTATGTTATGAAATCCTATTTTGTTTGCTTTTTTAAAAAATTTCCTATGCATCTGACCCCCTAAATCTACTTCTCATTCACGAGCAGATCTATTTCTAGACTTTTCTCCAATCTGTTTTTTTATTGCATCTGCTTATTTTTACCAGGCCTAACTTGGACAAAAGAAACATTAATTTTGAGACAATTTGTTGAACTCTATTCCATCATTTCTTCCCATTTCTTCATGTAGCTCACCCAGAGGATTCAGTATAACGTTATCTTTTCACTGGTCAGACAAAGTGAAGTTATTCAATGACTATGACCACATTATAGGATCTTTCTACCTTTCCCTAGTTCTAAATTTTCACTTTCCTTGGTTTGTATTTGTTCTGAAAGGAACGTGGGTGCTTCACGAAAGTCCTTTTATAAACCGTTCTCTGCTGAGTGCAAAGCTACATAGACCAGCACAGAATGGTAGGGAAAACTGCCTACCAGCGAAGAAACCAAATACCAATCAATGCTCTCCGAAGGAATCTTGCTAATAAGTGTGTCAATTTTAAAATGATGCCCAGTTTTCCTCTCTCCTTTGCTGTATACACAGAGGGAAATGTTCACTTTTGCCTCAGACATGACATCAGGGGTTCTCAAAAGCGGCAGCAGGTCACAAATCCCAGGCAAGATCCAGTTGAGCCTGCTTGAGAGCCGAGCTTTCTCAGGCAGGATTCTACTTGTAAATCCCAGCTGTCAAACTGATTGACAGAGACAGCTCGGACAAGGAAAGAACTAGCCTAAGGAGGAGTCCAGAGAGAGTGTGCTTTGCAAACTAGAAGGCTGGAAAGTGGTTATCAGCCTTTAATAGGTCTAAGCTGATTGGTGGGCTCCTTGTTGGTTCTAATGAGGCTATTTTTATACTGATAACTACATTATTCCCAGCAATTGTCATGGTTACACAGACAAAAGGAGATAGGGAATGGTAAACTTTCTGAATAAAGGAGACAGCACGAATTGGAATCATTTAATCCCTTATTCTAACAACAAAAACAAGCCCTGTCTGTGCTTAGCTAACAAACTCTGGTTTGCACCTGGCTCTATCCCTCCATTGACATCAGTCTCCTCATCTTTAAAAATGAGGGAGTGGACAAAGTCAGCGCTCTCCTAGATCTCCTTTATGTTGAAGCTTCCATGATTCTGTGATTATTCAATCTATTTCTTAATCTTGAAGGTTTTCCATCTGTTTAATGTGAAAAGGGAACAAAGAGAGCTAGCTGTACTTGGAAATTTTGAAATGTATTATTGAGTCACAAGCTTGATTTCAAGACAGGCAAAGAGAATGATGTTTAAACTGAAGAGATTAATATTAATTTGGACTTTTAACTAATGTTTTGAGGGCAGTGGTTACTCTGTTGTTGGGTCCCCCAATGGCTGTGCCCCTAACACTGGCAAGTGAAGGCAGGCATATCCTAAGAACTCACTAACTAGCCAGCCACTTAGAAATAGCAAACCTCTATTTCAGTGAGAGATACTATATCAAAGCAGTAAGGTGTCAAGCCATTAGAGGAAGATACCCAAAGTACCTCTCTGCTGTCTACATGCCTGCCCATAGACAGGCATGCCTTCACATTCACATGCATGTACCACATTCGTGTACCACATATCTCCTAGATGAACTAACAGGAAGTAAGACTCTAAGTTTCAGCGGACTAAAATGCATATTCAACAATCTTTTGATCTGGACTTTGAATCCTGGTAAATCTGATAACTAATAACCTGTGCCACTTCCTTTCCACCAGAGACTTCATCACTCTGCCCATGCAAGTCATTCGGTAAGTTTCCCAGAGGTCCTATGGCATTAGCGGGAGTGCCTCTCCCCATTTGTGGACGAGCATGACTTTTCAATGTTCCCACACTTTTCCTAGCATCTGACAACTGAGTGATTGGCACATCACACGTCACTCAGAAGTGATGGAATTCTTCTGAAAGGAAAGGGAAGGACAACTCAGTAGAAACTACATTATTTGGGGAAATACTCCTCAGAAAAATTCAGGGTTGAGCCAGCCTTAGTAGACACAACTTGGACAAGTGGCCCCAATGCAAACCAGTGGTTAAAACTGAGTATAAGATTGGGAGGCAAGAGATGAGCAAAGCTTTAAGGCAAAGACAGTGTATTTTTTAGAAGGTTCGGACACTTACCTATTTCATGTTATGCTTGACAATGGGGCGATGGGGTAGGAGTAGATCATTTAAGCTGGTTCAAAGCCCTTTTGCATTTACACTGCTTGAACAATCTCCCTGTGTTTCATTACTTGCCAATAAGTTATCTCTTTGTTTCTGAGTTCAGTTTTATGAATTCTATTGTTGTACTGACGAGAGCGCAGGGAAACCATGTAATGACAGAGAGAAGCACTCACTGGGGGAAAGAAAAAACACTTTGAAGCCGTGGGGCACCCAGACTGCATCTGGGCACAATGCCAGCTCCTCTGTAGCTGAAGAACTTGCCACAGAAACAGCTGGCGATAGCTACAATTCACCTGCAATAAAGACGACGGATACAGGACCACTCAGCACACTAATCAATGATTTAATAATTGTGTCAATGAAACAGATTATTCAATTGGCTCAGGGGCATAGTAGTCTCCTCTGCTGTTATTTACAGGCTTCAGAATAGCCTATCCTTTCCCACTAGACCCGCGAGTTTCCCTCCAGTACTTTTATTTTAAGACCCTTCAGGTTACAACTTTTATACAAAAATATATTGGGACATCCTATGGCCCCTAGACCAGTGTTTATTGACATTTATGGAAGTGCTAGAATTTTTCCCCACTCGGTCTGTCCTGGTTTGTGGAATCTCTCCCTGGTTACCACATTATCCTCTTGGGGGCCATAGAGTGTCTTCTCTGTAAAGGAAAAGGCACTGTTTCCTGAGTTATCACACTGGTGTGACTGAAGTGGTGTTGCCAGAAAAAGCATATATTAGGTTCCATTGGATTTTGTATTAAATTAGCTTTTCTTTTCTCTAAAGTATTTCAAGTTGGTTTAAACCACCCAGTATCTTCTTTAATCTTAAGAAAAATTTCTCATTGAGATTTTGGGGTAACCTTCCCCCCACTTACTAGTGGTCAAATTACCATGTGTAAAAAGACACAACTATTTCTGCTCTCTGATGGTTTGCACCAATGGCTTGCTGATGTGTTTATAAAAAAAAAAATAAAAGAGATAAAGAGAATATGTTCTATGAGTGTGTGGTGAGGTATGGGGAAGGGGATGTCTCAGCGGGCCCATGCTGAGGCATCTCTTCCCCCTGAAGGACCAGCCATATATAGTGTAGGATAGAATAGAATAGAGGTATAGTATAGAATAGAGTTTATTTAGGGCATGGGGAAGGGAGTTAAGAGTGTAGTAGAGACAGAGAGATGGAGAGAGAGAGACAGAGAGAGAGAGAGAGAGAGAGAGAGAGAGAGAGAGAGAGAGAGAGAGAGAGAAGAGAAGTAGAGGCTGGCCATGAGCACATGGAGAGAGGGGGAAGGGAAGGGGCAAGGGGCAAGGGGACAGAGGGGGAAGCAAGAAGGAAAAAAAGTTCTAAGAAGGGACGCGGACATGAGTTCCTACTCTTAACCAAGGAGCTGTCTGCAATTGATACCTGCTGGAGGAGTTAAAAATAGTTTTCTCAAATGAAATCTCACTGAGTATACACTTCTGGGTAAGCATTATGCCTAGAAAGAGTTGGTTGATTCAAAAAACAAACAAACAAAAACCAAAATGAACTTTATTTTTGTAGACATTTTGAATCTATTGTTTTGTTTAGGCATTGCTTCTCTCTCTCTCTCTCTCTCTCTCTCTCTCTCTCTCTCTCTCTCTCTCTCCTTCTCTCCTCCTCCCTCCTTCCCTCCTTCCCTTCCCCCGCTCTGTGTAAGTGTATGTATTATTGATTTATGCTTGCATATAGGTCTTTTTTTGTGTGTGTTTTTATAAGGTTTTGGGTAGTGTTTCTTGGTTTTTATTTTTGTTTTGTTTGTTCATTCATTTGTTTTTTAAAGAGAAATAGAAAGGGTGTGGAGTTTGGTAGAGATGTAGGGAGGATCTTGGAAGGGGTTAGGGGAGGAGAAAAAGTGTGATCAAAATATATTGAACTACAAGATTTTTTTCAATTAAAAAAGTAAATGCAAATAAGCTGACGGGGCAGTGGGAGGTGCCAGTGGTCACTGTCCTTCTCAGCACTGAGACACCATGCTGTCTCCACCTCCACATGCCTAGTATGTCCTTTTCTGCCTTACTATCTTAATCTCACACTAAATGGTTTGACTTCTCTTGTAATTCACATGTTATACCTAACAGATTTAAGGAACCTATTCATTATACTGATTTGGCTGGAGTTAGGTCTTCCTAGTTGATGAGCTTTTTAGGATATTAGATCACCCCGTACCCAATTGCCTAGTTATGATATGGAACAATCATCAACAGCTGAATAAAATGTAGTATATACATACGGAATTTTATTCAAACACAAACACATTTTGCTTCAGTGAGAATAAACAAGGCATATGTAATTACATAATTGGGACCTAAATCTTATTGGTAGATATGTAGGAATTCAAACAAGGACTCAGGTTAGTTAAAAAAAAATGTTGAGCCTTCCTCCTATCCAAAAGGGTAAACTAGATTAGTATTTTATGATGGATCTTTTCTGCATCATTTCTAGAACCAGACTCTAGTCATTTGTCAAGACTGCCATGCTCCTATAGTCCTGGGACCAGCCTGCCTTGCCTGGTATGATGCTCTTTGGAATTTGGCATTTTTTTGTCAGTTATTGTCAAATATAGTCCCTGCTCATTTGGAAACAACTGGAAACGTCCAGTCAACATTCTGATATGAATGACGGATGGACATAAGAAAACATTTTATGTACAGAAATACATTTGTTTATTCTGTATAATCTTTAAAGCATCCCTCTGTTTACTCTCCATGCCCATGAGTCATTTTGTGGACCATTGATAAAGGACCTGAGAGAAGATGTGCATCTTCTAAAACTGTGTGTATTTTAATAGGCTTGACTAAGACCTAAAAAAATGACTCAAAGGACTGAATCAATAACAGGATGATTTCAGGCAATGTGACAGGTATTGAGGATGTGCTTTTGGCCAGAGGCCCTGCCTCACTCCCTTCAATTTTCACAGAATAGATAGTTGTCTACTCCATAAGCAAATGGACAATATCATTTTCTACTTTTTTTCTCCTCCATAATTTTGACACAAGCTGTGCAGTGGCAAGCAGGTACTGACTGGTAGTATCCATTATGTATGGGGGCCAATTTTATTAAGGATCTAGGAAATCCCTCCCTTGGTGGCATATTTAGAAAGTACTATTGGCATCCCGTCCCTCCGTGTTACCAGTGAATGACATGTCAATGTCTTGATGCCTGATCTTAATTATTCACTCTCTGCCATTTCCAGAGCCCTGAGATGGCTTTCATCTCTGCTGACACATGGGATATAGCAAAGAACATTCATGGATTCCAAATATAAATACAAGAACAAAGAGGAAAAGTTAGATATTTAAAATTACACATATGTATATAAATACTTATAGAGGTAAAAGTGAGCCACCACACTAACTTTCTAGCAGAAATGGCATGAACCTATCTCAGTCACATATGTAAGAAACCTCTGTGACTTTTATCTTGATCACTCCCCAGGGAGATGCTGGATTATTTAAATGCTACTATTAATATTTATGCAATGTTACCTATCACACGATTTGCAGACTACTCTTCTAAGGATAGAATAAGGTGGCAAATAGGAAAATAAAGTTTATAACTTAGAGGTGGTAGGATATGTTTTATACTAATTGTGACTATGATTGTCTTCAGGCTATAGTTTGGATTCAAGTTTTTGATTACATATACCTGGGAAATAGGGGCTGACATGAGTTAGGTTTTCAGAATTGCTATCAACATGGTAGCCATGAGCAAGGTGAATAGCATTGTGAGGAAAGGAAATGACTTGTTACTAAGGAGTGTGGGTTTTATTGCCAGCTCTGTTGGTAACAAATCGTTTACACTGGACAAGTCCTCCATCTCAGAAGATCTTTGATATCTCATCTATAAAATAAAAGTATATTACCAAATCCATCACTGTATTTAGAAATGTGTGCATTTTTAGTATAGATAAAATCTCTCATTGGGAAGTTTTCTATAACTAGAGTATTTCTTTCAGACACACACACATGTGCATGCATACACACACACACACACACACACACACACAAATAGCTTTAGTGTAAACCCCATAATATGGTACTTTGTAAGAAATTGGGGAAACTGAAATATTTTCTAGGAATGATTTCAGTGTCAGGAGCCTGCTGTCAGCTCTACTGCTGACAGGGTATTACAAAGCCTGGGTCGAGCTAGAAAAAAGTCAGAATGGAAATAAAAGCAGAAGCAGAGGGAAAACATTTTCAGTTTAATGATGTTTTTGTTCATTCTGAGTTGCACAACCACAAATGAATAAATACATGCATAAATACATAAATAAAAGTTTTCTTTTCTTTTTAATTTCCTCTCTCCCTCCCTTTCTGGCCCCTCCTTCTGTCCCTCTCTCCCTTCCTCCATGTCTCCCCATCTTCCTTCCATTCCCTAGGCTAATTCCTTATAAGAAAATAGAGAAAAATCAAACAATCCCAGAATCTGATTTAGAATGGCAAACTGTTGCTAGCAACCTCCCAGGAACCTGTCTTATGTGCTGTCAGAAATGGATGATGAGAAAGATGAAAGGAAGATAAAATATGCTCAGGTTTGTTCTGTTGCTGTGTATTGTAATGCCAAATTCTATATCTGAAGGTCTAGGCCTACCAGTGACTTCTCACAGTTACATGTTTTTGTTGTGCAAACCTTGTTCCTTGATTTAAAACTATTGGTTAACAAAATGACTGCAGCCAATTTCTGGAGGGATTAGAGGTAGGTGGTTTTGGAGTGACTTGGTTGGAGGAGAGACTGGCAGGAAAGGGAAAGAAATAAAAGGAGGAGAAAGCCACCTTGAGGGAGAGGAACCATGACCATGTGCCCAGGAGAAAGAGCAAGTATCTGGGGTACACCGCTGGGGAGGAAGCCAGGCCTGCAGTTAGAAGCGTAAATTAGGGGTGATCCCAGTAATTGTCAAGCCAAATAAATAACCATAGTCAGGGTCTCATTTATTTGCAAGCTAGTTAGGGAAAAGCTTAAACTGTTTGTGCCACAAAAGTATAATGTATCTTCACTTTTCTTCAAGGTAGCCATAGTATTCTGAAATTATGTGCCCATAGTTAGTACCCAGATTATTTAAACCCTTTGATTTTCCTCTGACATAGTATTGTTTTAGCAAATAGTTTATAGTTTTATTTATTCCTCCATTTAAAAACTTCCTTCACAAATTAAATCAATTAACTAGTTGTCGGGAAAACATACAGGGTTTATATTGTATATCTCTAAAGATTGCAGTAACAAGGAGCCAGCTGAACAGTTTCTATCTCCCATGGATTGGGGACCCGTGTCAGGGTTGAGGAATGAGGAGATACAAAAGCCTTGAACACTTCTTGTAGAGCACTGTTAGAAACAGCAATGGAGCAGGGTGTGTGTGTGTGTGTGTCCTCCTGATGCAGGCAGAGTCTGCAGGACTCCACAGGTGGTTATACTGAATGGGGATGGGGTCACTGGAGGGTTTGTGCAGAGAGATGACTTTGAGCATTGGTGTTATAGTGCAGAGCTTTTAGATATTAGAGATGCCTAATGATGAATGGAGGCAGCTGTTTAGAGACGATTAAAACAAGGCAGAAGATGGCAGCTGATGCTTTAGAAGAAGGTGATGGACATGATGCAGCCTTGTCTGTGGATGTATTTTGAACTGGGTAAGGAGACACACACACACACACACACACACACACAGAGAGAGAGAGAGAGAGAGAGAGAGAGAGAGGAGAGAGAGAGAGAGAGAGATCTCAAATGAGTTAGTTTGTGGCTTGAGAAGCTGAAACTACACATCAGCCATTGGCTAGGATGAGAAAATGAAGAATTTATCCAAGAGAAGTTTTTTCCAATCCTCTATGACAAAGAAAGTATTTTTAAAACTTTTAGCTACTAGTGTACTTGTATTGACTAATTCCTCTCATTCACACTTAAATTTAAGAAAGGAAATTGAAAAGCGGATAAAAGTCCAGGGTGAGGCCATTTTCTCCAGTTCATTTAACATTCAGGTAATATATACTGTAACCTCTTATACATTAAAAGCACTCTGCTAGGTGCTGCAAAAGGTAGGGAAATGATCAAATGGGAATTATGCTATTAGCACACATATAATTTAATAGTGGCACCTGAAGTGTGATTCATTACAGTAGATGGAGTGCCATGATGTTTGGGCATAGGAAAGTGATTATGGAGGGGTAGCATGTGCTAGCCTTAAAAGCAGGTTGGCATTTTACATTCAGATAAACGGCCACCTCATCAAAAGCAGTGGGGCTGTGGAAGGTGGAAGGCATCTTCTTATTTGTTAATGAGTTTGTGAAATTGTTGAAAGCGATCTGAAGGAACGATCAAGAACAGCTGTGAAAAGCTGGGAGAATTACTTCCCGATACTCTTTAATGTGAGACTTTTCTTTATCTCATGTGCACGGAGAAAGAATTAGCTGTTTTCTTTGCTTTGGAGTATGGGGGAATAATTCCGTGGTTGAAAAATTACCATCAGTCAGAACAGGTCCTCGATTCAAGATTATATTTATATGGAATCTAAGTTTAAGATTATATTTAATTAGAGGAGCCCCCAGTCCTGTCAAATGTCTATTCTTAATCCTGTAAACAAATAAGATGCCGTGATGGCGCTGCCTGATGTATGGTGAGCTCAGTGTTAGGGGTGAGGCTATAGCTAAGCGAACATAGCAAAAGAAATAAAAGCAATTGCTCTCAGTCTTGTGGGGTCCATAATTTAATCTGGAAGATAAACACAAGGACAAACACATGACCACAGTTCCACAGCTGGATCAACACAGTACCCACCTATTCTGCAGTCTCAGAATGTGGGCCAAGGGTAGCATATTGACTTGTGTTTGGGAATAATGAGCACTGGTCAGATTGAGTCAGAGAGGACAGCCTGTGACACTGGCTCAGAAAAATCACCAGTAATGCATTGATATGGGTACTCAAAGCAATGGTTTCCTGAGCTAAATGGTTGAGGCTGAATGTTTTCCCTTGATTTCCAGCATTAATCTGCACGAACAGAAATTCTTGCTTCGGTCACGTTTCTACATCTTAAGTCTGCTGATTTTTCCTTCCTAGAGGCTGACATCTGTCTAACTGCTGAGGGTCAACAGTATCTTTTTGGATAGGCTTTTCCAGTGACAGTCATAAAATCTCTGTCTGGAAGTCACTGAGTGCTGCCAACACAGAACGGATGCTCTAACGTGACAAGAACTTGCAAGGTGATGCAGGCTCCTGTGCAGGCAAATCCCTACTCCCAGAGCATGGGGAGCTGGTTGTCAGTTCTCTGGGACTCTGGATGTGGACTTCCTTGAGGACTGAGGGTACCCCCTTTTCTTAATGGCAGGCTTGAGCCTTGGAATCTCTGTATGCAAGATACCCTGTACACATTCAATACAACAAAATATGAAAATGGAGTTTTCCTGTGTCCTCTTTGTAGGGCTTGCTTCTGGAAGCTACCAGTTTGTAGTAGTAAACATCTGAGGTGAAATGTCAAAGGTCACACACTATTGCCTGTGGAGGAGGGACTGCTGGACTGCCTTCTGAGGGCACATTGAGGGAGGCTGAAGAGAATGTATCAGTGCCCCGTGTTACCTGAGTGTAGCACAATGAAATATCACATAAGTGATGCATAGCATTTAATGAGTCGGGACTGAAAACTTTAATAGCTTGTAGGGCTTTTTATTATTTTTTTTGTTGTTGTTCATTATATTTTCTGCTCAGTCTCTGTGGATGTTCTGCATTTTCATCATCAAATGACTGGCTGGCTATTTTTGTCAAACAAGAAGCCTGAAACCATCAAGTCTGAATGTGGAGACAGTCTGGCCGCTCTGTCAACAGGATGAAAGGGAGTCTCGGGCTTTTTTAATTACAAGGATAACATGTTCGCTCATCTAATAATGAAGATGGTTAGCAATTTTAAATTTTAATAATCAATTACTGAAAGTAATTCTCCATTAAACCACAAGAGAGCCATTAAATCTCAAAAGATGGAACATGCTGCATGTAACAGTAGCAAGTTTTCTATTTTTAAATATCATTAGGGAATATCTGATTGTTTCATTTCTCTGCATTTCTTTTACCTTTTCCTCATGCAGACCATCTCATTTTCCACAGGAAGACAGCACATGATCTTATAAATAATAAAAGAAAACCCTTGCAAGACTTGATCCAGGGGTGTGAAATATGTGCTAAGAATGTAATTTATTTCAGTCTGGCGTATTTTGACTGAATAATCAAGAAGGTGACTAATTAATATTATACTACACCCTGGGCGAAGCAATGCAGTGGGCTACTCTATGCTCCTTGCACCTCTGCAGACTTGTGCCCGAGCCTTCATGGTCTCATGACCATTGAGTAGAGCTTTTGAGAAGGACAGAGGGGCTCTCAGATGTGTTCCCTGGATGTGAAGACTCCTGCCCACATTCTACAGCCACCCTGCACATCAGTCCCTGCTTTCAAGTGACAAGTGAAAAGATAAGTGAGTTCTAGATGGTTATGGCAATGTGGCAGACTTGTGTGTTGGAAGAGAAGCTTCCAGAATATTTCAGTTGTACAAGCTGTAGCCTGGTTTAGACAGTTTGCTTTCATTTTATGTAAACACTGAGAAATATGCTGAATAAATGGATAAGTGGTGTGTATCTGTGTGTGTTTGTGTGTGTGTGCATGCATGCATGCCTCTCTCCCTTTCCCCGTGTATGTGTGTATGTGTTTGAATGCATACTCTGCTCCCCCCCCCCCGTGTGTGTGTATGTTGTTTAGTTAGATGCTGAATAGGAGAAAAATAACAACTGTTAATTTTAAGTCAAATTGGCACAGAGACCTCCTTAGAAGCAGCTGATTTCTGTTGGAAAAGTACTATAATTTATTCTTAAAACATTTGATTGGTTGGCAGATGATGGAGAAACTATAGGGAAGCTCGTGGTACTTTACTCAGTGTCTCGCTCACTTGCTCACCTTTGGGATTCAGGATACTCAGCTGCTTCCTGTGGTACCCCAGTTAGGCTCTAATCATTGTTTTCTTTGAGAGCCTGTCTGATGGGAAGTATGCCTGAATTTCTTAACTATTCTGATCTTTTCAATGATCATCCCTCTGCTTCCCTTGGGAGGAATTAAAGCAAGCACTATGACCAGCTTGCCAAGAGGGGTATGTGACAGTGGGAGTAGAGGTAGGTAAGGATGATGTCATGTGTGGCAAACTCAGATAGTGTTCATTTTCCCTTCTTCATAGGAAGTTTGAAGTTTCTGGATGCCACAGGATTCCCATTTCATTCCTGATCACCGAGGAGAAACTGGATTGGTGATGAAGGCCTTGCATTCACCAGTGGGTAATTCTGATCTGTGGCAATCTAAAGAAATTACTTAGGGAGGTTTAAAGAAGCTATTTGTTAGTTTGGATCCTGAAGTAAGTTTCAAGAGCTCAGATATGATCACTTGTCTGTTTTGTGTTAGGTTGTATAGAGTCGGAACTGTGTGCGGGCTGTGGTTCAACAGGATGGAAGCATCCAATACCCATGGTTATGTAACAGATGTCAAGAGCAGAAACCTGCAAATGCTGTGAACAGAATCCCATCATTTGGTTTGGTTTCACATAGGTGATGTATTTGATTCTTCTTGATGCTCTTCCCTATTGCAACTTCTTCATTTTTCTTCCATTGTACATTTATTCACTTTCCATCCTGTTCCTTCCTCCCCCCCCTCCTCTCGCCTCCTCCCCACAGTCCTCCCCCATCTTTTCTCTCCTTCTCTTCTAACAGGGTAGAGCACCCCTTCCAGTATTCCCCATGCTGGCACATCAAGTCTCTGAGAGATAGGCACATCCTCTCTGATGAGGCCAGACAAGGCAGTCTAGTTAGGGAAATGGGATCCATAGACAGGCAACAAAAAAAAGGGGGGGGGGCCTACATGAAGATATAGTGTGGGGGCGCTAAGTCCAGCCTGTTTATGATATTTGGTTGGTGGTTCACTCTCTGAGATTCCCAAGGTATGTTGATTGACTCTGTTCATCTTCCTATGGAGTTCCTATCCCTCCCTCCCACCCCCCCCACCCCCGCCCCTGGGCCTTCAATCCTTCCCTAACTCTTCCTTAAAACTCCCAGAGCTCCATTCAATGTTTGGCTGTGGTTATCTGCATCTGTTTCAGTCACCTGCTGGGTGGAGCCTCTCAGAGGACAGTTTTGAAAGGCCCCTGTCTGCAAGCATAACAGAATATCATTAATAGCATCAGGGATTGGTGCTTGCCCATAGGAAGGGTCCAGTCATTGGTTGGCCATTCTCTTAGTCTCTGTTCCATTTTTGTCCCTGCATTTCTTGTAGATAGGACAAATTTTGGGTCTAAAGTTTTGTGGATGGGTTGGTGTCCTTATCTCTCCACTATTGATTGTGCCTGGCTACAGAAGGAAGCCATTTCAGATTCGATATCCTCACTGCTAGGAGTCTCAGCGAAAGTCATCCCCATAGACTCCTGGTAGCCTCCCATCCCAGGTCTCTAGGATGTCCTAGAAATGTCCCCTACTCCATCTCGCTGCTGATTTCCATTCATTCTTCTAGACCTCTGGCCCTGTCTTCTAACTTTCCCACACTTGCTCCTGAACATCTCCATCTATTCCCCTCCCCATAGCCTTTCTCATCCAGTTCCCTTACTTCATCTGCCTTCTATGACTATTTTATTCCCCCTTGTAAGTGAGATTCAAGCATTCTTGATTTGGCCTTCCTTGTTGTTCAGCTTCTTTGGGTTTGTGGAGTGTATCATGGGTATCCTGTGCTTTATGGCTTATATCTACTTATAAGTAAGTACGTACCATGAGTGTCCTTTTTGGTCTGGGTTACCTCACTCAGGATAATATTTTCTAGTTCCACCCATTTGCCTTCAAATTTCATGATGATTTTGGTTTTAATAGCTGAGTATTATTAGTGTGTAACTGAGCCACACTTTCTGTATCCATTCTTTGACTGAGGAGCACCTGGGTTGTTTAAAGCTTCTGGCAATTATTAATAAGGCTGCTAAGAACATAGTAGAGCACATGTCCTTGTTGTATGGTGGGTCATATTTTGGGTATATGCCCAGGAGCAGTATATCTGAATCTTGAGGTAGAACTATTCTCAGTTTTGTGAGAAACTGGCAAATTATTTTCCAAAGTGGTTTACAAGTTTGTGCTCCCACCTGAGCAATGGAAGAGTGGTCCCCCTGCTCCAAATCTTTGACAAATTGTGCTATCCCTTGAGTTTTTGATCTTAGCCATTTTGACAGGTATAAGATGGATTTTCAGGGTCATTTTCATTTGCATTTCCCTGATAACTAAAGACATTGAACATTTCTTTAAGTGTTTCTCAGCCATTTGAGAGTCCTTTGTTGAAAATTTTCTATTGAGCCATGTACCCCATTTTTAATTGGGTTAGTTGGATTGTTGGTGTCTAATTTCTTAAGTTTTTTTTTTATTTATAAATTTTGGGTATTAGCCCTCTGTCAGATGTAGGATTGCTGAAGATCTTTTTCCAATTTGTAGGCTGTCATTTTGTCCTATTGACAGTGTCCTTTGCCTTACAGAAGCTTTTAATTTCATGAGATTCTATTATCAATTGTTGATCTTAGAGCCTGAACCATTGGTGTTCTGTTCAGGAAGTTGTTTCCTATACCAATGAGTTCAAGGCTTTTCCACACTTTCAGCAATCTGGCTGTGACATCTGTCACCCTATTGGTCGCTAGGATTGGTTCAGATGATCTGATTGGCTAGGTAGGTGTCATCTTCCAACGTTACTGGTTCCTGTGCATCCCTTCTCTTGGAAGCTTCATTATCACAGAGTGGGAAAGTCAGTTCTTAGGCTGACTCCCCTGTGGCTCCCCTGTGGCTCCCCTGTGGGATGTCTGATACTATACAGACACTGGCAGAGAAAGAACAGTGAGTGCAAAATCCTTGTGTTTCTTGAAAGGTACTTGGGACACTCAGAATTCCATTCTACAAGAGGAGACAGAAAACCCAACAGGGGGTGCTCCAGGGAATTCCTTGTTGCTTGTAGAGAAGTTAAAATGGAATAAGAGAAAATGTCTTAGTGAGGCAAAAATCTAAGCGGGAGAAAAGAGGTGGGGACACAGCCAGGTAGCCTTTCTGGAATGTTCATGGTGAGGACCATAGATACTTGTGAAATACTTGCTGGTGAGAATCTGAATTACCCACGATAATAAATAAGGTAGAAGAAGTCAGCTCCAACACTAAAGTGAGGAATTCAGAATAAAAGTTTGAGGATTGCTGCATCATGAGATAATAAATAGGGGAGGCAATGAGTTTACAGAGAGGTGCCAAACAGCAAGTCGGATAGAATTGAGTTGGTGCTTTGGAACTGTACAGTGCTATGTTTGAGTCCTATCTCGGTCACTTGTTTCTAGTGATGTCTAGGGCTGGATACTTGCACTTTAAACCTCATACCTCTTGTCTGTTAAGTGAGGACAGCAATTGGATAAATCTTTGTTTGGGGCTGAGGATTTTCAGCATTGCCCTTGGAATGTATCTCTTACATAGCAATAGGACCATGTCTCCAACCCACGTTCTGACAATCTCACATGTTTCCTGGAGAAAAAGCTCTAGTTGAAGCCTACAGTGATGATCTGGAAGGAATAATGAAGCTCCACATGAAGTACTTAGGATTGTATCTTCCATGTAATGGCTCTCAGTAAATAATTGCATACTTACACCTACTGGTAAAAATCTGAGCACTCTTATTAGATATTCAACAAGGTTGACATTAGCTTCTGTCAACCACCACCAATGCGTGAACATTCTTAGTTCAGGTTTTCAGCTAGCCTCCCTTTGTTTTGACTCGAAAAAGAAATAGGTTTTGAGGAAAACCATCTTTGCTGTTTTTCATGTATTCTCTGTCTCAGATTTTGAACACTGTGAGTGTATATTCATAGTACACCTTGTAGAGGCTTTGCATTACAGCAGCTACATAATTAATTTATTAAACATGGCAGTGTTCATAGCATATTCTTTGAGAACAATCACGACTTCCCTCTATCTAATGCTGATGCTGACTAGCTGTCCACAGAATTCTCCTCTTAGGAAAAAATTCATGGCATGTCCATGCAGGCTTCCATTAACATATCTTTTATACTGTTTCTGAACAACACAGTGTTTATCTGTTTTGTTGACATTGTCTAAATAGGTTTGATGGTTTTCATTTCTGTGAATCACACATGCATTAATATTTTACCTGGTTTGCAACGATTTAGCTTCAGGAACAACATAATCACTTGCAAGGCATTTCTAGGATCTCATTCAATCCAGTAATTAAAAATCAAAGTGTACAACCCGATGTCCTGAGTTTGGCTTTCCATCAAATTTCCACAAATTCTTCAGCAAAGTCAAACTTTGAGATACTAATGAGAACAGGCAGGGCTAACCAAGGTAATTTCTTTCCGCATTAATCGCAAACTCTTCAGCAGTCATTGAAGCTCTATTTTCTTTTTCTTTTCTTTCTTTCTTTATTTTTT
The DNA here is from genome assembly GCA_021653895.1 of Mastomys natalensis. Taxonomy (NCBI): domain Eukaryota; kingdom Metazoa; phylum Chordata; class Mammalia; order Rodentia; family Muridae; genus Mastomys; species Mastomys natalensis. Next base: position 1,070,562 of record JAJTUV010000064.1, read on the forward strand.
GGCTTCAAATTGAACTGTTGTATTTTGCAAAACAAAACAGCAATGAAAGCTGTTGCACAAGGAAGATTATATTTTAATATAAAACCCAACTTGCCACAATGTGACATTAAAATGACTGAGGAAAAACATTTGTATTGCATACTTTAAAAATTGAAAGATACATTCACATATATATGTGTACATATAAGTACATATATTTCTATTTTATAATTTTTTTTTGGTTAGGAATAACTACCTTTCAATTTACATTAGAAACATTTGACATCATCATCCCAAGTGGCACAACTTCATTTAAACTGTATTTGTGGATGCATTTATATATATTTATACACACACATATATTATATGTAATTCGGGGTAAATATAAAATCTTATGATTCCAAAGTATGGATGTATATGTAGCTTCCTGGGATTCTCCTGTCTCTGCCTCCATCTTCCTGGAGGAATGCTGGGATTACAGATTCTCATGCTATACTTCTGACTTTTCTGTGGGTGTTGGAGATTTAAACTCACACATATATATACACACATATATATGCACAACCCACATATATATATGTGTGTGTGTGTGTGTGTGTGTGTGTGTGTGTGTTTGCATACACATATATATGGTTGATTTTACTTTTCTTACTGCATATGCTTAGAGTGAAGGTGTACTGTATTAGGACTTTTTGTTTGTTTGTTTTGGCTTATGAAAGCAAGTTAAGAACCAAATCAAACAGGTTTGATTTTATTTCATTTAAACATGTATTTTTATGATCTTAAAGCTCATCTGTAAGTTTCCTTCCATCAATTTTCCAGCCCTTGTGTCCTTTTCATCAGCTCTAGTATAAATTTTAATGCTTTGCTATCTTTTTTCTATGGACATTGATGTGTATGTGTGTGTGTGTGAGAGAGAGAGGGAGAGGGAGGGAGGGAGGGAGAGAGAGAGACAGAGACAGAGACAGAGACAGAGACAGAGACAGAGAGTCATGCTGGGTGTTACTCTTTACCTTCTACCTTGTTTCAGGACCTCTTTGTTTTGTTTGTTTTGTTTTGTTTGTTTGTTTCATTTCTTTTCTGATGTGTATACAAGACTAGCGAGCTCAGGAGCTTCCTGGAATTGTCCTGTGTCTGCCTCCATCTCCCTGGAGGAATGCTGGGATTACAGATGTTCATGCTATGCGTCTGGCTTTTCTGTGGGTGTTGGGGATTTGAACTCAGTTTCTTACTCTTATGTAGAAAGTTCCTCTTCTCCCCTGCCTGTTTTTGCTTTCTTGATATTGTATACATCACTCTTTCTTTCCTAGTGTTGCACATTGTTTAGGGTTTTCTTCCACAACCTCTCATTAAATGTGTTAGTTTGTACTAGTCTATACACTTAACATTTTAATGATGAATTTTAAAAATCTCTTCAAGGAGATGTTTCATGGTCATCATAGACTGTCTTTGACTTTTATTTTCTTTGAGCTTCCTACTAAGGTTTTTTGACTGTATAACAAGTATCTGTGGAACCACTTAATGTTTATGATATTCAAATATTTAAGAACAAAGCTTTATGAAGGATATTGTTTTAGTTTTAAAAACTATATGATGGTCCATGTAGTAACAGATACCACCACCAGAAATGCTGCTAGTGTAGAACCACGTGTATGTTTAGTCCAGAGCCATTTTGCACACAGGAAACTAAATACATAAGTGTTGCACTTGGCATAACCTCAGTGATCAAGCCAGGGCAGTATTTGATAACTTTTCCCCAAGTCGTTAAGGTATTGCCAATAAGACATATTCATTCATTCTAAACACACAGATACTAGGTCACCTTAGATTCTTATGAAGCTGCTACATAGACTACATTCATTCCTAAAGGACCAAGAAGTACTAGAGTAGAAATAGATAGCATGCTAGGTTAAAGTTCATACTGAGAGGCATGTGCTTGGGGATCAAGGTCTGATTGCCATGCTCTAATTGAGAAAATTCAAATGAAGATCGAATTCTAAGCTTTGTTTATTCATATAGAAAAAAATGGTCTAGTTATTTTAACTATGCCAAGGGACTTGACAGATCGATATACATTGCATGGCATAGAAAAATATCTTATCAAACAATACCTGCCATTACTATCATGCTAGAACCTCACAGTTGAAAAATAATTCTTAATTACTTAATTCAATATGACTTACAGATTATATAGGTAGCAACCTACATATTTCAAAGAGTATTTTAAGAATATGTATTTTTCTACTCCATTTTGTCAAAGTCCACAGAAAAATTTAATTTTATTTCTACAAATTACTTAGAAAATACAATTCTTCTGAGCTTTTATCTTAGATGATTTCAATGCTACAGATTTTTGTTTTGTTTTGTTTTCATTTCTGAGCACTCTCATGACCTTCATTTAAAAATAGCTGTCAGTGTCCCTAAAATTACCTTATCATTTTAGTAATATATCTGCTCAAAGAATTTTTGTTTTAGAAAGTAAAATGATGCAAAATAATACTGAAGACAATTGCATATTTTTGTAATTGTATAGTACAGTATTTTATAGCTATTTTAATCTACAGATTGAACAGAATATAAAATGCAGATGGATATATGTTATGGCTTTCTTTTTATTAATATCTTATCCTATTTGTTTTAATTTCAACTTAGACCCTTTTATCTAGTGACTGAAGAAACTGTATTTCTGGAAAATGACTTACATAAATTTAAAGAACATTTTCCTTTCTCTGAAATCAAGCTAGCATAAATGCCTCTCCTTTGATCATGAGCAGATTTGAAGTGCGACTCTGGCAGGGCAAACTCCAAGTACCTACTCTACATAAATTAATCTCTGAAAGGAAAATGCATTATGCTTATAATTGAAGTTATCATTGCTAATACCACCATTAATGCTGATTGAATCTTAAATTTGTGTTGGGATCATTTATTTGAGGACACTATTTCTCTTAAAAATTCATGTCAAGTACACCCAATACAGGTTAATCTATAGTCTTGAAGCTCTTTCTTAGACATCAGCAACCTGCAGAAGGTCAGATGATGAATCTAGACAAAAATAAAAGCTTGTATTTTATGAGCGGAGGGGGAAAATCTACTTTACAGAAAAGCCAGAATTCACAATTTAGCTTCAGTGTTCTGTTTCATTATTATTATTACTTTTAATTTTTTACAATCTAGTTGTTGCCTCCACCAGTCAACCCTCCCACACTTCCTCATCCCATTCCTCCTCAACCTTGTCTCCAAGGGGATTCCCTCCCCACCTCCGCTGCAAGGTCTCCCTCCTCCCCAGGGCCTCAACTTTCTCCAGGGTTAGGTTCGTCTTCTCCCACTGAGGCCAGACCAGGCAGTCCTCTGCTGTATATGTGTCAGGGGCCTTGACCAGCTTGTGTTTGCTGCCTGATTGGTGGCTCAGTGTCTGAGCAATCTCAGTGGTCCAGGTTAGTTGAGACTGCTGGTCTTCCTATGGGGTCGCCTTCCTCCTCAGCTTTTCCCTAATTCAACCAAAGGGGCCCCCAACTTCAGGCCAATGTTTGTATATAAGTATCTGTATCTGTCTCAGTCAGCTGCTTCTTGGGCCTCCTGGAGGACAGCTATACTAAGCTTCTGTCTGAAAGCACACCATAGCATTGGTAATACTGTCAGGGTTTAGAGCCTCCCCTTGAGACAGATCCCAAGTTGGGCTGGTCACTTAACTGCCTTTTCCTCAATCTCATCTCTATTTTTGTCCCTGAAGTTCTTTTAGACAGGAACAATTCTGGGTCAGAGTTTTTGACTGTGGAATGGCAACCTCATCCCTCCACTTGATGTCCTGTCTTTCTACTGGAGGTATACTCTACAAGTTCCCTCTCCCCACTGTTGGGCATTTCATCTAAGGTCCCTCCCTTTGAGTCCTGAGAGTCTCTCATATCCTGTGTTTCTGGTACATTCTAGAGGGTCCCGCCCACCTCCTACCTTCCATCTCCCAAGGTTGTATATTTTCATTCTTCTGTCCATCAGGCTTCTCTCCTGTATCTCCACCTCCATACCAAATCATGTTCCCATTCTCCTCTCTCATCCAGGTATCTTCCTCCCTCTCCCTCTGGGGATTGTTTTTCTTCTCCCTTCCAAGTGGGATTGAAGCATCCTCACTTGAGCCCTTCTGTTGTTAACCTTTTTGAGTTCTGTGGATTGTATCCTGGATATTCTGTACTTTTTTGCTAATATCCACTTATTAGTGAGTGCATACCATGCATGTCCTTTTGGGTCTGAGTTACCTCACTCAGGATGGTATTTTCTAGTTCCAATCATTTGCCTATAAAATTCATGATGTCCTTGTTCTTAATAGCTGAATAGTATTCCATTGTGTAAGTGAACCACATTTTCTGTATCCATTCTTCCTTTGTGGGACATCTGGGTTGTTTCCAGCTTTTGACTATCACAGATAAGGACACTATGAACATAGTGGAACATGTGCCCCTGTGGTATGATGGGGCACCTTTTAGGTATATGCCCAAGAGTGGTAGCTAGGTCTTCAGGTAGATCTATTTTCAATTATCTTAGGAACCTCCAGATTGATTTCCAGTGTGGTTGTAGAGTTTGCAATCCCACCAGCAATGAAGAATGTTCCCCTTTCTCCACATCTTTGCCAATATAGGCTGTCACCTGAATATTTGATCTTAGCCATTATGATTGGTGTAATGTGGAATCTCAAGGTAGTTTTGATTTGCATTTCTCTGATGACTAAGGACTTTGAACATTTCTTAAGTGCTCCTCAGTCATTCGAGATTCCTCTGTTGTGAAATCTTTGTTTAGTTCTATACCCCATTTTTTGATTGGGTTTTTTGGTTTTTTCGGAGGTTAACTCCTTGAGTTTTTATATATTTTGGATATTAGCCCTCCATCAGATGTGGGATTAATGAAGATTTTTTCCCAGTCTGTAGGTTACCGATTTGTCCTATCGAAGCTTTCCTTACCGAAGCTTTCCAGTTTCATGAGGTTCCATTTATCAATTCTTAATCTTATAGTGTGAGTCATTGGAGTTCTGTTTAGGAAATTTCCACCTGTGCCAATGAGTTCAAGGCTCTTTCCCAGTTTCTCTTCTATTAGATTCAGAGTATCTGGTTTTATGTTAAGGTCCTTGATCCACTTGGACTTGAGCTTTGTCCAAGGTGACAAATATTTTCATTTTTTTACATACAGACTGCCAGTTAGATCAGCACCATTTATTGAAGATGCTTGATGCTTTCTTTCTTTCTTTTTTTTTTTTTTTTCCCGCATTGTGTATTTTTGGCTTCTTTATCAAAGAAGGTGTGTAAGTGTGTGAGTTTATTTTGGGTCTTCAATTCTAATTCATTGATTGACCTGCCTGTCTCTGTACCAATACCAGCAGGGTTTTATCACTATTGTTCCATAGTACAGCTTGAGGTCAGGTAAGATGATTCCCCAGAAATTCTTTTATTGTAAGTATTGTTTTTGCTATCCTGGGTGTTTTGTTTTTCCATATGAAATTGAGAATTGTTTTTTCCATGTCTGTAAAGAATTGTGTTGTAATTTTAATGGGGATTGCATTGATCTGCAGATTGCTTTTGGTAGGATGGCCATTTTTAAATGTGAAGAGTTGATAGACCTGTGAACAATATCATCCTTTAAAAAGTATTCATTTTCATCTCATTAAATCAGAATTCTCATTTAAAACCATTTTCTCTTCACTTCCTGTGATAAGTTGTTGAGCAAAGTAACTCATTGCAATTTACTCTTGTCTTCATTTCTTTTCTCTGTTTCCTTTGAGTTTCAACATTTCCATGGACCTAATCTTTATTTTTGCTTTTTCAGATCTAGCATTCAGTATGTTCCCTAGTGGTAAGGGACTATGTACTTCTGGTTGAACCTTGAACTTCTAGAAAGTTAATTAATTTTTTTGAGTTAACATTTTTTTAATTGTTTAACTAAGATAATATAAAAGTAGGTGTATGTTGCAACATACCTTGCAATGGCTTTTGGCAAGTATTTTTATTTCCCCACACATTTTTCAATTATTTTATTTCTCTGTTTAGGTACTGTTAGCACAGTCAAAGACTTATGTATGTAAGGACTAATGAAGAGGGAAGTGTGCAATTGCTTCACACATTAATGTCACATCAGATGGGATATGAGAGGATTAGCACATTTGCAAGGACTTTCTGGCAGCCTACCCTTGTTTATACTTCCTCTCACCAAACATTACTCAATCTTTGTCTATTTTCTTTTACATAGGATTCACTGTTTTGCCCTAGCAAAGAACTTTATTTGAATGATACATGGGGCAAGAATGAAAGGAGAATCAAGCACAGCCCTCCTTTCAACCATCTAGGTAATTCACACGTCTAGGACTACGTGATATGCAGAAGGTACAGCACTTTAGCAAGGTACTGTCACTGGACAAGAAAAGCACACAAATTTGAAGAGCTCTCCTTGCCCTTTTTCTAGTAGTCCATATTTTATACCCTCAGCAGATTGGACCTTGAGTTTGCAACGCTCAATTTATAGGATTTATTGTTAAGGCTAAAAACTGGCAGTTAAAGCAGCAATTGTCCAGGAATACAAAAGTGGTACACAAAACATGCCAGCTTCAGAGCAAGGACTACCTTTAAAGATGTTAAGGGACTTTTATGCTGACATTTTTGTATTCTGTTAATGGCACTCAAAGGTATCAAGATCTTTCTGTTTTTGTCTGTTCCACTTTGCTCCAACCAACCTCTTATTATCTGTACTCTCGTTCTCTTAAGACTTTAGATCAGTAATCTTTGCTATCAAAACATTATTAGAGTGAAATTGTTCTAAAAGTATAGAAATTCGTCTTGAGATTCTTTGAGATCCAGCTCTCCATTACCCGTTGATTGTCAGAGTCTTCTTTTTCACAACATCTGAAGATGCACTGACATCCCCTGCTTTGACTCCCATCAGAACTCCTCTCTCCTTCATCCTCTCCTCATCAAGGACCACCTGGTCTTTGTGTCTCAGTAATATTTTCTCTGGGAAGTGAACTACAAAGAGATAGTGAATACAGTAATGTCCACACAGATGTGCTTGCTTTCAGGAGTGAATTCCTATAATACTAATCAACCTCACTACAAAGCACCTGTATTGATAATTTCAATTCTGTGTTTCAGGCTAATGGAGAAGTCTTTCGGTCACCAGGAAAATTTTAAAATAGTTCTTAAATTCTACCAGCTACAAAATCAATAAGTAATACTTTATTGAAACTCCAATGAGAAAACAAAAAATTCAAAATCATGTCTGTTTTTATGCTGACTATTGCTTTTACTTTTTTTTGCCATATTTAAAGAGAAAGTATCCCAAATCTTAAGTAATTTGAGATTATTTTCCAAACTATGGCCATTAATAATTTAAAGAACTGTACAGGACTTATGTTTGCTTGACATTATTGAAAACAAAGTCATTAGACCAGAAAGAATGACTCGGTGGATAAAGTACTCTCTGTGCAAACATTCAGACTGATGCTCAGACCCCCAGAACTGAAAGAAAAGTAAGGTAGGTACAGCATCGCTTGTAATCCCAGCACCAGGAGGCAGATACAGAAGATCTTCAGGGCAAGCTGGCTAGATAGACTAGCTGGAACTAGTTAACTCCATGTGTAGTGAGATAAAGGTCTTCAAAGAAAGACTGAGGAAGGCACTTGATGCTAACCTCACTCCTCCATATTCCAATGCGCGCGCGGGCACACACACACATACACATACACCACACACTCCCATACATACACAAACATGCATGCGCAAACACACACATACATCCATACCCCCTACCCTCCGACACACAGGCAACAGGAAAAGGAATCTTGAGTAAGACCTTCATGTAAAATGGGACCTATCATAAGTAGATAGCTGCTTGAATAAGGAGGCAATCCAGTCAGGGCATAGTTTATTTATCATCAGTTACTTATCATCAGGCTGTTACTGCCTTTCCTTCAGCACTGCTTTACCTTCAATATCAGGACACTTACTGCCTGGGACCCCAAGATTCACCACTGTGGGAATTATTGGTTACTGAGGGCAGAGTTGGCTGTACAAACAATGGGAGCCTTAAACCTTAGTATTTCCCAGCTGTCATTCTCCTGTCACAGCCTCATTTAAAAGGGTTTGGGGTTCTCCTTTCATTACATATGCATAAGTTCCATTAGTGTTAATCACATGCTCTATTTTAGAGCTGTTTTGGCCCCTCCGGTTAAATGGGCGTTTAAGCAGTTTTTAATGCATTATATGTACTTATTTTTTAAACGAGTATTATATGCCCAATTGACTGGAATGAATACAAAGTCCATCAGGTGAATACAGATTTATAATTGTTTTTTAAAGCATGTATTATTTACTCAACCAACCATGACAGCCCTTTTGGAGTCATTCCAGCTGAGAGGGAAATACATGTATATGTCAATAGCAAATAAACCTGGTGGAACCTTCTAGCAAGCTTCTCCCTGCTAAGCTACAAGCTTATCTGGTTAATGATTTTCTTTCAACCACTCTCTATTTTTTTTTTACAAACAAATTCTCAAAATCTTGCCCACTATTTTCAGCTTGCATGATCACTGCCTGTAAACCAGATGAAAGTTACAGAATGCCTCATTTAATTCAAATGTCTTCAATAAGATCATCAGGTATAGTGTATATACATAGCATTAAGATTTAATACTGAAGAGTAGGGCCCTACTTCTTTCAAGCTTTATGTAACCAACCGACATAAACGGTAGATAAAAGTAAATGATTGGATATTAAAAAGTTTACAAATTATCTAAAAATAATAAAACTAAGAAGACTCAAAAGAAGTTAATATATAGCTTTCTTTTCAGGGGCAACTTCTGTCTTGCTCTTCTTTTCATAGATGTAATTCCATTAGGTTTTTTTTTTCTTCTCTGTGTGCCTATAGGGTTATTCTAAATATTTTCTGAAACTTCTGTATTTGTAGCACCTTTACTTTTTAAATATGGTAACACATCAGCTATGCATTGGTACATGGGAATTTACTTAAATTTTGTTTTAAAGCTGAGAAATGTATCATGCAATATTTGCAATGTGGTCATTCCTACACTAAATGAAAGATAGCTGCCATAGGCTCTAATTTAACTTGGAGGTTGTCTGGTAGCATTGAATCCAGAGTAGCTTTGAGAAGAAAACGTGCTTGCTTACTGCACAACAGTAAGTATAGCATATAGAACTTTAGTCTCTGAATGAAATTTAAGCATGCTCAGATTTTGAAAGCACTTCACACAAATGCTACCATGTTTTTAGCATTTCAGAGAGAAAATGATAGTTTTCTGTGAAGTGGTCAAGGAGACATCCTTCCAACCGTGTGTACACATGATTCTTCTGTGCGTCTACTGCTAGCAGACACTGGTTGTGTTTTAGCTTCTCCCGTAAGGTGGACATTCAGCCTGAGGTTCTTGCCTGAGGAGTGTGCCACATGGTGGAAGGGCTCTGAGCTCATCTGTAGTCCTGGATGCTGCTGCAATCCAATCATCCTACTCAGTGGCTCATCATTGCTATGAAAGGAGGCTCTGATGACGCAGGTCAGAAGCTAGGCAGTGACAGGTGGAACACTGTTTCTTCATGTGAATGAAAATAGATGCTTACCTTCATAAAATCTGTCATCGATTCCTTGGCGAAATTTTTTTTTTTATGAATCTGGAGACTGAACCTAGGGATTGGCACATGCCAAGCAAGGACTCTACCCCTCCGTGTTGAAATTCTTAATACTGGAAAAGTTGTCATCCTGGCCACTAATTCACACACATATATGAAAATACTCCAATGTGATAAAGGCAGCTGGGTTTTGGCAGTGGCATGAATTTGTAAAACTTTGTTTGATGTGGACATTTCTACATATTGTTAACCTTTAGCTTAGCTGGACTTTTCTTCAATTGAAGGAAGAAATTTTCTTGCAGAATCAAAGCTATTGCATTAAAATTATCATAATTCTTTAGTGCCCTTCTCAGTGAGTAGATTTTAAAGAATATAAATATATAGTTAATAAATTACATACAATAACAATATTATGTACATACACACACACACACACACACACACACAGGGGAGAGAGAGAGAGAGAGGAGTAGTAATAGCCTCATTCACTTCATGCTGGAAAGTACTGTCCATAGCATTGCAAAATCTAACCAACCAGAGCTATAACTTACAAAAGAGTAAGATAATATTTTATGATTTTGTCAAAAGGCTATAAAAGTGTTTGTATAGCATTTCCACCTCATTTTCATTTTCAGAGTTTTTCAGAATTAATCAGAAGCACACCTCTGGATGAGCAGAGCACACCATCGATCTTCAACTCAATATCAGCTGCATATTTTGGATTTCCAACCAGGATACTTTCTCTACTATTTTATAAACAACTTAATTCCATCCCTATGCTTGTGTCCCATCGTGCAATGTCCTTTGTGGATAGGCACAGATACATATTTCAGCAGAGTAATCACACAGGATAACTGACCTAGGTCATTAATTAACACACTCAAAGAACTCAGAAAAGTTTACAGAAGAGGCGAGTAGTGTGACATTGACCGTAACATTTTCTTTCATTTTTTTTTCATGTATTTTAAAATTTATTTTCTATCCCCTGGTTATTTACTCCCTTGAACACCAATATTACTAAAATGTTGTATTAGGCAAAATCTACTTCTATATTCAGTGATCTCTCAAAATACTCAAGCATTTCACTAATTGGAATGATCGTTAGACTTTACTGATTCCTGCATTAGGAAGGTGGCAGGCAGATGAAGACCCTCCTCCTGATGCCTTCCATGCAGCTATTAACATAAAAATAATTAAGTAAAAAGCACCAACATTTAACAGTGTGGCAGTTGCATTTCAGAAGAAAATAGAGAAAATTGTGTGTGTGTGTTTTAAAAATGTTTATTGCTAGTAACGTTTGGGGCTTCTATTCTCTTTGATGGCGACAGAGCAGGGATTTCATAATGACTTCATTGTAACAGACAAGAACAAACAAATAAGACCTTACTATCGATCAGATGCTTTGCAAAATCAAGAAAATAACAAACCCAAATAAGTGATATACACATGTTTCTTCCATCTTGCTTTTTAAAGAGTGTGTATTTGTGATACACATATCATTCTATATTGCTTTTCATTAAAGGATAGATCTTAAAAATCTTTATTCTTATATATTTCTCAATGCCCATTTTGTTGAGATATTTCAAATCCTATCAATTTAATTCAAATAAAAAAAATCCACATTCTGATAAAATCATTTTTACTCCAAGAAGGCAGAACATTCATCCTGGTTTGCAAGCAAGAGGGACAGCAGATGATTTTAAGGAGGATTCTGCCTTGCCCTGGCTCTCAGAACCCCTGCCATCCACACTGCAGCTGGGCTGATGTCATGGCAGAAAGCTTCCCTAAATGCACACTGGCAGAAGAGATACAGGGCTGTCTGCTTTCCCACATGCTACCGTGTACACTCCCAGGCTCTGCATTGTTAAGAAGACCCTGCAAGAGGTCTTTGAGCTCCTGCTTAAACAGAGATTCATGGGCTGACTGGCATTCATGTCTTGAGACTGGAAACAATTCACCTGTTATTTAGTTTCATGTGTATTAGAGAAATTAGAATCACTCTCTACAAATAGGCCAACAAATACTGTTCTAAAAAAGGAGCCAATGCTGTCTTAACTTGCATAGCACATTTGGCAGGTGCTTTCATGGTTTCTCTGGAAGACACAATGGAATGCTGAGAGGAATCTCCTGTGATATAAAGACAGAGGGTTCTGCATATGTTTATTGACTGTGACACAGTCTAATCAAAGAATGAGCATAATTAAGTGCTGTAGCTCAAAGCATCTTTGAAGTCAGAATTCTGCTGATTTTTTTTTTATTTTATGTGATTGCTTACAGATTAGTTCTCTATTTGCTCCTAAAGAATATACTTAAACACTCAATCAATGAATAACCTACAGCAGTTTGTTGTAGATTCAATAATGGGGAATGGTGTATTGTACCAGGATAGTCAGATATACCCATAGGGAGTGTCAGTGGTCAAGATGCTTCCATTGCCAGAAGGTAGTCTGAAAATGGTCTGGAAATTCAATACAGCATTGACCCTACATTGTAGACAGGATCCACAGTCAGTTTCTCAACGGTATGGGAAGTCTTAAAAAGGATTAAAAATATACAAATTTTAAGAAAGTATTTCAAACTTGCTTTTTGTTTGAAATAATTTTAATTGTGTTAGTTCAAATGAGCTACATCACAAAATACAATTATTTTCTTATAGGCAAAGTGTTTTTAAAATTTTTTAATTTTCAAAATAATTTTATAAAATATGTAAAGGTACTGAATAATTAAAATTAAAGTTAACTAATATTTTTATTTGTATAAATATAGATGAATGACATCTATATTACTTCCCCAAATTCTTATCACATGTTAAACAATCAATCGTAAGCATATAACTAGTGATATAGTTTTTGTTATGCTGATTTTTAAAAATAGTTATCAGTGGATTAGAAACATTAAGGGGTAAGATTTCTAAGTAAACAGATTATAGCAGTTTACCAAATGCCATGTAAGTGTGTTTGCTTCGTATTTTATTTGGAGAACTGCCAGCTTACTTTTGTTAAAAACACATATCAGATTTACACTGCATAGCTCTTAGGCCCTGTCACTTGTATTATTACTCCAAATCACCTGAAGAGGACAACTTTGTTAGCCCACAGTGGAATAAGGCTAAAAATTAGAATTTCCAGCAACAAATTGGAATAATCTTAGCTAGGGAAAGTAGACATTTCTTGTGACTTTTGTACTCACAGTCTCATAAACCACAAACACACACTAAAATGGTTTCATAGCTGATAAACCATGGCCCTGACTTTGTGCATGTTAGATCTCTGGCTTGTAAAATGATTTCCCTTGAAGGATAACTAGTATCCTATTACTGTGGTAAGTGTTGCATGTACGTGCATAATTCCTGTGCATTCACACTCAAAGATGTAATTTCAATGTTTCTTTTGGTGAATGAAACACGAAACAAACATGATTGACTCTGTTTTGAGAAGCCACACTAAGATTATATTATTATTATTGGTTTGGCATTTATGATAATTTGTTCTAATAATGTGGAAAAATCATAGAATGTTCTCCAATGGTGCTCAGGGTAAAAGTCTTTGATGTATATTACACACAGCAGCTTACTGATTTTTATTTATTTATTTTAATTGATTAATTAAATTGCAGACAAATTCTAGACTCAACTCACATTTCTCAGTCCCAGATATCTGATCACGTTTTTTAAGTGCAATTTTTATTTGTTAGATTTTACTAATGCCTGGGAATGATAATTAAGGATAAAATTTTCCATACTGGCTGACAGAGTTGTTCTTTCGTTTTGCGATTTTCATGTAGGAGCTACTTCTTAGGGAAGTTGCATTAAGCATCATAGTTTAATTATCATATAAATCTATTAAGACCTATTCATAAGATCTACATGAGAAAATAGTGCTTATCTGTGGTAGGATATATTCTGGTACAGCATGAGTTAACTAATAGACAGAAATGCGGTAACTTCAATATCCCATTGGGTACCTTCCACCTTGGGCCTTCTTCCATTTTAAGATATACTATGCTATAAAATAATCTATCTGATATGAATCTGCTCAGGGACATTGTGGATATTAGCGGTAAACACAATGATGCTTGCATATAGTGAACTCATTTGTGTTGGACATATGCAAAGTGCCAGGAACTGGGCTAGGCACCTCATTAGATGCGTGAAAGCTGCTAAGTCTATTCTGCATTTTATATTCATCACAAGGATTCTAGTATTTTGTGCCTTTTCATGAACGAAGACTACATTTTCTAATTTGGCCAAACCAGCTGGGAAATTATAATGTACCTTAAAGATAACACAAGGTACAGAACAAAATTTGCATAAGGACTGAGCTCAAGAGGGTTTAAGGACCAAAAGTACGAGGAAAAAAAAAACTGCTTGTTGACTAGCTCATAATTGTAACCTGGTGGTAATTGTCCTAAAGCTGAATTTTCAGTTAAAATTATACAGGCTCCAAGAGGAGAGGGCTGTGACTTTCTCTTGTTTAGAGTTGTTTATCCAGCTCCAAGCACACAATAGGTGCTCGCCCTGTAAATATGTGCTACATTCATGCATAAAGAGACATATTCTTCTTTGTAGCCATCTTTGCAATGGTGTTAGTTAATTAAGCATTAATCTAAATGCCTTTTAATTGCTGTTTCTTAGTACTTAGTACTTAGTCATTGTATTCTATGACATGCAAGTCATGTACTCTAGCCAAGAGCTACACTCTTAAATTTTTTGAAAGGTTTTTGCTTCCAGAGAGGGTCTCACTAAATTACTTAGGTAGTGTTGGAGGCAATCCTTCTGCCTCAGCTTCTTGAGGAGGCTGGGATTACAGGTTTACAACACTTAGTCTGGCTATGGTATGATTTAAATATCAGAGCATTCAACTTCACGTAGACAAAAATGAATGAATTCTCTGATTACTATTTTTCCCCACTATAACAGAAAGTAAAGATTTAGGTTCCTTAGATCGAAGACTCTCTAATCTGCACTCCTTCCAATCTACTTAGCCTTACAGGCTGGTTTTATTCCTAGCCCAATACTCCTACCTTGGCTGTGGACTCATACAAACTTAAGGTTTTAATTTATAGATATACATTTTAAATTCTATTGCTTTGAAACAAAGGCCATCACCATTTTTAAACTCAAAAAGGACAGCAGAAATCGCCTTCTCACCCAGAAATTACTCATTTTTCTGCTTTTAAGGATTGTAAATATTTGCTAAAATAGAAAATTAGAAGGAAAAAGAAAATAACCTTTTTCCTCCCAATCTACTCCCCCCCCCCCTTTTCTGAGAGCTGAAAGCATTTTGTTTTCTAGAGCTTTATAAAGTTCAACCCATAAAAGGTTAGGAGCCTGACTTTTTTCTGTCGTATACATCTTTGAAAAATTGGTTTATGAAGAGTCATACATCATGTACCCAGACGTATGGGAATAGTTAAAGATTAAGGTAAATAGACAAATTGGACTGCTTTAAATCATTTTCCGGGTTTCAGTGTTATGAAAGAGCTTATGAACAAAAGCTGACGTTAAACAAACAGAACGGGCTCTTCTATATGTTGTAGACACTGGTAAAGACTTTACTGTCAGGGAGTGCCGCATCACCAATACGTACATCAATTTGATCGGTGTTCAGATCTCAAAAATGTTACCTTGTCAAAACATAACCTTTCCCAAGTCTCTCATTTGTCATTGTTTTGTAGATTATATCATTTATTTTACATTACCTGTATCGGAAAGCATGAATCATGGATTATAAGATTTTTTTTTATTACATATTGGTTTGTTTTTGTTTTTCAAAATAGAATTAATAGCGAGGCATTTATGTTCAAAAAGGGATAATCGAATATTTTGGAAGCAAGTTGGATTTCATATAACTTTACCTAAAGAGACCTTTTGTTTGCTTTTTTGTTTTAAAAAGATTTTTTTCAGAACCATCAGTAGAACATTTTTAAAATAAATTCAGTAAATATATTGAACTTTTCAGGTTATCTAAAGCACTAAGCAGCCTGTGGAGAGGCGCTGTCTGCTAGACTTGAAGGTAGGTCCTAGGAACACACACAGCAGCATGGTCGTAAACCCTTGCTCTTCTGGAAATGGTTCAGGGATCTTTAATGTCTACACAGAAGGGGAACCATTTGCTATTTTGTGGTCTCATTTGAAAGACCCCTACATGGTAACTGCATGGAACTCACTTTATCTACTCAGAGAGGAGACGGCTTTGTAGCGTCCGTACTGGTAAATCTAAGAAATTCTGTGAATATATGCCTTCATATTCATGCAGCAAAAATCCCTTCCTTAAAAATAATAAAAAAAAATAACAAAGTCTATGATCATCAGGTTGATGTAGATAAGACTCCATTAACTTTTCATCCTTATCACAGCTGGCGTATCAAAGTGCAGATGTCCGTGGGGTGAGCTCGCTTCCCCTGGTGCCGGTGCCAAGGCAGATGAAGATCTTTTACATACCCCTTTGTTGGTTTGCCTTTTTTAGTGTTTGTGCTTGATTTCCGAACCACTGATGGTAAAAATGTCATTTAAGATGACTGTAAGTATTGGCTCACAGATATGCATGCCTAACTTACCAGACATCCAGCTCACAGTGTAGTCTGCATTCCGCAGAGAGCGGTAGGGAAAAGAGAAACCCCTAGGAAATATTGACCAATGCTTTTTCAACGCTTGATCTAATTCTGTGTGAAACAATTGCAGAATTGTTGACTTGCCTAGAAAATGATCATTTATAAATGCCTAAGTTTTTATTACCTTTTTGAAATTTTTTTGCTAGAGATATATAAGTAATAATCTAATAAACTTTGGGGGATATCTCAGGATGCAGAGATAGGGACTGTTTTTACTTTAGGACATTTGGGTGTAAAGTAGGAAAATGTATTTTGATGAAATCTTAGCATCTTCGTGGGCAGCATATCTCTACTGGATCAGGTGGGTACCTACAGCCACTTGGTTTTTATTAGTTCCTCTTTATGTCCCTAAGCACAAGACTTCCTGAGTCTGACAGCTTTGCTTCATTCGAAGACTGATATTTCTTCCTCCTTAGGCCAGATGAGCTAAATAGCTTTCCAATTACGAGCATAGTTTATAGCTGTATAAAGTCTTAGTATAAATTTGTGGTTTCTGATTCCTTCACTGTACAATTAGTCTATCAACCCAGGAATATACACCCCTCATTTAAAATGGGATCATGCCTTCTCTGTGCCTGCCGCTGTCTTCTTTAAGATTCTTCATCAAAATTCAACCAAATCTATTTCTTTGTGTATTTCCTTTCTTTTATTCTCTTATTTTTTTTCCCTTGGGATCAGGCTTATTTTAGTCAAATGGGGGGGGCAGGCTTCTTTATTTGTGAAATGAAGAGAACCAAGAGAAATAAAAAGTGATAAATGCATCATTTGATGGGCTTCTCTTTAGTTGTCTTTACAGTTGGTTCTTTATTAAATAGTATGATATTTATTAAACATTTGGATGCAAATTAAAGTTTTTTTTCCCCTCTTTCCACTGTTACTGGAAACAATGTAAATTCCACACTCCTTGTACATTAAGGCACCAAATGCGAAATGACCTTCCTCCTTAAGATGCTGTCATTGGTTAAGATTTCCATAGGTATTCCAGAAATTCAGACAATGAAAATATGTCCCGAAATACCCATAAAATTTGACAATGTATCATAGTAGTAATACTGTAATAAAATTAATGCTCTATTATAACTTTAAAAAAATTGTAGATCACTTAACAATTTTCTGGTATGGTTGGTCACAGAATGATACTAAAGCATTTCTAAGTTTAAGAGTGCATTTAGGTCATTTGCAATGATAGATATACGTTTTAAAGTTCTTTAATGTTGGCTCTAAAGCAGGTGTCAATGAGCTTGAACTGCGCACAAACGACTCAACCGCCTTTCCACGAGGTTGTAAAGCAATGGGCACTAGAGGGCGCTCTTAGCACTGATACTAGCAAAAAAGGCAGCTAAACTTGTTCTTTTAAATCAGTACTATCAAGATTCAAAGAGGCATCGACTGAAACACTATATTGTTATTAGTTTGTGACATTGGTCTCTATGATTGTCATCAGCACAACTTCCAAAACAAATCTCCAACACGATAATTCAAGCTAAGACTTCACGGCTTGACAATTTGTTGGTATGATCAAGTTTCTCCCCTCCCTCTACCTTTTAATACCCCTCCCTTCTGCGTACGCACGTTGGGGATGCCTTTTTGCATGTGGTCAGGAAAATGGGTGCATCTGACAATTAACATTCTTGTTTGAATTTAAAGCCACATGGTCACAAATGTTTTCTTTTTTCATTTATTTAAATGTACAGACAGGCTGCAGTCTGTTGTGTTTGTGAGAGACTAAGGAACGTTCAAAGATACTTGTAAAGGATTCTGATGTTGAAAAATGTTGTTTTATATGAAAACGGGAGAATCTGGTCCCCTCCTCCAGCCCCCGTAGTTATTTATAAAGGCGTCATCGGTAGCTGCCTTTCGTAGACCTTCCCCGCAGGCATGATCAGACTCAAGCAGGAGGCTATTTTCCTTAATTTTCCACAGCAAGCCAGTAATGCTTATGATTATTGTGAAGTCAGGAAAAGTTTAGTTTCATCAAGTGACATGTAGTGATACAATTAGTTACTTAAGCGCTTCTCATAAAACCTTCCACCATGGAACCTGGTTTGTCAGCTGCAGCTAAATATTAGCATCTCATATTAAACACCAGGATAAAGCCGCCTCTTGGAAAGCACAGCTGACAGCTCTCAACACGAGCTGAGTGATCACTCTCAATTGTAATCGATTGTGTAAGTACTGAACACAAACCCCCAGGCAATTGAAGAAAATAGGATGATGAAGGACTGCAAACTAATATGTTACACATCTTCATTGATTAGACATTGATTAACCATTATTTTCCTCAATGACAAACAGCCAGTGGTGGGGTAACTGAAGCCTGTGATTTATTTACACCTCAGACACAGATGAGTTCTTTATTCAGCTGATTGTGAGCTAATGCAGAAGCAGGAGGTAGCGACAGTTTGACAAACCAGGCTGCTGCTTGCTTTCTCCCACTCTCTCTTTTCTGTCCTCCCTGGCAGTCTTCCTAGGTTTCTGGCCTATTCCAATTAGAAATAAATTTAACCAGATTTCAAAATGATCGGCCCAATTTTCAAAACACGGAACATGTTCATGTGACAGAACTCCATCTAAAGGGAAGATCATTTTATAGACTTGGTATTTACAAGCATATTGATCAGTGTTTATTGAACTTTTAATTTAATTCTCTCTTCTCTTCAGTGCCTTATTGGCAATTACATACAATTTTAGAATAAGCGGAATTAGAGTCTGTGGCCTATTTTTCTTCTATGAATCCCATTGCTTTAGAATTATATAGGTGTATTGATATGTGACGCATGGGGGGGGCAACAATTTTATAATTTGCCTAATTTATATAAAACTGAGATATTATGGCTAATTCTGGATTTATGTGAGAAAGTCTTGTGGCAGAATAGTGAAAAGTTTTAAAATTTATTTCAGTAGATCCCATGGGAAGACTTGGCCTTGACTTCCTTCTGGCACAGTGACAAAAGCAAACAGACACATATTAGATTATTATGAGTAAAGTCAAATTATAATGAGATTAGTATTCTGTGTCTTTCTAGATTCTTTTCTGTGCATTTTGAAGATTTGTGTGAAATATTATTTACAGGCAGGTAATTAAGATACACTTACATTCTGTAACACAGTGGGCACGATAAAGGCTTTCAGTGCTCAAGAAAGCATAATTTGCTTCTACATTGGTTTTATTGTAAATTAGCATTAATTAATGTTCATTTAAATGTTACAGATGTGTGGTATGGCTAGTCTGTTAACAAAGGAGTCACTATGTAAGAGTTGTTCTGAGAAAGTGAAGTGTATGAATTTAGATTAGTAACTACAGTGCCTGTTTAAAAGAAGTTCCTAACCATTTCCGGGGTTATGAGTCATTTTATATCATTTAGGAAAGAATAAACTAGCAAGCCAGATCATTTAAATTAATATAGACAGTCAACACTACTCTGACTAATGAGTTATTAGAAATGTAATTGTGAAATTTCATTGTCTTTTACCTTTTAATGTAATTTTAGCACTAGAATAATAATTGTGACCTGTTCTATGTGGACATAAACAGCTTCATAACAAATGCATGAATATGGTTTTCTTCGAGTAACTTCTGTTTGTCTCACTGAAGTGCGTGGGCCTTTGAGTACATGAATATTTATGCAAGCCTCTCAATTAAATATCTGCCTCTCGTTAAGGACTTCAACAACGGGATGAACAGGAAACGTGGATTCCACTTCCTCCTTGAAAAATTTTGACACCTGGACACCTGATTTACTTATTCAAGAAACCCAGCTGGACTTTAAAGAATACTGATGTCTATGTTAGCTGAGGAAGACCATCCAGAGAACACACGTGGCTCCAACCTTTCCAAAGACACCCACCATCAGCCGGGCTCACCGAGTCACCCTTAGTTGAAAGCAAATCAGTGGGCAGACGCTAATGACAAATCACCTGCTTGGCGTTACTTTTGAGGGCTGATGTAAGTTCCCCCTTAGCTCTACACAGTGCTCAGAACTGAAGGAAGGGAGTGTTGATTGGCCAGCGGAGCATGAAGAAAGAACAAATGAAAAAAACCATTCAACAGCCCTGTCCCAGAGGGAGACTGGAACCCCAGAAAGAAGCCTAATAGTGTGCTGTTCCCTTGTCCATCAGCACGCAGGTGGGAGCAGCTCAGCAGGGGGCTGTGTGCAAATGTAAAAATCAGAAACCTGTGGTGTTACAGAGGCACGAAGAATGTGAGGGCTTCTGTAGCAACTTCCTTCTTTGGGAATAAAAGGCATCTCCTTGGCGTTAGCTCTTTCTCTGTCTGTGTGTGTTTGTAGCTAAGTGTTTGCCTGTGTATGAATATGTGTGTCCGTGTATGCGCACACGTGCGTGTGTGTACATATGCAGCACATGCACCTCTCTGCCCAGCTTCTTCAAGCATATTTAATATCTTTAAATTTTTTAAATGAAAATGGAGCTGTCAATTTTAAACTAATTTGGATGGACAGCAATAAAATGCAAAGCTCACTTCAAATTAGAATTTTCAGTGAGGATTTCTAATGGAAAGTAATTGCTGACAATAGGAAATGACAAATTACTAATTACTTAGTTCAATTAGACTTTTGTGCCTTTGGTCCTAAGTGGCAAGCATACAGCAAATCTTGCACTTTTATAACAATTAATGACAGTAAAACTATTTAAACTGCCAACAGATGTGAGTAAGAAGACATGAATAGAAACTTACTTAATTTACATATACTATCCCTATTCTATATCAAGTAAATGATGTTTGAATTTTTATGCTGCAATTAAATATTACTGGTACAGTGCAGTTTTCACAGAATTTCACAGGGCAAAATATAGCTGTGCAGAAGCTGTCCAGTGTTAAGGCGTCCCCTTCTTCATCCTGACAATATTTCTCTTCAACAGATT
Organism: Mastomys natalensis; assembly: GCA_021653895.1. Taxonomy (NCBI): domain Eukaryota; kingdom Metazoa; phylum Chordata; class Mammalia; order Rodentia; family Muridae; genus Mastomys; species Mastomys natalensis. The sequence goes on from JAJTUV010000064.1 coordinate 1,091,651, forward strand.
CTTGGAGTATAGATTTCTGCTTTCACTGTTTTGGGACTTGGGTATCCTTGTTAAACAGCAGGGATCCTGTAGTTTGTTTCATCTGTTTCTTTATTGTCTGTTCTGTTCATCTTTTGCTGCCCTGTGCTCTAATTTGAATTCACATTTTTCTGTATCCTTCCTTTCTTGTAAGACTAATTCAAGTGTGGTTTACTGAAAATACTTGTCTGAAAAGTTTGGTTCCCTTCATGGCCTCTGTACTCCTGGTTAGAGCAAGCAGACTACTTAGTTCCGAATTCCCAGTGTTGTTGTGGTTGGTGTTTTTTGCTTGCTTGTTTTTTTCTTTTTTTTTTATTTATTTATTATTTTTTTTTGTAATTTTGATTTTGCAAATATGGGAATAAAAATATTCCCAGTTATAATCAGGAAGATTTTTGTTTCCTCTGCAGGTCAGAAGGCAAGTAGATTATTGCAGTTGCATTTGGAATTCAGAAGGGGGTGGGATCCAATTAAGTTTGTGATGGTCAGTTTCCCTATTACAGTCTGAATATATTCATGCTTTTTCAAATCACGTGACAAAGTCATTTTTCTGTGCAATGGAAACAACCATGCGGATCAGTATTGAGGCGATGTCACCTGGCATCTTGTGTTTGCAGTGCACAGAAAATGCTTCTACAGAACTAATCCAGCATAAAAATAGACATAAAGAATGTAATAGGAAAACAAAACAGTAACAACAATCAAGACTGGAACAATTAAGATTTTCAGATCCTTGAAAATCAAAGAAAGAAGTGGGTCAAATGTAGAAACCGACTCTTCTGTTGCAGAGTTTTTCTCTGGGAATATCTTGCTTGTAAGAGTCTCTGAAAGTCACTAAGCCTAAACAGTAGGCACTTGAGTACATTTCTCCATGTCTAGAAATTGACCACAAATATCTCATTGAAATGAAATATACTTCTTTCTCCTAATTACAACTCGAAGTTCAAAATGGGATGCATTTTGAGATGCATTCTTTTTTTAAATTTTATATTTTATTTATTTACATTTCAAATGTTATTCCTTTTTCCTGGTTTCCCCTCCAGAACACCCCTATCCCATCCTCCCTCCCTCCTCTTCTATGAGGGTGCTCCCCCACACATCCACCCATCCCCGCCTCCCCACCCTGGCATTCCCCTACACTGGGTATCAAGCCTTCACAGGACCAAGGGTCTCTCTCTCCTCCCATTGATGCCCGACAAGGTCATCCTCTGCCACATATGTGGCTGGAGCCATGGGTCCCTCCATGTGTACTCTTTGGTTGATGGTTAATACCTGGGAGCTGAGCCTCACTTTTATTGTGAGTTACATGGGACCAGTTAGTTCTCTAGCAGACAAGGGAAAATCTAAATATGTCTTGTTTTATCATATGGATGCTGGAAATTGGAGGAGGCCCCTGAGGCTTAAGAGGAAACAGATCCCAAGTGCTTTCTCCAGGAATTTTGCTTGGTGTTTAGAGGCTTTTCTCCTGACTTCTGAGCTACTAAGCCACTAGAAGCCACACGGTAAACTAGATACAAATAACCAGGACTGGTTTTTGGGCAAACTTCTGTTGTTTCTCCACAGCTGTAGTTTTCCTTTCTTAGGAGCCCTGTGAACTTTAAGGGCTAGAAATATAACAGAGAGCATACTAGATAATAGAGGAGAAAGGAAAAGCATAGGCAGGGGGTAGGAGGCCTGGGCAGGGACAGAGGAAAGAAAGACTTTCACAAATCACAAGAAAAGCGGAGCTGGCATTGTGCCTAAAAAAAGATAAGGTGGAAGAGAGGCGTCAGCTGCGATAGACTAAGCTGGTCTATTTAGAACAAGAATGGATGGAAGAAAGACCCAGCCTAATTAGAAGAGAGGGAAAGGAAGAAGAAGGGGAGGGGAAAAGGCATGTGTGTTGGGGGATGATGTTGGGGGGAGGGGACAGGTGCAAAAGAAATGTCAGGGAACCCAGAAAGCCTGGAGAAATCGGTGAGATGTACAGGGAGACACAGCACACCTCAGTACGGTGGGTTTTGTTGAGCTAACCAGTCCAAGGAATGGATGGCAGCTTTCTTCCTCTTCATCATCTTTATTGAGACAGCAAATGAGAAACTTATGATCCAGATTTCTTTTCCTCATTTACTTAAAAAGATGCACGCAGTCCACATCCCACGTTTCTGGAGTCATATGAAACTGCCGTGCACCGTCTTTAAGATTTGTGTTACATGTTTGACATATTCATGTTCTGTGATTAGTGGAAAATCTGAGATATGTTTTAAGCTCAGGGAGTTTTGAATGCAGTTATATTTTATGTCGGCAAGCATATGTAAGTCACTCAAAATTTAGAGAAAATTGTGATTTATATACTGCGGTAACTTGATGCATTAATAATATAAACATTTAAAAACACGTATCTGCATATTATTATTGCATACATAAGACATGTATGCCTGTTTGACTGATTGCTTTTCACTGAGAATAGCAAAGCTTCATTCCGCCACTGGCTGCCACTTTTCTAGAGTTGGAAGAGATTTTTGTGCAGCTCTTCCTTCCCTTTTCCTTCATTTCTTCCTTTCATCTCTTCCGGAGTTGTAGGTCTAAAATGCCTACACTGTCTAGCATGGGTTTATATGGATGATTTGAATGATTTGAAGCTGAGGTATTTCCCATAGGCTCACATTTTAGAAACTGGGTCCCCAGGTGTCGATGCTACTTTGAAGCATTGTGAAAACTATGGGATGTGTACACTAGTTAGAGGACTAGTTAGAGGAATTTCCCATAGGTATAGGTGCATGGAGGAATATTATCTCAGGCCTCTTTGTGTCACTCTCTGCTTCCCAGTCCTCTATGAGGTGAACAGTTATCCAATCACATGTCCCCATCACCATTATCTTCTACTCAAGCACATGTGGCCAAATGCTTATGGACTGAACCATCTGGAATCATGAGCCAAAATGTAAACTTCCTCCCTGAAATCATGCACTATTTGGTCACAACTATACAGAAGTAATTAAAAATCATAGATTGCCTGGGTGCTCAATAGCAGTAGTTCTTGATCTAGCTCCTTGGAGCTAAAAGAAGAAGCTTTGTTTGGACAATGTAATGATATCTTGATCAGTTCTGCAATATGGTTCAACCCAAGCTGTCCTCTGGACAGTTGCTTCTATTGAAGAAGCTCTATTAACTATCTGAATAGGAAGCTGCCCAAGATGACGTAGCTCTTTAATGCACATCCATCAGTCTCTCCAAGCCTGAGAGTAACACAGAAAGAATTGAGATAGCTGCCAACTTCCTCAGCATTCAAATTTATTTTTATTCTGGAAAGTTTTCTTTGCTTATATTGTATGCAGACCCAAGACAAAGATGGAAAAGTTAAGAGACTTAATGTGTGTGTCTTTCTAAGCACAGCCTTTGCTGACAGGAACTATTATCTGTGGATCTCTGCACTGTCTACCATATGTCTGCCTACAATCTGTCCATCTTGTAGTAAAATAATTTTTCAATATATTTCAATATATCTTTCTAAATTATTAAGGACACTTTAAATTTTCTATAGCTATATACTCAAATAATTATTGTTTCTGGGAGAATTGAAGCTACTACAAGTGATGCACATGGGTATCATGTCCAAAGTCTTTACTTACAGTTGGTTTATACTGAGAGTTATGAAAATATACTGTCATTGTAGTGCAAACATCTTAGTAGGGAAGTACATGGACTTATTATAAAGATAACAGATGAAATATGAAATCACAGGTACTTTTATAGACCATTTCAGTTTCTTCAGCTTCTGGCCTTTAATGTGTCACTTGAGAGAAAATACTGAGTTGCCAGCTTGCAGCCATGGTGTATTTTGTTCATCTCCTGCTGAAAAGGACAAATGCACAGATAGTAACTGGATTTATTTCACATTAAAACAAATGTCAAGACGTCAAACTGTTGCATAATAAACAGTATAAACAATGAAATAATAAAAACCAAATGTGATTAGTGTGATTTAGAGAAAAAGAGGTAAAAAGAAGGGGAAAGAAAAAGGAAAAAAGTTGGGATAAGGACCAAGTGACAGCATGACCAGAGATGACATTTGAGATCTTTAAAATAGTTCAGTATTATTCAAAAGATAAATGTATTAATATAAAAGTGATATTTAAAGTTCTTAAAGATAAACATGGTTTGATTATGAAATTATTCAAGTTATTTCACTACAGATTTTATCATCAAATTTGAATGACTTAAAATGAGCCAGAGTCTTTAAAATCAGGAACAGGAAAAACATCCTTATAGATGAAAATTCATATTTGAAGGTGCCTTTCTGGAGATGAGTGGCAAATGAGGAAAAATGAAAAAGAAAGTATCAGTTGATCCTGAGAGTCAAGCCCAGAATATTTTATAAATTCAGGAAGTCTATTCTGGGCCTTGGATAAAAAGTAAATTAGAAATATTAGACTATTAGATAGACACAAACAATAGATATTTAAAGAAAACAAAACAGGACTTTTTGTCTTAAATATATACATGGAAATCCTGACCAAAATGTACCCATATATCAAGTAACCTTTCAAAGTTAGGTTTGCAAGTTTTAAATGCAAGAACAATGGGCCGAAAATAAGGAAATCATATATCTAAGCCTTCTATAACATGCTGTATGCTTATGGACAAAATAGTAATGGTTTTCTACAACAAATTGCATGGTATAAAACAGAGGTAGGAGTATAAATATAACTTTTTGAGTCAATAGCAGCTACTAGATGCTACTTAAAACAAGGAAGCTAGATGAGCTATCCAGAAAATGAGTATAGTCAGAAAACAGATGCATGGGGCTCTGTTCAACGTTCACAGGTTAAGTGAGGATGTGGAGCTCAGACTGAAGACTCAGAGTGACTGTGTAAAGGGTAGTGAACATGTGTTAGAAGTTCTTTCTAGAAAGTTCAGTGAATCATAGGGTCAAAAGAGATAAGAAACATAACTTGTCAATTTTGGCTGATAGATTAAAGTGAGAACTCAATGGACCATAGAGTTTGGCTACATAAAAGTTGTTTGTGATTGCTATGGTTTGGATCCTTCTATCTAACCTCCAAGGTAATTGTGGATGTGTGTGTGTGTATCTACATGTATGTATGTGGTAACAGTGGAGGCCAAACAAGAGCACCAGATCCCATGGAACTAAAGTTACAGGAATCTGTAAGCTGTCCCATATAGATGCTGGGATTCAAACTCCAGTCTCATGATAAGAGAACAAGCACTCTTAATCACTGAACCTTCTCTCCAGTCCAGGAAATTGAGCCTTTTAAAAGGTCATTAGGTCTGAGGGATGTTAGTGCTCTCATGGAAGACTACGTAAGACTGGCTCACGCCGTTCATCATTTGAAGACTCGGCATGCCAACAGTACTCTGTAAAGTATGAAAGAGGACATTGTCCTCAGTACCCACTGGCCGTGGTCTTTTGATAATTTGAGTTTGTTAGAGTGACAGGGAAGAGAAACTCAAGTAAAACGAGTTCTGAAATGAGTGGGAGAAGAAAGCTTGGGACTCAGTGCATTTACACAGATGGTTTTTATGCTCATGAGATTTGCCACAAAAGAGAGAGACGAGGATGGTGATGAGCTGTAGAAGATGCCTTTTGATTTTTTTTTTTTGAGGTGGGGAAATGTATGTAAATAAGAATGAGTCTGTTAAGAATGCAGGCACTCAGGTGAGAGGAGAAATTCCTAGTACAGATTCTTGAGTAGAGAGCCCTAAGGCAGATGTGCAGGTAGTGGGGTCAGCCATCTTAGGAGATAATTCTCCATATATTTCACCAATCTCTGTTTGTCTTGAGAGCCACCACTCATTGCCCTTTTGCACTGGACTATTTTCCAGGGATGTTTGTACAGCGGAGAACGTCTGATATTAGATAGTATCTGTCTCCCTTTGGAGAGAAGACAGGTTTGCTTACTGTTCAGTATAATAAAGAAAATGTCTCCTTCTGAGGGAAGGTCAGGGGAGTTTGCTTTTACCATCCATTATAAAATATTCAGGTACCCCACATTCAAAATTCCTCTCATGAAAAGCAACCTACTGCAAACATTGATGTCACTTGGTCCTCAAAACACTGTCCAATGGGAATGGAGGCAAAGGGGAACATTTTAGTACATGAACACTAACTAAGGAAAAGAAATGGTTATGTAGCTGTCTCTGTGTGTGTTGTTTCTTTTTAATAGTCACTGACATTGAGTCTCATAATAATGGAGGTTGAAAATTCTGTCTTCAAGTGTAAGGCTGGATACCAAGGGAGCCAATAGTGAAGCCGATGACTGAAGCCAGGAGACCAGGATTCTAGCTGGAAGGCAATTAAGCAGAGGAAGAGAATTCTTTCTAATCATTCTTTTATTCAAGCTTTGAACAGACTGTTCAAGGCCCACGTGCATGGGAGGATAGCAGGCATGAGTTAGTCCCAGACCCCAGCAGTCGTCTCTTTTAGAAACATCCTCATAGATAAGCCCAGAAAATATTTGAGTGCCTTGTGACCTCACCACGTTGACACAATAAATTTACCATTCCTGGAGTCATCAGGGAAATAACATACTCAAATTAAACCACTTCTAGGGCCAGTGTTCTGTAGAACTCAGGACTCTTGCAGGGTTTATAAGCTAGCTTTTCATATTTTCCTAATTTTGATAGAGCCTATTTAGGTGCTTGGCACCATGTTGCCATATGAGTAAATAGAGTTTATGGGCATAGGCACAGGTAGTTGGCTGCTATTAATTCAATTATCTTACTTAAATTGGAAACAAGGTCATGAACCATATAGCAAAAATAGAAGAGAAATTATTCATGTCCTGAAATATGTAAAAATGTGAAGCAATGACTAAGTAGAAAGAAGGTGGATCAGCCTAGGAAATTGAATACCATGTTGGGTAGTATCAAGGACCACTTGCTTATGAGGGTAAAGTGGTAGTAGACAACGTTGCTGTGTGTAGTTGAGATAAAGTTGCTTTTAGATTCAAGCATAGACTTAGTGTCGGAGTGTAAAAGTTGATAATGGATGCCAGGAAGAGGAAAGTAAGCCAAGCCTGGTGAGGGGATGATGGCAACGATGATGGAATTGCCAGCAGCTCAAGAAGGAAGGGAAAGTACCAACTGAGACTCAGTGAATGATGGGAGAACTGGCTGATTGTGCACCGCATTCTTAAAGTAGGCAAAGAACCATGGGCTGATGGTATCTGAAGTGTCTCTGAATTTTGCACTTCTATCACATCTTATATTTTCCTTAGGATAGGATATATTTTCTGGGTTCTAAAAGGTGAGAAATTCATTAAAAGATATTGAATTCAGGTATGTCATATTTTCAGGAAAGAACACTGTTTTCTGATGACCACTGCATTCTTTTTATTGTATATGCATTTCTTTTCAAATGTTCAAAAATCCCTTTTAACATATTCTCGATTCCTGATATTAGTTTCATAAAGTTATTATTGCAAAAATTTATGCCTCACAGATCAATGGCTTGCAAATGTTTTTGATGGTGCATGACATAAAGTAAAATGCTTTTATTAGTTTACATTCTGATGTATGTAACATTATGTATAAATCATGTACTTTTATTAAAATACAAATGTAACCAACTATGACTATAATAGATATATTATGAAACTTAGCCAGTCATAGGAATCGAAATGGAATGAGGAGTTGAATAGATTTTCGTGTAATATTTTTCCTCATTGGATTTTAAGATGTATCTTGTAGACAATATTAACATTATCATGGCCTGTAATATTTAAACAAAAGTAACATGACTGGTCTGGCACTGATGAAATTGTATTGACTCCCAAGTTCTGGTCCCCAGAATCAGCACTGGCTCAGTTGTACCTGCGTTCAGCGAATTGCTTTCTCTGTATGGACTCTTTTTTTGTAAAAGTCTTTTAGAATTTTCTTTTTCACAAGGGGTGAATGAATTTCATTAAAGACCTCAATCTGCTAAACTGCTGCACTTAAATTACAACAGTTCTACCAGGATCAAAGGCCACTTGTCTTATTGAACTGTGACTGTTGCATTGGGGACAACATGATGAACTAGACAGCATGTGATGGGCTCACATTTGGGCTCAGTGACGACATCCATGCCAATTTGCACATACCATATTAGAATAGCTTCTACACTTTATTCCTTATAGGGTAAAAAAAACATTAAAGAAAGTTCTAATATTTTATTTCCAACCTCAGTAATTCTTCTTGTTTTCGAGAGTATGGTCTTTGCTGGCCTTTCTGTTGAGTATGTGGGTGAAAATGTAGTTTTCTTGTTAGTGTGTACTTGTCCCATCTGTCCTAGGAGCTGATATGTTTCCTCAATTAGCAATTGTTTGGTTATAGGTACATCCATATTATTCCTTGATTTAGAAATTAGGCATCTGTATCTGGTATTTCTACATCTCTGTATTTGAATGACTTCATTCTGTGATCGCTAAAATGGTATACCTTTTTTAGTGTTGTCCTTAAGCAGAGTATTGCTTAATTCCCATCTCATGAAGAACTTACATGTAAACTTATGGCCAAAGTCCACTTTAAACTGGTTGTCTCCTGCATGTGATGAATAGATACCTCCTATTGATTTTTTGCAAAAGTTATACTCAGCACATACATGAAATTACATATTTGATAAAAATCAAATCCCATTATGAAATCCAACTCTGTTTACCTATCCTGATTCTAAGCATCTGGGTTCATTTTCCTTTCCTGATTCCTCCAGCCCCAGCCCACACTTTTCACACTGCTTGAGCTACCTGAGAGATGGGCAGCCAGGTGTTGACAGCATGTTTTCTGGCACAATTTTCCTTCACAGGGAAGAATTGTATGTACATAAACCTTGTTGGTACATGTTATTGCAATCAGTGCTGAAATCCTTCATGCCCTGAAACATCGTTCCTCAGAAATGACTCCTATCACTTGTAATTCCTAAAAAGGTAAGCCTTTCTCTAAATCAACATTGCTTTGCTATGGGTTTCATACTCCTGATTTGATACCTACAGTCATCATATTCTGTCTGTCTCTAATGGAGCATGTTTATTGTCCTAGATAATTTTGAAATTTGCCGTTAAGTTTTAAAGTCCTTAATAGGGGCGAAAGGATATAAGAACCTGGGATGTGTTCCAATGATTCCATTGTTTTTCTGTCTCTTATGTTACTCTTCCATCCTTCCTTTCTGTCCAGTTAGGAAAGTGACTTATTATCTCATCTCTTCACAGTCACAGGATGGACTTTGTACAAGCAGTTTCTGTCTTGTTTGTCCTGTGCCCCTGCCTTGATGACAAGCGGGGCTTGTCTGTCAGCAAGTACATAGGGCAAGTGTAGCAGTGTCTCTCCTTTACACTTTCTTTGTTTATAGAAAAAATAAATTTCCTCTTACTTTGTCAGAGTTGTGAAAACTACTTAGATCTGGCAAAAATGAGACCTGGATTTCAGAAGGAGTTTGTCTTTCAACACATCTTGTCATCTGACAGTTCTCCTTCGCAGTTGCAGGGAGCAGTTAAGTGATGGGCAAGGATGTGGGGACAGGCTCTTTGAACAGATTCATGTGACAGTTCCCGAGGTTCATGTTCACATACAATCCTCAAGCCTCTGGAATCTTGTTTATTTTATAATGCTTTCAATGTATTCTCTACTCCGAAACTAGAATACTTCTTTTAACAGACTGTGAGATAGAGTCATTTACTGGATACACATTTTGTTTGAAAATGAAAATAATGTATTAGCTTTCGGCTGCCGTTGTAGTTTGTTAGGGTAGAAGGATGGCCAAACCCAAATTCAGAATTCATTAATAATAGTACAGAAGCTGAGTTGAGATTACAGCTTTGCCAAGTAAAGTTCACTGTTTTATTTCTGATTTCAAGAGCAAGATATTGGCCTCAATACTTGGGGGAATAAGGAAAAGATGAAATGACTTCTCGTCACCACATGTCCAGTGCTCTCCCAATAAAGTTTGTAGAGCAGGACTTGAATTCAGTTGTGGATACTCTTTCCCAGTTCTTTGGGATTAATAGTCTACATTTTTAAAGATCTTAGTTCCATTTTAGTGGCTAAACATACTTTGAAATCTGTTATTGAAAATTTTGTATTATTTTTGTGGTTAGTCTTCCTAATGTTTTACTTTTATTTGAAAAATTTGCCTTAATTGCCTATTCATTTGTATGCAAGCAAAATCCTCAATATCTATTTTAAAATATATTACTGTCTGTTTTTACTTTATTTCTTCCTTTCACTTATGCTAAAAAATATTTTATTTTTCAACCTCTCACACCAAGATACTGAATAAAATGCTATATTTGTTGACTTTCATTTTTCCTTATTATGTAATGAAGGTATATGAAGGCTATTTATATTCTCTGACCACAGATGGTATTGGAAACTTCATGCTTTGTCACATGACTTCTCTGATGTCAGTGGTTTTCATCCTGTGGGTTGCAATGCCTTTCACAGGGGCCACCTAAGACCATTAGAAAACACAGCTCATAACTGTGGCAAAATTACAGTTATGAAGTAGCAATGAAAATAATTTTACAGTTTGGTGTCACCACAACTTGAGGAATTGTATTAAAGGGTCACAGCATTGAGGACAGTTGAGAACCACTGTTATTTGTTCAGAGGAACTAAGACATATGCATTCTTCTGTTGTCTGGATAAGCTGTCAAAGTAGTAAAACAGTAGTAGGCATGCCTCTCCTTACCACAGCTCTCTAGAGCTAAGAGTCATAGAGGAAATACAGTACCTTTTACTATGGTAGCTGCTGTCCTAAGATAGTGCTCTGGTGCTTCACCATAGTGAACCCAAGCAACAACACTATGTACACACATCCTATGGGCCAACTGTTAAGGTTGCTTCCAGCTGAAATTCCTGCTTCATGACTGCTGGGGTCCAGGGCCTGCCAGATAAGCCCTGACCTGAACATAATGAATGTCTTGATGCACTTGTATCCTGTTTGTGATAGAACAGTTGAGGACTTCTACTTTGAGAACCAGTCAAGGCCACTTTCCCTACACTTCACATGGCCGCTTACTTTCCAAATCAGGCAGTGTCAAAGTCAAGTCTTCATATTTACCACGACTTAAAAAAAATCAGTTTAAGTTGCACAAAGTAAAATCCTTTCTAATGGGTGTGTTAAGCTTTTGAGATTTCATAAATTCAGAATTGGGCAGCCTCCCTCATAACTGAGAGGCAGAACATGTCTGCAGTTTAAGAAATTCCCAATAATGGGCTTTAGATTATTCCTATATTAGCACTGTACTCCAATAAGCTACTGCCATGTTTTCTATACTCTTTCTGTCCACATTCTTTGGATCTTTCGGATAGAATCACATATTATCCACCCATTGGCATCTGGTTCTCAATTTCACAATGCCTTTAAAAGTTCATATTCCTCCATATATATATATAATAATGTGTGTGTGTGTGTGTGTGTGTGTGTGTGTGTTTGTGTATCAGAGATTCACTTCTTTCTTTGAAACTGAGGCTCATTGCACGAGCAGCTGAAGGAGAGCTGAGCTGTTTAAGTGACTAAGAATAAATCTGTGCTCATGATTTCTGCACAGCACTTTGAGTGAGAATAGTTTTAATTTCTCTCAGAGAAAGGCACTTAATGCAAAGCTGGCTGTATAATAACAATAATTTGTGTACGGCCATGGACATTATGCAAATTCAAATTTCCCTGGACTAAGCCTCACGTAAAGACCTTTAACTCGCCACTGAGAGAATAGAAATGAACAGATGCATAATCTGTACCCTCCCACCACAGTCTAAATCCTTCCTCCTTTTTGCATGTATTTCATGAAACTACTTTTATCTAAGTTGCCAATGACCCTTATGGTGTTAAATTCATGAATCTTAGTTCCATGTTTACCTTACTCTATTCTCTTGTGTATCTGTTTACTGCTTCTTTTGGCTTTCTTTTCTATAGCCAGAATATTTCCAAATTTTGTTATTCCAGACAATTCAGAACATAATTTTATCTCCCTAAATGCTAGTTTTTTAAAATTTCAGACCTATAGAAAAAATTAAGAATAATGAAGGAACACTCAATACTTCTTATTCAGTTTTCAATTTTTAATATTTGATAATTTTTTTTCTCTAAATCTACATGAAGGTATTTTATACATTCAATTTACTTTTATATATACATGTTTTTATTATCCTATAGGTTTAATAACTTAGCTTATATATTTAAATCTACAATTCACTTTTTCTACTTTACTTCTCTATTGCTTTAATAAAACACTAAACAAATCAACTTGCAGAAGGAAGGAAGGAAAGAAAGGGTTTAATTCACATTACACTTTATAGTCCATCATCAAGAGAAGCCAAGACAGGAACCTAAAGATAGAAGCTCAAGCAGAGAATGCTGCCTACTGATTTACCCATTTGACTTTCTTCTATAGCTCAGGTCCACTTGCCTAGGGCTGGGAGTGTGGACAGTGGTCTAGGCCTTCCCACCTCAACTAGGAATCAAGAAAATGTCCCACAAACATGTGCTGAGGGCAATCCGATGAAACAGTTCATCAATGAGACTGAGGTTCTTCTCAGGCTTGTCAAGTTAACAACCAAGACTATCCATCCCACACTGTGTGTTAGCTTCAATGTGAGATAAGGATGATTGATCATTTCATATGCATGCTTATCCATATTTTCCATCTCCATACACTGGAAAAATCTCTTATATTGGAAATTTCTTACTAATTTTGGTTAAAATCAAGGGACTATATTAGTATTAGTGTATTTCTAAAACTCCATTTTATCGTTCTGTGTATTCATCAAAACACCCCATCACCAATCTTAACTCTTATAGCTAATAACTGCATTAACATATAATCTTATTCTATAAATTTTCTAGATTCATTCTCTTAAAAAATAACTTTCTATGTCAAGCCATTTTAGATTTCTGAATTATTGAGAGCACAGTACAGATGTTCCCATAAACTCCACACTCAGTTTTCCTTATCTTAGTCTCAGAAAATAGTGTGACCTTTGTTGGAGTTAATAAAATAATATTGGCATATTGTCATTAAATATGTAATTTTATTATTGAATGCACATTTATTCTGATTCCTTGGCTGTTTCTCGATGTCTTTTTTTTTCTTGCAGGATCCCTTCCAGGAAACCACATGACACTGAGCTATAACTGGCAGTTCCTTAGTCTTCCTTCTTGGCCATGACCTTGACAGTGTAGCAGAGCGCTCACCACGTGCAATGTACAGTGTGTCTTTGCTGGGATTAGTCTAATGCTTTTCCTCATGGTCAGATGGAAAGTATGTGTTTTTAGGACAAGAACACAGAGAAATGTACTTTTTTCATCCTTCTATCTTCTGTCCCTCTCTGCGTCCACCCGTCATCCCTCACATTTTGTGGTGTTGCGTAGGGCGCTAATGCAATGCAGGACAAGCACTCTCCCACTGACCTGCATGCTCTGCCTTTCTTTCCCTTTAGACCCATGAATTTGGCACTGTGTTTATGAATTTATTGCTAACTGAAGGGCAGCAGAGTTTTCTACCTCTTTTTGCTTAAAAGAATTATACTGAAGTGCACAAATAGGAGATTGCTTTAGTGGAAGCTGTAAGATCCATTACTTTACTTAGACATACATATACAATTATTTCAGAAGTTTTAATTTTCTTATAAAATATTTTAAAGATTTATTTTTACACTTAATTGTGTGTGTGGTGTTGTGTGTGTGTGTGTGCATATCTGTGTGTGTTATTTTGGGTACAGGTAAATTGAGAGTTGGAGTTTTAGGTAATTGTTAGCAATCCTACATGAGTGGTGGCAGCTGAAACCACACCCTCTATAGGAACATTGCATGCTACTAATTGCTGAGCAATCTGCCAGCCCCTACTTCTTTCATTTTGGAATGATTACTGAGATGTTGCATATTCTTTTACTCAATGTGTAGACTTTTAAAATAATTTGATACTTACAAATTATATTATTCCACAATTTCTAACAATTTAATCATTCTGTATTTTTGACATTATACACGGAAGTTCATACACTTCCTGGTTGGTTCCAACCTGCCTCCTGCATACTTTGACAGTTTTCTTCATATTAATTATGTTTGAATAATTATAGTTGTTTGTCAGTTAAAACATTTGGAGTTTGCCTAGAAGTATAAGATGGATATTGTTGCATTGTGCCCAGTCTTAGGAGAAAAGTATTTAATCTTTCATTAATAGATACAGTGCTTAATGTGGGTTTTTATAGATGATGTTTATTGAATTACATAAATTTATCAAGTCAAAATAGTTCCAGTGTCCCTTCAACTGAATTCTTTCAGTGAACATAATAGTAGACACAAGGAGAACATGGAAAGTTCCACTCAGTGAGAAGAATAGAATATGCAGCCATATTTAATCTATCATATTTAACTTGAACCTTAAGTAGTTCCTATTCCATTCAGATGGAAAATGTAAAAATACATTCACTCCTGCATCTCACAGACTCTTGTATACTTGCAATGTTGCCATAAGGTCCCACTAATTACAGGTCTGTTGTAGGTTTAGGCGTGTTTTGTTCTTTACCTATGAGTAGGATCCAAGTTACCCTCCCTCTTCCGCCTACAGTCGACAATGATAAGAAAGTTTTGTAATAATATTGATATACATTTATTTAAATAGAAAAAGGAACTGTGTGGCAATTTCTTTTTAAGCTTTCAATATTAATTTTTCACTTTTTCCATTTAATATATTTTAATCACGACTTTCCTCCATGACTACTCTCAGGTACCTACCATGTCCACACCTATCCAACTTCATGTTCTTATTCTCTGTCTTTGTTTCTCAAGCAAAACACTTCAAAATTTAAAGTCAAAACAAACAAATAGGAAAATAAATAAATGAAAACATGTCAAAATAAAAAACAAAACAAAACAAAAACAGAATGAAACAAACTCACCAAAGAATCATGGAGTTCATTTTGTGTTGCCCAACTATACCTGGGTAAGGTGGCCCATTGGTGAGTACTGCTTTTTCCTTCCCAAGAAGTATCAGTTATTGGCCCATTGGTGAGTACTGTTTTTTCCCTTCCCAAGAAGTATCAGTTACAGATTGCATCTTGGTTAAGGGTAGAACTTTTGTGTCCACTTCCTCTTCTCAGCGGCTGGATTTTGTCTGTTTTTGTACTTATGCTGGTCTTGTGCATACTGTCACCTTCTCTGTGAGCTCATATGTGTTATCCTGTTGTGTTGCTCAGGCTTCATCAGAGTGTTCTTGGGGTAAATGGGAATTAACACAGAAACTCGAAACTGAATAATATGCATAGAGTTAAAGAAGTGGGGAAGGGGGTTTGGAGAACTCAGTCTTAAATAAGGATTCCTTCATCAAATCCCTCCCCTCTGGGCTCATGGATCTATATGGTGGTGGAAAGATTGTAAGAGCCAGAAGTAGTAGATAACTCTAAATAATTTCTGATCAATAGCAATTCTGAAATCTTGTCAAGCATATTGTTCTGGTTCTTTTCTATTGTTGTGAGCAAAATCTCGGGAAGGACAGGTTTATTTCATTTTAGTTTATGACTCCAGGTCAAAGTTTCTCACTGAAGGAAGTCAAGGCAGTAATTTAAGGTAAGAACAGGAGGGCATGCCTACTTCCTAGCCCACATGGCCTTCAAATGAGGAACACACCGAGTAGCCAAAGATGTGTAGCAAGAACCATAGACAGTACTGGTTACTGATTCATAAACCTGATTTTGCTCAGCTTGCTTTTTATGGTTGGATTACCTGTGTAGGAAATGGTACTATCCAAAGTAGACTGGGGTGCCCTATATCTGTCAACAGTGAAGACAGTACCCCACAGATTGGCCCACAGGCCAATCTGATGTAGGCAATTCCTCAATTGAAACTCTCTTCTCATGAGTTGAGAATGTGTCAAGTTGACAGTTAAAGCTAACCAGGTCAAACAGGCTACCATTTAAATAATTGAGAGGCTAACACTGCTGCTTGGCAGTGATGCTCTAGGCCCATTTGATTCACTTTTGAGTATTGATTTTGATATTGAATATACTTTTCATTTTGGTAACAACTAGTCCATTATTGGAGCCAAATAATTTTCTCAGATTTTTGACTACAGGAAAAAAATTAAAAAAAAAAAAAAACCCAAAACCCAAAAACCTAACAGATCTGTCTCATTTCACAGTATGACTGGTTTCCATCCTACTTGTTTAGTTCTTTTAAAAGCTCTGTGGTCTTGATGTGTATTAGTTTATAATCTATTTCTGTAGACAGCCAGCCCTTCCTTCAAAATGCTTCCCTTCACCCAGGGTACTCTGTGAACCCAGAATAATGCACTAAAAATTTCAGAAGCCAAATATTTTTAAAGAGAGGACAGGGTTTGTCTAAGAAGGCCTTTTGTCCTTAGTAGTCATTTTGTCCAGATGAAAGGACCCATGAAGCACTGACTTTGGTCTCTCTGAGGTTGTGAAAAGGGTTTTACACTTTCACCCTCTACTTCATCTTTCCTTCTAACCCATTCGCTACAGAGCAGCCCATGAATTTGATCTTTTCTCTGAGGCTATTTCTTACAGGTAGTAGTTTTTGTTGGTTAGGAAAGATTGTCTGTCCTGAGCTGTTCTTATTACCTCTGCATTATGCTCCAGACACAGAAGGAGTTCCCCATTCTTTTGGTCTCTTAACTTTCATTTTTGTCACCAGCAGATAGAAGAATCTCTGCCTTGAAATCTCCTTATCATGACTTCAGAAAGCACAAAGATTGTTCTTCTAGTCCCTTGGAACTATAAACAATAGTTTTGTTAGCTGGCCTCTGTACATAATTTGATTGAACTTTTTATTGGCTTCTAATGTTTCCTCATGCTCTTAATGCCTAACAGTCTGTGGAATTCATTCATGGATTCCCACACTAGTTCTGTGAGCTCTGCTAACCATGTAGTCTTAACAATGCTTTGGTTCTTAGAAGCTTTGCTATCATAAACATTTACTTTCCAGTGCCAAACTCTACTCTTGTTATCTGTTACAAAAGAAATCACTCCAAAACTCACAAGCTTAAAACTATAGTTGGTTTACTATATCTAGTGATCTTGTATGGACTTAGCTGAACCATAATTCTTTATATAATATTGAACAATGCAATTTGATAGTGAATGGAATGGATGGGTGGGTCAAGATATTTCACAAACAAATCTGGTGCCTAAGCAGGAGCAGAGGTGGATGACTGGCCTGCCCGTTCTTATGACCTTGAATACATTACTTGTCTTAAGAGTTAAAGGACTCAACATAAAAGCTCAAACTTATCTGAGAGACAAGTCATTAAAGATGCAGTCTTCCAAGGTAATGGACTAAAAACTGATCGGGATCATTTCCAATATATCCTAATAGAATAATCCAGGTCTATGTAGATCCAAGCTAGTGAATGTAGGGACACTTCACTGAGAGGAGGTTCAAGAAAGGAATTGCTGGTCTACTTCTTGGCAAACTGAAGCAAACTGCCTCCTATCAATCAAAAGAATTTTCACACAGTAAATGGAAACATTTCTAAGCTAGACTTTTGGTTATCAATGAGGAATCATTTGTTATGGGGAAAATCCTCTCTTTAAAATTTGAAACAAGCCCTAAGAAAAATCTAGTTTTATTCCTTGAGAAAATATGCCTTTAATACCAAAGGAACAGAGGCTTCATATTAAGACCACGTCTATTCATTTTATAATCTCAGCTAAGCATCTTGATTTTCATGGTTGTAAAATGGGATATTATGCCTATGGTATCCACATAATTTAGCCTAAATTGGGATAGTTAAGCAAATTAATAAGAAGGTATCTTACTAAGAACCACTTTTCTTAGGTGAATTAGAACCTATCTGCCCTTCTATTTCCCAATGTTTGCATGAAGTCTGGAGGAATAACTCAGAAGGTAAGAACACTTGCTGCTCAAACTTGAGGACCTGAGTTCAGATTCCAGCATTCATATAAAAGGCTATGCTTGGTCTTGTCTGGGACCCTGATGCTATGGAGGGGTAAATGTTGCAGTCCAGATGGTCTACAGTTGCTTTTTCAAGCGGAACTCCTGATGTGACCCTGTGACCTAAGAAAAGTGCAGGCATGAAATAAAAACTAGTTTGCCTATTGAGGCTAAACAAGGCCACTAGGGTAGGGATGTGCAGAAGGAAGAACTCAGATAACGAGGTCACAGATACTGTTTGATCAAGCTCTGTTTCAGTGTTATCTCTGTTAACTAGCTAAACAGTATATAAATACTAGTGGCAAAAACATTGTTCATTCTTGAAGTGAACCCAGAGTCTTGTGTCCCCGTTTTGGTTACTCTTTTCCAGGTCCCTTTGATTTCTATGACTTTTGTTGGCTTTGCATGTGAAGACAGGAGAAGCATGGGGCTTTCTGGCTGCCTGCTTCAGATGATATTTAAAAATCATGGTACAAGTTCTTCCCTTCTGGGGTGTGATGCACCCATGCCATTGGTAATTCGATGCTATGTTGTTGAACATCATTGTAGAGCTTGCTTATAAATGTTGCTTCCCTTGCATCTACAGTGTAGTTTTATAGCTATGGATCGCAAATGTTTTCCATCAGATAAACCAAAATCAAAACCAAAAAAATCCCCAAAATGATCAGTGGTGTTTGCTTAAGAGACAGCATTTGGAATGGGAGAAATGACAGTGTTTTACATAATGTGGACAAGAAACTTCTTTATGATGCTGAGAAATGTCAGTGTCACCACAGCATTAAGACTTAGAGTCACTAGACTATCTTTGGGTAGAATTGAATTTTTTTCCCCCAAAGAAATAATAATTAAACATTCCATACTGGTGTTATTTAATGCCTATATTTTTACAGAGTCTATTGTTTAAATAATCTTGCA
The DNA here is from genome assembly GCA_021653895.1 of Mastomys natalensis. Classification (NCBI taxonomy): domain Eukaryota; kingdom Metazoa; phylum Chordata; class Mammalia; order Rodentia; family Muridae; genus Mastomys; species Mastomys natalensis. Next base: position 1,110,474 of record JAJTUV010000064.1, read on the forward strand.
GTAATTTTAATTATAAGGATCATTTATTTTAAAGTAGTTATTTAAAGTAGTTCTAATATGTATGAACTGAATTTCACTGTTCCCATTGTGCAGAGGGTGCAGTGCCTGAGTGCCGAAAAAGCTTTTGGTCTGGATATCCCTAGCTTTCATTTTTTTTTATGGTTACAGCAGATGTGTACCTAAAATATTCAAACTTCAGGTAGTGATGTCTCACTGCTATAGTGATTTGTATGGGAAATCAGACATGGAACAAATTCTATATTAAAAAATACAAAAACCATTGAGAGAGTGAGTGAGATTTTACTAAGAAATTAAGAATGAAACAAGATAGTAAGGAAAGTGCACGTGTAGATACAGCGTCTTGGAAATGAAAGAACAGAATGTTGTCGACACATGCTGAAGGAGACATCCCAGGGTGGGCACTGTGTAGTCAGTCTTCAGCAACCTAGCCAGAACACATCAACATTGCGTCTACGATTATCCTCTGCTTTAAAAAATATATACCTGTTTTTAAATTGTAGGTTAGATGTTATATGTTTAATAATAGATACCTTGTCTAAAATACATAAAGTCATTGTATTGATAGAATATTTTAAAAATATATTTCCACACAATAGGAGAAATAATAATATATACCTAACATTATAACTTCAGAGAAACTGCATCAGTAGAAACTAAATATTAATATGTAAGAGCCACACTATATACTATTTTAATTTAATTTTTTTATTAAAATTAAGTACTAATTTATTTCTAAGTTAGATAATACTGCTGTGAACAGACACCATGACCAATGCAAGTCTTATAAAGATCAACATTTAATTGGGGCTAGCTTACAGGTTTAGAGGTTCAGTCCATTATCATCAAGGTGGGAGAATAGTAGTGTCCAGGCAGGCATGGTGCAGGCAGAGCTGAGAGTTCTACATCTTCATCTGAAGGCTGCTAGGAGAAGATGGTTTCCAGGCAGCTAGGATGAGAGAAAGTCCACACCTACAGTGACACACCTACTCCAGGCCCACACCTACTCAACAGGGCCACACCTTTTAATAGTGCCACTCCCTGGGCGAACATAAACAAACATGACAAATACTTACTTACAAGTGTTTTCATTGACTGATTGAGAAATCGTACTTGTTAATCTTGCTGAGGTTTTAAGTGTCCTTCAATGCAATCTAAAACATCAAGTCTTTTATCATTTCAGCCTGCAAAGACTGTGTAGTAAGAGAAGAGGAGAAGACATGGCTCATGTTCATGGATAGAAGCAGCAAGGAGAGAAAATAACAATTTACACCCAAGTAATAAGACAGAGTGAAAAAACTAGATCAGGACCTCCCATGAAATTAGAAATTCATCAAAGAGAAAATGAGCAAAGAAATGGGGTGGGAGGAACCTACTGTGTATACTACTCAAACCATACCATCCAGGCTTTATTTAGCGTTGGATGAGAATTCTAACTTACTGGGGGAAGGCAGTGACCATAGCTGACATCTGCTGTTATAAAGAAAGGGCTTAGAAAACAAAAGAACAGAAGCTGAGGCAATCTTGAGATGATTTTACAGCTAGGGCAAGTCCTGAAGTGAAGCAACTAAATACTAGTTGGAGGGATAAAACCAAAAGAAACACAAATAAATGAACAAAACCAAACAAAACCCTTGTGGTTGATACAGAGCTAATGCAAGGAAGAAAATGGTCAATTGTGAATTTCATCCATTACAAATATTAAAAAGGATGATCACACATTTCCAAGAAAGTGTACATTGAAAAAGTAAAACAAAAATTGATCAAAATGTATCTCCAGCCCTGGAAAAAGATTTTCAGATTGAATTAGAAAGCAAAATCCCAGTGTATGCAAGTGACATAGCATTGAGATAGTGACACAGGTACATTAATGAGATAGCAGTTATGTGACACAAACATGATTGTCATTGCACTACAAAAATTCCTGAGCATGTATTATGTACTAATTTATTTCTAATTTGTGCTCCATTGGTAATCGTTCCTGTTCCTCTTCTGACTCCAACCACTGCTATGGTTATGGGTGCCAAGTAAGGGATGCACCTATATGAACCCAGTGGTGCTTTGCATCGTGACCATGCCATTTGCCCTGCTTCTAACACGAAAGCGTGTGTGGTACCATGAGATGGACTATTAAGTTAATCTGCCCAGTGATCATATACTACTATAAAGTATAGGGGATTAACCCTTGTTAATCCTTTCTTAGAAATTACTGTTGTTAATAGGGAATAAGTAATTATGAGATGCATTGTAGAAACTGTCTTAAAACATTCTGAAACTTTGTGACTCATTACTCATGGTTGTAGCCAATTCACAAAGCCAATATAATTTGACTGTGTGGCCTTTACAACCGACTTTATGTTCAAGATTCAAAGCATTAAACAAGGACTGAAAGAGCATTTATAAAACCAGAAGCTACAATTTGCGTGTGTAACTACTATGAATACATATGTGTTGGGTGACAAACCTCTTCCAGCGGAGATGCTCCACATGTCCACACACCCCAAATAGGGAGCCCACAATAGACCACAGCACATATAACACCAATGTCCAAGTTGGTGAACCAATGAACTTATTGGGGTTACTTGAAGAATATAGGTGAGGGGTTGCCTATAGGAATATGGGTGAGGGACAACTTGCAGAAATCTGGGTGAGGTGTTACTTATAAGAATAGACATGAGAAGTACTTACAGGAGTAAATGACTGAAAGACCATTACTTACCAAGGCCCATCCCTTGGTAAGACAAGGTGTGACAGTTCAGTATATTTCAGGACCTAAAACACACTGAACAGCCTGCATGTAGCTCAACAGGTTGGAGACCATCTTTCCTGGTGCCTCTGTTGGTGCAAACCTGTTCTAGGCAACTCAAGAGATTTATGCTTTTAGATAGCTGGTCTGGTCTCAGTCTTCTTTAGCATTTTGACAGGACCTGAGAATCTTTGCAGTTTGACTTGTCTGAAAGGCACTCTCAGCAACTTTGTTTATTCTGAGAGAAAGGAGCCTAGTGAATTTGGTCAGTTTCAGGTACTTCCTGAAACTGTTTTGAGTAGATTACCCTTCTGTTCAAGCAGCTTCCCCATAGGATGGAATCTTTCAGTCTCAGAGGGAACTGTTATACATCACTAGGTGCCAAATAGCACAGTTATACATACCACACATATAAGACATTTGGCTATGAGTGAGTTCTTAAATATACTATAAAAGCCATTTTAATATAAATATATATGCACAGCATTTATATCACCAATTATGCTACTTAAATTTTTCAGTATTCTGTAAGTCAAGAGTCTTAAAATTAAGAAAATATCATTTTTTGTAGGTGCACATAAACCTTAACTATCAAATCTGACTATTCCCAAATGAATAAATAAAGAAAATAAAGAAACTCCAAAAAGTCAGTAAGTTTTATAAAACAAAAAAATACATAAACAATTCTGTGGTCAAATGAAAAATAAAAACATGCGTATAAATATGCAGTTAATTACACATTTATAACCATTGTTTGAGATCTGCTAAAACTATTGTTGAAACAATGAGTCTTGGAACAAACAGAAAAAAGTTCCAAAAATGAAGATAATGGAAACACAAGATGACAGTCTTCGGGATCCTATTAAAACAGTGACAAGACTTAAACAGATGAAAGGAAGCATCAAATTAAAAGTGTAAAAATGGAGAAGGAAAATGAGCAAAGTCAGTGTTTATTAAGTAGAAAACAAACAAACAAAATTCTCAGTAGAACTAAGGAACAAAATCTTAAAAAAAAAAAAAAAGTCAATAGCAAGAGCAAACAGCCATCAAAGGAGTTAGTACCACAGATATAGAATGCAAGGTTGACCATGGAGTCCCACTGAAATAAACGATACTGTGTAAAAGGAAGATGGAAGTCCTAGTCTCACTCACTTGAATTCCATCATTATGTTAGGAATGGCTAATTTCCTAGATAGATATAAGTTATCCAAATTTTATTTTAATAGAATTAGAATATTTTAAAAAGTCCTTAAATAGTCAATGCAATACCCGGGGGAAAGCATCAGAATCACACATTTGCACCTCCCTCAAACAATAATCCTAGTAAGTACTTGAGAGTATCCCAGAAAACATAAATGGATAATGTAAAACCAGAGCAGTGCATAGGTCTTCATATGAAACAAGAACAATGTTGAATCTGGAAAACAAACAAACACCAAAGTTCAGTGTCACTGGCAACTGTGGATGCAAATATCCCATATCAAATGATAGCAAACAGAATCTAGAGGGCATCTAGACTAATCCAATACATTGTGACTATGATTTGTTCATAAATGCAAAATTTATTTGATATTAATAAATCTATCTATCTATCTATCTATCTATCTATCTATCTATCTATCTATCTATCTATCTAAATCAACATATTACTTATCCAAAAGGAAAATAAAACATATATTTCATGGAAATTTCAAAACCCCTAATCTTTCTGATTTAGCAAGCACATCGATATTATTTTGTTCTCTTATATACACAGTACTGTGGCTCAGGACTTCTGACTACATAGTATCGATAGCTTGTCATGGACATTTTATTTCTGGACCTCCACTGGGGAGTGAAATAGCAAGGGGTGGCCGAGGCTATATGTTAGAGGCATTATTGTTATCTGTTTTCAAATGCTTGCATCTGTACTAAGATAGGTCAAGACTGGACCAACTTAGGATCATTACCAGATCCTAAGTTTGAGCTTCTCAGAGCCTGGTCCAGTTTAACAATGTGTGTACCTATATGAGTACTATAAAGAGCTAACTTAGAGGATTTATTGACCTGCTTCAGAAGTCATACAACTTCACCTTAGTTTATTTTATTCAAGGCAGGTACAGATTTGAGGAAGATATGAATAACTACTGTCCTTGAAAAACTAACCACATCTGCTACAGAAATGAAGTCTGGATAGGTGATGCATTTTTTTTTAAATGAGAGCCATTTCAATATTTTGTTCAATATGTAGACATGAAAGGTATGCTTGCCAGAGTCAAGACATGATGTTCATTCTCTTCATTATTCTTTAACTACAGATTTAGAATTTCTGCCAATGTAATTAGAAAGAGCAAATAACAGTTTATAGCACATGAATTGGAAAGGATTTTCTTATGAGTCTATGAGATACACATTCATACAGAGACAGAAAGACAGAGGGAGAAATCAGAGAGAGACTACAATAGAGGCAAAGCAAAGAGGAAAGAAAAGGAGAGAGGGAAAAGGAGAGATGAAGGGAAGGAGAGAGGGAGGGGAGAAAGAGAATTAGGTAAGTCTGACACAAAGATCTATTATACATTAATATAGAGGGCATACAGATGTTCATGGGCCTATTTTTATTTATTAGGATTGCTGGACATGTACAACCTTGCAGCAATATTCTTCTAGGCATGCAGAGTACGTAATAAAAAATAGGCTTAGTCTTTGCCCTACAACAGATACCTATCTTACAATAAAATATACAAAATATACAATTGACAAAGCAATATCATAAAACCTAAAACAACTGCTTTCAAAAGAAGATACGTGAAATGTGATTAAAGACACCCTGAGGATAACAGGCTTCCGAGAAGGGGGTGGAACATGATGGAGTTCGGAAAAACAGACATTAATTTGCCAGCAGGAGAGGAAAGAGACTTGGCTATGAGACTAAGTTTGCAAGAGGCTGGCTTTGTGTAATGGAAGTCAGAGCTCATGTATATGAGAACATTGTAAATGGGTCCAGGATGCAGTGAGAGATCGAGGTAGACTTCCAGGAGGAGTATCTGTTCCAGCCATCCCCAATTATCACACTGTTCCAAAGTCTCAAGAGACGTCTGCCAAAAGGCATGGTAGAGAGACAACCATAACAGATCATCCCATTATCGAGTGTACTTTATGCTAAACACTGTGCTGAGTAAAAAGGAGAATTTAAAGGCTGGGCTGGATGATGTGAGTGTTTTCCTAGCATGCACAGATCTCTAGATTAAATCCCCAGCACTGCATGAAACCAGACATGTTCCCACCTTCTATTACAGGGTGAAGCAAAGCTGAAGGCTCAGAAGTTCAAGGGCATCCTTGCTTATACAGCGATCTTGTGGCAGAGGCTGTTCAGAAAATAAAATATAAAATAAAATAAAATGAAAGAAAAAGAACTGTTAGGCTCACTGGCCCTAGCGGTATTTGCTGAATCACAGGCTTCTTCCTTCAAGACTCACATGCGCCCCTATGGTCATAAAGCCCAAGGCAAGAGCAAACTGGAGACTTCGTGGCCCTCCTAGTGAGTGAGGAGCAGCGCCCTGTGACCCACCTCCTGCCTGTGTCTGAAATCATGGAGGTGCAATGGGTATCACTGTACATGTCCATTTCATTAGCATTCAGCTTTGGTCTGTTGCTTATGATGAGATAGGACTAGCGTTTTTCAGGGTGTTCCATTAAATTTCTTCCTAACGCCCGAATCTCTCCTCGATAGTGAGTTGATAAGATGTCCTTGTACTCCGTGACCTTCATTGTTCACTCAAACCTGGTTCTCGGGTGGCTCCATTCACCCATTCAAAAACCTTCTTTTGCTAATCTTTGTAGATTATTTCTCCATTTTTTTTGAAGACTGGGCAGTTGGCTCTTAAATGTTTCCTGCAATCCTTTCATTTCACTGAATTTTAAATATTTCAGCCAATTTGAAGAGTTCATAATGATGAATAAGATTAAGCTTGGAGCTTAACCTTTTGAAACTGGGTGACGCGTTAACTCGGCTGGAACGCTGGTTAATTTAACAGCAGGAGTTGAATTAACTTGTCACAGCTCTGCCATTGTTAAATTTCCTGCTCCTGATCTGTGTCCCAGTCTTGCAGAGTTTGGTTATGCTGGCACCAGAGGATGAGTCTGGGTGAAGAATAAGGTGGAAATAGGAATAGAAAGACTGTGGTGTGCCCCTTAGGAGGCAAGAAGTGCCCAGACAGGGAAGAGGACATCTTAGTTGGGAGGCTCAGAAATGTGGGAGGGGCGACTTGAAAACTGAAAGGAACGAAAGGGTGCGAAGGGTGAGAACTGAGTGAGAAACAAAGAAACAAAGAGGTACCAAAGAGACAAGAAGAGCAGTCCTGGCATGACTTTAATTCTCAGGCTGCATTACTTTTTTTTTATCATGTTAGAATCTCTAAACGCTGAAAGATTAGGACAGAAAAGCAAACTTCTGCTTTAAAATATCCTATGCACCAGTAGCAGTGAAAACACTGAGCATGGGAATAATTTCCAAGCTGATCTCCACCCATGAGAGAGACATTATTATAAACTTTTCCTTAGCAGAAATATTTACCTGGCACATCACGTTTGTAAATTTTTTTAAAAAAAATTGTTGTTGTCTTAATAGTTTGGCATGGTGCCATTTGGGAGAGGAAGGAACAGAAAAGAAAGAACGAACTGGGAAAAGAAGGTCATTCAGGAGACAGCAGGATCCAAGACATAGAGGGGCAAGGGCAAGGACACACAGCTTCCTTCCCCGACTCCCCAAGGACGTTTGTGTCAGGAGAGGGGAGAAGGCAAAGCACTGGCAGTGATAACGGTTGAGCCTGAGGAGCGGTCTTTCACACTAAGTAACTGCCCTTGTAGGGCTGGGCTATTCTATGGCTGGGTTTCTTCCCTCAAATATGCATTATCTCAGGTTTGCTATTCACTCACAAACGGAAGCTGTGTGCAGTCGAGTAAGCTGTTTGGCCTGTGGGGCAGAGGCTTAATGACACCAGAAATGCAGGCAAAATAACCAGTCCTCTAAGCGCCAGCCACTTTGAGGCTCATCAATAGAGATCACCCAGAGCCCGTTTCCTTTCCAACCTTAACTTAGCACTGAAAGGACATTTTCTTTTCTATTTGTATGATTTTTGTTTCAGGGCTCACGTTATCCCGCTGATACTCTAACAGGTTTTCAATTTCTAAGGTAGCTGGCAAGAGAAGACAGTCGGCTGTACCGGAGCCTAACCAGTGCTCAGTGGCTGGATCTGGGGCGGATTACCAAGGATTCCAGGGCCTTTGCTTCTGTCCCAAATTACTTTAAGGTATAGAGAGGAGAGGACTGGGTTTTGTCTCCTGGATCAAGAGAGGGAAGCAGGTAGGAGAAAGGTGAAGAGGATAAGAAGGAGAGAGAGGACAAAGGCAAGATCGTCAAAAGGTGTAAGAAGAGAAAACGAACGGAATTTCTTTTTGTTTAGTTTAAGGATGGAAACTAAACACCCAAGGCATTCTGCTTTGCTATTTTTATTTTGTTTTTACACTGTTGATGCTTGAACCTAGGGCCTCACACCTGTCTCAGTTAAACCACTGAGCCACATCCCCAGCCCTTCAAAGCATTTTAAATTCATCAACTGCTGCTAAAAGCACTAAGAGTTTTAGATTCAGTGAACTAGAAAAAGAACACAAGAAATCATTGTATTCCATAGAATTCTTTTGGAGACCAGGATAACTGAGTCTCACCCACTACCCATTGAACACATTAAAGCAGAAATTTTACTACTGATGAACATTGGTTATAATTGGGGACTATAGATTTGCACAGTGACTTAAGCTGTGATAGTCGCAGCTCTCTCTCTCCTCTCTCTCTCTCTCTCTCTCTCTCTCAACAAAGATAAAAGTTAAAATTAATGTTCCACTATCCCCAAAGACATACAAGTCTTAGAATAAAAATAGCACATAGTTCGAGCTGGACTAGCACTATTATCTAACATAGGGATATAGCTTTTCAGGATTCAGGAGCATTACATAAGCTGTTTCATAGATTATAAACTTTAAAGATAAAGATAGAAAGTTTCCTGCTGATCTTAAGAATAATAGCTCTCACTATCACTTGGTATAGTCCAAGTTTGACTTGACTTTAGCATATTAGTTAGGCAATACAACAGAGTGGAGATAAGTTTATAAAAAATAAAAACAGAATAAAAATGTGTGGCCCAAGAATTTCCTGAGATCCACAAGACTTATGTCTCAAATGAACAAGCACTGATTTTCAACCTATCATTTATAGACTAGTACACAGAAGTACATGCCAGGCATAATGGATGCCAACACTTAGTTCCTTATATATGCCCCAGGGCAAAAGCAAATTCTCTAGACACATTGGTCACAGAATCATCACCCCCATAAAATCTTACCTTCTGCATTTCAGAATACAGCTTAAGATTACTGCAGAAATCATTTCCTTGATGTTTTCTGAAGGTGGTCAGAATTTACCTTGACTTTACCTATTTAAAACCAGAAGACAATTCAGCACAGCTAATCTCTCCATGGAGTCTGATAGTGTAGATGTCGCATGAAAGATATTCAACTATATGCACCATGGCTTCAGGGGCATTTCCTCAAGTTCTACTGACTTTCTTGGTTGACAGTGTCACAGGCATTTAGTGTATACTTGTTAAAGAGGTGCCACATAGTCACTACAAGAACCTAAGCCTCAAGGGCTCCTATCTTTGGCTGCATGTTGGGGTACACATTTGTCATTCTAGCACTTGGGGACTGAGGCAGAAGATGAGATAGTTCAGTCATCCCAGACTCCATAATGTGAGTTATCTTTAAAACAAAACAGAGAGAGAGGGGGAGGAGAAAGAGAGAGACAGAGAAAGACAGAGAGGAAGAGGGAGAGAAAGAGAGAGAGACAGACACACAGAGGGAGGGAGGAGGGAGGGGGAAGAGAGAGAGAGAGAGAGAGAGAGAGAGAGAGAGAGAGGAGAGAAGAAATAAAGACAAAATGGAAAGAAAAGGTTTTCCAGGATTTTTTCCTGTAAGCTCTGAGCTCCCTAGCTAAGGGGAGGAGGACCTGTCCACTGCAGCTCCTCTGGGGAGAACATCTGTACTCGAGTAAATGACCATCTAGGTACCTTGCTGCTACTTTATGTGCCTGTAATTTCCATTATGACTTAAGACTCTCATCTTTCAGCATATTTTCATTTATTGTTGTTGCTACAATCAGGTCTGTAATAGAAAAACAGTTCTAGGGAGTGTGTAGATAAAATATGAAGATCCTAGCAATCTTAAGGTCTACTTAGCCACACCTCATTTTTCAGTGAGCAGAAATGTGTATGGGGCTTGACATAAGTACTCCCTGTTGTGTTGTTGCTTATGGCTTACTAGCCCTTTGAGAAGACCATGGGATAAAGGGCTGCAGTAGAGCCAGCCTGTGGAAGCCGGCCATGCTGGCAAGGGTGCCTGGGAGCACTAAGGGAGGCTTTTCTGTTTTCTTACAAATACTTTATTGGTTTTACCCTTATGCATTAACTGCATCTCTTCTCTCTCCAGCCCCTTCAGGTGAGTTCCTGTCATATAAACTTCTTTTGGAGGCATTAGTGAACTTGAAGGAACCCATCATGATGAGGATTTTGGGGCAACTTGAGGGCCGCTGCCTCCTTTCCTAGCCAGAAGTGTCACTGAATGCCATTCACACAATTACAGTAGGGCAACGGCTGATCAATAATTTCCAGGACTGTCAGAGGCAAAACCTACGGAATGTCACCTACCCAGTTAGAAATAGCACCCTGACAGGAAAATTCCAGGGCAGTCAAAAGATAAATTGTAACATTTGGTTATATTACTATGTGCTAAGACTAGTTCTTGACAGGAGACATTTGGTTCCCATTTTAAGGCTGTGGAGGGCTTTAACTAAACATAGAGGCAGAAGTGTGGTGAATGTGGGTTTCTAACAGCTACATTAAGAAATTGAAGTTGTCAAATCTACCCATGAGAGGAAGAACAATCATCCAGGTATATACTAAAATGTTCCATTAGAAAACTATTTTCGATGCTCTGAGCCTGGTAAAGCCAACCAGCCCCTCCTTAGGAAATAGAAGCAGCACCTTTATTTTTGAACAGTTTTTGCTCACTTCAGCGAGGTAAGTTTCTCATTCAATTCTACCACTCTCAGCTTATTTAATTACTTTATTTTAAAATTTTATTTTAGGCCTATGGCTATTTTGCATGCATGCCTGTGCACCACACGTGTACCTGCCTGGTGCCTGTGGAGACTGAAGCTGCCATTGGATACCCTGAAACAGGAACTATAAATAGCAGCAAGCTGTAATTTAAATGCTGGGAACTGAACTCAGGTCTCTTTCAAAAGCAACCAGGGGTCTTAACTGCTGAGCCATTTCCCTAAGTCAGCTTAGCTTATTTTTGAGGTGTTAGTAGTAATTCCAATTAGATAATCAATTCCAACACTTGGAATTGCGACAGTTCATTCACTAATTAAAAAAAAATCTTGGTAGAGTGATTGTTCAGAGTATTTGTTTACACACCTGGGTTTTTATTTCATGTTATTTTAGGAATAAAATATTGTTCATTATATTAGTGATATCACTATATTTTAGTGATAATTTAAGAAATAAGATATTTAGGAGATACCTGGAAGTTTGGTGGTAAATAAACACGCAGACTTCTCTCTTGGGCACAGAAACCCTAGAGGACAGACACACAGTTACCAACACTCCGCTTAACAAAGGCACATATTAATGACTGTAGAAAACAATAGCTAGGCTGAGTGGAAAGGAAACTTGGATTTCTACACGCCATCTGTCATTTATACAAGTTAGAGCATTGAAATCCAGACTCCAAAAGTAGTCCTGTAGGTTATAAAGGGTCAAGATAGAAGTTGAAATGAGATCTACCAGGCTCTGAAGACCCAACACCCTGTGCCCTCTTCCATAAACACTGCTTTCTGGGCAATGTTGAAGCTCACAGATTATCATTGTTCCTCGCCTCAATTATTTCATCCAAACTGTTGTAAAGAACAAGTGATACTAGATGTAAAGAAATGACTACTGTAGAACCAGTGGGGTGGCTTAGCAGAGAGAGACATTTGCTGTCAAGCCCAGAGGCCCGAGTTCCATGCCTGGGAGCCACATGGTGGGAAGGAAAGAATTGACTCCTGTGACTTTTCCTTTAATTTCCCCAGTCATGTTGTTGTGAGCGTGCACGCGAGCACATGCACACACACACAGATACACACACACACGTACACACACACAAGCACACACAAAATAATACTGTTGTAAATAAGTAAGTATAAAAAAGAAAATAAACTACTATTTGTAGACTCTCTGCTGATCTTCTTCATCATAGCAATCATCATCCTCTACTAGAAGGGCAGTGTGACAAATGAAATTAGTTGGATTCAGGACCCTTCCTAAAACAAAACACAAGGAAAAAAACTGTCCAGCACTTTAAAAGGGTCTGACTCTGTATAAGAGAGAGAGAGAGAGAGAGAGAGAGAGAGAGAGAGAGAGAGAGAGAGAGAGAGAGAGAGAGAGGAGAGGTTCTAAGTCAGAACCAAAGTGTTTAAATTGGTAGAGACTTTTAACAGGACTCCCTATAGGACTGGGGGAGGAGTGGACATACACAATGGTGGCCATTTACTCAGCAAACATTTAATTAGTGCCACTTTATGGCAAGCAAGGTAGAAGGTGTTGGATTGATAAGATTTATAAACCATGCTTCCTGCACTCACGGAGCTCACGGTTAATGAGGCATCACATAATGTACCAATGCTCTTTGGATGGCAACGTGTTGTAAAATAGAGCTGTGTGCAAGGGACGGTGGTGGCAGTGAGCAAGGAGCTCAGTTTCCTGATAAGCCCAGGAAAAGCATTCTCTAAAAGGTGTGGTTTAAAACTCCACTTCCCTTTGGAACTGAAGTCTGAATTTCAGAGGATTATGACCCAAGAGCCTTCACATTGAATTGAAGGATCAGTGTACTTAGCAAAGAAATTCCTTTGCCTATAGGATGGAGTGGAGCAGGGATTGGCAGACATATCTAAAAAAAAAAAAAAATTCAAAACAAAACCATTTCACATCATCTAAGTGAAGGATAGGACTGACTATGGGTGAATTTGGAAACAATAATGGATGATGGGCACTGTGTCAAAGGTAAACGAAGAGACATAGTAAATATATTTATAAGCCTGAATGTTGTCAGAGATAATTGTGTCTTTGATGTGTACACAGAGAGATGAAGAGCCATGCAAAATGTCAGCTTGAGTGACTTAATTATTCCCAGCATAGAGAATTCTAAGATGTCAAGAAATAGAGCAGACTGGTGAAACTGAATAGTTTATAAGCATTTTCTGAATTGAGTCGGCTTCCTTTTTGCATAGTGTGCCCAGGAATATTGTCTGTGAAGATGCAGGGGATGGTGAAGACAAGATTGTTTTTCTCTTTTTTTAGTTTGTCAAGAAAAGGGAAATCTAAACAATAGCCCTGTATTTTTAAAAAAATGCAACATCCAAACACACTTCTCAGCTTGAAATGGTCTCACGTTTATTCCCTGGTCTGTCCTCCAAGATTAGTATCAAATATGTGAATTTAGGTCATGTTTGGGGCACTCTCACAACAATGCATTTTATTGTTTCTTTAGTGTGAATGTGTAACCACCAGTCAGTGTCTTCAAGAAGTGCTTTCTCTTCAGTCACCTCAGTCAGGGTTGTTGTACTGAGGTATCCATAGTATACATGATGTATGACGTATTCATAGATTTCAAAGGGATAGCTTCACATATTCTGATTTGATTTTTAATCCATCAATATTAGCTATACCAGGACCTTTGGAGGAGAGAGAGATGTCTTATTTTACCTTTCATTGATATGAAGATTGTTGTACAACAACAAATGATGATTGCTAATATTTTCTTTTTATTCCCTTGTTTTAGTGAAATACATTTAGAGAATACATTATCCCTAAAATAACATGAAATAAAAACCCAGGTGTGTAAACAAAGCCCTGGCGGAACATGACATTCACAGGGGATTTTAACTTTCGTTTAATGGGAATGTCAGTTTTCTTGGCAATAACTTGGAGAGGCATAAAAATTTTAAATTGTTGACATGAAGAATGCATTCCTAGAAATACCAAGGAAGCTCAGGAAACTTACAAACCATCACAGGGTGGGCAGAGCACAGATAACAAAGTCTCCACAGTATACCCAGACTGTTATGAACTGAGCATGGTTGCTCATGATGCACTGAGCCAGTTCCAGACCTTATGGAGGATATCTGAAACCCAGGGCTTACCGCTAAAGGACACTGGCTGACCGTCAAACAGATTTGGATTCCAATCCTTGTTTACTGGAGAGTTTCGGAATTTTGAGGAAATTATCATTTCTGCAGAGTATCATCAGTTCCCTCAGCTGAGATGGTGGTGCAGAGGATGGAGCAGAATGGGGAACGTTTTCAACCTCCTGAACCTGGTGCCCGGCACAGTGACAGGTTAGTAATAACATGCTACTAATGTTAAGATTGTGAATTTCATTCTCCTGAGCCAACTTTGAGAGTTCAATCCAAATGAAACATTCCAGGATCCTAAGCATGATATTTAATTTTTTTTTTTTTTTTTTTTTTTGCCCTCAGTGGTTTTGTATGCCACTAGAGAGATCAACAGCCTTCAATATTAACTTTAAGAAACTCAGATCAGTGTTCTGCCCCCTCTTCAAACTTCAGATGGTGAAAGGACTCTTTAAAAGATGATAGCATCTTTTCATGTGCCTCACAGCTGTCTGGGGAAGGCAGGGCAACTGAGAGAAGTCTGCTTCCGTTTGCAGGGATTGCCCTCCAGCCAGAGCCTGTGGACCAGTAGCTCTGAGATTATGAGGACCAGCTTTTACTCCTTTCTGTGTCGCTGTCTTAGCTACCGGTGTAACGGTGAACAGGTACGAATTCACAGTTACAGGTCCCTGTGTACAGTTCCAACTCTGCTTCTCCGTGCCTATGTTACAGAGTTTACTCACACACACCAAAGTTCTAAGCACAGCCCGTTAGTTCCTTATTTCCCATGTGCTTGTTTTATGAATAAAATAGAACTCTTTACCCTGATGAACACTGGTAAAGACATGTTTCTTTTCTTACTTCAAAATCCTAAGCATACAGGGAAAAATAAGCCTATCTGGAGGCTGACTGATCTGACCAATGGAAAACCTGCATTTTCTGTGGGCAATGGTATGGGAATGGGATAGGGAGAGCAGGTGCACTATGGGTAGCAAGGCTTGCCTTTTAAAACCCCATCTACGGCCCATATTATGCATTTGGAATAATATAAACATTGGATACATTTTTGGAGGGCAGTTTGTCAGGTCCTTTCTGAAGGGAGCCATGTCTTTGGGGCTTACACCCAGTTTGAGTGGTTGATTTTTCAGGAAATCAGGCCATTCAGAATCTCCCAGTGATTTATACACTGGGAGAAATGTTTCTTTTGCTTAGAATCTGTCATCTTGTGATTCATATTATTTAGGGCATTAAAGAAAGCCAAATTTGAAAAAAACCTCTTACCATAAGGAAAAAAGTGAATTATTGAGGAAATTAATGTTGACTGTAGAATGAGTGAGCCCCTTACTGCTCGCTAAGAATTTGGATTGCAAAGACAGAGGAAAACAGTTGATGTATTGTAACAATTTCCAAGGTTTTACATTTCCTTTTTCCATTGAGGAATGGAAAATGTAATAATGATAGGACCGTCATTTGAAATTAATTTCAGAAGCCTACTCATTTTACTAGTTAAGATCAAAACCTACATTTTTCTGACATTCTTTTGATGCTAATTACCATAACAGCTTAATTGACTTTCATCATGGAAGGATACACACACACATACACACACACACACACACACACACACAAACAAACACACATCAGTGCAGTGCTATGCTTTAGACACAAAACGTATATGTGTATATATTACATTTATACTCACAATATTATGGATTTATTGTACATGTATAAACATGGGGGTACATTGGTATTTAACAAAAAGGTATGAAATAATCAGGTTTCAGGAAACCTAGAATTTATTAAGAAATATAATTACTTTACCAAACAAAGTATACTAGAAACAGTATGAGGGTGAGTTCAAGAATTTTATAATCTCTCCATGTGACACTTTTCTATTGTGTCAAACCTTTGTGAATCAGAAGCAGAAAGCATTTTCCCAGCTTTCCCCTCTCTCCTTTTTTCTTCGCATTTTATAAAACTGCAGTTTTATTGCTAGAATACGGTAAGAAGATTCATCGTAAGGGTTACCTAACAACGTTGGTGGTGTTGATGAATAGTTGCAATTAATACATTCCCTTAATTAGTCTGATACCCAGAAGATGCACCTGGCAGGTCATTTTAATACTACAATTGATTTATAGCTGCTAGAAATGATTTTACCAGCTATCTTCAGAGAGTACAATTAGAGTAGATTTCATTTTTTTATGCATTTTCACCGAGGAATAAACATAAAAGGTCTATGTAATTCAGAACAAAGCAGCTATAATGTACTAATGGTTTATGGATTTTATTAATATTCAGCTAACATTAGAGGCAATTTTAGGAGCGAGCAACCTATTTTCTTTATGAAGTATTCAGTTTTTTAGTATCTGAGTGCTTTGTTTAAAAAATAAACCTTGATATCCTCCATGAGTTGCTTCTATTTCTTTTGGGAAAAATATAAAATAAAAATTTTAGGTACTATTTACTGATACACACACACACACACACACAGACACACACACACATGTTACAAATAAGTCATTAGGCATTCATGTGCCTTAAATCACGCTTCCATTAATATAATTGTTGAGCTAATGGGTGGACTCTGTTAGTAATTGAGGGAGCTGCATTTTGTGGTTGAACAGGTAATAGCATATTTTAAGTACCTGATTATATATCTAGCTTTCATTCTCTTTATCTAGGATATTAATTTTCCTAATCGGGAATCTTTACTCCTTCTCATCATTCGTATCATGGGACCAATTTGCTTGTTTAGCTTAAGGTGGTAGGACAATGAGAAATCAGTGCCCCTCACAACGTCTAGAGTTCGCGGAAAAGTGTGAATAGTTAAATGCGCTATTTCTACAATGATTAGGAACTCTACTCACAAATATAGTTAGATAGTACTTAGTCTTTCAAAGGGTCAGTGATCAAAGTCATAAAGCACAGAAATGTACTTAAAATATATCCTACAGCTATACTGAGATCTCAGTACTTGTAATAATCTAAGTTTAAAAGTGGGGTGGATTCTTAGAGACAAACGATTTCTCTCAGTGTGTAATCACACCTTCAATTGCAGAAGGAAACAAGAGAAAACTCACCCACCAATTCACAAAGAAAAACCAGAAGCTGTTAAATCATATCAAGTAAAGTGGAGGGGTCTATAAAAGGGTCTGGAGCAGCATTAAGTGTTTCAGATTTTGACCCAAAGTTGACTCTTTGGTCCAAGCCACGCAGAACTACTTCTCCATACCTCTAATGTCCAAGCACTCCCTCCTCCGAAAGAATAAAGACCTCTGAAATTTCCATCAGCTCATCTCAATTTGCTACTTTTCAGTACCTCATAATAGATCTAGAAAACCACCCAGTCTCTTTTAGACTTCTTCCTACAGCACATTTCTACCACTGTGAGCTATGATCAGATGTGGAGTTCAGGATAGGGATTGGGACTATTTAAAAGTCACCATCTGCATAGAGGAGACTTTATCCAATCTTACAATATATATGATTCAAGTAAAACTCACTGGATGCCATTGTAGAGATATGAGATTAATTCAAAATTAGAGTTTTACTTAATTTGTTCAGAGCTGTTAAGACTGAACAACCTGTAAAATTGTTTAAGATCTCTGAGTCTGTACATCTTGTATAAAAATTACAAGTTAAAAAATGGTGTCAGTTTACAACCAATACAATATCCCACAGTGGTTCTAACACGTTCTAGATCAGTGGCTTTCAACCTTCCTAATGCTATGACCCTTTAATATAGTTCCTCATGTTGTGATGACCCCAACCATAAAATTATTCTCATTTCTGCTTCATAACTAATTTTGTTACTGTCCTGAATCTTAATGTAAATGTCTGTACTTTCTTTTTTTTTTTTTTTTTACTATTATTATTTCTTTTTTTTTCTTTTTTTTCCACTCCAGATTTTATTAATGTCTGTATTTTATGATGGTCTCAGTTTACCCCTGTGAAAGGGTTGTTTGATTCTTCCAAAGGGGTAATTACCCAGAGGTGGAAAACTACTGCTTTAGTGTCTTAATTCCTATAGCTAGCTACCTGAAGGAATTTTCATCATTATCTTAGCAATCCTTGCCTAAGGGTTCAAGAATGATACTTGTTGGCTCCAAGCAACACTCAAGGTGTTACTCACCACTTCTGTGTTTGTACTGAAAGAGTCAATACCAGCTGCTACATTACCACAGTTGGGGCTTCAAGGGGCCGTTTTACCCATCGCTGTTGGTTCTACAGAGGACAATATGTTGACTTAGAGAGCAGAGCTCATTCAGAAACCAATTGATGGTGCATAGATGCAATCATGGGGGACCTCAGGGGGACCTCATCCTAGGCTGCTAGGTTGTTTTTTATTTATTTTTGTTTTGGGCCCAGGAACATTTAGAAACTGATCTCTTTCCTGCTTACTTTTATTTGCAATGTGGTATAGATTATATTCTGGTTTGGTTCTCATGCAGCTGGAGTTTTAGTGCTGACCAGGATCACTGACAACTATCTGTGCCTGGCCCCAGGCATGGGCTCTCCCAGGAAATGTTTACACACCTGTCTGAAGCACAGTTTCAAGTTGATAATCTCATTTGAAAACTTTGAATTAAATCAAAGAGCAGTAAAAAGTTAGCTTTGAACACAGCTTGAGAGTCATTATTCTTATAATTTTGGGGGCAGTCCTTTTTTATAACTTACGTAATATTTAATATGGAAACAACTCTAGTTATACTGCATTCTGTTGTCAATGTCTGGTTTTAGCAATAGAGAGTTAATTGTCCTTGTTGGTGCTTCTTGTAATTCCCCACTAACCTTCTTATGAAGACATCATTGTTACTTTTCTCTGTACTGTATGAAAATATATGACAAGTTTAAAGGAGGAAGGGTTTATTTAGGCATGCAGTTTGAAGGGACTTCAGTACAGTAGAGAGCACCATCGTGGTGGTAGGGGTATGGGGTCGGATTGAATCTCATTTACATTATGGCTGTGGACCAGGAAATACAGAATGATATGGGTTGTAAAATAGACTACAGCTTTCAGAGGCCCACTTGCTTCCATCAGTTGAGGTCCACAAATTCCAAAACCAGAACTCCAAAGCCAAGAGCTGCAAAATAGGTATTCAAACATTAGTCTGTGAAAGATATTTCATATACAACCTGTAACAGTTTGCCCATTGCCTCATGTTTCACAGCCATCTTTGAACATGAAATTCCCTTAGTCCAACTTCTAGAGTTCACAAATTCTTAACTGTCCTGACACTGGTGAATAAGCCTAAAGTCTTTTCTGAGACAAAAGGCAAACTTTTAGCTATGATCCCTGAAAAATCTGAAAAAAAAAAAAAATGTTAGAAAGTTCCTATACCAAAATGGCAGAATGAAATTTCCTGGTTCAAAATGGAAGAAAAGATGCCCTTTGAGGAGAAATCAGATTTGGAAATTGTCAACATCCCAGGGTTTCCATCACAGCTTAGGCTTCACCCTCACTGCTGCATATACTGCAGGGACTCTTAACCCTGCTATGCATTGACAGGCTTCATTAGTTTCTACCTGAAACTTTGGTATACACTTCCATGGCATAAGCTTTTTCTTGGGGGGGGGGCAATCTTAGTTATATGCTTTTATTCTTCATTATGCATACTTGCATAATTAAAACCATATTAAACAATCGATTGTATATTCTGCCGATAGTTCAAGATATAACGTACTTGGACCATTGCTGCAGCTTCTTCTGGATGTTTGAGGAGTTGAAGCAGGAGAAATACCTCAGGCCACTGTCCCAGCAGTGTGCCCCAGAGACACATTTAAAATAAAAAAGATCAAATTTGTACCTTGGAACCTTAGGTGGATGTGATCTAGTCAACAAGGTCCCCTTTCTGTTGTCTCCGTAAAAATGTATGGTTTTTCTTTAATAGAGGTACTATTTAATAATTACAGATTCTTTGACTGTGTCCTGCTTGTCTGCCCTTGTTTTAGGGTTATTATTTCTGTGATGAAACATCATGACCAAAGCAATTTGGGGAAGAATGGATATATTCTGCATAGGCTTCCAGGTTACAGTTCGTTTACAAAGGAAGTCAGGACAGAAACTCGATGGAAGGAACCTGGAGGCAGGTTCTGCTGCAGAGGCCATGGAGGAGTGCTGCTTACTGGCTTGCTCCCTCTGGCTTGTTTGGCCTGCTTCTTAAAGATCCTAGGATCACCAGCCCAGGGTTGGCAACACCCACAATGGGTTGGGCCCTCATTCTTCAATAGTTAGTTAAGAAAATACCCTACAGGTTTGCCTACAGCCTGATCTCAGGGAAGGATTTTCTTAGTTGAGGCTCCCTCCTCTCAGATGATGCTAGCTTGTGTCAAGTTGACATAAACCTGGCCAGGACAGCACTAGTGTGTCTTTGCTCTGCTTTCTTTTCTGATGTCGCACTGTCAATCTGGATTTAAAACAGCACCCACTAAAAACCATGTCGCAGTGCAGTCTAACGGCAACACTGTCTTGAAATTTTCTCTACCAGATAAATTAGTCAATCACGTCTGAATTTATCTCCACGAGAACTTTCAGGAACCAAGAAAAAAAAGTAGCCAAATTCTTTTCTCAAATGTGACACAAATGGGTCCAAACAAATTCTTTATAGAGTCTTTGTTTCCCTCTGAAGCGCCAAGGGTTCAGTGTTTACTGTGCACGTGCCTATCTACATTTAGTTCCAGATATCTGAAGGATTAGTCAACTACATTTCACAACTACAGCATAGACATAACTTCAACCAGTTTTTTAAGTGTTGAGCAGACATTGTTTTAAGAAATCCCACCAATTACTAATTAAGGTTTTCAACCCAGATTCTGGATTAGATATTTTGCTTTCTTTTTATCTTCAGTATGAGCCAATATTTCTATAATGAAGTATGTGTCAGCTTTGTAGTCAGAAAATCATATTTTTCAAAGCAAAACTCAAAGAATCTTCTTCATACATAGAAATGAAAGTATTAAAAATGTTTGAAAATTCCAAAGTATGTTAAAATATTCTCTGTACTTTCCTATATTATTAAATTTTGTTATATACCGAGTATGATTTTTCTAAAGGAGTCACCACAGGGGTTCAACCAATGTTCACAAATGTTTTGAAGGAATCCTTGGCAGGGTAAAGAAACTGTGTTGACATAAAGCACATTTCTCATCTCAAAAAAGAAATCAAATTATTTTTCTGGCTCCAAACATGAGCACCCATGGCCCCAGAACATAGATCCATGTTTTTCCATACACTATGGTTGACTACAGATATGATTACACAGGGTTTGTCTTACTTAAGAATAAAGAAAGACATAAATCCAAGTAAATCCAGAATACACTGTTAGAGACCACAGATAGGCAGGTCAGTGCCAGGCAGGAACAACTCTCTATTCCTGTACCTTTTGAAAGCTGATAGATAACGTTCTTAGCTTTTGGTTTGATGAAAGCTAGAGTCTGTTAAGAACATATTGTAAGGTACTGATAGACACAAAATGTTAGGTCAGCACAGGTAGGCAGGATGCATGACTTTCAAAGGTACTGAAAATATCCCAAGATCGTTTGGTTCTGCTCTATAGCATTTGTCTTGAGGGCCAGTAATTAGACTTATAGAATCCTTAACAATGCTGCTGCACCTCTCCCTCTCTTTTCCCCTCTCCCTTCCTTTTCCCCCTCTCCAGTTCTGTCTCTGTCTCTATCTCTCTGTCTCTTCTAGGGAAGTATCTGCAATATGTATCTTGAGATGCTGCTGCTATCCACAGTGATTGCTTCTAGTGGATAATTTTTAGCTCTGCGATCAGGTCAAATTAGTGAATTATAATAGATAAATATTTCTATCTATCCAACATTTTGAATAGGAATTGTTTAACTAAACAATGTAAAAACTTAAATGTATTGTTTGTCTATAGTTTCAAATGTCTTTAACATTTGATGGAATCAATTATGTTCATCAAATAGCTGAGCTTTGACTAGAACATAGAGACCATAAAGTTAAAAAGTTTTAAGTATTCTTAAGTTTGAATACTTTATAAAATTTATAATTTGGTGATCAAATAAAGGATAAGCAGCAATAAAAGGTCTGATTGCTTGAGGTGGGATAGTTCAGATATCCTTGGAAGCATCTGCAGGGCTCTGTGTTTAGGAGTCAGCCTGCAAACCGTGTTATGTGTTTTGTGGTCATGAAACAATCGTCAGTCTGAGCCAAAATGTGATATTTTTTTTTTCTAGCAGTACAACATGTCACACTAAAATACCATCTTTATGTAATATATTCACATGCATCATTTTTGTGATTTTCTCTGTAGCATTTAGAGGTAGTTACTTGTATTAAAACAAAGGGGGAAAAAGACACTGAATGGCCTGCCCATGTGCTTGTCAATAGAGTAGGCCCAAAACAGCCTTTGACTCTTAGCTAAGAGGATACAAACCTCAAGGACTTTCTATTCAACAGGGCTCTACACATTAGCACAAATAGCTGACAAGTTGGAAGCCATTGCTAACTAACAGGGCAATATTGTATGATGATCAAGAGGTCAAGCCCTTGACATTCTGTCTTCCAAACCTGACGCTGCCACTTATTAGATTGGAACACTCAAACTCTCTGTTGGTTCTGGGTAAATATGGCTGTTTAATGTCTACCTCATAGATTAACTTGAAGTTCAAAAGCGTAGCTATGGGAAAAGCACTCACAACAGTCCTGACAATAGTAAGCAATCAGTTCAGAGAGCTTACCTTAAGCCTAGAATAATCTAGGACTTTCGTGTGCACCACTCATTTCTACTAATACCATGAAAAAAACATGGTTTGAAGTTCCAGTTTTGCAGAAAAAAGAAACCAAGAACTCAGCAAATATAAGACATATATAAAAATATGTCATATATCTGGGTTTCTTTTAAACTTGTCTCACATAGTTCCAAGCCTTTCCTCTCAATTATATTTATGTTAAAAATAATAGTTTCTGGCTTGTTGGGGGTCATCCTCTTGGAGACAGGGGGAAGAAGAGTGGGATCGGGAACTGTGGGAGGGTGGACCACGAGGGAGATGATAACTGGACTGTAGAAAAACAAAAGTAATTTTAAAAAAAGAATGGAGAATATTTAATGAATTATTTTCTCAATTTGCAGGTAAGTAAAGATAATTCCTGGGGCTGGTAAGTTTAAAAAGTATATTCTCATTTAATAAATCGTAGGTGAGTGTGTGCTATTTATGTGTTTGGGTGTGTGAACATACTTGTGTGTATATATAGATTGCAGGTAGACCGCTAATGTCTTCCTTAATCACTTGTCAACTTTGATTCTGTTTTGTTTTGTTTTGTTTGAAGCAGTGTCTCTCACTGAGTCTGGAACTTGTGAAAAGGCTGCAGTGGCCAGTGACTGAACTCTAGTGGTCTATTTTCCTCTGTTTCCCCAGCACTAGGGTCAGAAACGTGCACCAACAAACCCGGCTTTTCATATGGGTTTCTGGCAGGACTCAGACTCAGCTCTTCATAAATGTACAACAGGCACTCAACTCCCTGAGCTCCTTGCCAGCCCTTCATTAGGTTTTCTAACAGCTCTATAAAACAATAGATAAAAGTTATCATGTAACACTAAAATGTTATTGAAAACGAGTGTATAAAATAAGAATGAGAAATAATATTTTTTTTTCATGGAAAGTTAGATATGTAAGAATGTAAATCTAGGTGGAGACTGTAGTGCATCTTTGGAAATTGATCCTTATAAATTTCTATTTAATAGACTTCAGATTTAATAGACTAATAGATTTTCATTACTTCAATTACTTCTTTTCTTCTGAGATATTCTATAGAGTATCTGGAAATATTTACAATAGCTACTCCAAGAACTGGCTTTCCCTACAATAAAATTGAGCATTATTTTCCTCCTATTTATATAGGAGATTTTGGGGTGTCTGAGTTTGATGAAGTTTTTATGGGCTCTTGATGAACTTCGTGGGAGAGCCTAGGGTCCTGAAAACTTAACATCCACCAACGCTCTTCTGAAATTGCTATGAAGTTTTCAGTTCTTGTCTCAAAATAAAATTCAGTGGTCACAAAGGCCGAGTTTATTATAGGTTCAAG
This sequence comes from Mastomys natalensis, assembly GCA_021653895.1. Lineage (NCBI taxonomy): Eukaryota > Metazoa > Chordata > Mammalia > Rodentia > Muridae > Mastomys > Mastomys natalensis. The sequence continues at coordinate 1,134,540 of JAJTUV010000064.1, forward strand.
AGGGAAAGGACAGAGCTCCTGCATAGCAGGCATAATGCCAGGATGCATAGCATTGAGGTGCTAGTCTGAAGGATTTTTAAAGGACTGGCAGAAATTGGGATAAACAGTAGGGAAGGGAAAGCGTTAGTTAGCCCTATTGGCCCAACCACACAGCATCCAGATACCTCTTCTCAGGTCCTTAGATGTAACTTCAAGTTGAGAGTAAGAGATAACAGTGAAAAAGGAAGCAGAACTCTTGTTGCTTTCTTGGCCTTGAGCAAAATATCTTGGAGCTGTTGCTTTGAGGTCCCTAGTGCACTTGACTAGTTTCTATAAGCTGTTCTCATCACAATTGTATTCCCTGGAGAATTATTCCCTCTCCCCTGCACACATAGGATTCGTTCTGCTAAGAGTAAATTATCTTTTAACTTTTGAATATGTAAACAATCTTTAAAGAAATGTATCAGAAAAGGCTCTGTTTTTCTAAGAAGAAGTAAGCAAGAAACTGAAATAAAATGTGAAAAATAATGGGTTTGGTTTTTGGCAAACTATATCCTAGTATGTTGCTAGTTTAGTTACCATCCAGAAGAATCATGACTTTCCAGGAGTGGCTCTTAGGCATTGTGTATTAAGTCAGGGAGTGGGGATCTAGTTACAACACATTGTTATCAAAAAAGTAGATGTTATTCCATTGAATACTGAAACTTGCTACTTACACTTAGCAAAGTTGACCAAACTTTAATAGAGAAAACAACTGGTCTACACTTTCACCAAAGAAGTTGTTCTTTTCGTTTGGGATTGAGGCATGTTCCCTTTATTGCAAAGGGCAGTTCATATTGAGGCTGTCATTTATATTGATGTTCTTTTTTCAAAATGACACCTCCATGTAATTTTTTTTCGGCAGAAAAATTGGACTTCAGTGTTCAGGGTCATTGGTAAGAGATCTTTCACTGATTCAAAATTCATTTAAAATTTTTAGGAAGAAGGGGAAAAATAAACAACAAAAATCATCCTAGGAAAAAAGAAATATGTTTTTGACTTGGAAAACCCAGTATGTTTTAAATGGACTCACTGAATAGAAAACACTCGGGTTTTATTTTTCCCTTTTCCATTGTCAACTTAATAACAACACACAAGAATACTTTTCCCTAGAATTTTGTGAAAACTTCCAATTATCTTAGGACTGAGTACAGTTTGTTTGCTCCCCTCAAAAGCAGAGATGATTTTTTATTGACCAATCTTTGATCTGAGAGATTAAAGAAAATACTGCATGAACAGCAAAGGATAACACCACGGGGGTCAATAGGAATTACTTGTATCAGAAATGAAAGGGAATCACTCCATTGAGAGATGGGGTAATTTAGCATTCTTTCTGGGAACTCCAGGGTTATTCTTTTTCTTTCTTTTTTTTTTTTTGTCCTTACTTTTTGTTGTTGTTGTTGTTGTTGTTTTTTGGAAAAGAATCAACTATGAGTAGGTTTCCCCACGACTTAATCCCGTGGCCACATGTGAGGTCATTTAGAGGGCACCGTGCTCACCAACATAATTCTGTAAGAAGCTTTTTAGCTGAAATGGTCTTGGCTGTCCCATTCGCAGACCCTTGATTGAAATGTCCCTGGCAGACTTTTGGAATGCAGTTGGAAGGCTTAGTGACTCAATATTTTAACAGTGAATACATTTCCAATCGCATAGAAAGTTGCCACTAACTACCGCAGAGGTTACATCTCTCAGTTTTTCCCTGAAATTGTGAATGAAGTGGAATTCAAGTTTAGCTGAGTGTGGGGAAATCAGAATATGATCAATTCACACTGCCATTATTTGCCATTTTAATGCACTTTTCTTCACTGGAAAACTATTCGGCCTGCCATCTTTGAAATGATAGTCTGTCAGAGCAGTTACCTCCTTTGCCCTTATTTTCATAAATAGAAGGATGCTTTTCCTTTTATTTTTACTATGTACCAGAGAATGAGAGTTGGATGTGTAACATCTGGGATGATTGTGACCAGGAATAATACTGAACTTCACAGCTTACAGAATATTTACCAAGACTCTTGAGGCCATGCAAAATGCCAGTGCTGTGCTTTGGCATTCATTTCAAAGACTACCAAAGAAATAACTAGTTGTATCTCTTTCAATTTGCTAAAGTTCTAGGTAAGGGTTGGGCAATTTACTTTGAATTTGTGTTGGGTTATTTGCAGCAAAGTTCTTATTTGCAAATTTAAAATCCCATTGCTTTTTCTCTTCGATAAAATAAAATTTGGATATGAAGATACTCTCATTATAATGTCAGCCACTGAGCACCTGGATCAATCCTGTTCTTCTCCTCTAGGTATCTAAAGAGATTTGGCATTGCGATTAGATCTACAAACTGTAAAGAATAGTTTGAATTCCCTGTCTCTTCTCATATCAAGGCACCCATCCACAGCCGCAACAGAGATCTACAAGGATATTCTGAACTCATCCCCAATCTCTTTTCGTCATTCTATTCTAACTGAAGATTACCTTAATAATCTGCATGTTTCTCTTCTTCGAGAGTAGAATCACATTCTCACAGCATTTGCAGGGATATTGTTGCCAGCTGATATGGTGGGTTGTGATTTCCTACTCTTATCTAGATTAGCCACTCACTATTCTACTCCTTGGAAACACCAAATGGAGCCCAGTTGTTTTTCAATCTCCTTTGCAGAGTTCTTGCTTGGATTGTTATTACGAATTTTGTGTAAAGCATTGTTCCACTAAACACTATTAATATGTTAAAGCTGACCACCATTTTAGAGTTAAAATTAATATGAAATAGTAAATAATCACGATGATGAAAGTTTTATCTTAACTACACATTGATTTACCTATGACCTGATGCAGATAATTCAGTTCCTTCCAGATGTGTGGAATTTGCAGAGTATTTTATATTGAAGAGGAACCTGAGCAACATTTTATAAAATTTAGAGAAGATTTCTCATTCCCCACCCCCTCTGTATGTGTGTGCAAGAATTTACATGTTTCTGTGTATAATTGTTTAGGAGTACACAGGCACATATGTGTAAATAAACACACGGGAGTCACCCATATATCTGCATGTGGAGGCCAGAGGATGAAATCATGTGTCTTTCTTATTACTCAGTCATACTGCCTGGAAACAAAGTTTTTTTACAGAACTAGACAACTTTGTTTTAGCCAAGACAGCTTAATATCTGGGAGCTGCCTATTTCTGTTCTATGCTGAATTTAGTTAACTAATTACAGAAGTAGATATGCCCAGCTTTTTGGGTGGATTTTAGTTAATCTAACTCAGGTCAGGTTTGTGCAGTATGCACTCCACTCACTAAGTTATCTCCCTATCCTACCTTGCTCTTTGTGCCTCAAATTGGCCTGGGGCTCACTTATTAGGTTAGGCTGAATGGGTATTGAGCTGTCAGGATCCACCTGTCACAGGGCAGGGATTACAAGTATGTACTACTATGTTGATTAAAACAATTTTTTTTAATTTAGACCTTGATATTTATGTGGGTTCTGAATAATAAATTATGGTCCTCATTTTTGCACACCCAGCACGTTACTGCATGAGCTCTAGCTTCTAGATCCCAGATTTCCTTTTCTTAATATGAGCAAGCTTTGGTTATTCTGACCAATATGGAGTAACAGTGTTATTGGGCTAACATAGCTAACATTCTCATCTTGCTATGTGGTTTGGGCTCAAATCAATTGTTGGGTGCATGTTTATCTGAAGCTAAAGAACAATAAATCTTAGTATTGCTGAACCCTGGGAAGCTAAAGTATAGTGCTATGACAATTAAAATAACAAGAGAATGACTGACGTTCACTGAGGCCTTGCATATAAAAGAATTTTGCTTAACATAACATGTCATTTGATCTTTAAGAAAAAGTGTTTGGTCATAAGATGAGGAAAATTATTATGATAGGAAATGAATGTACTTACATGATATAAACTGTATATTCATTAAACAAACTAAGAAGGAAATAATTAAGTAATTAAGTGCTGCAAAGGATAAGTATTCAACCTCATTTGGAAGCAAATTGAATTCAAACATATATAATTGTAGAATATACAAGAGATGTTGGAAATAGACTCTTCCCAACAGTAGATCTATAGTTTATTAATGCTTTTATTTTATCATTCATTGTTCGGATGTTTAGATTTTCACTTCTTTTTCAGATACTCTATGAACAAAGGCAAGGCACAAGTGATGCTAGCTTTAGGTGGTAGTTACTTGTGTTCTAAAAATCACATAGTTGACTGATTTTAAAGATTTGTACATTTATATTGATTTCTCTAAGCTCACACCCAATTTTCTACATCTTATTTTAGATAGGGACCTAAAAGCATAAGAGAACAAGGAACATCTTCAAGAGATGGAGTGCCAGGATGTTTTCTACCTACAGGTATTGGAATAGACATGAGCTTGGGCTTCAGTAGGACCACCTAGGTTAACATTTCTGCTATGCTCCTTAGTGATTGTTAAGAGATCTGAGAGATCTTTCTGATTGAGTCTTTGTTCTGCTAAAAGTCAAGCCCAGGCTCTTACACACAACAGATAAATCCTCTACCATTGGGCTACACTTGCAGGCTGATCAATGCTCAATAATTATTTTATCAATGCTCATCAATCTTGACAAGCAATCTTTCTTCAATTTTTGCAAAAAATAGAATGGATACTACTTGCCTCAGAGAACTATTTTTAATTAATGTTAAATGAATTAAGGTATGAATGTTTATTCTGTAAATTTTGACAATACATAGCCATTGTTTTAAATATAGTTTTTATGAACTGCAGAGATAGGATAGAGTCTTTGTTATAACTTACGTCATGGGATTAGGAGTTAGGAGGTCTGACTTCCACTTACAAAGATTCAAATGAAAGAAAGCATGATTCTTCTCTGGCTAATGAAACAGCTGGGGCAAAGTCCTGGCCCTGGGTCTTCTTCATCATGCAGAATCCACCTTGTACCTTGGTTATCAATGTGAGCTGTATTATCTATGTCAGATCACTTTTGGTTGCTTGGTGTCTTTGGCATCCTTGTAGTTAGGGCATCCGTGTACTTAATGCTGTGCTGCTGCACAGAGAATCTGGGATTCTTTGAAGATTTGATTATTCCTCATCTATTTTCAGTTTCTTCAAAGTAAATATTCCACATTGTTAGATAAAAAAATAGGCAATAATATTGTTTGATCCACTTCCCGTAGGACTCTTGTAAGGATCAAAACTTTTGCCTTGACTCTAGCCTGTGCATCCTTGCCCCGTTATGCTATGTTGTAAATTCATACCTATATTTTGAGCTAGGTATTTCTTAACATTGGCATATTACAAAGAAAAAGTGAAAATAAATAGTTTTTTTAAAGGTGCAATTGTGGCATTTTCCAGAAAAGCATGGACTCTTTGATATTAACATAAAAACTCCTTTCTTCAGGAGATGCAGCCAAACTCCCCAAATTCACCAGTCAGATTGGCTAAGATCCAAAACACAGGTGACAGCAGATGTTGGCGAGGATGTGGAGAAAGAGGAACACTCCTCCATTGTTGGTGGGATTGCAAGCTGGTACAACCACTATGGAAAGCAGTCTGGCGATACCTCAGAAAATTGAACATGGTGTTACCTGAGGACCCAGCTATACCCCTCCTGGGTATATACCCAGAAGATATTCAACATGCAACAGGGCCACATGCTCCACTATGTTTATAGCGGCCTTATTTATATAGCCAGAAGCTGGAAAGAACCCAGATGTCCTTCAACAGAAGAATGGATACAGAAAGTGTGGTACATTTACACAATGGAGTACTACTCAGCTATTAAAAATAATGAGCGCATGAAATTCTTAGGCAAATGATGGAGCTAGAAAATATCATCCTGAGTGAGATGACCCAATCACAAAAGAACACACATGGTATGCACTCACTGATAAGCGGATATTAGCCCCAAACACACAATACCTAAGATGCAACGCATAAACCTCATGAAACTCAAGAAGAAGAGGAAGACCAAAGTGAGGGTGCTTTTGTCCTTTTTAGAATGAGTATCAAAAGATTCAACCAGAGCTCCCAGGATCTAAACCTCCAGCCTGAGAACAGACAGGGGCAAGCTGTCCTCTGAGAGGCTCTAACTAGCAGCTGACTCAGACAGATACAGACATCCAGAGCCAAACAGTGGATGGAGCTTGAGGACTCTTAAGAAGAATAGGTGGAAGGATTGTGGCCTAAGGAGATAGGAACTGCACAGGAAGATCAACAGAGTAAACGAACCTGAACCCTTGGAGCTCTCAGAGACTGAATCACCAACCGTGGAGCATACCTAGTCTACACAGATCTACCTCCATGGGCTGGACCTAGGCCTCCCTGCACATATGTTGTAAATGTGCAGCTTGGTTTTCATGTAGGCTCAAAATCTGGATTCTTTGGTTTGTTATTCCCATCTATTTCAGTTTCTATCAAGTAAAGTTCTCACATTGGTGTAAAAATAATGGAATAATATGGACCACTTCCCGAGGATCTTGTAAGGATAAACTTTGCCGTTGACTACTAGCCTGTGCATCTTGCCCGTTATGCATGTTGTAAATCAACTATATTGGAGCTAAGGATTTCTTAACATTGGGAGTTATAAAGAAAAAGTGAAAAAAAATAGTTTTTTTAAAGTGCAATGTGGCATTTCAAAAAGAATACTAACTATTGTAATAATAACATAAAAACTTTATAGAATCACAAATCCTGAATTCTCACATAAGAAAATATTTGTACTTTCATTGAAATAAGCAACATGAGGAAAAAAGAGTCCCATAGTCAATTGCAGCCTAATTACAACTTTTTGATTTCTCTTTAAATCTTCTTGATATTACCATTTTTTTGAGTACAGGCAGCACATAGATAAATAAAAAATGCATTATAAATATGAAAAGCCACTGCTTTAGTACGCATAGCTTTAGATTATCGCCATTCTTGTCTATAGTTTGACACAAGTAGGCATCATGTAGGTTATATTATTATCCAACTTATATACTATTAATAAGAAAGGACTTTTTTGGAGAAATTCTGAATTTGTGAAATAACCCCCCAGGACATGCACAGCCTCTGAAGGACGATAGCTTTTATTTCTTCATACAAATCTTAGTGATGTATTATATTTGTTTTCTATTCTTCTGGGTGATACAAGACCAAGTTAACTTGTGGTTAAAAACCATTTTATGGGTTTAATTCTATCTTACTAATGATAGACCTCTCTGTGGTGTAAATTTTTATTGATTAGTATCTTGCAAATGGGACTATTCTTAACATTTCTGGTAGGCTTGTGAGTTATGAGGTCTTCTGTAAGGTCATGCAGAACCAAGTCATCCTGAACAGAGCACAATGCAGATCTCAAAGTAACTATGTGGGGGTAAAAGAAACTTCTTAGGTCAAAGTTAGAATCTGTCAAATAATTTTCCTTGTTTCAAACTCTAGCTACATGTTCTGAATTCTCAGGTGTCTGTATATCTGGCCAATTGCCTGTCAGTTAGGGGTTCTCACTACTTCCGGAGACTCAATAATTCACTAGGATGGTTAATAGACATAAACATTATTCAATTTATGATTATGATTTTATTATAAAGAATGCCAGATGAAGACATATGGAGCAGTATTTAAGAATGCTCACTGTGAGGCCCCTATGAGCTTAGGAAGTGCTGCCATTGGTACACCAGCATATGTCACTATCCTCAATGCCTACCTGAGTTTCAATGTATAGAATTGTTGAGATTTCACCAGTAGAGCAAATTGTTTAAATCACTGGAATTCAACCTAGCCTGGCTTCTTCTCTGCCCTGAAGAAGACTCAGAGTCTCAATCTATTAATAGTTACTACTTTGTTTATGTCCATGTATCATCCAGAAAGTATATTTAAAGGCTCACTTTGAGTCATTTTGCTACGTGTAATATTCCAGGTCTACCATGAGTAACAAATACAGCCTATACCATGACTTGAAGAGCTAAGACCTGATAAAGTATTAATTCTACACTATTTAAAAAACTGAAGGATTGTGGCTTGTATTGTATACATTCTATATATTGTATTAAACAAAAGTACATTGTTAGTCAGCATGCTTCTGAGTTGGTCCATCTTTACTGTGCTCTGATAAAATGTCTGAGAAAATCAACTGAAAGAAGAAATGCATCAGTGAGACAATCACATCTGTTATCCAATACCCCTCAATGGTGCCAGTAATGGAAGAATAAGGTTTGAAGACCAGAAACGTTGGTGGTATTTTATATCCAAACTCTGTGTCCTTCTTACAGGAAAATAAAAGTCATTTTACTGTGTAAACCAGGTGGGCTTTTTTCATTCCAGCTGATGCTGTCACTTCATGTCCATGGTCCTTTCCCAACTTCTATGCTAGCAAACTGTATCCTCTTTAAGTTCCTTAAGAAAACCAAGGCTCACCTCTTTAAGGAGTCCTTCTGGTTTAATTTACCCTATACCAGCCCTTCTCTTGTACAATCTGAATTTTACAGTAGTCTGAATTGCTGGTCACATGTGATCACATGATCACCATATTTATCTTGCAGACATACAGACATTAGGTTCTATTACGATAGAGATCTTTAAATATGAAGATTCAAATAGACTGAAAAATGAAGGTTCTAGGTAAGATGCAGGAAGTTCTAGATCTAGTCTATAACCTATGTTTTCATAAAAATTCAAACTCTTTAAAATTCAAGTTATAGTGCAATGAATTTGTTCAGTGTGACATTCTACTCCATTCATACCTACAGGGATATTCAGGATCCACGGGGCAGACAAGTTCCCAAGGACCACACATGATAAAGAAATCAGGGATATGAAAAGGAAACACAATTACACATACTGCTTCAACGAGGAGAGGGCTGTAAGGATGAGGTGAGGAAGGTTCTGCGTCAGGGACCTGGGTTTATTTTGTACAACTTCCCTGTGGCTGTGAGAGGTTGAGCACGATGATGATGAAGATTCGCCCCTGGAAGGAGCTGGGATAGAGCCCCGAAAGCTGAAAACGTATTGGAGCAGTTTCAGACAAAACTGTATTTGGTATATTTGAGGATCAAAAACACCCACAAAAACTAGAGGATCTCAAGATAAAACAGGGAGAGCAAGAGAAGTCTGAAAGAAAGTCACAGACAGAGTCAGAAACCATTGTCATGGTAAGGGACAAACGATTCTGAGTTTATTAGAGACTAAAAACTACAGGAGTAGAAAACTATCCCATAGTTCATTAGTGAACATGGATAAGATAGCGACTCATTCTTTAGTCCAATTTTCTACATATGTAAAAAGATCAGGAATGCAAATACAGGTTTGTAGCTTGCTTTTGTCTCGCCTAACAATGTACCATAAGACTTTCACAGGGATGTGTATTATTCTCTAATGTGATATTTATGATGGTAGAGTATTCTTTTATGTGATGGGATATAGTTATTTATTCTACCTACTGTGTTTGGACATTCAAAATAAAATTTTGATTCAATGATTATTCTTGTATATGAAACCTAAAATGTGTTTATAGTTATCTTCTCTTGTTGAATTTTTCAAGTATAAAATTACTACGTTCAATAGTGTAAATACTTTAAAGATTTTCGACATGTTTACTCCCAGTATTATTAACTTGCCTCCTTTGTACATGGTTAAAGTTTGTGATTCATTGGACTGGTCTCGAACTCACTATGTAGAATATGCTACCCTTGACCTCAAGAGATTCACTTGCCTTTTCTCATTTGTGTTTAGATTATAGGCATGCACCACCACACCTAGCACTCATATAAAAAACTCTATCACTTTAACAAATAAAAGCCATTGCAGAGAACTTTGCTTTGGTAAGGAGACAGACTCACTTGCATTTTCTGTTGCTGGGAATTTCTCCTGTTGAGAGAGCTCACTCAGCACTTGAAACTTTTGCTTTACTAAACCAAGAGTGTTCAGAGGGGAGGAGAGAGAACCATGGGGGAAGGATTTCTAGAATGGAAAAGGAAGGAGAGCATGTGTAATCAAATAAGTATCGCCAAATCACTTGCTCCTCCAACTCCCCAAAGGGGAAGGTAGCAATATTAGCTCCACCTGAAGCATCTCAGAAGGGAAATCCATGAAAGAACAAACTGCTGGCAAGGGCAATTGAAGTCTCAGAGGGGCGTCAACTTCAACAGAAATTTAAAATCCGTGCGCCAGCCAGCTTTAAGTTGGTATTTTCAAGCTGTCTTCACTATAGTCAACGGACCGTCTTCACACAGTGAAACAGAGACAAAGAGAAGCCTTGCAACTGGAAGAGAGAGAAAAGAGGCCTCTGAGATGAAATGTTAACATAAGAAGTGGAAATGGTTTGTCGTCGTTGCCAGCGGCTCTTTGGGGTTCACTTTCCTACGGAGAGTGAACTGTAGTATGATACCCTAGCAAGAAAGTCTCAGTAAAATTAGAACCATCATTTAAAAAGGGCAGAGAGGGGTTGGGGCGTGGAGAGGAAAGGAGAGCGAGTTCTTTCTTTGTGTGTGTGCTAAGAAGCTTAACAAAAGTGGCAAAAAAAGAGTGTTTTATATGGATGTGCCAGCAGTCTGAAGCTGGTACCCTGTTGCCTTTATTGTGGACTGAGCAAACTACTTTAGCAAGCAAAAGATAATGGAGAGATAGAGAATGCTGGAAACAACAGTCAGGGGGGCTGGGGAGACCTTTGACAGGAAGGTTTGGTAACTAAAGCAACAATACACGTTTCTTTTGTGCTTTCATACACCGTGTTCCTTATAAGAAAGGGAATTGGTATGTGAGTTTCTCCAATAGTTGGATTGTTGCCATTCTTTTCAAATGTGGTTTAATAGAAACATTAACTTTTACATACAAAATAATGTCATATTTCACACTAAGTGTCAAAAAAACCCCCATATACATATTTAAGAGAAAAATACCACTGCTGAAGTGTACTAAAATATTGATCATCAAAAAGGTTTCTTTCCAATATATTATTGTGGAAAAATGAGAAGGATTTATTTCTTTGGGGAGAGGAGCATCAATCAAGTTTCTTGCTCTCTTAGTTTCCTAAAGGTTCCCAGCCATCTCAGTGAGGGAAAGAGTTGAGGAATTATATTATACCATGTGCTATTCTTCCCAATTGTTAGGCTGAATATTGTTCACACTTTTAGGGTTCTGTTTTATTCCTACTAATCTAAGAGTCAATGTTAGCTCAGAAAGCAGATTTAAAGAAGCATTTATTATGCACCCTACCTTGTTGCATGAAACATAAATCTGACTGCGATCTTCAAATACTGTTCTTCCATTTGCTTCAACCTAATCAACATTCCTCCTTCATGACATTCCTTTCCAAAACGATAAAAGACACTCATGATTCAAGTCTACATGTCAGGTACTTCCTCTCATTGAGTGGGGCTCTGGACTATTTGTCCATTGCAGAGTAAAGAAAGAAACCTTCAAAGGAAACTTAAAATTCATTAGCCCTTTACGGTGTTGACTTGTTTTGACTATTAGCTAGTTTTCTGTTCAGGAAATGTGTCTCGCCTCAATGGGAAGCTCTGAAAATTGAGGTGATGATATGGCCACGTTTGCAAAGATGTTTAGCATTGTATCATGCACTTAGTAGCATGTTAGGTCCTGCTAAATGTATTTTAAAAATATTTATTTTATTGAAAATAAATAGTTTTCATACAAAATATTCTGATGATGGCTACTTCACTCCTAACCGCTTCCAGATCCTCTTTTCTTCTCTACCACTCTAATCCCTCCTTTCAATGCAAATAGGTATATAATAAAATATATTGATAATAAAATAAATAAAATAAAAACACGCAAACCTGAATAGGACAACAACACCCCAAAATAAAAACCCATCAATAAACAGGAAAGAAAAAGCCAAATAAAAAGTGCAAGAAATATATACAACACAAAGACATATGCATCACAGAGAAAACTCAAAAAACCAAAATCAGAAACTATATGGATAACCAAAAGATCTGTAAGGAAAAAAATGCCCTGACAGAGGAATGTGAGTAAAACAATTCTCCCAAAATACCATTAAGTTAAATTTGTCTTGGCCATTCTATAGATGTCTGTATACCCTGTGAGACTCCACTGGAGAAAACTAGTTTTTCCTTTATAAGCAGTTATAAATTATAGATAGCTTCTGGGTTACGGATGGAGGCTCTTGTCTGCTTCTCTTCTCTGTTGGAACCCCATCTGGCCTAGACTTGTGCTGACTTTGTGCATGCTGCTACAGTCTCTGTGACTCCTGTTGTATTTAGAAGACTTTTTTTGTTTTCTTTGTGACTGTCTCACTGGCTCTTAAAATCATTCTGCCCCCTATTTTGCAGAGTTACCTGAACCCTGGGAGGTGTTTGATGGGGCTATCTCCTTTAGGACTTAGTGATCCAAAGTCTCTTACTCTCTGCATATTGTCTGGCTGTGAGTTTCTATATATGTTCCATCTCCTGTAGGAGAGAGCTTCTCTGATGATGGCTGAGCAATGAATATATTGATCTATGAGTGTAACAGAATATTGTTAGAAATCATTTTATTGCTATGTTCCTTCAACAGAACAATAGTATTTGTTTTTTTTCTCTAGGTCTATGGCCTATTTAGTCTCAGATTCTTTCCCCTCTGGCCAGTGTTGGTGATAGGCTATACCTCATGGGGTGGTCTTAACTCCAGTCAGAAATGATTGGCTACTCCCACATGCTTTTGTGTCATTATCACCCAGTGTGTCTGGAAGGCAGGTCACCATTGTAGACTTGAGGGTTTGTAGTTAGTTTGGTGTTTGCCTTTCTCTTCTGGTAACATGCAGAGTACTTTCCAGTATCCTGACACTAATCAGTAGGGGGAAGGCACTATATAGGTACCAGCTTGACTTATATGTGTTCAGTGAGATATGAAGGTGTTGTCCTCAGCAATAGAAAGAAACAAACTCGGGCTAAATCAATACAATAGAAACAATAACAAAAATAATACAAAGAGTCAAAGAAACAAAGACTTTGTTCTTTGGGAAAATCAGTAAGGTTGAAAAACCCTTAGACAAACTAACTAAAAGACACAGAGAAACTATACAAATTTATAAAATTAGAGATGAAAAGAGAGAGCTAGCCACAGAAAATGCACACAATAATAAGGCCATGCTTGAAAAATCTGTACTCTCCAAAGAAGAAATGGATAAATTTCTTGATTTATGGCACCATTTTTTTTTAACTTTTCTAAACCTTTGATTTGAGATAATAATTATTTGTTAAGTATGATTTTAATGTAAAACATAATGAATATATGAATGGTTTAGAACAGTTCATGGCTTCTAGAACTCAATCTGAATTTGCCATTGCATTCACCAATGTGGTGATTAATGTTACTCTGGAGCTTAGAGGCAAGTGCACAAGGTTGTAGTCACTTTTGCTACATGTGATACAGTTGCTACATCAAGTCATGACTATGATTCCCAGGAAATGCTTTTAATTTACATATTTTAGTATGCCCTTAATATTTTGCTATATATTATTTAATTATTACATATTACAATGAAGACATGTGTATTTGCACATTGTGTACTACAGAGAATAGAAAGTAAATAAACATGCTTTATGCTCTAGGAAATTACAAACTAATTGGTATTTTGTAGAGAAATCACCAATTTCCAGAGAAACTAAAATTAGTATTTTAGAACTGTAAGGTGCCCTAAAAATAAGTATTAAAAGTTTTTTTTATGAAAGATACTTATATGCCTTCCTATTCTCCATATTGTTCTCTATAATGTGAAATATCTTATTGTGTTTCAGAGAGACACCAAGGCTTCTCTAGGTAGGAATGGCTTGAGAAAACAGGGTGATAGAAAGAAGAAATGGAGGCAACTGTGGAATAGTCAGACTAAAGCAGAGGCCATGGACATGGTTAAATGAGTAAGGTATAATAATAATGATTGGGTATTTTTTGAATCATTTTTATCTGTGTATCTTCTATCTATCTATCTATCTATCTATCTATCTATCTATCTATCTATCATCTATCTATCTATCATCTATCTATCTACCATCTATTTAACTATCACTTATCATCTATCTATTTCTCTGTTTCTATATGTACATATATTATATATACTACATAAAGTATGTTATTTTGTGTACTTTCATTTTATTCAAAAAATTTGCAGCTAGTTATTGCTTAACTCTTCAAACTATTATTTACTACGTTTATATTGGTACTTATTAGAATATACAAAAATACTGAATGATAAAGTTGATGTATCATTTGTTTTCTTAGATATGAATGTTCAAATAAATTAATAAACTAAAACAGTTTTTCTTAAAAATAAAGCAGCACTGAAAAAAAAAATCCTGCTGAGTGCTTAGTTCCAAAGCAGTGGGCACATGGATTGTGTTTTATGCCCTTATATTTTTCCATACTGAAGTCATTGGCTGATTAAATATGGCAAGTCCTACCCTAAAAATCGCCACTGACAAAATGGATTTTCAAAGGTTAAAGGCATTCATGTGGAAGCCAGATATGATACATAGGGTAAGTCTCACCATGGTGCCATTGGAGTTTTTTTTAAAAAAATTACATTTGGTGGTGAAAAATAGGCTTTGAAAATACCAAGGAAGACTTATAATACAAATGGGTCATACAAGGCATGTCAGTATTAAAAATAGCAAAGACATCTAAGCAAAACATTTTTGTAAATATCACATTTTTCAATAACCAGCAAATTTCTTAGTACACGACAGGCATGCAATAAAATTGCTTTTGAAGAACTAAATAAACCAATAAAGTTGGAGTATAATTTCCCAAAATGCACTCCAGAGAACAGGCTGTTTTCTCTCCTCAGGATGTCTGTCACTGAACTGTCTTGTAAATAAACAGTATTAAGGTTAATGGTGACTCACAAACGTAATAATTCAGCGTATGCTAAAGTTTACTCAACAGTGAAATCTGTATAGGAATGGAAATCTAGTCAACAAGTTTATTAATAATGTCTGATCATACTGTCAATAGGACAAAACGGCAACCAACATATTGGTAAAAGATCTTTATCAATCCTACATCCGATAGAGGGCTAATATCCAAAATATACAAAGATTCAAGAAGACAGACTCCAGAGAATCAAATAACCCTATTAAAAATGGGGTACAAAGCTAAACAAAGAATTTTCAACTGAGGAATATTGAATGGCCAAGAAGCACCTAAAGAAATGTTCAATATCTTCAGTCATCAGGGAAATGCAAATCAAAACAACCCTGAGATTCCAACTCAAATCAGTCAGAATGCCTAAGATCAAAAACTCAGGTGACAGCAGATGGTGGGGAGGATGTGGAGAAAGAGGAACACTCCTCCATTGTTGGTGGGATTGCAAGCTGGTACAACCACTCTGGAAATCAGTGTGGTGGTTCCTCAGAAAATTGAACATTGTATTACCTGAGGACCCAGCTATATCACTTCTGGGCATATACCCAAAAGATACTCCAACATATAGCAAGGATACATACTCCACTATGTTCATAGCAGCCTTATTTATCATATCCAGAAGCTGGAAAGAACCCAGATGTCCTTCAACAGAGGAATGGATACAGAAAACGTGGTACATTTACACAATGGAGTACTACTCAGATATTAAAAACAATGACTTCAAGAAATTCTTAGGCAAATGAATGGAACTAGAAAATATCATCCTGAGTGAGGTAACCCAATCACAAAAGAACACACATGGTATGCACTCACTGACAAGTGGATATTAGCCCAAAAGTTTGGAATACTCAACATACAATTCACAGACCACATGAAGCTCAAGAAGAAGGAAGAAGTGTGGGTGCTTCGTCCTTCTTAGAAAGGGTGATCTGTGGTCCCAAGGCCTTTGTCACTACAACAAAAGTGCTCTCCAGATCTTGAACTCCTTTCAGTTTTGTTGACTCCTCTCTTTTGAGCTGGCTCCACCTCTGTTAGCAACTCTTGTTTGCAGGGATCCCTTGACCCTGGCATCTCCAACATCGTGTTGTCTTCAACACAATCCAGGTTTCATCTTCAGAGTTTCATACAATGGTTTCTCTGGGCTTCCATGCAGAGAGACCCCTGATATACACCCAGTCTCAAAGAAAGCCTTTCCTTAGCTGTGGAGGGAGATTCTAAAACCCTTTTCCTGTGTTCCTGACTGTAAAGCCAGAAGCACTGGGACTGAAACTTCCAACCATTTTGTGCTGCCTGTTAAGGGTTCATCAGATATGAGAGGAGATATTTGATGCAGACAATCCCACTTAGGACCCAGTGATCAGAAAGGTCTCATACGCTGTACAATTGTCCAGTTGTGGTTCTCTGAAATTGTTCCATAAACTGTAGGTGAAATCTCTGGTGATGACTAAGCAAGCACTGATCTATGAGTAAAACAGAATGTTCTTAGGAAAAAAATAAAAATAAAAATAAAAATAAAATAAAAAAAAAAGAAAGGGAAACAAAATGCGCATGGGAGCAAACATGGAGAAACAGTGTGGAACAGAGACTGAAGGAAAGGCCATCCAAAGACTGTCCAACCTGGGGATCCATCCCATATACAGTCATGCAGACATTATTGTCAATGCCATGAAGTGCATGCTGACAGGAGCCTGATATAGCTGTCTACTGAGAGGCTCTATCAGAGCCTGACAAATACAGAGGTGGATGTTCCCAGCCGACCATTGGACTGAGCACAGGGTTCCTAATGGAGGAGTTAGAGAAAGGACTGAAGGAGATGAAGGGGTTTGCAACTCCATAGGAAGAACAATAAATCAACTAACCAGACCCCCCAGAGCTCGAGAGACTAAATCATCAACTAAGAAGTACACGTGGAAGGACCCATGGCTCCAGCAGCATATGCAGCAGAGGATGGCATTGTGGGGCATCAATAGGAGTAGAGGCCCTTGGTCCTGTGCAGGCTTGATGCCCAAGTATAGGGGAATTCGGGAGTGGGTAGGCAGGAGAGGGTGGGTGGGGGAACATCCTCATAGAAGCAGAAGCAGAGGATGGGATAGGGACTGGGAAATGGGATGTCATTTGAAATGTAAATAAAGAAAATAGCCAATAAAAATACAAAATTAAAGTATATTGAAAAAACTCCTTTCAAATAAAAAGAAAATCACAAACCAAAATTAACAGGAAACTAGCGTCAATACACGTTAAACAGAATAGCCATGCAATTCTAATCATTTGATTTTACACTTTAATTGTTGGATATATTTCTATATAGTTATCCACCATGAAAAGTAAAAGTCCATGACAGAATTAGAACCAGAAAAACAACTCCTATTATATTATCCTCACCTCATTTTTTTTTTTCTCAGCCTTTAACATTTAACCTTTTTTGCTCCCTTTAAAACATGCCTATACTGTTCCAAAACACATACATGCTTCTTCCCTTTGTAGAGCCTATCTAATAACCATTAAATATATGGCAAAACCACCCATTTGTTCTAACGGTAAGAGATAATATACGAGAAGGAGTCACTTAGACATCATAAATGCCTGTCAGTAGAGCCGCCATTTCTTTACTCTCATGCTTCCTGTCATATCCTTTCCTGTTGCCAACTTGTTGTCATTTACATGTCTAGCAAATGGCTCCCCAAATTACCGTAAAACTATTGAATTGCCATCGAACCCTTAATGAACTGATGACCTAGCTTATTTACTGAATTCTATTGGTTACATTTTAGCCATTCTAATTGTTTCCTAACTGAAATCTTGACTGTAGCTGCAACATTTAAACTGACAATTCCGTTTCCTAAGAGAGCCATACCATGATCAGTTTTTCCCTCAGTACTTTCAAGAAATAAATGTTGGCCGAAATAATATGGAGCCCTAAATTTCCTCACCAGAATTATACCATGTATACTTTTTATTCAACTAGATTGTTTGTGTTTTAGTTTGTTATACTTATGTCCAACACTGTAATGAAATACCTAGAAAATACTCAAAGGAGGAAAAATAGACTTGGGCTACTGTTTAAAGGGTTCAGTTACAGTTATGTAGTATCATAAGCTAGAAAAACAAATAATGGCTGTAGAGTGTATGGCAAGAGTTTGTTCAGACAGATTAGCAACAAGGCTAGACCAAGAGACGCACTGGAAGATGGCTAGCATTTAAGGAATTTGCTTTTATTTTTAAGGATTGTTTTTTTATTAAATAATTATTTAATTTATTTAATCCCAAATGTCGCCCTCATCCCACCCCTCAAATTTGTTACCCCCTCCCCTTCATCTCTGTGAGGTTGCAACCCCCCACCTGGCCATCACGTGTCTATAGGATTCTGTGCATCTTCTTCCACTGAGGCCAGACCTGGAAACCTTCTGCAACATATGTGCATGGGGCTTCTGTCCAGCTCATGTATGCTCTTTGGTTGATGGCTTAGTCTCTGGGATTTACCAAAGTTCCAGGTTAGTTGACATTGTTGGTCTTCCTATGGAGTTGCTGTCCCCTTCAGTTCCTTCAATTCTTCCCCTAACTCTTCCTTAGGGGTCCTCAACCTTTGTCCAATACTTGACTGTGAGTATCTGCATCTGTCTCAGTCAGTTGCTGGCAGAGCCTCTCACAGGACAACTATGCTAGGATTCTGTCTACAAGCACAACCTAGCATCAGTAATAGTGTCAGGGATTGGTGCCCACCCAGGGAATGAATCCCAATTTGGACTGGTCACTGGTTGGCTATTCATTCAGTCTCTGCTCCAGTTTTTGTTCCTCCATTTCTTTTACACAGGATCAATTTTGGGTCAAAAGTTTTGTAGGTATATTGGTGTCCCCATCCCTCCACTAGAGGTGTTCTCTTCAGGGTCCATATCCCCACTGTTGGGCATTTCAGCTAAGGTCCCTCATAGTGAGTACTGGGAGCCTTCTCCATCCCAGGTGTCTGGGATTTCCTAAAGTTCCTGTCATGTAATGGAGGCTGTGGCCTTGTTGCAGTAGATGTGTCACTGTGGGTGTGGCCTTTAAGACCCTTGTCCTAGCTTCCTGGAAGCTAGTCTTCTAGTGGCCTTGCATGAATATGTAGAACTCTCAGTTCCTCCTGCACCATGCTGCCATGTTCCCACCTTGATGATAATAGACTGAACCTTCTGAACCTGTGAGCTAGCTCCAATTAAATGTTGTCCTTATAAGACTTGCCTTGGTCATGGTGTCTGTTCACAGCAGTAAAACCCTAAGACACTCCCACCTCCCAACCACAACAGCTGCATATTTCAATTCATTCCTCTTGCCCTTTGGGTCTCTCTCTTGTCTGCCTCCAATCTGAGCTTGTCCCTTTTTGCTCCCTGCCCTCACCTTATCCAGGTCCCACTCTCCCTCTCCCTCCCATGATTATTTTGTTCCCCCTTCTAAGTGGGATTGAAGCATCCTCAGTTGGGCCTTTGTTGTTTAAATTCTTAGGGTCTGTGGAGTGTAGCATGGTTATCCTGTACTTTATGGCTAATATCCAGTGAGTGCATACCATGCCTGTCCTTTTGCATCAGCCTTGCCTCACTCAGGATGATCTATAGTCCCATTCATTTGCCTCTAAAATTAATGACGTCCTTGTTTTTAATAGTTGAGTAGTATTCCATTGTATAAATGAACCACAATTTCTGTATCCATTCTTTGGTTGAAGTACATCTGAGTTGCTTCTACTTTTTAGCTAGTACAAATAAGGCTGTTATGAACATATAGAATGCTTTTTTACTTTCCATACCCATGTAAGGTGGGTTGGCTCACAATATTCGAACTCCAATTTCAGAGCATCCAACTCCCTCTTCTGGCTCTTTATATATGTGCACATCAAAGCCATAAATTCTATTCACATAGACACAGATGAACATCTATTCTTAAAATCTCAAACAGTTAATTTCAATTAAAAAACTCAGAAGGAGTCCAGGGAAAAATATCCAGTCACATACTTTTATTCAGCCAGTCCCACCTCCTAAAGTTTCCTAGATAACCAAAAAGTCCCAACAGCTGAGGACCAAACATTCAAAACATATACCTGTACAGGAAATTGCCTACTAACATGGTCTTATCATACAGCTCAGTATGGACTGAAGTTAGTCTTCTGGAGTCTACTTCTAGAGTCTTTGATCTCCATTCTACTTTATGTACATTTCTAGTCTTACAGTTAAATCTTATTTTAAGTTTCTTGATTATCATTCTGATCACACCTTCCAAATTGGTATGAATCTATTTTTAATGTTCATCTCTTTGAATCTTATCTGCGATGGAGTAGGGGTGGGGGCATTTGAGTTGAGACTTAAATGATTGAATGAATGAATGAATAATGAAGGATAGAATTGTGATCATCATTGCCTGTTACAGTGAATGTCATCTTTCTCTCATAATATGTTGTCATGGTTTCAGGGTGATAGTGAATTTTTCTGTTCAAGCAAATGTAGTTTTGTACCTCAGAGGTTAAACACTCTTTTCCTGCCAAGCTATTAAACTGGCAGTTATATTTGAAAGTATTTCTGCATCATGTTATGTTCCTGCCTTCATATGATGTCCAACCTGAATTAACACGACTGGAACAGGTGCTAAATGACTGTACCCAAGCCACTTGTGTCCTATTTTACACTTCATTTCATGAACTGTGTTAGAGGAAGAGAACATTTGTTACCCAGCTCCAAGTGGCACCATATGTCTTCAAATTCATTGGCTATAGACTTGTGATCAGTTTACTACCCACCAGATCGCGCCACGGCTTTCTTAAAATTTAAATGGAAGGAGATATACAGAGCAATAAAAGACTGAGTTACAAGAAGTCATAATGTTATATGTAAGTTTTTAATAGAATTGGTCTTTAATTAGTGTCAGAGAATATAGTGATAACTTTTATTCGGTTGAAATATAAAACTTTAGAAAGTAATATCTGTTGGTTTTATGCAATGGACTGAAACTTAGGGTGTCTGAACAAAATGTCTGTAAAATTCAGATAGAATGAAGGTAATTTGTTTTTTATTAGAGATAAAGATATTGTTCCAAAATAATAACATCCTATCATAACAGTAGGAGTGGTTTTAATTTTACTAAAGTAAGAGACACATTAACAGATTACTTTTTACTAAAAGTAAAAGTAGGCAATGAGGCTGAGAGCTCTTTTCAACATGGTGATGAATTGAGAGAGACAGTGTTCTCTCAGTTTGGTTCTTTAACCCAAGAGTGGTTAATAAATTCTATGAAATTCTGTACTGGTCTTCTGAAGGTATTCCTATTTTCATTCATACATGACACCCGAGGTGACACGGAGCATCTGTGACCATAAGGAAAGGATCCTTTCTGTACAGAGGGATTCCTCATGGGGAATTACTCACACTCTTAGACTTTATCACCAATTTTCAGAGATGCTTGCTTATTTGAAGTGTAATTTGAAGGTAACATTGACTTGGTATTCTGATTTTTATTTACTGCCATAAATGGTGCTTTTATAAACATTTTGAATGAAACTTATATTCTATAGTAAGGATAGAGTAGTCATGATTGAAGAAATGAAAAAAAGAAAGAAAGAAATCGTGGGCCCTAGAGATAGGAACTGCACAGAAGATCAACAGATAAACGTCCTGAACCCTGGAGCTCTCAGAGACTGATCACCACCGTGGCATACCTGTCTACACAGATTACCTCCATGGCTGAACCTAGCTCCCTAATATGTGTAAAGCAGCTTGGTTTCATGAGTCAGTTTCTGAGTGAGGCTATCAACTCACTGATATGAGTGTTCAAAAAAAAAAAAAAACAGTTGTTCAGTATCATGATATTATTTTTTATCTTTGTATCATTGCAATATTCATGAAATTTGTATGTAATCAGAGGGATACGGCTAATTTATATTTTTGTTACACTTGATTTCACTATTCAATATATTGCTTTGTAAGGAAAAAAATAAATAAAGTTGGGAAAAAAAAAAAAAAAAGAATCATAATAACTCAAGAAACACCAAAGTGATTTGTTGTTTTCAGGACATTGATGGAAATAGAGCTGATTCCTTCTTTTTAAAAAAAGAAAGAAAGAAAAAAAAAAAAAAAAACCCTGGGAAAAGAAAAGTGAAGCTTACAAGACTTTCACTTAGCCTGCTCCATGTTAGGGTGCTAGAGATTCTGAGCAAAGGTGTCCTACCTCTAGTGGTAACTGTTTTCTCTGGGTGGCCTTCTTTCTGCTCTAGAGACACTTGTAGGAAACACCAGCTCACAATGAGGGACTGTGTGGTGTAAAACAGAGAAAAGGCAGCACTGGGTGATTTCTTGATGATGCAGCTGGATGAGCAGTGCTTGGGAGGAGCCCATTGCTGTGTTTTTGCAGTCTCCCGGAAGTGTTCTTCCCTATGTCTTGGAGAGAATTGAAGACAAAAGATAGCAGCATAATGATGTTCTGCTGGTTTTTCTCATTTGCCGATGAAATCACTTCTTAAAGAAGAAGACATGGAATGCAATATTTAACTCAGACATAATATTTTGTTTTTAAATATTTCATATGAATACATTGTTTTTATTTCCCAGATAAGATCAAAATAATTTTCTTATGTCTCTCTTAGTGATGGCCATTTTCTTTTCTTCTTCTCTTCTTCTTTTTTTTTTTTAGAAAAGAGAGGAGGATAACCTATGAGTTAAACTTCACTATTCCTTCCTTGCTTCTACAGAACACACTCATTGATTAGTTTGTTTTCAATTATTCTGTGCAAAGTTAGGCCAACTTTTAGTATAGAATTTGTTTTATTTTGTTTTGTAATCTGCTAGAATTTTCTTTTTATTTAATTGCCTAATTTTTAATTTTACCTTCTTCCTCTAGTCTTTATATTGACTTTCAGTTTCAAGTGTTTACACACATTAGGCGCTAAGAGACAATTCTCTTGTTCCCTTAGTTAGCCAAGTGAATGTGCATTATTTATTCTTTTAATATTTCCTCTAGAGTAAATACTGTGGTTCCTTAATTATTCCTGTTGATTTTCTCTGAACTTCCTGCAGTATGTCTCTCCTTTTTCTCATAATGAGATCCCCAAACTGGATGCATATTCTTGCTTCAGTCTCTCCTGAATCTCGTAGAGGGGACTCTTCCTCTGTTCTGAAACATTTTTTTTTAGAAAATGTTTTCGCATATACAGTCCAGGAATAACAATGACCTCTTTATCAAATTTCAGTATGAATCTGCTCACAATCACCTGTAGAAAAGAGAAAAATGTTTCATAAACACAAACTCATCCTTCACCTTGTGACTACAGGTGTTTGGTAGACAGGGGAAATCTCTCTGGTTCTTTGAGGCCCAGACTTCCAAATTAGTATCATTCTGTTTCATGGTGATCCAACACACCCTAATCAGGTATAGCAGTGCGTCCACTTCTGTGGCGTTCCCAGCCTTCGATTGCTTCATAATTGATGAAATGTCAGAGAGGAGGCTCACTGGCAAACTGAAGGCTTGCAGAAGAGATGTGGGAATTCACACTGTGGAAAGAGTATCTGTCCTTTGGTTTAGCCTCTACTGGGTTTCAATTATGTGAGCTATTTCTATGATATTCTTCCTATACCACTTATAATAGTGTTTTAATTAATATTTCTGAAATTACATTCTAGGATGTTATGTACCTACTTGAAAAAGTCTGTGTATTTGTCTTGTTTATATGATTCGTCTTGTTTAAAGATGAGTTGTGACACTTTCCCCTGGTTTAGAACCCCAACCGTTATCTGACTGTGTATATGTATATGTGGTTTTCTAACCCTTCCACACTTTTGCACAATAAATTCTACTCACTGTCAAATTTGCTTCTACTTTCAACTTTGCCATCCTAGCAAAGAATTATTTTAATATTTCTACGTTATTTTTTTAATATCATCAAGCATGTTAAGAGTCTTGAATTGCATTTTAATTAAAAATATATCAACATACATTATTACAAAGAAGTGGTTTCATTAGGGTATTTTCACACAAATTTGCCATGTGTTTTGACCATCATCACCCTCTTTTATGTTCTTTCCTACTTTGCCAAATCCTCATTTTTCACAATAGTAAACTGTGTGCAATAAATCGATCTGTAGGTCCCTCTGTAGAACACTGACTTAGATTACCCTGTTACATTCCCAGGAGTAGTAGATTAGAGTTGGATCATTTGATAGCTTCCTTTTTATTGCTTTGAGGCATGCCTAATTGATTTCTATATTTACTTTACTAGTTTTAGAGAATGTTCTTATACTTAGTGTGTAGTAGCATTCATTTGGCCATATCTGTCTTCCATTACATCATCAGACAGTTCTTCATGTATCTACTGAGTATTTCCTCTTCAGAATCACAAGCTTTTTGATTGCAAGGACTGTGTTTTCCACGGTCTTATTTTCTGGCATGAAACAATTGATGAATGGTTTCTAAATCATCCATGGGGTTTAGAGATAACGGACATTGTAAGGGAGTCATCAAAATTACAGTTCAATTATGCTTTCTCAGACTTCATATGCTAACGTCCTAGCCCTCAGTCCCTCACATGTGACCTGGTTTGGAGCTAGTGCCATTGCACGTATAATGAGTTAAGATGTGATCCTTCTACTGCTGAATGAGCCTCTAAATCAAAGTGATGGTGTTATTAGTTTTTAAAGACAATTTGGACCAAGGTTCACACATGGAGATACCAGAGTAAATGCCTGGAATGACTTTTTTTTTTTTTTTCTGGCTGGACCTCAGAATCTTAGCTGACCAAAGCATGAGGTATGTGTTTTGGTTGTAAAAGATATTCAGATTTTAGTGCTCTATTCACTGTATCATCTAATTGAGCAATAGTTAAAAGTAATTCTTTATAAGAAAACACAATTAGCAATTCTGTAAAGGTAATGATATATTTTACTTTCTTTAAGACTTATGTTCTTGTTGACTAAAGTCAGCTATTTTCAATGAACCGAATGATCTTGAATGTGTCTCTGGATATGGACTGTTGTGATACTGCACAGAAAAACAATAATCCTTCTGTTTCTAGTCACAATAGACAGTTTCCGAAGTAGATCCTCTGTATCGTGGCCTTGACTTGTATGTTTTTCCTCTGAGATTTGCCTCTTGTGTTGACATAGATTTGCTGTGCATGATGAAGTGATAAAAATCAATGAAACAGCTATGTGACGGCTCTAATACCAAAGGACTCTGTATTTCACTTCACATTTTGATACCTTAAGCAACCAAACTAGTTCTATTAAGGTAGAACTATTTTTAAAGTCTATTTCATTCTGCCTTCAGCTTAGAGATTGCACTTGAAAATATAACCATACAGTATTTCTAGAAATACTGCTTTCATAGGAAAAAAATTCATGTGGCCCCATTTTAAAAAACTATGCCCTGTCTGCCAAATGCTCCTGTCCACAACACACCTCACACACACTGTCATTTCAGCTTATAAGGTACAATGTCCTATTCTTTTAATGCCCTTGCCTTGAAAATAGCCTTTCTGCTATATTGCCAAGGGGTGGATTCTTTTTTTCTCTCTTTTCCTCACATTTTTAAAGAATAATTAATATTGTTTAAAGATGAGCCTTCAAGTTTTAAGGCCAATACAAAAAAAATTGTCTGCATGTTAAGAAGTTTAATAACCATAGGTTTTCACAGAACTCAGGACTAGAGAGACACATTATCAGATGCACTTAGGGAAGATGCCTTGCAGAAAGCCTGAACTCAAAAGAAAAGGAAAGTCAACAGTAGACCACTGGGGTTTGGTGAGTATGCAAATTTGCAAATTGTTCAAAGTTTGTAACCTGCAGAATAAACATGAGAGTTTGCTGATAAACTTCAACTTTATAGTTAGTAGTTTGTAAGGAAGACTAGACCATCAACAGAGAAATTCTTGAGAGTCATTTTTAATAAGGTGGTATTGCTGTTTTCCTTATTGTCACTGTTCGTTCACTCAGAGGAAAATAAGAAAACTTATCTTTTTCATCACAGGACAAATAAAGCATGAAATCATGATTAGAATAGAAGATGATTAAGATGAACTGGTTCCTACAATTCTTTCATCATGTATATTGAGAGATGAATTTATCCAAAATTGACAATAAAGAAAGTGAACAAGGAAATTCAATATTATTTATCAGTTAATAGACTATTAATTGTCACATTTTTGTAAACTACTACCAAGATTTTATGTGCATTTTGGGAAATAATCTAAACTTGAAGTACTGTCTCTTAGGTTGGCTGCGCAATTTTGCTTTGAGTATTTTAGATATTTTGGAACAATTTAATTACAGAATTTTAGAAAAAACAAATGGGCTTCTCTCAACTCTGAATCGTAGCTGGCATGAAGTAATAGTTGTGTTGACTTCAGGAGAATATTTAGTAATTTTTAGAATATTTAGAATTTGTTAATTTTTTCTTTTGTAGATATGAATATGAACATAACTTTTAATGGAGAAAAGGCTCTCCTAATATGTACAAAATTTGAAGAAAGTATTGGAAGAATAAAAGTAAGACCAAGAGATCATAAACTGAAAATTTCAATCAGTTTATAAAAAGAATGAACAGTGAAGAAAGAACTCACAGGGCATCATCCTTAAAATTGGTATTCCAAGTACTGAGGAGAGGTGGCTCAGTGTAAGCACACGGGGTGATCTTCCGAGGACCAGGGTTCCATTCCAGCACCCAGATGGTGCTTCAAAACTGTCTGCAACTCCAGTTTCAGGGTCTCCAATTCAGAAGTCCTCTGGTACCAGACATGTATGTAATGCACAGACAAACATTCAGGCAAAACACCCATACACATAATCATAAATAAATACATTTTTTAAAAGTCAGTAAACTACATAAATAAATGAGAGTGACATCCTCCTCTTCCTGTTTTAAGGATGAAAGACAGGTTCAGAAAAGTTAAGCCATTTGTCAAAACTGACAAAACTAATAAGAGCTATCTCTGAATTCACAGTAGTATTATTCTGCTCTCATACTATCACTATACCATGGTACTATTGAAGAAATACCCTGATGTTTAGGACAAAAGGACTGGCATAACGACACCTCCTTTGTTCTCCATCACACGTCTTCCTTTCCTGTTTGCTTCGTAGAGATGTTTTATGTGTTTGTAACAGTACCTTTATCAAAGGAAAGCTGTGAAATGAACAGTTCACTGTACATTTGTGTGGTTTATCTTCTCTTATTTAGAGATTTGGAAATATTTACATATCTATATAGTAACTGAAGATGTATGCATACAGGTAAGTGGAGAGGTTAGGAAAGTCATTTCAAAGTTAATTCTGTACTTTGAGACTGGATCTTATTTGGCAGTGCAAACTAGCCTTGAACTCAAGTTTCTCCTCTCTAGCCTCCCTAATGCTAGGATTAGAGGTGTTTGCCAAGAGGCCTAGCTGATTACAGACTCCCTTATATGGACATCTGTAATGTATTAGTTCAGGGCAGGAATGATTTCATATTGTCCTTAGGCACACATGTTCAGAAATACTTTACATTCTAGGTTTAAATAAATATTTAAGTAATACTTAATAATGATAACTTAATACTATTTTAGTAATAATATTTAATCCTATTAAACCCTAGTTCAAGGCCAGTTTTTACTACCAACAGATTTTCTCTCGAAGTTCAAATTGTATTCAAAGTGACTATGTTATTCTGTCCACTTGAATTCAGCTAAAAAAAGGGATTGCCTTTCAAAGGAAGGGAATTTATATTTAAACTTCTATTATTGATTTGTTGTTTTAGCTATTCATTTGATAGAATCTAGAAATGACAAGACTGTAATACTTCCTTTATCTTTGATACTTCTCTTGAGAGCATTTTTTATTCTAGAAATTCTAGTTATAAATCTATTGTAGTTTGAATCTGCATAGAATTCTATTAATTCGAGAATGCTGTATTGATTCATCTTATATGAATCAGCATTGCTGAGTGTCTTCTATTATCTCGGGCGATGTAGATGTCTCTGGTTTCGAACATGCAGCTTCTTTGGGAAGGTCTGAGAAGATCTTGATTTTCCTTCTAATAATATCTATATTTCACCTTGGTTTCTTGATAGCTTACCTTAATAAAAATCAATATCAAATAAATTTAATAAGCAATCTCACTGGACATTGAGTTTATTCTACATTTTGTTCCAATAACCACAAATGAATGCATTTACAATGCATGTACAAACCATTTTTTATTATTTAAAAACTTTCTTAATTTTAATTTTTAGAATTTTATTAATTTTTAAAATTTTATGAATGAACTCCACTTCTCATTCTCACATAGCAATTAAGTATAAGGAGAATACCCCAATCTGCTTTCAAAGTTGTCAGGTTCAGTTTGAATCCTTCATATTGGGAAGTCTCTCAAATTGACACAAGATTTATGGAAGAGGTATCATAGACCATATATGGATTAATCAAGCAGGATTTAATGCTTTCAGGGATACTTGGAAAGAAGTGAATGATTGATTAAGGATGATTTGGGGAGAAAATACCATCAAACTGAGATGCATGTCTCTGAAACAAAAGCTCTCATCTGAATATAAAGACCGACTAGGATATTCCCACAGTATGTCAGTGGTGATTTTTGAATTAGTCAGGGTGATCCTAACAATATTCATCATTATACTACCAAGCCAGGCTGAAATACACAGCAATATGCATAAAGACCCAGTCTTCCTCTTTGAGAGGGACTATCCAATCCCAGGGGACTAGATGACATGAATATGGCCAGTATTCTTGGGTGTGAATTTTAACAGTGTTCCCTTCCTCAATCCACATGCTAACAAAGTTGAATGAAAACAAAACAGAATACCAAAAATTCTCAACATGCACTTCTACAGCTAGTTCAAATGTCACTGGTCTGGAAGCCAGTTTAGGTAGCCAATTACACATATTCTTTGTGCATACGTATTAGATTTTTTCCATATTTTTTCTTATTTTATATAAATATTTTTTCTGTTCATTTCATTTATCTTGAGTCTTCATGACCTTTACTCTCATTTAAACTTCTTTCTTGAGCTGTGCATATTCATTTGTGTTTTCTTTTTATTCCATTTTTCCACATTTGTTCTAGTTTCTTTTATTTTCTGTTTCACTTAAATGATTTGCTTCATTAAACTTTGAGGATTCATAATAATTTGTTTTATAAGCAAGAGAATAACATTTGAAAAAAATGTCTCAGGTAATTTTCTAATGATGGAGCAATGTTCAAATGAAGTTCACTCAACAACTAAATAAAAACTAAACTAAACTTATTCTTAGACCCACTAAACTAACACTTAATAATTCAAAGCTACAGGTAGATTATCAAAATATAGGCAGAAGTAAAGAAATCTTGACTTCATATTAAGGAACTAGAAAACACATTTTACTAATGCCAGAGGGTAAAGTATAGAATTATATGCTTGTCTGGAAAGTCCTAAAAATGTGAAATTAAAAGGAAACATTGTCATCTATAGTTGTGGTTTGAACCATAACAGCTTGTGTAAGGTCCATCCCATCTACACAGTAAGATAGGTGAATGTTGAGAAGCCTTGCATAATTCTTGACCCTTGAAAGGCTTCATGAGAGGAAAGTCTAAGCAGAAATGAGGAGGTAAGAAAAATATAAGTTGTTACTTTTGGTATTAAAGATGGACTGCAGGGAGAAGTAACAGAAAGACAACTCAAACAATATAATTGTCATATGCTCAGAATTTACAAACAGTAAAAATGTTTCCTCTTGGAAATAGGTAGCTGAAAAAGAAAATGCTCTCGTCCATGTTTTGTGATGTTTTTATGTTATGTTGAACTTCTGTTCTCCTATTTTACATTCATTTAATGTACAAACATAGGATACTTTTGTTTAAATGTAGGAGGCAAGTATTTTATACTTAATCCAAATCCTGAAATCCTGCTAGGCTTAGTGGTTTTATTAGTGGAAGGCTTTCAGTAGGCTTTATTATAATATCATTAGAATGTAGTGATGCGTCTTGAGTCAAGATTTGATTCCAAGGTATTTCCAAGAACTATGATTATTTTAAAATTTTAAATTGTTTTTATGTGTTGCCTGATGTTAATTTAGCTTTTTTTTTTATTTTAAAATTGTATTTTTAATTCAAAGAAAAATGTAAATTGATTCAAACAATAAAGGGACAGATATTATAACTTTCAGTTATGAGTGCTATGGTTTAAATATATCTTCCCTCATTAACTATTTTGGCTTAATAGTTCCCATTTTAAAAAAATCATCTTTAATCATTTCTTACAGTCCCGTCATTATCTGGCTCCCGTTCTGCCCTCCAACAATTCGCCATCCCATTCCTCCTTCCCCACTCCAAGAGGATGCCCCTCCCCCACAACCCTCCCCACAACACACCATACCAGGACTCAACATTCCCTGGGACCTCAAATATCTCAAGCATTAAGTGTGTGTCTTCTCTCATTGAGGCCAGACCTGGCAGTCCTCTGCTATATATGTTGGAGTCTCAGACCAGCTAGTGTATGCTGCCTGGTTTGTGGCTCAGTATCTGAGGGATCTTGGGGGTCCAGTTTTCTTGAGACTGCTGGTCTTCCTATGAGGTTGTCCCACTCCTTAACTTCTTCCAGCCTTTCCCTAACTGAACCACAGTGGTCCCCAACTTGGTTGAGTGTTAAGTATCTGCTTAGCTTTTTTTTTTTTTTTTTTTTTAAAGAATGTTAGGACTAAAGATAGAATTATTTTAAGGAGGGAGCCATGGTGAGCTTCTTAATCATTTACAAGTGTTAAGCAAGAGATCTAACATCTTCTGATGACCAGTTCTTTGTGTACCACTTGTCAAGTATTCCTGTGTAAGGTACAAGTCAAAACTTGCGACTGTGAGAAAATAATATGATTCTCTCTACATCAGGTGTCACAGAGCTATAAAAAGAATGAGTTAGTTTTTTTTATAACCTTTATTCTCAAGCTTTGCAATTACCATACATATAATTATAATTTGTTTAAGAGAAAAAAATTTGCTTCCTTTATTTATAAATTTGATAAAGCAAATCTTATTATCAAACATTTTCAGACTTTTATTGATATCAGAATAGTCTAGGGGATAACAATTAAGATGCTGATTTAAGAACAGTGAATAATCTTTGATCCTGGGTCCAAATTTTGTATTTTAGCTTCAAGGGAAAATACCAGTGTGTTAGTTTGTTATGGCTGACTTAAAGAGTACAGTGTGAGTGACACTTGACATTTATCTGCCCATGGCTGTGAAAACTGAAGTCCATGTTTGAGGTGCTTCAGGCATTGTTTTCTGGTGACTACATTCTTACCATGGCCTCACAGGTGTTTACACATCCCTGGTGTCTTGTGTGACAAGACTTTCTCTTACTAGAACACATCAGATGAGCCCTATCCTAAGTATCTCATCTTAGCCACCTTCTGAAGTCCCAGGAGCTGTGACCTTCACATACAAATTGATATGGTGGGCATATTCAGTCCGAAAGGCTCTAAGAAACTATGTTTTCATTTCTCATTAACATCCTGCTTCAGTGTCTAAGGCACCCCAAGCAATGTATTGAGGACTCATCCCTCTCAGTTATATTGTGAAAAGTAGCTGGCTTCACCTCCTCCTGTGACCTTGCAAAGCAAATAAGATTTGCATTGCCACAACAATGCTTTAAATATATATTTGAGGTTTGGGACTATTCTCCAGGTTTTCTTTAATGAGACTTGATAGCTACCGTGAAGGAATATGAAAACATATTACAGTTAGTG
Organism: Mastomys natalensis; assembly: GCA_021653895.1. Lineage (NCBI taxonomy): Eukaryota > Metazoa > Chordata > Mammalia > Rodentia > Muridae > Mastomys > Mastomys natalensis. The sequence continues at coordinate 1,166,118 of JAJTUV010000064.1, forward strand.
AGACTAAGATCATCTTAAGACCTCCTCAGCACACCAAAAGAAAAACTGGTGACTTAGACAACTAAGACATGGGTGAAACCGTTCTGTTTCTATACAGATACTATGGAGGAGAAGAGGCAGAGGAGTGGACTCTGTGTCCTTAAGAGAATTATATTTCTAGAGGGTTGTATGTAAAAGGAGCTATGGAATCATGAGCATCATTACAGACTCAGCTAATTCAGGATGTTGAAACCCTATGTATAGACTTGGGGGCAATTTAGTCATAATAGTCTGTGAGACGTCAAGTTTTGTCTGCGTTAGAAGAGACTTCCAGAATGAGCTTTATCATGAAGTTAGGAATGACAAACATACAAGCACTGGGGAACTTTGTAAGGTTAGCCTGGAGTGCTTTATGGGTCAAATGTTTCTTGTAGCATGAAAGGAGATAGAGGTTTACAGTTCTTAAAATCTTATAGTTCACTGTATACTGAGATTTATGTGTTAATAACCACTGCACACTTATAAATACAATAGGAACTAATTTGCTCAACAAAACGGTAAATGCACCTCTCCCTTTATGCACTGCCCATTGAAGCACTTTCTCTGATACTGTACCAAGTATCTACACTTCACAGGACTGTCAAATGCTTCTGTGGGCACCATATCAGCAAAGTGAAGGATGGTTCACATCTAAGCAATTCAAGAGAACGAGAACATCCCTTTTTATGAACCACCAATGAATCTGAACACAATCCTTGTCCTTTCTACTGGGAATACATTAAAAAAATACTCAATATTATTATATATTTATTCAAATACATGTTTAGGAATTGCTTTGTATAAAATCTGTATGTAAAGGGTATTTGTTAACAAAGATCATTGTTACTGATTTTTATAGATTTGTTGGTAAGCTCTAATGGGCATGTTTTTCTTTTATTGTTTGTATCTCTATCAATTGACAATGAAACTATCATCACTTCCCACTTAATTTTGCATCTGTAAAGGCAGGTTTACACCTACCTCAGCATCTCCTTCAGAGGGAATCTCTTAGAGCAGCAGGTCACATTTATAAGCAGTATCTTTATAAACCTTAAAACATCAGAAATTTGTCTTGTGTATCTTGTTCCATAGCTGATAATTGAAAATGACAATAATTGAACTCAGATGCAAAGGTTTTATTCTACACTGAATTATTTGATTTGACATTGGTTGAAATAGCCTTAATCAGCTCCATAGATTTCTAATCTCTCCTGCCCTTCATCAGTGTTTCCCCTTTCTTTGAAGTAAGTTCTTTCATTTTATTTTTACATCTGTTACTGTTTTCATATATATGCAATTTAGAAATTTTATACAATGTATTTTATTAATGTTTTCTCCGTTGATCGACTCTTCCCAGATCCTGCACACCTTTCTCTCCACCCAACTTTATGTTCATTCTCCCCCTCTCTCTCTCTCTCTCCTCCTCCCCTTTCCCCTCTCCCTCACCCTCTCCATTCCTCCTCCTTCCTCCCTCCCTCTCTCTCCCTCTCTCTCTCCTCTCTCTCCCTCTCTCTCCTCTCTCTCTCTCTCTCTCTGTCTCTGCCCCTCTCTGTCTCTGTGTGTCTCTCTCTTTCCCATTCCTCTAAAACTCAAAGCAGAAAAACAAAAACAAATACCAGAAAGTGAAAAAAAATCCAAAGGCAAAAAGATGAAAATCAAATCAAAACAAACAAACAAAGAAACATGAAAAGAAAAAATGAGTAGGATAAAACAATTCCAAAGCAAAATAAAAGAAAATGAGATGAAACTTTCCCCTGCACACACTCTCTTTTCTCCACCACCACCACCAGCACCATGACCAGTAACAACAAACATGGGAGCTGTCCTAGACCATGATTGTTACACCCAGTGATATTCCACTGGAGAAACACCACCTCAACATCTCAGGCTATTTACTGCCAGGGTTATGGATTACTCTCCACAACCTCATGGTTAGTTCTTATTGTTGAAGACAATACTCACTTATGTCATTGAAAAGGGAGAAATACCTGATGCCCAGTTGAATCTTAATTCCTTCTTACTAGCATTCTTGGTGCTGCAAGTTACTTAACTGCTACTAGAGGACAATCTTCAGTATAACTATCATACATCTACATAGTTTAATATTGTTTTGATATAATTGTTTTTATAAACAAAACCAAAAAAAACATGTCCTATCATTTTCTTGAGATTCAAAGGATACTAGATCAATGTCTAAAGTTTGGCCAATTTTGTGTAGTTAAAGAAACATCAAATTATATAATATTGCCTCCACACATCTATGGGAATTTTATTCTTCGACACAGTATTATATATGAGTTATAGTCTAGGAATTATTTATACTAAGAAGAAAAAACAAAATGAAACAAAAGCTTTTTTTTGTTTTTTGTTTTGTTTTAATCCCCAAAAGGACTTTACAGTCAACTAACTGATATTTCCTTAGAACTAAATTTTATTTTTCTTCTTACTCTACAGTCTCCAGTTATGGAGATTCCACACAGTGTTTTCAGATTCTAGCTACCACAATTCTGTCTCAATGAATATTATATTCATGAATATTATTATATTTGATATGTGTATTGAATATATTAATCAACAATGTTAGCATATTCAAATGTAACCGACTATATTTCTCTTCCTCATCCCACCAAATACCCCTCAATATGAGCTTCCTGCAGATATATTTCAGGGAAAAATTTCCACAATTCCTGATGCTGATTAATATAGAAGACAGAGAGCCATATGAAACACTTCACTCATAGCCAACATGCCAGGAAGTCTTATTTATATTGCAAAGATGGATCTTGCTTTTTATTCCTTTACTTGCTGCATAGTCTGTCATGAATTTGGATTGAGCAGCCATATCACCTGAATACCATGACTTCCTAACTATTAGTTTCACTTCTGTTTGCTTTGCTGTAATAAGAGTTTCACATCATAATAAGAGTAGTCTGTCATAATGTGACTCTATTTCCTCACTACTTAAAGTCTTGAAAAACTTAGAGATTCGGTCCCTTAGAGATTCCAACATTGTCATATGTGCCAGCCAGTCTAGCTCATGTGGGCTATTTCATCCTTGATCACTAAACTCCAGTTACATGTTAAACTGTGACTTGAATTTGATTCTCATTCCTCTCAGAAGTATTAGAACATCATCTCTTTACCCTAAGTTCTGTAAATTTCTCAGACCTCAAGTATATTTAATTCAACAAAAATATTCTTGTATTTCTTCTTTGTAGCTTTTCTTTCATTACTTAATATTTGTGCATCAATGTGCGTATTTTTGCATGGTTTTTGTTGTAGTTGTTGCTAATCTAATGATAGCAGCAGTGAATGAGTATTTCTTTCTGTCAAGAGGTTGAAATCTATAGTAAGTTAACATTCCAGTTTGGCAGCGTCAATGGCCTGGTCAAGGGGTCCTTCCTCAAGAAGCAAGACTACCTCTAGAAAAGTGGGCTCACCTTAGTTATATCAAAGAGATAGGCAGAATAATTATCTCTTTAATGAGATACCATAGTTTTCCTTTATAGACTTTCAACCTTCTCATGCAGTAGTTTATGGAAGGGTGGGGGGTGGGGATGGGAGTGGGGGTAGATGTGGGGTGCAACTATCTAGCTTTGTAAGTCTAAATCTCTCAGAAAAGTAAATGTTTCCTTCTTTTTATGTCTCTTCTAAATACACTTTCTCTTGTACTTTGAGTTTTCTTACTCAACTAGGAAACAACCAACATAGTTAATTCTACAATTCAGGGAATAGATTGCAGTTAGGAAAAATAAACTAAATTATTAGAAGAAGCACTTGTAGGGTCACAACTGCTATTTACCTATCAATTAAAAGCCTAAAGGTTCATTAGAACATTATAGATTATTGCTCAGATCTGAATACCACATAGTCATATGACCAAAAGCTCGGGGTGATATAATTAGATTAGAAACAACGTTTAATTGTAAATGGTCTTTGAGGAGAGGTATATAGGGAAGACCTAAGCCAAACCACTAGAGTTATAGAAAGTTGTATAAATTATATGTATAGCAAACAATTTTAAATTATTATTATTATTATTTTAAATTATTGTGATTAATATGGAAAATCTGGAGAAAATGATAGAATTAGTAAATAATGAAAGGTTAGAAAGGGAAACTAAGAAATCTAAAAGGACCTAATAGGGCACATATTACAAACAAAACCTGAAGCGGAATTGAAAATCTTGTTTGATGGCTTAATCAGGACAACAGGTATGTTGAGCAAAAGACATTAGCCTCCTCAAAGTTAAGCTAAAAGGAAAATTTCAGACTTCAGAATCAAAAAGAAAAATGAAGAACAAAAAAAGAAGAAACATAATCTTCAAGGGTCATGAGATATCCTTGAAGAGTATAAAATGTTTAAAATTTTAATATCCTAAGAACAAAATGAAAAACAAAGCAGAAGAAATATCTGGGGGGATATGATTAAGATATTTACAAAATTAATGTATTAAAGTATAGATAATATATATATATTAAATATCTTAATATCTATCTATCTATCTATCTATCTATCTATCTATCTATCTATATATATATATATAATTAAAAACTAGACAAAGCCAAATACAAAGAGAATGCTATACAATGAGCTACTGTAAAGCCATCTTATTCATAAAGAAAAAAGTACAAAAAATTTGAATGAGTTGAATGAGTCCTTATAAGAAGCCAACACTACAAGGAGAAAGTAAATTGCAATATTTATGTGTTGAAATAGAAAACCCAATAACCTTGAATTTTATAACCAGCAAAATGAGTCTTACAAACTAAATAAAAGACTTTTATTTCTTCGAAAACCAAATGAAATTCACGACAAGCAGTGCTGTTATACAAGGAAGGTGAAAGTTCTTGGGGAAGTGAGAAAACAATGTAAGTTAGAAACTCAGAACCATGTAAAGAAATGAGTAAATGAATGTCCTAAAATATTTAATTTTACTTATTTTCTTTCATAAAGCTGATTATTATTATTACTTTTCTATTGATATTTATTCTTCTTATTATTGTGTGTGCATGTATATATGCACAGCTTTGTGTGTGTGTGTGTGTGTGTGTGTGTGTGTGTATGTGAGTGTGAGTTCAGGCATGTGTGTGGAAGTCAGAGGAAAGGGTAATTGTTGTGAGTTGGCTCTTTTTACCCTAGAGCTAGAAGACCTGTAAGCTTCCACGTGATTGCCCTGTCACTGTGGGAGTATGAGTGCTGGGATGGCAGATGTCACTACCGCATTTATTGTTTTTTACAATGAGATCCTGAGATCAAACTCTAGTCATCAGGTGTATCCAGCAACCTTTGTTACTTGAGTCATCCCACTGGCCCCATTTTCTTTAGTCTCAGTTGAACTAAAGACTGGCTGGCTATGAGAGTAAGTGGGTCTCTGATTTTTTTCATGCGATAGCCAACTTTATTCAGAGCATCAGACAATTTATACTCTGAGGGTTATGAAGAATCACATGAGTAATGTATAACACCACAAGGACAAGCCACATGTAGCAGACAAGTTGCACATGGAAAAGCCATGTTTTTGTATAGAGGAATGGAAGTGAATAACAATAGTCAGTTGTAATGAATAATTTGAAGTAAACTCACTCCTTTACACTACACTTAAGAGGAACACAAAAGCACATTCCAAGAGCAATTCCATGGTTTTGAAGAAACTGAGGTCACAAGACTCTTTTTGAGGAACTGAGTTCCCAAGACTCTTGTCATTTTTTGTTGTTGTTTGTTTGTTTTTTGAGTTTTCTCAAAAGCACTCACAATTCTTCTCACACGGCTCCATTCTTGGACTTCATCCCAACACCAGCACATTTAAATTGCCCAGCAATTTAGGTATACTCTATTTTACAGAGGACAAAGACATGACACAGAGACTTAAAAAACTACAGAAAGTCATAGGGCTAATAAGTGGGAGATCTGTTATTGGCAAAAAATTTATGTTTCTGACAGATATAGTGTTAATCCCAGATGAGAACAAGAACACTACCATAATTTTTGAGCCAAATTTGAAACAAGCTTTATTACATACTTTCGGGGACCATGTATACTGACCAGGTTCATACCTAGGGTATTTGATTCACTTGGCTTCTCTTGGGAGTTGTTTCCTCCTGTTGCCTTGCCATGTCCAACTTTGATATGAAAGTTTATCCTTCATTTTATCTTATTTTGTCTTGTTGTTTGGTTGTTATCTCTTTGAAGAATTTTTTGTTTGTTTTGTTTGTTTTGATTGTTTTAATGAGTGACAGAAGGGGAGCAATCTAGAGGAAGATCTGGAGGACAAGAAATGTGGGGAGGAACTGGGAGGAGTCAAGGGAGGGGAAACTATAATCAGGATACATTGAATGAGAAAAGAATGTACTTTCAATAAAATGAATATTTTAAAGGCCATTCTTAAGTTTGATATTAAGATATTTATGTTGGTTAAAAAATTACAACCACCATATTGGGTGATTTGTAGCATAAATATAGGTGAAATTAATAAATGATAGTACAGTTATACAGAATGAAAAAGGAAGAATTAAAAATACTGTGTATAGAACATCTGTACTATATGTTTCATGGTATGGTATTATATTGCATGAAGAAAGATTTAAATTAATTTAAAATAGTTACTAAAAATTTTGGCAATTACTACAAGAACTTAGAAAAAATACTTGGTATGGTAAAAATTAAGTATGAAATATAAATGTTATGTGTTAAGAGTTTAAATGTTAAGTTAAATTTAAATGTTAAATAAAATGCAAAGGAGGAAGAAGATAAATGGGAAAACATTTCTTTTTTTTTTTTTTTAATTTTATTTTTTTGCTTATTCACTTTATAACCCGTCCCAGTCACCCCCTCCCACAATCCTTCCCCATCTCTTGTTTTCTGAGTACCCCCTCCTCCTGTATCCCCCACCCTGCCACTTTAAGTCTCTGAGAGGCTAGGTGCTTCCTCTCCCATTGAGGCCAGATGAGGCACCCAGCTAGACCATACTCCATATACAGGCTGCATGTTTTGGGATGGCCCCCACTCCAGATGTTTGAGACCTACATGAAAACCAAGCTGCACATTTACAACATATGTGCAGGGAGGCCTAGGTCCAGCCCATGGAGGTAGATCTGTGTAGACTAGGTATGCTCCACGGTTGGTGATTCAGTCTCTGAGAGCTCCAAGGGTTCAGGTTGGTTTACTCTGTTGATCTTCCTGTGCAGTTCCTATCTCCTTAGGGCCCACAATACTTCCCCCTATTCTTCTATAAGAGTCCTCAAGCTCCATCCACTGTTTGGCTCTGGATGTCTGTATCTGTCTGAGTCAGCTGCTGGTTAGAGCCTCTCAGAGGACAGCTTGCCCCTGTCTGTTCTCAGGCTGGAGGTTTAGATCCTGGGAGCTCTGGTTGAATTTTCTGATACTCGTTCTAAAAAGGACAAAAGCACCCTCACTTTGGTCTTCCTCCTTCTTCTTGAGTTTCATGAGGTTTATGCGTTGCATCTTAGGTATTGTGTGTTTTGGGGCTAATATCCGCTTATCAGTGAAGTGGTATGCATTCACTGATAAGCGGGAAAACATTTCTAAATCATGCAATTATTAAATGAACTCCATTTATTTCTTTAAATATAAACAGTCATAAAAAATAGTTGAATGACCTTAATTTCCAGTATGAATGACAAAACGAAATTAATTCAAAGCTGTCTAGCAGCAACCCAAAATCTTTAAAATGTTAGAGTAAAGGGATAGATGGAATGTGCTCTGATGTAACCAAGCAAAATTAACCAAGTGTTGCTATATTTATGTTAAACTAAAACAGTCTCAAAATCAGAAAAACTGGGGAAGGCACATGATAAGAAAAGGGCTAGTTCTCCAAGAAAGACTGCAATCTTTCATACATATCTACCTTACAGTAGAACATCACAATTGATGAATTGAAACTGGTAAGTGGAAGGAAAATACATGAATCTATTGTTGAGACTTTTTGCTATTAAATTAATTGTGGACAATAAATTAAGAAAAAAATTGTTGACCTGAAATGCACTGTCAATCAGTTTTATCAAATTGACTTTTACAGAACATTCTATTGAACATTATAAAGTTGTATATCCTTACAAAGTTCAGTTAAACATTTGGTATCATAGACCGTATTAAAAGGGCATAGAATGCATGCATTTAGATAATACTAAAAGAATAGAATGGATACAAAATTGTTTCACAGAACATGGAGTTAAACTAGCAATCATTGATAGAAACATGAAACAAAATAAATTCCCTAAATATTAGTATAATATAAAACTTTAGATATAGAGTCCTTAAGTAAAAGTAAATATTTTGAGCTATATATTAAATCTATAGATTTAGAAGTTGTGTTTACCGGAAATATGTGATATTAAATTCTTACATTAGAAAAGAAAAACTCTAAAAGTAGTAAGTTATATGTCTTCTTTTGGAAACTGGGGTAAGTAGAATAATTGAAGCCTAAATCAAGTCGCCAAAAAAATAAATAAATAAATAAAAAGTGAAAACTATAACCACAGTCAATGACTGAAAACAGGAAAACCCCAGTCAACAAAACAAAAGATTTGGGCTTTAAAAACATGTCCCTTAAAAACTAAGTTAATAGCTAACTAATTGAAACAAAAGCAAAGTACACATAACTTACCAAGCTCACAATGCAGATGGTGTCATTGCCATGCATTCTAAGTGTATTAAAGGCTAATAACAAAATGTGTGTAACAATTCTATGCTTACTGTTATGGATATCTAGATTAAATGGACCCTGAGGAACAAACTTCCCAGTATCACACAAGTTTTAATATATATTATAAATCATCAAAGGTACAGTAAAGAAATTAAATCAGTGTTTCATAATATTCTTACTGAAAGGAAAACACTAGGTCCAGAAAATATCAATAGGTTGTCTAGCAAATATTTTAAAAAGAAATTATATCAATTATTTATACTCTTTGGTAGGAAATGAAAGTATGAGGAATATTTTCTAACTTATTTTATTAGTCTAGCATTGCGCTAATATCACAGTTGGAGAACAATTACTAGAAGAAAGAAAAACTGCACAAAAATATCTCTCTTAAATACAGGCACAAAATTTTCATAACATTTGCACAGAGTCACATCACCATTTAATGTTGAAAGTTATGTATCATGTTCATCTTGACTTCATTCAGCTTTTGGAGAATATCTTGTTCAATATTTGGAATCCATAGCATCAATAACCTAAGGGGAAATCACCTATATAATCATGTCAATTGATTAAGAAAAATGGATTTGAAAATTATAATTTGCCATTCATATTAAAACTCCAATAAAAGCAAGAAAAGGACTTCTTGAACTTGATAGGCAAATCTATTAAAAATCCACGTTTAGTATCATGCTTATTAGTGAGACACAATATGATTTACTCCACAGTGATACAGGAAAGCTACTATTACCTGTCCCATTCAACACTAGAAGTCTTTATTATCCAAGACATCGTTCAACTTAATAGATTATTGGATTAACAAGACTTAGCCTGCGGTTTAGTCATGTGCAAAAGTAGATTCTTTGATTAAGGCTTTTTTCTATTCTTCAATAAAATTAATTATATTTTAAGAGTTTTATACATCAATATTGAAGTTATGTAATTTCTACTCTTCTATCCCCTTGCAATTCCTATCATGACCTCCTAATTCCCTTTCAAATTTGTAACGTCTTCTTTAATTACTGATATGCAGTAGTACAAAAAAAATAAGTGAAGAGTATTAGGAAATGACATTAATCTGTTTTTATTTGAACATGATTTAATTATTCATGTAAGGACATACAAATAAATAAACAGAGAACATAATACTGGCAAAAGCCACTAGAAACATTGAGGCGTATTATGGATGGACTGGAAAGGAGAAAGTTCCATGAATCTTCTCCCATCTAGACAACAGTTTTATTGGCAGAAAAGGCTGACTTAACCGAATTCTGAAGTCTGTTAAAGAATGGCAACTTCTGATTAATGTTTATCACTTGTAATTCATAATTTTGTTCACCCAACTCTGTGGCAATGAGCTGCGTCCTACTTTCTAGGAACATGAGTTCCTTGCTCTGTATGAGAGGGATCGGAGTTGATAACATGCCCATATCTAAGAGAATCTGTAGTGTGTTGTTTGTGGTATCCAATACAGTTACAAATTCTGGGCATGGAATGTGATCCATGTAAATTGAATCTAGAAGACTTTGTATTGAAAGAATGAGGGTGATTAAAATATAATCAACAAAATATCAAATATTTAAATGAAATCAACCTCTACCCCAATCCACACAAGGAATTCAGGAACTACATGAGAGTGCTTCCAATGGCAAAAGTTGCTCAAGTTTCTGCAACAGATATGAATAGATTTATTGTTCAAGGTTAGTCCATAGGAACAGGCAGAACTGATACAACAAACACATTGTAAATGAGGAATTACTCAATTGACTACAAGTTTGAATGGTTCATTCTAGAAGATTACTGGAGAGCTACTAGTCTTCAGTTCATGTTAGAAGTCCAAATAAGGTGGATTCTGACAATAGTGCTAGGTAGTAACAACAATGGCTGCCATGGAGTAGATGCGTTCATTAGCAAGGGACAACTGTGAATACACCGAAAGCAAAGGCTTTCCATTATACTTCTTATGTCTGGGACAATGATGGATGATGATGCCTACTCCAGGGGACAGTCTTTCCCTCGCAGTTCTAAAAAAGGACCTAATGGATCTTCCCAGAGGCTGATCTCAGATCTGATCAAGTTGACAACTGAGACTATCACAGTGGCCTCTCTATAACTCAAAGAGCAAAATAAATATCCACAAGTTGAACCCTTATTTGTGCAATACATATTTGAGCAAACATGCCAGTGTAGTACCATAGCCAAATTTCTTATGCAGAGGAATTTCAAATGGTTTATTTAGTAACTTCTTGCCTTCAAAGAAGTAGAACATAACTCCCCAGTCAGCCTCACTATGCAGCACAGGCTGGTCTGTAACTCACAGAGATCCCCCTAAGTCTGCTTCCTGAGTGTACCACAATGCCCAGCTGCCCTGGTTCTTAATGTGAGCTGTTTATAGTGATTATACATGGAAACCACATAAAAGCAATCACAGGAAAAGGCTAAAAGAAATCTAATATTGTAACAGAGAAATGTGACCACATTAGTCAATTAATCAGGATTCATATCAACATCTGTAAATCAAATTGATAATGTGCGTCGTTGATATGATATACATAAAACTTTTTTAATACCTAGTGTCTTTTATATCTAAAGCTCTTATGATAATTTATGATTAATAGAAATAATTTATGAATATTCAACAATGACTTGCCAATAGTGGGTCATGACTGTAACAAATAGATCACAAAATGTACCACCTTAACAAAGGGAATGAGGTATTGGTCATGGAAGCATTGCTTATTACCTTTACATTTTTCTAGCCTACTTGGTTAATTGTCCCTGAAGGAGTTTGCATGACACATGTCTCAGGCATTATAAAGAACAGAGTTAAGATTTATACCAAATCTTCCTCATAACTACACTGGAGTTTGTATTTGAGGGGGAAATTCCGAAAAGGTCAGAGCCTGTACTCAAACCAAAGTAGTCTGATCCAATTGTTTAGGTCCTTGTATTAGTCAGCTTTTTGTTGCTATAAAAATTACCTGAGATAAATAGTAAGAAGAAAAGGGAAAAGGTATAGATTGGTTTACCGTTTCAATGAACTCAGGACATGACTGGCTGGCTCCATTGCTTTCAGGCGTGAAGGATGCTGGAAGTGTACTGGTGAAGTGGCTAGGCAGAGCATAGAGGCTTACCTTCTGCAGACACAGAAGACATAGTTCCTTCAAGGGTACTCTACTTGTAAACTACTTCCTCAAATAGGGCTCATGTATTAGTAGCCTCTCAGCTGTGAATTCCTTAATGAATTCACCTATTGAAGAGCATAACAACAACCTGAGCAAATTATCGTTTAACAATACAGTGTAAGCCCTATGTTTCTACCACTGTTTCATATTCATATGTTGAGAGTTCTTAGCTATAAAAGAGTATTTTATAGGAGGCATGTGTGCAATATAATGCTGAGAGTTTTAGGGTGCATGAGAGAAAGGGCTTGGTAATATGATAGTAAACACTACCCTTGCCTTATTCTCTTCCTGAACAGATAGATACTCCCCATCTAATAAGCCAATACCCTTCACTGATAAGAACATGCGTCAGAAACCAGAACTGAGAGTCATCTACTTACAGTTCCTGAAACTACCGTGTAAACTATTCAGAAAATTTCTCTTATACCAACTAGCTTACCTTTACTTTTACCCTCTCAACTTAAATGCTTCCTGAAAATTCTGGACAGAATCATGCCATTATATGTGGTTTCAGCACCTTTCCACACATAGAATGTTGAAGTAGTCAGAAAGAGCTGTCTTGGTACCAGGGCCAAGGACATAGGAAGTCATTTTCTGAAAACATTATAGTAATAATCATGACAAAAATATTTAATTTTATTAAGTGTGATCCCAAGACAAGCATTTATCAAGATAAATAATAATTTATCTTAACAATGCAAAATTAAGATAGATTCAATATCTCTTCTCCTTAAAAAGTGTTCGGACAGAGGGGAACTAAGAGAGAACTAAAAGAGATGGAAGGGGATACTGATATCTTCCCCCTAGTATAATGTACAGCAAGCATGGAGACCCATGTCAGCTTGTGAAATTATGCTAGTAATCCTTGTCCTAGAGCAAGGTGGATGTCCCACAGCATATTGCTAAACTGCAAGTCACTCATGCAAATTCAGTTATAAAGTTACAAAGATATAATTTTCATTTACGTATTTTATTTTTATTTGTAATATATCCTTTATTGATTCTTTGAGAATTCCCACAGTATCTTGAACATATTCACACCCACTCCTCCCCTGAAGTCCTCTCATATTTACTCCCACCCCCTCACCCCAACTTTATGTCCCTGTCTATTTTAATTTAATAACCCACAGATTACAAATTTTCCATTTTAAAAAAAGATACCATGTTTAGCATGTTCTTATTGGAGTTCTCTTAAGTTCTGAAAAATTATTTTTTTAGGGTATAACTAACTTGCTTTTGTTATTTGTGGGTTCACTGACCCAGACATTGTTAAAAATTACTTCAGGAGCAACAGTTTGAATTCGATATTCATATGTGTTTGAATATTACATTATTTACACAAAATACCCATGGCTTAAAAATGTATGTCTGCCAACATTTTCTTTCTGAATTGTCATAGAAAATAAACAAAGGTACTTAAATCGTCTCTTTATGAAATCTGGGATAGCCTTTCAGTGTTCAACAATACAATTCGCTTCTTTAAAAATGATTTATTTATCATTACACTGTGAAATGGGAACAGTTCCCATTGTCTCCCGTTGCAGTATTATTGAATACTCATGTTTACTCACTGAAGAATTTTACTGAGAATAGAAATACAAAACACTAATGCAGGCTTTGTTAAAGCTGCCACTTCTCTGACACATGAGAAGTACTTGAGTTGAGAACAGCATTTCAATGGCACTGATAAACCTCAGAGGCTCTTCAAGCAAATAAAGACTTTTTATTTGTGATTCTCATCTGTATTCGCCTGGCAAATTGAATCAGAACTCCTTAACAGTGTTCAATTTTCAGATTCCCTACCCCCCACACTATTTTTGCTTTTCAGGTTAGGATGAGTGGCATTTGTAGATCACATATACATTTTTTTTTATCAAAACCATATATTTGTATATATACAATTATAAGCATGTATGCATTTAGTAAGTATTGTTTGCATATTTATTTTTATGTTACCGTAAAAATTAAGTGTCAATGGATGATATTGAGGGCAAAAAGAACCACATCATTCTGTAGCTTTATTAAAATAATTAGCCATACACACATCCACTAAAATTAAATACCTCTTTGGACTCTTGAGTGAGGAACCCTTAGTAATTTTTGTTGTATAGAGTCCTACTGGAGTTTGAATTTTGCCTCACATATAAAAGTATAACTCACTATGTCTCTACAGTTAAAAATACCATAGTAATAGGCCAGGCTTATCATTTTTCCTCTTCTATTCTCCATTATTGCTAGCAGCATGACAAGTCTCCTATCACCCTGGGTTACAACCTTGAGTCCATCTTTGATTATCTCTCTTTCTACCTTGTATCTAGGACCTTTCTGTGTCCTGCCATTTCTTTCTTTTATAATATTTGAAAAGCTAGTTTCTTCTTTTTGGTTCCTACCACCAAGACCTCAATCTTCTTTCTTTTATTTCTGCTTCAACTATCGCAATCTTTCACATTCTTGCCTCTGTATCTTTCTTCTTCCATCTCAACTACTAAGCTTCTGTGAAGCCCACGTGTCTTGGAGTATGTCTCAGCCTGACAGGGGTGGAAAAAGCTTTAACTTAAAAACGAACATACAGAAGAAACAGAAAGTGCTGTGTTAAGGGTACAAATGATCACTAATATTTCAAAAAAGGTACATTCATGGTACCTTAGCATCGTAACACATTTCATACATGTGCAGACAATTCTGTGCCCAGTCAATTTTTGGAAGTGAAACATCCAGTGCATATATGCTACTCTCTTAGAGAGTAAGATTCACATCAGCTTCTTCAAGGTCCCGAGCCCAGTTGGAACATAGATCTTCAGCCCTCGGAGCACACTATTTCTGAAACTTCTTTGACCATGAAATCCATTTTTTTTTTCTTTTCAGGATGTGATGATGAACACATTTTGGGGGAAATTATTCTATGCTGCCATCTATCTTCATTCTATTTTATGGATTTGTCTTGGAAAAGAAAGCAGCCTTAGATGCTTAACGTTAAAGATAAGGTTTCCAGCAAATCACAACTATCATACAAAAGGCTCACCTACAAGGAACAACTAAATCACATGATCTTGTTAGTAGCAATTACTATGGAAACATCTTCACTGCAATCTCCACCAAACCCTCCCTCAACTATGCTTAATCAAGATACTCTACATCTTTTAACCTTCACCGTGAAACTTCCTGCAATCCATGCTAAGGGGAGGAGAATAAACATTGAGACTTTGGATTCCAAAAGCTAAAAGCCCTGTGATATCATCTTACAGATGCATGCTAGTCAGGGATGAATGCTACTATGCTCTCAGCAGTAATTATTTGCTGTGTCAGCTTAAAGAATTTGCCATTGATCAATCAACACACTGCAAACTCTTTATAGAGCTTACTGCGTTGGAAGTGTAGCTCTTGGCCACATTATTTGACAAAAGTGTCTATATAAGCAGTCATCCTGAAGTGCTGATTCTGATATTTGATTTGGGATTAAACAGTCAGTTGCCAGCCATCTGCTTTCCTATGCATGCGTCCTTGAGAGGTTAGAATTCTACAGATATTGCCCCATAACTTTAAGTGGTATTTGAAAGATCAGAATTAGCTTAGACATATGCCACTGAAATTGCTGTCCTAATCCTAAAGGACTATTCAGGTTTTGACACCAGTGCCCAAATAAATGGGGGTGGGGAGTTCTTTTTTTTTTTTTTTTTTCCCTCACATTGTTGCTGATTCTGAATCTTGCTGTGATCGGCACAATGCTGTGAGACCCAAGAGTACTTGCCTGACAAAGTTTTACAACAGTTCATGCTCCTGCCTATATGAAAGTGTACACTGACTGCTCAAAACTGTGTCTCATGAAGATCACACTCCCCTGGCTTGTGCCTGATGACTTTGCAGAAAACTCCCGTGGTTTCTGCCATCTCAGCAACTTCTGTCCCAGGGACCTGGAAGTACCCCTCCAGAAACATGCAGGGATAGTAAGCACAGATCTCGGCTATGCATTTGAAATGGCAAATGGCTGTGGCTCAATTCCAGGTAATTCAATCAAATAAAAACCTTACCTCACTAACAGTAGGGATATGCCAAGACAAAATGGTTTTGTGTGGTTTCTGGGTTTAGAAATAACCATCTTTTCCTTTTGATATAAATCTAAGTATGTAATGATGTAAGTGCTTTGGGGGAGTCCCCAGGTGTGTAGTCCATTAATATTGCTTGGATTTGTGTCGTGAGTTCCGCTCATTATTCTGCACCATGTGAGGAGACAATTTGATCCATAAATCTACTTTTTAATGATTCTTTAAAAGAAAGTGTCTTTGTAACATATAACCCTTTCCGGGGACAGAAAGAGTTAAGGAAATGGGACTGAAGAAAGCAGAGTAACGGAATTGGACGAAGAGATGTACAGAGAGCAATCAGTCCCCTCGACCTTGCACACCATACGCATGTCTGGTAGCGTGTTGGCCACTGGGACCCAGAAGTGACCAATGTATGATCTTCGATCATTGCCAACAGCCACAAATAAACTGGAACCACAGTGAGGTAAATGTGTTTTTAGAAACCTAGAGCATGCCACATGCACCTTCAGGAAAACGCTGGGTTCCCTCTTCAAAACTTCAGTATTTACCGGACTTGTACATAAAAAATAAGAAGACTATCACAAGGAGAGGATTAAAAAGTTTATAATCACATTGACTTCGGTAATAAGGTAGGAAAAAATCTATAGAATAATATATATATATATAGAAAGGTATGCAATTTTCAAAAATTTACTTAAAACACTGTTAGATTAAGCAGTGATTCTCATTAAAAGTTTGAGATAAAGTAAAACTAAACTTAATCTTAGGGCGAATTTTGTTCCTCCAAAATTTTAGACTCCCAGTTTCCTAACAGAAGGCTGACTGAATGCTGTTTCTAAAAATTTATCACTAGCTAAAAATGTTTTTTAAAATGTGTTTTTTAGCCAAAATACTTCTTCAACTTTAATGCCCAAATACATTCCTCCTTTCAAATTAAGTTCTTTTGTTCAGTTTTATTTGTTTAGCTACCTAATATTACATGGCATGTTTATGTATTAATTAAATTTCACCAACTGTCTCTAGAACAGCAGTGAAGTTAAATAGAAAATTGAGAAATGATGCAATTTATTTTTACTATAGAAAATTCAGTCCACACCTAACATTTATGTCTTTCTTTGCAATCATGTCTCCTTAATTATATGTGTACTTCATTTTTAAACACTAAAGATATCTTGAGTCTAATTATTTCAGATATCTACAAGGTAAATAAAATAAATATTTTGAATCATTCATATCTAAAACTGCTTTTGTTATATTTTTTTCTGATGTGTTTTTTTCCTGAAAAATCTGTAAAGCCTTGTGGCTCTGTCTAATGCTCAACTTAATTTACACAGTTATCAATTCCTGGCTTGAGACTTCTTAAGCTGATGTGCATGTCTTTCCATCCTGTGTAACATGTATATCCTTAAAGAGGTCTACCTGATTGTGTGGTGTGTGTGTGTATGCACGTGCTTGTGACACTTCTGCGATTTTTCTTTTATTTTCAGTGACTTTTGTCTATATTTGTGCATTGATTCATTTTGATGCCTTTTCAAAAAATTTCAAGCTCTGTTTCCTTTACCCATGTACATATGATGGACAGATGATTACAGATGATTTTTCCCTGGGTTTTTTTTTTTTTTTTTAACAATTATCAATGAAACAATGAAAATTCAGCTCTACTCTCCCTCTGAAATGCCTACAGGTCTCTCCAGGCCATGTAACAAGTAGCTGTTCTTCTGGGCTATGCGCACCCACATTTTCACTTGGATTTTCAGGTATTTCTAAAGACGCTCTGCTATCACTCGGTGGCTTCTGTTCTGCACGGTCTCGCTAGGACAGCACACTGACTAAACATTAATAAAGAAAGAAAAGGGAGTCAGTGATTTCATGGTTGTGCAATGCTATTTTATTGTGAATTCAATTTGAAGTTTACTGACTGCTGAAGCTCTATCATTTGTGCATAAGGCTATGTGAGTACTGTCTGTAGTGTATTAACTTCGTTATCGTTAGATACTTCGTTCATTTTTTCACTAAGATAATCTGTTTGAAAATAGAGGGCTCCAATCTGTTACCTGATACATATGTATTGAAATGATATATTTTTTTTAGACCTTGGTTTGGTTTTTAGTGTGACAATAATGTTTATGAATGCCTTAATACACTTATAACATTCCAGTTGGAAAAATAACCTTTAAAAAAAGAATAATTCTATGTTTTCTTAAAAGAGAAAAAAATTAAAACGTAGGTTTAAAAAAATAAAATATAAAAATAAAGATAAAGTAGATTGTTACAAAATAAATCCAAAACTTAACAAGTTGTGTGTGTCCTTGTGCAGATCTATTTATAGGGTCCACGTGTTGGAGGTCCATCAGAGAGCTCACAAGAGGAAGTAGCTATGTTCCTTTGATCATCTTTCATGTTTTGTTCAGCCATAAAAGAAAACATTGCTTAGAGAGTTTTAAAAATGCTAGTCATTTTAAAGGTGCACATGTCAAGGCAAGAGTGGTAGATATCTGTTCAAATCATTTTGGTGTTATAAAACATTATTGGGACATAAGTCACATACTGCAAACTATACCCATTTAAAACATCCAATTCAGTGTGTTTGGGTACAATTACACCCTTGAAACCACTTATATAATCCATTTTAAACCTTTTTTATATACCAGAAACACACCCCATACATGTTAGCAGTCAATCAGCATTTGTTTTTAACTGCCTGACTCTGGGGTAGTCCACTGACACATGTTTTGTCTTCTCAGAGCTATCTGTTCCAGACATTGGACATGAATGGAACCATACAGTATGTGATCTTTGTGAATGATTTCATTCACATAATACATTGTTTTCAAGGTTCCTCCATTCTGTAACACACATCAGCAACTCATTCATATCAAATAACATTGTTATATTGATTTGCACTTCAGAGATGACTAAGAATTGAATACCTTTTCAGACATTTATCGGCTCTTTGTAACCCTTCCTGGAACTATTGTAGACCTTTATCCATTTTGAAATGAAATTATTTGCAGTTTTACTTTTGAATTCTGGAGTTCTTTGGTTAGTTTATGTACACGCTTTGTGTCAGATACATGGTGTGTGTGTGTGTGTGTGTGTATGTGTGTGTGTGTGTATGTGTGTGTGTGTGTGTGTGAGTGGGCCTATGCTCATGCCATGCTATACACACAGCAATCAGAGGATAACTTTTTTAAGGAACTTTCTCTCCTTCTATTATGTGGGTTCTGGGAATTGAACTCAGGTAATCTGGCTCAGAGGCATGTTCCTTTATCCACTGAGCCATCTCTACAGCCCCTTTGTGTGATTTGATTAACAGTGTCTTTGTAACCCCAGGACTGGAGGTTCTTCTCTGACTAGATTATAACTTAAAATAACACATTATTCTAATCTACATTTTGCCAGGTGGCTGGTTACCTGTGCTCAGGTACCATGGTTCTGTATCGTTACATCTTCCTGGACCTATCTCTCACCTGGCATCTGATATGCAGGACAGTCTTAGGTGATTCCCATAAAATGGTTGTTTGGCTGCCCCAAAGGAAAAATGACCCATAGATTGAGAACCACTGCTCTAGACTGTCGGGATAGCTAACCCCAGGGATCCTCATGTCTACTTTTCCAGAGCTGGGCTTACGAGTATTCCATTTGGCATCTAGCTTTATTTATTTCTAATTTAAAGTTTAGTGAATTTCATTAACGTGTACTGTCTTTACAAAATTTCTACCCCTTCATCTCCCTCCAATTCCTCTCATTCATCCCACACCATTATCAACTTTTTAGTTATTGTTTTAAAAACCACACACACACACACACATACACACACAACACATATGTATATATGAACACAGCTGCTGAGTCTATTCATAATTGCTCATATGTACATGTATTAAAGGCTGACAACTTGGGATTAGACTATCAGCGAACTTATCCTAGGATGAGGAAATTCTCCCTCTGTCAGCAACCATTAATTTTCTGTGGCTCTTCATCTAAATCATGACCTTTTTAGAATTTCCCATTTACAATTGCATATTGGCTGGATTGTCATTTTGCAGGTCTTGTTGGGCTGACCATAATTTTGAGGTTTCACAGGTACAACTTCCCTGTAATATATAGAAGACACTATTTCACAGCTATCAACCTGGTTTTCTGGATCCAGCGATCTTTCTCGCTCCATAATCTGGTATTTCCCCTGAGCATCAGATGTCAGAGTTGTCTTGTAGATGTATTGTTTAGGGATGGGCACTACAAGGAAAGTTGACCTCTGCATTTTGACCAGTTAAATGATCTACCTTAGCCTTCTATGATAATCTGGCTACCTCCAGCTCCATCCCTCGACACTTGCATATTATTATTGAACTGGCTTTTTGGGCTTCAGATGTTTTTCCGTGATCTCTCTCTGGACCCCTTTTTCGTGGCTCTCTAAATCCTCCATCCTCTTCATCAATCTGAATTTCTCTCTCTTCCTCTCTCCTACTTCTCTTTGGGAGACATCCTCCTTATTCTCCATTCTGTGATCAGCATTTTTTGTTAGAAAGTCTATGGTTCTCTGAGGAAAACAATATTTCCCCAAGTGGTATTGTTTCATTCTTACTGATGTGCTAACTCTCTCTCTCTCTCTTTCACACACACACACACACACACACACACACACACAGAGTCACATGCACACACACTCACACACACACTCATACACACACACACACACACACACACACACACAGAGTCACATGCACACACACTCACACACACACTCATATACACACACTCACATACTCACACACACACATATACACACACTCATATGCACATACACACTCACACAGGCAGATCTCTGTCCCTCTCCCTGTCCTGCCTTCCTTCCCCTTTCTAATATGTCCTCCCTGCTGGCTCCTTGGTTTCCATTTTGTCGATCATGGCACCAGTGTCATACTATTTTTTCAGAGCTTCCACCCATTGCATGATTTCCTAAGTCTATATAGACTTATTCTATATATTTTCATTTTGTTTGGTTTATTTTTTTTTTACTTTCATGGGTCATTGTTTGATATTAGAAAATTCACCACTCAACAGTTTTGTGTTTTCTTTAAGAAACTGTAGTTTTATCCTGAGTGAAAGGATGAGTAAGATGAGGCTTGTTAAGAGATTTATAAACATCCAATTATTTCAGTGCCGTTTGTAGATAAATTAAATCTTTGTGTTGCCTTAGAGCTGTATATATCAATTAACACTAATGTGAGTCTATTTCTGCTCTCTATTCAATTCTATAGGTGAATGTTTTCAATATTATATCGTTTTTAATCCCCAGTTTTCTTTAAGAAGCCTTTAGTTCCTACATATATTTTGGGGAGACCGACAAATGAAACATTATTATCTTCAGACAGGAAGGCTTCCCTGGCTGTGGTTTGTTTATCACTACTCTTTGGCATCTTCAGGTTGATTTTCTCTTTAAGTAGATTTGTATTGTGTGCAGACCATAAGTTCATACTCAGTGCTTTCTACATATATCCTTCAGTTTCTGCAGGAGGGATTTTTCTCCCCATTGACAAGGATGATAATACTTGCCCTGGTTTTCAGACAGATGTAGCTCTCCACGCCTGCTTTCTTACCTGTCAGGATTGTGGCTTCTTCATTTTTCTGCATTTGCGTTGGAAACCTGCACTCTATGCCTCTGCCTAGTCTTGAGGCTACTCAAGTTGAGTTCTTATCTCTGTGAGTGTTCTTTCTGATTCTGGTATTTGAAAATGTATTTCCTATATATTAATTCCCTTCCATTTTGTCAAATATTTTTGGTAATCTTCAGTGTGAGAAGTTAGAGGTTGTGTTCTATGCTCAGTCAACAATTTGAACTGGGAAGTTCTGAATTCATTGTGTTGTTCTCTTAACATAGACATTTGTGGTCATGAAAATATATAGTTTATGCAAACCTATCATCACATGGAATGGATTCTCACAAATATTCAGTTGATTAGTGTAGACTGTCACAATTGTGAGTGTGAGCACTTAGAACAAAGGTGTCTTCAATCTTTTCTCCATTTCCTCACCAACACTACCCTAGGTCACACTATAATATTGACAATGTTGGGTTGTCACTGGAAACTGTTTTATATATCACTATTTACTTTGCTTGCTATAGTCTCAGACTTCCGTTTTTGGGATGTTTATAGCTTTGAACTCTCTCTCCACCTTTTGTGCATCCCTCGTATAGGTGGCTGCACAAGAAGACCATTTGTTGTAAGATTTTCCTCCTTATTCCATCATTTTTCATAGCCTTGTGCCACTTGGCACATAACACAGAAACTAGTGAGTGACCCAATGTTTTAACTGTCAGTCACCATGAACTGCTTTACGAAACAGGCTTAACAGCTCATAAACTGAAAGCAATCCTGTTTACTGCCATCTCTGGATTCATAGATTGCTGCCTGTTAGTGTTCTAGTAACACTTAGGGGCCAAACACCTAAAATACTTCATGTATTTCTTAAGGTCTGATCTTGTGTGCATCCTTGTACTTTTTCATCTAGTATAATAGGATTAGACCTTGGGGTGATGATGTCAAAACTACTGACAGCTTTCTACCACATACCGTGTGTGAATATGTCTACCACATCTCAAAATTTTTGAAGGAAGAGAAAAAGTCCCAGAGAAACGATATTTGAAGATGAATAAATAGATTCTCTACTCTTCTTTTTTCAAGAGTCTGTCACTGTGGGTTAATTGACACCTTCTTTTTGTCTTATTGGCCTGTCAGCACTTTTTTCCCTTAGTCTTGAATTGCTTTACTCTCTGCTGCAGGTGGAGGTCTATACTGAAAATAAACTTGAATCTATTAAAGTGGCTAACACACAGTGATGTCCCTGTTTTGTAAATTGAGTTCAGACATAGGCTATCTATCTGTTTGGCAGCAGGAGAGGTTACTTTTGGTCCAGGTTTTACTATTTGAGATGTTAGAGTTGCTTTTTGAGGTGGATAGGGTCAGCGTACTATCAGATTCACACATTACTGTCTTTACTGAATTTATATGAATGACCTCCTTTGGAGATTGAAGAATCCAACACAAGTATGCAGAAGGGTTATCTCCCCGAGAGCACACTGCTTTCACCCCCTTTTATTGTAAGAGTGTTATTGCCTTTTGGAATATATTCAGGTTTTATTTATTTGTATTTATTTATCTATTTATTTTACCAAAAAGGCTTAAAAACAGCTCCAGTATTATGATAATCACAAACCTGCACAAAGCATTTACTTTCCAGATTTGCCTGACGGAGAATTTAAGTTTTCTTCATGATGTGTAAGATTATTAGGCTATAATCCTAATAAAACCCAGCTTGTGGAAACAACCAAAATAAGCATATAGTATCATGTGGAAGATGAGTATTAGTGTCCCTTTCTTACACAGAGATGGAAGTGGCCTCTTGGTAACTCCACTCCAGCAACTCTAAGTTTTAGTGTTCAGAAAGTTCAACTTCTGTCCCCAGGTTATAATTACTACTGCACAGTTAAGCTAAAAGGGAGCCAAGCCACTATGTAGGTGAACAATGTAAATGCTTACATCTTTATGTATATATTTTCTGCTTAATTTTAAATTCGGTCACCACCTACTCAACCTAGGCTATTTAATATTAACACAGTTTCCATATCAAATTGTTAGTATGCGCAGATTTTCTCTTCTTATGCTACATCCCTTAAGAAGAAAGAAAACAAGTCTATTTCTCCCATAACCATGGTGCGTTTACCTTGTAGCAGCTGGAGATTTTAAAGGCTTAATGGGAATGAAATCTCAGTATTCAACTGACTTCCATTTCTCACAATTATCCTGTCAACAGTCTTGCTAATGAATTCTATGTCCCAAACATCTTAAGTAGAATGGCTAACATATGGTGGCATAGTCACTAAACAGATGACAGAGGGCAATATCCACATCTGCGTTAGCATGTTTTCATTTGCCTCTCTTCCTCCTTCCTACCCTCCCTCCTTCTGTCTTCCCCTTTCTCTCTTCCACATTCCCTGCTCCATCCCTCACTCTCTTCCTACCTTCTTTCATTACTGCCTCTATATTGTTTTTAATGCCTCTCTTCCTTGATAATTCTTAAAGAATGTTTGAGTTAGCTGGAAAAGCTTCAACGTTCTTTATCAGTGAGGTTGCCAGTCACACTCTGTGAAGTGGCTTCTTCTGAAATGAGGGAGCAACCCCATGTTGGCTGGCATATAAGAAGGCATATTTGCTGCTCTAGACATGACTATATTTCAGTTAGCTGAGGTGTCACACAAGTTGCTATCATGGTTTTCCTTTACTCAGGACTTCAATAAAACACACTGAACACTCGACTTTTTATTAGCTTCCTTTTAATCTTTAAGAGTTTTAAAGTCAAAGTTTATTAACTCGGTCAAGAAGGAATAGAAATGTTTATGAAAAGAATGTCTTGTGAATTTTTTAGTCTTTAAAAAAGAAACATGTAACCCTTGGCAATAGGCAAAGACACACCTTGTTGGTGGTGTTCTTGTGTCAGTCAGGGGCAGAGCAGACAGCAGCCCTTGTTTATCCGAGCTTGTGTCTGGTTTAGTGGCCAATGCTGTCTTATGCCTAGGACTCATAAAAATCAAATCAAGTCAAATCAAATCAGATCAAATCAAAGCAACGCAACTTGGGAGGAGGAAGACAGAGACCTGAAAGCAGCAAGAGGTAGGGCTAGTTCACTTGCTCTCCTGACTCCTGAGCTAGCCAGAGAGCTATCCTTTCCCCTAACCACCTGCAGCACTCAGGACTGAAGGACCTGTACCTCATCTGGGCAGTGTAATAGAACTGGCTTTGGTGGAGGGTCACAGGTAAGCCACCTTCTGAGGGAGCTGGAGAGCTGGCCTGCCACTTGTCTGGCATGAAGTGCAGTGGATGCTGGGGAGATACCCTCCCCTACTCCTCTTGCCACCTGCAGTAGCCAGGAAAGTTGGCCCTGGGGTCATGGGAGCTGTCCTGGCACCTTGCTGGCTGTAGCACTTGAGAGAGTGGGGCCTGCACCTTGACTGAGCAACACAGTGGAGCTGGCTTTTGTTGTGTGAGTACCAACTCACCAGCCTGAGGACATGAGAGCAGGAGAGCTGACCCTGCCGTCTGCCGATGGTGGCAATGGGTGACCTAGCTGAAAGAGTGTTTGAGAACTCTCCCCTGGTGGTGCCGATAAGAGAAGCTGGTGGCCTGACCAGCCCAGATCTAGAATTCAAATTGGCCCACCCCAAATCTGTATCATATATGAACTGCAGAGATGTGTGACCGGGCCAGTTCTTGTGTTCTGCTCCAAGGCTGCAGGAGCTACATGTCACAGGGCAAAACCAGGATAACTGGAGGAGTTCCGGTGAGAATCCAGTCAATACTCATGGTGTCCTAGAGTTCAGAGATTTCAAACCAGACCAATGACTCATTACAATGAACATTTGCAAGTGAAGATGAGTGGACAGACACACTACAGCTTCCACGATGAGTTGCTTTCTATACTCTGTTTGTGTTGTCTGTTTGTGTGTGATTTATTTGGGGATGAATGACAAATATGAGGGTAAGGAGATTTTTGAGACTGGTTTGCATGATAAGAACTCACAAAGAATCAATAAAACGTTTTAAAACATAAACATTTAAACTTAAACAGGGTATACTTTCTAATACCACTGTGTGGTGCAACATATAGTCTATATTAATTTAAAACTGCCTAGATAAATATGATTTTTGGAATAGGATCAGAACTACCTCAAAAGCTGTTCTTACATATTTACAGGGTTTATATACCCATTCATATATTTAATATTACATATAAATGTTGTTACATATATATGGATATTTACACATACATAACATATTAATAGTAACTAAAAATAAAGAAGCCATAGATTTAAGAGGGAACAAGGGGAAAGGGCCATGGAAGGAGTTGGAGGGAAAAAAAGGAAGAGAAAAATCATGTAAATAACTTACTTTTAAAATAAATGTAATTAAAATATAAAATTAAATAAAAGAAAACATGTATGTATATATATAATTAATCCCACTAACAGTACATCTTTCTAATGAAATAAAAAGTATATTAAGGAGAGAAAAATTATAGTTATTAGAATTATAGATATAAACATTATTATTTAGGACTATGTGAATTTTCACATATAGAAAATATAATTTTTTTCATATAAAATTATTGAAGTTATAAGAGCATATAGCAGAATGTAAAATATACCACTTACCTAATAGGCTGTGACAGAAAAATGACAAGCAGCTGGGGGTGGTGGCGCATGCCTTTAATCCCAGCATTGGGAGGCAGAGGCAGGCAGATTTCTGAGTTCGAGGCCAGCCTGGTCTACAGAGTGAGTTCCAGGACAACCCAGGCTACACAGAGAAACCCTTTCTGGAAAACAAAAAAAAAAAAAAAATTGGCCTGGCAAAACACCCACATGATATCTTAACATTTATAAATACAGATACTTTTCTCTGGTGGCTAATGATTCTGTACATACTTTTTAAAAGTATCTATCATCCACTCATATTTCATCTTTTGAGGATTGTTTGTTCAAATGTGTTGCCTGAATTTTTTATTATGTTGTTTGTTTTCTTGATGTTTGTTTTTTGAGCTCATTGCATATCCTATTTATTAATATCTGTCAGATATACAGTTGTCAATTTTTCTTCCATTCTTTAAACTGTTTCTTCCCTAGATGAGTGTTTCCTTCAATGCAGAAGCTTCTTAGCTTCATGTAGCCCCATTCATCAATTTCTGTCTTATTGCTTGAACAACTAGAGTCTTGTTTCAAGGTTTTTGCCCAAGTCTATACATTGTAGCATACCCAGTACCTCTCGTTGTGGTCTTTGATTCATTTGGATCTGCTAATAAGTGAGAAGAGAGACAGGACCAAGTTTCATTCTTATGTAAACAGATATGTAGTCCTTGAAAATCACTTTTGGAAGATGTTTTCTTTTTCTTCTAGTGTATATTCTTGACATCTTTTTCAAAAGTCATATGATTGTGATTACATATTCTAGTCCATTAATGTGTGTGTCTTTTTTGTGTGAGTACCATGTCATTTTTATGTCTATGGATTTACAATGTAGCTTGAGATGTGGTAAGTCTTTTAAAACTGCTGCTTTTTTTTAAATCATGGTTGCTTTGATTATTCAGGGTCTCTTGTGTTTCTTTATAAATTTTAAAATTGATTTCCTATTTCTGTAAAGAATGCAATTGAGATTTTGGTTGGGATTGTATTGTAAACTATGTTTGCTTTGGGTAGGATGACTATTTTACAATATTATCCTACCAATCCTTGAGAAAGAGTCTTCTAGTGTTTTTTCAATTTCTTAAAATAATTTTGTTTAACATACACACAAACACACGTGTGTGTATGGAGGATAAATATATAAATTGAATGTGTGTGTGTTCATGTGTGCACATACAGGCTTGTCCTAGGGCCTGTGAGTAGAAGTCAGAAGTCAACTTGTAAGATTCAGTTCTCTCCTTCCACCATGTGGGCATCAGGTTTTCAGCCTTGGCAACAAGTACCTCTACCCACTGAGCCATGTCACCAGGCTCTATCTCTTTCTTCAGAGCTTTAGAGTTTTCATTGGAGAGGTCTGTTATCTCCTTGGTGTGGTTTATTCTGTAGTATTTTATAATTGGGGATCGTTTCCTAATTTCTTTCTCATTGTGACTGCTGTTAATATAGGAAGAGGCTGCTGGATTTTTATGTTAATTGTGTTTGTTGTCATGTTGCTGAAGCTGTTGATCAGTTCTAGTTTTCTGGTGGAATATTTAGAATCTCATATATGGGAACTTATTTTATGAAAATGGATTTCCTTTTTCTATTTGTATTAATTTTATCTCCTTTGCATTGGTCTAATCAAGTCTTGACACTGCATTATAGTGAAGTGGCAGTGGCGCGCTACTCCGCATTGGAGCAGGCAGGTGGATTCTGATTCGAGGCAGCTGGTTACAATATTTAGACCAGACTACATAGAGAACCTGTCTCGAAAACAAAAAAAAAAAAATGATATGGATAGTTAACAGCTCTGTGTTGTTAGTAATTTTCATGTTATTACTTCAATTGTTCTCCATCTAGCCTGATGTTTCAGTGAGTTTATCATATATAGCCTTTACTATGCTCAAGAATATTCCTTCCAATTCTATTCTCTGCAGAACTTTTATCATAAAAGGATGTTAGTTTTTTGTCAGCTGTCATTTCTGAGATGTTAAGTCATTTTTGCCTTAAAGTTCATTTACATGACTTATTACATTTATTGATTTGTATATGTTGAACTATCCTTGCTCATCTGATATAAAGCCAAGGATAATGCTGAGTGATCTTTCTTTTTTTTTTTTTTTTTGTTTTTAGACAGGTTTCTCTGTAAGCTCTGTGTCCTGAACACTCATAGACAGGTGCTCGAACCAGAATCCGCTGCTCCTCCAAGTGCTGGGATTAAAGGCGTGCGCACACGCTGCTCTGAGTGATTTCGATTGTCTGATTCAGTTGTAAGATTTCAGTGGGGGATTTTTGCATCCATTACATCAGGAATATCAATATATAATTATCTTCCTCTTTTTATTTTGTATTTTATTGGTTTTTGTATTAGATTATTACTGTTTTTGTAAAAGGAGCTTGTCAATTTTCCATTTATTTTTATTTTTGGGAACAATTTGAGAAAATTTGGATATAGTTCTTCTTAGAGGCCTGTATACCTCTGCTGTCAATTAACCGGACCAGAATTCTTTTATTCTTGATTTTTTTTAGTGCTTCAGTAGTTTAATTCTAGGTCAGTTTCAATTACTGTTTATATTTTAGTTTAACGTGTGTGGGTGGATGCATTTAAAAAGTCATTAATTTCTTTTTTTGTCACACTTAGTGGAATATAAAACTTTTGAAATGTACCCCTATTTGTTTTTTTCTATCTGTTGTCTATGATTTTATTGATTTGGATATTCCTCAACTATTTCCTGCAGCTAGTTTGGAAAGGAGATTCAGATCCCTTTATTTACTACCTATTGGTGACCCTACCAGGAACCAGTAGATAGTCCCAATCTGAAAGTCCCAAACTGGTCACACACAAAAAAACAAAAGTCACAAATCTGAGGTAGGGACAGTTAGTGGGGAGGCAACACTGATCAGAGTGGAAGAGACATAAGGGAAAGTAGAGAGGGAGTATCTGAGATGAGTTATATACATGTATAAAATTGTCAAAGAATGAACTCTTTCAATTAAAAAATATATAAGGTACTTTTCAAAGATTTTTGCTGACCCATCCAATAAAAATCCTTTCAGATATTGAAATCATGAAAATATATTTTCAAATTCTTTAACATAGCATGAAAAGTATAAAAGATTAATAGACAAAATGAACAAAAGATAAGAAATTCACAAAATTTCAAACACTGGGGGATCTATCAACTACATGGAGATATTGTGACATACTCCTTTCTTAACTTTGAGAAATACACATGAAGGCTGGAATGAGATTCTCTATTATTCTCATTACTTTGCCAGAAATTGGAACCTTAGTTTAGCTGCTGTCAGTGATTACTTAAAGAAGTATACTAAATATGGTAATAGAAATAAAAAAGGCATTTAGGTGTGGCCTGCAATATTTTGGTGTCTGAAATATGCCCATAATCTGCAATAAAGAAAATTAACTACCAAAATTATGGTCCAAAGCAAGCCAAGTAGCATTTTCTGAGGATGTACAAATTCATTTCATTCTTGTGTAAAACAAGAATTGCAATATTTGCTCATTCACAATTTAAAAATTGCTATAGGTTGACCCATTAGTACAATATAAAGTGAAGGTAGGGAACACAAAAAATATAGGAAGGACAGAGTCATAAGGAGTGATTGTGTAATGTCAAACCTTTTGTATCTTTCCATATCTAATCTTTTACTCTGCTGTTATTATCTGTTTTCCCGACAACTTGATCATTTAAGTAAATACTTCATAAGGTATTAGAAAAATAATAATTTGTTTTTTAAGGTATAACATTAAAAATATATAGATATACACAGCAGTCTGTGACTCAAGTCGTCCCCCTTGCTCTCTTCCATACTGGACTGTCAAGGGTACCACAGAATTTATCATCCCACCCTCCTGAGTGTTGCGCCATCCCCCATAATAACATCTCCTTACTTATGTCTCCTCACCAGCACACAGAAAGTGATGTTTTATCTAGGTAAAAGAATCATAATGAACACAAATAGTCAGGACCAGAAAAGAAACTTCTTATGAAACATAATAACCAAACCACTAAATATATTGAACAAAGAAAGGATAAAATCTACAAGAGAAAAAGACCAAGTCACATAAAGACAGGCCAATTAGAATAACAGCTGACTTTCGATGGAAACTCTCAAAACCCAAAGACCATGCTTCTACAAGCTTTTAAGGACCACAGATGGCAGCTAGATTTCTAAACACATCACACCATAAATCACAATTGATAAACAAACGTGTTTCTATAAAAAAAAAAAAAAATTTAAAAAATTTTTGTCTCCCAGTCTATCAATACAGAAGACACTAGAAGGAAAACTTGAGTATAAAGAGATTAACTACATCCAAACAGCAAAATAAATAAGTAATCCTGAATACTTAATCAAAAGAGGGAAACAATCACACTAATACAACAAAATAACAGGAATTAATAAATACCATTCAATTCCTCAGTAAGAAGTCTGAATATTAGTGTCTCAATTTTCTAATAAGAGACACACAAATATAGACAGGTTAGAAAAGGAAACAGGATTCATTTTTATGATGCATCCAAAAACCATACATTACTATAAAGGATAGACACCACATTCAGTAAAATGACAGAAAAACATATTTTAAGCAACTTGAACAAAAAAGAAAGAAAGGATAACTATTATAACATCTGACAAAATAGACTTCAAAACCAAAACTAGTCACAAGAGACAGAGAGGGAAAAATCCACCAAGAGAATATTCCAACTCTAAACATTTAAGTACCAAATACAAAGGCATCTATTTCATCAAAGAAACACTACTGCAGCTAACATCACATATTGACACTATCACAGTGATAGTGGGTAACTTCAATACTTGGCTCTTCAATAGATCGATCATCCAGACAGAAATTAGACAGATAAATACTGAGTTAAAACATCATAAATCAAATGAACTTTGTAGAATTCTATTAAATATTCCACCCAAACTCTAAAAAACAAACAAACAAACAAACAAAAAAAACAAACTAAACCAAACCAAACAAAACTTTCTTCTCAGCAGCACATGGAACCTATCCCAAGATTATTTATTATTTATTATTTATTTATTTATTTATTTATTTATTTATTTTATTTAGGACATAAAGCAGGTTTTAACAAATATAGGAAAATAGAAATAACACCCTTCATTATGTGTGACCACCGTGGTTTAACCTGAAAATCAACAACCATTGAAACAACAGAAAACATACAAACCACTGGAAGCTAAACAGCCCACTACTGAGTGAAAAAACAAAACAAAACTGGGTCATTAAAGAAATCAAGAAGGAAATAAAAAACATTTTTAGAATTGAATAAAAATGAAAACACAAAATACCAAAATCTATTGGACCAAATGAAGACAAGTCTAAGAGGCAGGTTCACAGCACTGTGTAAACAAACAACAAACAACCCCCTCCAAAAAAAATAAATGGAGAAATCAAATTTTATTAACTTAAAGTTTTATAACACATTGAAAACCCTATAAAAATCCCATCCACAAATACTAGGCAGGGAAAACTAATTAAACTCAGGGATTAAATTAATAAAATGGAAAGAAACTGATAAAATGAAATTTTTTTGTTTTTGCTTTTGTTTTTCATAAAATCAACAAATTTGACAGGCCTTTCCCCAACTTAGCCAAAAGATGGAGAAGAAGGACTTAAATTAATAGAGTTAGAGATGAAAAGGGAGACGTCACAACAGATAACCAAGGAAATTCAGAGGATCATAAGGACATACGTTAAAAGTCTATAATCCATAAAGCTGAAAAATTTAAAAGAAATGGATTAACTCTTTGAAGTATTTGACCTATCAAAGTTAAATCAAGATGAAACAGACAATTAAATGGACCTCTAATTCTTAGTGAAATAGAAGCAATAATTAAAAATCTTCCAACCAATAAAAAAAAAAAAAAAAAAAAAAAAAAAAAAAAAAAGCTCAGGCCTAGATGTTTTCAAGGGCAAAATTCTACCCGACTTTCATAAAATCATTTTATGACAATACTCTTCAAATTATTCTTCCAAATAGAGAATGAATGATATTTAAAATTCTTTTTATGAAGCCATTATTACCCCGATACCAAAATTATACTAGAACTCAATTTTAAAAAGGAAAAGTTATAGACCAATATTCCATTATAAAAGGAAAATTTCTCAATAAAATACTATGTAAACAGAATTAAAGAACACATCAATAATATTACCTTACCATGATCAAGTTGACTTCATCCCAAGGGTGTTTTAATATATAAATCAATAAACACAATCCATCACAAATGCAGGTTAAAAGACATAAATGAGATGATTTCACTTGATGCAGATAATATCTTTGACAAAGTACAACATCCCTTCATGATATTAGTCCTAGAGAGACTAGGAATATAAGAGACACACCTCAACATAATACAGGCAATTTACAGCAAGTCTATGTCCAACATCAAATTAAATGGAGAATCTCAAAGCAATTCTACTCAAATCAGAAACAAGCTAAAGTTGTTCACTTTCTCCATATCTATTCAATAGAGTACTTGCAGTCTTAGGTGGAGAGTTAAAACAACTGAAGGAGATGGAGGTGATGCAATTAGGAAAGAAAACCTCAAAAGTATCTTCATTTCCAGATCACATGATTTTATATGTAACTGGCCACAAGACTTGATCATGAAGCTTCCACAGGTGATAAACACTTCTAGCAAAATAAATGAATACAACATTAACACTCAAGAAACATGGCTTTTCTAAATACAAATAATAAACAGATTGAGAATGAAAACAGGGAAATAGTGTCTCTTATAATAGCCTTAAAAAATGTCTTTGAATAACTTTAACCAAACAAATTTGACTTCTTAAACAGAAGAATGCAAATAGATTAATAATTATCACCCTGCACAAAACTAAACTCTAAATGAATAAATGATCTTAACATAAGACCAGGTAGCCTCAATTCAATAAAAGGGAAAGCAGAGAATTTACTAGCACAAGAAAGGACTTTCTGAACAGGACACTGATAGCACAGACATTTAATAAATTAATAAGCTTGGCCTCATGATTAATTAATTATTTAATAAATGTTACTTCATTGAGTTGAAAAGCTTCAGCACAGAAAAGAGCACCATCATTCTTACAAATGGCAGCCTATAGAGTATGATCTTTACCAATTATATATCTGATAGAGTATTAGTATCTAGACTGTACAAAGACTAGAAAAACATCAAAAAAACAAATAATTACATTTTAAAAACTGGGATACAGAAAAAAACAGAGAATTCTTCAAAGCTGAAACTCTAATGGCTGAGAGTTACTTTAAAATGTTCAACTTCCTAGGCCACCAAGAATATGCAAATTAAAACTTTTTGAGATTTTTGTTTTACCCAAGTTATATTTGCTAAGGTTAGGAAAACATTTGTCAGCAGATGCTTGTGGGATGCTGGAAAAGGAAAAGACTTATTCATTGTTGAAGGAGAGCAAACTGGAATAAACATCATGCCATTCAGTGTGGAAGTTCCTCAAAATGCTGGAAATAGATCTACCACATGATGCAGACAATACACCTTTCTGGGCATATATCCAAAGAACTCTGTGGATTACTACAGAGACCCTTGCTTAACCATGTTCATTTTTAGTCTATTTATAATACACAGAAATTGAATACACTCTAGGTGTCCATCAACTGATGAGTGGATAACTGAGAACATTGCTCATTTATACAATGGATTTTTATTCAACTCTTAAGAAAAAAATGTAATAATGAAGTTTGCAGGCAGTTGGATGGAACTAGAAACACTAATTGTGAGTAAGATATTCTGGGTTTGGAAAGACAAACATGCAGTTACATATTTTCTTTTATATGTAGATGCCAGCTTTTAAGTTTTAGAAATGTGTGTTTCAGTTTAAATAATCACAGAGTTTAAGTAGCTAGTAAGTAACCAGGAGAGAGAAGGGTATCTTCCAAGGAAGAGAACTAGAGTATAGTGTTATAAAGAGAAAGAGAAAACTGGTATAGAAGATTAAGTGGGGAAGGATTTGGGAAGAAAGGGTGAAGGTGAGAATATGCAAAGGGTTACATCATTTTAAAAGCATTTTGAAAAATCATATAGAAACCTACTACTGAAGAAGTTTCCTGAAATATATAAATACATGAAAGGAATTTAAATTGAGTCACCAAAGAACAGAGGAGATAACACCCCAACAAAACACCTATAAAAACCCCCAGTACAAGGAACAAGATACATCTTGTTGAGTCATTGACTGAAAGGGATACTATAGATTCCTCATACATTAAATTGGTTAGCTTCCACAACCTAATGGTAAGTTTCTATCATGAAAATACAGCTTGCATAAGTCTTTGTACATGGAGAAAATGAGTTGGCTCCTAACTAAAAGCTTTACCTCTATGACTTGACTAATGTACATAGTATTGGAATGTATTTTGTATACTACCAGGGAGAAGAGTAAGCATCAATATCGTACACAACTATAAACCATGTGATCTATAATAGCAAATAGTAAATTTCCAGCAAGACATACTGATTCAATAATAGGACAAATGTTATATAGTAATCAACCACTTTTGAGTAGACTTAACACCCACACCATGACATAGAACCCATTCTTGACACTGCAAAAGGTGGGCTAGAACCTGAGACAAAATATGACATGAGCCCTAGGGAAAAGCTACTACTGCTGTTATTCTAATAAAGAACATGGCAATAAAGAAAAAAAAATAAAAAAAAAAGAGCATGGCAATAAAATGACTTACAGTGACACACTGCTACATCTATACCTATCAGTACATTTCTACACCATTGCCAGAGAAGATTCTTTTTTTAGTAGATGTTAGTTAACACAGAGACAACTAGATAATGTGCAGAGAATGAGAGACTTTGAAACACCCTACCCCTAAAAGGGATGTCTTTATCATTCTTTTACTCTAGGTTCAAGGGTTAGTACAAGTGAGGTGGTTGAAGTAGGCTAAGATCCAGACATACTAGATGACTCCAAGGAAGCTCTGCCTTCCATAAACAATACGGATAATGCACATGTGAACTAGAGACTGTGAGAGCATGCACAAAATTACTCTAAGTTCAAGAAAATATCCAGCATGGAGAAGGGGAAACAGGCACAAAGTCCCACCCCAACCAAAAGCTTTTTGTATGTCATACAGGCTGGAAAGAGAAAATTAGTTTTCTACAATAGAGTGACAATGAATATATCAACTATTCTCTAGGGCCACACCCATGCTAAGGAGTAGTTGGCCAACAAAAATCTACTCCATGTCTTTTGGGTTCTTGGTTGCCTTGGTTTTTGGTTTGTTTTGATTTTTCTTTGTTATTTATTTTGAGAGAGACACAACACACACAGGCACACACACACAACACACACACACACACAGAGAGAGAGAGAGAGAGAGAGAGAGAGAGAGAGAGAGAGAGAGAGAGATTGAGAGAGATGAAAAAAATTGGTTGTATAGGCAGGTCAGGGGATCTCAGAGTTGTTTGGACAGGAAAAATATGATCAAACTACATTGTACAGTCAAATTTAACAATCCATTAAATACAACAATAAAAAATTTAAAGTATAAATGCAGTTTAATACATTTTATACATTGCTTTCCCTATTTGATGCACAGATAGGAAAACTTTTGTTGGATATTTCGTGATTTGGATCTGATTCATACTAACTGCATTTCTGGAAATTTTCTCATTACTCATTTCAACACTGAAGATATCATCTTATTATATGGATAAACATCATGAATTCCTGTTGGAAATAAATTTTCACTAAGAAAATCATCATTTAATTTAACTCTCATTTGTGAGTCAGTTCTGTGCTGTTAATATTTGCCGGTTTTCTTGTTTCCATTACACCATTCAGATCTCTGTCTTACCTTTGTCTAGATTCTCCTAGTCATTCTGTTCTCCTTCTCTTACTTCCTATAATTCTTTTTGGATTGATTATTTCTTGTCTATGTTTTACCTAAACTATTATTTTAGAATTTTCCCATTTCTGCTTTTAAAACTCACTTCTTGTTAACAGAATGTGTTTGGCTTGTGTTTCTAATTGTACACCCCCTTATGTGTTTAATGTTTTTGTGTTTCTTTTATTTTATTGTTAAAATTTGCATTATAGTTATATTCTTATTGTGTATTTGTGTGTGTCGAATTCTGAGGACACTATGTGGGAGTCAGCTTTTTCTTTCCACCATATATGTCCCAGGGATCAAACTCATTATAAAGTTTGGCAGAAAGTGTGTTTACCCATTGAGCCATCTCACTAGATCCAGTGTGTTTGTTATAAATTTCAGAAATTGATTTTGTCTAATTTGTGTTTATTAGAATTTTTATATCATTATATTTTCATCTTCTTGTGATGGAGAGGAATAATATTAATAATTGCAAAGACATTAGGAACATAATATTAGTTTTACATTTAACCTTTCAAAACAGCTTATTTAAATTTATGTCTTAAAAGTTATTAAATTTATTTGTTGCTCAGCCATTCTTATCATTTAATTCAATATATTTTAATTTGTCCCTGTAGATGTATTTTTAGACAAAAACTCAAGCTGTAATTAATTTATTTTAAAATATTAATTCCTATTGTATGATGTTTGACTTTACATTTAGGTTTGCAACTTTGTTGGCACAATTAGGAAGTCTTTACTTGAATTGCTTTTGAATTCACAAGAGCTTTGTAGTAGGGCTACCCTATATTTTAACCTTTATTTTAAACACATTTCAGGAGAAAAGATATTAGGATTTTAAGTAATTTGTTTCACAACTGGACTAGATATCAGGCACACATGTTCTTAGGCACAACAAAAGTACAAGACTCTTGGTGGAGTCTCTCTTTATATCTTGTTTCTATTTCCCGAAGTAAAAATAGCATCTTCAGGATCACACAAAATACAGGTGCCCCTACCCCAAGATATTCTTTTAATACAGCAGAAGAAGGAAGGGTGGTTAAGTAAACTAAGGAAACCATATTCCCGTAATCTTCAATCCCCAGGTAGTACTTTCCAATCAACACTTTCACTTTCTTGTAAGATGCTTAATGGACACTTTGTTAGTAATTTTATAATGTATCCAGAATAATTAACTTCCATTACAACTAATTTTTACAAAAAGGTAGTTTAGGTTTCATGAGCCTGGAGTCATATTTAATATGAAAGCACAGATGCAAATATCAATAGATGATAAGAACTCTTTTTGAAGCTGATGCTTATGGCTAGTTAATGGTGGTTATGATAAAGAGTAAAAGTCAATGTTTCTCAATCCTTGTCACTCATAAAATCTGTTATTGAAATCAAAATATAGAGAATGGACATCACAGCCTGCAATAGTGTAAAATGACCAACATCATTGAAATGCTATAGGAAAGCAGACAGTGCCCCCTCTCCTTCCTTCTCCATCGTAGTGGGGTTACTTAGTGGTGCTTGAAAGAGGCTGCACATCATTTTTAACATTTATTTCCTTGTGTCATGTGCCTATACTTGGAAATTGCCTTTTATTGTTTTAAAAACCCAGTATGCACACCTTCACCACACTTGCACGGATAACATATATGCTTTGCCATATTGACTCAGTCAGAGTTGTAGGACAACTTAGACTATTTTTAAAACTAGTT
This sequence comes from Mastomys natalensis, assembly GCA_021653895.1. Taxonomy (NCBI): domain Eukaryota; kingdom Metazoa; phylum Chordata; class Mammalia; order Rodentia; family Muridae; genus Mastomys; species Mastomys natalensis. Next base: position 1,203,871 of record JAJTUV010000064.1, read on the forward strand.
TTTGTCAACGTAACTTTTGCTTGAGGTAGCATGTGCATAGCCTATTTTGATCGTAAATATCTTGATATAATAGAATTTTCTTTTTTAAAAAAATCCTGCAACAAAAATAGTAACAAAGATAGTTTCACTTATTTCAGAAGCCCTGGTGGTTTTAAACTGTGAAGCTCATTTCTTTGTTCTCTATAACAAAGAAACTTCTCAGGCTTCCTGACTGCACTGCTCAGGTTTGTGGTTTTGTGCCAGGTGACTCCTGCCTTTTACAGAGCAGACCAGTCTGCACTCTGACTGCTCATTCAAAGACCAGGGCCTTTAAAAGGGCTTAGGGATGGCCCTGGAGCTAAATTTACATTATTCTTATGGCTTTGAGAATCTAGCTTTCAGAGCTATACCATTTACAGTATTTCCTATGAAGGATGCCTTAGCTATGGGAAGAATAGATGTTAGAGTATTTTCGACCCTGTACAAATTGATTGGCTGTTCATGGATATCTCTTAAGTTTTTGGCCACTTGAAATGAAAAGATATTTTTGCCAAGCCAATAAAAATGCTGAAGGTTTTCAGAATCTGTGAAAGAGTTGAAGTTTGGGCATTTTGTTCTATTGGCCAAGACTCTGAGGAGAACTGAGACTTATAATTAACTCCTTCTCCCTCTCTTTTTCACACCCTTCTCCCTCTATCACTTCCTAGTCTCTCTGTCCATTTTTTTAAATAGTATACATTCCCCCCACCACCACCAGTTTTCTTCTCAGTTCAGTTTTTTTCTTTCTTTCATTTTTTTTTTTTTTAAGTTTTCTGAGGCAGGGTCTCACTATGCATCCCTGGCTGGCTTGATATTCCATATGTATATCCAAACTAGCTTCTATTCTTGAGTCTTGGACCGAAGGAGTTCACCACCACACCCAATCCTCAGCTGAGTTTTTAAAGGTAGATTAAATATTATAAAACTTTATGGATCCATAATTAGAAATGGTGATTTTTGTCACATAGTATCTATAAATTTATGACAATAACTTTGAAGCATCTTTCTGTACAGCATTCAAGTAATTTCCCCCAAATGTTGAAATATGTATTTCTTCCTTCCATTTGATCCCAGAATGATGACAACAAGGTTTATGCCTTCTAAGTATAAAACAGGCTAATGTCAATCTGGGTAATTTAAATATACAAAGAAACAAACCTGAAGACAGCCACTCCCAAGTGATTTAATGAAATAGACTCTTCAGAGGATGTGCTCTGAGGTTTCCGGTTAACCACGATCATTCAGCAATGTAGATCTTTCTCACCACCTTTCTGTCCTCAAATGGGAATAGCTGGAAATCATGGTCTTGAAAAATGGGAGCCAAAATTTAACAACAGACAAAGGTAATTCTGGTATACAACTAAACCTTCCCCAAACCAAATGATAGGTATACAGAAGTGATCAAAGAATATGAAGGTGATAAAATCCAAGAAATGATTGCAGATTTCAAACAATTGTTAAGTAAAAGTTTCTGTGATCATGGAGAAAAATTGACACACACTGAAGAATAACATTAAAATTCCAAGCAAAGCATGGGACTGTTGGAACTATCCTCAAATCATCCTGGAAATATCCAAGCAAATAATACAAATATCTCACATAGAGAGTCAACCATCTAGATTTTCATGTAATTTTCTTTTGTGGTTCTGGAAAATAAATAAAAATGGAACATCTCCTTCATTTAATTAGAATGGCATATTTCTTTAAAAATTCTCTCCAAGTTTTGAACTTCATTACAATTAATTAAGAATAAATTGGACAGGATGTTTTCAGGTGTGAATTTTCAAAAAATTTACTACTGATGCACAGCTTTTCAGAAGCTGATAGAATAAGTACACCAACAAAGGAAACCAAACCACAAACAAACAAGAAAGAAAAGAAAGAAAGAGAAAGGAAGGAAGGAAGGAAGGAAGAAAGAAAGAAAGAAAGAAAGAAAGAAAGAAAGAAAGAAAGAAAGAAAGAAAGAAAGGAAAGAAGACTAAACACAACGGAATCCAGGAAGCAATAGTCAAAGCTCAAAGAAAACACAAAGAAGGATGGAAGGAGTGTTCAACCTTGTCCCAGGTCAGAATCCCAATAGACTGAGCCAAGCGTTTGGAGAAAGTTATCAGCAACTCTGGGTGAACTAGGAACTTAATTAGGCAAAGAGAATACTAAAACTCTCACTGTAGGTCATGTTTTGTGTCTACTCCAAGACACGAAGTTCATCCTAATGCCCAAGCCTTATTTAGAAATGATGTTACCTGATCATCATAACTTAAGCACTGAATTGTAGTCTTAAACCTGGAAAAAGCAATGAATGATTCTACATTTTTTTTCTCTAAAACTAAAAACTAGGTATATTGGGACTAATAAGGTGAATGTACTCAAATTATCCTTGGAGAACAGAAGGTGAGAAAGTGTGAGAATTACCATTATGTTGTGGTGTCTTTTAAAATGATTTTTAATCTTAGTGAAAGCATCTCTTCCCCCAAGTAATTTTAGAAAAGAAATCTACTTGAAGAAAGTCACTGAAATTCAGGTTTTATCAGAACAAAATTGTGGCAAAATATTTTTTTTCTCCACAAAGGTCACAAGGTACACGCAGAAACATAACAGTAGAAGATGACAATAAGAAAAATTCTCAGTGAAGTTTAATTCAGAAATTAACAGTTTGTTCAACTGAATTGCTGTGCTTACGCTAGCTGCTAATTTTATTGACCCCATTCTACTAAGTGTCTTACCAAGCAGGCATATGTTTTTGAATAATTAATTATTACTTGCTGTGATGATATCTCATTACCATACATTGGCATTTTCAGATAGCCAAAGTATCCTTAGGCAGACAGGGTCTTTGGCACAGAGCAACTGTGAGAATGTCAACTCTAGCACAAAACAGAGTCTAGAAATGTGCTTGGAAACTAACGGATCCCAAGAACTAGACAGCAGGTGCTTTCGTTAGGATCTGAAACAACATTTTGTTAATGGCATATCACATAATCAGATGTTTCTCTCCATAGTTCTATTGGCTGAAACGGTTATTAGCATGAGAAGCATATTAACCTATAATAAGTAAGTCTGCCAGCCCTGTGCACAGATGGCTCCCCACAAGTGACAATTTGAAACATCAGATTTATCATGAAACAAACAGAGCTGTTTATAACAGTATTCTGGCCATGAAATAAAGAAGAGGAATCATAGTAATTAGTAATAACTCTCTCAGGGAGTAATGGTGTTTAGGTCATATTTAAGAAACAATAGATAGTGAATTTAGGATCAAAACTTTTTCAGTTCCCTGTTAAAATTTTTTCCTTCTTTATTGAATTACAAACTAAATCTGTGACCCATGTCTGATAATAATTTTAGTTTACACTTTCTGTTTACAGGGCTTAAGCAATTTGTGCTTGTCTGCATGCATGATAACAAAGATCATTTTTGTGCATACATTACGAAAATGTCAACAGGAATCACCTGTGAGAATAGCAGGAAGGGACGATGGTGCTATGGCATGTGGGGGCTGGAAACTAGTGACAAAAATCAAAGCAATTCTTCACAAGAACATTGAAGGAGATAAAGAAGACATGCCTTAATGTGCCTTTAAATAGAAGTTTACCATATAATAAGGAATATCCATCCATGAGGCAGTTGTGAAACATACCTAAAAATTAAAACAGAGGTTATTACCGGCACAATATTAATCCTACAAAGTGTTCATTACTGACATCTACTACAGTTAGCCAGAAATGATTCTCCTGAGGCAACCTTTATTCCTTTCTGTTGTCCATATTAATTGCCTGAAGACCATTTTATTGACAATTTCTAGTGTAAAAGTTCTTGCGAAAATGATTAATGATGATGATTTTCTTTTATTTCGGAGAATGTGTCATTTTCTCTTTATGTGTACGTTTTCTAACATAGAGTCCAAATCTGTTGAAATAGTTTAAATCAGAATTGGATTGGGAAGAGAATTTGGGCTGTCAATAATGATGGAGAGCAATTTTAGTTAAGTAGAAAGGAAACAAACAGGCTAGCATCCTCATGTATATGAAGATGCTAATGATGTGTGTGAAAACAATGATTAGAACTCTGTGAGAGGGCTGGTGAGGACTTGGTGGGTAAAATGCGTGCTCTGCATGCCTCACAACCCAGATATGAACATTTGGACCATAGCAGAAGGAGAGAATGACGCTAAAAAATTATCATTTGACTTCAGTGTGTGCATGCATACACATTCCACACACTCCACCTGACTCCAATCATGCACAATTTAGGTCAAATAATTCTTTGTAAGAAAAATACTCTATAATTTTTTAACTAAATAATTGTTTTTGAATGTCTGCACCTACCTTCCCACTGGATAATGATATAGTTACAAAATCAATTTTCATAATCAAAACAATGTTACTGTACTAGGTCAATGTTGAGTACATAATGTGCAAAGATCTTGGCCAAGGCTCAAAACTGGAAGAAGGGAAGAGTGAGGATCAGAAAGAGTATTAACATATACATTTCTGGGGTATAAATATACTGGGACAATGATAATCACACATAAGAACATCCTGTAAAAGATTGTTTTATAGATGTGAGGTCTTCCTATGGCTCCCACACCTTATAAGCCTAGCTATTTTTTATTTCTAGCCACTGCAATTTCTAGTATTCAAAATTCCGTTGTGTTAATGATTTCTGCTATTTTGCCTTGTAAGATGTAAAGGACTGACACATTTTACAAAAAGGAATTTACCATTAAATTACAAATACTGTACTATTTGGACTTAGGAAAATTTTGCTGAAGCTTTAAAAAATATTTAATGGTATTTCACAATGTGATAAAAATTTAAACCAGCAGCTATATTTTCATTAAATTTTTAAATAGGTAAAAACATATTTAGTTTGCTTTAATTTGTTCAGTTTTGATATTTATAAACAACCATGAGATCACTACTATTATCAAGTGTATTAGTTATTTGGGGGTAGATATTACCAAAAACCCGCCAGAAACAACACGAAGAGGGGAAGTTTTTCAGAAGTGCCAGTCATGATAGGAGAGAGGTGATTGAAAAACCAAAGCACTTTCCTTGAGAGTCAGGAAGCCAGAAAAGGCAAATGCAGTGCAACATGGAGTAACAAGGAATTGGTACATTTATTAGGTCAGAACTCATGTATGGAAATATCAACAGAGTCATAATTAGAAGGCTGTTTTATCTGTATTTTGTCACCTTCAATGCAGTCGTTGTTAATGATGATTAATCAAGCAGAGAAAATTTCCAGCATCAATTACAGTCTTGGTGTGTTACTTTGTGATCTACATTTCCTACTATTTCATCCCTAAGCAAACAGTAATCGGTTATCTAATACAGCTGAGTTCTCATTTTCCAGAATTTGTGGCAATAAGCAGACTTTAATTTTTCATATGTTCTTTCATTGAAATCAATAATTTTTGTATGCATTGATCTTGTTGCACAGTACTCTATTAATTAGCAGATAAGTTGAACATATTCTTGCTCAAATGATAAAATTCTTCCATATGTATAAACAATTTATTACTTTCCAAGTTATATTCTTATTGACCTAAAGCAACATTAAAACAAAGAAATTTTTGGTGTGATCCCTAAAAGTATATTCTAGTTTCCAAATCTTAGAAGATCTTCTCATTCTAACTGGTTCCTTACTAGTTATCAAATCTCTGTGGATAGTCTAATAGACATATGCATAACTAAAGCATAATCCTAGAAAATATAGTCATGCATTTTTTTTATCATACCCCTATTTCTTTTTTTAACCGTTTGTAGGATTCATTTGAAAGATTTCACTTGGCATGATTGACTGACCTGGGCCTCTTTCTTGATCTTTATCTTTGTTCTTACAAGTGATTGCACCCAGTCTCGATCTCAATGCTTTAAATATGATAAATGTACAGATTACTTCTCATGAGTAAACTTGTTCTAAATCATTTTATTAAACTTAATGCTCATTAAATTTCCTTTCCTACTTATCTATTTGATATAAAAGGCTACAGTTTCAATATTCTTTACTTTCAGCTAGCCATGTGTCCAATCTTTGAAGGCATGAAAAAGACAAGTAAACAAAGCCTGAGAAAGATAATAAATATTAAACAAAAAGATATATTATTTAAACCTATGTTACCAAACAACATTAAGTATACATGGCCTAAGTATACCAAATAAAAAAATAAAGATTCTTTTAAATATATTTTAAAAGAGAATATTAGAATCTACAATTGTTGGACTCAGAAAATTACAAGAAGGATGGTGGTTACAGGATCTGGGCGCTGCTTTATGAAGTTCTTGGCCAAAAGATGTATTTTCAGCTCAAATGACTAAGATCATAATCTCTATTGTTCAACCTGCTAAAGAGAATTGATAATAATATATTTCATTCTCTTTGAGAGTATATTTTATGTGATGTCACCATAAAAATGGTAAATACATAAATATTGCATGTATTTGTTTTTCCTTAGTCATTGCACAAAATAAAGACATCAATACACATTTCAAACTATGTGTTGTAAGTTAAAAGACATACAATACTTTCATCAGCTAAAGTAACGCTTGTACTAGGCATAGATATAAACCTGTTATTTGAATTATTTGGAATGTAAGGCAGGAGGATAACAAGTTCTAAGGTGCCTGGTCACAGAGTAAAACCCTTTCACCTAAATAATTAAATCTTGAGATTATTTAGGCAGACTTGTAAGAACTCTAAGAAATGGTAAGTATAAATAAAGAAACAAACTAAAAGTAGGACATAATATATGTAACCCACATTTTTTCAAAGTAAATGAGTATAGCTCTACTGCTGAATTAAACCTTTATTTCAGAGCCCCCAATGCTAGGAGGGACAAATCACACTGTAAAGGCATCAAGAGGACATGGTGATGGCAAGTGTATTTCCATCAAATAGTCACACTGTGAAATATACCAAACCAAAAGAGGATTGTTTTCATTAATAAATTATATATAGTTAGAGATTTTAATTAATTTGGCCTAATAATTAATGGGAGAGGTAGATGGAATTCAGTGAACACTTTCCCTATTACCAACTATCTTTAATTAATCTAGAATTATAGACCTTTAACCCCAAAATAGCAAAACATATCATCATTTCAAACAAATATGTACTATTTATAAAGACAGACCAAATTTAAGGCCAAAAATAGGTTTCATTCAGTTTACAGGAATTTCAGTCATATTCCATATTTTCTAACAGCAGTGACATTAATTTGGAAATTAATAACAGAAAGATACCTGGAAAACAATTAGATCTGAAAAATGCTTTTATAAAGCTATGGATCCAAAAAGAAATTCAGAGTAGAATTAGAGAGATTTTGAGTTGCATCAAATTAAAACTTTAAAAACTTTGATATGTTCTTTAAAAAGTGCTGAGTAAATAATAAATATTAATAACTTGCAAATTTGGTTTCATTTCTGTTTTTTTGATTAAAAAAAAAAACCTAACCTGATATAAATAACTTTAAGAAGAAAGGAGTTTGGATCATAGTTCCAGGTTATCATTATATGAACATCAAGGAACCGGAAGTAGCTACTTACATTCATAATGAGGACTGGAGGAAAATGAGCACTAGTGTGCTTATTGCACATCACATTCTCTACCTTTACACAATTAAGGACTCAATCCCTTGGAGCTGGAGAGATGGCTCAGCAGTTAAGAACAGTGTCCACTCTTCCAGAAGTTCTGAGTTCAATTCCCAGCAGCAACATAATGGCTCACAGACATCTATGGTGGGATGGGATACCCTTTTCTGGCATGGAGGTATACATGCAGATAGAGCACTCATATGCATAAAATAAATAAATAAATCTTTCAAACAACAACAAAAAGAAGACTCAATCTTGAAAAATGATGCCACTCATGGTAGGCTGGGTCTTTCTATATCAATTAAGGCAACTGAAAGAATTGTTACAGACATGCTTACTAGCCACCCTGATCTAGACAATCCTTTTCTGAGGCCTTATCCAAGTAGTTCTACATTTTGTCTATTAATACAAACTATCACAATTCCTACGATAGAAAACATCTAAATCCTCAAATTAATTGCAGCAGATTCAGGTAAAAATAATGAGATAGAGCAAGGGGCTCAATAATTATAACAAAGGTAAAAAGCAAATAAAACAACAGTCTAATTAATAGAGAGGACCAAACAAAATTTAAAACCTCTGAATAAACAGATTGAGAAATAAAAAATAAGACACAAGTTACCAACATCAATAACAAGAGACCAGATCAATACAGTTGTTATAGGTGATAAGGAGAGTTATGAAGAAATTCCTGTTAATAAATTTTAGTAGATAAAAAAAAATTTCCACGCTATTAAAGCTTACCCAAGATGATGTGCATTTTAGTTAAATATACTCCCATGGAGGAAATGGCAGGAACAAATAATTTTCCCTCTTTAGCAAAAGAAGTTTGTTTGGACCTCCAAGAGTCTAGCGTGTGAGAAAACAGACGGTTTCTATTTAAGTCTCTTGATAGTATTTTGTTTCCCACAATACTTAAAATAGTTATTCATTGCAGTGTTGGTTTTGTTTTGATTATTTTTATGTAGGTTATAGCTTATATTGGTTTTTGAATTGTATCAATGGCAGACTTTGGAGTTTTTCTTCTTCCCTCAACATTTAGGGATACCTGCAAGATGAGGAAGAAAGAGCTGTGGTAGTACATGACTCCAGGGAAACAGCTTCTTTCAGATACAACAGATGTATGCACATATGAACTCACACAGACTGTGCCAACATGCACAATACCAGGTTCAAACCAGACAAAATCCCAGCACTGAGAAGTGCATACAAAGTCCCACCAACCCCTACCCAGAAGCTATTTGCAACTGATAACCTGGGAAATGGAAAATCAGTTTCTCCAATGAGGTGTCACTGGCCCCCAAACCCAGGAGTAGTGAGTCAAAAAAAATGGTACTCCATGTTTATTTTGCATGTTTTTTGTTTTGTATTCATATTTGTCTCATTAGTTTTTCTTTTATTCAATTTTTTCTTTCTTTTATTAATTTTGAGTTTCATTTTTGTTTTTGTATATTTCTAAGATTGAGAGAGAAGAGAGAGGGGGCTGTGGGAGAGGGGGAGGGAGGGAGGAGGGGGGAGAGAGAAAGAGAGAGAAATTTGGTGAGGAAGTAGATGGGGGATCTAGAAGTTGGGAAGAGTAAAGAATATGATCAAAATATATGAAACTATATGAAAAACATTTAAATAAAAACCAATTAATAATCACCCTTTGGCATTAGTATTTAACTAATTTTAACTTTTAGATAATTACTTAATTAAATTTTATACATGGGTGTTTTGCCTACATGTATATTTGTGCACCATGTGTGCCTAGTGCCCTCGGAGGCCAGAAGAGGGTACTAGATTACATTGAACTTGAGATACAAGTGGATTTTAGCCACTACGTGCATGCCAGGAATCAAACCCAGGTCCTCTGGAAGAGCAACAGGCCCTCTTAAGTGCAGAGTCATCTCTCCAGCCCTGTCATAGCTAAAACAAAAACTTAATTTTATTTGTTCATGGTTTTTTCCTTTCGTAAATTTGATAAAATTTTTGTATTTTCTTTTTTTTTTCAAATTGATGATGTTCATAGCTTCACCATTTATATATTTTCTCTCAATTTCACATGCCATTAATTTTTATTTGATTTTTACATTTTAGAAAAATATTCATTATTAAAATTAATGTACTGTAGACATTAGACATCTTTGCATCAATCCTGATCTGTTGAATCGATGCATTTTCTTCCTTCTCTACTAGATTTCTTCTGTCTTCACTAGTGTTGCTTTTGGATGTCCTATTGCAGTAGTCTCTAAGATGACCATCAATGATGAGCATCTCCTAGCATTAGCTGTCCCTTCGGTGGAGAGTGTGTCTATTTACTCATCTATTCTAATCAAGGCAACATGTCAGAAATAATGGAATGACACCTTAAATTTAAATTGTTGATTTTGTGTTGAGTTCAGTCTTTCTTTGAGCAAGGGAAGACAGCCTCCCAGAGAAGATTTTCCTTGGAAGCAGATTCTGAAAGTGTGTCAGCAACATCAAAATCCACAGGAGTGAATCTGGAAGAAAATTTTTCCTTAGTGGATGTTTGAGATGATATATCCTGTGGTTTGTAATTTCTTTGTCATGTTGACTTGACATGTGGCATTGGATGGCCCTGTTCTTCAATGTTAGCATCCTGGCTTCCCCGTACCTGGTACCTGCCACATCCACTATGCCTGGTTTTAGGTGCTTTTTTGTAGTTTTGTTAGTTTTCTACATGGCAAACAGGCTACAACTGAGCTACACTTCCATTCCTTGCCAGGGGACATTTTTATGGCAACCTGAGAGACATTGTGGCACAGCCAACCAGGAAATATTCATGTTTTGATTCACGAAACAACGCCATATTAGTTGCTTCAAGGTGACCTGTTTTCCAGTTTGTGGCTGAACTCACCTCAATCTACCTAACATGTAACTAACACAATGTTCACCAAGTCTTTAAGAGAGTTTCCGGTTTACTTTGCTTTTGATAAACTTTTCTACATTTATTCTTTGAAAAAGGTCATGTTTGGTTTTTTTTTCTTTGAATTTAATTATTTTATTGGATATTTTATTTACATTTCAGATGTTATCCCCTTTCCCAATCCCTCCCCCCAGAAACTCCCTATCCCACCCCCCCTCCTCCTGCTTCTATGTGGCTGTGCCTCCATCCACCCACCCACTCCCATCTCCCTGCCCTCGAATTCCCCCACACTGGGCATCCAGCCTTCACCGGACCAAGGCTCTCCTCTCCCACCTGTGCCCAACAAGGCCATCCTCCCCTACATATACAGCTGGAGCCATGAGTCCCTCCCTATGTGCTCCAGGCTGGTGGTTTAGACCCTGGGAGCTCTGGTTGGTTGGTATTTTTGCTCTTAAATAACGTGTTAAAACTCATACATTGAGATTACTGAAGCATCCTTTATTACTTTCTGTTATTATTTTGACATTGCTATTTTACAACTCTTTAATCAAACTGTCTTTATTCTTTAAAGTTATATGTGTGTGTATGTGTGTGTGTGTTTGTGTGTGTGTGTTTGTGTGTGTGTGTGTGTTGTGTGCGTTCACATGTGTGTAGGCTCTCTCCGTTCATTATGTGAATCTAGGCAGTCAATGTAGTCATCAGGATGGAAGGCAGGGCACTATTCAGCCATTTGCTGGCCTCTCAGACTGATTTTATATTTAGCTGTCTTCAATCATACTGTCTTTATATTTAATTGACCTTGTTTCTTTTACTAAGGTATTGCCCTTTTCAGCTGTATTTTATTATTTCTGTATGACTGTAGTGTATGTGTGCACACATGGAAGCCAGAGGGTGTTGGTAGAATGTCATCCTTGCTCTCCATCTTGTTGTGTTAGACCACTGTTCTCACTAGGCCTAGGACTCCCTGATGATTGGCTAGACTCTGGAGATCTACATGTACCTCCCTCTTCATCTACCTCCTCTGCACACATACACAGTCACGGGATCACTTCAGATATGTGAGATCATGATTGACCTTTTCTCTTCTATCTGGGGGAACTGGAACGCAAACCTTCATGAATGTGAAGCTGGCTCTTTGCTGACTTAGCCACATCCCCAGAATCTGTCTTTATTTCTTGATATAACAATTTAAAATATAAATTTTCCTCTGTTGCTTTGAATTTCTTACATATTTAAATATGTGCAGTTTGCATCATCACTGTTATAATGTATTTCCTGATTACTCATACATTTTTCTTTCTGATCCCACAAAATGATATTCTGAAATTTAAATTATAGATATGTATGACATCAAAATTTTATTTCTTTGAGTGAAAGTGCCTTGTGAACCGAGAAACTCTTATATTGTTCTCTGGGATTTATTGCTGCCCTTTGCATAGGTACTAGTGTGTTCTCATTTTACTAATGTTGTACAATGTCCAAAATACTATCCATTCTTAGTCTATGAATGCAGTATTCTGCATAGTCTCTCCACATAAGCTTACTAGTAGTTTCTTCAAAAATTTTATGACTCTATATTTTCTCTGCTTGATCATACTTGCTTTATAATTTCTAAAATATCCAAGTACTTTTATTGTCATTTGTTTTAAGTACTTGATTTATTTTAAATGTGTACAGTTATACCCAGTCCTGTGTACTTAACGCTGTCTACTCTTTATGTTGTGTTGTTTCTTTTACTATATACAGATTTTTTTTCCTTTTTTGCACTGCTTTGTCTTACATGCAAGTGTATCACATATTCAGGTAACCACACAGGTTTTGTTCAAATGTTCCTGGTACTCTTCCCCTACCTTTTTTATTTAAATTTCTTACTTAAGTATGTTCACATTCATAGTACATCTTTGCTTTTGTTTTTTTTTTTGATGTATCCAGAGTTTCATTGATAGCAGTTTAAAATGCCAACACCTCTTTTAGCAATAATATATCTACGTATATAAGTGTAAATGTGTAACTGTGAATAATATCTTGGGTTTCTGAGAGCACTGGCTTGCCAACGCTTCTGTAACTATTGAAAATAAGGGCTCTGTTAAAAAGTCCCCTGTGGGCTGTACACAGAGTCCCACCAGCTGGTACATTTCTTGGCATATCACTATGGTTCAGTGCCAGCCACAGCGAGGGAGGGCATGAAAAGAAAGATTGAATGTGACAAACCCGCAATTATGCTTGTGTGATATCCTTCAAATGAGTATGAAAACAGTATTTGATAGGATTTTTCTTCTCAGGATTGACTTAATTGGAATTTAAACAAGTATATATTAAAAGAGCAAATTATTACTATTTTAGGCTGTCAAATTGAGATGAAATAGTTACATTTGCATGTGAATTATGACAGCCCTACTCCGCATTTTCTGTCTTTGTCTAAACTCTGTTTAGATGTATTTTGAAATTTCTCATGGTATGGTGCATGATGTTGAGAAAATATGTATTTGAATGCAACTTCTCCCTTGCGAATCAATAGTAACAAGTTAAATCAGAAAATACTGTTTCTCTTTAAAGCCTGGCCATTCTGGGGCAAGTTCCAAGCGCTTATCTTGACGGTTTACTTTGAGGTTTTCTAAGCAAATTGGAAGCAGTGTGCTGAAGGCACTTTCATGGGTGATGTCTGTTAAGTGTCATTTACAATTTATGTAGTCTTACACAGTTTTTTTTTCCTTTTTTATCTTTAGAATCAAATAAATACAAATATTCTTTTGCTTCTTACTTTTTTTTCTGTTCGTCCAAGGAAATGTTAAAATCTATCTTTTAATTTGATGAGAATAAAAACCTATTGTTTTCTTATTTTATTTTTAAATTTCTTTGTGCACTTTTTCTAAGATTTTCCTTCATTATTATTGTATTCAGTTTGACAACTAAAAATGCATTTGTCTTTCATCTGTGTGAATCTTTTAAGAAATATAATGTACTTCAGTAACCCTGAAAGCAAGTGGTAAATTGTACGCTCTTTTCTCTTTGTGTGTGGGATTTACATTATGTCCTATAGAATGTGCCCACAACTGAAGGCAAAAACCTGCTACAGTGTCAGAGAGGAACAATATAAAAACAGTGTTTGGAAAAACAGCCAAAAAACTACAGAGAATTAATCATAATGAAAAGCAATGCAAATCTGTTTGAGGTAAAGCTTATTCTATTAACTATTTAGTTATATGTAGGAAAACAGGTAAAGAGATACTGATAAAATATCACAATGTCTGTGTATCTCAAAGAAAGCACTTAATATTTAAGAAAAAAAAAGGACACAGAATTAATATATAACCATACGCCACAATAGGAAGGAACACTTTAAATACTGTAATTCACTTATATCATTAATGTTTTTAATATTTGACTCAGCAGGAGTCAGTCTCAACAGGGTAAGACAGAGATGTCGCGTGGCAATTTCTTTCAAGTTGAAGCATTCCATCCTGGAAGGAGATTCCTTACAACTCAGGGATGGATTCTAAAGGGAATCTCTTTAAGATGCAGGAAGTAAAAAATTTACAAGTGCTAGGAAGTTCTTGAAACTTACTAGATTCATGAGGCCCCTCCTGCCCTCAGGTTATACGCAGTAAGAGGTTATACACTACAGAAGAGGCAAAACTCTATGACCTATAAAATGCCCACAAGCTGTGCAGAGAGCCTCAGGATTCAGTTTTTACCAGTTATGTCCCATGCCAGGGTAGACTACTGCTGCCTTTGAGTCATGCCTGTTTCAGAAGAAAAATTCCAAATAAACTGTTCGTTCACTAGCTTGGACTTCAGTGGTATTGCTTCTGCTATCTGTCATTAACTGTCTATTTGTTCTTATGTCTCCCGAAATAGTGTCAACCAGCAACGTGTGGTGCGTGTGTGTTAATAACATACTAACATATATTAATGTAAGAATTTTTCCAAGTCGAGGTTATGCTAATACAGCAAGAGAAATCACAAAGAAGATTGCAGATACGTGTACATTTAGTTAGAATGGTCACTCTTATTTATGAAGCGTTTAACAGATCCCACCCTCATTACTGATCACTAAAGTAGATTTCAGAGACATTTTCGATGGAGTAGAACTTGGTTAACAGGAATAAAAAGATGAATTAATGTCTTTTTTTTAATAAATGGAAGTTTCTTTGGAGAAGTTTGCAATAAATGAAGGGTAAACAAAGATTCAAAGAGGAGAGGCATTTACCCTTTTGCTCTGACTCATTAAAACATGAGCATGTGAGAAATTTAAGAAATGCTAGTAGAATATACAGCTAAAATGACATTCTGAAAAACATGAGTACCTATAGAATTTGCCTCCTATCAACATGATGTGAGGAAGCACTTCTCTTATGTACATGGTTAGAATAGTTGGCATGTCCATTGTGGACTCCATGGCCCATGACAAATGGCAAGTGTAGGCTAGTGTACAATTTGTTTGCATAGCAAGTTGTGGTACAAGACTTTATGTACAGTGGTCCCTCTGAGTCAAGTTTTATCACCCACTTAGAAACAGGCCTGGGCCAAGTTTATATAAATTTAACAAATTCAAAAAGTAAATTGAAGATATTTTAGTGTGTGTGTGTGTGTGTGTGTGTGTGTATCTGTGCACTACTGAAAGCATGGTGCCTATGGATGCCAAAAGAGGACATCAGATCCCCTGCAACTGGAGTCACAGATAGCTGCTTACTGCCATATGGGTGCTGAGAATCAAAACCAGGTCCTCTGGAAGAGCTGTCAGTACTCTTAACCCCTGAGCTGGACTTTCAGCTCCATGAATGTAAGCTTTTAACACCTGCAGGTCCGTCACCTAGAAAAGCCAATGCTGTAAAAACCAGTTATGATCCAGTACTTCAGGAAACTGATGTGAAAAAGAAGAGAACGTATCCTAGCCTGTATTGCACCAAGGAAGTAGCTAGTGCACCATCATCATAAAGGTGACAGAGTGTATTTTCTTTGGGTGAAGTTTCCATGGGAAACTTCATAGGTTGTTCCTCTCCTGTGAAGTCTGATGCATTACAGTTGCCATGAGCAGATTGCCTACATAGCTGTTTTTGGATTCGTGATCATGTCAGAGAAACTGGAACTAACGGGAAAAGACAAGTCAATACCTGGGACAAATATTATGATTGTGGCCAGGTTCATTATGCTGCTAGTGTGTGAAGTGGTTCCTTTATTTGGTAGTTTCAGAGTTCCACAGCCCAATGATTAAAAATTTTACCACCAGTCTAGGTGTGGTCCTAGGTGTGTGATGGGCAATCTGGGCTTAGCCACCTACCATTAATTTCACCTAGTTGAGTTTGCCCCTGTCACTAAGGAGTAAGTGTATATTTAGACTGGACATATTTAGAAAATACAAAAAGCCCATCGACATCATGACTGGCAATATAGTGAATAGACCTTGCTGATGGATAATATGAGCTAAGAAGACATGTTAGTGATCATGAAGGTTCATTTAGAATTCAATGGACTAAAGGAATTTAAAAAGTCTGTAGACATAAAATGAATTTGGTTTCTGAGAAGATAGTTTTTATGGATTTTATGGAATTCATGGAGATAATCTCATGGAAGTATTAGAACAATAAGACAGAGTTTATATTAAGCTGCTTTACTGTAATGTAATACTGTAACATTTTTGAAAATCTGCACAAAAAATCGGTTGAATACCCACTTGGCATTTAACCTCTGCAAAGTTATTTCTAATATATATTTCCCCCTGAGAAATTTTATTGTATTATGTCTAAAATCTTTTCTTGATAATATTTTGGTAAATATGAGTCTAGAACAGTTGTGCAAACAAATTTCCATTTGCTTTTTAGTTTTACTACCAGAAATACCCCGTCAAAAACCTAAAAACCCAGCAAGATCATAGCAACACAAACTACTACATAGTCTCTCCCAGATTCCTTACAAAATAACGTTGTTCTTACAATATTGAATGTATGTGTGGAACTGTCAAGAAAAAGATGCTCGATGCAGTTCTTAAGGCTCCATAACTTGAGGCTGGAGCATAAACACTAGGTGTAATTGAACAGCTGGTAGAGAGCTACCTAAGGTTGGTAAGTTCTTCAGTAGCATCGCTTCTAATTTTAGAACCAATAAACTTCAGGCAAAGTAAACAGTTTCACAAGTCTGTTCAACAAAATTCACTTCTAAGGAAGTGTTAAATGTTGATATGGTTGACAGAGTGACGAGGAAAACTATCGGTGGCCTATGCCAGCACAACCGTCTGTGAAAAGCATTTCAGAATAGCAGCATACTAAATGCTACAAGGGAATAATGTTGTGCTTCCAAGTTTTACATGATTAGCCCCTTAAAAATAAGTCAAATCCAACTAAGAGTTTTCTCAGTCTAGGACATTGTGTTTGATATTAAGGATATTTTCCAATTAGTTGTTATTTTGTTTTAATAAAACATTTCACTAACACCCACCTCGACATGCATTTTGGTTTCCAGTTTTCATGGTGCTGAGGAGGCTGAAGTGAAAATAATTTGCCTCTTGTGTGATGTTTCATACGCTTTATTACATTTGTTACTTCAGGATTAAATACTGCTGGGTTTCCTTTAGAAATTAGTGAACAGAGATGACAGGATTGTGTTTGTCACCAATATACTGTGGGAGATAAATTATTCCCATTCACCCTCCCTTAAGACTCCAAACAGCAAGTGGGGTTTGTCAAGTTGAAAGTTTTCTTCAGAGTTGTTTAAGCAATAACACTCAGGCCACGACATCAGCAAAACCAAAAGGAGAGTGTGCATCTTTATTTGTCTCTCTGGCTATGAAAATTCCACTTAGCTCTTTTCTGGGTTATGGGATTGCAGGTTGTGCTGACGGTGTGCAAAGGGTCCATTCCAGATGGACTGAGATCAGAAATAAAGATGTGGTTCAGCCCCGATGAGTTACAGTTTTCAATTAGAGGCTAGCATCAGAAAATATATCTAGGTTTTGTTTCCACCCACTTCTAATTGGCACCTGCATTATAATAATGTGGAATTGATAATTGTCAAAAGAGTTTGAAATTGCAATTATTTTTACTCTTTGTGAGGAGGAGAGAAAAAATGAAGGATTTTTCATGTCTCTCAGACATATTGGCCTATTCTCCAAATGACAGGTTCCTGACTGTTCAACTGTACCGCCTGCTACTAAAGCCCAGTAATATTAGTCTGTGGAATGGTTTCATTCTCATCTCACACCTCAGAGATCTTGCGCTCAACCCCAGGCATCCCTTGTGTGTTTAAATCAGCTTAACGGCTCATACGGTGAGCTGATTTCCTTGTAGGCCTCTGTTTTCTCAAAAAGTGATCACCTTTTGCCAATGCCCTCAGGATTAAACAGGGCAGTCTGGGTTTCCTTTTCTGCATTGGCTATACCTTTGTAGTCAATAAAAGACTAACTCGAAAGGAATCAGCTGATGAGAGAATCAATCTTCTGGAAGCCTCCCCACAGTTTTCTCATCATTTCTGTGCGGTCTGTCATCTCAGGTTGTAAAATGGAAACCCAAACTCAGTATGTGGGAAGACTTTTACTGCTCCTTGTTAACAAAAACAGTAAGACCAGGGTTTTGATCTTATGAGTGTATAGGTAAACAGTAAGCTGTAAGTGCAGTGTCTTGAAGTGGCTTTTCTCTGTTTCTAATGGAGGTGTGCAAAGAATTATCAAAGTGGAATCACAAAGGTCTCCCAACACACTGGAGTGTGGCTATCCATTCTGAGGAGGTCAGGTTAAATCTGAAGGTCTTAGATATGATGATGCTGGGGGATCTTGGGCTACAGCAAGCAGTTCTACCTGCGTCTTAATAGCTATAGAAAAAGAGACGTACAGAAAGATCCTTTCTGCATTTTTATACCAGGCTACACTGCATTCATTTATTGCTGTAGCATTACATTTTAAATCAAGTGACATTTTGTCTCATTTAACTTTTTATCCTGAACAATTTTATCTCACATAATTTGCTTTCTTGTAGAATACTCACAAATGTGTAGGAAATATATTTAGATTACCTTGGCCAATAAAGGTCATTTCTTCACACAAGTCATTGTCTGTATTTTTTTCCATCATCAGAGATTTTGAAAATCATTTTCCTCCTGGTTCTAGTTTATGATTTTAGATCTTGTTTATAACTGGAAAAAAATAGCTACAACAGGAATTTAAAATACAGAGCTTGAATTTTTTTATTAGTCTAGGCATTTAGTTCTTTATAATACTACATCAAACTACTTAGGCTCTCTTTCTGAGAATACCTTACATATAGGTAATAAATATAAAAATGTATGTTTAAATGTGTGGAATCTATTATAATTTCCTTCAATCTGTATTGGACCAGCATCTGCTGAAGACAGAGAATGGTGTTCTTCTCCTGCTTCAGTCACACTAAAAAGCCACTTAATTAAATTCTTACAAGATTGCATTATTTCCTGACACTAGTGAATTCACTTGTCACTGGTAATTTTCATGCATCAATTCATGTTTTTGATGATATTTGGAATATTTGGATATGCTTATGGATATTTAGGAAGTAATATTGTAAAAAGTGGAAAAGACATAGGCCAAAGGGTTCAAATTCTGTGGAACTTATCTCCATATAAATTATGTAAGAAATTATCCCCCAAATGAAAAAGTATGTACTCTAATAGCCTTCCGATCTTTACACTGTGATAGCATGTATATTTAGGAGTGACACTGATTTCTGATTGGTTGGTCATAAGGTGTATAGTATATTATCTTTCCCTGAATACTGTATAATGTTTCAATGTTAATCAAAAATCAAAATGGTATAAGACAGAACTGACTTATTATTCTGTATTCTCAAACAATCTTTGTCACTTTGATGTTACCTCTCTTTCATTGTAAGTTATCTTTCACATTTGTGTTTAATCTTTATTTTAGTCTTATTCTTCTGGTTGTGTTCAGTAGCTTTAATTACCTGAGAAAACTAGGCAGAATATTTTTCTCATTATTTATATTTTAAAATAGTTTTAAAGAATACTTTAAAATGTTGCTTTGTCACAAAGAGTCTCAATCCCATGGTGGTAGGATGCCCACTTGCCCAGTTACTGTAACTTCTCTTGTATCTAACATATAAAATCTAAAGGACATGCATGGTATGTACTCATTTATGAATGGATATTAGTCATAAAGCACAGAATACCTATGATACACTCCACAAACCTGAAGAAGCTAAACAAGAAGGAAGGCCCTATTGAGAAGCCTTGAATCTTACTTAGAAGGGAGAGTAAAATAGTCATAGGAGACAGAAGGAGGGAGGAAATTAGGAGGAAGAGGGGATAGGGAAGGGGCTGTGGGGGTCAGGATCAAGTATAGGGAGAGACAGGAGAGTGACTTAGTGGGCCAGAAAAATGAGTGGAAATCTACAGCTGCTGGGGTAGGGTGGGAGTAATCTCTAGGAAATCCCAGAGACCTGGGATGTGCGAGGCTCCCAGGAGTCAATGCTGGTGACCTTAGCTGGGATGGGGGCAATGGAATGTGAAGCGGACACATCCTGAAGCCAGGCAGGACCCCACCCCCCAGTGGAGGGGTAAGGACACCAACCCACCCAAAAACTTTCATTCCCAAATTTGTCCTATCTAAAAGAAATGCAGGAACGAAGACAGAGCAGAGACTGAAGGAATGACCAACCAATAAGAGGCCCAACTTGAGACCCAGCCTGTGGACAAGCACTAATCTCTGACACTATAGACAAGGGACTAGCATGACTGTCCACTGAGAGGCTCTACCCAGCAGGTGAGAGAAACAGATGCAGATACCCCCATCCAAACTTTGGACAGAGGTCAGTGACTCTTATGAAAGAGTTAGGGGAAGGATTGAAGGCCCTAAAGAGGATTGAAACTCCACAAGAAGACTAGCCAAGTCAATTAACTTGGATTCTTGGACTCAGAGACTGAGCCATCAACCAAAGAGCAAACACAGGCTGGACTGAGGCCCTTAGCACATAAGTAGCAGGTGTGCAGCTCAGTCTCTATGTGGGTCCTCCAACAAGTGTAACTGGAGCTTCCTAAAGCTATTGTCTGCTATGAAATCCATTCCCCTTGTCTGGCCTCAGTGGATGAGGATACAGCTAGCCCCACAGAGACTTGATATACCAAGTGGAGTATACCAAGGTTTCCTCACCCTTTCAAGGGGAAGGGGAAGGGGCAGGGGAGGGAATCTAGAAGGGGGAACAGTGAGGGCACAGTATTTGGGATCTAAGTAAGTAAGTAAATAATTAAGTAAATAAGAAATATAAAAAAATCCTAAATAAGTAATAACTGTAACTCAAGGTTTGGAAGATGAACCCAATGGCTCATGGTTGTAAAGCCTCCTACTCAGGAGCCTGAGGCAGGAGGATCATGCCGTTTAGGAAGTGACAAATAAGTTTAAGATTTGTCTAGGCAACTTGGTGAGATTCTGTCAAGGGAAAACAAGTCAAAGGAGGGCTGATGGTACATGGCAGCGATCAAGCACTGAGATAGACAGCATGCATGAGTCAGTGCCTAGGCTAGGTACCCCATAGGAAATGTATGGAGGTTTTTCTGAACTCTTTTAGTCTCATGAAGCTACAAGGTCTTATGTTTTATAATACCAGAGGTATACAAAGCATTGTGGTGTATGCATTGCAACAGGGTAAACTGTTCAGAAGCAATTTACCAAAAGCAGGTTATTGAGACCTCCCTGGCCCACTATTTAATAATGAGAACAGGGCTATAGCTGCATGATCTACTTAACATGCAGAAGGGCCCATATTTTATTTCAGAACTAGAGAAATAGATTTCTTTTTTTTGGTTTTTCGAGACAGGGTTTCTCTATGTAGCTCAGGCTGTCCTGGATTTCACTCTGTAGACCAGGCTGGCCTCGAACTGAGAAATCCAGTTCCCTCTGCCTCCCAAGTCCTGGGATCAAAGGCATGTGCCACCACTGCCCGGCTTTTTTTTTTTTTTTGAAGATTTATTTATTTTTTTATTTATATGAGTATATGAGTACACTGCAGCTGTCTTCAGACACATACTAGAAGAGTGCATCAAATCACATTACAGATGGTTGTGACCCCCATGTAGTTTTTGGGAATTGAACTCAGGACCTCTGGAAGTGCAGTCAGTGCTCTTAACCACTGAGCCATCTCTCCAGCCAGAAAAATTTATATTCTAAAATTGATCCTCTTTATTGCATATATTTTTCTCCATCTGGGAAAAAAAATATATATATACCATTGCTTGAAGATAGACATTTATTATTTAAAAGTGAGAATTTCAATACAAGTATCATAGTAAATTCATTTGTACAGTGTATTTCGCATAGTTTTGAGTCAGTGGTGACTGTAATGTTATATATAAGAATTGACAAACTGGCAACAAAGATATCCAAATAATTATTAATTAGAGCTCTAGTTAGGGTTTATATTACTACATTTGCTTGCTTGAATGAATGAATGATATATATATTAGGTTGTTATCACTATTGCTGTCAATATAGATTTTATATGTCTAGAACCAAACATTCTTGAGAAGGTGAAAATGTGGAAATTTACTGAAAAATTATTTAATATGTAATAGGAAATATGTAAGTTCTATATGAAAAATATGTTTTTCCAATTATACCAGATATGCTGTTGTGGTTGAATATGTGTGGCCCAGGGAGTGGCACTATTAGAAGGTGTGGCCTTGTTGGAATGGGTATGACCTTGTTGGAGGAAGTGTGTCTCTGTGGGTATGGGCTTTGAGACCCTCCTCCTAGTTATGTGGGAGCCACTCTTCTACTGTCTGCCTTTGGAACAAGATGTAGAACTCTCAGCTTCTCTAGTGCCATACCTGCCTAGATGATGCTCTGCTTCACACCTTGATGATAATGGACTGAATCCCAGAACCAGTAAGCCAGCCCTGATTAAATGTTATCCTTTATACGAATTGTGTTGGTCATGGTGTCTATTCACGGTAGTAAACCTTACCTAAGACATATGTCTTACTTAAAGAAACAAGAAAACAATCGAACAATGATATCAGAGAAACATTTGAATTTTCGATGATTTGGATTCTGATTTCTCAGAAGATACTGGTATAAAATTCCATGCAACTCTGTTTTGCAGTTACTTGTACTTTCCTAAACTAGTTCAGGAGAATACCTAAGATCCTCTTCAAGGTTTGATTCTGTACTAAGTAGAAACTCTTAAAAATTGTTTTTAACAATATGCCCATGCAGTACAACTGCAGCTTCAACAAAGCACCAAAAATTTGTACTCAAAATTTTATTGATATCAATTACTGCTGCTTTGTTTAACTTCAAATAAAACATATTAGCTTTGTTTGAAACAAGAAACTCAAAACACATAACTATAAGTTAATAAGAAAACCATGTGTAGTAAAGGAGACATACATGATATCTTGTCAGGTGTAATTCCCAATCATATTATTAATTGCAATCATTTATTTCTACATTACTAACATAAAACTGTTTATCTTAAATCTAGTATAAAATTGATAATTTATGGATAAGATCTTATTGTTCTGCTCAGAGTGGCTTCAAACTAATGTTTTCAAGTGATCCTGTCTTATAAAACTCTCAAATAGCGGAAGGTCCTCTGCCACTTAGATATACTTGAGAATAACTTCCTAAATCCTATGCCCAAGCAGTTACACTTTGGAACAAAATCTGAGGTGAGTTCTAATTTAGATGCAGGTAATAGAGCCCATGTGGGATCTTAACTGCCCATGCAAATAATTATTGCTAGATTTTCCAGTTCATAACTGTGTTCTCTGATCAATTAACAAGGTAATTCTTCTAGGACAAGAGTACAGCCTGCATCTCTTTTAATTCAACAAAAAGGTTGTATAGTTGCAACAGAGACTGTGTAAGTCACAAAGCCTAAAATATTCAATATCTCTAAGTAAAAAATACATTTTCCTTGTCTGGGATGCAAGAGAGATGAGAAAAAAATGGACTTCTCTTACCATATGTTCCCCATAATAGAACATAAAGAACATGGGTATTGTCTTAAGATAGAACCTAAAGACTTAACCTGATAGTATAATATGAACTAGACATTAGACTGAGAGTCTAAACTGCTGAATAAACATGTGTAATTAGGGAATACATTTTGAAATGTATTCAATGGCACACCATTGAAATCAGTTACATAAGTGTATCAATAGACAGGAAGAAAGAAAACCATTAGCAAGTTATTAAATAGTTAAAGCAACCATAAATTAAACTCACATGAAATAGGAGGAAATGGTCATTTGGCATAAAGAGAGTGGACAAGAAGAATCAGGTGTAATTGTATGGTATATCTTACTTTCATTAGCATTATTAGTGGGACTGCTGTTTGACCTGACAATAAGAGTGGCTTCCTTAGAACATTTTGGCAGTTTTATTTCTGTCCTTTGAGAAATACACAACAGACAAAGGATAAAAGTCCTTGCTTGAACACTGAAACAATAACATAGTGTGAAGAATTCTCCAGAGCTCAAAGGACTCCATTTTTAAGGCTTCCTGGGAGCTAGAAATCTCATAGACACTCATATAAAAGACCTCAGTCCCCTTGAAATCAGTAGTCACATGGGAGAGTACCACAATGTTAAGCCATCATAATATAGAGTAATGACGTTTCCTTTGGGAAAACAAAATATGTCGCACATTAAACAATCATGAGCAACTGCAGATGAACAGTTAGTGTGATGGATTTGGGCACATTTCAGAAGGAAGACAGAACTTAGCAGTAGTAGGTTCAGTTAAGTTCAGCTAACTTTTATTGTTACAGCTGCAAGTTTCCATAATTTTGTGATAAAGAATATGCATTTTAGGACAATTGAATAACTTGATAAATATTTTTTAACATACCTAGAGGAAAGCAACAATGACAATGTGGTGATCACTGTTTCACAAGTAACACTGGGGCACCAAGGTTTGTTCTCTGGCCAGAACTTAATGGAACTTGAGAAAAAAAAATGTGTTGACATTCCTAGGTACACAAGATACTTTTAGTGTATAACTGTTCCCCTTTCTGGCCCCGGTACGTGCTTTAAATCATATTATCCATTGATATCACCCACATGAACTATTACCATGTACTGAGAAATTGTCTTCTCATTTGCTGACACTTGTTTTCTCATTTGCTCCCATTTCTTAGCTGTCCATTTCCCATACTGATCATTTGCAATAAAGCAACGTTGGTTCTCCTAACTGCATGGATTTATGTTAACTATAATTGTGTATAAGTTGTGTATATATTAAAAAGGTTTCATTAGATGTTTTTTGAAGCTAAGAAGAGGAGTTGAAGAAATGGCTCATGCTGCCTGATGTTGAGGTCCTTGATCATTTTGAAGTTGAGTTTAACGCATGGTGATAAATATGGATCTGTTTACATTCTTTTACATGCAGCCATCTACTTTGGTCAGCACCATTTGCTAAAGATTCTAGGAAAAACTCGTTGCTGAGGCTTGCCTAAATTGAGGAGAATCTGGGTGTTTCAGAATAATGGTCACAAATTAGATCATCTACACTACAGAGCTGAACTACTGAAGACAGAAGGTCTTCGTGCACAAAGTTGTGCAGTACGATACGGAAATGGTGAAAACGGGAGGAATTGACATGATTATTCATGTCATGAGTGCTTACATGAAAGATTTGTGGCACTTTAACAGGCTAGGAAAATGTGTCAACTATATCTTCTAGCTTTGATGGGAAGATGATGAGAAATTTAAATTTCATTGAGACACATCAAGTACATGCTATGTATGGAATATTTGTATTTTGTTATCACTATTATTTTCTTTGTATGTAAAGAAAATGTTCAGATATAGGAAATGACTATAAGTTGAAAGTAATAGGAAAAATCCAGGCAGTTAGAAATTAGGCTTAAGCACCTGGAGGCTTGTGTGATGCTCAGAGTGCTTTGTTCAATTACACATATTTTAATGGGCCCAGAAAAATAGACTGTAGAAATGTATTCTCCTTCATCTGGGTTCAATATAATCATTGCTATAAGCTTCATGCTCAATAGGGTTGATTTAGAAAACAATGAATTTCATCTATGTTCTCCACAGGAGCTTCGGGTTTACTTAGTAACTCCTAACTTTTGTATGATGGGCAGAGTAACGCCTTTCTGCTGATATCATGATTATGAAATTGTGAGCAAGGATTTCAATTTGTCTTGAAACATTTCTGAAACAATCAAATGACAGACTCTTTTCTGAAGGAGAGCACAGGCCCTTTGCTTACTTCTAGATGATAAACTTCAAAAGACAAATGAGTCTTATTTCTCCTCCTGTACAAGGGCTGGAAAACTTAATTTGTAGTTAACAACTGTTTCTTTATAAACAATTTTACTAATTTATGAAATAACAGCCTTTTTGTGTAGTTATTTTCTAAAGAGTTTTGTAATTATTGATACTCCTGGCCAGCTTTGGATAAGGTCTTTTATATCTGATTTCAAATGAGTCTTTTCAGCTAAACAGACATCTCGAGTAACTGAAGCAATTCTCTCAAAACTCTTTATTTTATGTAGATTTGATAAACATCTTTACAGAATTATATTATATGGTGTAGATAAGAGAATAACTTGAACTAATTTAACTATTTCCTGATGAGTCAGGCCCATTATGATGCACATTAATCATAGTGCTTATGGCAAGACAATATAGGCCGCTGGGACTGTTAAATTAGACAGAACAGTCTGTCCCTGAGAGTAAATTGACTCATGTTACTGTCTTTCCCTGTTTCTTCTGTTCTCTATTCCTTTTCTTCTGTCACCTGTCATTACCTAGCTAAGATTAAGACAAGCACATTTACTAAAACAATAATCTTAATTTTACATAGGTAACATCTGAATAAATGCATTGGTTGTGTAGATTGTCCCAGGTAGCTAAATTCTACCAGTTGGTATAATTTTCTTCCAAACTCTATTGCAATTATATTTTTAAAAATTTTGCTTTTAAAGCTACACTAGGATATTTAATTAATAGGAAATAGGACTTAAATGACATAGAAAATATTGATGCAATTATCCATACACACTGAGAAGATTTATATGATGCTCTAACCCCTCATAAATATTTACAACACTTTGTTTCCTGAGTGCTATGGATAGCTTGTTCTCTTTCTATTCCCTTGCATACATTCTGTTGTGCTGACTCCACACTGCTTTCTGACTCCTCAATTCTGCATATTATATATTTTATTTACAATAGACAATTTAAAATTTTCTCAAATTATTTGAACATTCACCTTATACTATAGTCGTAATAATATTTAAATTCTTGCTATGCTTCAGATTTTAAATGTCTCCTAATAGACCTTGTATTAAAGCTTGGTCACTAACTTGAACACTACTTGGAGGTAGTGAAATCTTCAATGAATGCCCTGGTGAAAGAACATTAGGCCAGTGGGCTTCTTGATTGAATACTGTTGCCCTTGCTACATCGCAGCTTCTTTCCTTTTTGCACCCAAGCCACCCCAAGGGGGTGGGTGGCTTCCTATGCTATGTGCTCCTACCCTTCTGTACTGGGCCACTAAAAACCCAAAGCAACATGTCAAGTGCAATGAAATGAAACCTCTGAAATTGAACAGAATTAAAGCCCTTGCCCCTTTAAAGTTGATTATCTCGTGTATTTGGTCAGAGTGACAGGGAGTTAACCTTGTTCTGCTCAACTCAACTACCACCTCCTGGCTATATTTGTAGCCCTTCTTTTCATCAGTGAAAGCCACAAGACTTACATAGCGTAGTAGTCTCCATGAAAACCTCTGGTGATTTTGAGGAGGAGAATAGAATCCATCAGCCTACTCAGTTGTCAGCTTACTTGTCTGGTAGAGTTGATGACCTCCTTTTCTTTTAAACAATGTGCTCTTTTTAGCTTCTAAGTCCTTGTGTTGTTCTTACATGTTTCCTGTCCAAAGGACCATTCGCATTGAGTCCCTGTTGCTGGGTTTCACTTCTGCATCCAGTTCTTGGTATTCTTATGTTGCCTGGCTTCTATTCATATTGATTCCCCAGATACAAATGTTCTTGTATATACTATCTATTGAAATCTTATTTTTATGTCAAGAAATATGAATCCTTGTCTTAAGTATTTCTAGTTCTGAACATCAAATGAGTATTTGCTGCTGAAGTTTGGATGCCTTGAAGGTCCCTTTAAATTGAATAAGACTCAAAACAAATTTAAAGTTTTCCTTCATGAAGTGGCCTTCATCTTCCTCATTTCAGAAAACAAAAATGCTATTATTCTAGGTGTCCTTCTCTAAATTGTTTAAGAAAATGTTTATTATTTCAGGCATTCCAGAAGCCTTTAGCACAAGTGAGCACTGTTGGTATCAGGCCCAAACTCAGTGATGTCACATCCAGGCAACAGAGGTGACCCTACGTTGTTGCCAAGGCAACCACCATACACTCCCAGAATCCACCTGGCTACCTTACCTTTACTGGGAAAGGGCTACATCACTGCCCATATAAATAGGCAGAACTCTCTGACCTTGCTGTCTTTTCCCTCCACAATTTCCTCCCGTTTCTCTCCCCACCTTTGCCCTCTGCCCAGAATACCCCACCCCCAGCCCCTGTAGAACCGTTTCCTCTGGTGTGGTCTATTCTAAGCTGAGCTCCAAGTCTAACACTGGTGCATTTGGGCTGAGACCGAAGACTTCAGGTATGGTGACAGCTCCTGCCAGCCGCCAGCAAGACCGAAGCCACGTGGTTTGTACCCCACCACCACCACTGCCTCCGCAGCCTCCTCCACTGAATTAACATCCACTGCTACCTCCCCTCATTTCCACCGCTGCTGCAATCTCCATCCACCACTGCGAGGCTCGCAAAACTTCCACGTGACCTGTGCCACTGCGGCCTCCATGTGGTGCTCTGCCACTTGGGCTGGGTAGCCAGACAGGGATACAGACCTCATGGTTCCACCTTTCCTGATACCAAACTGCATAAGCCCGCAAACATCACTGGCATACTAATTGGTAAGGAGCTTCCAATTGGCAGGAGGGACCCTGGACCCCAGTTAGGGCCTGGCCAGCCTTCACTGGGCTAAGGGGTTGGCTTTTCATTGCCCCAGTCCGTATGGCTGGCCTCTAGCTGAATTACGACCTAGGATATTGGCCATGGGTGATTCCTCCCTCAAAAGTAGATCCCAGCTCCCCCCAAGCTCTCACAGCTGCAGAAAGCCTGGTTCCAGGCGGGCTACTTTCTGGCAGACTCCGGGAGTTCCACCGAGGCCCCTAGATATTCTCGTGACGACCTGATATCTAGGCTGTTTGCCTGATTTTTCGTTGCCATCTTTTCTTTCGACTGATAGCTCGGTAACAGACCCCATCACCCAATGGGCAACACATTGTCTTAGACACCCCACTGAATTGTCTCTTGGAAAACCTCAAATCTCTAAGATTAACGCCTGAGTTGAGGCCTTCCAAATTGATACACCTCTGCAATAAGGTCTGGATTTGATACCCTCTAGATAATAGTCTAAAGTAGCCACTTCATGGCACGTTAGACCTAATTATTTTAAGGGGTCTTAACACATACTGCCTGCAGTCTGGTAAATGGAAAGACATCCCCTATGTTCAAGCATTTATCTACCTTCATTATACTCCTTCTGTGTGTTCTGCCTGTTCCCCACCCAGGTTCTCTTAGCCATGAAACCTGTTCAACCCCAAGAGTTCCAGCACATCACTCAATCCTATAGTTTGACTTTCCATGATGTTCATATGATTCTCACTAACAATTTGCTTCCTGATGAATGCAGGCGAGTTTGGGGAAGAGGCAAAAACAAATGCAGATCAGATTCATCAAACAGACGGAACATATCCAATAGGATCTGAGGCAGTCCCTGACCAGGATCTTTGATGGAATTATAATTCCACAGGTGGTATCTTAGCCAGAGATAGATTTATAATATGTCTTTTGGCAGACCTAAGAAAGGCATCATTAAAGCCAGTAAACTTTGAAAAACTCCAAGATGGTTGTCCAGGACAAACAGGAAAAACCATCTCAGTTTTTAGAACCCTTACCAAGGCTTTATTGCAGTATACTAATTTGGACCCTGAAAACCCAGAAGGTAAGCAACTTCTAATGACCTACTTTTTTTCCCAGAGCTACCCCGACATAAAAGCTAAACTTAGGTGATTGGAGAGGGGGCCCCTAACACCACAGGCAGAAGTCTTAGTGCTGGCTTTCAAGGTGTACCATGAGAGAGATGAGAAACCCAAAAACAGAAATACCACATGCTGGCAAAGGCTATCCGACCAGCCTCAGCCACTTCCCCAGACTCCTGATCTTTGAAGGCTCAGAGACCACCTGGCTCTGCTATAAATGTGGTCAACATGGTCATTGGGCGAAGGCTTGCCCCAACCCAGCAAGCCAAGGAGGCCATGACTCAGGGCCATCAGAGGGAACATGGGCTGTAGGTTGCCCTCATGTTGCTCAGAACAGAGGGACATCACTCCCAGAACACCCTTCAGCCAACCTTCTAGGCTTGGCTATGGAGGACTGATGGGACCCGAGCTTTCTCACCCAACCAGCCTATCACTAGCAGGGAGTCGAGGGTAGAAGGCATGTGGAAGACCTTTCTTTTGGACACTGGGGTCACTTACTCCGTCCTGGCGGAGTTTTGGGGACCCATCTCACCTTCACATTTTCCTATTGTCAGGGTAGGAGAACCTTACTCTTCACCGACACCCCCCCCCCACTTAGTTGCAGTTTTAGTGTGTACCTCTACCCATTCCTTTTTGGTAGTGCCTACATGTCCTGTCCCTTATTGAGAAGAGATATTTTAGCAAAGTTGGAGCTTCTGTTTCCTTTGCTCCACCAATCCCTTAAGCCCAAGATCACCAGCAGTTCCTCTGCTCCTCCTTTTAGCCAGTCAACCTCCTAACAGTAACATTATTTCCCTTACCAGCTTCTCATTGTACCCCTCGAGTTAGGGATGTCCAGAACCCTCTGTTGCTAAACATCATTTTCCTGTTGTCATCCAGTTACTGGACCTACTCAACTCAATACCCACCTCTCCCCAGAGCCTCAGGGACTTAAGCCTATCATTTCTGACCTCTTAGGAAAAAACCCTTCCCCCTACCTCTTCCCCCTTTAACACCCCTTTACTGGCAGTTAAGAAACTTAATGGTAACTATCGACTGTTCAAGACCTCAGGCACATTAACTCCACAGTGGTTCCCCTCCATCCTGTTGTACCTAATCTTATACGCTTCTCTCTACTATTCCTTCAGGACTTCTCATTTTTCAGTCCTAGATCTCGAGGATGCATTTTTTCTCTATCCCACTAGACACCCAGTCACAGGACATATTTGCCTTTACCTGGACAGATCCTGACACCCACTTTCTACCCAAATTACCTGGACTGTTCTACCTCAGGGATTCCGGGACAGCCCACACCTGTTTGTGCAGGCCCTGGTTCTGATTTACTCTCTTTATCTCTCCCAAGATCTAAGATTGTACTTTACATAGATGACGTTCTTCTTGTATCCCTCTCTAAAATTAGCCAAGCTGACACAGCTGTTCTTCTAAATTTCCTTTCCAGTCGGGGCTACAGGGTCTCACCTTCTAAAGCCCAACTGTCAACTCCTCAGTCACCTATTTGGGACTAACAATTACCCCAACCCACAAGGCTATTACCTTAAATAGAAAGAATCTGATTCAGTCTCTAACTGTTCCTTCTACAAAGCAAGAGATTTTATCATTCCTAGGAATGACTAGCTTTTGTGTTCCTGGGTTCCTTCCTTTCCCTACTTTCTCATCCCTTATATGAAGTAGCATTAGGCCCCACCCACAAACCTCTTCTCAAACCTGTTACTAAGCCCTTTCAAAGGCTCCAACAGGCTCTCCTTAAGGCCCCAGCCTTACATCTCCCTGACCTGACTCGTCCTTTTTCCCTCAACATAACTGAAAAGGAGGGATTTGCTCTTGGAGTCTCAGGTCACCAACTGGGATCATCTTTTGCATCCATAGCATACTTGTCAAAAAGACTAGATCTAACCATCCAGGGATGGGCACCTTGTATTCATACCTTAGCAGCTGCTGAACTCCTTATTCAAGAATCAAAGAAACTAAACTTGGAATGGCCTATAACTGTCCTCTTTTCTCACAACCTGTCACAGCTCCTAACTTATAAAGGCTTACAGACTCTACCTCCCTCCAGGATTCTTTCTTGTCAGGTAGCTCTAATAGAAGACTCCACCTTCACCTTTCAATCATGCCCACTTCTTAATATTTCCAATCTTCTTCCTCAACCTAATACTGACTACTCCCTATCTCACTCCTGCACTGAAACCTTAGAGGAACTATTACCTCATCCTTGACACATACAAGAGGGCACATTGCCTCAAGCCATCTTTACCTGGTATACAGATGGAACTCCTTTCTATATGAAGGGGCCAGGAAAGCTGGCTATGCCATAGTGTCAGACACCAAGGTGGTGGAGGCACAGGCCCTTCCTGCTCATACCACAAACCAACAGGCTGAACTAATAGCCCTTACCTGTGCCTTCCAGCAGGGACAGGGACAACCCCTCAACATCTACACAGATTCCAAATATGTTTTCCATATCCTCCTGTCCCATGCTGCTGTCTGGAAGGAGTGTGGGTAACTTACCACAAAAGGAGGATCAGTAACTAATGCAAACCAAATTATGGCCATGCTAAAGGCCTCCCATCTCCCCACAGCTATTGGGATTGTCCATTGCAGATCCCACCAGATAGATGACTCTATTGTCTCCAAGGGAAACAACTGAGCTGATGAGGCACCTAGAGCTGTGGCCCTTAGGGGCCTAGACTCACCCCACCCTCCCCAGGGCATTCTTACACTACAACCCACATCCCCACCTGCACCCCTGACACTCATCAAACTCTGTCCTATCTTCACCAACTCTTTCATCCTAACAGCCAAGCGTTGTCTTATTTTGTTAAGACCCACCTACAGCCTACTCCTGAGGACTTAAGTTTCTTAAAATCTATCACTGCTTCTTGCAAAATGTGTCAGATGTGAGATCTCAACTCAAGGTATCATAGCCCCTTTTCCTACCCATCAGGCTAGAGATCCCTTCCTGGAACTGAATGGCAACTTGACTTTACCCACATGCCTGCTGTAAAATGTGCCAACTACCTCCCGGTCTTGGTGGACACCTTCTCAGGCTGGGTAGAGGCTTTTTCCACAACTAACAAAAGGGCTCAGACAGTCTCTGATCTCCTCAGGGAGATCATCCCCCGATTTGGTGTCCCAGCCTCCCTTCAGTCAGAAAATGGTCCTGAATTTACTTCCCAAGTTTCTCAGATTCTATCTAAGACCCTAGACATCCCTGGCATTTTCATATTCCCTACCAACCTCAATCTTCAGGTAAGGTAGAGAGAACTAACTGCTCTTTAAAAACCACACTTGACAAGCTGTCACAGAAACTTCCCTTTGTCTGGGTAAAACTCCTACCTCTGGCTCTTTTCAGGCTACGAGCTCTCCCCAAGTGGCCTCTCCTCATCTTACCCTTTGAACTCATGTATGGACGTCCAGTTCTAATTCCTGATCTTTCACCTAAATGCTCTCCCCTCCTAGACCATCTGCTCACCCCATTACTTTGCCACCTCTGTTCTCTTTTGTAGAACTTTGCTGACCACCATTTACCTCAACCACACACTGTCTCCTGTCCACTGACTGTCAACATTGGAGACCAAGTCCTTCTCTCCCCTCCAGATCATTGGCCCTCACCTCTCTCTCCCAAATGGCAGGGTCCTTTTAAGGTAATTCTTGTGACCCCTACAGCTGCTAAACTTGAAGTACTCCCTCATTGGGTCTACTTGTCTCACCTCAAGCCTTTCATCCCTCCATCTAAAATTGACTCTTCTTCATACATGTCAACCCTAACAGGACCGTGCTCTATTAAGCTTCAGAGGACATCCAAATCACCCACCTTGTCCTCAATCCCAGAAAACGAGACTCCACTCCGGCAGCCAAGCTCAACCTCACTAGACTAGACATGGGTTTTTTCGTCCTCCCCCTGCTGTTTGTTTCTATCCAGGTCAGCCGTTACATCTGGAAGTTCAAGGTTCAAGAGACACCCATAGATAACAAACAGTCCTTCCAAACAGGGTCAGGAAACCGTTCCATTGCTGGATGCCAAGAACCAATCCAAATTGCCATCATTCCTATATCTGTTATCCCATCTAAATATTATGTTCTCTATACTTGCTTTCTCTTTGCCCAGATAAAAGATTATTGTAGAAACTGACCAGATGATTATGGGGGATGCCCATATTGGTCTTGTCAGATACATATGCTAGGATCATGGACGAATCATTTCTTCTACCAACACTGCAAGACACTAGTTTCTACATACAAGACTCACAGGGATTCTAGCTGTGGTGCTTCAGAACTGATGGGGCTAGATGTCCTGACAGCTAAAGAAAATGGTCTTCGCCAGTTCCTCCAAGAAGAATGCTGATTTTAGGGAATGTGAGACCTCCAGTTCTGAGATTTTTGAAAATCCATATAAAAGCAGATACCCTCTTTTGTAATACCCTTTTTAACCATCCTCCTGGTGTTATTATTTCTAATCAATTCATTAATCAGTTCCTGTTACAGAATTACCAGCTGCTGTCTACAGAGGAACCTGATACACACATCTACAGAGTGGATCCCGATGGTGAAAGCCAGCTGCTCCACAACGGCCTACGCCCCTACACAGCAGGAAGTAGTTTAAGAGACATGACACCCCAAATCCCCTTTCACCATCAGTTTCCCCTCCCCTTTTTTTTCTTTATAATAAGAAAAAAGGGTGGTATGTTGTTATCAGGCCCGAACTCAGTGACGTCACATCCAGGCAACAGAGGCAACCCTACATCATTGCCAAGGCAACCACCATACACTCCTATAATCCACCTGGCTACCTCATCTTTACCTGGGAAAGGGCTATGACATCGCCCATATAAATAGGCAGAACTCCCTGACCTTGCTGTCTTTTCCCTCTGCCATTTCCTCCCATTTCTCTCCCCATCTTTGCCCTCTGCCCTGAATAACCTCACCTCCACCCCCCCATGGAACCATTTGGTCTGGTGTGGTGTGTTCTAAGCTGTGCACCAAGTCTAACAAGCACTGTCATAGATATACATTTAAAAAGTCCAACCAGATCTCTATTGCTTCCATCCTTTCTCTTCTGGTTCACACATCTGTATCTTTTAGCTAGTACAAAGCTGTGACTTCCTCAACTCAGATACCTGATTTTATCTAGTTTCTGACAGTCCACTTGCCCTTCCAGAAGACATACTGACCTTTTAAAAGTGAAACCTGTTACATCACATTTATCTCTTTGTCCTCTTAAGTACTTTTCTGGTGAATCGAGAAACTTGGCATGCTTTATTGCAGATTCTGTACAGTTGGTGTGTCTACAATCAAGTAGTCAATTAGATATAAATTCCTATTCTGATTTAACCAGCTGGGCCTTGTTGCTCTTCTTCACATATATCATATTCAACTTTCTTTTGTGTTGTCTCTTCTACTGGACCTCATTTCCATGTGTGCCTGTACCTTCCCCGCAACTACTATCTTTCCTTCACTAATATCACCAGTTAGGAGAGTATCCTTCCCTGACTATTCTCTTAGAAATGACAGACAGGGCTTTCTGTGCATCACAACAACCTCGGAACACAGGGCCCTCTCTGCTTCTTACAAGTAGAATGTCTGACCCTTGGGTCAAAGCTTCTTTGCTTTGTCACTGTTACATCTTCAGACTGTGGAACAGTGCATATACCTAATGAACAATACATATGTGAAGGGTGAGTGGGTGGGTAAATAAAGAGCTTTGTGAATTCCTCTATTATATTAGCTTCTTGTTGAGAGAAGTGCTTTTCTTAATCTGTCTGCAGTCTCTTGGATTGTACTCTCACCCTTTACTGTTTACTCATACACACACACTAAATCAATTTGTTTTGTGTGGAGGATAATTCTACACCTAATCTATACTACCAGATCTTTCTGACAATGGTTTTCTCTGATGCTTGGGAGCCTTTTAAAGTCTTTTTTTGGCTTGTGGGTTTCTTGGATTTTTAAGAAACTGATTGTGGTCACCTGAATCCCGATTGCCAGTGAAGGCAGAAATTATCCCATGAATTTTACAGTGTAAAACACTAAAACTTTTACAGTGAATCTTTTCAGGAAATTAGGCTTGGTTCTTACTGGATTCAAATTTCAATTGGCTCCACAACATGACAGAGCCAAATAAAAACAATTTAACTTTTCTTTCTTTTATGTTAATAATATGTTTATATAAGGCTTACTGAAATGACATTGAAACATATTACAGTTAATATATTATACTACAATGGGTTAATAAACACTTAAAAAAAATCCCCATGGGAAAATGAAGAGTAATGTAAAGAACAAGAATTTCTGAACCAGAATAAATTAAAATGAGAGTTGAAACTGACACTCATTTTTATGTTGACAAATGGTGAAAACTTCACAAATGGAACTATATAAAAATGATGCCACCAATTCTAGTGTAGTGGCAGTTCTAATATACCACATTTACTGTAGCAGAATTCTATGCAGTGTAGAGGTTTTAGAAAATGGAATTCCATCCACTTTGTAGGTAGTATAGACTTGAATCTGATTTTCTTTCAGCAATAACATAAATGTAAGTGGTTTCAGTAATGACATGATTGTCAATCAAACAAATTAATAGAGGAATATTACTACAGTTACTAAATATTATTTATTTATTGTTGTATAAAACCACCTCAAAGATAGTCTTAAGGAAACTTGGATTCATATAATAGGTGAAAAAAATAGAGAAATGTTAAATGTTTTAAACCAAAGCCAGACGCTATATTGCAAACCACTTTATTTGGAAACACAATGAATATATTAAAGAACTGGGTAAAAATAAAATATACACATATAAGGATATGTGTGGCATACACATATATATCTACCAGGAGGTAGATATGTATTTTTTAATTTTTAATTTTTTCCTTTCTTTTTTATTCAATATTTTATTTATTTACATTTCAGATGCCATTTCCCCCCCTCATTAATACCCTATCCCATCCCCCCTCCTCCTTTTGTGCCTTTATACTGTTTAAATTACATGCAAGTATTAAGGTCAGTTCTAGGTTGAGGAACTAGCAATACAATAGACGCAAATAGTCAAGGAACAAGCAAGACAATAAACCCAGATAGTTAAAGAACACACACGGCAATAAACAGAATCCCATGATCACTCCTGTGATCACTATTTCTAAGGGCTTTATCAGAATGACCAAATTATCTGAGCCTACTTCCCTGTCCTAATGCAAAGTCATTTTCATGCCTGAAGCCTACTTCTTTGTTCTAGCTTAAGAGTTAGATTTCTGCCTATAATTACTTCTTTGTTCTAGCCTAAGATTAGATTTCTGCCTGAAATAACTTCTTTGTTCCAGCCTAATGTCAGATTCCTGCCTGCAGTCCATTTCTTTGTCCTTGGCCTATGTCAGATTCCTTCCAAGTAGTCCATTTCCTTGTCCTTGGCCAATGTCAGATTCTTGGCAGCCAGCCCCCAAAACTCTCCATATCTCTCCCTTTTTATTGCCTAAACCAGACTGAGTATGTCTTAGGTCATTCTGACATGAAAGCCTTCCTTACCTGTTGTGGAATATGCATTACCATAAGAAATGTATTTCTGTCTTAGGTTGGTAAGGCTCTGTGCAGAATCATGACCGTCCTTGGCTTGCCAACCTGTTAAATTAATAACTCTATCTGGGAGTCTATTTTCAGTTTCAAGTCATGTACTTTTGTTGCCAGCCTGTTGATGTAGTTACAGACAAGTTTTAACATGATGGGCAGGAATAAAAGTATTCCCAGGACAAGAAGGGCTAGCATGATCAAGCTATATATGTCATTCCTGAGGCTTGACCAAAATGGAAATACTGACCTCAGGTCATGGATAATTTTATTGGCATTATCTGCATCATCAAATCTCAACAGAGCAGCATTCTTTAAATTCATAATCTCACTATGCAAAATTAGAACACCCAGAGAGGTGTTAGGGTTATGCCCCAAACCCTACAGGTGTCTTTAAACATTTTTCTAATTATAATGACAATCATTGTAAATTTTAGAAGTAACACTACTCCAATGATATTTGTCATGACATTTGAGGTGGCTCCTAACTCTTGAACCGTGAACCTCCTTCAGATAATTTAAATAGATTATAGAACATCAATCCATTTTTCCAGACACCTATATAAATCCTTTTATATACTCAATACATTAGTAACATTTTTTTGCTAGATCATTAACAAAAATAGCTGTCTTATCTCCTTGTGTCAATGCTATTGCAGAAGGAGTGGTGCTAGCAATTAATGAAATTAAAGCTGTTATAGCAGCAATAATCAACCCCGCTACTCTCTTGCTTCTAATTAAAGCCTAACTCACTTCTTCCAGCACTTTCATGCTTTTTTCAGAGAATCAAGGTTTTCTAATACTCAGGGCAGTAAGACAAAAGCTGGTTGATAGACTCCGTAACAGACATGCCAGGTTTCAACACACTAACACAATTAGAAATTATACAGTCAATGCTGTTAGTATTCTGTCTAAACTCCACTCCCACAGTGATCTGGCAGCAGCCAGGTATGCTCTCCCCACAGTTACCTGGCAACAGCCAGGTAGGCCTGACCATTATATATCATCCAATGGCCAATGTCCTAGGTCATAGTTCCATGCTGCATATGGAAGTCCATCATTGGTGCAGAGACTCGAATACTTCAGGTCCCACAGCAGCTCCTGCCAGCCACCAGCTGCTGTGACCCCATGCAGGACCAAAGCCATGTGGTTTGCTGCCACCTCATCCAACCCTGCTGCCTTCACAGACTCCATCTGCTGCTACCTGCCATCACCAACCATGTGAATTTCCACCACTGCTGCAGACAAAACTTCCACCACGTGAGCTGTGCCGCTGCGGCCCCCACATGGTGCTCTGCCACGTGGACTGGGTAGCCAGACAGGGACACAGACCTCATGGTTCCACCTTTCTTGATACTAGACTGCACAAGCCCGCAAAAACACACAGGGGTATTGATTGGTAAGGAGCTCCCCCACTATCTCCCTTGCAGACCTCGTTGACTGACCTGTGGGCCAGTCATACTTGATCATAGTAAATGATGGTTTTGATGTGTTCTTGGATTCAGTTTGCTTGAATTTTATTGAGTATTTTTGCATCTATATTCATAAGTGAAATCGGCCTGAAGTTCTTTTTCTTTGTTGGGTCTTTCGGTGGTTTAGGTATCAGAGTATCTGTGGCATTATAGAGTATTTAGCGTTCCTTCTGTTTCTCTTTTGTGGACTAATTAGAGGAGTATTGATATTAGCTCTTCTTTGAAGGTCTGATAGAATTCTGCACTGGCCCTGGACGTTTTTTTGTTGGGAGGTTTTTAATGACTATTTCTATTTTCTTAGGGGTTATGGGACTAAAGATAGCTTATCTGATCTTAATTTAACCTTGGTACATTGTATCCGTCTAGAAAAATCATCCATTTTTCATCTAGATTTTCCAGTTTTGTTGAGTATAAGCATTTGTAGTAGGTTCTGATGATTTTTTTTGAATTTCCTCAATTTCTGTTGTTATGCCTCCCTTTTCATTTCTGATTTTGTTAGTTTGGATACTGTCTTTGTGGCCCTTAGTTAGTTTGGCAAAGGATGTATCTATCTTGTTGATTTCCTCAAAGAACCAGCTCTTAGTTTTTGATTTTTTGTATTGTTCTCCTTTTTTCTAACTGATTGATTTCAGCCTAGAATTTGACTATTTCTTGCCCTCTACTCCTCTTGGGTGTGTTTGCTTTTTTCTGTTCTAGAAGTTTTAGGTGTGCTGTTAAGTTGCTTGTATGGTATTTCTTCAATTTCTTTATGAACGTAGTTAGTGCTTTTAATTTTAATCTTAACACTGTTTTCATTATGTCCCACAAGTTTGAGTATGTCTGCTATTTCATTGAATTCTATAAAGTGTTTGATTTCTTTCTTTATTCTTCCCTGACCAAGTTATCATTGACAGAGAGTTGTTCAGTTTCCATGGGTATGTGTTCTTTCTTTCTATTGTTTTTGTTATATTGTGCCAGGAAACATCTGTGAACCCCAAAAAGACCACCAAGGAGGCAATTCTGATTCAATCCCATTAGGGCATATTTATTCAAATTCGAGCTTGGAATCCCTGCCAACCCTGACACAGCAGGAAGGTGGAGCCCTGAGCCTAGTTTTAGGCAAGCATTTGTACAGGCAAGAAGGGGGTATATAGCCTGATACACATCTGATTGTGGGGCCATAATGGCCTTTAACATAATTGGCTGGTACTAGGAGCCACACAATAAACTTCAGTTTTCCTCCTGATAAGTGGTTGTTAGAAAATGAAGTGTCAGAGGCAGGCTTGTAACTTGCACGTGCTGATTTGTTGGGGAAGCACCTGGAAACTGGTGCTAGATGCAGGTCTTGTTGTGGGGTGGAGTGTAACCTAGAAACTGCTGCTAGGTGCCAGTTTGTAAGTTAACTCAAGTTCAACCTTAGGTCAGGTTCTCATGGATGGAGTCTGAACTCAAAAGATTTGGCCTCTCCGTTGTTATTGAAGTCCAGCCTTAGTTTTTACTGGTTTAAATATGAAGTTTTCTAAGCCCCTTTGTGAATATGCTTATTACAAATACTTTTCAGTTAATTAAATGCTTTTCTTGTTTGGGGAAAACTTTAGAGATCAGAAGTAGTTCTTTGCACTACTTCAAGCTTGCTCTTGCTCAAATAACTTGAGCTATTTGAATAACTTGAGCTATTTTAGTTTGCGAGATTTATGCATCTTTAAGTGTTCATAGGAAGACCTAAATTTCATTTTTAAATAGTTCAATAATTATCTTTGGTGATTAATTCTTTCTATTTTCTAATTATGTTGGCATAATTTTTATATTTATGAGTTTTTTACAGAAACAGCTAATTACATAGCTGTTTTTCTCTTATGCATTCCTTCTGTCCATTTTAGATTCAGAATTATGTTCCTTTTGATGGTTTTATGGCTTTCTGTTACTATGCAAGTCCTTTATTATCAACATTATTTTTCAAAAAATTAAAATATTTTAAGATGTAGTTCAGGGACATCATGAATTCAGCCTTTAGTGTTAAAATGCTTAAAGCTGGGACATCTTAATATAGTTAGTAATAACTGTGTAAACTGATTTGAGGAGACAGAATTTTTGTTCTATTCAGTTTCTATGTCCAGAAGTCAACATCTTCTTGTATGTTTAGATTTCATTCATTTAGAAACCTTGCAACAGACAGTCATTCAAGGTGACTAGAAAGGTAACAAAGGAGAAACTCAGAGTAAGGACAGAGATAGAAGGGCTGGATCATAACAATGATGGGGAGTCACGAACAGGAAATTAAAAAAATAAATCAGGCACATGGTTACTACATTTTGTGACATGGCCTCTCCTATAGAACAAGCTATATAACCGACGCTGTGATCTTCAGTAGGGAGTTCAACTGCCACCAGCCCCTCATCCCAATAGCCAAAAAGAAGAGGGGTAAGAAATAACTGTGCAATATCTTTTACCAACCACCCTTCTCATTTTCTTGTCAGGGCCAATAGCTGACTAAAGCTATAGAGTAAACAATCCAATGTGGAGAAGTCCATAAAGGTTCAAATCTGGAGTCAAACCAGGAAGGAGAGAAGTGAAACAACCACCAGAGAGTAGGTGGGACTGCTCCGCTCAAGCAAGCTCCTGATATCTCCTTGAGGCTGGAGAGATGGCTCAGTCACTAAAGTGCTTGCTTTGCTAGCAAGATGACCTGAGTTTGGACACCCATCACCCATGTAAAAGCCAGCCACACTGGTGCACATCTGTAATCCAATTGCTTGGGAGCTCCAGACAGGAAGATCCATGGAGTTTATTGATGAATCAATCTAGCTAATCAGTAAATTCCATACTCCGTGAGAGAATCTGTCTCAGGAAAATAAGGTGCAAAGCCATTGAAAATCACACTTGATGTCAACCTCTGGTCTCTATATGCACACACATGAATACACATATATAGAAGAAACAAAATATTCAACACACACACAGCTACATACTCACATTCACATTCATGCCACATACACACACACAGGAGAGGCATTTCATTCTAGGACCTTCTGTTTGTTATATTCTGTCAGGGTGACAAAATGACCAGCTCATGGCTTAAACCTATGGTCACTGGGCTTGATTATTTGTTGGCTGTTGTGGGGCACATTATTTTAAGAAACATAGGTGTTTGCCTCATGCAGCAGAGGGAGGGGAGAGGGAGAGGGAGAGAGACACAGAGAGACTGATGGAGACAGAGTCAGAGAGACAGAGAATATTCATTGATGACCTATTCCCTCTAACTATGCTCCAACTCTGAAAATCTCCTCTTCATTGCCCAGCAATGCCATCAAAGTATTAGTCCACCAATGCCCCTTGAAGTCAGAGTCTTCACTGATCAGTCAGCTCTCAGAAATCTTACTCTGAACAGTACTGCACTATAAACTGAGACTTCAAGACAAGAGCATTTGGGGACATTTAAGATACAAACCACATCTTTCTTTTACAATATATTTAAAAATTTTAAGTATCTAAGGTTCTAGTTGCTTTATCAGTCAGAGTCCCAGCAAGAGTCTTATGGTACAGTCAGCTATGATATTTGATCATGGTGTTTTAAAATGTAAAGAGAATTTCTGGGAATGTGGATATCATGTTTTAACAAGTATTTATAGTTGTTCAAGGTCTAATAAGGATAGAGATTTCTTTCCTCCTTTAGAGCTAAAGAAGTGGGAAAGGATACTGTAAATCCATTCTTTAATAGATTCACTCTATCCCCAACTAACTTTAGAAAGGCTAATGTAAATATTGCTCATTAATTGTATCAAAATGTATCAAATCATCACCTCGGAATTAATATCTTCAACTGTTTTGAGTTAATATCTTCATGCATTTCAGTAGTTTTAGATTGTGATTCACATAAAATACAATGTCAGTGCATATAAGCTGAATGCCCTGAATTTATCTATGGTTGCCACATTTTGTAGCAAAGTCTCTTTCCAGGATGAAGTGGGAGAGAGTCACTGCTGTGCTCTGGTCATCAGATCATCTTTAGTGATAAATGAAAGCTAAGCCACCTGCTGGATTCTGTGAGGCTGTGTTTCCCTCTTTAATAGAGAAGGCAAGAGTCCATACCCATGTACACACATGTGTGTCATGTCAGTGCCTGACTGTGTGCTTCTGGGCACATTAGCTCTTCACTGACTTCCTTTCAAATAATTTTATACCATCTAAGTTTTTTGGGGGTTCAGGTCTGCATGTAAATATTTTATGTCGGGGGAGGATGACATTAATATTAGTAACTAGTAATAAAAGATGAATAAAATTCTGCTGGTTTTTAGGAAGATGCATCCCCAATAGAATATAAACTTTGCTTCTTTGCAATCAGGTGAGTACGTACTCAGCTGGGAAGTGAATGGAAGAGATTCTTGGGATTTTAGATGATGGCTTGAAAGAATAAGAGTGTAGACTCTTTTGTTCTTCCCCCTTCATCTGTAGACTGGACTGTGGGTGCAATATGTGTCATCTGGGTTTGATCGGGCCGGCAGATATAACTAGGTGCTAGGACAGGAACAGAATAAAGGTATGTTAGCATATATCTTTCTAAAAGTAGTCACCAAAGTGGGATTGTGTATGTTAGAGATTCCGGGGTGCGGGTTCAAAAGATACATGTGAAAAGTAAAGAGTAGTTTAGTGGCACCTTCAGAGGTCCATCGAATTTGTCACTTATAAAAATAATGAGAGAAGGAAGTAGTTTTGGACAGTGGGCATCTCTTTATTAGAACATTTCAGTGTGACTGACAGGGAAGGCTCTTGCTGAAACTACCTGGTCTACCTGGTCCTGCAGAAAGGGATGACGCAAGTTTCTCTGACATACGTTCACTGAGTGACGGCATTTGGTGCAGAGTAGACTGGGAACCATAGAGTTGGCAGTCAGAGCTGTCTGTCACTCTCCTTCTTGCTACAGGACATTTGAGGAATGGCAGGAAAGCTTTAGGAAGGATTTATTGATTTGATGATTAAGTGTAGGAGAAAAGCAGCCTTCTCATCTGAACCATGTTCTTCATGCTTTGTTTCAGAAAATAAATTTGTTTCATTTATGAAAGCAGTATACTTTGGAGATGCTCTGTTATGGCTACTTTGTATGTGCCTTATACAGTTTTTGCCACATTACATTGGCCAGATAGAAAAAAAATATACCTTTTTCTATGCTTTTTAAGCTGTGTAAACCAGATTGTTCTTTACTAAAAAATGTGGCCATATTTATAAATCTTGAGAAGAGTTTAGATACTATTTGAAATTTCTGAAAATAAAATTTTAAATGTTTTCTTCACTTTTATACTTACTTTTATAGCTAGCATTGTTATTGTCTAAATAGCAACTAAAACACTAAAATGTATAGATATTTATATAATATTAAATGTTTAAGTAAGCATATTTGAAAAGGTAAGTGGAAACACTTAGCCCCTTTAAAATATTAAACTGCAACAATTTCAACAAACAGGGAAAATAAATCATTAATGCAATATTTTATGTCTATTATGGTAATAAATGCAATGCTTCACATCTAGTTTTGGTAGTAAGTATTCAAAATCTGACTTGATTTAAAACTTAAGGAAGACCTTAATTCATTTGTCAAGTTTCATGTAATATAATTTACTAACATTAGGGTTTATCAAGTTTCTCTTTGATACTAATTCCTATTCATAGGTTGTTGCAAATATACTTAAAAGTACAGTGAATTTAATACTATTTTAAGTTAAGATAAAGTTAATAAAAATAAAATTAAGCTGTATTTAAATGCTCTACTATGTATGTGCTATGGGTACTAGTGACTTCTGAATTGGATTCCAAGACAGATTAAGCCAATTAGAGCAATCTCATCACTGTGTATTAGTGGTTATTCAAGGCAGAGCTCCAGGCTCTGGGCATTTGGCAGCCTGGCCATTGTTTCCCATTTGTCCTTCAAGCCTGTAGTTGCTCTGTGTGTTCTGTCATTCGGAACAGGGACTGGAACCTGCTGGCCAGTCTCCCCTTGATTCAGTCACGTGTAACATACATGTATGACTGAGAATGGCTTCTTCCAATTCAGTCCTATTTATGGGCAT
Source organism: Mastomys natalensis (assembly GCA_021653895.1). NCBI lineage: Eukaryota > Metazoa > Chordata > Mammalia > Rodentia > Muridae > Mastomys > Mastomys natalensis. Next base: position 1,248,498 of record JAJTUV010000064.1, read on the forward strand.
TGGGAATTGGAATTTCATGTAATTTTACATGCCACAAACCATTGCTTTGCTTGCATTTTATTTATTTTTGGTGCTTCCCTCTCCCCCAACTGTTGAAAAAATTAAAGCACCAACAAACAAACTTAACAGTATTTTTAACTCATGGGCCATACAGAAAAATGGCAGCTGATACCTCTTGATCTGATTCTTAGAGACGTGTCCCGTTGCCTTAGATGTGAAGAAGTAAGGAAATATGAAGCAATTGTGAGAAAAGGCAATATAAGGGTGAAGATCACATTTAAAATTGGACCAGGCCAAGGTACTTGAATGGAGATGGTGATGTAGAACCGGAACCGAAGTGTGTCTCCATGTCATTTTCCTTCTAGTCACTAAATTATCTGTCATTATTCACTTTCTGTGGCTTTTAATACAGAGTCCTGTTTTACACAAAATAATGCTTTATATTTTAACTCCCCGTAAAGTTTGCTTAGAACTCGCTGCTTGTCCTTGCCCTTGCCCACAGATAGTGACCCCACCTGTGTCCCCCCACCTCACCCCTGCCCCTGTTGGCACTAAGAAAAAAAAATCAACAAAGGAATAGCCTGAGAAGCTCAGTTCCAAGGTTTTTTTTTGGCAGCTGATGCAACCTGCCTGCCCACCCAAGAGTGCCTGCTTAGGGCTCAGGTTTTGACCAAGTATGGGCACAATCCCAGCTCCAGGCTGATACACCATCATCTACAGCCTGTGCTCTGGAACACTTGCTGCCAGACCCTACCTGCCCTTGGGGGTTGGAGGTGAGGTGGCATGGAATCACCGACACAGACTCTGTGAGCAGGTGAGAAACTCAAGCTCTTCTGCAAGTTCCACTCGTGCCCCATTGGTCCCAAGAAAGCATCTCTTCTAAACAGCAGTTTCCTATGGTAGGCTGGCATTGTCTGCATCAGCAATCCTTGGTTTCTCAGGCAGTCCTCAGTTTGGTCCTCCTGCAGGAGCTGCCTTTGCAGCTGTCTGCTCCCTGGGGTTTACATAGAGGTGTCCAGCCAGTTCTCTCATTCAATCATCCCTCTCCTAAGATCTATAAAACCCCTGCAGAGCCCATTCACTTGGACCTCGAACCTACACAGGAGATGTGCATAACAAACCCGTATTTACATGCTTTTAATCTGGTCTGATCTGAAACTGAAATAGCTCTGAGTCTTTGAATGTTCAATTTAGTAATTCACTACAGTAATTCAAAATATTGAGGAATGAATTCAAATACAAGATAGAGAAGAATAGGTTCTTCTTTGAACCAGGCAGTTGAATTTCTTGAGTAAAGTATTATGTGTAGAACTATTGTTCCAAAGGTTAGAGGAAATTGGAAAATTGCCAAGATACATGCTAAAATTTATTAGGATAATGATAGCTTTCTTCCTAACCAGTGCTTATCAAAATTAAAGCAATATATTCATTTCCAAAGTTTCATATCAAATAAAAAATGGGTTGAAGAAGTCAGGATGATCTAATCAACAGTTGCACCATATTCACTTGATAAATTCTTGGTAAAAGCAGTAATTTTTTTCCCTTAAGATTTATTTTGCTGATTTTTATGTGAGTTTAAGAGCAAATGACTTCTACTCCCACAATGAATTTTATGTGATATTAACTATTTTTACATTTCTCTTTGAATACTAACGACAGGATAAATATTCAAACTCACTAACTCTGCTATAAATATGAACAATCTCGTTGCTTTCCAGTTTTTAATTCAAAATTTAAGGTTTTATAAGAAATAATGTGTTCACTGTCTGAAGTTTCCTTGAGAATAGTCACGATATTACAGTTCCTTCTATATTCTTGATAGCATAACTCATCAGCTAATTTGATTATTGTAGCTATATCTACATACTCATCAATTGTAATTATAATTCCAGGAAAATAACTCAAAATTCACCTGATTCTTACATTTAAGTAAGATTATACATTTTATCAAATGATCAGTCAACTAAGCTAATGTATGAATAGTCGAGTTTACTCAACAGTCCAACCACTTCAGGCATAAAGATTTATTTTCAATAAGAAAACCTTGTGAATTTCATATAGTATGGCTAATTAATTGATTCAGTTTCCAATTTTCAACTAATTCCAATTTTTCAGAGTTTAATTTTGAGATCAATATTAATCTCTGTGATTTTGCCAATCTACCATGTATGTCAGGAAAACATGGTCTCAAATCATAGATACGACTTCCAGACAGGCAGTTGGCACCTTATGCTTTTTTGTACATAAAGCATATGTCCAAATGACTTTCTCTTTATGCATTTCATTTCCATACTGTAATGATGGGATCAAAGTTATCCCCTGGATACTTTATGTGGACATTAAACCATTAAAATAAAATGTGTATCTTACAAAAGTCACCCTCATTCATCCTTCATTTGCTCTAGAGTTCAAGGAGTGATCTAAATAGTCCTGTAAAATTAAATTTTTATTTAGTGTAGATGAAATATTTATTTATTAAAAATGTAGTCATCTGCAATCAAATGTTTCCCTCCGTCTCTATATTTGGATTCTGCTGATAGTTACTGGAAGCTGTTTGGGGATTGAAACACTCAGCACTATTGTATTGTGATCAATAATTAAATTTAGTGCTGACATGCATCTAGTTTATGCAGCCGTCTCTGACAATCCCATCTTGCAAAATTAATCCTTTCCAATTTATTTAATAGGGGACATGGACAATAAAATAATTCAGATGAGTACCAATGCAGGATTATTTCTGGTCAATATTACTTTATTATAAATTGGGTCCACATACTCATTAGTAAATTAACTGTCAAATCTGAAAACAGCCTTTTTTTGTTTAAAGGTAATTATTGGTACTGAAGACAAGAAGGCACTTAACCTTGCTGTACAGTTGTCCTTACCACAGTGTTTTTTTATTCCAGGCTATAACTAACCCATCAAAGCTGCAGAGGGAAAATAATTAGTGATATTAAATGGATGAATTTTAACCATTACAAGGCTGTAGCTGTTTAGATAAAGAGCCTATGACTGTATAATTGTAAGGTTTTATAATGATTTGAAGTCTGCATTCATTTTGGAAATATTTTAGCTCCTGCTAATTGAAGATATTACTAGAAACAAATGAAATACTGATATCAAACAAATTCTGTTTTCAGAACTCTGGCTAAATGGGGTTGATTTTTTTTATATAAAAAATATTGTACAAAACTGTTCCCAGTTCTCAGTGACACTTGATAATTTATAAATTATTTTAATGTGAATTTTAGAAATATAAACTTGCATATAAAGTACTTTGTCAACTTTCGGGCTTTTTGCCATATCAAACTAACCAGTAAGTTCTTGAGTCTTCTAATCATTTTAAAGAAATATTTTACAAAGATGTATGAAACTGTTCAGTTTTTCTGTTTTGCTTTACGATCTGCATACAGGTTCATAAGATTCATGAGCAGAAACATTCCATTGCATCAACGCACAAAATCATAATTAACAGAAATTACTTTCAATACGTTATCTTTCTCACAGATGTGCGAATGCACAGAATACCATATCCATACAATGACTGGAATACCTTCACATTGTACATTTTCCTATGTTAGACAAGTTGGAGGTATTGTTTTTCGGTGCTTGTGCCAAATACAAATTTGATGCAAAGTGCTGAGTCTTGCTGTATTGATCGCTGTTACACCTAGCAAAGAATTGAAAAGAGTGAAGAGAAAGTGGCATATATTCATTCTATTGATGTTGCATGTCATCAATAATATGCACCTTAAGATGTCTCCAAATCACTTTTGTTAACTATTTCATCTTTTTATTACATGGTACAGAATTCACAAAGAATGCCAGTGTGGTATTAGTGTTGGAAAAATATAACTATCCTTACATTTTAATAACTGCACTTATGTTACACTGGAGAGACCAGGAACTAGATGATAAATAATAAAAATTCAGCTTGTTAATAATACACTATTGACTGAAATAAAGGGACTCATTTATTCAACTTACCCATACAGGCTCAGAAATACGATGAAAAACAAAATAACCCCAGAGATATGTCTTGCAGGTATTAAAATATATTTACATAACTGAATGATGGTGTAAAATAGTTCCATAATTTTATTCCTTAAATATAATAACTTCACAGATGCAGTCTTTGAGAAGTATGATAATTTTTATTTCTGTGTCCCTTGCAGAATACTATTGACTGATGAAGGTTTGGGGATTCTTTGTGTCATTTAATCTTAAATGGTAGACATTACACATTAGCAAGATAGTCTTTTCTGTATTGAGTTTTTTTTCTTCTTTCTTTTTTAAATGTTTTGAGAATTTTATTCCTATATATGACATGCTTTGATCCTTCTTATCAGTCTTGTGGCGTGGTACATAGAAAGGGAGAGGAAGAACCAGGGATCTGCTTTCTCTGTGTATGATTGTGCAAATTTCAGTGCTGATGTATTCTGAACATGTTGGATTTGTGTGTGAGTGCACAACAGCTTCCATGAAACCTCCTTGCTTCTGACTGCATCTTCATTGTGAGCTCTAGAGCTGTCAGAGTTCAGTCTTTTGTGCAGATGAGAAAAGACTCATCCAGTTACTGGACTTAAGATTTATCTCTAGAACAGGAAATTCGGCTCAGCAACTCAGAGACCCTGTTCTTCCATAGGACCAAGGTTCAGTTCCCAGCACACATGTCATCTATGTCATTTTGTAATTGTTTGTAACACAATGTTAGTAGCCCCAGCTTTCTCTTCTGGCCTTTGTGGATGCCTGTATGTCTGGAATACACACACATATAAACATACACTAAGGCATGCATCCACACACACCTTAAAAATTATTTGTGATACATATGTTATATATATATATATATATATATATATATATATATATATATATATATATATCAGCATTAGCCCATTTAGTATTGTGATGTTTCAGATTGCTCCAAATATCAGGAAATTTGTAAGTATTTTTCCATTTATAAGATCGCTGTATATCAATAAAAACTTACGATGATGCAGTCTGCTGGGAAGAGGTATAAAAGGCTACTATACAGACTTTCTACTTCCTTCATGGGAACACTGAGTTTCATGTTATGAAGCATGGTGGGGAATGTAAGTGGCTCCCTTTAATATAGGCAGATGACCATGAGTCTGGGAAAGGGTATAAAGCAATGTTTGCGTGCAGCCTGGAGTTGAAGATCTCTCAAGACGAATCATATGTGCCTGCAATCCCATGTTGATCTCCTTTCTCTATTTTGTTTTTTTTTTTTTTTTTTTAATTAGGAGGATTTGGAGGTGATGAGAATCAGTTTATGTGAGCCAATCACGAAGGTCAAGTATCTTAAAGCAAAAACTACATTCAGGGTAAATTAAAGCTCCATTCAGCCTTGATTTTGAGTGAAGGACCATAAGGCAGATACTGTGGACAGGTTACGTCATTGTGCTCCCTCCTCTCTAATAACTTCGACTTCATGTAGCAAAAAACATAAAGAAACCCTAAGTAAAGGACTGTTTCCCTTTCAAATTTTAGTCATTTTGCTCATGAAAATTATCTCCTATATCCACCTCCCTACTGCTACCCTGCTGTCCTAACAGGTCAACTGCCTACCCCACTCTCATATCATCACACAATGCTCCCCTGACATCAAGACTCTGACAGACAGCTTTCATTTTACTCAAGTCTTGACTCTCATCAACTGCATCTTGTTCTCTTTATTTTCCATAATATCTCTTGTATGAAATGTAGGTAAATGTCGTGTGTTCTATCTACAGTGTAGTGGACACAATTCTCTTCTCTCTGTCAATATGAGTCCTATGAGATATAGATGTTTCCAATGATGCGTGGGCAATTAGTAGCGAAAGCCTTTATTGGTAACATTTACTGTGGAGTAAATGTTCCCAATCTGCTTGCAGAATTCTTGAGATATACCATGAGTTCCTGAGGGCTGGAACAGGCTAGATGCATCTATTCTTTGTGTATATTTCTCCCCATGCTGCTCAGACATCCCTTTTGTATATAGAAAGTAGGATGTGCCTTTGATGTTTTCCCAGTTCCTAACACCATGCATGGCAGATGGAAAATCCAAATAAATGCTTGCCAATGGCAACAAACCTATTGGGCTTAGAATTTAGATTGTGACCATGTGGAAGTCATTTTGGAACAATTGCAGAGTGACCAGTAGCCACTCTTCATTTTCTTCTAGGCTATAAAATGTACAGTTATAATAATACTGGCTTCTAACTGTCTTCTTGGCTCTCCTTAGTGGAAATTCTTGTCTGAGAACAGTTTTTAAGTGTCATTGATAAAGTGGGTTCAGAACCTGGATGTGAGGTCTATAGTGCATTAAATGTATGGGATCTTACACTGGCTAAAGTGTTTATGGAGGGTTGCTGAATGAGGTATCTCATTATACAGGAACACCGCAAATCGCAATTACTGACTGCGTATTGTACAAAGGACATAAGTAAGTGATTAGGTATACATAATTTGAAGACTCAATTTACAGACATTAATGCCAGCAAAGAGGAAAAAAAAGGAGGCTTCAGTTGAAGCACAAGGGCTGGATTTGAATCAGTTATGATAATCTCCAGCAGGCATATCCTTTATCTCCCTCAGCTGTGGGCTTCATTACCTTGGCTCTGCAAAGGTGAGGTGTTCTGCCTTAAAGTGTGTTAATAAAACTGTTATTCCTTTGAGTTTAAAAATATACTCATTAGCACTCACCACATGCCGGAAACTGTCAGAAGCATTTAATAAGCATTAACTCATTTAATCTGTTGCATAACCCTTTGAGCCGTGTACAGTTTTTATCAGAGTCAATCTACAGACAAGAAACTTCAGCCTAATATAACTTTCCCAGGGCCACAAAGTGCCAAGTCCCAAGGCCCCTTGAAATCCATAATTCCTGTTTTCTGCTCCACTAAAGATTATTTCTGTAAAAGTGGTTATTTTTTTTTTTTTTGCAAAATATAAAGAGCTTTTAAAATGAACAGTATAATTATTACAAATTAATTTTTCAGTATCAGTGCTTGGTTCTCTTTATTTTTTTCCAGCTAATAGGCTATAGGGCCAAACATGAAAATAACCCTAGCTACTATGATTTAATATTTTGTGACAATATTGTTGTTATTACAAATAATAAAATGTTATGTGAAAAACAGAATTTATCTTTGCCCAGAAGTAAAGGGCAGAGGGTAAGCAAGGGTCAGTGTGGAGAAAGTCTAAGCTGATTCATAACCCTTTAATAATATTATACTCTCAAGCTCTTGACCAAGTCTGGGTTGTGGAATTGTTTGGTAGTTTCAAAAGCTTTCTACTTCCAAATTCCATTTGTATGTAAACAAAGTCAACCGGTCAGTCAGAAAATGTGGATGTGTTAACAGCTTGTCTCTGATTTCCTGGCCATCTTGTCTTGTGTTCAAAAGTGTTGGGAAATTAATGAAATAGATTTGTTGATATTTAAGATTCGTAGGTCAGAGAAGGATAAGCATAGGCTACAAAGGGGTGGGGATGGAGGAACTCATAGGAACCTGTGGTGCCCAGGGAGCTGATGACTGTCCAGGCTTGCTGGAGGAGAGGAAGTCATTTTCCTCAGTTATATAACAAGTGTAGCAAGTGGGAGAGTGATTTGCTTCCCAACCATGCCGGAGCCAGAGACCTCAGTTAAACACAGGATATCACAAACAAGAACAGAAACAAAATAAAGACCTAAAAGTGGGAAGGGGAACTGCTGGAAAGAAGGACCTTGAGGGAGAGTGGGAGTCAAGAGAATGGAGAGATGGAGTGACCTGAATGAAATAATACATGCATGGGATTGCCAAAGAATAAAAACATGAAATAATGTTATTACTGACAACATAATCTGACAAGAGGATTTTATACAATAAGTGAAACCAGACAACCTACTAGGACTTACCAGAATGTCAAGGTAAACTGTAAGATGGCAAAAGCATTCTATATTAACAAGTGCAAAGCGAGACTTTTAAGAGTAATCAATACCATAATTACAGGATTCTGATTCTTAATGATCCTCAAGACTTATTAAAATTCTGATTTAGGTATGGGGATGTGTACCTATAATCCCAGGACCTGAGAGGTTGAGGCTGGAGGGCCGAGAGTTCTAGGCCAACCAGGCCTTCATAGTGAATTCCCAGCCAACCTGATCTATAGAGTGAAACCCTTTCTCAAAACTAAAAAAAAAAAAAAAAAAAATGAGCCAACAAGAGTTATAAACATCTTAATGAAATGTAATATACTGCTATGATTAAAAAGTACAATAGCATGTTGGTTATAATAAAGAAGGGCATTGCAAAAGAAACATCCAGCTATGCAAGAGCATGGTACTTTATCAATTGAAGTAGTACTGGAAACTGCTACAATATGTCAAGAGAGATAGTCTGGTGAGGCTCAGCTAACACTAGCTAAAATCATCTTCAATATCAATTAGGGCAGGAGAGAAGAGGGAAGTTCTACTTGAAGTTTAAGAGGCATATGTTTAGAAGAAGTAAAAAGAACATCTGAAATATTGCTTGTGAGGAAAGGGAAGGAGTGTTTCGCTTTGGTGGTGAAAATTAAAAAATAGAAAATAAATTTTTGATTGTAATTGTAAGGCCTAGGTAAGATTTGCTGCAGCAAATGAAAGCAGAGAGAAGACATACTTGAGATTTTCAAATCAAATGCAAGGACTAAAGAGTAGTTAGGAGCTTGCTGTTCTCCCAGAGCATTTGGGGCTTTGTTCTCAGTACACACACCCGTCTAGCTATTCAAAACCACCCGTAACTCCGCTAGGGCTCTGACACCTCTGACTTCAATGGTATCTTGCCCAAAATGTACACTACCAACCAAGGCAAAGTCACATACCTAAAAATAAAATATGTAAAAATTACCTAAAATTAAAATAAAAATAAAAGTGAAATTCTAAAACAAATCCTATTAAAAAAAACAAATCACTCACTTTTGGAGTCCTTTCCACTTTACCAGTTGAACTGGATCTCACTTTTGCCTTTTGATGTAAATAGTCTTTGTTGGTTAGATACTAGCTAGTGCTATGCTGCATCTCAGTAATTGGCTCAAATTGGAACCGGATCTTTATGGTTCCAAATCTGAGAATGTTAAACTATCATTTTAAGAAGTTATAATTGATACTATGAGGAGGAAAGAATGATCCTGAATTGTGAGAGAGGAGGAACTTATGTTCAGAAGCTAAAATCAATAGCATTTGAATGGGATATTAGAACATTAAGGAGAGAAAGTAAAATGAATTTGAGTCTAGATTACTTTTTCTGATTTTCATGCCTCACATACATTTGACAATGACTTAATAAATAATGTTCTCTAGCCTCTGGAGATAAGCTAGTTAGTAAGATGAAATGTTAGTCTATATGAAATGCCTACCCTAATATTTGATGCAGAGTAAATACTCAATAAAAAAATGTCTGAATAGAGACTAAGATAAAACTTGGGCTCTCTGAGTACATAATATTCAGAGACATTGTATTTGAGATCGTCTAGATTAATGACATCCTTTTTTAGGTATGACAAATAAAATCCAGAGAAATGATCAGTCTATGACCTGTTATTGGTTGTCAAGACTCACTCAATGACAGGGATGACACAGACCATCTGTAGAAGAAACAGGTCTTTTAAGAGCCCATGGATAGTTAGAGATGGGTTTCTGGCTTAGAAATTATTGTACAAAGCCAGGAAATCCGATGTGTTCTTTCAAATTTTTCATTTTCTTGATTATGTAGAATGATCCAGGGACGTTTTGCACCTGCTCTCCTCTGATCACTGTAATGGCATTGAGGCAGCTATGGTTCATATTTTTTCCCATTTTACAGATGGGGAAAGTTCAGAAAGGTGGAACAATTTCCTCAAGATATTGCATATGGAAGGTGTGGTGGAAACTTTTAGTCTAAATCTGATTGCCTCAGGTCATAATTTTAACCAATATTCTATTTGAGGAAAAAAGAAGACAGTTCTGGGGAAATGCTTTATCAGAATTATTCATGCAAGTAAGCGTGGCAACTCAAAATAGCTGATGAAAACAGTTTCTTGCAGACAGGATGCTTGATTTCCATTTTATTACAGTGTAATGAAAACATCTCAATAGCGCCCAGTACATTATTGCCATCTGCCTCTTTCCCTACTCTATAAAAGTGTGGGTAATTATACTTGAGCAAGATGTTTAGAAACTTAATTAATATTATTGGTTAGATATCTTTAGATTAACAACCCAATTTTGTTCATAATAAACATATCTGGACATGTCCACTGCCTCCGCTGTTTCTCTAAGAAGGGAATGGTATTTACAGTAATATCACTTCTTCCTACTAATGATCATCATTGAATATCTGCTTTTGTACTGACTGTATATAAACATCTGGGTAAGGTAGTGGTGCTTCTAATACACAAATCCTATATTCAAAGAGGTTGTTATTTAGGAAGCTGGGAACTTTTATTGCATATTAAATAACAATTGAACACATTTGGATAAACATAGCCATCAATGAAATGCATGTCGTTAACATAAAACCAGAACAACATCTGCTTATCTGAAAGAAGGCATGTTTTCATTTTCAGAATTACCACCTAACTGTCATTTTGTTGGATAAGTACACCACCATATTTTGAAAGAAAAAGATAACATTTAATTTAAGATTGTTTTATATTGCTAACAGCATTTAATATATTTGAACAGACGTCATGAGATGGGAAGTGAGACATTAACCAAGGAAAGGCATTTATTGTAATGGAAGTGGTACATTAACCAATCAGATTTGACTTGGCAGTTGGTGTGGGAAGTTGAAAATGGGCTCTCTCTGGGTTAGGCATTCAGATAAAAACATTAGCAGTAAGATAAAGAAATACTATACATAGCAAGGAGAAATTTTTAGTAGGTCTTGGTAGTGTATAGTCTTAAGTATTTGTTTTTCATACTTTTAAAGTAAATTCAGTGTTGAGTAATTTTACTACAAATTAGTTAGTAAATTTTGCACTATAACTCTAATTTGGGATCTTATTTACAATGGTAAATCCTTAAAATAATTTGTTCAATTAACCCAATTCTGCTATCTTTGAGGCAAAATAACAACCAAGATTATGCATTTAATTCTGCAATCTTAAAGGTGGCATACAGGCCTTATACTAAGACCTTCATTTATTGCCATTGTCTTTCACTAATTCAAAAAAGTAGTATAATTTGAAGATCATGATCTCTTGTGCATTGCTGCCAAATTACATCTCTTAGTTGGCAACCATTGTACTTATCGTCTCCAACACGAAGAATGTGCTATTAATTAGACATTGAATCAACATTCCTGTTGAGAAAGAAAATGATACTTCAAGAATACAAAGGAAATTCACTTGTCAGTGAACATACTCACAGTGGGACAACACATTTCTGAGGGGAATGATGAACAACTCCACCCTTGCTCTACTATTTTGGGATCCTTTAGAAACAAGCCTGCCTTTATTCATAAAAGTAGGAATACATTCACGCTTGAAGAGAGGAAGTTGGGGCACCTTATCCTTATGATTTTGAGAAAAGATCTTACAAGGCAATTGGTATACTGTAGCATCATCATTTGCTAGGTTCTCTGGATAGGATGTGAGTTTTAAGAAGGAAAGGGCTAAATATTATTCATCTTTTTATTTCAGCACTTGACACACTTTTGACATATTATAGAAGATTAATAAATACTTGTAATTAATGCTGATTTTCTTAGACCTTTGGTAATCCTATTTCTTTATATTTACATAAACCATTTTAGGAATACATTCTTCACATGATATCATTGTTGTTTAATAGTCATGGGCTACACTCTTTCTTTCTTAGTTTTAGAATATATGCTTTTTTAGTTCCGTAGAGTATATTTTAGTATATGTTCTATACCATATACATTCATTACTTTTCTTTCTTTCCTTTTCTTTTATTGGATATTTTCTTTATTTACATTTCAGATGTTATCCCCTTTCCCAGCCCCCAACCCCGAAACCCCCATTCCATCCCTCATCCACTTGCTTCTAAGAGGGTGTTCCCGCATCCACCCACTCACTCCCACCTCCACACCCTCGAATTCCCCAATAATGGGGCATCGTACCTTCACAGGACCAAGGGCCTCTTCTCCCATTAATGTCCAACAAGGCCATCCTCTGCTAAGTATGTGCCTGGAGCCATGGATCCCTCCACGTGTACTCCTTGGTTGGTACTCCTAGGAACTTTGCGGGATCTGGTTGGTTGATATTGTTGTTCTTCCTATGGTATTGCAAACCCCTTTAGCTCCTTCAGTCCTTTCTCTAACTCTTCCATTGGGGACCCTGGGCTCAGGCCAATGATTGGATGTAAGCATCACCTCTGTATTTGTCAGGCTCTGGCAGAGCCTCTGAGGAGACAGCTATATCAGTCTCCTGTCAAAATGCACTTCCTGGCATCCACAACAGCATCTGCATTCGGTGACTGCACATGGCAGTCTCCAGACAGCCTCTGCTTCAGTCTCTGTCCCACACTTTGTCTCCATATTTGGTCCTGTGAGTATTTTGTTACAACTTCTAAGAAGGACCAAAGCACCCACACTTTGGTCTTCCTTCTTCTTGAGCTTCATGTGAATTGTATCTTGGGCATTGTGAGCTTTTGGGTTAAAATCCACTTATCAGTGAATATATACCATGTGTGTTCTTTTGTGATTGGGTTACCTCACTCAGGATGATATTTTCTAGTTCCATCCATTTGTCTAAGAATTTCCTGAAATCATTATTTTTAATAGCTGAAGTAGTACTCCATTGTTAATGTACCACGTTTTCTGTATCCATTCCTCTGTTGAAGAACATCTGGGTTCTTTCCAGCTTCTGGATATTATAAATAAGGCTGCTATGAACATAGTGGAGTATGTATCCTTGTTATATGTTGGAGCATCTTTTGGGTATATGCCCAGGAGTGGCTTTCTTATTGCTGGTTAGAAACCTGACAAAAGAAACAGTGGAAGGAGGGGATTTTGGCTCACACTCTTAATGGTACAATTCCTCTTAACAGTAGAGGACATGACTGTGGAACTATCTAAGAATTCTCTGTATTAAACAGTTCTAATATTGCTCAAAAGCTCAAACTGTAGAAATTCTATTGAGACTCAAGCAATCTCTTAACTATAAACTTCTGTAAAATGATGAGGGATGATGATAATAATAAATCTCAAATTTTATACTTATAATTTACAATGACACTGAAAGCATTTCCTTTCCAAAAAGGAATCAGGACATCAAAAGACTGAATAAATACAAGACTGAAACTTAACAGTACAAACATCAAATTCTAAAACATAGGGTTGGATTTATAAAACTCTTAGTGGTACCATCTATTCTCCAGTAGGTGTGTGTTTCACCTTTTCAGTTAATCCATTATTGGTACAAATAGCCTGACTGTTAGACCACCTCTGTTCCATGCCTGCAGCTTTTAGTGGTGGATATCTGTTTCTATTCCAACTTAGGCATTACTTATTCAGCATTGCTCACTCACTGATCCCTGTGAGACTCCATAAAGGGTACCATTGTCAATGTGGTATTTGTTTTGAGGCATGAGAGATACAACCTGGGAAGTTTATAAAGGCTTGTCCTGGGTTCTAGAAAGCTGCTGAAGCCACTTAACATTCATGCTTACAAAATGATGCCACATGGACAATGGTACCAATTTCTGCTACCACGGTTGATATAGCTGGCCCTTCTCCTTTCACAACAATTGTAGCAGCAGACTCCTATGGCTGAACCCAAGAAATCACTTTCCTAAGTAGTTGCTTTTTGCAGGAGACCTCTGGGGCAGAACTTTGACTTAAGCTTCAAGTTAGGATTTTTCCTTTCAAATATTGTGAATGTTTACATGATAAGCATTTGCCTTCCAGTGCATTTTCTATAGCTGCAGCAAAAGTATAAAATTAGGTCCTTATTGGTGTAATGTCATCATCAAATACAACCATTTTTCTAGACATTCTATGATGGTTATCCCTTTTGTCAATTTCACTACACCTGAAGTTAACTAAAATTCAAGCAGCTGGGTGCACCTTTAAGGAATTTTTATTAATTAAATCCCTTGAAGAGGAAAGACTCATCTTTAATTGTGATTTTGTGTGCATGTGTGGGGTGTGTTGTGTGTGTGTGTGTGTGTAAAGAAGGCTTATTGGATAATCAAATTGTGTTGGAATTTTGATGGAATTGCATTGAATCTATAGATTGCTTTTTGTAAGATGGCCATTTTTACTATGTTAATCCTGCCAATCCATGAACAAGGGAGGTCCTTCTGTCTTCCAATATCTTCCTCAATTACTTTTTTCAGGTATGTGAAGTTCTTGCCATACTGTTTTTTCAATTGCTTGGTTAGTGTTACACCAAGGTGTTTTATGTTATTTATGGCTATTGTGAAGGTACTGTTTCCCTAATTTCTCACTCAGTCCATTTATTGCTTGTGTAGAGGAAGGTTAATGATCTTTTTTGAGTTAATTTTGTATCCAGCCACTTTGTTGAAGGTGTTTATCAGCTGTAGGAGTTCTCTGGTAGAATTTTTGGGGTCACCTATGTTATAATCATATCATTCATGAATCCTATACATAGACTTCTTTTCCAATTTGTATCCCTTGATATTCATTAGCTGCCTTATTGCTCTAGACAGAACTTCAAGTACTATACTGAAGAGAGTGGACAGCCTTGTCTTGTCCCCAATTTTAGTGGAAATGCTCTAAGCTTCTTTCCATTTAATTTGATGTTGTCTATTGACTTGCTGCATATTGCCTTTATTGTGTTTAGGTATTCCTCTTCTATCCTCACTCTCTCAAAGACTTTTACTATGAAGGGATGTTGGATTTTTGTCAAATACTTTTTTCAGTTTCTAGTGAGATGATTGTGTTTTCATAGTCAGAAACTGGAAGCAACCCAGATGTCCTTCAACAGAAGAATGGATACAGAAAATGTGATTCATTTAAATAATGGAATAATATTCAACTATTAAGAACAAGAACATCATAAATTTTTCAGGCAATTGGATGAAACTAGAAAATATCCTTTTGAGTGAGGTAACCCAGTAACCAAAGGACATTACTCCCTAATAAGTAGCTATTAGCCAAAAAGTTCAGAACAGCCTTGATACACTCCAGAAACCCAAAGAAGTTAAAGCAGAAGGAAGGCCCAAGTGAGGATGCTTGAATCCACTTAGAAGAGGGAAAAATAATCTTGAGAGGCAGAGAGAATGAGGGATCTGGGTTGGTGATGGGAGGGCTAGGCGAATAGAGGGGCAGAATCAGGCATGGGGAGAGATAGGCGAGAGTCCCAGAGGGCCAGGAGAATTAATGGAAATACATAGCTGCCAGAGGTCAGTGATGGGTATTTTCTAAGAAGTTCTAGAGACCTGGGATGACAGAGACTCCCAGAGTCAATGTTGGTGACCTTAGCAGAAATGTCCAACAGTTGGAATCTGGAACCTGAAGAGACCACCTCTAGTATCTAGGCAGGACCTCCAGTGGAAGGATGGGAATACCTACCTACCTACAAAACTTTTGACCCCAAATTGTTCCTGTCTAAAAGAATGCAGGGACAACGATGGAGCAGAGACTGAAGGAATGGGTGACCAGTCACTGGCCCATTTTGAGACCCATACCATGGGCAGGCACCACCCTCTCACACTATTAATGATGCTATGTTTTGCTTGCAGGAAGGAGCTTAGCATAACAGCCCTTTGAGAGGCTCTACTCAACAGATGACTGAGACAGATGCAGCTACCCAAAGGCAAACGTTAGAAGGACATCAGGGACCCCTGTGGAAGAGTTACCAAAAAGATTGAAGGCCCTTATGGAGATGGCAACTCCATGGGAAGACTAACAATGTCAACTAACCTGGACCCCTGGGAGCTCCCAGAGACTGAGACAGCTACCAAAATGCATACATGGGCTAGTCTGAGTCCCCCAAGTATATGTAGCAGAAGGCTGCCATGACTGGTCTCAGTGGAAAAGGATGTACCTAATCCTGAAAAGAAGATGCACCAGGTTGGGGAATCCCTGGGTGGGGGTCGGGGGAGGTTCTGCTCTTCCAGAGGTGAAGAGGATAGGGGAGGGAGGGAAGAACTCTGGGAAAGGATACTGGGAGTTGGGGGGCAACATTTAGAATGTAATTAACCAATTTTTTAAAGGAAAAAAACAGGCTTCTTAGGGATAATAATAAAATATCAAAATAATATGATACAACAAAAACTAACAGAAAATTGGAAAAATCAACCAAACAGAAGAAAAAGGGCCCAAGAGAAGGCACAAAAATCCCAAAATCAGTGATGTTCTCCTTTTTGTCATTTTTCTCACACTGATTCTATATTTAAAGAAGTGTGGTGCAGTGAATGGATTGAGTCTTCCCTTTGTGGTGCCGTTTGTAGTCCCAGTGAGGAACAAGAGGTTTCTCTTGCGAGACACATGTCCTCAATAATTGATGGCTTCTTTATCTGCAGTTGCCTTTGTGTGACTCTTTAAACTCACTCAGACCCTTTTTCTTTCTTTGCCAGAGTTACTATTTTCTTGTCTTTCTCTTCCTGTCACTATTCTGATCTTTAGCTGTGTGGATTGGATTGTAACTGAATTATTTGAGCCAGTGAAAGACTGAAAAGCATCAGGGTGAAGCAGTGGACAATGCCATATACTGCCATGTCTCCAAGGTGATCTGAATCCATTCCAATGAACAAACCAAATTAACCATCAAGCCATGTGTCACTTAGTACACGGAAGGGAAATTATGATATTGTCTAAGAATAGTTCCAAATTTAAATGAATTGTTACATCTCCATAATTTCAAACTTAAGAAATACTCAAGAACTGTGTTCTTTAATTTCATCTGTAATAGCAAAACCAAGAGAAGATGAAATTATCAGAAAGCAACCCTCATACACCAGGGAATTTGCCAAATATACTTCTCCTAATATATCCATAGACCATTCCCGTTCTTACAAAAAGTGTGACTTCTCTAGACCTTATGAAAGAGTTAAACCATAACCATTAAGGTTTCAAAGTAAGAGCTATGGCCAAATTCCAAACTAATAAAAATATTACACACCATGCATGATTTTTAGTAGCTCAATAGTAGCAAGAAGGATGTTTAATTATTATAATTTAAATATATTTGATATTGAATCATTTGTGGGCTCTTTTATTATTGACACAGACAAGTACTGTAAGTTAGCATGATATGATCTTTCATTTGTGAAATCTGAATTTTTTTCTCTTTAACACTTCTGATGAACACTGAGTTTCTGTAAAATTTTCCAAAATGCTCTATTAATCCTCTGTTCTGATCATCATATAATTATTGATCTAGAAAAGGCTTAAAATGTTCACAACACTTGAGTAAGCTGTTTTCAGTTAAATCATGATCTTGTTCATGTCTTTATTGATGCGAAGGAAGCAATAGATCTATGCATACAACAGAAATTAGATTTCATGGGAAGTTTTCTTAATCTTTTTCCCATCTAGCACTTGTTTTAGTAAAATTCATCTTTATTGCCTCACCCCTTACTGTCCTTTCTACCCTACTTTTTTTTTTTTTTTTTTTTTTTGCATATGTTCAAATACCTCTGCTATATGGCTCTAGGCTGTTTTCACCTAGTGGCACTTCAGTCTCTTAGGGTTTCAACATGTCTTTTGATTAGAGACAAAGAGAGAGGAAAAAAAGAGAAAACAGAGAGATACAGACACAGAGACTGAAGAGTTATGCACATTCTTTCAATTTAAATTCCATTATTAAAGATTATAAATAACTGTAATTTATGACACAAATATTTTACATTCCTTTTATTTTAATATCCTATGTAAGGTTATGGGAATGAAAGATTATTCATGTTGGTGATAATTAATCTTTCAATTCCTAGGAATATTTCATAACATGAGGGGAATTTAAAGAATAGAAATGAACTCATATTTTTGTGAGCTTATGTGATTCTTATTAATAACTGAGACAAAATAATCAAAAATGCAGGCCTTTGAAATTATACTGAATGTTTATTATATGTGCAGTTAAATTGTCATAGTTTATACACTAGCTATGTTGATGTCTATATCATAAAATCAATTTAATAAAGTCTTAGTTGATAGCTGTACATTGTGACAAGTTTACCACCAATTTCAGTTCACATAATTTTTCTTCAAGTCCCTGTACTCAAGGGTGCTGTTGTTTCACCACACCTAGATGGGAATTTTAAAATGTCCTATGTAGCTTTAATAGGACATAAAGACAAACAGGACATAAAAGTTTATTATGAAGAGGGTTCTTGAGCTCCAGATATCAACGTGTCTCTACTTTCCCACTGCTTGAATTTCAAAGGTATGACACCATCATACCTAGCATTTGGAACTTTGTAGTACCTTCTCTTAATTTATCTAAATTTTCACGCAACAGTATTGTCGATGTTAAAGGAAAAGAAGGGGAGATATATCTGGAGTCTACAGAAAACTTGTTAGAAAATAAGTAACCTGCAATATGATGTCTGCCTATCTATCTCTATCTATCTATCTATCTATCTATCTATCTATCTATCATATGTTTATACTTTATACAGTTTATGTTAAATATTCTAAAATAGATATGATGTTTATATTAATCAAACATTAATTCAAAAGAAATTATTCAAAAGAACAATGGCATGATTTCTGTCTATGAGAGTTATTAGATTAGATATCTTCTCTACACTGGCCAGGTTGCTAGGCATGGAGAGAAAAGTAAAACATCAGGAGAAGTGGGAATCCATAAAGTTTAAGCAAAGGTTGTACTGCATTGTGTATCCTATCCACTCATATTTATTTTTTAATTTACTCAATTATACTGGTAAAATGTTTTATATTTAGTTATAACTGTTTTATCTAGGCCCATGGAAGTTCATTAATGAGAAAGAAGCAGATTAAAGATATTTCTAGATTTGTCAAAACCTTCATCTAAATCATGTCACATAAATTAATAGTATTCTTTATTTATGCCAATTATCATTCTTATTTTTAAAGATAGAATGCAACTAATTTATTCAAGAATTTAATTACAGAAAAATAATTCTCTTCAAAATTTAACATATTCTTGTGTAACTGGAATCAGTACAGTTCCATTTTGTTTTGCTTCCAAAGATCTCAAGTTAAAAATTAATGCAAAATTAAATCATAAACATACACCTACAGTATTTTTTATTTACTCTTCTGTGTTTAGTTTTTCCTCCTATATTAAATTTTCAGTATTATATAATTTTAATGTTTTTCATATTCCTTTTTGAAAGTTCACCACAGATTTTTGAAGAGCCATTTAAGTTAGTCAAATTATTTTCCTTTATAAGATATACTAGGGGCTGGAAGTTGTCTCAGTGTAGAACACTTTTGTGCAACCCTGAGGAGTAGATTTTTGATCCCTAGGATATAAACTCATAATATTCAGGAGTGTCAGTAACTATTTCCTATCCTAGTGCTTCAGGTGAAAGTGAGGTAGAGACAGAGAAACCTCGGGAACTCTCTAGGCAGCCAGTCTAGCCCATTGGTGAGCTCCAGCATCAATAAGATACTGTCTTAAAATAAATTTATAAGGAACAACAGAAGAAGACACCCAAAGTTTGATCTTGAACACATTCAGGCAAGTACCTAGACAAGCACACCGTGTAGTCTATACACAGTATACATACACAAGCGTATGTCAAATGCACACACACACACTCAGGCACACACACTAACTCTCATGAACAAAATGTATTTGTTTAAAGACTTGGTGCTTTGAGCAAATACAAAATAATAAAGAATGGTAGGTATATTTTTTAAAATAAGTGACTTTAAAATATTAACAAAACCAACTTAGTGTTTTTTTACTAGTCAGTCTATCTCCTACAATTCTATTGTGACACTACCTCTTTCAATGGAGTTGTTACTAGTAGGCTTTTGAATCTTCAGTGCTATAAAACAACATCATAACCGAGAACCACATATGAGCAGCCTTCCATTACCCCATTCATTGTGATGGCAAGTTAAATGTGAGTTAGGTTTTGTAACAGTTTAGCAATTTGCATTTCTGCTCACCTATCAAGTTTAATTATAAGCTCTCTTGTCTGATTACCTTGAAAATGTACATTGAAGTTCTGTTTTCAGAAACAGGTCTTTGTGGCACTTTTAGGAAAAAGCTTCAGCAACTACAACAGAGTCAAACTAATCTCAGTAATTTCTCAATAGAATTTTTTATATATAAAAACAATTCTTTCAAGAAATTATATTATTCTTATGAAGAAAACAAAATTCTCAATTAAACTAGGAGGTATCTTCATTAACATACCTCATAGAAATGACATATACATGCCAGAGAGAAAGAACAGAGAAAGAAACCTGAAGAGACAGAGAGTCAGTGTTGTATTCATTCATAAATGAAAAATGGAAGATTTTATTCAAGTTAAAAACAATACATTATTACTACTGTATTTATGTTCTTTGCTAGTACAGAGTATTATTATAAGAAGGCACAAATTTGAATTAAAATAAGGAGACAGTTAAACTTTGGTATTTGAATGAAAAGCTTAAATATTCGGTATTTTCTACAATCTTTGATATAATTTTGCATGTCTTTCAGACCAATTATTTGTTATTCTTAGAAAAAAAAACCCTTTTTATTGGTGATTTATAACTGTGTTTTGCATGAAGATTTTCAGATGTACTTCTGAACTTGAATTTCAATTTAATGCCACTCAGTATGGTGTGTGTTCTGTGGTTCTAGTCTGTTCACATTCATTGATACTGACAGCTGCCGCACTGTCTCTGTTGTAATTGTATAGACTGAATGTATGTATGGATTTATGGACTGTCACTGCTAGTGATTCTGTTTTTACTTTGTGTGTTATGGAGCCATGCTTTAGGGGCACCACTGCTTAGAATGCATGTGCTTTGTGTTAGAATTAACTCATTGTTCTTTATCCATTGTCTCCGCTTTTCTTAGTTCAACATGTGCTTCATCAGATACCAATTTAATTGACAGCAACCACCCACTGACTTTGTTTTTTTAGTATTTTTAGTGTGTATCCTGTTTAAGATGAAGTTTGGTTATCATTTCTTAACCACTTTAATGTTCATTGTCTTTTAATTAGTATTGCACATAAAAGTGGGTATGGTCCAACTGAAATTTACTTAGTCCTCTTTATTTAATTATTGCACCATGTTTTAGTTTAGAAATTAACTCCCCATCAACCCTCTTCATAACTGTCCTCATGCACATTTTACCTTCATGTGTTCCTTTTCAAAGAAGATTATTACTATTGACTCAAATGGTTACTTATCATTTAATACAATCAAGCAGATGTTGTCTACATTATATGTACCCACAGAGAAACAATTCACTTTCTCTCTACTCTTCTGTGTAGATCCAAATTCACATGTATTATTTATCTTCCTTTGTTCGCAAAATGTATAGGATGCTTACAGGGATGATGTGATCTTTTTCCTCCTTAGTGTGTGTGTGTGTGTGTGTGTGTGTGTGTGTGTGTGTGCGTGCCTGTGTGTGTCCTTGAAAAGACCTTCAGAAACCCAGGCTAACATTTTTTTCATTTACTGCTGCTCAGAACTTATTGTTCTACTGTCTCCTGGCTTGAATCATTTTTTTTCTTTTCTTTTTGAAATTATAATTATATCATTACTCCCTTCACTTTCCTCCCTGCAAACTCTCCCATATACCCACTCCCTGCTCTCTTTCAAGTTCATGTCTCTTTTTCCATTAATTGCTGTTACATGCATATATATATATATATATATATGCATATATGTATATATTTGTAAATGTGACCTCCTCAGAAATCAATTTTTGAAATCAGGTATGCTGGATTCAAAGTCTATGTGTATGGGAAGTGCCAGTGGCTTTTTTATTTTTTAGATACCATATTTATGAACTGTTTTAAACAATGTGATGCTCATGAATTTTTTATTTAAATTTCATTGAGAATTTTGGGCTTATGCTTTGTTTTCAGAACAATGTGGCCTTTATGTCCTTAAATTTTGATTATTCCCCTCTTCCTTTCTTTTGAAATGTGTAATTATTTGATATCATATCATTTACCATGCTCCTACAGATCACAACAGATTTGTTTTCATGTCTTTTTCCCTCTCTTTGCTTTATTTTTACATAGGATACACTGCATGAAATTCACTAATCTTTTCTCTCCATTTCTGCTAAGCTCATTTTATACATATCTATGAAAAAATATTTATATGTGAATGCTTTACCTCTGGCTTGTAATTTGTATTTTTATTGGTTTTGCTTCGTTCTTTTCTATCACCATGTTTATATAGCCATTCAATCATCATTTAGCATATTGAAAGTTTGAGATCATTTTAACCTTTTAGAAATGTTTATACCCTTTCTGCCCCTTCTGCCTGGTACTTCTGCTGGGGCAGACTCCAAGCTAGTCTGCACCCATGAAGACACCATATCCTCACCATCCCAGAAGATCCTCAGCACTCAGAGCAGATGCTCTACAAGTAATTGCATAACACCCAGAGGAAGCTGGACTCTCAGGAGCTCTAATACACCCAGGATCATAGGATTTCAGAATTCCAGAGGCAATGTGACTCCCAGGAGCTCTTATACCCAGGATCTCAGGATCACAGGATCACAGAGACAGCTGAACTCTGAGGAGTTCTGACACAACCGAGATACCAGGAGAGAAAGGCTCTAGTAAGAGACAGTGAGTACAGCTAGAACTAGAGATAACCAGATTGCCAAAGGCAAGCACAAGAACATAAGCAACAGAAACCACGGTGGTTACTTCGCATCATCAGAACTCAATTCTCCCACCATATAGTCCTGGATACCCCATTACACTGGAAAAGCAAGATTCTGATTTAAAATCACTTCTCATGATGATGATAGAGGACTTTAAGAAGGACATAAATAAGTCTCTTAAAGAAATATAGGAGAACATAGGTAAACAGGTAGAAGCCTTTATAAAGGAAACACATAAATCCCTTAAAGAATTTAAGAAAACCAAACCAAACTGGTGAAGGAATTGAACAAAACCATACAGGATCTAAAAATAGAAGTCAAAACAATAAAGAAATCACAAAAGGAGACTACCCTGGAGATAGAAAACCTAGGAAAGAGATCAGTGTCTAAGGCAGCATTTCCAACAGCAGTGCTAAGATGAAAACTCATAGCTAAGTGCTTCCAAAAAGAAATTTGAGAAAGCATACACTAGCAGCTTAACAGTAAACCCGAAAACTTAGAACAAAAAGAAGCAAATATAGGCAAGAAGAGTAGACAGCAGGGAATAATCAAACTCAGGACTTAAATCAACCAAGTAGAAACGAAAAGAACTATACAAAGAATCAACAAAACCAGGAGCTGGTTCTTTGAGAAAATCAACAAGATAGATAAATCCTTAGCAAGACTAACCAGAGGGCACAGAGACAGTATCCAAATTAAAAAAAAAGAAGAACTGAAAAGGGAGACATAACAACAGAAACCGAAGAAATTTAAAAAAAAAAAATCATCAGATCCTACTACAAAAGCTCAACAAAACTGGAAAATCTGTATGAAATGGACAATTTTCTAGACAGATACCAGGTACCAAAGTTAAATTAGAGCAGATAAACCACCTAAACAGTCCCATAAATCTTAAAGAAATAGCATCAATCAGTTATTAAAAGTCTCACCACAAAAAAAAAAAAAAAAAAAAAAAAAAAAAAGCCCCGGACAACATGGTTTTAATGCAGAATTTATCAGACCTTCAAGGAGGACCTAATACCAATTCTCTTCAAACTATTCCACAAAAGTGAAACAGAAGGAACACTACATAATTTGTTCCATGAAGACACAATTATGCTCATATCTAAACCAAACAAAGACCCAACAAAGAAATAGAACTTCAGAACAATCTCCCTTATGAATATCAATGCAAAAAATACTCAATAAAATTCTCACAAACCGAATCTAAGAACACATCAAAACAATCATTTATCATGATCAAGTAGGCTTTATCTGAGAAATGCAGGCATAGTTCAACGTACAGAAATCCATCAGCATAATCCACTATATAAAAAAAAACTCATAAAAAGAAACCACACGATCATCTCAATAGATGCTGAGAAATCAGCTGACAAAATCCAATACTCCTCTATAGTAAAAGTCCTGGAACAATAAGGAATTCAATGCCCATACCTAACTATAGTAAAAGCAATATACACAAACCAGTAGCCAACATCAAACTAAATGGAGAGAAATTGAAGTAATACCACTGCCGCTCTCTCCCTATCTATTTAATATAGTACTTGAAGTCCTAGTCAGAGCAATTAGACAACAAAAGGAATGTCAAAGGGTTCATGTAGGAAAGGAAGAAGTCAAAATATTACTATTTGCAGTATAGTTAAGTGACCCTAAAACTTCCACCAGAGAACTCCTAAACCTGATAAACAACTTCAGCAAAGTGGCTGGATATAAAATTACTTCAAACAAATCAGTAGCCTTCCTTTATTCAAAGATAAACATGCTGAGAAAGAAATTAGGGAAATGACACCCTTCACAATAGTTACAACTAATATAAAATACCTTGGTGTGAATCTAACTAAGCAAGTGAAAGATCTGTATGACAGAACTTCAAGTCTCTGAAGAAAGAAATCGAAGAAGATCTCAGAAGATGGAAAGATCTCCCATGCTCATGGATTGGCAGGATTAATATAGTAAAAATGGCCATCTTGCCAAAAGCAACCAACAGATTTAGTGCAATCCCCATCAAAATTCCAACTCAATTCTTCAGAGTGACATAAAGAGCAATTTGCAAATTCATTTGGAATACACCAAATCCCAGGATAGTGAAAACTATTCTCAACAATAAGAACTTCTGAGGGAATCAACATCCCTGATCTCAATAGTGATAAAAACTGCATGGTATTGGTAAAGAGACAGATAGGAAGATCAATGGAATAGAATTGTAGACCCAGAAATGAACCCATACACCTGTGGTCACTTGATCCTTGACAAAGGAGCTAAAACCATTCAGTGGAAAAAAAGACAGCATTTTCAACAAATGGTTCTGGTTCAACTGGAGAAAAATGCAAATTGAATCCATTCTTATCTCCTTGTATAAAGCTCAAGTTCAAGTGGATCAAGGACGACCACATAAAACCAGATACACTGTAACTAATAGAAGAGAAAGTGGGGAAGAGCCTCAATACTTGGGCACAGGGGAAATTTCTTGAACAGAACACCAATGGCTTATACTCAAGATAAAGAATTGACAAATGGGATCTCATAAAATTGCAAAGCTTCTGTAAGGCAAAGACACTGTCAATAGGATGAAAAGGCAACCAACAGATTGGGAAAAGATTTTTACCAATCCTACATCTGATAGAGGCTAATATCCAATATGTACAAAGAACTCAAGAATTAGACTCCAGACAACCAAAGAACCCTATTAAAAATAGTGTACAGAACTAAACAAAGAATTCTCAATTGAGGAAATTCGAATGGCAGAGAAGCACCTAAAGAAATGTTCAATATCCTTAGTCATCAGGGAAATGCAAATCAAAACAATCCTGAGATTCAATGTCACACCAGTCAGAATAGCTAAGATCAAAAACCCAGGTGATAGTAGATGCTGGCAAGGATGTGGAGAAAGAGGAACACTCCTCCATTTTTGGTGGTATTGTAAGCTGGTACAGCCACTCTGGAAATCATGGCAGTTCCTCAGAAAGTTGGTCATAGTATTACCTGAGGACCCAGCTATTCCACTCCTGGGCATGTATCCAAAAGATAGATGTTCCAATATATAACAAGGATAAATGCTCCACTATGTTCATAGCAGCCTTATTTATAATAGCCAGAAGCTGGAAAGAACCCAGATGTCCTTTAACAGAGGAATGGATACAGAAAATGTGATACATTTACACAATGAGTACTACTCAGCTATTAAAAACAATGATTTCATGAAATTCTTAGGCAAATGGATGGAACTAGAAAATATCATCCTGAGTGAGGTAACCCAATCACAAAAGAACGTACATGGTATGCACTCATTAATAAATGGATATTAACCCCCAAAGTTCATAATACCCAAGATACGACTTCCAGACCACATGAAGTCCTTGAAGAAGGAAGACCAAAGTGTGAGTGCTTTGGTCTTTCTTAGAAGGAGTAACAAAATACTCACAGGACCAAATATGGAGACAAAGTGTGGGACAGAGACTGAAGGAGGGGTTATCTGGAGACTGCCATGTGCAGTCACCAAATGCAGATGCTGTTGTGAATGCCAGGAAGTGCATTTTGACAGGAGCTTGCTATAGTGGACTCCTGACAGGCTCTGCCAAAGTCTGACATTACAGGTGCTGATACTTGCAGCTAACCATTAGGTGATCACTTGCTTCACAATGAAGGAATTAGAGAGAAGACTGAATTTGCTGAAGGGGTTTGTGGCCCCATGGGGAGAGTAACAATACCAACTAACCAGAGCTCACAGGTTCTAAACTGTCAGCCTGGGAACACACATGGAGGACCTATGGTTCCAGCTGTTTATGTAGTGTAGGATGCCCTTGTAGGGCATAGGTGGGAGAGGAGGTCCTTGGTCCTGTGAAGGCTGGATGCCCCAATGTGTAGCAATTTTAGGGCAGAGAGGTAAGAGTGGGAGGGTGGGTGTGGACACACCCTCATAGAAGCAGGAGAAGGGAGGATGGGGTGGGATGTTTTGGGGTGGGGATGGGGAAAGAGGGAATACCATATGAAATGTAAATAAATAAAATATCCAATATAAAAATTAAAAAAGCCAGATAGTAGAACTGGCTATTGCAGTTGAGCATTTGAGACTTTTTGTCAACAATTTAATATTATCCATTGTACTGTGATTCCTTATAATCCTCAAGGACAAGATATTGTGGAACAGGCCCATGGAACTTTAAGACAATATCTTCATATAATAAAAAATGGGGAGATATATCCCTATTCACCACAAATTTATTTAAATCATGTTCTTTTTATTTTAAATTTTTAAAAAATTTGGATGCTAAGGAAATTTCTGCTGAGTGTCTATGGTACCCTACAACTAGGCATACTTATGCCTAGGTGGAAAGGAAGGATCTACTTATTGGCATATGGCATGATCCTGATCAGATATTTACTATGGGTAAGAGGGCATGTATGTGTTTTTTCTGCAGGATGTTGAAGGAGTATGTTGGCTGCCAGAGTGATTAGTGAGACATGCTAATGCTGGGACAAAGAATGATGCTGACCTGTGAGCTTGCTGAGTGCCCTGACAATGGTGACTGGGAAGCTGTATTGGACATATGTTCCCAACCCACCTTTGCTTGCCTTATATCCCAGATGGGACAAGATGCCTTGCCTCAAGATTTTAGACCTTGTAGGACAGAGAATCAAAAAGAGATGTTACAATGGCTCTTGTAGTTTTCCAAATTTAACCAGTTATTTGGATTTAATCATTCTCTGGTCTAGAAATCAATCCAATATTGGAAATAACAGTCTTCATTTAGAAGTCTGGTTCTGCACATTTTCAGAGACATATTTTGAAGTTAGCTGCAGATCTCTATGATGTTATGTTAGCAAGAGATAAAGTTGGGACGGAATCTGGATTTCAAGCAAGTGCTAGTGTGCTCTTTTAATTGTCAAGTTAAAATTACTTTTGTTTCTTCTACAGTATTTAATGTAAGTTGTATTAATTGTACACTTTCTAATTATGTTAGTGTGTTGAAACCTGGCATGTCTGTTATGGGGGTCTATCAATCAGCTTTTGTTTTATTGCCCTGAGTGTTACAGGACCTTGGTATTCTGAAAAAAGCTTGCAAGTACTGGAAGAAGTGAGCCAGGCTTTAAGCAGAAGCAAGAGGGTAGTAGGCTTGATTATTGCTGTTATAACAGCTTTAATTATATTAATTGCTAGCACCATGGCTTCTGTAATTGCTTTGACAAAAGTTACAACAGTTACTTTGTTAATCATTTAGCAAAAAAAAAATGTTACTAATATAATTGAGTATACAAGATGATTTAGATAGGCATTTGGAACAAGAGATTGATGCTCTTTATCCTATTCAAATTATTGGAAGGAGGTTCAGAGTTAAGAGTAAGGAGCCATCTTGAGTGTCATGCCAAATACCAATGGAGTTGTGTTACTTCTAAAATTTACAATGATAGTCATTATAATTAGGAAAAAGTTTAAAAATGTTTGTAGGGTATTTGTAATAATTCTAGCATCTTCTGGATGTTTTAATTTTGTATAGTGAGATTATGAATTTAAAGAATGGTGCTCTGTTCAGTTTTGATGCTGCAGATACTGCTGATAAAATTATCTATGGCCTGAGATCAGTATTTCTGTTTTCGTCAAGCTTCAAGAATGGCATATATAGCTTGATCATGCTAGCTCTTTTTGTCCGAGAAAAATTTATTCCTGCCTATCATGTTAAAGCTTTTCTTCAACAACATCAACATGTTGGCAGCCAAGTACATGGCTTGAAACTGAAAGTGGACTCCCAGATAGAGTTATTAATTTACAGACTGACAAGCCAAGAACAGGTAAGATTCTGCACAGTGCCTTACCAACCTAAGACAGAAATGCATTGCTTTTGATAATGCATATTCCATGATGGGTAAGGTTGTCAGAACAACCTAAGACAGGCTCAGTCTTTTTTATGAAATAAAAAAGTGGGAGATGTGGAGAGCATTTGGGGCTGCTTGGCAGGAATCTGACATTGGCCAAGAATAAGGAAATGACCTGCTTGGTAGGAATCTGACATTGGCCAAGGACAAGGAAATGGGCTTCAGGCTGTAATCTGGCATTAGGCTAGAACAAAGAACTAATTTCAACAGGAATCTAAATCTTAGGCTAGAACAAAGAAGTAGACTTCAGGCAGAAAATGATTTGGGGCTAGGACAGGGAAGTAGGCTCAGATATTTTGGTCATCCTGATGAGCCCTTAGAAACAGTGATCACTGGAGTAATCAGGGGACTTTGTTTATTGCCTTGCTTGGTTTTTGATTATGTGTGTTTATTGTCTTGCTTGTTCCTTGACTATTTCCATCTATTATATTGCTAGTTCCTTAATGTAGAAGTGACCTTAATACTTGCATGTAAATAAAATGGTATAAAAGTAAATTGGGAAAAAATATAAAATAAAAATAAAAAAATTAATAACAAAAAGAAATGTTTATCAATGTTCTCTGCTGCATAATGTTTTTGGAGGATGTTTTAAATGACCTTTCTGCTCATTTGTTCCTGTTTCTTAGTTGTTTGCTGGTAATTTGTTGCTATTTGATATATAGAAAGCTGATACCTGTTTACATTTTGGGGTGAGACATATCATTCTAGGTCTTCCTCTACCTTTGCAGGCAAGGCCACAGCAATCTATAGCCACAACTAATATTTTGTCAGTTCTTTGGTAATGTTCATTATTTTTTGAGTCTTTCTTGTCTCGTTGGTTGGGGTGGGGGTGCTTTTTGGTCCTTTGGGAGCTCCTCTTGTTTTCACTTTGTTTCTTTTTTTTTTTTTTTCTGGGCCTTCAATAGCTTTCATGTTGCACCCCTTTGTTACTGGCTCAAGGGTGTGCTATGTGGCTTTCTGGTATCCTGGCTCTTGTATCTTGTGTTGCAAATTCTAGTCAGGTTGACTTTCCCAACTTCTTAGTGAAAGACGCCTCATTTTATTTTTAAACACAATTAAAGTTACTTTATTTTAAAAGATGTGAATGACAAATAACAGTAATGTTATGGTTCGGATAGAAGTGTCTCTCCAAAGGGCTCATGTGCTGAAGGCTTGGTGGTGATATTGAGAGGTGACATCAGAGAGATGCCAAATTTATCAGTAGATTAACTTACTCATGGATTTCTGGCTAAACGGGCTATTGGGATGTAGGATCTAGTTGAAGGAAGTAATCACTATGGGCATGCCTTTGCTATCCTGTCCTCAAGAACCCCATTGGATCCCGTTGGAATGAAATAACTTTCTAAAAGCTTCTGTCCTTTCCATTCTGAGCTGGCTAATTTTATGTTAATTGGGTCATTGGAGAGTTTGGAGCCTCAAATAAGAAAATGCCTCCATAAGATCAGGCTGTATTCAGGCCTGTAGGATATTTAATTAGTTAGTTATTGATATTGGTGAGGCTATCCTGGGCAGATGGTCCTGGATTCTACACGAAAGAAGGCTAAACAAGCCATACAATGAGAGAAAACCAAGAAGCAGCATCCCTCCATTGGCTCTGCATCACCTTCTGCCCCTAGGTTTCTCCTTAGTGTCAATTCCTGCCTTGGCTTCCCTCAAGAACTGTTACCCAGAATTTGTAAGCCAAATAAATCTTAACATTGCTAAATTGTTTTGGCCATGGTGTTTTACCATAGCAATAGAAACCCTGACTTAGACTAAAGCTAGGTAATTCTTCATTGCTGTAGGCCTGAACAACTGAGTAAGCAGATCATTTACTTATTGGGGTTTCTTGATGGTGAGATAAAATCAAAACTTCCCTCCTTTAAATAAGTTTTCTCAGTTATTTGTCATGGTGACAAAAAAGGTGACTGACACAAACTGACACAAACTGAGAAATATTTCATGATTCATTTAATAATCATGGAAATATCAAATAATTTAATTGTGGAACATTAATTTATCTTATCCTTGGCAATAGGGTGTTGTAGCTACCAGCATAGAAATACATGTTTTTGGTGCAAGAAAGGAGTAGCCAGGAGAGCCAAAGTCAGGAGAGCTTACAAGGTAAGTATTTCATTAATAGAAAGGCTCACAGTTTCACGGCTAAATATACCCTTAGTGGCCATAGGTATCCAGGAGACTGGTCAGACAACCCTCTAAGTTTTCCTCTTTTACTGCAGAGTACCTGCCACTAAACTATTACATCTCTGGGAGTCTGCATAATAAAACCCATATTATGCAATCATCACTTGGGGATGTCCTCTTTGAATTTTTTGAGCAACAAAATAGTTTGTTCATTCAGGTATATTATTATATTGTTTTATTCCCTTAGAACAGCTAGAGTTACACAAATTATACATTGGAAGATCAGCAAGTACTGAATCTCATAAGTTTATCATGTGGTGGGGGGGATAATATCATCAATGCCTGCTTTGTATTACCTATCCACCACGAATTTGTTCAGAAGATGTCATTTATCTTCCTTAGTGAGACCCCTTAGGCCTTAGAAATTTAAGAAAAAACTCAAATTTCCCTTAGAAATGTAAGAGAAAAACTATAAAACCTGCTAGGTTGTGGCCACCTCGTAGGCATTAATCATGGTTAAAAGCTCCAATAGATTGCGATTGATTTTGCCACAACCACTTTAAACAATGTAAACATTCTTTTCTCCATGCTCATACTCATCACTTTCCCCATGTGTTCTAACTGCTTAAATTTTCCTTAAATTATTTGACTAGCCAGGCAGTGGGTGGTTTTCTACAACTGGTCCTAGTTAGAGTTGGCGATTTGACATTGACTTCACTCCAGTGACATGGCATTTTAATAAACAGAATCAGTCACAGAACGGTCCACATTCCTGGTTCTGCTTTCCTCTTCCCTTTGCTTGTCTTGACTATGCAATTCTTATTCACTGAGCATCTAAGTTCCAATATATTTACCATATTACCTTTTCCTTCAAAAATATGTTTTTGTGTTTAACTTAATAAATTGCAATTGTGTGGGAAGTCACCGTGTAAAGATTGAAATTAATCTATCTCTTGCCTCCTGTCTCCTCCCTGAGGAGTTAAGCCAGTGGGACAGGGCAGGGACCTAGCTTGCAAAGCAGACTTCCCTAGAAGAAAGGCTCTCAATAATGTAATTTATTTTCATAGGACATTTAAATTTCATCTCTTTTTTATTTATCGTTTTAATGTGCTTAACCGTGCTAGGCATTTAGTCAGCCTTTCTAATGTAAAGATTTGTACCAATTATTCATGAAATTCTTTGCTAATTATGATTTAATTACTTTTTATTTCAGAAATTTGCCCATGACCAATGAATTTTGGAGTAATCCTTTATATGGTTACAATGATTTTTTTCCCCATAGTTTCTGTTTTTATTCAGTTTTCCTGGCCTCTAATGTCTTTCTTCAATTCTTTCCATAAGATATTTTTTAAATTTAATTTAATTTTTTTTCTTAGTCACTTTGTATTCTGTTCGCTGCTCCCTCCAGGTTACCCTTTCCTACTATACTTCCCCATCTATCTTCCATTCTCCTCTGAGTAGGTTCGGGCCCCATCTGAGTATTCCTCCCACCCTGGCACTTCAATTCTCTGCAAGGCTAGATGCTTCCTCTCTCACTGAGGCCAGATAAGGCAAACCCAGCTAGTAGAACATATCCCATGTACAGGAAAAAGCTTTTGGGATAGCCCTGCTTCAGTTGTTCAGGACCCACATGAAGAACAAGCGCACATCTACATAAGTGTGAGGAATCCTAGGTCCAGCCTATGTATGCTCTTTGGTTGGTGATTCAGTCTCTTAGAGCCCCAAGGGTCCAGGTTAGTTGACTCTGTTGGTCTTCCTGTGGTGTTCCTATTTACTTCTGCGTCTAAAATCCTTCCTCTTATTCTTCTGTAAGCTTCCCCAAGCTCCAGCCACTATTTGGTTGTGGGTGTCTGTATTTGTCTGAGTCAGCTGCTGGGTGGTGCCTCTCAGAGGACATGTTCCTGTTTGTAAGAATAGCAAAGTATCATCAACAGTGTTAGGGATGGGTCTTAACTGGGCCTGTTACTGGCCATTTCCCAGAGCCATGCCTGCACTTCTTGTAGACAAGTTAAATTTTCAGTTGAATGTTTTGTGGGTGAGTTGGTGTCTCTATTGCTCCACTGGGTTCATGTCTAGCTATAGGAGGTGGCCTCTTCAAGTTCTGTAAGGGTCCATGGTTCACTGAAGAATGGTACTCTGGACTCAAATAGTATGTAAATGCAGAGCGTTTTATTCTGCTGAAGTCCAGCATGCTGGGGTCTCCCCGTTACCAAGATAGACACACAAGTGAGCTTGCAGTCCTTATTTAAAGCACATTACGAATTCTGGGGTCGGTGACCTCTATGTTAATTTGTTGGGTCCATCTCTACAGACATTACATTTCTGCAGTGTGGGGGCCTGGAAACTTGCTGGGGAGTCTGGGAACTGTTACTGAGGAAGTAGCTAAGGGAGTCTGGAAATTGCTGCTGACCCAGTGTCCTTGCTTCAGTCAGGTGCATTCCATTACCTGGGTTTTTTTTTTTTTTTTTTTTTTTTTTTTTTTTTTTTTTTTTTCTTTCTATTAGTAACTGACTTGCCTGGGCTTTCCTGGACTTGCCCAGTACTTAGGCCTTAACTCTCAATTTGAAAGCCTGCCATGGATTCAGAGTCAGCCTCTCTCATCCCTCTCAGTTCCACTTGTACAACCACTTTGAAAATCAATTAGCATTTTCTTAGAAAACTGGGAATAAGGTCTTCCTTGAGACCCAGCTATACCACTCCTGGGCATACACCCCGGAGATACTCTACATTCCACAAAGACATTTGCTCAAATATGTTCATAGCTGTTTTATTTATAATAGTCAGAAACTGGAAACAACTCAAATATCCTTCAATTGAAGGATGGATAAAGAAAATGTGGTAGATCTATACAATGGAATACTATTCAGCTATTAAAAACAAGACATCATGAATGTTACAGGCAAATGAATAGAACTTGAGAATATCATCCTGAGTGAGGTAACCTAGTCTCAAAAGGGCATGCACTGTATGTACTCACTTATAAGTGAATATTAGTCATAAAATACAGGCGACATGTTACACTTCACAGACCCAAAGAAGCTGAACAAGAAGGAATATCCAAACCAGGAAGCTTGAATTTTACTTAGAAAGGGGAATAAAACAATCATAAGAGGAAGATGGAGGGAGGTACTTGAAAGGGAGGAGAGACTGGGGGGGGGATGGGGGAACAGGTATGGGGAAGGACAGGAGAAATGGCTAGATGGCCATGAAAATGAATGGAAACATGCAACTGATGGAGGTGAGGAGGTGGGGGGCATCTCCAGGATGAAACAGGGAACTGGGATACAGGAGGTGACCAAGAATCAATGGGGGTGATCTTAGAGGTGATATTTTAATTTTATACCAGAATTTTAGGCTGTTAAATCCCTACCTTACTTCCTACATTTTTTAAATACTGGCATACATTTTGTGGTTACAATTCCCTCCTCTTGCCCCACTCTTCTTTCTCTTCCCCAAACATAAATCTCAAACCTAGAGCTTTGCATAATCTAGGGAAGCATTCCACAACTGAGGCTTCCAGGGACTTTATTTTCATCTGCATCAATTTCTTCTGTTTCCTCTGATTTTTTTTCCTTTTGTGTATCTCGTAGTGGACAGAGTAAATTAGAACTATTTCAACCATCAGTTCCTTATTAGAAGGTCACCCATTTTAGGAACAAAATAAACAGAAACAACATTTTTTTGGCATTGGAAATCAATGTGCCAGAGTGGCAATGAAGACAATCATACAGAGAGTCCTCTAAGTGGTTGATCAAGGGTGATCTTTCCGTTTTCCAATCAGCAGACAAAACACCTCAATTCTTTCTTATCTTACATCAATGCTTCACTGAATAAACAGAAGTCTTGAGTCATTTTCTAGAAGTTTTCCAAGAGCTAGGAGAAATGACATAAGGAAAAATATGCAGAGACTGGTTTGAGTGCAAACCAAACCAGTTGGTTAATTTTTATTGTCTATGATATAAATTAGAGTCACCACAAATGAGGAATTACTTTGATCAGATTGGTCTTTGGCTATGGCTTTGAGAGATGGTTGTGACTTATGATTTCTGAGGGAGCTCCCAGACCAATGTAGGCAGTGCTATCCCTAGCAGTTGGGACTGGGTTATATAAGAAAGTTAGCTAAGCAAGTCAGAGAGGACTTGCTTAGAAAGGGAGAGAAGAGGTTGGGGGAAAAACACCAGTTACATAGAGATCATCTCAAAACTTTAAATTGTGCCTTTGTTACTTTTTTCCCCAAAGATATTTTCCTAATTACAGCAAGAAATACAAACAGGGCTGGTTTAAGAATGGTTTAATAAAGTGCTTTTTAAACACAGACATTGTACTTGGTTCATGCATAAACAAGGCTTTTGCTTTCTTTAACAAAACAACTTTGCTTTGTGTGGACTGAGCCACTCCAAGGAGCCTGCCCCTACCCAGTGGCAGAGCCCTCTCTGTGGACAGGAGATTGCTATCTGCTGGGTGTTTTTAACAGGGCTAATTAAGTTCATTCACAAATCCCCTTTATTAAAGATTTCACACAGAAATATCTCCAAACATGCAACAGGACACTATTATTGAAAAGTCTTTGTTTCTAATCACAATACCAGGGTGATAATTAAAGACAGTACAAAGTATCCCATGAGAGTATGGATTACGCACATCTCCACTATCTGCTAAAACACTGTGAGAGACTCTGTGGGATCAGTACTCTGCTAGCACATAGCCTAGACATGGTTTTTAAAGGAAAAGTCTAGAGTCTACAAATTTCAGACACTTTATTCTAAAATTTATAAATAAATGTGGAAAATGTAGTCCTTTTTGTTAATGATATTCAGAGTGCATTACATACAGATTTCCAAAGATTTTTCCTTGCAACAACATTCCTGTTTATAATTAGCAACCGTTCCTTAAAAGAAAAATCAACATTTTAGATGTTTAAGCCAGTACTCCTCAATATTTTAAAGCACCTCGAAGTGCTAAATAACTGTCTAGGGAGGGCATTCATTGAACCATTAGCACTCTAGGTGACATGAAAATACTGCACAGGCCACTTCTAGAAAGATTAAATTTAGAAAATAAAACATATCTTAATTGGAATCTGTTGTTCTATTTTACATGCCTGTATTAAAATATGCTTTTCTCCCATTTTCCTAAATAAAGGAATTTTGTTTTGATACCTGAGAATCTCAGGCCACGAGTTTTTCTCACGTCCTCTGTGAAGTCAGTTTAAAAGTGCATTAGCAGTGCCTGTGGGTTTTAGTCAGGAAATCAAGATGTAAAATTTCCAGTGTATTTCTCTAAATGTAGTCTCTTCAAATGAGGGCCGCGAAAGCAATTTATTCCAGCCAAACACACTTCCACATATATTTTTTTTAAACAGCACTGTGTGCTTCAACTCATTTAGCAGCTTTTTAATTCAGTGGCTATTCAGATTTAATACAGCAGTGTCTTCATCATTTTGCATTTAGTAATAAATGGTGCCAGAATTTATGACAAATTAAACTGCAAAAGACCATGTTGAAGTTATCTTAAGGGTTTCACATAAAGAAACCAGCACCTATTTTGTTCAGAACAGGCATCTGAAAGTTCACATGGTGGGAAGAGTGTCTTACTGGTATAAACTATGAAATCCATTTGAAAGTTAAGTTTTAATTATACTTTTCTCTGCCCACTTTCCATTGGCAGCGGCTGTCCAGCTGGGGAACTAGCAACATGGATGCTTTAAACTAAGGATTCTTTCTTGTTTTAATATTGGTTTAACAAGTAGAAGAACATTCGGGTTGAAGCTTTGATGGAAAAAAAAAATCCTTACATAACAAGGCACCAGATACAGGGGGCAACTTTTAAAAAGTTTGGTGGAGAGACAAGGCATCACGGGGTATGGAAGAGATAAATTGGGCAGGGCCAAGTCGTGGGGGAGAGGAGCGGTGTCATGGACAGCCCTGCCAATTACTGTTCTTATTATCCTTGCACCCACCTCCCTGATGCACGGGCTTCACAGCTACTGCAAAGGGATATGAAGGCTGAATTCACAGCCTTGTTCCTTCTGCTCCTTCCCATAGGCACATTTTATAAATGAAAAAAAAAAAAGTCCCTTCAATAAAGTCTAAAACATGGTTTGCAGCCATTACCTATTCCTCTTTCCAGACATGTTAACGTGTATAAACTAGCTTAATTAGGTCCTTTTCCCTGCTCAACTATACTCAAAGGGCAGGCAAGCTGGGCTGGTTAGTCAAACAAGGCAAAGTCTATCAGGACAGAGATCACGGGGAAAACCATGTAAATGAAAGACTCTGTCCTTAAGGTTAAAAACCTTTAGGTTACTCTTGACAACTAATGAGAGACCAGGGAGAAGCTGAGTACAAATATGTTCATTTGTGCTGGAAGATATGTTTTGGTCCCTGACACAGTCAGAAATAACACATCCATCTCAACTGTAAGCAAAGCACATGTAAAAGAGCTGTATGTGCCATCCACATTTACTCACGAAAACAAAACAAAACATAGCTCTATCATCCACATTTTATGTACCGTAGAATTTTTTTATTTCATGACTATTCATATAATATGGACTTACATATTCATTATGGAATGGGTTTTGTGGAGGACTTACTTATGTGAAAGGGGGTTGGTGTGCAGAGATGAGTGACATTGTCTCTTCTTCAGAACAGCACCCAGTATGGTGCAGAGGAAGTTGGTTTTGAAGCATTTCTGTTGTTAAGAACCTGTAAGAGTAGGCACAGTACAAGTTGGTTGGTCCAATCTACCATAAAAAAAAAAAAGAAAGAAATTGGCATGTTTGCTTAAAGAAAAGGCTAAATTGTTTGGAAAGCAGCACCAAACTCATAAGCCCTGCCTTGCTTCTCTGCTCTGTATCTTTTCTTTCTGTCAAAGCTAATGGGTGCATTACTACATACACTTGTTTGTGCACAGAAATCATTTCTGTGTGCTATTTTATGGCTTTACAATAATTATCGATGCCATGTTTCTGCTAGACTCCTCACTGGACATTATAAATTCCCCATTATATTTGATAAAAATTATAATGATGTACTAGGAATCTAGAAGCTTTAATCATGAAACTAGAAATAAAATATTTTGGATTTCTACCTTTCAAAATGTGCAAAATGAGCTAGTTCTTTTTAAGGACCTCTCCAGAACAAATCTATAAGGCTCTGATTCTGAATGCCTTTCTGCGTTTTGAAAGGGCAAAGTAATATTTTCTTCTTCATTCTCTGAGAGTCTTTGCTCTACAGATTATCTATAAAGTAGAAAGGAGATTAGTTAATGATTGAAAAAAAATGTTATTAGGTGAATGCAATGGGGGTCTTTCTCTTTCTATTTCTATGTAATTTACAAAATCAAACTTAAAACAATTTTCAAATTAGAAACACTTCATCTCTTGATCATTGTAAGAAGGTATGTATATTTTTAACAGATGGTGAACAGATCTCTTAATAGGATGATTTTGTTACCTCTATCTATCTATAGCTCTATTTATCTGTCATTCTGTCTATCTGTCTATCTTCTACTTCTATCTATCTATCTACTATCTACTATCTATCTCTATCTATCATTATCTATCATCTATTTTGAAAACGAGTCCAAATTACTTGATAGGTGGCTTTCAACTCAGGATTCAGTGACTGAAATGTTTGATTACAGATGTTTGCCACTATTGGTTCCCCAGTAATATTATCTTAAAGCCCTAAAACTATTTACATAATCTCTCCTGTTATAAAAATGACATTTTTCTTCTTAAGGAATCACCACTGGCATTACTTAACCTGAAAAAAATGGAACACCAAGGCTTATCTAGTCATTAACTTGCCCATTGCTTGGTGTAGGGCTGCTTGCTACCTTCTTGCTGCATATGTTGCTTGTTATTTTTTTTTCCTGGGCTGTTTATTCTGCAAAGAGCAATTGCAAAAGAGTTGGAAGCACTTTTTAGCACAGGCTATTCTCCAGCGCAGGTTCATGCCCTTGGTTCTCATGCTGA
Organism: Mastomys natalensis; assembly: GCA_021653895.1. Taxonomy (NCBI): domain Eukaryota; kingdom Metazoa; phylum Chordata; class Mammalia; order Rodentia; family Muridae; genus Mastomys; species Mastomys natalensis. The sequence goes on from JAJTUV010000064.1 coordinate 1,287,193, forward strand.
ACAGAAGCTCACATCGCCTGCAGCATCTGTCCTTTCGGTTCCCTTCAGGATTGTGTACATTTCTTGTCATATCGTCATTTCTCAAACCACAGAGTTCCTTTAAATAGCAGCCCTGTCCCAGGAGGATTATGGGGAAGCATAATGCTATAATTTAAAGGGTCTCCTGCTCAAAGTGCAGTGTCCTAATTGACTTGAATATTTGAGACATATCTTATTGTGTTTCACTGTTAAAATGACCATGCTTATTCAATGAAATAGAAAAGGCAATAGGGAATTTTTATTCCAATTCTAATGGGTAGTTAATAGCACTGTCTTCCTCCACATAATTGGAATACAAAGCATATTTGGTTATCATGAAAGGTGCAAAAAAATCAAACTGGTAATATTAGGTGTATTAAGGAATAAACACCTGAATGTGTTTTAGATTTGTTTCTACAATTTAATTTATGTAAATTATTGTTTTTCACCACTGTCATCATTTTATATACCATGATTATTTAAATTAAAATTCATGTTTATAATGTATAAATATTTTAAATAGCATCCTGCTTTGAATATTACACATAACAAAATTAGTAATAAGTACAAGTCCCAACTTATTTTTATCATTTATAGCAAAGAGGAGAATTCTAGAAATGTTGCTTAATCAGTTTCTAGATATAGGTATTGTTATCTGCAAAGACAGTAATTCTAAAATGCTTTCTTAGTATTATAAACCGTACTTTCCAGTAAATGAGAAATCAACTGTACACAAGATGCTTAGGTTGTCAGGATGGCTAACTGCTCACAACTTTGTCCTTTTACTCACCCAAACAATACTGCAGAAGATTAAACAATGCCTTGCCTTGTGTCTGGGGGCTACGAATGAAGTATAGTAGACCTGAAGTCAGCTACCTTTTACACACTGGAGCTTTTGGTGGGCACAATTTATAAGTGAAGAATTCATCTGAGATTCTTCTTGTTTAGCCTCAGTGTTTGTTTGGTCTTTGTTTCGCAATGAATTGCAAAAATGCTATTTAACTTCAAGGTTACTAATCATACAACTGCGCCGCCCCCCCATCTTTTTATTGACTGCTTTTCTTGGCGTTTTGTTTTACCAGAGAGATCCTTACCTTACTCCACATGCTTTCAACTTGGCCATCAATATCTAAAGTAGAGAAACCTCTGTGAAGCGGCTGCTTGCAGCAGCAGCCCACTTATCATGTCTTTCCATCCGCAGAGGAAGGCTCTATCTGCTGCCTCTGAAGTGGCTGCAGATGCTGTCTTCACTGTGCCTACATGGAATCCTTTTTTGTAACACTATCATCTAAGACTCCCCAAAGCTCAGGAAAGTATTGTCACTGTAGGTCAGCAATGTTTGTGTTTCTTGCCTCTGTGTCTGCCTCTCTCCTCCTATTTCCTGTCCTTTTTGTTTGTGACAGTGAGGTTGTTAGTATTACTTTTATAGAAAGCATACAAGGACATGTTTGAATAGAACAAAATGCATCTTGGTTTGATTTTTCATTCTAATATATACATATATATCTGCTATTCTGACCACTATCATTAAACATTCTATCATTTTAAAATAAAATGTATGTTTTTTGACACACATACACACCACACATACATGTGTATATTAAAATGCACATGTAATGTTTACCTTAAAATAAAATTGTGAGTGTGTGTGTGTGTGTGTGTGTGTGTATCTTTCCTTGTAGGAACAACAAAAGTTTATTTACAACTTGACACTTCTACTAAATATCTAGAAAAATTTTCCAGAAAACAGGGCACGAAACAGTAGATGCAAAACATATGATATAATCATGTGTCTTAACCATTGAAAAGCATTAGTATATATAGTTTCATATGTCATGATATTATACTACCATAACTAACAATATATTTATGTGAAAAGCACCTTCATTGAGTGCCTTTGTTTCTGTAGTTGGTATTTTCTTCTGCTTCTAATCATGTATTTCAATATATTTGTATAACTTCTGCAAATCTACTAAGATCATTTCATAAATCCAAATGGAATCAGACTTGGCCTTGCAACATCACCCCAAGTATTTATAAACAAAGCTGTATTACTTTCCTCTAGCTATATTTTGGCAGCATCACTTAAATAATCAGAGTGGAAAAAATCATTTCTTTTACAACTTTTGTTCATTGCAATGTCTCACAAGGAAAGGCCAGGGTACTGAAAATAGAAAAATAGCATAATGCACCCAGGTTTTCTTCTAAGATGTTCCCATATAAATGAAGACATTAGTGTTCATGTTGTTGAAGTTTTTTTTTTTTTTTTCATTTCTTCTGCTAAACAAAGTATTTTTAACTGTTTCTTTTCAAATGCCTGATGGAACGGAAACTGCATTCATGGTGGAATAACTATATTCTTTAAGAAATATGATCATCCAGCAACAAAAGCTTGGCTCTCAGACTCAAGTACAGAGTAAAAAGTTTCTTGTACAGTGGCAGGTTACAGAGCAGACTCACCAAGCATGAACCAGCATTGCCAAGTTAACACACATTGTTTTGTTAGTCTATTTTTCTAGAAGTTTGGAGAGAGCAAAATAGACAAAATTAAAAATTAGTGTGTTAATGAACGGTGTTAAGCAAAATATTCTTAACTATAAAGGCAAAAGCTATTTTTAAAATCCTCTAAGATGCATTTTTTTTTAATGGATAAGAAAATCAAGCTGTAAATGCCAATGTACAAGCTTCTCCTCTGTTCTCTCTCTATGAACTAATTAGAGAGAATAAAATTTAATTTAATTAGGGATTCACAACTCTAAGTCTTAACCGTGAATCCCATACATTTACCACGAGGCTAGGATTTAATCTGCTTAATGATTTATGTATCGAAACATTTGGAATGAACAAAGACTCATTGAGCTAACCTTCGCTCATCCCAAACGCTGTAACAAGGAAAAATAGATTCAAGGACAGTTTGTGTACAGCTCAGTTTTGTATGCTGCTAGCAATGTTTTATCAACTCGATAACAGGACTGTAGCACGTGCCCCTCTTTGAGTGTTATGAATGGTTAAGCATGCGAAAGATGCACGTTCAAGTCTGTGTATGTGAGAGTGACAGAGAAAAGTGAATAAATGCATCAAGTCCTCTGGGGGAGAGAGAATGAAGACATTCAATTCATAGGCATTCTTTCATCATGGATATGCAGTCTCTGAGCATCAGAAAGCTTTTAATCAAGCTGCCTTCCAGTGATGGGAGAAATGCGAGAACATTCCTACTTTTTTTTCCCCTAGTTTTTTTTTTTTTTTAAATTCGTTTACATTTCAAATGATATCCCCCATTCTGGTTACCCCTCAGGAAAACCCATCCCACCCCATTCCTCTCTTTTCCCTCCACTTTGCCTCTATGAGGGTGCTCCTCCACCCACTCACCCACTCCTGCCTCACTGGTCTAGCATCCCCCTATGCTGGGGCATCAAGCCTCCACAGGACCAAGAGCCTTCCCTCCCATTGATGTCAGAAAAGAGAATCCTCTGCTACACATGTAGCTGCAGCCAAGAACCCATACATAAGTTCACAAAGTTCATATGGTTTCATCAATATTATCACCTTTTCTGAGATTTCCTTATTTATTATGTTTTAATTTTTTTAAATATTTATTTATTTTATGCATTCACCATTGCTCTCTTCAGACACACCAGAAGAAGGCATCAGACCTTGTTGGGTTGTAGTGTGTGTGTGTCCTGTTGGGTTGATGTGTGGGTCCTGCCTCTGTCTTACCATGTGGCTAGGGCTTCTCTTGGGGACAGAAGTGGGGTTATTAGACTGTGTTCACTCCACGCTGGCACAGAGAGGACATCAGGCTGTTCAAGCTGCAGGACTCAGCTCAGGTCCGGGAGCACAGTTTGAGATCCCACGGGGAGATAGAGCTCTTGGCTTGGGGGTCCCCAGGCAAAAAGGTGGTTGGAAACCAGTTGGTTCTCAGGACCTTGGGATCTCAGGCACCAGTCAGGAGCCACAGAAGGGCCGAGACCTTAGTGGGGGCATATGGGCTGGTAGCCCGCAGCTGAAGAGGAGAACGAGAGGGATGAGCTCTGGCTGCACCATGCAAGTATAAGAGTTCTGGTCCAGCCACTCCCTTGGCTGGGTCATGGCTGGCTTGGCTTGGTTGCTTGGGTGGCTGGTGGTCTCTGTGGATGAAAACGTAGAGAGGTCATCAGCAGGAGATTACACAGCAGCTCGGTCGATGAAAACCTTCTTCACCGTTAACTACGGAGGGTCCCAAAGAAGAGAAATAATCTATGGTCTTAAGATATTTATTGTCATGGCAGAAAATGGATGAAACTATACCCTGATAGTTTCAGGGCAGGCCTGAAGTTAAATACTTTTTGCAAAGAGGAGGGTCTGGAAGGAATGTTTAATTGGCTACACCCCTCTGGCCTTTAGGTATCTCATTAATATGGAGCTCTGTGGCCTGTAGTCATGACCCCTGTGGAGGGGCTAGTAAGGGTGTTGTACTACGGCCTGGAGGACCCCACTCTATGGAGGTCTGAGGCCTAATACCAGGAACCTAGAGTTTGGGAGCATAGCAAAATGCCTGCAGTCCCTTGCTGGGAACGCTGCGGGATCTTTGAGGATTTCCAGCTGGTGCTGGACCAGAAACTATGTTGTCCTTTTACCGTCCTACAAGACTATGTTCTCCTTTCACATCCTACAAGACCCATTGCAGATGTTGTGAACACCCCATGGTTCCTGGGAATTGAACTCAGGACCTCTGGAAGAGCAGTCAGTGCTCTTAACCACTGAGCCATCTCTCCAGCCCATGATTTCCTTATTTATAAAGGTTGAACAGTAATCCATTATGTATATATGGATCATTTCCCGTATTAATTCCTTTATTTATGGATATTTATATCATTTCAAAATTGGTTGTGATGGATAAGACTGCAATGCACACAGAAATATAGAAAACTCTTCGTATAGGATTTTAAATTTCTTTGCTAAACACGAGAATTAGGATCTCTGGATTATATGCTATTTTCATCGTCTTTTGAGGAAGTCACATACTTTTGTATTATGTCTATACCATTTTGTAGCTAGTAAATAAAACTAGTATATAGATCCTAATTTCTTCACATCCTTGTGGATATCTTCCTTTTTCACAGTAGTCTTCCAAACATACATGAGATAGCGTATTTTTATTTTCATTTATTATTGATACTTAGTGCATTTCTATATACGTGCCAGTCATTTGCATGTCTTTTTTTTTTTTTTTTTTTTTTAACTTTTTTGTTTTGGTTTGGTTTTTTGTTTGTTTTGTTTTGTCTTTTTGAGATAGGGTTTCTCTGTGTAGCCTTGGTTGTCCTGGAACTCACTCTGTAGACCAGGCTGGCCTGGAACTCGGAAATCCGCCTGCCTCTGCCTCCCAAGTGCTGGGACTAAAGGCAAGCGCCACCACTGCCGGCAAATTGCATGTCTTCTTTGGCTCCATGTCTACTCCGTCTCCTTTTCTATTTTAAAATCAGTCTGCTAGATTTTTGTCACCGAGTTTTGTGAGTCTCTTATATTATTTTTTCATACTAACTCCTTACCAAATACTGTGACTACTTCTCCTTAGAGTTGTCATTTGCTTTATAGTTTGGCTAACCCCAACTACCTACTTCTGCTTTTGATATCTGTGTTTGGGAATTGGTCCAAGAAGGCAATGCCAAGGCCAATTTTGAAAAGATTTTCTCCTATGTTTTCTTCAAGGACTTTGGCAGCATTGGGTCTTTCATATATTTTTTTTGGTTGATCTTTGAATTTATTAAAGACAGCAGATCCAATGTCCTTATTTTCCTTGTGGACATAGATTTTTCTAATACTATTTGTTGAAAACATGGTCTCCTTTCTATGATAATGATATCAGTGATATTGGCAAGGTATGTGTTAAGTTACTTCTGGACTTTCAATTTTGTTTCATTGGTCTGTACATTGGCTTTATGTGAGGAACATAATGTTTATATAGTTTAGCTTTATAATATGTATGTACATTACAGTATAAATTATATATGTACATGTATATAATTTATTTTCATTGGTGTTTTGCCTACATGTATGTCTGTGTGGAGGTGTTCGAAGTTCTGGAACTTGAGTTCCAGGTATGTACTGCCAGGTGGGTGCTAGGAATTGAATCCAGGTCCTCTGCAAGAGCAGCCAGAGCTCTCATTTGTTGAGTCTCCTCCAGCCCCACTTTTTTTTTTTGGTTTGGTATGTTTGTTCATTTGGTTTGGTTGGTTTTGAAACACAGTCTCTCTGTGTAGCCCTAGCACTCCTGGATCTCACTCAGTAGACCAGGGGAGACTTAAACTCTGAGATTTGCTTGCCTTTACTTTCTGAGTGCTGCAATTAGAGGCGTGTACCACCACCACCCAGCTGTATATGTTTCATCATACTATGTAATGCCTCAAGCTATTTGCAAGATATTGTGGTCCCTTGTGGTGCTATAGTAATATTAGAATTATTTTTATCTATTTTGTGTAATATATCACTGGAATGTGGACAAAGACTTGAATCAGTAGATTATTTCGTGTACCAAATTTTTAAACTAAAATATGGGGTTCTCTTTTAATTATATCTTTTTAAATAGTATTCAGGTCCTTCAACTCCTTGATTGTCTACTTCCAAATATCTTATTCTTTTTAATGCTATGAAAAATAGAATTATTTTTAAACTTCTGAGAAAATCCATTTTAAGTGTTTGTAAATTCAGTTGGATTTTGCATGTTGCTGTTGTATCCTGGGACTTTACTGCTGTGTTTAGTTATTTCCGTGTCTTTTGTAAGTGGAGTCTCATGGGACTTCTACACACAAAGAGTATGTGATCTGAGGACAATGATAATTCTGTTATGCAATTGTTTGAATAGTATCTGCCAAGCAATTTGATTTGACATTTTTCATGGTAAAACCAGATGATTTAGACAAATAAGTGTATATACAGGATGTCCTGAAGACATTACCTGGTACATAAACATAACTTAAATGAAGGCTTTCATAAAACACTTTGAATATAGCTACAATGATACCTTTATCTATTTTATTAAACCCTGTTTAATTTTCTTCAAACACTGCATTACAGTGTCAATGATTTACTTACATGGATATTGTTCCTGTTTTTCTCTTAACAATATTAAAAATTTAATGACATCGATTGCAATATCTAACTGGTATCTATAAGCTTGTGAAGAGCCCAAAGGTTTTATACAAATTTATATGTATAAAGCCTTCACTGATACAGTTTGCCAGCAGATATTTTACCTTGAGTAGTCAGCTCTGCAAATCCCTTCCCACAAAAGATTAAAAACATCCTCCTATTACATCTAGAGATTCCTTTTTGTTATTCAAAGCCATGAATAAATTTAGGAAAAATGTATATGATTTTAATGCCTTAAACCAGAAAGCCTCCTTGATTCCTATTAAAAAATAGAATATTTAATGTTTTTCTTCTTCTGTGGCACTTTTTTTTTGATACTGTGTCAAAGAACAAAAAAAAAAAAAGAATTCTGAGAACATATAAAACAAAAACTGTGTTTGAAGTGTTATAATAGAACAACCTTCTTCCTTTAATGCTAAGTCCCTTTTTAATGAAGATCTTCTCGCAGCTCTTGAATGTATAACTAGTTTATATCATGGGATGAAGCTGTCTGTTCTGATGATTGACAAGAGCCTACATTACAATGTGATTCTGAAAATTAGTCCATAGAGGTCCTTTTCAGGTACTCCTCAGTCTGAGAGCTGCCCTCCAACTACAGTAGAGCCTTTTTAACCCCACTCATTGGTATTCTAATCTGGAAGTGCTGTCCTGCCTTTTAAATAACTCAGGCATTCAGGCTCATACCCCCCTTGACACATTACTTAGCCAAAGGATTCAAATGAGATTCAAGAAACATGCAGAACAGCACAAAGGGATTGGAATATGCACAATTAATAATCACACAGTTAATTCATTTTTAATGCAAGGAGGATTTCTGAAATTTCACATTCAGATATATAGCAAAGTTTAAGCTATCTATTCTGCTTATATTTCCAAAATTCCAAAATATAAGCAGTATTCTTAAATTATTTTTTTTAAATAGATTTTACTAAAGGGATAGCTTTAGGTAACATGGAGGTTAAGACCCTAACTGATAAAATTGGAAGGTAAGACTCTCTTCAGTCCACTGTTTGAATAAGTAAACATGTTAAGAATTTTTACAGGCTTGAGAAGAAGAGACATCTCTGATTAGGAAGGGTTTCAGTGGGATAGAGACTATCAAGCACATTGTACAGTGTTATGATTTGTAACTCATATGGTTTTCTGTTGGTTTAGTATTTTTATATCAAATGTTAAATGTCATACTACTTCTGTTTGAGGAAAGTGTGAGTAGTTCATTGCAATAAGATTGTTGGTAGAATTACAACTGTCCAAATATTTTAGATCTACATTCAAGAAGACAAGTAGTCATTGAATCAATAGCTAGTGGCTAAATCCTTTCTGTTCATGAATAATACTCTAATTCATTCATTCTCCATTTATGGATTGCCTGTCATATGTCATATCCAGAGTTATGAAAACAATGAATAAGGAAGATAATATTCGGCTGATACAGAGTGTTTTTCAAGTACACAAGTAAGTGGGCCAGAAGAACTCAAAGGTTGCTATATTGTGGGCAGAAAAAATAAAGCACAGCAAGGTATATATAGGGGGACAGAGAGAACAGAAAGTAGCCTATGAGGAGGAGAGTTGAAAGCATCACTGGGGATATAAAAGGGCATCTTACATAGGGGCAGGATTGAGAACAAAGCCACACTGAGATCATGTCCTTCTCAGTTGAAGAGCTGATATAGCTGTAGTAAGAGGGAGTAAGATATTTTTCCCAATCAAGAGAGTCACTGCTTTGGAACCTTAATTACATAGTATCCTAATTCTATGAAACATAGTTTTCCTGATGGACATGCCTTGGAATTAAAATAGGAGATCGGCGTCCAGAAAATTAATCACATGTAAGACTTCACAAATAAGCAAAATAAAATCATAACATCTCCATTCCAAATATTCTGATCATCTAGCTATAACCACTCTATGAGATAATTAAGTGGCTTCCAGGTTCAACATTGTTTTGTATTTTATAATTCTCCATGTCTTACTACAATTGCTTGCAGTAAGACCAATGGAAGCTTCACAGTGAAAATCTGAATTATGCAAATGAAAGGTTACCATAGGATATTTGCATAAGTTTTTTTCCAAAATGATTCAGTGCCTTACTTTCTTTTGGACTTTACCACTCTCTAAATCAAAAGATGATGTCTATATAGTAAATCTTTAAGAGATATTAGGCTGTGTTTGAAAAGATGACGTTTCTATTTCTAGTATGTTGAAGATTTGAATTTCTGTTGTTTGGGAGGCACAGAATCTTTAGACTCTGTCAGAGTCTTTAAAACTGTCAGAAAACAGTTCTAAGTAGAGACTTGATATTTAGCTTCTTGTCATTTCTATAATCTAATTCTAAAAAGTGCCAGTTCAGAGATATTTCTCCTCTGTCTTTTTCTTTTGTTATTTTTCTTCTTATTTTTCTTTACTACATCGGGAATTGCAGTGATTGGCACATGATTTTATGTGGATCACTATGACAGGTTTCCAGCATGCTTAGCTCTCAAACCCTACACCTCCGTGAATGTTGAACTAGCTTTGTATAATCATTTAATTTTACTAGTTTCCAGAAAGTTGAAATCATTCATGCATAGGTGATTGCTCCAGTGAGTTTCCCTGATCTCTGAATTTGATAGTAATGCCTAAATACTCATTGAGTAACTTCTGAGAAAGGTTTTTATAAAGCAAATGTTTTCAATGCATGGTTGACATATGTTCCCAAAGATTATAATATTTACAATATTAATGAGTTTACAATCTTTTCTACCATGAAGGACAATATTAGACTTTCCCAATGCTCAGTAGTGTGACAAATTCATGTTCTTTCCTTGGAGATTGTAGCTGAGAAAGGTTACGTTTATCTCTATGGTAGGTTATCCTCCTAGTGCTAGGCACAGCCCACATGGTGGCTTGGTTCACAAAGCTCAAATTAGGTCACAGTCATTAATGCCTTGAATATCAAGTTGAGTGTCTTTTAGGTATTAAACTATCAGTAGTACTGTCTTTAATAAACTGGAATTTTAGAAGTAAAATAATAGCCAAAATTTGTAATAAGAAATAAAATACCCAACTACATTAGCTGTATCTTTTGGAAGATTAGTCCATTAAAATTGTTGCCATTAGTGAATTATTAATGGATAAAATAAATTAAAATCCCTTTAGCAGAAGCTTTCCCCTTGCAGGCTGTGTCAGGCCTAATGTCAAAAGATCCAATTTTATATTCATTAATTTGTGTCCATTGGCATTTCCATTGTTAAATATTCACAACTAGGTTTTAAAAGTCTTGCCTAATCACCTGGGTAGTCCTTTTGGAGAAGAAATGAACATTACATTTTCTTGATGTTGAGTTGAATAAATGCCTAATTTATTTCAGTATTACCATTGGATGATAGCCATGGGCCTCCAAGTTAAAAGAATGGCAGGATTTGTGCTGCTTCTCTGTCAAAATGACACACTAATCTCCACAGTCTCTGCATAGTCTACAACTTGAGAGTCAGAGGAGGGAGGCTACCATAGTATTTCTGTCAAGTGCTTCTCTGCTAGCTGTCCATATCTCTAGGGTGATTTCTAGGAGCATCTCACATATACCCAGATGCAGTGTTTAGAGTATCTTCCTACCAAGTTGTGGTTACTAACCTTCAGCTGCAAAGGAGACAAAGAGACATGCTGAAACATTACAATTCTTTGCAACAAGTGATTAAACTCTTTTCCTACCTAGAATTGGCATTCTAAATAGGCAAAGAAAAGGAAAAATATAGATTTAGTTTTTGTAGTTTTAATCTCTCTAACATTGGAAGGAAATTTCCCTAGACACATGGGACCAGTATTGGTTGTTTGTATTTAGGTTATGTAAGTATCACTTTAAAAGTGCAGCAATCCTAATTATCATGGAACATTTAATAATTCATAGGCTCCCAAATGAGCTGGCATAGCATGCAGATTAGGAGGGATCCATATGATAATGAAGCCTATTTACCGTTCCTTATCTGAAGGAGTTTCATAATGGTCAGTGCTGCAGCTTGAGTGTTAATAGGGATTTAAATTGGTCTGCAGTAGTAATAATGTATTTCTCTTATATAGGACATTTTTTCTTGTCTTTCCAATTCCTTCTGTCTGTTTCTTTGAGTTCATAAATTTTCTAAGGATAAAAATACTTTGGGAGAGTCACCTATTTATATTATCCTCATCTTCAGATTTATGCTGTTATCTTATTCAAAGTCATCCATCAAGATACCTATTATGGTTAGTGCTCATTGTTAACACAATCTAGGATCATCTGAGAGATAGCCCTCTGGATATGCTTATAGGGAATTGTCTATCTTGATAATTATTGATGTAGGAAGAATTGTCCATTGTAGTGAGGGTCATTACCTGAACTGGGATCCTAGATAACATAAAAGAGAGGGCATGAGCTGAGTACTAGCAAATATACATATACATACACACACACACACACACACACACACACACATACACACACACTCACGCACATATATCTCCAAGTCTCATAAGCTTCTGCTACTGTCTTCATTCAATGCTGAACTATTACAAGGAACTATGAACCAAAGAAATCCTTTTCCACAAAAGTTGGTTTTGTCCGAGTTTTTACCAACAATGGTAAAAGGAACTAAGTCAGAAATTGGTACTGAGTGGTGGAATTATTCCTGTGATTAAGTCACCATGTGGTTCTAGGCCGTCAGAACTGGCTTCTGGGAAGGTTGTTTGAAGAGATTGAAACATTGGCTTAGAAAAACTTTAAATGCTCTAAACATGGCTTAATAGGCCATTCTTATGAGAACTTATAAGTCATGAGTTCTGAGAGAAACATAGATGCATCCTGGTCCATCAGGATTTAGAAGAAACCAAGGGCACAATCAAGAATTGGAATAAGGATTATTGTATAACATTTCAACCATGAATCTGGGTTGTTTTTTTGGAAAGCAACTTTAAAGGTAAAATTGCATTGTTTAGGCATATGTTGTAGTTGTTAGAAATAACATCACCAATGAGCTGAGTTGAGATAACAGGAAAAGTATACAAAGGCTTAAACATCATCCATTGAAGATTCCATCTTATGAATACTCAAATTCATTTAAAGAAAGGCAGGCTAAGTTGAATGAGCTATTTCCTTCTTAAAAACAAAACAAAACAAAACAATCAACCAACCAACAAACAAAAAAAACCCACTGCCTAAAACAGTACAGTGTTTCTTAAGGTCAACACTCTGAAAGAGATCCATCCATCAGAAGATAATGGTAAAACCTGGTAGTGTTGATATAAATCTAGTTTTGAAGTTGTGGAGACTGCTAGATTGAGGGTGTCATGGAGAGCAGCAGTAGTCAGGCAGTATGTAGCAGGTTCTGAGTATCTGCTGAGAGACCACTGCATAATACTGTAAAGGTAAAGCCCAAGATGCAATGTGGACACAAAGGTATTGGAAAGGCCAGAATCTTTTTCTATTTGTCAAGGGATGTTGCAGACATGGAGTACAGGTGGCCTAGGGGCAAGTCAATGTATCTTGAAGGCAGCAGAGCTGGAGGGATAGAGCTGCATAAACCTTTTGGAGCACAGGAAGTTACATTTCAGGCACCAGAAGCCAGGCGAAGAATGAGAGGATTTCATGTTTATACTGATGGATTTTGGTTTTGCTTTGGTGTGATTATTCTTTGCTCTGCCTGATTGATGTGTGTTGGAAATATGCAATTTATTTTTATATTTAGAAACTCACAGTTAAAAAGCTTGCAAAATAAAGCATTAGAACTGTTAAAGTCTATGGGAACATTTAAAGTTGGACTATATTTTACATCATACTATATATGTAACTATATATATATATTACTATATATATATATAGTATATAACTATATAATAACATAATAGTATGTATTCTGTAGAAAAATGTAAAACTTTGGGGTCAAAAGGTAGAAGGTTATTGCTTAAAACAATGTGATTGAGTGTCAAGTTGACAAGGGTGGAATTGTCACAGGTTTGGCTAATTGACAACTTGACAGAATTGAGAATCACATGTGAACACAGATCTTTGGTCATGCCTATGGGGAATTATCTTGATTACATTGATTGACCTGGAAAGATACACCTTAGCTGCAAGTGAGACTATTCCCTGGCAGAGTAAAGCAAGCTGAGAAGCAGCTTTTCATTGCTTCCTTCTGACTATGTCAATCTCCTTCAAGCTACAGCTGCCTTGATGTCCCTGTCATGATGGACTGAACCTTGAAGTGTGAGCTAAGGTAAGTCACCTCTCCCCTCAGCTGATTTTTGTTAATGTATTTTATCACAACGATAGGAAAGGAAACTAAGGCAGAACTCTTACAGAACCTTATTGGATAGTAATGACCATTAGTAACAAAAACTCAAAGGAAAGAGAATTGAACTTATGGAGAGTACACACACACACACACACACACACACACACACACACACACACACAGAGAGAGAGGAGAGAGAGGAGAGAGAGAGAGGAGAGAGAGACAGAGAGACAGAGAGACAGAGAGAGAGACAGAGAGAGAGGTGTCAAAGCACTTAACTAAAAATAGTAATCCTGTCTCTGAATTTATTCTTCTCTCAAAAACTGTAAGATTGGTTAATTTAGCCTTCATATTTCAATTCTTAAGTATTTGTATATCATCAGTAATTAATGTTAAATGATAATATCTCTATTTGAATTTGTCTTGCATAGATAGTCAATTTTTTATCCACCTTGAAGGATTCTGTATGCTTTGATTCCATATCACTTTTCTCCAGAAATTTTGTACACTGTTTATTTAAAGGTTGAAATTAGTGTGACCAGAAAGTTTCTATGAACTGAAAGAGATGTTGAGGTAATAATTTAGAGCCCATTGACACTTTAATCAAAATATATATAACAAACATACCATCTATGTAATAAACTACTAGGCATAAGAGATTCTGTTAAAAAAAGATTAAATTCAATAAATTATTCAATTCAAATAACCTGGTATTCTATGCTAGCATATAGGCAAACACTAACAGTGATTCCTGCTTACATTTTAGTTTGGGCCTTTGATATGTACTATGGTTCTTCCTGTCTGCCTACATGTTGAGAGGTATTGCCTCATGGTATTTGTTTCTTCTGGATGTTCGCAATTGCTTGAACTGTTCTTGGACAATTGTGAATATAAATGGTACATAAAGAGATATTATATCTAGATTATTAAGATTTCTTTCCTTAGCAGAGATTATACATAGTGTCTTTTGCTCACATTGAGTAATCACCTTGACTTGATGGTGCTCTTGGGTCTAGTTTTTGTTCTTCGATTTGGGAGCACTATCCACCATAAACATATTTTAACACATAAAATGAGGTGATTTGGCCCATTTTGCTGTGTATATAATTTAACCTACAGAGGACTATGGTCTATAGAGCCAAACAGGTTAATAGGAAGGTTTTAAAGAGACATTTTCTTTCATCTGATGGGATATAATTGTTCCTAAGGAGCTGTTATGCTCCATTGTATAAATCCTTCAAATTCATGGACTACTGGTGCAAAACATGGTAATGGATCCTGTAGAGCACTGAAAATCTATCATGTTAATAAAGCTGATACATATGCAGTGTGTGACTCTGCCCTCGTGCCTTGGGGGATTCGTATGTAATTCTCATATTAATAGGACAGATTCCTATAACCTATATGGGATGCTTTATCAGGTCCTTTATATGCTTAGGTGAAAAAAATAAAACAAGCAACAAATCTCAGTATTTGCAAAGAATCCAGCAACAATAACATATGCCTGGAAAATGCTGCCATGTCTAACAAAAATATTTGCTTGTTCAGAATTCCCACAGGAATCACAACACTTCACGTTTGTAAAGCAACAAAGAGCTTTTTAAACATTGTTAGTTTACAAATCAACACCTGAAACTTTTAGTTGTATTCAGTGAAATGCCAAGTACCTTCAAAATGCCTTTCCTTGATGTTGGCAAGAATGGTTTTATTCTGAACACATTATGTATATTTATAATTTTAAATGCTGATTATTGGATTTTATTTTTGGACAATGTAAGACACTCATTCTCACACTGCCCATTATAGCTCTGAAGGTAAAGGCTATTTATATATTATACTAGCTTATTCATCACTTGGTACAAATTGGTAGTTAGTAAAGTCTTAACCCCAAACTTTCCTCCCATCCTAAGATTCACAGTCATGATGGATTTCCAGGGTAGGCCTAAAATAGGGCATAACCAAATCTGTAATGCCAAATGTAGGCATCTGGTAGAGGGTGGTCATGGTTGAAGAAGCATTTCTAATCTAACTTAATCTAGCTAAAAAGAAATAAAGGGAATGAAATAGTATTCCCTAAATAGGAACACTTAAAGCCCATTTTATAGAAATGTACTATCCTATTAGATTTAATATTGTGTCTACATTTTTAATGTTTATGTTTTATCATGCCAATCACTTGGCTCTTGTCAGTTTCTTCATTATTATCTTTATTATCCTTTGTTGACTGAGCTTCTACCACTAGTAGTAATCCAAAGACTGAGCAGAGACCAAAAGAATAATTCAGCCCCTGACACTCAGAACATATATGCGAATTGCTGAAGTCAAACTGTAGGCATGTCTTGTCTGCCATCTGGATGCTGGAAACTTCACCCACATTGAGTTGAGCCTGATGATTGATCTTGATGACTTTTTCAACATTTTTTAAAAGCAAGAGATAGATTCCGTAAGGAGTTATGTTGAACACATATCCTGATAGTTATATTATTTTTCTTTATTAAAGCATTTCTTATTCAAGTTCATTACAGGACATTCACTTTCCTGTTCATTCAGCACAGATGAATGAAAATGGCTAAAAAAATCTCAAAAAATGTTAATGTACCTAGCAATTAGAAAATTAAAATCAAAAGCATGTTGAGTTTTCATTTTACCTCAATCAGAGTGGCACAGGTCAGCAAGATAACTGACAACAAATGCTGGAAGGGGTGAGTATGGAGAACAGAGAACCTACATTTACTATTGGTCGGATTATGAACTGGGGCAGCCACTATGGAAATCAGCTTTGAGATTTCTCAAAAGACTAAAAATAAATCAACCACATAAACCCATCTATATCAGTCTTTAGCAAATTCCCAAAGGATTTGCTATCCTACTCCACAGACACTTGCTTGCATATGTTCATTGATGCTCTTTTCATAATCGCTAGAGAATGGAAGCAATGTAAATATTCTTCAACCAATGAATGGACAAAGAAAATGTGGCATATATACACTATGGAATAGTATTCAGTTAGAAAGAAAAATGAATTCATGAGCTTTATAGGTAAATGGATGAAACAAGAAGAGATCACACAGAGTCGGATAACTCAGACTCTCTAAGACAAACATCACATGTTCTCTATCATTGAAGACTCCAATCTCCAAATCTCCAGATGTTTGCACATAACCTAGAGAAATAGTAGAAACTAGGAAAGCATAAAAGAACCATTGTAGGACTGTGGGAGAACAATAGGGAGGGGCATAGCAGGTTACAAGTAATCTGATTGGGGGAATGGGAAAAAGAGGTGACTGTAATTAGGGAGGGGGAAGGAGGTCAATATAGAAAAGGGATGGTAAAATAACAGCAGGGATGTTTGAAAACATTCTGAGGAATAATGCTATTAAACATCTAAGAAATTATACATTACATCTAAGTATCATATATTCTTACATGTATCTATATATATACTTACTTACATGTATTATATATAGTACATAATACACAACACACACACACACACACACACACACACCACACATATACATAATGAAATTTCTCATATGGGCCCAGAGGCCCCAAGTTGGAACTGACCTGAATGTGTTGAGGACTAGTTTTCATGGTACCAGAAGGTACAATTCAAGATTTCAAATAAGGGAAATAACCAACAGTTCTACCCAGATATGATGCTTATGTACCATAATAATGACCAGCATGTCACCATAACTTTAAGGGAGTTGTGCTGACAAACATACATTGGCAGTAACCAACATCTCTAATTGGACTTAAGAACTGCTCAACAGTAAGAGCTATACTCAGAGCTAGAAATAAAGCTACCACTCAGAGCTAGGAAAGTATTAGATCCTGGACAAGAAAATACGACCACTAATTTACTAAACCAACATAATTCCAAAATATATTGTAAGTATTTGTTCTTATTCCCACTGACAAATAATCCTCACATTCTCACCAAAGAAGCAGATTGATATCATTATTTTTAAGAAAGAGAAAAATAAGAAAAAAAAAAAAAGAAAAAAAAACTCAACCAATCAAAATGCAGAGTTGTGAATCCAAGTCCCAACGGCTACATCTCCAAAGAAAACTCCTGCTTCTAAGGGCCAAAGAACATTGAGAATAAGGGCACATAAAGCTTGCAAGAGTAAAAGGATAATGGAGGTTTCTGTGCGACTGTCTTTTAGTAATGTCAGAAGCTACCCGATAAAATCTTACCAACATGACTGCCTAAGCATAAGGTAAACCAGGATAACAACAATAGACATGATGAAAGTGGACAGGGGAAAGACAAGGGGACTTCAGTCCTACACAGAACAACCAAAAAATGCGGAGAAATGGAGAAATAGTCTTACCCAGAGAAGAGCACACCAGTTGGTTATCCAATACAAATGCATACAAGTGACATTATACAGACTGAGCAAGTTATCAAACTTGCCCCAAGGAACTCAGTGACCCTAATAAGCAGGAAAACATCTTAATGGTATTGCTGCTCCCTTTTCCTACTCCTGACATTATTTGGGAATTTTTTTCTCTTTATAGCCTCTATCCTTCTCTCCTACCTAGTGTTAGGGGTTGAAAGGGAAAAAGAGGGATGGAGACAGTGGAAGAAAAAAGAACTTAAATAGTAGCCAAAAATCTAACTGCATACACACACACACACACACACACACACACACACACACACACACACTACAGGTATGAGTTAATGTGGCTCACAACAACCTGTAGTTTTAGCTTTGGCTATCTAATGCTCTCTCTTCTGGACTCTGCATGTACTTGAACTTTTCAGTATATATCTAAACATACACAATCATGCATAAGCATGATAATAAAAATGAATTGGCAAAAAAATAACGACATGGATGCCATATCAAAAACTAATAACAACAATAAAGAGTCTAGCATATTTGGTAATCTGAACAGTGAGTCACAGTTGCTATTGTTGTTGTTCTTGTTTTGTTTTTATTCCATAAGCAGAAGGTGAGGAAACACCAAAGAAATATCTTTGCTGCAAGATATTCAAAAACATAAGACACAGAGGTTGCTTTCATGAAATCTCAACAGTATGTTGTCCAAAGAGTCTGACATATTCAGAGTCAGATGCTCACAGCTAACCATTAAACTGATCATGGGGTTCCCAATGGAGAAGATAGAGTGAAGACTGAAGGAGTTGAGAGGATTCGTGACACCATGAGGAAAGCAACAATATCAACCAACCAGAGCCCCAGGGTCTAAACCACCAGCCTGGGAGCGCTTAGGGAGGAACCCATGGCTCCAGCTATATATGCAAGGGAGCTATATATAAGTGGGAGAAGAGATCCTTGGTCCCATGAAGGCTGGACATCGTGGGGGGTGGTATTCGAGGGTGGGGAGGTGAGGTACGGGGGAGGGTGGGTGGGGGTACACCAATGTGGAGGCAGGAGGAGGGGGGAAGGGATAGGGAGTTCCTGGGAGGGAGGGGGAAAGGGGGTAAGGGGAAAACATCTGAAATGTAAATAAAATTTCCAATAAAACTTAAAAAAGACCTGGGTAGTGACAACATCATTCAGCATGCCAAAAGGGATGAGAGGAAATTCACAAGATCTCATCCTACATGAAGAACTACAGTTACCCAATGGTTGTTGAGGGAGAGACAATCAAGTTTTTTTGTTTTGTTTTGTTTTCCTGAGGATGACGTCCCTGGTAGATTATTCATTTCCAAGTGGTTATTTCAATTCTTGTAGGCTTCTTGATACCTGTTAGAAAGTCTTCTCTCTGGAGTTGATGATACTATTAGTTTGGAAGTGGATCTCTTTAGAAGTGGTAGCTAGACTCTGATCTCAGCTCAGTATGATATTCCTGACTCTCTGAGCACAGGGCTCTCTGCAGCACCATAGGTTAGAATTCCTCTTGCTTTCCATTTGGCATTGTGTTGTGCCAATACAGTGAAACTTGAGCTTGGCTCTCTGGACTTTGCCTTTCCTGATGCAGATAGGTCAGGAATAACTCAGGAAAAGTTTTCACATGAGATTTGTGTGGTTGAAGTGAAGAAAGAACCAGGTCAAGCTGGTTGTGTTTATGCATGCCTTTAATCCCAGCACTTGGGAGGCAGAGGTAATTGGATCTCTGAACTTAAGGACAGCCTATTCTACAAAGTGAGTTCCAGGACAGTCAGGGCTATATATACAAAGAAACCCCCAAACCTCCAAACACCAAACCTAAAACTACAAACCCAAACCCCAAATCCCAAATGCAAAAACCAAAATGAAAGAGAAATACCAAGCCAGGTATAAATACTAAGCCAGATCTGTTCCTGTGTAGGTTCTAGTTCACATGCACTATCTGATTTATCTATTCAAGTTCCTGGTGTGGGACAATTCCTATGCCAGCAGCAACATACGGTCTTCAGCTATTACTCTTTGGTCATCTGAATCGTCACCACTGTGTGAGTATAGCTGGAAGGGATCCCGAGTTTATCATAGGCTACAAGCCACCTGCACTACTAAAATTAGATTCAAGGAGAAACACAGCAGTTCCAGGCATCCTTATTCTCCTCTGCTTCCTCTACATGATTACCACACAGCTGTCTGGCCTGTCGATATCATGCTCTGTGCCACATGCTAGAGCTCCAGCTTGTATGCATGGCTCAGACATCTCCAAAACTATATAGATAAACTTTACAACCTCATTAAACAACAACAAAAAAGGCAAGATAAATAAGATAAAATAAGGTTACTCCATATTTCCCTTTCTGGGAAATGAGCCGTCATTTGATAAGGTTCAGAATGTCTTCTGGTTTCTGGACAGTATGTAACTGATCATTATGGAGCAGAGAACTTCTCTGAGGTCCATTCTCCACATAACAAGTAGAGAGGCACAGCCTGTCCTCTCCCATGCTGCGGAAGAATGCTAGCTCCCATGCCCTCGATGGTCGAGATACTGAACCTCTAATAAATACCCATGTCCCTCCTGTACTTTCATGCTTCTGGCTAAGCAGAGACAGTAACTATCTGTCCCTTGGTGGATAAAATGCCAAACCACACACGACACCCTCTCTGCACTTCCTATTAAAATTTTACAGGTCAAAAATCTAAAACCCACTTAATAAAAATTGTTCTTCATCATAAGTGACAGAAAAGAACAGGTCAATCTATGGAATAATGGCGCAGTAATTAGAAACTTTGTAGTTGATAAAGTGTGACTGCTGATCAATGTTCTACTAATTAATCAATATTTTAATCATTAGACCTTTTAAATGATTTTAATGAGCATTTCCTCTAATTCCCCTGATCCCAATCCTTTCAATGGCTCTAATATCACTGTAAAAGAACAAAGGGATGTTAGTATATTCCATGTCTAGCGCGTATCTATAGACATTGTTGAACGGTCAGCTTCACAAACTTAGAGATGGCTAAGAATGTCTAGCTGTATACAATTAAACAAGGAGGATAGAAAGTCACATGTTAGTATGGAACATTTACTTCATGGTAGAAAGTTATGATTTAAAACCTAGCATTAAAACCATCATAACCTTTCCATTCTCAAAGGGTGTTCAGAAACTTGGGTTCCCTTCCCACTGTCAGGCGTGGGTCCTGACAGGAAACCACACTATTGTTTTAGAGTTCATTTTGCTTGCATGCTGCCCCCTAACTTCTATCAACACACTCTTCTTTTGATTCCCCTTCTCATTATCAACTTTCAGCTCTGTAACCTGCTTCTTAGTTTCCAATTACACCTCCTCTGTGTGTTTTCCTGCTTTATTTTTCGAGCTACAAACTCCAAACACCTCTTATTATTATTCAGCAACACTCTCTCATTTATTGTCTTTATTCTGCCTAAAATCCTCTACAGAAACTGCACTAGAGACTTATAAGAACAGCATGGATTAGCCCTTTCTTTATTTAAATGAGAAAGGAGGTGAGGTTTGGAAAGGTTCAAAGACATGTCCAAGGGACTCCTGGTATAAAACAGAACCAGTTCCCCTAAGCACTCTTCTTAAATATTCAATATTCTTTAAATTGACTTGGAAATTTGGCTTGGGCAGGACGTTTTTTCAACAAGCTTGAAAGAAAAAAAAAAAAACTAATTCATTTCCCTTCAGTTATGTTTCTGCAGCTGTCATTTCCCATATTATTATCTCTAAATTTATTACACTGAAAGCAAAGGTACAAGTTCAAAGCTCTAGCAAGAAGTATGCTTGTCCCTTTAAGATGTTCTTCGGAAAGTGCCATGGGGACAGTCCTGAGACTGCATCTGGACATCTGAGAATTGGGTTACTGTGCTTAGGACTTGCTGAATGATGTTGTGTTAGTACATGGCAGTGTCTGATATGAGGTGCATCAGTCTCAGACTGTGTAGAATGGCAAATCTTAAATGCTGCAGCATGCAGAGAGAAAATAATGCCTAAACTAAAACCATTTATATGTCCTGACTATTCTGAAAATTCAAGGTACTTTGTAAGTTATCAAAGTCCTTGGTGGACAATCTGTTTAAAGTTTTCTTATTAAGTCCCAAACTGTTTTGCTCTGGAATTTTGGTCATGCCACATACCTAGGTCACTGGAGGGCTTGAGAACATCCACAGAATTCCATCTTCTTTCTCCTTCTACTCAGGTGGGTTACCATCACCTTGCAAGTCAAGTGTGGCCATTGATTTGCCTGCAGACACATGCATTTCACTTGGGTGGGAAAGTTCAAAACAACTAGATGATTGTCTATCTTTTCTGACGCTGTGACCTTTGATTCACAAGTGGGTATCCTACAAGGAGTTTGTTTGGTGATGTTATATGGTCTTTGACACAGCCAAATACAATGTCCTTCTTTGTTATGTCACTTAAAATAACCTTTTCTCTGAAGTGTTTTAGGAACACTAGACTTTTATCCCCAAGATGGAAATTAGAGCCAAGCTTTTTGTGGCTTGTCAGCTGCCTTACTTACTTGGTATCAGTTCTAGACTCCAGCTCCTTCTGGACCACAGCCTTACACCAAAATGCTTGGGCTCATCCCCTCTGCTTTTAGCCACAAACTCTGAAATTCTCTTTCACTTTGCCTCATGCTGCCCAGTATTCAGTGTCCATCCATCATAAGTGAAGGAAATTCATGGAATTGGTAATAAAATTCTTATAGTTACATTGGGATGTTTTTATGCTTTATGGAAAAGGAATTAATTGATATTGGGGGGATATATAACCCTATTTTGGAATAAAATATCTTTTGTATGCCTTATTTTCAAAAGTATGAAAGTAAGGAAGGTTGGATATTTAATTAGATAGTCAATATCAATACCTGATTTTGGTCATTTTAAAGCATAAAATATGAGCCTTCCATTGTTGATTAGTTAGCACTGTATTTTGGCAGTCTTTGAGTGAAACTCTCTGACATAAAAAGCTAAGACTCCTGGAGGCAAGCCATTAAGATCCTGTACCATCAGACAGTAACAGATTTTGGCTTTCTAGGGAGGGGTCAAAAATAATGCCCCTGCTCCCAACCTGAGATCAGAACCAATTTACAGAGAATGATACAGGAGGCAGACAGTTAGAGATCAAAATGTCAGCTTTATTACTGATAAAAGCAATAGTGAAGGACATAGCCTAGATAAGTCCTAATACGCTGGCTAAGGCACCTCTGAATTGAAGTTGCCCCCTTTCCCATCAACAGCAAACAGACAACAAACAAAACCCCTGCAGACCACAGTGGTGGGGGTGCAGCCACTAGACCAACTTTATCACATGGCTGACAGCAGGTGGGAATCCACCTTCTCTGTGGTTTTTACAGTTCCAGAGAGAAAAGCAAAAGGCCAGACTGAAGTGAGCAGCCCTGCATTAGACTTGCAAACTAAATAAGCTGTTTCCTCTTTTGGTAAGAGAAAGGAGGCAGAGTAAGTGTGAATGAGGTCCACACTGTCAATTTTCGCTATGTCTGCACTACTGCAAGTTAGGATTAGTACTTCTTTGGTTTAGAAGGCTGTCCCAGACACTGCAGGATCTACCCAGTGAGTAGCAACAGTAGCCCATAACTTGGGATACACCATGGGCATAGATACCATGGGCAGGTGTCTAGAGTGAGAACAGAAATGCAGAATTTCACAATGGCAGGGATTCTCCCTTTACTTAGTAACAGGGCAGGTAAATAGTGTGTTCTCCATTATTGAAAAAGATGAAGCCTCTGGGATCAGTCATTATGGTTTTCATCCTCTGTTTCTTAGGAAAGTAGAGAACAGTACTTTTAACTAGCAACTGTAGTGGTTTGAATGAGAATCCTCATCCCCACAGACTCAATATTTGAATGTTTGGTACCTCCATGGTAGAACCAGTTAGGAAGATTCAGGAAGTGTGAGCTTATTGGATGAGGTGTGTCAACCAGGGCTGGACTTTGAAGTTTGAAAAATCCATACCATTCCCAATTAGCTCTCTCTGTCTCCTTCTTTTGCTCTGACTTGTGATTATTGTCTCATCAACATGGAAGCCCTCAGTGGCTGTTCTAGCACTATGCCTGTCTGCCTGTTTCCCGCCATGATGGTCGTGAACTCATCCTCTGAAAATGTAAGCCAGCTCCAACTAAATGCTCTCCTTTATAAGTTGTCTAGGTTGTAGTGCTTTGTCACAGCAATTAAAAAAAAAGCAACTTAGATGTCAACTGAAAGATAAAGCCTAGCGATGAGTGACAGATCTTTAGAAGAAACATAGTAGCACTAGAAGAGAACAATTATTTCTGTATTTTGTGAAGCACATGTTTTGTATTAATATGTAAAATGTGAACTTTAGAAGGCTAAATATAAATGAAGACATACTAGAGGAAATGAAGGCAAATGACCGAAGTGGAGGAGGACTGTGGATAAATTTATCTCTCAACAGTTACCTATCCTCTACACATGTAGTATTCACCCAGATGTCCATGAGTGTACAAAGTGCTTCTTCCCTGTATCATGTAAACTGTATCTTCCCTGAAATAAAACACATATGTATAGATACATACCCATGAAAGGCTCAGGATCTGTACTTGTAGGGTGTGATGCAGTGGTGCATACTCAACCTCTTCTTTTTACTTTGAACCCTATGCTTTAATTCTCTGATGGGAAGATGGCCCTTGGTTGCCTCTTGTCCTTAGCTACATAGCTACAGAAATTTTGTATGTAATATCTGAAATGGAAAATCCAACCTGGTCCTGGCTTTGCCTCTCTGAAGTTATGGAGTAAGACACAACAAAACCAACACCAGAACCAAAACAAAGAAACAAAAATTAGCAGTAAGAACATAAAGTATGTTTATGATAGGATAGAGAGTGGGTCTCATCATGGCGTCAGACACGAAACTCATCCAGATAGAAAAACAAGTCAGAAAAATTGAAGCAAAAACAGATACCCAAATAGCTATCAATTTCCTTTTTTAAATTATAACACGCACACCTTTAAGGAATTAGTAAACATCACATCTTTTTCTATGGAAATAACCTCATGCTCCCATAAACACAAACAATTTTGCCTTGTAATTTAGTGGGTTCTCGGAATAGGGTGAGCTTTACGCCCAAATTCATGGTCGCCAGGGCATAAGCCCAATCTCTGATCTCATAAGGGAATGCTTCTCCACAGATGGTCCTAAGATAGTGACTTCAGTGAAATGCTTTCCTCAAAAGCGAGTCACACAGACAACCAGGATCCAGAACCATCAGAAGACCAAGGCTATATTTGACCTAAATTATCATTAATTAAATATTTTATTTACCAAATTCATGAGTTTCAATTAGGACTTTTTTAAACAGGGTCTCACTATGTATGCCTTTATTGTGCCTTTTTTCCCTTCTTTGGCTGAACTCTTGTGGGATTCTTTTTGTCCTCTTGAATATAGTTAAGAAATTTGTTTTCCTTGTGAAGTGTTTTTTTTTTTTTTTTTTTTTCTCTACTAACTGTGAGTGATAGTCTGAGTGTGTTTAATACTCTGGGCTGGCATCTGTAGTCTCTCAGAACTTATAGAACACTGGTCTAGGCACTTCTGGCTTTCAGTTTCCATTACTTAAATAGAAGTTACTCTAAATGGCCAGCCTTTGTAGATCATTTCTTCTTTTCCCTTGCAGTTTTAAATATCATTTCTTTGTTCAGTACATTTGGTGCTTTGATTACTATATGTATGGGGAAATTTTCTTTTGATCCTGTCTATTTGGTATTCCATACCATATGCATATGTTTCTTGTTCTTTGATATAATATCTCTCTCTCTCTCTCTCTCTCTCTCTCTCTCTCTGTTGAATAGGAATTTTTTCTTCTATGGCTTTGTTAAAAAATGCCTTTGACCAAGATTTCTTCTCCTTCCTGTAAATCTATTATTTGTATGTTTGGTCTTTTCTCACTGTTTTAGATATCAGGAATGTTTCATCCTAAACATTTTAAGATTATGTATTTTCTTTTACTTTGTCTTCGAGACGTGAAATTCTTTCTATCATGCCTTTTACCTTTGAAGTTTTGTTTGACAGCCTGAACTTTTCATTTCCAGTTTTATTTCAGGTTCAATTTTGTTTAGAGATTCTGCTTCTTTGTTATATTCTACTTTGTTGTGAATTGTTCTCATTAATTCATCCAATTGTTTGCGCGTTCATGGTCTTCATTAAGGCATTTATTCCAAAAAGCTTTAAGATCTTTGGATATATTCATAATTACTATTTTGAAGTCCTTGACATGTGCTTCAGCTAAATTGTTTTTCTCTGGGCCTATATAATAAAGACACTGGCCTCTGGAGTAGACATATTCTTTTTGACTATTTATGATTATATTTGTACTGGAATCTAGACATCCGGAGATACAGTGTTGAAGTGTCTCTTGCTTTCAATATATGGTCTTGTCTTTGTTGAGTTGGTAGTTCTTTGGTTGTTTTTATCCATTCTGAGAAGTAGGTCAATAGTGATGGCTGTAGAGTTCCTGGTTTAAAGGACTTCAGCCAGTCAGTGTAAATCACAAAGGAATAGTGATAAGCTAGAAGGAAATTCTGAAAAAGGTGATAGGGAAGAATTAGGGGAAGCCTGGCTCTGCACCAAGAGGTTCCTATTGGGTAGAGGTAGGAGAGGAGGAAAGGCTCATCGGGGAAGTCTAAAGCAGGACTAAGACTGGAGTGTCTGCTTCGATGCTGGAATTAAGAGCATGTATCACCATGCCCACTAGTCAATTAGTCTTGGCTATGAACATAACATTGGTTGAAATAATCACATACAGAAGTTTCATTTCCTGTTTGTACCATATCACTGACCTCATCTTTATAAATTTAGATTCTAAGTCAAAAAAAAGTGAGGCAATATAATTTATAATACACACTTAAAATAATCATATATATGTATGTATATATATTTGTTATATACATTACATATTTATTATATGTTATATATTGTATAAGTCACAGATTATATGTTATATGTTTCATGTTATATGTTACCTTGACTATATATTTTTAAAAATTATGTCAAACTTTGTTTTCTTTATAACATGGTTTGGCCACATTACTCTTCATCCTTTAGCAATATAAAAACTATTCTGTCCCTTCATTGCTTTTTATCCACTCCAGCCCTGACACTGTTCTTTTCTGAATTCAAATCAGAGCTGAGACACAGCTGTGTTGGTTGAGTTAAGTAGCTTCTTCGTAGCATCTAATTTATTATTCAGATACATTACAAAGTGACCACTTTTATGTTATTCCTCATGTATGGAATCTGAGGCTTAAACAATTGAAACACTTTGATTGCCACTACTAAAAATGATGGAGCAGGAGTGCAAACCTGGGCATTTGTACCCCAGTCCTGAACGTTCACTATCTGCTACACTCCTGGCAAGGTATACATGTTATAATTCTTTGATTTTATAGTTTTCTTCTTGAAAAATATTATTGTAATTATTTTAACTTCTATGTCCTTCTATCCATCTTTTCACATCATGTGTTCTGTATGTAATTTTTAAAAAAATGTTAATGTGGGTCTCTCTCAAGCTATTTTTGGGGGAAAGAGCTGCACTCATATGGAAGAACCCAGGTACATTTTGTACATAATTCTGGTTTCCTTTTCTCCTCCTCTCCTCTAGTTCAAGCATTATTAAAACTTGATGTAATATGCTCTTAAAGTCTATTTTGCCTTCCTCCACATTGCTTCTGCCTTTAAAATCTAAACTTTTTGTGGTAGCATTTAAAAACATGGAAACTTATATTTCTTCTGACTTAAAGGATCTTCTCATACCTCATTATAGAGAGAGAAGGGAGGAGGAAAAGTGGGGAATTGGTCAAGTGAAGAAAGCTCTTAAAGGAGTTCAGGAGGCTGATATTTAATTCCTCACAGTGCCCCAGATCTCTCGTGTGCCCTTGGATTTAACCTTGCTGCAATGGGCTTGGTGAAGAGGCGTGCGGACTTCTCTGTTAACATGTACTCAATGGGCCAGATCCTTCAAATGAGCCAGTTGCACTTGGGGATTAAGTGAAGTCATTTGGACAGGCATTAACCCTTTCTGGTCAATGAATTTTTCTATGCACGAATAGAGCGACTCCCTAAACACTGACTGCTGTCCTCCAGTCTACACCCATCTCTCCCAATTGTCGAACTTACGCAGCAAGTGTCACACTCAGTCAATAACTTAGCAGTACTTGGGAGAAGTGCTGAGCAGCAGAAAAGGGAATCACAAGTAAATGAAACGACCCTCAGCAAACAGGTGAACAAACTGTAGAAATCAATGGCATGAAAAGAGCTTGCTTTCTGCTCCTCATTGAATTTAGTTGCCTTTTTGTCTCCCTTTTGAAGGCTGCCAGCATTCAAGGAGGAAAGATGTTGTAAAAGCCAACCACATAGCCTCCTGACTGAGACAGGCCCTGTTTATTCAGTTCAGGGGTGACCACCTTGGATCAAAGAGAAGCTCCTGCCTGTGGCTGGAGTCTCTTCATGGGCAAGCATTGTTCCACAAGTATTTTCCCTGTTCTTCCAGCCATTTTCCCTCGTGTGTTGGATCACAATGAGTTCATTTAGCATCATGTGCTCTCTTTTCCTTGATGTGTACTATCCATATGACCGCCCCTTACCACCTTCATTTCAATCAATCTGCTCCTTCAAAGCTGTCCACAGTTGCTTCCACCAAGAAATTCACCTAGAATCCAGAATTCTTTAGGGTATACACATAATATTCTTTCTGATAAAGATGGAATCTCTTGTTAGATTTTTATGTTTCTTTATCTTGGAGACATGTCAAAAATGATATGTGAAAATCCAGCCCTAACTAAGTAGCTCATTAATATGGTCAGAAATGAGGGCAGTCAGTTCTACAGCTTTAGGAAACAAGAGGGTTGGTTTAAGATTTCAGAAATAGTTATCAGCATTCTTTGTCAGTTTTGAAGGAAGAATTATATTTAAATATCTACTTTTTATCTATTAGCACATAGTGTGTATAAGTCCAAAATAAAATATAGATAAATCTAAATAAAACAAGGGAATGAGAAGAGCTTGTTGTTGATATTGTTGTTTTAATTAATCTTAAATATTATTTTCAGGTTATAGTGCCTTATACCTGTAACTTTAGTGGCAGAGGCAGAGGATTGCCAGGATTAAGATTAGGCTAGGCTGCATAGTAGTCTCAAAGTAGTAATGTCAAATTGAGCCATGGATCTGAAAACTGTTGAATCTGTGATTTGTATTTATAAGTTCCTGATTGGACTGGAATTAGTATATAAACATGTCCTCATGCAAATTATGTGACTGCTTTGAGCCTTAGTTCATTGTTTGACACAGAGATGAGTTCCTTTGATTCTGTGAGGACGCAAATATTTTGGCACATGTATTGAACTACAACACAAAGGTTTTATGGTTGCCTCTGCTCTTTGTCTTTCTTGTTTCTACATGTGCTTCATACACTTTCAAATGTTAAATGAAAAGACAAAGACAGAATGCCATGGAGCATCAGCAGGGGAATGGGAGTGGGGTAAGGGTGCACAATGAGCAGAGGAGAACGAATTGAACTAGTAAAGAAGCACATTATCTGTGTGCTTATTTAAATTAGTAACACACAAGTCTTACAAAAACAATGACCTTAAACTATCCTGAGTAAAAAAGGAAGGGTTGATTTAAAATGAGTCCCATCTGACAGCCTTGATTTACCCCCTAAAATGTGTAAAATCATCAGACACTAAGAACTGGTACCAACCCTGAGATCCACTGCTCACTGTCATCCTGTCGTCAAAATTTGGACAGCATTTTCAGTACCATTAAAGCAGATGAAACTCCACTGAACAATTGATAGCTTTTTCTCGTCATAATGTAGAAAAGAAGCAATCCTCCTTTCTTGAAAGTTGTCAGAAACACCTTTCATCTCTCTCCTCATACTCTATTTCCTGGTTCAGAAACACAAGGTCAATGCCAAGCGAAGCAACTATAAAGATGCTTTCTTCCCTTAAAGCAGCTAGAGCTCTGGTAGTCTGTATCCTGCCAGCTATAGCATCCTCAATAAATACCAGCAAGGAGAAAAAATAGATGTAGAGCTAGGCTGGGCCTTGAAAATACAATCATACTAAGGATTGTAATTTAATATGTGCTCCATCTGCACACAGTCTTGGACAACAAGAGTGTCAGGTTCATGTTAGGTTAGGATAACCTCTACTTGCTGAATAGACTAGAGGCAGAAGTTGTGAAGCTGGAAGCCACACACTTCAAAGTGCCAAATGCATGAAGATCTGACACAGGAGAGTGTTTGGATTTTTTAGACACTAGGGTAAAAATTTTATATATATGATATCGCCAGATAAGCATTTGCTATGAATATATCTCTGCTCGTGTGAGAATGAATAGATCAGAAAGTACTAGACGTTTATAAAGAAAAAGAAAATGAAGTTGGAGAGGTCTAGGGGTGGGTAGGTCCACGGCAAACCCTGAAGATATGTAAACCTATTGCACTAGAAGTTATTGAGTGTGTGTGTGTGTGTGTGTGTGTGTGTATAAATTTTATTTTATATGTATGTGGTTTTGCCTGAATGTAAAGATGTCTACCACAGGCATATCTAGTGCCCACAGAGGTCAGAAGAGGGTGACTGTCTCCTGAAACTCAATGTAGGTCCTGTACAAGAGCAACAACTCCACAACATCTGCTCTTACCAGTGGAGACATCTCTTCAGCCCCAGGGTTTTACTGTTTTTAAGTCTTAAGTTTTAGGTGGGTTAAATCTATGAGGTTTTCCAGAGAAAGCAGAATATGGCACAAAACTTAAATGTAAGGGCTTCTTGGCAGTGCAGAGAGGGGCAGAGGTTGGTGCAGTAAAGAATTCTGCAGAAACATGAGGGACAATTGAAAGAACAGGGAAGGTCCAGTGAACAGATATGGTGCTCTACTAAATTAGGGTTCCTATTTGCTAAATACCAGGAGCTTGGCTGAATATAATGTCAAACATCTTCTCAGGGAGCCCCATTTTGTTTTAAATTTTAGCTATCTCAAACCAGATCCTCTGATTATGCTTTCATAGAGGACAATTTTCCTATAATTGTGAAAGCATGAATAAATGGTGAATGGATTCTCAAAACATGTCACAAAATTTAAAGCATCCAGAGAGAGGGATTCCTCTAATCTGAGGGGAGATGTGGGTTTGACTTAGTTTGAATGAGTTTCACTCACAGGACATGGTGTACATTTAACACAGGACAGTGCTGGCTCAAGAAAGGTGATCAACAATATAGCCAGTAGCTAGCATAACTAACGTTACCCAAACCACTCTACAGTTTAGCTTGTGTGCAAAGACTGTAAAAGCTGGAAAACAGAGAAAAAAAAAGAGCAACAAGCCACTGTCTTCTGGACTGGATCTACACAGGAATGGCTTTTTCATAGTCAGGCATAGATGAAGAGGAATTTAGGAAGCCATAACTCACACTATTGAAGTATTGACTACTGATACATTCTGGGAGGGAGAAAGTCATCACTTTTACTTGCCTGAGCTGACTAGGCTCCAATGAGTCACTCCAGTCTAGTGGTCACACAGATGGCCCTCATTAAAATCAATGAGTCATAAAAAAATAGTCAGGAATCTGGGAAGGGGGCTTGCAGTCAGAGCAATAGATGGACTGGACTTGGAGGGACTTGGAGGTGGTAGAGTAATGCAGTACAGACATGTATCAAAGTCTTAAGGAACAAATTGTCAAGTCGAAAACTGTGGGAAAAAAAAAACAGGCATGTGGAGCGGCACCGGCCCAGTAGGCCGCTACAGTGGCAGCGGTAGAGAGGCGGAGTCCAGGGCCGGGGTCCTGGGGCTTTTCCCGGCAGAGGTTTCCACATATGCGAGAAGGTCCAAAGTTCCAGGAGACACGTGGAATCCAAGATAAAAGTTTTATTGTCCATGACGATAGTTGTATCTGGATGATGTGCGCCCCCCTCCAAGAGCCTGGGGAAACCTGGCTTTATATAGCCGGTGAAAAGGAAGAGGAACCAGGGAGGAATAACTTAATTATCTAGGCCCCACGGCCTTATTAATATGTAAATCTCAAGGCAGAGGACTGTTAGTCATGCCCCTCTACCTGTGTCTTACGTGACTGAAGGTACAGGTTAAATGGAGGTGAGACCGAGTGTCAGAGACCTGGGTTTTGGGGACGTGGCCAAACACCTGCAGTCTCAGGGTTCCAGGCCGATGGCAACCCTTCCAGGGCCCGACAGAAAACAGGTAATTTGTATCCATACTGAAATACTATTTAGATTTTGTGGCGGCCTAAATCCAAAATGAGGTGGTGATGAGGATGTGAGAGGCTACTGGAACCTTCTAAGCAAGGCTTGATGGTGCCTTAGGCTTAGAGTTCAAGAGAATAACTAACACAGATGGGATGAAGAACTCAGAACCTACATTGTGTTTATGATATCCAGGGCATAATGCCAAACTTGGTACATGGAGAATGAAAAACTAGAACACATATGCAGGGAAGGAAAAAAATTTGGCTACAAATATATCTGATGGTGCAACTTGCAGACAAAGAAATGAAAGCAACTGTTAATAGATGTTCTTAAAAAGCAAAGCAAAGCAAACTGAGTTTCCAACACATGATGTATCATGGAAGTAATCAGAAGTCTAAACTGAGAGAAAAAAACACACACACACACACACAACAAACGAAACACGACATACATCAAAACCAATGTAATGTGATTTAGGATATGATGCAATCAATTTAATCAGAAATTTTCTTCTTGAAAATCACTGAATTATATGTATAATATAACATGTAACATATATTTCATATATATATATATATGTATATATATATTGAAATATATTATTCTAGAACATCTGCAAGACCTTCTGCTAGACTTTAGTAGATGCACCCAGAGATAACAGCCTATGAGATAATGTCTCTATCATTACCCTCTCCTAACATTGTAGTTCAGGGTTTCTCCTTACATATATACAGCCTTCCATGATAGCTCTCAGACAGATATGATGGTTCCTCATTTCTGTCCACCTATCTATTAAAGAGTTTCATAGTATGCTTACAAAGCAGAAATGGTCTTCTGTACGTACTTACTCGTTAGAATACAGAAACATTAGCTCAGGCACACTAAGTGGAGAATAGAGTAACTCTGGTCAGCCATCTTAAGATTACATTGAGAAGCAGCACATATAGAGGAGAGCTTGCTCTCCCTCCAGGACTCTGAGGTGACCTGGAAGAAAAGAAAGGAGATACATGAGACCACGAGGACCCCAATCTTCACTTCTTTGTATGGTGACTTTTATCTGTACTTGCAAGTCCATGCATAAAGGTATTTTTGGAAAAATTTTGGTCTTAATAGACTACTAAAAGGATCTTGGTGGCTGTGATTTAAGCACAGCCATTGAACAGACCAAAGTTTGAGACCAGTAAGAGCCCCTTGTGATCACAGACATCTTTGGTGGGTGAAGAGGATATAATGTGTATGCTAGACTGAACGTCTATTCAGAAGCAATCAGAGAAGAACATACGGCTGATGAGACAAAGCTTCTCATGCTTGACACAAAATCACCAAAGTCAGGATGAGTTCACACTGGCATAAGTAGTTGAATACAACCTCTTACCAAGCACTGAACAGTAAGCTGCTCTGAAGCACAGGAACCCCACAAAAAGCGCCCCCCCTTTTTTTCACAGTGAAAATGTTTCTCCCCTAGCAGTCTGGAAGACCATGTTCGAATTCCAAATTGTATTATTTCAAGAGAAAGGTGAATGTCTCACCAAGTTTTTTGTTTCCAAACAAATGAAGAGAGGGAAAGAGTCGATTCCTTGAAAAATGACATCAGTTTCCATGTCACATACTATATGTGTGATGGTTTGAATGAGAATGGCTCCCATAGGCCCATATATGTCAGCACTTGTTGCACAGTTAGTGGAATAGTTTAGAAGGATGAGGAGATGTGGCTTTTTTTGAGGAAGTGAGTTATTGGGCATGAGCTTTGAGGTTGAAAAGCCAACACCAATCTCAATGAATATCTCTCTCCCTCTTCCTCTCTCCCTCCCTCCTCTCTCCCTCCCTCCCTCCCTCCCTCCCTCCCTCCTCCCTCCCTCCCTCCTCCCTCCCTCCCTCCCTCCCTCCCTCCCTTCTCCCCTCCCTGTCCCCTCTCTCCCTCTCCCTCCTTCTCTCTCTCTTCCTCTCCCTTCTCTCCTCTCTCCTCCTCTCCTCTCTCTCTCTCTCTCTCTCTCTCTCTCTCTCTGCCTCCTGGTTGTTGTTCAATATATACACTCTCAGCTACTGCTCCATGCCATTTCTGCCTGCCTTCTGCTGTGTTTCCTCAAGGCTCATATCGAATTCACACTCTGAAACTTTAAGTAAGTCCCCAACTAAATGCCTTCTTTTATAAATTGCTTTGGTCATGATGCCTTTTCACAGCAATAGAAAAATAACTACGACAGTATAAGAGTAAGTTCAATGTACCAGGGTGTTAACTATATCTTTTGATCAGTATGTAGCTTATGGTGAACCATCAGCAATTCCTACGTCTGTCCAAACAGTGACATTTAGAGATCGAGGTTTAATTAGTAATATAGACTGCAGAATAAAATCAGCCAAGTCACCAAATAAATAATAATCACTGTGACTGAATGTCCATATGTACTTATCACTACAAAAAACATTTTGTACAATGTGAAATTTTACCAAAGAAATATGAAATATGCAAAGAAAGAGGAAGATGTGATTCACAGGAATAATAGGATACACACATTGTTTTTGGGGAGACTAAACAATAGACTTGTTGAAGAAGCTCTTATGAATATGTCCAAAGATCCAAAGAAACCATGCTCTAAGGACTAAAAGGAAGTTCAGAAATAACAATAATAATATTTATTTTAAAGAACTGAGTAGAAATTTGAAAACAAAAATGCAATAATTCAAATAAAAACAAATCAATAAAGTTTTCCAGTGGATTTGAACAAAGAACCATCAAACCTGGAGTTTTTTCATCAGAACTAGGAGAGAAACAAGGAATAAATGAGATTGACAGACCTTCAGGGAATGTGGGGCTCCACTAGATTTACCAACATGTCTATATTGTGCATGCCCCATACAGATAGAGAATACACCACTCTGTAATACAACTGAAGGCACCACGTGATAGAAAACCTTACCTGCTGGCCACAAAGCTCAAAGAGCTACATCTTTAGTAACCAGAAAAACTATACCCAGACATGTCATAGTGTTAACTGCATGCTAACTTCAAAGAGAAAAATTACAAAGACAGAAAGTGTAAAATGAGGAGATGTACAGAAGCCACCAGTAGGATTCATACATGATTCTCCTGAATTCTCATGCAAAACACTGGGGGTCTGAGGACTAGAGTCATACAGTCCAAGTGTTGGAGTTCTTGTCTTCTAGGAATGGAATATTAGTCATGTGGCTTTCAAAGTAAATGCGGAGCAGAGATATCTCCTGAGAAAATGAGAGGAGATCTGTTCCTACTGGTCTCTACTCTATAATCGGTTTTTAAATAAAGTATTTTTATTAATTATTTGAAATTTCCACACAATGTATTTTGAACATATTCAGCCAAAATCCTTCCTTTAACTTCTCCCAGTTGTACCTTTCTGTCTTCTTTCATTCTCAATAACTCATGGACTTCAATCTATGCTGGCCACACCCTTTAAAAAGTATGACTCTTCCCACCTCTAATGATATCAACTCTCGATAGCGCCTCAGTGAGGCTCATGTGCCTCTCCATGATCCATGCAAGAATACTGATTGACTTACTTGTCACGGTCTTCTGCAGGCAACAGAAACTGCTGTGAGAGTTCATGAGTGCAATAATCCTGTCATGCCCAGAAGTTTCTGATTACTTCAGTTCTCCCTAACTTTTGTCTCATATGGCTCATGCATCTTTCTGCACACTCTCTGTGGTAATTCCTGAGCCATGGAGGGCACTAGATAGACATAGTATTTCTATAAGCAGTTTTAAAGTGTTACCCAAGCATGAAGCAAGTGGTATCTGAGGGGAGCAAGGTTGTGTGTGTGTGTGTGTGGTGTGGTATGTGTGTGTGTGGGTGTTTGTATTGATAGAGAGCGGAGGGTAATTATGTAAGTAATAGTTGACGATATGATTGTATTTTAAAAATCTTTTTCCTTGACTATAAAGTATTTGATTTCTTAACCTGGTATGCATATAATGATGTTACTTGTCAGAGTGTGATGTATTTGACAACGGTAGTGGGTTGATATAAAATTGTAGCAGAAAAACAAATGACAATATAGTAATTGGAAACCATAGGCCAAAAGTAAACATAAAAACACTATTTATGTGGACTCACTCACATTACTCCTGCAGTCTCATGCATCTCAGGCTGTCCTCGAACTCACTATGTAGCCATGGATGACCTGGAACTTGTGATCTTCCTGTATCTTCTTCCCAGGTACTAAGATCCTAGGTGCATATCAACAGGATCAGTGTTGATGAGTTGCTGTGTACGAACTGAGTGCATCAAGATCATAGATAAGTACTCTACCATGAGATCCTATTTCCAAGTCCCTTTAGCTTTTTAAAAAGGTAATTATGTACAACAATATCTATACCAATGCATGATTTAGTTTATGTCAAACATGACTATCATATCTTTTAATAGTTGTGGCAAAAATGGAGAGAGAGAGAGGAGAGAGAGAGAGAGAGAGAGAGAAAGAAACACAATAACAAAACTTGAATGTTTAGCTGGAAATGAATCACTGAAAAATGAAATATATTGAGATAAATAAAATATATAGATTTATAGATCATCTACTAAGAAAATGGACTCAAAATACATTTTAAAATATCATTACAGGAATTAAAATACTGCCCTATAAACCTATCTACTTCCAACAGAATAAGGTAGGAAGAAAGGATGAGAGATGAGGGGAATAATAGAAAATTGAAGAAAAATTAGACCCTTTTAAATTCAACCCTAATTGTGATATATTTAAAAGATACTTAGTATTGACAATGATATAAAGTTTTTGAACATTATTGGTGAGATCTAAGTGCTATAGTAACTGAAAAATACCTTGCTATTCTTCAAAATAGCCAAATGAAGAAACCCAAGTGTCCACCAATGATGAAGAGATGGTAAGTAAGGTATGATATAGCCACAGAGTTACAATAGAAAGAAGTCTGGGTAGGAGCATCAGGAAGAACCTAGAAAGAGAAACTAAAGAAGAGGTCAAGGAGGAACTGTGAAGCAGACTTCTTCTATGGTAGGAGATGAGTGGGTTGCCTAGTAATATTTATGGTACTTCCTCTAAGGAAGGTTAAAATGTTAGATAATAAGATTGTGATGATTAATAAAGTTTTTGTTTGTTTTTCTTCATTTTCCCCTTGTATTGAAAATAGATTATTTTCTCTTACAATGTATTCTAATAATACTTTCCCCTCTTTCTATTCCTCCCAGGTCCTTTCCAACTCCCCTCCCATCCCCTCCACTCTGGATCAACTGCTTTTCTGTCTCTCACCAGAATAGAACAGACTTCTAAGAGATAACAATCAAACATGACAAAATAAAATATAAGATAAAGATAAAACAAACATTCTGTAGTTGGGCAAAGTGACCTAATAGAAGGAAAAAATTCCCAAGAGCAGACAGAAGAATCAGAGACCCACGTATTCCTACACTCATGAGAATACTAAACTGAAAGCTATAGTATGTATGCAGAAGACTTGGTACAAAACTGTGGAGGTCCTGTGCTTGCTAATTTAGTCTCTACAAATTCATAAGGTGAGTTACTTAGTTGATTCAGAGGGACTTGTTCTTCTGGTGTGCTCCATCTCTTCTGGTTCTTACACTCTTTCTGCCTCCCCTTCCTGGAGGTTCCCGGAGATCTGAGAGGAGGGATTTGATGGAGACACTCTTTTTCCACATGCCTGGTTATGAGTCTATGAATCTATTCCCATCTGCTGGAGAAAGGTTGTCCAGTAATGACTGGATAAAGCACTGATCTATGAGTATAGCAGAATTATGAGTATAGCAGAATATTAACAGTTGTGTTATTGATAGCTTTTTTCCCCATGGATTCCAAGAAGTTTCTACTTTACTAGGTTTCCATATCATTCCTCATATGTCCCTCAATTCAACCTGTCTCTCCCTGCATTCTCTCCTTCTACCCTGTGTAACTTTCCCCTCTCTGCTTGTTCTTTCCATTCCCATCTTCACTCACTCTTAGGCCACATGCAAAATCTATTCTATTCCACCACGGGTTGAATCCACGTGTCCCCTAGAAATAATAAAAACAGGATAAGAAATGAACAAATTCAAAAAACAGGAAATAGGAAATAATCTGCTCGCAAAGAGGTGGTTCTTAAAGAAATCAGTAGAATTCAAAACCTCTAATAACGTGGAAAAGCAAAGAGGGGACTTAAAAATTCTTATTGGAAGAAATAGGACAGTCCATCGATGATTATTAAGTAATTTTTCCCCTAATTTAAAACTCTAGTGATGAAGGCTCAAGTGGTTTTACTAGATAATTTTCACCAGATGCTAAAAATATTAACATGACCCCAACTCTTTATATTTATTCCATAAAATAAGAAATATTTCATATTCCTTTCATGTGTTTTTGGTATTACATTGATCAATCAAAACAACATGATGACTCCTCAAAAAAGCTGAAAATAAAGGAAACTATTGATCAATATCCTGTATAAAGAGGGTACAAAAGTCTTTAAAACATTAGCAAATTCAGTTTCACTGAGTGTTAAAGAATACACACACACCCTTTCCTACTAGACTTCACTGCTGGTCCCAGATTATTAGGTACTCTATAGTTAATCAGGATTTTTCTCCATCCAACAAGTTTAAGAAAAAAATTGGATGGTTTCCTTATCAATGAGAGGTGATTGACAAAATTTGATAGTTATTAACAAAATTATAGAGGAAGACTTGAGTTAGCTTCCTCGGTGTGATAAAGGATAGCTAAGACAATTCCAGTATACATTTTACAGAACACTGCTAAAGTAAGTGCTTTTCCTGTTTCTTCAATACAAACAGGGATGGAAGAAATTCCTTGCATTTGACATGACTGTGTCAATAGAGAATGCTAAACAGCCTAAAGCAAAATAATAAAGTACAAAAATAGAAACTAATAAATGAGTTTGCCTAAGTAACAAAGAATAAGAAGAAAATACAATTATCAAGCAGTATCAATAACACAAAAGACTGATGTGAAAAGTATAATGCTGTTTGGAAAAAACAATGCATTTGGCCACGATTAAATAGACTTCAAAGGCTCAACCCAGGAGGAAGGAAATCAGAAAAGTAAAATTTATCAAAGTTTGAAAGTTTGGACTTACTCTCAAGTACTCACTGCCTTCAAAATCACTACCTGAAAGATGCATATAATTACAGAAATCTGGTTAAAACAAAGCATTGCCAATGGAAAATTATTCAAGTCACCTGAGCTAAAGCAAATAGTGTCTTCTTGGAGTAACATGCCACCTGGCTAATAACAAACTGTTGCTGATTTTGAACAGTAACAGTATTCGGTGAGATTAAAGAACACATTTTATAAAGTATTCCATATAAAAAGTAGATAAAGCATTTACTTTCACTATGCAAAGATTATATAGCTCAACAAAGAACTTAGTGAGACTGTCAGGAGGAGGAAAGAACACAGTCTGGAACAGAATCTTAAGTAGAAGTGATGTACACTTTGAATGGGACATTAGTGCTCTTATCTTACACCACATGTCAATACCTAAAAAAACATGCATGTTGCAGTGTAATTAGAAAATACACTGATTATATGTAAACATTCATTCCACTTGCCTAAGTAATTAGATTTCCATTGTTAATTTTAGCAAGAATATGAAAGATGTTGTTATTGATACGTTTGAAATTTTAATCAGTAGTTGAGTGGTTAAACTTTATTTGGAACATCAGTTTGAATAAGTCACACACACACATCAACACACACATATTAGAAATCAGATTTTGTGAAGCTATTCCTACCTATGGATACGGAAGTAATATATTAGGTGGAATAAACAGAAATCTGTAAAAACAGTAACACAGTTGATGAGAGCTATATAAGTGAGTTGTGTTAGCTCAACTTACTTACCTGATCAGTCACCTAGGAACGCTGTGTTCTCCATGTTAGTCACTGAGGTTTTTCTTCACCATCAGCCTTTGGAAAGTTGGAGCCTTGATGCTTATTTTCTCATGGTTTGAACTGTTCACTGAAGGTGAGTTTCATTAAATATGTAAGGGTCTTTTTACGTTTCTTGGATTTATTGTTACAATTCAACTAAAATTTTCACAGATAAAAATGAAATATTTTAGACAAAAAAGAAAAGTTTATTTAGTGT
Source organism: Mastomys natalensis (assembly GCA_021653895.1). Lineage (NCBI taxonomy): Eukaryota > Metazoa > Chordata > Mammalia > Rodentia > Muridae > Mastomys > Mastomys natalensis. The sequence goes on from JAJTUV010000064.1 coordinate 1,327,304, forward strand.
GTTGTGGTGTGTGTGGTGTTGTGTGGGATTGTTATGTATGTGTGTGTGTTGTGTGTTGAGGTCAGAAGACAGCATGATGGATATTTATCTCTCCATTATCATATGGATCCTAAGGATTGAACTTAGGGTGTGGAGATAGAATTAAAAGCACTTTAAGCCATCTCAGTGGTCCAAAACTGATTCTTCATAAACAAATCTTGTTAAGATTACAATAGGTGATATAATACTAACTTTGTGAAATAATAGGCAATTGAGAATTCTTAAATTGCAGGCATATTTACATTTTCATATAATTTTTAAGAATCAGTGCTGGAACTACTTGAAATGTAGACCTTACAGGAAGGATTATACAAAAATCCCTTCAAGATTCAGCTCCCCTGGAAAAGCTTTGGCCCAGTGTCAAGATGTTTTCGCATGCTTGCATATGAATTTTTGCTTTTAGCTAGAAGAGACAGTTTGGGGTACACAGTGTCATTTTTCATGCTTCTCATTTCTGCTAATGTTGCCAGTGATCATAACACCAATCAGTCTTGATCACTCTTTGGCAAAGCCAGATGTGAATAAATCACTGGATAACTAGAGGCACCTTTGGGCTCTTGATCCTATGTGTGACCCAGAAACTGAAAGAACTATAGGGCAAATGGGAATCTTGAAGAAACAGGGTCAAGTTGATTTGCCAATTTGGCGGCATGTGCTCTGGAATCTTACACAAAGGGCAATAATTCTAACAGTGATGGTTTTTGCATATTAACATGCTGTGGAGTAGTAAGGTCACAGGAGAGGCATTTTCCATGATGTTTGTGTTCCCCTTTACAGTTAACATGTGCCATTTCCATGACTAGAGAAAAGAATAATGCATTTAAGGATCTATTTTCATTAGGTACATTACACTAATGAAATTCTGACAATTCTGTTTCAAAGGAAGGAATATAGAGATATGTATTTCAAATCACTTTGTACCTCCTGATAAGAATGAATGAAAACAGGCCTTGGTTGGGCTTCTACTATGATGTTTATAGAGGGATACTCCAAAGGGAAGACAAACTTACAAGTGCAGCTAAGAGACACAGGGAACAAACAAACAAACAAACAAAGTGTCAGACATCCACCACTCACTAAGAGAAAGACACACCAAGGGCAGAAGGAAGCTCTTCCATTTCTGGATAATAGTTGGCTTATTAATAAGAGTTAGGGGCACATATCTGCCTGAGTCTGCCTGAGTGCTGTTGGACTACATGCCCAGCAGGTCAGTTGCTCTCCTGGTGAGCAGCAGTGCTTCTGAAGGTCAGCCCAGTCCTTCTTCTATTTCTATACAATGGCCAGTGGTGCCTTCAACTACAGGTGGCCAACCCAGGGAGAAAGGCCATAGACTTCATGCAGTTACATTGGGTACAAAGCTTCTGCCTCAAGGCATAAGACAGACCGTGAGAACTCCAAACTGAACATTCTAAGAATCATCTAGAGAGAAGTCATCTGTGGGTCTTAGGACAATGGTGGTTTGTGTGTGTGTGTGGCCTTTTGGCTATTCCTATCCCTTTAGCTATCCAAGCCTACTAAGCTTGAATCCACAGATAGTGACCAGTACCATGACCTCCTCATTTCCAGCTGTCCTGGTACCCTGGCTGACCTTGCCAACAGTGGGTCCTTAGCTCGAGTGTTGTAACACTTCCTCTCTGAGAGCAAACCCATCTGTGCCATTGGCCATGGCTGTTTGCTGTGCTACCAGTGAAGATGGGTTGTACGTTTTCCAGGGACTTCTGTGTACAAGCTCATCAGGAAATCTGGCTTCACCTGCCTGCCACTGGGTTTTGAAAATGTTGTGAAGGACTCTGGTGGTTGTTTCAGTGCCAGTGAGCCTGATGCTGTGCATGTGGTGTTGGACTGCCAACCTGGTCACTGGCCAAAGTGCCACCTCCACTGTTCCTGCTATTTAGAGCCTGTTCTACCTCTGCAGCAACTGGAAGGATGTTTGGATGTTTTCAAATTCACTGTGACCTCTTCTGTTGGTCCTTACCAGCTTAACCGTGGCCCTCAAGCCTCCATTTGGTCCCTGTGGACTGCTGGAGGCCTCCAGGAATTAAGACTTGTGGAGTAGCACTTATAATGTAGACTGAACACCCCTTGCTCCATTCCCAGCACACAGTGTGGAACATCTTGGCTGGGCAGACAGACCCTGAGAACTCCAAACTGAACATTCTAAGAATCATCTATGAGACAAAGTTATCTGTGGGGTCTTAGGACAATGGTGATTTTTTTTTTTGTGGCCTTTTGGCTATTCCTATCCCTTTAGCTATTCATAGGAATCATGAGTAAGGGACCAACAGGCTGGAGGTTGCTCTGAATAGATCTTGCTAAAAGTGAACAGTGTATGTTATCCTATCTCTAAACAGGCAGCGTTCTTGTTGAAGAAGTCTAGTCTTGTTTAACTCTTGCTGCCCTGTGCTTTTGAATGCCACAGAGGCTCCAGATCAGCCTAATACAGTCCTGGACCTTTGGAATAGACAAAGTTTTGTCACCCTACCTCATATGGCATGGAAAAAAATTAGTGTCACATCTTGTGATCCTCTTTCCGATGGCCTCTGGCTTACAGAAGCCTCAGCCATCTATTCCTATAAAGAATGGACAAAGATGGGCTTGAGCTATATAGAGAAGGAGTAGCCAAGAGTATTGTCTTCCAGACCCTGGACAGACTTTTGCTGAGGAACTGATATGGCTGTGTGACCACCTCCCTCCTGGACATGCTTGTTTGCTGTCGATCCTGGGGTAGCTGGCCTAGACAGTAACTTCAGTGAGCAGCCTTTTAGCCCTGGAATATTGCCAACCAAGTAATTCTGACCTCTCAACTTTCATCTCCACTTAACTTTGTATGCCCCAAGGTCCAGAGTTGCAGCAATGCCAGAAACCTGGAAGAATACCTTTTGGAGTTTAATAACCTTTAATGAGGAAAATCCAGAGCAACGTGGAAGGAAGAAACAGGGCAGCCTCCCTGTCCCTGGATTTGTCCCTGGCTTTGCACTGCCCCTGTAGGCCATGATCACTGTGGAATGATGGGTATTCCAATACAAAACCTTAAAAATCCAAGGCTGTGCCCCAGACCTGGCTAGTTCAAGCATAGTGTTGGTGGTTTATAAACAACAGATATATTTCACATACTTGTTGAAAAAAAAATAGGTCTAGGCACATAGGCCTTCCCAGAAAGCAGACTGTCCTTTTAAATTCATATAGGCTACCCAGAAATTCACAAGTTCCTGGAATTTTTATTAAAATTTTTATATAAATAAGCAATCATCTTGAGGCTACAGGTCCTGGTAACAATGTCTATGGATGTAATCAAAACATGAACTTAGATTAGAAAAAAAGAGGATCAGAAAAATGGGGAAGACATTTTCTTAAAGATACATTTTTATTAAAATGCTTATTCTTTCTTAATTCATTTCACATTGGGTGTTACAGCACCATTAGTAAATTGTTATTTTTATGAGACTGTTTCACTTAGGAAATTTCTTAATTCATTACATTTTATTAGATCAGCAGTAATGAACCAAAAACAATATCATTTATTTTTATTACTACTGTAGGTTAAATCACAATGATTTATACTGCCAGATTGAAGCAATGACTGTGTAATTACTCGGTTATTGTCAACGATATATTTTTCTTAAATAAGACACTTTAACCACATGTAAAGCCGATAAATACAGAAACTTGTGAGTGAAAATATGCAGCCACCATCTTGCACTTAAGGCACCATGTGCTCCTGTTCTGGTTGGCGTGTGAAGGATGTTAGGAAATGGACAAATGGCTGGCATAATGAAGTGTCGATGTGAGCATGCCACAGTCAAGTTATGCAGTACTAAAATGTTATTTATAGCATTGTAATCCTAACAGGGCTAATTTTCTTAAGTAGAAACCATACACAGCCATTCCACATAGAGAGTTTTCTGGATGCTTGCTTCTCTGGCAAGGAGAACATTTTCTAAGAGTCTATGACCATTTCTTCTTATGACCTCCAAAGCTACAATGCTGTCAGGCAATGTTCTTTTGGTCTTATCTTTCTAAAACTTACATCACTTCCATTAGTCCTCTCTTCCAGGTTGAAGAATAGATGTGCTCGAACCCTGTTTAATTTGTAAGGAGCAGACAACCTAACAGAAATTATTTTCTTCTTCTGGGTAAATAATCTCAATTCAGATAAATGTTGAGATAGCAAATCAGCAAAGATCTTGCTTGTTTTTATTTATCAATGATGTGTTAATATTTACAGGTACCATGAAATTATTGCTTTCAAAATATCCAGAGGTAAAGCAGTTATGGATCTGTCACCCATTACCTATAATTTCCAAGTAATGTCAAAAGCCAATCGAATTTTGCCTTTTATTTGACAACAAAGCTCGACCATAGCAGTCATAGACATTATTATATTCTTTGTTCTTGTTAGCATTATTGTCAGCTATTTTGTTGTATACACTCAAGTGTTTTGTAGAACTCACTCTGACTATTCTTTAATATGTAGTGAATTCAACATATTGTTTTCTGAAGTTGAGAAAAAAATAACTCCTAATTAAAAGCCATTGAATTTCACACACACACACACACACACACACACACACACACACACACACACACCTGTGACAAAAGTTTTACATAAACTTCCACATTCTGGCATTTGGGTGTAATGCATAGTCTCTCTCTCATGGCTTGAGCCTCTTTAGCCCAGTCATTGGTTGGCCACTCTCACAAGTTCTGACCCACCATTGACCCAGCATATCTTGCAGACAGTTGAAGGTTTTATAGTTAGATTGGTGTCTCTGTTCACCACTGGCAGCCTTGAAGATGGCCAGTTATGTAATATGACCTGTTCAAACTCCATGTCTTCATTACTAGGAGTTCCCTTGTGTTATTGATCATATGGTCTTTCTCATAGAATCCAGGAGTTTCCAATGCACTAGATTTTTCACATAACCTCCTAAATGGCCCCTAATCCCAGTTGCTTCTTCTAGTACTTTCTCCCTTCATCCTCCCTCCCCAATCTGATCCTTACTGTCCTCATCCCTACCCATCCCTAGTAGACTCACAAAATCTATTTCCCATTCCCAGGAAGATTCATGAATTCTCCCCTTGAGTCTTTCTTGTTACTTTGTTTTTCTGGTTCTGTGGATTGTAGAATGATGATCCTTTACTTAAGAGGTAATATCCATTTATGATATGAATATATATCATGTTTGTGTTTCTGATTCTGGGTTGCTCCACTCAGGACAATTTTTTCAGTTTCCATCCATGTACCTGCAATTTCATGATAACATTTTTCAAATAGCCTTTTAATACTCTATTGTGTAAATGTACTGCATTTTCTTCAATCATTCTTTTGTTGAGGGACACTTAGGTTATTTCCAGTTTTACTTCTAATGAGTAAAGCTACTATGAACATAGTTGAACTTTGTGGTTGGGTGAAGCATCTTTTGGGTCTATGTCCAGGAGTGCTATAGCTGGGTCTTGTGGTAGATTGATTCCCAATTTTCTGAGGAATTCCTATATTAATTTTCATAGTGGCTGTCCAAGTTTTCACTACCACCAGCAATGGAGGAGTGTACCCCTTGTTCCACATCCATGCTAACATGAGCTACCCCTTGTGTTATTGATCATATGGGCCAGAGACCTAGGGTAGAAACAAATACAACTGAAAAAAAAAAGTCAGTGAAATGATCCCTAATGATATTCTGCTAACTCATAGATTGGTGCCTAGCCTACTTGTCATCAGAAAGGCTTCATTTAGAAAATGATGGGAGAAGATGCAGAGACCCACAGACAAACAGTAGGTAGAACACTGGGAAACCCAAGGAAGTAGGGTGTGTTTGAAGGGTTGCAGAAGCCACAGGGGTCAAGAACATAGGGAGAATAAGGTCCTCCAAATCATCTAAGCAAGGCTCATAGGAGCTCACAGATATTGAAGAGATAATCACAGAGCCTGCATGGGTCTGCACCAGGCCTTCTGCATATATGCTGTGGTTATATAGCTTGATGTTCTTGGTGTTAGGGACTTCTAACTGTGGGAGTATGGAATGTCACTGACTCTTTTTGCCTGCTTTTGGTACCCTTTTCTCCTACTAACTTTCTGTGCCCAACATTAATATGAAGGTTTGTGCCTAGTCTTATTGCATCACATTATGCTGTGTTTGATTGATAGCTGTGGGAAGTCTGTTCCTTTCTGAAGGGAAATGAATGAGCAGTGAATTGGGGGATAGGAGATGTAGAGAGGGCACTAGAAAAAGTGGAGGGAGGGAGCTGCAGTCAAACTGAGAGAAGAAAAAAAAAATCAGGAGTGCTCCTTGTGTGAACTTTGTAGATGACAACACACGGCAAAGTCAAAAATTTGGGCACAACTGCAATGTTATTCCCAAATAAACATGATCATTCTTTGTCACAAAAGTTTTTCACATAAGAGGTTGCAAATTTGATTTATTCTTTTCAACTAATGATGAGTTTACTTTGAGAGAAGGAAAAGAGAAGGGTTTTGAATTTAGATCTTCTGGTTCCTTTCATTTTCATGTATTTCTTTGTGCATCACTTAAACATTTTTTTTTCTCCTCTGCTTAGTTAATTCAGAACTGCAGATGGCAGTGAATCCAGGCTTCCATGCCTTTTATCACTGGGGTTGGGATAGCAAAAGTATGGCTTATCATTCCACATTGAAGGCATGCAAGAGGTGGTCTTAGCCTATGTGACCTGTGGATGGAAAGATGATTATGAATATTCATCAGAATTTTTTTATCAACATGAGAGTCAACTTAGAGAGCTAAAAAATGAATTCGTCATGTATATTTAGAAAGTTACCTGATAACAGAGCCTCCTAAAGTCTGAAAAGGCAAGCAGTCCTGTTCCCAGTGGGTTCTAGACATTGCCAGATTCCCAGGATTTTTTGACCTAATGTCCAATCAACTTCTCACAGAGAAGTTTTTTACTTTTTTATTTTTTGTCCCAGACTACTAGGTGATTAATAATCACCAAAAATTATTATCCTGAAAATGTTTGAAGTATTAAAAATTGTGCTTATTTTAAACTATATCATAAAGCTTATATATTTTATTACTGAGTGCAGTTTGAGTGTCAGCACACAAACATATTTTCATTCTTTCCCTTTTCCCATTTCGTAGCCCTTCTTCATGTACATTTCACCAGAGATTTCTAGGACAAATAATTTTGCTTCATTTCTAATCATGTGACCATCTCTCACAGCAGATGTGATGATCAATGTCAATACTGTCAACTTGAATCTGAAATAGGAGCTAAGCTTCCAGTCATACCTGTGAGTTTAGATTAGGTTAGCCTCTGTTCATGCCTGTGAGGTAGTACCTTGATTAGCTTAGCTGAAGCAGAAAAATCCACCCAAGCCAACGGGTATGCCAGTTCCTCGGCTTTGATCCTGGACTGCCTATGAGGAGGAAGCTGTCTAAGGACAGGCTTTCATTGTTCACTAATTCCTGACTGTGAGTACAGTGTAAACAATTGCTTCAAGCTCCTGCCATTTCGATTTTTCTTCCATGATGGACTGCATCCTGAAACTGTGGGCCAAAATAAACTCTCTTCTCCTTAAGTTGCTCTTGTCAGGGCATTCTATCACAACAAGAAAAATAACTAAGACTACAGGTGAAATCCTTTGTTTATCTTCTAACCAAATGAATGCACAAGAAGCTGAATACTTCAAGAATGTTCGTGCGGCTAGGGACCTTCACATTGTGCCATCTATGTAGATTGCATTGAAAAGGAAGATAAAGCATAAGCCATTTAAAATGGCATTTGTTTGTTCATTTGTTTGCTTTGTTTTTTGTTTGTTTGTTTTGGTTTTCGTCACATATATTGTGTTGGAATAAAACTAGAGATTTTAAAAACATTTAAACCTTTGTCTTATTTTGTTATTGAACAGTAGTTGTGGTTAGCAATCTCCTTGCCTCTCCTGTCCCTATTATATGCTAGTCTGTCTTACTTATTCTTGGCTGTGTGAAAGAGGGAATATCTGGTCTTAAGGAATCTCTCTTTCTCTATCTCTCTCCTTCCCTCCCTTTCATTTTATTTTGTGTGAATTTAAGGCTTAAAGACTTAAAGCCATTAAGGTTAGCTTATTTAAGTAAAATATATTCATACCTGGTAATGTGTCAAAGGAAATGTCATGACAAGCAAGAGGAAGAAAGAAAACAACACGTCAAGGGCAGTGGATATAAGTATTTTGTAATGTTTTGGTTTTGAATATTATTGGAAAAAATGTTAAATTTATAACCAGTTCTTAATTCAATCAACAAGTTAATGATACAAACACTACAGTTTTATCAGCATACTCTTGCCAATGTTAATCTAACCTGTCTGAATTATGGTTTCTTAGTTAGCCCTTTTTTGTCTTACTTGACTTGTAATTTATGATCTGTCAATCTATGCATTTCTGAAAGATGACACAATCAGAACTTGTTGTGCTTATTAAGTTCAATGTTAAAAAAATGAAAGGGCAAACTAAAAAAAAAAGAAATAATAAGAAATGAAACCATTTACGCTACAACTAAGGCATATAAGGCCCTTTATTAAAGACCTAGGAGCCTGAGGAGACTGGAGATCCCACTGTAAATTTCAAGTTGGTTTCATGACAAAGCAGGGGTTTTGTTGTACTCTGTGATTCTTCATTTTTCTCTCATCTGCTGTTTTCTTAGACACTACAACCAACTTTGACATCCTCAATATATCAATTTATAGCTCTTTCATGAGGCATCTCCATCTATGGAAAAGTATTTGACCAGAGTAAGTATCAATATTCAAACTAAATATTCCATGTACACATACTTAGGGAATCTTTCATTATTTTCTACTGGCAAGAATCCTAATGGAGTTGTCAAGGTCACATGGGAACCAAGAGTAAAACCAAATACTACTGTCCTAAAATGTTAGCAATAAAAATAACTCCTAATGACACACAGCTATACTCATACATCAGTGCTTTTCTCAGCCATCAATAGAGTCCTCTGCTGCAGCAGATAGGAACAAATACAGAGATCCACAGACAGACATAGAGTGAGAGACCTTGAAATACTTGGCCTTAAATAGGGTGTCTTCAGTAGATCCCCACCTTAAGGGCTCAGGAAAACTTACAGAAGAGGAGGAAGAAAGAAGGTAAGAAAGAGAGGAGATAAAGGATACCAAGAAAATTAGATGCTCTAAATCAACCTGAGCATAGCTCATACAAGCTCACAGAGACTAGAGCAATAAGTACAAGGCCTGCACAGGTCTACATAGGTTCTCTGATCATGTATTTTTATTTCCAGTGTTTGTTTATTTTATACCAGTGTTTCTGGTATATATTTTGCTTTAGTGTTTTAATGGGATTTCTAGTTGTGTGAACAAGTGTGTCTCTGATTCTTATGCCTTCTCTTGGGCTCTTCTCTTTCTGTTTGCTTTTTGTTTGTTTAATTTTTGTTTTTTTTGTTCTGTTTTTCCAATTCTGATATGTTAGTTCTTGTTTTATCTTATTTTATTATTAAAAATAATTCAAATTTATGATGACTGAGGCTGAAACTAAGGACTTAGAAATGCTAAGACACTGAAAAGGAAGTTAAATTCCTTTAAAAAGAAATACCGGAATGAATGGAAAGGATACTATAGATTATTTAATGTGAAACCTTATAGTATCAAATTTTACAAAAATTAATCTAGATTCCTTGTAAGAATCTAAGTTTACACATACTTTAAAGTGGATAATAGGTGAAAATTCAAGAAACAAAATTCTGAATTCCACTCTTCTTCAAGTATTCAGGGTATTAATGATGTATAGAATACCTGCTTTTCCCCTGTAAAAAATCTGAGAATATTTCAAACCACATGTGCTTTGTGTATGTAGAACAGTGTTACAAGAAAAAAGTGATAGAGAAAAAATAATTAAAAAATAAATAGAGTGAAAGGTTCTAGGCAAGGAACCATTCAACTGAATCAGCAGAAAGTGGGATTATTATTTTTTTTTTTTAAGTTAAAACTCAGAAAGTGTTTGGTTGTGTTTCTCTATTTCTTCTTATGCCACACTTGTCTGTTACTCTGAACTAACGGACAGGACCTCCCATTTTCTTTAATTCCTTTCTCCAAACTTCAGTGCTCCATTGGCTGTGGATAGAGGATGCTATATTTTAGAACCAGGTCAGAGGTCAACATTTGTTTGTGTGCTGCCTTGATGTCACCATTCTGAGTGCTTTCCAATAGAACAGTTCTGCTGAGAGCCCAATTCACAGAGGAAGCACCTTATTTTTGATACATTCACCTAAGGAAATAGAAGGCTCTATTAGAAAAGCTCCAGGCAAACCTTGGTATTAGAAAGAAAAAAATTAGAAGCAGCATTGTATTGTACAAATCTGAAAGACTTCTCAATGCCACTGCTGGTGGCCTTTGTGATACTGTCCTGTCACATGGTAGGTGTTATGCATGTAATATGCTTCTAGACTTTTCAAAAAATTAGTTGAGTGGTAATCCTTGTTCATCCTTATTTGATTGATTGATTGCTAGTTTGTTTTACATCATTCAAAGGTCTCCTTTCTTAATACCTACTGCAAGATAGACTCCTGTAAACTCCTGGCAGATTTCAAAATACATGCGATCTTAGTATTTTGGCTTGAGTATCGAATCCCCAAGCAACATAGGCCATCAAGGTAACAACTTTGTGTTTCCAGACATAATGGTCAGGAAGAAGTTGTTCCTGTGCCTGAGCACTCAGTTTCTTGTACTGCATGTCAAAAACTACCTCTCTTCAATTTAGAGGTGCCCTAGCCTAATTCAACAGGCCAAAGGTCCTAATTGCTAATTTGCTAAGCAATTTATCACATATTACCTATACCTTCTCAAGTCAGATCAAGTGCGGCCACCAAATCGTGGCAATGAATTGAGACAAGGAAAATTGCGATTAATTCACTGAGATGATTTGTTGCTAAATATTGGAAACATACATTTAATTTGAAACATTAGCTGTGCTTTCTATTATGTGACTGTTTCTGTAATATGTATATAAAATATGTTTGAAAATGGCAATATGAAGCTTTAAATGCCTTTCTTGACACAACTAACATAAAACTAAAACTTACTTGGGGTTCAGGTTCAATCAGTGAGTGATTAGAAATTTTTCACAAATCTTTCCAAGTAGGATGATGCTCTAAACAGCAGAGAGATTTCCTTCTCATGCAAGCTGCAAGTGTAGACAAAGGCCCATAGAGAAGGAGTCGTTAGCAGCTCTTTGTTCAACAGAAACCACAGAACTGTCATAATCATCATGTCTGGATTTAGAGAATCCATACCTATGCCCTGTCATTTATTAGTTGCTCGATTTTTGTAATCCTGGCTACCTTGTCTACACAATCAGGAGACTACCGCGTATTAACAATAATTATGACTACCTTGAGAATGTGCGTACTAAAAAACCCCTGTGGTATTTGGTGATGATTCTACAATTAACTCTCAGCAGCTATGATCAATGTTAAAGACAATGGCTTTCAAAGTCCTCCTGGGCAGTAGTGGCGGTCATCAACCAAATCCAGAAATGTCCTGTGAATCTTGAAATTTGATACAATAATATGTGACCAAGAAATCAAAGGCCAAGTTTACAGGAGGGATATTAACAGTGAGGTGGTTACATCTACATCCAATGTTCTTTTCCAGCTCCAGTGCCGAGGAGCAGTGCCAGACTACCTACAGTGCATCAAAGGATTCACAACATTCCTATTTTCTCACATGTGCATCTCCTTCATAACTTAAGAATAAAGTCATCTCTGGTTAGCCAGCCCCAAAAGTGAGAGCAAGGGAGAGCTGTCCCTGCCAGTTTTCTGATGCGAGGTAGCTTGGGCACAGGAGTGATGTGATGTCTTCCCAAACACTCACTACTTGCTATAGTCTGAAGAGCTGGCCCCAGAAGATGTGGGAGCAGGTGAGCTGGCCTAGTGGCTCACTGGCTGCAGCACTTGGGAGGGTGGGCCTTGGGCCTTGCCAAGGCAGTACAGTAGAGCTGACTTTGTGTAATGGGTGCAGATGAGCTGATCTGAAGGCATAAGAGTGGGAGAAGTTGACTCTGACTCATTCCAGTGGCAGCACTGAGTGTGCTATGCCAGGCAGTATTGGTGAACTCAGCCTGGTGATTCAGATACTTGAGAGCCAAGGAGCTGACCAGCTGATTCAGGGCTTTGAATTGGCCCACACCAACACCTAGCCCATCAATGAGCTGCCTGAGTATGTGAAGGGACTGGTCCTGCAGATTCAAAGCTGCACATGATACAGGGCAAACAAAGACTAACGAGCAAGAATCCAGGTGAGGATACTATATTAATGATGTGGCAGAAGCCAGATGCTTTAGACCAAACCAATAACTCATTGCGATGTGCATTTGCAAATGAAAATGTGTGGACAGAGGGGTATACTACTGTGTCCTGGGACAATGTGACACACTACAGCTTCCAAATTGAGATGTAGTCGATGCTTCATTTTGATTATTTTTTATTTTGTTTTTGTTTTTTTGAGGGGTGGAGAATAGGTAAGAGGGGATTGGGAAATGACTGGGACTGAGGTGCATAATCAGAATCTCACAAAGAATCAATTAGAAGTCGAAAAAGGAAAGAAAAAATTAAAAAGTTATAATGGAAGTAACAAGAATAATCATTATTTTTATAATTTTCAGACTTTGTTCAAGATTTGAAGCTGGCTAGGAAACTATGATAGAGACAATGCAGTAATGTGTATGTCTGAATATCGTCCTAGCCTAATAAAGAGTGAATCATTTGTTAAACGTTATCTTAAAGTACTTATGTGCATTCTTGGTGATAACAATAATACTGAGATATTGGAATGACTTAAAGATTATTCTTTGAAAATTATTTTTCTCATAGAAAATATAGTAAGCCTCAGTGAAGAACATTTGGTTTAAGAATACACTAAAAACCATGTTCAACTATACATAGTGGTTGTGTCAGCTCGATAAACAGAGTTTTTTTTTAAATGCCTTAAAAATTATGCTTTCTTGTGTTTTCTAGATCCTTATGGTAAATGCAGGAAGGAGATGTCTCTTTAGAAGAGCATGTCTAGCATATTTTAGTGTCCAATTCAGTAGCTTTAGCAAACATTGTTCTTTTCAGAGGAGAAATGACAATGACATTACATATACATCCCAGGGTACTCTGGAAGTAAAATAGTCACATCTGGTCTGCTAGTTTCTCAAGGTAAGACGATCAGTAGTCCTTGGAGAAAGACAGTTTTACATAGCACCTTTGATTCTGCAGTTTTGAATTGCTCATCTGTAAAGCACTTTTGTTGACTGAAGGATCTCTGAGTCAGAGGGAACAAAGACATATTCACATTATAACAGAGATGTGGACACACACTTCAGTCTAAGTGTCAAAGCTCAGTGGATATTTTTATAAAAGGAATATCTCACTTGCCAAGAGTGACACTTGAAAACTAGCTTCACTTAGCATCTTGGGTCTCATAAAGAATGCGCAGCAGTCCAAACACTATGAAGGCATAACAAGAAATAAACAAGCACCTTAACCACTTAGTAACTTCACCTTGGTTTCCTTCTGAATGATGAATGCATTTCAAATTTCATAAGACATCAGTTGGGCATCATCCATTAATTAACCTGTATTTTGTTTACAAAGAGAGTAATTGGCATCTGTGTCTATGAATCTATTTTACTGATAAGGTTCTAAGATACTTTCTACACCTCTAATAAAGAGGAAATGACTAAAGTAGGGCTAAATCTTCCAAGAGTTTTTGTCAAGCATTTCTTTGGCTTTAGAGGACTTTCTCAGTTTACACTTACTAGAAGCATGGTAACAACCCTGAGAAATAACTAATAAATGCAATGCCTGCCCAAGTCTTTCTTTTGCTAGTTACTTTTTTTTGTTTGTTTCTATGTGGAATAAAGTTGGATCTCACCTTCTGCAGCTCAATTTTGCCCCCAGCTTGACGCTTTTCTCAAGAAATAAGTATCACAGAATGTTTGAAGTTTCTAGTTAGGAAAATGGGGCTGGAGAAGGACTAGAATTATGCTGGGTCCCTCAGTGTTCAGGGATATTTATGAAGGATTAAGGTATAGTGCAACACCAGAAAGGTCTAGAAACTGAATCCTAAACACCCCAAGTTCTTTAGGCTTCCTTGTAATCCTCTGAAGTATTGCTTCTGCTCTGCACAGACTCAGACATTGGCACAGTTTGTGAACACTTGCTTGCTTTCCTTTAAACACCTGAAGAAGTCATGTAATCAGATGAGCAAGACTCAGGGAGAGAGGAAGAAAGAGTGTATTACCCTCATAGCTGCTTGTCTTCACTGCTCATGGTTATGTCTACGTGGGTTTTTCTCTATGTCTTAGAGAAAATAACAGCGGTCAAGCACTTTTATTATTACTTCTGTATCACAAAGATTTCTAAATCACACATGCACACACACGCACACACACATACACACACACACACATACACACACACACAAGTTCAGAAATGAAAATGGCCTATGAGCTCAACTGAAATTAAACTTCCTAGTCCCAGTGGAAGACCAGCTGAGAGCAGCTAGCCTGGAGCTTGGCTCTGCTTAACCCTCTCCACTTCCCCACAGTGACCAGTTCTGCTTCTTACAGTGTTGAAAGCTGAGGAGGGAAGAGCAGTAAAGGGTGGCAAAGACTGGCTACGAATGGAACCCAGGTACTTTGGTATCACTTTCATCTAAGAGCATAGACACTTTAAAATTGAACCCTTTGCTTCTGTTTTTGTTGTGTTCAAAGGTTCCTCGGTGCAGCCTTCAGCTCTGGAGAACCGACCTGTTTCATCGCTCTACTTTAGTTAACTATGTCCCTATAGTCCCTGCTTTCCTCTAATTCTTTCTATGTGACCTTTCTCCTCCTCTCTATGTCTCCTTCCCTCCTGCACCCCCAGTGCTGCACTTGGAAAAGGTACATTTCAACTGAGATCTGACTGTCCCTCTGGTCTTCAATGCTCATGTGCTAGTTGGGAAACAGCAAGCCAACCATGTATTGCAGATATGCCTAGCAGAACTATCATGCCATGACCTTGCTTCAGAAAAGTCATCTAGTCAGGTTCATCTCCATTTTGGGGCGGGGACTGGTGATGTTCATGGGTGATCCAGAAACGTGAGCTAAGTTCCCTGAAAACAAAAACAAAAACAAAAACAAAAACTAAGGGTCTTAAAAGCCTTTACACTGAGCCCAAGAAAAAAGAAAGTCCCTTCTCTTCCAAAAGCTTTCTTCTTGAGTTCAGCTGTATTTTTCTGCGTGTTTACCATTGTTTCAAACCAGAAATAGGAATTTAGTAGATAGTGTCCGTTCCAATCTAGCACCACCCTCTTCTAAGCTTCTGCTTCACGAATCACATTTCACCATGAGAAGGAGGTATAGATGCCATCTTCTGAGGTGCCTGAACTAAAATTAAGAAAGGTAGCGTTCATTTTCATCATCTTATAACACTGAAAAACAAGATCTAATTCTATTCCTGCGAGGATTCTATAACTTTTCCCACTTGTCGATCTTATCTTATCTTGTCGATCTTCACATCTGCATCCCAAGAAATGGAAGCATTCTCCCATTTATAAAAGTATGCTATGGTGGTTGATTGAACGAAGGCCTCTTTAGAGGTGCCTTGATATCTACAACTCTCAGGACAACTTTTCTGTAAACAGATTTTATACCAATACTCCTAGACTTTGCTTTGTGGAGGTGACGTTTGTCTTTCTTATTCATTGTTGTGTGTCCATGTCTGATATATGCTCTTCCATACACTAAATGTATAAAATATAAATATTTTGAATTACTAGGAGGCATGTTTAGACATCTCTTCCTTAAATCAGTAACAGACATTTGGCAGAAAAGAGCAAGTTAACCCGAGAATTATTATTGTTGATTCTCTGTTGCTATGTTTCAAAACTTGTGAAATAGTCACATTTACTTAAAATGAAATGTTAAATTAAAAAACTTACTTAAATAAAACTGATGACAAGCTTACCAAGGTTCTTTCTTTATTTTTCAGTGAAATCAATATCCTAAATTAATTATCTTTCATAAATTCATATATTCATTCACATTAATAAATAATGCTTTCTCTCATATTTTCAAATATGTGGATGTTTTAATGTGAGTGGTTGGTATTCTTCTTTAATTTACTTATTTGAATCTATGTTACAATTTTTAATTTTCATCAAAAGGATTCATGTATACATAGTCATTCATTTGAACAATCATAGAATTCATTATGTGAGGAGAAGAAAGAACATTTATCTATTTTCTAGCTAATGCATATCTAAGTTATTTGCTTTCATCAGTGGTGCTGCAACAGACACGCATTAAATAATCACTTGTACGTGGACACTAAGTTTCTCTCTGGTGTGGGACAACAGGTGGAAGAGCTGAATCAGCAATGGAGGCTAGATGCTGTCAGTGGTCTCGGAACTGCCTGTGTCAGCATGCTCCCTAGCAGTGGATAAGCAATCTCAGTTTCTCAAGCCCTCATCAGCACATGATGCCTTTTGACTTAAACTGTTTGCCTGTGAGACTGGGCTTTTGCTCAAGTACTGTGGTTTTCATAGGCTGCTCTTTCCATGAATTCATGTGTGCTTCTCCATTCACAGGTGAGATTTAGTATGCTAATTTATTGATCATCCAATGACCTGTTTCATAAATAGACTTTAAGGTTTTTTTTGTTTGTTTGTTTGCTTGCTTTTAGAATGGTTTAATTATTTCTCATACATTTGATTTTTTAACATCCCCAATCCCTTGATATTTTTCTTCTTTCATATCTAAAGTCCAATTAAAGCTTCATAATCATCTTCATTTTTTAATTTCTTTTAAAAGTGCTATATGAATTTAAAGTGGTAGTACATATCTTTAATCCAAGCACTTATGAGACAGAGGTAGGTGGATCTCTGTGAGTTCAAAGCCAGCCTGGTCTACACAAGTTTTAAGCCAGATAGTGTAGTGAAAATTTTGGTTTCTTTAAAAGCCCAATTATTTTATGTGAATATGTTTTTGATTTAATCCCAGGTGTCGGGTACGGGTCTGCTTCAGATTGTCCACAGCACCTAACTATGATTTGTCTGGTGCTCTGGCAGGTGTGTGATTCTGCTAGCTGAAGATAGTTTATGTTTGGAATTCTGGGAACTCTTGAGAGGGTATAAAAATGCCAGAGAACCAAGAGAAGCAGCAGCTGCTGCCCCTGCTGCTGTTACTATTCTTGCTGCTGTGCTGCTGTTACTGTTTGCTAGATTGCTGGATTGGTGGATGGAGATATCCTGACAACGAAGACTGGATTTGCCCCAAGGAACTTGACACCCCTAATTAGCAGGAAGTAGTCTGATGAGATCGATGCTCCCTTTCCCCTCTAAACTTCTTTCTCTCCTTCCTACTGTTTGGAGGTGGAAGGGATAGGATTGGAAAAGTGTGATAGGTATACGAACCCAATAAAGCAGCTAAAAAGTACAGTTACAAGATACAGTTACAAGATACACAGGGAGATCTTGTCCCAATAAAACTAAGACTAAAACAAAACAAAACAAAAACCAAACAAACAAAAAAAACTGCCCCTACACATACATTAAACAAAACAGTCCAGCAATTAAGCAAAACAAAAACAACAACAAAACCCACATAAGGCACAGACAACAAAGAAAAAATGATACTACGTACAATTCTTTTTATTTTGAATTTTCAAACAAACATTAACTTTTTCAAGTATCCAAAGTATTCAACAATTTGTAATAGAGTACAGACTTCAACATACTTCACAAATTGAATATGTAAGAGTCTAATCTCATATTTAAGAATTTGATTTTATCTTTAATAGATACTTATAGTATTACAGGAACCAATATACACCAGTTTTTTATGCTCAACACTTCACATATCTTTTGATTTCTCTTTGGTTATACTTTCTTTTACTTTAAAGCCTTCTGCTTTAGCAAACCTTTCAGTGAGAATGCATGAGCTGTAAGCTCATTGTGTTTGTGAAATTACATTTGTGTGCTCACTATTTAACTTTTTATTGCTTACTTTTATTTTGTGTGTGTGTGTGTGTGTGTGTGTGTGTGTGTGTGTGTATGCTCTATGTATGTGTACTGACTGCAGTGGCCTGAATAGAGAGTCAGATGTCAGAATGCTAGAGGTAAAGTTACAGATGTTTGTCAATTGCTTTGTGCATGCCAGCAACTGGGTCCCATGCAAAAGCCACTTGCTCTTGAATTATAAATAATGATTTGGTTGTTACTGCAACATGCACACATGCAATTTTATAGGGAGACAATAATGAGACATTATATATCATTGTTGGAGAGGAAGCTAGGCTTTGTGTGTGTTTTGATCTCTTGTATTCTTTGTGTGGAGAGCCCAAGCCTGGTGTTCCTGTGAAGGTGGCATATATACTTAAGAGCGAGGAAGACATCTTAAAACTCAGTCTAGAAAGTTGGCATGGGCAATCTGTCATTTCTACCTCTGTGGTACAAAGCAAGGCACAAGACACACACTGTGTCCAGAGTCAAAAGCAAAGGATCAGTACTACTCTTCCTCACTGAGTCAGGTGGCAAAGTTAGATAGTATATATACTATGATTACAGAAAAAGAACTGGAAATTAACAACCCTGCTCTCCAGCCAGTATCAGCAGTTACCTGTTAGAGCCACAGGAGCTGAGTCTGCTGTCCTCTGGTGCCTAAGATACAGGGGCAGGTGATTGCTCCTATTTAACATGTTCCCCTTTTACCTCGGTAGTTTTTAAGATTGTCTCTGTATTACTAATATTCTGTTTCTGAGATTGAAAAGATGGCTCCTTTGAGCACTTGCTGCTCTTATAGATAACTTGAGTTAGATTCTGAGACCCATGGGGTGACTCAACTATACTTTTGATTCAGGTGACATTTCATGGGGACCAGGCATGCAGGTAATATACTACATGTACATTCCAGCACGTAAAACACCCATGCATACATAATAAACATTTAAAAATAAAATGATAAGTAGCTATTTTCATCTTATTACTGTAGCTGAATATAAGTTGGATATTTAGTATCTGCTTTTTACATTTCAACTTTTAAAATAAAAGCTTTAAAAACTTTATTTTTTAAAAAAAAGTTTTGAAAACTTTTTTTCCTCTCCTCTCTTTCTCCCTGTTGTACACAAATATGTTATATTGAAAATTTTAGTTCACTGCCAGTCTTTTTCTCCTTTAGCTAAACCCAATGCATATGAACTGTTGGTAGTTTGTAGCAACAATAACTGTTTATGTGTAAATCTCCTTTTCATACACAACAGATCTTAGAACAATTCAGTCCTTTTAGTGTCTTCATTTCTTGCTTACATTATTTATTATTTATTTATTATATAGGCTCTCTGAATTGAGCCCAGGGACACCATATATTAAGCACATACTGTACTGATGAAATTAAAGCCATAACTGCTTTTGCTCTTTAAAATGAGTTTCCTTCATCATCTCTCAAAGTAACTGAAGCACATTTCTACAGAAGTGTTTGTCAGTATTTGTCAGAGAGTTAGGTAAATAGATTTTCTTCTGCAGTGACGCTTTTCTAATGATGTTGTATGAACTAGTCTCCTGATATTTATATTAAACTGTGGATTAAAATTTAGTAGGCCTGGCCATATGACTGGCAGTCTGTACTTCTGGCAAGCTCCATGGTGATGTGGATGTTTCAGGTCTAAGGGTTCCAGACTGAGAATATTCTGACATGATTAGTCTTTTAAAATGGCTTCCCCTCTTTGACATGTTTGACATCAGACTCATTTTGAGTGGAAATCATTTGATTAAGTTTGTTTTCTTTCTCAAGTTTTTTTTTTTTTTTTACTCTCTCCTATCCACCTTCCTTGCTAGTGACATTAGATGGTAGACTCCACATAATTCCCAAGCCTTCTGGACTTAAACCATGTCTTTCCCTCTTCCTGACATATTCATTAACTGGCACATTGAGGGGATACTGGATCCATTCAGAGTTCAGGTTTGTAGTTTTGCTCATTTCTGATAGTGTGTGCTTATCTCTTACCTCCTCCTAAAAGAAGCCAAAATTCTGAAAGAATAGGTGGAAAGAAAGGAAGAAAGAAAGAAAGAAAAAGAAAGAAAGAAAGAAAACTTTTAGCTGTGTTTTATGGTGGAACTGTAGCTCTTTCATAGACTGCATAAAACGTGATTTAGTTTCTCTCTTTCATCTAAATGAAACAGTTTGAATTTAGTTTCTCTTCTATATTTAATCATCTGAAATGCGTAAATCTAGTTGTAATCAGTTTAATTCATACTTTTCCAGTAATTAAACTCCTTGGTGCAGTAGACTTTTGACTTTAACTACATTCACGAATTTGTACATATAAACTCTTGCTTCCACAGATATATGACTTTCCTTTTTCTCTCCTCTGTTTAAATTCCAACTATATCATTATGTATTTGAAAAGTGAAGAGTGATTCAGAGTGTGAACCCAAAGAAACCACAACCAGATTCTCCTGTCTTTTCATGAAGCAAAAACCAGGATCTCTATCCTTGAAATATAATAAAAGATCTGATACTAAAATTATAATTTTTAAATACCTGTAGGTGAGTGGTTGTTTCCCTCATTTTATAATACCATTTCAAACTATTTCTAAAATTTTGTTTTTTAAATGAGCATCTGTCAAAATGAAGTTATAGAATTATATTTTTATGTAACGATAAGTTTTAAAGTCATACAAGCATTAGGAAGAAATACCACATATACAATAGCATATCTGTTACACATGAGCAGATCTAAAATATTATGAGTTATTTGGTTGGTAATGATTCTCTGTAAACACTCATTGAATAACTGGGCACAACTTAATATATTCGGTAGCTACACACATACATATACACTAGGTCTCCATAGTTTATCTGTGCTGCTTATTATATTTTAAGGGATACTTATCCAGAACAATTCCTGTTCTACAGGACTATTTCAGAAAAATCATTTAGCTCATGTTTATTGAACAAATGTAGAAAGAGATATCTTTAAATTCTTTTTGTAACATATTCTGAGGGTTTTCAAAGGCCAGTGATTCGAGTGCAGGGCAACAGTGTGATACAGTTTGGCAAGGACCTTGGACAGCTCTAATTTTGTAGCTAACAACAGACATGACTTTAAGGTAACTTATTTTGACTCTGTGAACCTCAGCTTCATGTATAGAAACAGAAAGAGACCTTTGTTTCCCCTAACAAATTACCATGAGGCTAAAATAAGGTAACAGAAACAAGTGATTTTTTTTTAAAGTTAAGTAAAAAATATAATAGATTCAAAATAGATAATGGCCTTCAATACATTACTATCAAGATGGTAGTTATCAGGTAGTTATTCAGAAATGACAGAAGCAGAACAAATAAATAAGAAGTGTCCCCTTTGTTGGTCATATCTCACTGTGTAGTCAGCTGGCACAAGTAGGAGACATTCTTTTCCTTACCATACTATAACTTTCCCAGAAGCCCCTGGTGAAACATTTCTCTATCTTGCTCCTTCTTTGAACTTCTACTTTTTTGACTCTTTTATTTTATCACATCCTTCTTGCCTTTTGGTTAGTAGGTCATAGCTCAGAATGAGTTCGGAAGCAAAAACATATTTCAGCAATTAGCACTCTGGAAACTCAAGCTGCTTTTTGGCAATATTCTAAAGAGATGATTTCAGCACCTTTCATCCCAGCTTGTTTGATAACTTGTATTTCCCTGTCTTGGGACTTGGCAGACTCTTTGGCAGTGGAGGTACATTCTTGGGCTGCTGAGGAGAGTGAGAGTGACTTAAAGATGCTAAATAGGGACATTAGCTGCATCTGAACTAGATAGACTGAGTTAGTGGGGTTTTGTTCCTGTCCCGCTCTCTCTATTTTTAAATGTGATTGTACTCAGAACTATTCTGAACACTTTAGTTAACTCCCTGCAGTCCACCTACCTATCTTATTATTAGCCACCCTCTTCAGAAATATTTTTAAAGAAGTTAAAAACGACATGAAACAAAACGTCTTCCAAACTGCTTTACCCCTGGTTTCAGAGGAAAAAGCAGACTCTGGTTGCTTTTATTCCTCCTCTCTGGGAGACAGGGATGAACACATGCTAAGAAATTTGGCCTAACATAGAAAGTGCTTTGTATTTTAAGGAATATTCCATACTCAGACTGAGTTGTGGCTTATCCACAGTGAGGAATAGATGTCTAGTTCTCTATTAGCTCAAAGAAAGCTGGCCTTGTAAACATTAGCATAATTATGATTAGATGTTGTTGAAATGGTAAGTAATTGTTTCCCCTCTACCTCCTCAATCCATCAGTGCTCAGCAGATCTTGAAGCTCACATCTTGTCTCTTTCTGAATTGGGTTTATATAAAAGGCAAAGGAGTGATGGAAAGATGGCAAAAGCCTATGGGAAACCTGTGTTGTTTCAATACCATGAGTTAGATCATTCTATTTGCATTGCTCAACTGTTTCTTTCTATCATCTTTTAAAAAAATTAAGTTACATTTACTTTTGTGGGTTTATATGTGTTTCAGGGGAGTATGTGTGTGTGTGTCACAACATGTGTATGGAAGCCAGAGGTCAACTCTGGGAGTTGCTTTCTCCATCCTTGGGAATCAGGCATCAACACTGTCATCAGTTTTGGCTGCAGGTGATCCTGCCTACTTAGCTACCATGCTCATCCCTTTTATCATACTTATTCAGATAACTGACGTCATAGTTATCAGGATTCTTAATTCTAAAATTATGATAAAAAGATTCTCAAAGAAATTAAAATGTGGATATTTGGAACAAAGCTTTATGCTATACATAGTATATAAATTATATATATATAATATATATATATATATATATATATATTTTTTTTTTTTTTTTTTTTTCAACACAGGCCTAGTAGAAAAAGAATTCACAGTTGGTTAGAAAGTGACAAAACCCTATAAAATCACAAAGTTAAGTTTCTGCCCTTAACTTGGCTGCCTTGTATGTTCGTGAAACATAAGGCTCTCAGTTTTGAGAGTGTGAAAGTGGCTAGCTCTCCTAGTAACCGCCATTTGTACTAAGAGATGAAACGATTCTTTGAGAGTTAAGCTCAGTTGTGTAGTCTTAAATCGTGATGGGCAACCAATGGAGCGTTCTGCAGAGCGTACCCTTGTCTGAGGTTAAGGTTGTGTCAGATTCAAGCAAGTTGCTGAACAGAATATGAGGACACCACTACCATTGTTGTCATGGAATTCCAAAGATATGAGGGTGGCTTAGCTGATGCAGAGAATTCCGAAAGGTGCTGATGAAATATCAATCAGCTGAAAAACCCCAGAACAATGAGCATCTAGTTGTATAATCAGAAGACAATGCCACCTATGGCATTATCCAGACCAACAAAGATTCATCTCTCACATTTCAAGCCATGTCCAGTGAGTTTAATCACTCTTCCTGGACACGCTTAGTGGCTACTTTATTTCCCAGGTTTTCCCTTTAGCACTTTGATTATATTAGCCCAGTAGACAGTTGTATTAAAGGGCCTTACATACCATTTTACTACAATGCTGCCTGTCTACATGCCAGTTCCATTGAATATTTGTTTCACAATCTAGGATGATTTATTCAGGCTGAGTCCTCACCATTCTGGTGATAACTGCCTTTCTTCTCCTCAGAGGAACCTTTCTCAGGCTCTCGTCCACCCCAGTGATAATACCTACTGTTTTGGATCTTCTTAACAACCACCAATATTCCAAATGTTTACTTATCTATTATTTATTTGCTTGCCTGCTTATTTTTCATATAATAGAATTTGTCATTTTCTTAGTGTAGTGACCTTTTTATACCTTCCTGCAGAGTGAAATCATGATAAATGCTTCTCAGACTAATAACTGAAACTCTAATTTTTCATTTCACGATTTACTATCTAAGTATAAACATCCTAAATATTTGGAAACAACTACCAAGTAATTGACAAACATTGTGTGGCATAAAAACTTAGGCTTTTCAAGAATAGAAGTAATAGAGAACACAGTAAGAATGTGTCATACATGCAGTACCATAGAAACATGAAAGGCAAGGGTTTAAAGTATGTGTAGTTGCATTGGTTTTAGGAACCCACTGTTTGTTCATGGTACCACTTCATAGAGGACATTTTCCGGGTTAAGAAATGCTGGAATTTAAATATTATTAGAGTCATTTTGCAAATGAAAGTCAAGGTCCATAGGGGACTTTTGGTTCCTGTGTTCATGTGAACATGGTCAAGTTAAGCCCATTGAAGACAGCCAACTCCAATAGAGAAGCTGTGAACATTCTGTCTCTGCAGATGTTCATTGATTATTGTTTTTTATATATTTCCTCCATTGGAAGTACACTTACAGCTTCCATATGGCAACTAGATCTGAGGTCTGTATTTTCACTGGCAAAGATGAACTGAATATCTTGTACTGAGTTATTTGGCAGCCAAGCACACTTGTCGAAACATGGTAACTGAGCACTCATCCAGATGCTACCCAGAAAGAGTAAGGATACACAAGGAACCTGCATCAGATGTGCACACACTGCCTGATCAACTAAAGCTGGAGAGCTTTATGTCAACATGACACAAGCTGGAGTTGTTTAGGAAAAGGGAGCTCAACTGAGAAAAATGATCCTACTAGACTGACCTGCGGACAAGTCTGTAGTACATTTCCTTGGTTGGTTCGGGAGATGCAGGTCACTGTGGGTTGTGCCAACCCTGTGATGGTGATCCTGGATGCTATAGGAAACCAGTATGTGCTTGACTGATGAACAAGCCAAGCTACATTCAAAACCTGAAATATAACATAGCATAGACCAATGAAAAGACATTACATGATGATTAAAAAAGTGATTTGCTGTGCCGGGCGGTGGTGGCGCACACCTTTAATCCCAGCACTTGGGAGGCAGAGGCAGGCGGATTTCTGAGTTCGAGGCCAGCCTGGTCTACAGAGTGAGTTCCAGGACAGCCCGAACTACACAGAGAAACCTGTCTCAAAAAACCAAAAAAAAAAAAAAAAAAAAAAAGTGATTTGCTAAAACAACAGTTATCCTAAATATATGTGCACCTGAGAGTAAAACTTCAAAATATACAAGGAAAATAATGGACAGAATTCAAAAGAAAAATAGGAAATATGTAGGCCTGGGATTGTAGCTTATAGGTAGAATGCTTTCCTAGTGTCCAGGTAAATCTGAGATCATGCTCCAGTACTACAACAGAACACAAAGGCATGGTTCAGTTTGAGACTGCATAATTGGTAGAAATAGATCCAAAACAGAAAGGATGATGGACAACTTGGGCCACCAGTAGCCATCTGTGAAGAACTGTCAGTGACTGACCTCATCTAAGAATAATGCCACATACAATCCTTCCACATACACATGGGGAAAGTTCACCAAAATAGAAGTCAGCCTGGGATATAAACAAAATTTAAGGCCATTTTCAAATCCAAGAGGAGACAAAATATTATTGCTATCACCAAGCTGTCTGGTCATGACAAAGTGAAACAGAAATAAGTAATGAAATCCTGATAGTGACCTACTAGTCATGAGAAAATTAAGTAAAATTTTGGAACTGAAGACTAAGATTCAAGGGAAATTGGTGAGTGTGTTTGTGTGTGTGTGTGTTGTGTGTGTGTGTATGTATAGGTTTTTATTTATTGAAAACATAATTCTATCATATAATATATTATGATTATGGTTTTCTATACTCTAATTTCCCCAGATCTACCTCACTTTTCAATCCACTCACATCCAAATCCTTTTACTCTCCCATTAGAAAACTAATAGTCATAGGAATGAAGGAGCTGAAGGGGTTTGCAACTCCATAGGAAGAACAACAATACCAACCAACCAGATCCCCCAGAGCTCTCAGGGACTAAACCACCAACCAAAGAGTACACATGGAAGGACTCATGGCTCCAACCGCATATGTAGCAGAGGATTGCCTTGTCAGACATCAATGGAAGGAAAGGCCCTTGGTCCTGTGAAAGCCCTATGCCCCAGTGTAGGGGAATTGGAGGGTGGGGAGGCTGGACTGGGTGGGTGGGTGGGTGAACACCCTCATAAAAGCAGGGGGAGGGGAGATGGGATAGGGTAATTTCAGGGGGGGACCATGAAAGGGAATAACATTTGAAATGTAAATAAAGAAAATATCTAATTAAAAAAACATCAAAATAAAGACAAACAAACTTGCAAACAGAAAAAGAGCCAAATAAAAAACACAAGAAACACATAGAGATACAGAAACACATATTCATGCACACAGAAAACCCATAAAATTTGGAAACCATAATGTATAAGCTAAAGTCTGTAAGGTAATCGCTAGGCATTGAAAACAACCTAGATATCCTTCAACTGAAGAATGGATAAAGTGGATATTAGCCAAAAACGAAAACAAAAACAAAACAAAACAAACACACAAACAAAAATCCAGAATATCCAGTATACAATCCAGAGAACTCAAAAAGATTAACAAGTCAAAAGGCCCAAGTGAGGATGCCTCAATCCCATTTGGAAGGGAGAAGAAAGCAATCACAGGAAAGGGCAGGGAGGGAGGGACCTGAGTGAGAGGGGAGACAAGGAAGTGAAGCAGGGGACGTGATCAGGTATTGGGGGCTGTGAACAGTACTGAAGCCCTGAGGGCCAGCAGAAAGAATGGAAACAGGCAACCGTGGGAGGTAGGAGGTAGGGGGGATCCTCAATTATGTACCAGAAACGTGGGAGTGAGAGACTCTCAGGACTCACAGGGAGGGACCTTGGATAAAGTGTGCTATAGTGGGGAGGGGGAACTTGTAGAGTCCACCTCTAGGGACAGGACATCAAATGGAGGAAGGGGGTTGCCATCTCACAGTCAAAAGCTCTGACTCAGAATTGTTCCTATATAAAGGAACTGCAGTGAAATAAATGGAGAAGAGCCTGAGAGATAGGAGGTCCAGTGACAGGCCCAAATTGGAATCCAGCTCAAAGGGATGCTCTGGGGCCTGACACTGTTATTGATGCTGTGATGGTGCTTGCAGACAGGAGCCTAGCATGGCTGTTCTCTGAGGCCCAACAAGCAGCTGAAAGAGTCAGATGCAGATACTAGCACCTAACCCTTGGAAAGAAGCTGGGAATCCCTGTGGCTGAACTGGTGAAAGCTGGAAGAAAGCTGAGGAGGAAGCAGGCCATGATGGTAAGACCAGCAGTCTCAGCTGACTTGGATCCTCGAGATATCTCAGAAGAGATTAGGGTATTTATTTATTTAAGATTATTTTATCTATCTATCTATCTATCTCTATCTATCTATCTATCTATCTATCTATCTATTGGATTTTTTTTTGAGACAAAACTTTTCTATATAGATTTAACTGTTCTAGAATTTGGTCAGAAGCCCAGCTCATGTTAAACTCAAGAGATTTATCTGCCTCTGCCTCCTCAGTCTGAGATTAAAGTTGTGCACCACAATGCCTGGCTGAGATAAAGCATTTTTAAAATATAAAATAGAATCAGAAAAAGTCAAACAACCTATTTTTAAAACTTACTCTAGAGCTCTAACCATCCAGACTGAGAAGTACTGATAAAATTAAAAGATGTAGATCAAAGGAAGAGGATAATAGAATTTAGAGAACGTCTATGCAAACATGGTCTAATGATTGTTGACTAAAATGCAAATTTATCTGAGGAAATATTGTCTTTCAATGAAACAACTGCACATTCATGAGCAAAGCAGCCAAAGATAACATACTCACCTAAATGTATGAACATCATACAGAAATCCAAATTTAAAACTAGCAAGTTATTGGAAGAAAAAATAAGAAAATCTCATAAGCCAATATTAGCAAATATGTGGTTTTAGGACAGATCACAACACCATGCAGAACAAGGGAAAACTGATATTGAACTTCTCTAAAATTTAAACTTGTACTTTGTGAAGACCATTGATAAGTATTTGAAAGGACAATTACAGTTCAGAGAAAATATTTGTAAGTCCAATATTGGGCAAAAACACTTCAATCTCAAATAGTGAGATTGAATCATATAGACGCTTAGCATGCAAGAAACAAATGTAAAAGGCTCAGATGGTTTGCTCAGAGGCTTGATGTGCAAGCATCACCAACTCAAGTTGAACCACATGACTTGCATATAAGTCAGGTGCAGTGGTCAGTAACCTCGAGTGAGTTCTCAGCAACTGAAGACTCTGGCCAGTCAGGATAGATAAAATCTGAAGCTCCAGAGTCGGAGGAGCTGAATTCTGAATTCTGTGTCAAATCATAAAATGAGTGTTAGCAGAGCATACTTGAAATCGACCTCTGACCTCTGGAGATGCTCACACAGGAGAGCACACTGCATACACATTTGAATGGTTTATCATAAAAAATATGGATAGGACAAATAAAGATCCAAACTCTTTCCTGAATTATTAAGTGGGGAAATGAATACTAGAACCAAGATAAGATGTCATGTTCCGTCGATGAGGAAGCCTGAAATGAAATATGGTGGTGGAGATTCAGGGCTCTGGAGGGAATATAGAGAATCAGGAGCTGTCACTCATTGCTGCAGGGCATAGAAATTACCAAGGACACCTTAGGAGGAGAGCAGTTTCTTGTAAAATTAAACATGAGTCACAGTAATCCTACTGTATACCTGTAATCTCACTGTGTAGTAGTCAACCCACTGTGTCATGATAATCCCTCTGTGTTTCAGAAATTCTACTCAACTTACTTACCTAGGAAACAAGAAAAGATCCTTAGATAAAGCCTGTTCACAGACATTTTAGCAGCTTTACTCACAATAGGAACACCTACTAACAATCCATATGTCCTTTATAAGATTAATGAATAACTGAAGTGTGGTATGTTTACGTAGTAGAATACTAGAAGTAAAAGAACCAATGATTGACACTTGCAACAAGATAGATTGATTTCTAAAGCATCATTCTTAGTAAAAGTAGCCAGTGTAAAATGATTAAACCTGTTTAGTGTCACTCACATGGTACTCTCAAATCAAAAATGGCAGCAATAAAGAATGAATTAGTGCTTGCTGAGAGGTTAGAGGAAGATAGTGTGATTCAAAGAGAATTATGAAAGCATTTTAAGGGAATATGGAATTGTTTTGTATCGTGGTTTTGTTGGCTATACAATATATGTGCATGTGTTAAAGATGTCATAACGTTACTTCTATAACATTGTGCATCTGTGAGAATGCCTAAAATTCAAAACACTGATTTGAAATGCTGCAAAAGATTTGGAGGGACAGAAATTTCATGTGTTTCTAGAGGGTGTAAGATGCTATAGCTGCATTGGAAGACAATTTGTTATTTTCTTACAAGGCTAAATGTAATCTACCTGTAAAGCCAAACATTCTATTTTAGATGCCCAGATGAGTTGAAAATATACTCACAAAGGATCCTGCACGTGAGATTTGAAAAAGCACCATTCATAATTTGCAAAAATTCAAGGGAATCATGATATCCTTCATTGTGTGACTTTATATACAAACTGTGATACTACCAAAATATGGGACATGATTCATTGATAAAATAGAGAGACCCCAGAGCTTCTAATAAATCAAGTGCAGTGTTGTTTACCTGTAATTTCAGAAACGTTGAAGAAGAGTCAGGAGGATAAACTCAGTGTCAACCTCAGCTATGTGGGGAGTTTGATGCCACCCTGGAATACCCGAGACTCTCTCTGTAAGTGAAAAAAAAAAAATTTTGAAATGTTGTTCAGGAGGCCTTATGAATGCATATTCTCCAGGGAAAGAAACCACTCTGTAAGGGCTTAATATTATTTGAAAGTATATAACCTTATGAAGAAGGCAGAACTATAGATTTCATAAAGGCTATGAGGGTACAGTGTTAGGGACAAGAGAGATAAAGTGGTGGAATATGGGAGATCTTGAAGGCAGTGAAATTTCTGAGTATAAAATACCCATGGTAGACCCATGACATTAAATATTTGGCAAAATGTATAGAATACTACAAGTGGTGAACTGCAATGTGCACTGTAGACTACAGCTAATAACCATGCATCACAGTCGGCTCAATTGCACCACACTAATGAAAAGCAATAATAGGGAACCAGTCTGTGTATGTGTGTCTGAAGGGGCCAAGGGGCAAGGGGGAATAAATGTGAATTCTCCAAACTTTTTACCCAATTTTTCTACCATAGCTAACACTGCTGAAAGGAAAATAATCTACTAATGAAATAAGTCAAATTTACCATGTTTTAATTTCAAAAATGAAAGATGAAAAGAGATACGAAAATTATAATGGTTTAAGCATCAAAAAAATTAGAACTGGCAAGAAGACCTAGTGAGACAAGACACAGAAAGTGAAGTCTGCATGGTTCATGTATCTGAAAGGCATGAATTTAATTGATTTTTTTCTTACTCCAATTGGCAGTAAAAGTGAATTTTATTTTATATACAAAGAAAATGAAGGTGTTTTGTAATACTTGCTAATACTTCAAGTAGGCATGATGGCAGATACTCATCCTCTACGCAATAGGCTGAGCCATGGAGTCATCCTGCTTTCCCAGGGGCATCTTTTAAAATGGTGTATATTATTTGTAAATTGCTGCTGTCTTTTGAGAGTGGTTGGCGTATGTAGCGATATTCCTCTATGACTTTTGTGATCTTCCACATCTTCCTTGATAATGTTTCATTGCTATGACAATATGTCTACACTAATATATAATAAATACCTTTAAAGCCCTGGTCAGTTCTTTTTTGATTTGGCTTGGCTACACTATTATGATAAATTACCTTAAACAAGTTCAACCTGGTAACTGTGGAAAAGGTTACATTTTCTTCAATTATCCTTTTAATCAATCTCCCAGGATAATCATTCTGCCTAAAAATATGTTTCTCAATACTAATTTCATTACCCAGGTGATTCTCATCACTAATCATTAAAGTACAATTCTCCAGATTCTTAACAACTCTTACTTGAACTTAAATGGGTGATTAGATTCAATATCCAGGATATTACCTGCACGATGGTCTTGATAATATATTCTCTACTGTAACTATCTTTGCTCCATCATACTAATGGATATTAAAAAGGAACAAAGCTCTCTATTAAACTCTCCTCAGTAAATCACATACATAAATGAAGATTATGTTTGAAAAAGAGATAATAAAAGACATTCTTGCCTTCACGTCAAGAAAACTCAGTTGATACTGAATGTCACTTACCTTTTCAAAATCACAGACAGCATCTTCTCAAAACACTGGCAAAGGACCAGCTATCTCATGTTGTAGTTGCTGTGGTGGCTTGTTTGCCTGTTTTAAAGATGTAGCATGCTTTATAGAAGCCAGAAGCATTCTGTGGCTCTCCTGGTTTTCTTCCATAGTTATTCCTCACTAGGCCTTATCCAACATAGTCTTCTGTGTTTTCTGGGTCAGAACATATACTGCCTACTGATGACTGAAGGAATGTAAATGAAGATCTTTGTGAGGTACTATTAAAATACACAAACCCTAAAGACATGTCTTTTTCAATCTCCAACATTCACATTGCAATGAGACCTAAAGTGTTGTATGTTTCACTTGTCTACACTTTCCTCTCAAAAACAATGTTTGTCTCAAACTTGTTCTGGTGCAAAAGCTGTATTTATAACTATCAATAGACTTTGCTTGAGTTTTGGAGGAATGCCATCTACATGAGCTTATTGATATGCAAATCTTAATTTATGGTAAACAGCAATTTCAGAACCAGTTCTCAGGATAAAATGAAATTGAAACTGCATCTTGACACTTTCGTGTGTTCATTGACTAGAGTTCATAATTTAGTTGATTGACTATTGTTGTTAATATTATGGTTACTTATGTTCTAGATTTTTAAAATTGCTCAAAAGCTTTTTCTTAGTAAGAAAAGATTTTGAAAATTACTTGTGATTTCTTCTTCTTTCTGTCTCCCGTAGTTTAACTTATATCAAATGATATATAAAAATGTATATGTGCTATAGACATTTATGGGATACATGTGATGTTTCTCTAATGCACACATTGTACAGTGTTAATATCGGGGTAGACATGTGTATTCCCTCAAACAGCTGTCTCCTTTAAAATTACAATGAAATTCAGTGTTTGTGGGATCCAGTTCTCTGATTTCTGGCAGCCTTGCATCCACCACTAAAACGGAAACAACTCTTCAGTCAACCTCCAGGCTCGCTTTTGCTGCTTCTTTGCAGTCAGCTCTATTCCCACCCACATCCTGTCCAAAATTATTTTGGAAAAGCTTAAAATAGCAAGTGTTTGAGGAAACCACTATTTGATGAATTTCTTTGCCAAAACGAATGTTTCCGGATACCTCCCATCCTTGTATTCAGATAAATAAGTGATTCCATGTAGTTGATACTATCACAAAATAAACATAGGATACCTACAAATATAAAGAGATTAGTACAGATATGAAATATTATCTTTCATTTTAATGTTATATTTGATTTTCAGGAACCTCTCCTACAACTTCTGTTTCTATAGGAGGGTAAATAGTTGTTATTATTACTATTTTTCTTTTGTGAGAGCGAGATCCCATCTAATTGTTAGTTAGTGATTATGGTGGTACTAGCAAAGAAAAAAAAATCCCACCATTCTTTGTCACAGTGACTTACACGAGTTCAAGCACTAGACTCCCTAAGACTTATCACTTCAGGGTTATTTCCGAATGACTTGCAGAGAATAGTCATGAATAGGAGGAGAAGGAATGTGGTTTTCTTTGCTGTAGGGCTGAACTCCTCTGTTTGAGACTAGAAGGCAGTCGGGAGTGTTGTGAAGTAATCATGAAGTTACACGCTTGTCATTTCTTGTACACTCACTCAGAACTAATGCACATCACTTTTTCCAATTATAATCATTCCACCACTTAACAAGCACAAAAGGCCTTAGATTCCAATTTGCCACTGACGCCTCTTTCTCAACTTGCTTATTTCTTGGCATTTCAGTTGTGCTGGGTTGTGTATGGCTCCAATAATAGGTTTTCCCCTTTCCCAAAGCATACTTGCAAATAAAAAAAAAAACATAAATAAATAAACAAAATAAAACAAACAAAAAGGTTACAGAAGGAGTCTACTCAAAATTGGTCTCACATTACAGGCCTTCTATTTCCTCTGCTGTGGTGTATTTCATGTCTTGTAAGTCTTTTATGCTACACTAAATGTATGTGATATGTGTATTTGTGTGTAGCCTTTTCTGCTGGCTATATCAAGCTTTTTAAGTCTCTGTCTCCTTATGAGGAATTCGCAGACCAGTGTCCGCCTCTGCTAAGTGTGGATGCACAAACAAGCCATTGGTGGCTCCAGGAACATCATCGTCTTCACACTTTGTTAGCTACTGCTTCCTTCAGTGAGTATTAATATGCTGGAACGAGCCATGAGACAGGCTGGCTTTGGATACGCAGCCTTGAACATGAGCTACATATAAGAGGAAATTGGTATTTTCATTTGCTGCACATGCTTTAATGATATTAAGCAATCTAATATGGTACGTACGGTGGATTTCGGTAATGTTTCTCTTGAGAATTTCCAACGGTAATGGCAATTTAAAATGACAGCCTTACATTTATATAGCTCCTTTCATCTCTGAGCCTTTCCACACTTTATAAAGTTAGATGAAGCAATCACTCGACTTACCCACCACAGAAATTCTACCACCTCCAGGGCAAACCTGAGCTTACTTTCAAAATTGACTCAACATTACATATAATTATGACAAGAGGCAAAAGCAACACAGTGGTTGAAGAACTAATAAGGAACAGAAAGATAATATGATTTCCAAAGAAATTTTTTTCTTAAAGGATAAGAATCAGTAAATAAATATTTCCCTGGGGTTCTTTAATAAGCATTGGTGCATAGGACTGTGAACTCCCATGCCAGCCACTAGAGAGCATTTTAGGGTTACAGATTTAAGGCTGACTCTCTGAAGGTTGAATTTAGAACATTGAAAGTAAAAATTCAGAAATCATAGAATTTAACAAAACTAGGACAAGAAAAAAAAATACTCGTAGGATGAAGATTCTTAAAAATGTCATGTTCTCCTTGCTGAAACTATAACCAAGTCCCTCTGCCTCTATCTATGTCTAAACAGAAAGATAAAGTACATATAAATACACAGAGAGACTTAGGAGAAACACGCAAAACTTGTGAAAATCATTTTCAACACATATCAATCATAGGCATTCTCTTTTTTTGATATTTTTTATTGGATATTTTATTTACATTTCAGATGTTATCCCCTTTCCCCATTTTCCCCCTACCAGGAACCCCCTATCCCACCCCCCTCCTCCTGCTTCTATGATGATGTGCCCCTACCCACCCTCCCACTCCCACCTCCCAACCCTTGAATTCCCCACACATGGGTCCCTCCCTATGTGCTCTCATGCTGGTGGTTTATACCCTGGAAGCCCTGGTTCACTGGTATTGTTGCTCTCCCCATGGGGCCTCAAACCCTTTCAGTTCCTTCAGTCTTCTCTCTCACTCTTCCATTGGGAACCCCATGATCAATTCAATGGTTAGCTGTGAGCATTTGCCTCTGTATATTTCAGACTCTGGCAGACCTCTAAGGAGACAGCTATATCAGGCTCCTGTCAGCATGCACGTGGAGTGTTACTCTGCTATTAAAAACAATGAATTCGAGAAAATTTTTAGGCAAATGGATGGAACTAGAAAATATCACCTGAGTGAGGTAACCCAATCACAAAAGAACACACATGGTATGCATTCACTGATAATTGGATATTAGCCCAAAAGCTCACAATACCCAAGATGCAACTCAGACCACATGAAGGTCATGAAGAAGGAAGACCAAAGTGTGGGTGCTTTGGTCTTCTTAGAAGGAGTAACAAATTACTCGTGGGAGCAAATATGGAGACAATGAGTGGGACAGAAACTGAGGAGGGGTTGTCTGGTGATGATGCTTCTTTTGCTGCTATCTACAACTCCCCAAACCAGTAAAGCAGGCATTAGTTGTTTGGTTAACTAAAACTACTGTATTTATGGATGTTGCAGTAGTTAATCTTTATTAGTGGTTTCTATACAACCTTTGATCATTCAGTTTCCAGATAAAAGACACAAAGCTTTTTATATTTATAATAAGTCTTATGAAGCACTAGAACTGGACAGATATCTACCCTCTTAGTTATTAGTGTTACTTCCTTACCATTGGCCTTGAGATATTACTTGCCATGTTTTGCCTGGGCCACTCTTACTCTGACTGGCCATCCCTCATGGCCATGTCTCAAGATCCATTACTGGATGGTGTCTTGTCCTCTCTCCACTCTCTTCTATTATCTCTTCTTGTTATTCTGGCCTAGATGCCAAGCCTTGGAACTGAAACTCAACCTACCTCTCTTTTTCTCAGTTACAAGCTGTTGGCATCTTTATTGACAAATCAGGAATAACTTGGGGGGGGCAAGTTTCATAACATCACTTGGTGTACCTTAGGATCTCCTCTTGAGGAAACCAAGGCCAGTAGTTACATTGCAATACATAGCAACAAGCCAAACCTTGATATATGGAGACTTCTAAAACTGTATACTGAGAGCCCCAAGTGTTGTGGAGAGATAGTGCTGTGTATGTTTCTTTTTCTTCTCACACCTAGCCATGAATGTTTTATACATTACTGAAAAACTTAGAGAGCTATGATTGAAAATGAATTCCCCAAAAGTGATTTCCTCAGTAAGTTTTAGCTGCTAGGTCTTAGGCATTCTCAAGGATCTAGCAGTCCTTGAGAAGTTTATAAATATAGAAATAACAGAAAGGTGAAGAAATTCTTTTTAATAGCTTTACCCTATGGGAGTACTTTTAATTTAAATGTAATTGCATTAATTTAAGAAACCACAAAAGGGATATATCTGTTGAAATAAATCTACATTAAAAACACTTGAATAAACTG
This sequence comes from Mastomys natalensis, assembly GCA_021653895.1. Taxonomy (NCBI): domain Eukaryota; kingdom Metazoa; phylum Chordata; class Mammalia; order Rodentia; family Muridae; genus Mastomys; species Mastomys natalensis. The sequence goes on from JAJTUV010000064.1 coordinate 1,363,171, forward strand.
TAAGTATATAGCAAAGTTTAAAGAGAAAAATCAGCTGAGTGGGGGTTCTGGCAACATGAAACTCCCTTGTTCCAACAGAGGGGGAATCTAGGCATTGTATCACAGTACACAGATGGCATTTTGGAAAGGACATATTGCAAACACTGAAATTGCCTTTCTATAGCACACACAGCCTATGTATCTCCTGTTCATGAACAGGAGTTAATGCCTAAGAAAGGCCATCAAGACACCGCTTGTTCCTGACTTAGTCACTATACGGAATTTATTCTATCTTTATTTCATTAGTTTCTCAACAATTCCAGCAATATTTGTTGAGATTGAGACTCAATGTGAGTTTCCAAGGTCATACTAGAATCTTCAGAACATAGAAGGGGAGTAAGCAAGAGTTGATTGAAGTGTTCATTAACATTATTGCAGGATGAATTTTCTTTTTCCAATGGTACTGGTGTGTTTGATTAGACAACCATGTGCTTATATTAGCATAGCTTCTTATGTAGTGTTAGATTATTGATTTGTAATATTCAATGTCAATCCTCCAGGGAATATCAGTCCAGGCAGTAAAACAATCAGACCAGCTACATTGTGAGATTTAGAGGTGTTTTCCACCTAGTGTCACCATGGTAAGAGGAGAGTTTTTGCTCTTTTATTGTGTGAAAAAAATGGACCAAGAAAATCCATGTTCTACATGCCTAAATTACGTTTGTTTTCAGCCTAATAGACAGATCCTTGGGTAAAAAAAAAGTCTTTTTAAGTTGTTTGTATGACCTATTAAATTCATAATATTATTCACCCAACTTGAATACAATGCTGCAAGTATCTTTGCCAGAAAGTGGTTTGCTCCCTTTTCTGTGAGTAGAAAACCCTATTAAAGTAACAGCAATATTAAAACATATTAATATAACATATCCAAATAACAGAAACTTTTAGAACTGCTGAGAAGCACCCAGCCCCTTCCGTACTTCATAAACTAATGCCAACACGTAGATGAATTTTCCTGTGTAGGAATTTCTTTGGGATAAACTTTCTGCAACTTGTTATTTTTTTTTTTTACAATAAATGGTAAATTGCAATAGATGAATCTCAAGGTAGGCTACTACGAGTTTGAGACAAAAGGCTATGCTAATATCATTCTAATTTTCCATAATTCTTAAGGCTAAACAACTGTAATCAGTTCAAATTTGGTGAGATCCTTTGAGCAAACAAGATTCAGTCTAGAATTCTTGAATACCTGAATTCTTTTTGCATCCCTCATTGGTTGTCTACAAAGTTTTCTAGATTAATTTCTTACATAATAAAAAAGCTATGGTTTGAACCTAAAATGTCACCCAAAGACTGAGATATTTAAGACTTAGATTGCCATGTGATGGGCTTCTTTGTAGGTGATTGGATCACATGGGCAAGGATTCAATGTATTGATTAATCTATTGATGGAGTCCTAATTTGATACTGTTAATGGAACTCAGGGGCACCTTAAGGAGGTGTAAAGTAATTAGTGAAGTAAATTTTTGTATTTTATGGTAGGGGGAGTGTGTTTAAAGAATGTTTTTATTTTTCTTGTACTTTCCTTTCTCTCTCTGGGCTACACAGCTGACATGAGGCAAGTATCCCTCCTGCCAGTGAATAGTATCACCTCACCATGGGCCCATTGCCATGGAGCCAGCCAATTAGCATATTGAACTCTCTTAGAACATAAGCAAAAATCTGTTCTTAAGCTGTTTCTCTCCAGTATTTGTTATAGCACAAACCAAAGCCAGTCAATATCCATGGGAGGCATTTGCATCTTTAGTTCCTTTATATATCCTTTTATATATTGAAGGTAGTTTGTTATTGTATAATAGAGTAAGAGGGACAGGGGAAGGCTCACAAGGAAGGGGAATTTAGAACAATTCACAGCATTGTTCTGAACATGTAGAGGAAGTGTTGACAGAACTGGTTAGAAGTTGAAGGAATGGCAGTGTAGATGGAGCAGACAAAGCTGCATGCAATTGAGGAGCCCAGAAGAACAGCTCCCATTCACATAGCTGGCATAGTGTAAGATTATGGATTCCCTAAAGGAAACCAATCAGCCTCCTAAAAGGCTGAATGGACCTCAAACTTTTTAAGTATCTTGTATTTGCTTTTGATTTTTAAAGTTTTCCCAGTCTCAGTTTTTAATTGTGTGTAAGAATGGATATACCCTTACTCAAATTGGTGAAATCTCACAAATTATTTCTAAATTGTGAATTGATAAGTCTGAATAACAAATAAAATAAAGTCTTGAAAATGAACTCCTAGTGTCCAGTGCTATAAATAATGAATGAAGGTGGGAAAGTTCCCTTTAGAGAAGGAAAACCACAAAAGATTTGCACAAATGTGAACATGAAGATAACAAGAAGAATAAGAATAGGAAGAGGCTCCACAGAGGCACAGAGTACCTGAGTCTAGCCATTTGACTCGCTTTGGTTATCAAGAGAATAGTGAGATCTAACATTCCAGTGATTTCTGAGAAAATGACTGTGACTGAGCCTTGCAGTTAGCACCTTGACAATTGAACTCAAACTATATAATGAAAAGCTGCTGCCTCGGCCTGGCACCATATTGAGGTTCTACTATATGCCTAGCTCTACTAGGTAATGGCAGGTAGATGAAATATGTAAGGCTGGATTTAGAAAGTGGAGAATCTATAACTATAGAGAACAACTGGCTAGCCAAGATGTAAAGAAAAAACTCTAAGACTCTGCTCAGAGATTGCCTTCTAGACTATAGTAATTAAAAACTGAGAATAGAAGACCAAAGGCAGAGCTTTAACAAAGACCTTCATTTAATTAAGAAATGAGTGGCAGAAATATAAACAGCAAATAGCACAGTTTGGGGTGTGAACCAGAACCAGAATGTCACAGAAATCAAGGAAAGAGTGATGTCTAAAGGGAAAGGGCAGAAGGTTTTAAATGCTCAGAGTTGATAAAACACCACCATAGCTGAGGACAGGCCTATGGTTGGTAAGCACAGGAAAAATGATAAGAAGTAATTTATGATTTTAGGAACTGAAGAATGTTATTTATTAAGTGACTGCTATCTTTAGAAAATGGAAAAGGAACATAAGAAGAGATATTTACAAATCCTTAGAAAGGTCAGGTCAGTAAAAGTATGTCTGATTAACACACTGATTGCTTTTTGAATGTGATATTACTGCCATGAGGACAGAAACAATTGAAGACATGTTATTTCATCTGATATGTGATGTCTTTGTCTATAATATCTTTGGTATCACTTACAAGAAATCTTCAGAAGGCAAATGCATATTCACTTACTGAGTGCACTTAATAATGCTCCTTTCAAATCCTCAATAATATAGCTGGGACTATTACTTGTTTGGTTGTTTGGCTGGCTAACTTTAGAAACAGAAATCTACAGAGCCTAGAAGGTTAATGGGAACATGAGAATAGTCTTTTATCTATAACTAAAAACATAATTTGGATTCTAACAAAAGATTGAGGGAGCCATAATTGACTTGATAGTTCAAAAAATAAGCCTAAAAATTAAGTGCTTGCATACTAGCAAGCATAAAGGCAAGCAAATTTGGAGACCAGAGTCTTATAGGTAACTAAGAATTGAAAATATGGGGCACTAAACGGTGAAGCTCTCAGACCTCACCAGAGACTTTTCTTTGTGCAGTGACAGTAGTACACACAGAAACTCACAACGGGTCAATGTGCAGAGACCCATCAGTAGAGTCCTCAACCATAAAATGGACAACTCTATCATACCTCATGACATTTAGTTTTGCTTCCAAATTCGACGTATTTGGGAAGAAGATACGTTTGTTCGGGGACTTGCTTCCATCAGAATGCCCTATGGGCACATATGTGAGACATTTTCTCCATCAATAATTGGTTTAGAGTGGTCCAGCCTATTGTGGATGGTGTCATCTCCATACTAGTAGGCTTGGGATGTATAGGAAATGAAGCTGAACATGAGCTAGGGTGTAAGCCAAAGGCAATACTCTTCCAGTCTCTGCTTCAGTGTCTGACCCTGGTTCTTGCCTAGACCTCTTACCTCTCAGGGATGAACTGTAACACATGAGACTAAATAAACGCTTTTCTCTTCAAATTGTTTTGGTCACAGTGTTAATCACAACAACAGATACCAAACAAGAACATATCTAATCTCTCCAAGGCTCCCTTGCACTTCTACGACAGAAGAGGGGGCAGAATGACTAAGAAGAGTCAGTAGGTGGTTAGGATAGAGGTGTAACAGTGTCTTCCTGACATTATAGAACCAATGAGCACATGAACTCAAGTGACTATAATTACCTGCAAAAGATCAGCCAGTGAATATTTTAGCTTGGACAGGGCAGGAGTCTATGTAAGCCCCCACCCCCAGGGGAGGAACTATTCACAATTGATACCTACTTGGGAGAGATAGTTAATTATCTTTGAAAATATGGCCACTGAGAAGTTGACCATGCTCCAGCAGATGGTCCCATACCCATGAGTATATGAGCAGCAAAAATTTGACTCTATGGGTTACAAAAATTAAACAGACACAGGGAGTTGGGAGGAGGTGGGGTATTGAGTTGGGTCAGGGGGTGTTAAGAGAAGAATAGAGGTAAATATTGTATATATATATATATATATATATATATATATATATATATATATATATGAAATTCTCAAAACATAATTAAAATATTTTTAAGAAGAAAACTATTAAATAGTAGGACTGAAAGTGAAATGACACTGTTAAGTCATAGAAGAAAAAATAAAATTATCATTTCTCCTCTTCTACCTGGGTGACACCCCATGTCATCCCACCAGTCAACTGGAAAGCTTAAGTTCATATGAATTCAAGAAGACTAAAGCAAGCAGCAGCACTAAATGGTGCTTTTGAAAGCTGAGACTACTAAACACTTACTCTGCTTTGTTTCAGGAGCACTGGCCATTTTCATCATATACCAAATGATCTTCTTTCTCTTCATCTAATGGCCAAAATTGAAATTTTAGTTTGAAAACAAAAGATCCATTAGCTTTCCATGCTAGAAGAGAAACTTGGGAATTTACAGAACTTTATTTCTTCAATATTTAAAACTGACAAACCTCTAGGCTTACACATTATAGTCAACCTTCCTAGCCTTTCTTACTTACCAAAAGATAAAGACAGATGCTCTTGGATCAGAAAGCTGTCAAGTCTTTTTCATTGGGCTTTATATTATATTGCACTGAGATTTTTAATTATCAAAAGTATTAGAAAAAAAAGGCAGAAAATGACCCCTAAAAACTATAACATTAATCTTTGCAGGTATCATATATCACATATATCCATGGATAATTAATTTGAAATATATTTCTTAATAATTCCAACTGAGAATACTGGAAGAATTTGATATGATATAACATGAGATTTGAAAGCCAGAATTTCTGAACGTGAAAACTGACAATTCACCAGACATAAGACCTTTGAAGAATTATTTAACCTCTAGAAAAATGTTCAATAAGATGCAGATTGTTTCAAGAATAGAATGAGAAGTGTATAAACTCCTGGTCATAGCACCTGGAAGATCAATGATTTTTCCCTTTATTGAGTTGGGAAGTTTTCTACATGGTAGACTGTTTTATTTTTAAATATTTATAGGGGTTTACTCCATGTGATCATCCTTCCCATATTTTTAAACAGTCCAAGTAAAAAGTTAAACATTTATCTTCTGTCATCTGAAGTCTAATGTTTCATTATGTCCATATTAGAGGGCATTTCCTTAACTCTGGGGAAGCCGAGGTGCTTTGTAAGCATAAAAAAATTAGTTTTCAGTGAGAGATTGCTAGCCCAATGACTTGACAAAAAAAAAAATCAGATACGTCCACCTGTGCCATATATCTGCACACACTGCATTGAAATATCAATTTAAAATGCCCTTTCCTGGCAGCAAGTAATTATCTGGAAGAAACATATTTTATCACTACCTGTACATATCAGGCAGCAAATCTTCAGTTCCTGGCGCATGATCCCATGTTTCCTTAAAATTGTACTCTGAGCTGTGCTGCATCTTAACACTTTTAAATAAGTCTTACACTTCTGCATGTGCAAGATGGGATCTAGACCACAGGGCCCCCCACCTTTAATTTGAACACATATTTTTCAACTAATGGCAAGCATCATTATGTTTTTCCATTTTAACCAAGGCTCTAAAGCTATTTTTCATTTTCTCAAGGTTTTACTGCCAATGGCACACTGAAGCACGTGACCCACCGAAGCCTTATGAGCGTCCCTGTGCAGCTATTCACCACGGATTGGGTTATTTGATTTTGAAATTGGATCTAAGCACTTCTGAATGATTGTGAAATATGAAGCATGAGTGAAGAAATTCTCAAGTTTATGAAATAAACTCCAAGTCTCTACTTAGATTTCAGAAAGTTCTCATCTCATGTATAATATTCAAAGCTGAAAGAGAAGAATAATATTGTTCTAATGGAAAAACTTAGGAAACAGTTTGATGCAATGATCTTTGTAACGAGTTGGGCCAAGTTGCAGGCTTTTGTAGCAAGTGGCTTTGACCTTCTTTAAACATTTAAGACTTAGTTAGAATTCATGAATAGATGAGATGATTCTAAGTATGGATCCTTCAAAAAATCTTCTCAATGAAATATTCTTGCAAGAGTCATATTGTCAAATGAAGTTCCTTAAATGCTGTTTCCTGGCTCTGTACCTGTCCTTTGGACTCTGTTCACAAAGCAATACCATAGCTGTATAAGATAAAAAAGTAAATAAAAAAAGATTTTATGTGTGCTTAGTACATGGAATGCTATGATTGGCTTGGAACAGGATTTGCTATGGCCTACAGCTCATCACCATCATGACTGTATGGCCTCAGGGCAGCATAAAGAACTTCAGAGAAACAATAAATGGGCTGGGGAAACATCTTTTGACCCACATGAAAGGGCTTTGTATAGATCTCATGACACAAGATTTTATTTTCAGTGGATAAAGATTGCATTCTTAGAATCAAAGGTAGATTGGCAACACTTTCTATAAATGGCAAGATAATTATGAGCGTATTTGGTATTCAGTGTAAAACGTTCATCACTTTGAATAGTTTTGGCATCAAGGCAGCTGTAATAGGCAATCCCACAAGAGTTCCTTTGTAATTTAGCATTAAATGATGTCCCTTATTGTGATGGCAGTTGAGAAGTTAAAAGACAGAGAATGGAAGAAAGAAAACACAATTCTATGCTCAGTCCAGTGCAGCTCTGCCAGAGACTGGGTGGAAATTCGCTGTGAAATGCAGACAAGAGCTGAGCTGATTTCCTGAAATAAAGAGCATTGACTGGTTTTTTTTGTTTGTGACAAATGTTAATGTGATCATATACCTTCTATGGGCTAGCATCCACCTCAAAAATAAACTGCTTCTCAAAACGTATAAAACTGCTTTTCCTTGACATTGAATGTGTGCTAGGCTGATTAGAGTGGTCCCAGAATTCAACATTGCTTTCTGCATCTACATCCTTGGTTTGAGGGTATGTTATAGCTCAGGCTAACTTCATTTTCCATCTCTTGAATCTAGATTGGCCATAGGATTTGCTTTGTCCTATGTAACAGAAGTGACAGCTTGCCAGGGTAGAGTCAGGTCTTCTTAGTGGCTCTCCTGAACGATGGTCCAGCTGTCATGGGAATGGGCCAGGATTAGCCTGCTGGAGGACGAGAGGCATGGTGAATAGTGATGAATTATCCCACTTGGAGCCATGCTAGTCTCACCAGCCTCTCATTGACCTGTGGCTAATGGCAAATTGCTGAGCAATCCCAGCAACATCACTGAAAGTTGGCCCAAAGCAGAAGGATCAGCGCCCATAGACAAGTCTATATTGCTCGCCCCCATAACAGTTAAAAATTGGTTATTATTACAACCCACTCAATTTTGTGGAGGCTTATCACATAGCACTAGATAAGTGTTTTGATGCTGTAGATTGAGAATCCAGATTAAGAAGCATTAGACTCAAGGTTTAGCTGCAGTATTACTGAGTGAATGTGAAACCCTATTCTGGAGAGAATTATCTGTCTTCCTTATATATTATCTTTGCTTTCTTAGCTTTCAGCTGGCAATATCTTTTCCAACGGCACATACTGGACTTTTCTTCAAAGCAAAATGGCCTGCTTCTTCATGAAAGCTTTGATAACTTCTTTAATCTGCTGCTCAGAACTTTCTAGAATTATAGTACTAACTGTAAAATATTTTCCCTTTGTGTTGTGTTTAATGCTAGTAATGTTTTGCCCTTTGAAAGGACAGAGACTGTATCCTAACCATATTCATAACACTGAAATCAATTTACCTTTTGTACATGTTTTCTTCTCCTTTTGCTTAGCAAAAGCTTAGATGACAGGAATGAGCCACCACTTCAGGCTATCTTTATGATCTTGACAAAACTAAACAATACAAAAGCATTCAAATAAATGTGATCATGAGTATTGGAAAGATACTACTCTTGGGCCACAGATTTCTGTGTTTCTGGTGCTGCCTTAGGATGTTGTCAAGTAGCTTCTAGAACTCTTAGACATCTAAACTTTTTAATTATTATTATTATTATTATTATTAGACTTTATTAGAATAAATTAAAATAGATAAAGCTTCCATCAAGGGAATGGGAGGTGAAAGTCTGCCCAGGACCACTGGGTTGGACTTTTTATATGTTCCTAACTTCCCTTCTCTCTAATCTTGCCCTTACCAGCTATTTCTATGGGGTTTCAATATATAGCTCCCTTGGGAAAGGGCGGTGTAACCCCTGGAGGAAGGGTCAGACTATCTTTTTTTTTTTTTTATTGGAAATTCCATCTACATTTCAGATGTTCTCCCCCCACCCCATTCCCCCCCTCCCTCTCAGGAACTCCCTATCCCTTCCCCCACCTACCCTCCCATACCTCACCTCCACACCCTGGAATACCCCCCCCCCACGACGTCCAGCCTTCATGGGACCAAGACATCTAAAATTTATTACTACTGCTACTAGCACATATTTACTTTGTTCTTATGTATTTGCCTAATTTTGCAAAGCTGGAAATTGAATCCAGAACTTTTACATGTTAGTCAAGTACTCTCCTATTGAGCTACAACCTAGCCTAATTTTCTTAATTTTTGTTCCTTATCTTTTAGCATTAAAAGATACATACTAATTTTATCAGACATGCTAAAATTCTAAAGAAAACCTATCTTTTCATTATTTAATTTAATACAGACTATTTCTTTAAAAATCCAAATTTTCCAATTTGCCTCTTTCCTCATAGCCTATGTCACTGGTTCCAAAGTCTTCATCTCTGATTGTATATCAGCACATTCTTTCAAGTTCACAACAACAGCTTAATTAACTTCATTAAGGGGAAAATACATAATTTAATTAAACAGCAGGAATTTGGGCATTATTAACATGCTTTTATTAATTTTCCAGAACTGACTGATGTTATGTGAAATTATGTCTCATTTTTTTTTTACCTAACATATATTTCAGCTGTACATTGTCTTGTTTATACCCAACATACATGGACAGATATCAAGTTATTTTTCATCTAGGTGAGATGAAAAGCCTGTTTCAATGGCAGTGAGTTTGTCAAATATCCCACAAAATGATTACAAAATAGCTAAACAGTTAGGATGTTGAATTTCTTTTTGAGTTTATTTAGATACTTTTCTGCAGTTACATGAATCATGTAAGTAACTTTAGGTAACCTAGGATTCTGTACTCCAGTTTCTCAACATTTACCAATAACATTAAAAGCGTATGTCAGCTCCTGCAGTTCTTCTGAATATGAATATAGTCATTTCTCGCTGTATTGTGGCTACTGTGTACTTAGTGTCTATTCTTTTATCCTTTCCAAAACTTAAGTTTGTGAATGACCCAGATCTGAAGACATATTCTTGAGGATCCAACAGCTTTAAGTGTTATTACTTTTCTGTGATTAGTTAACACACACATAGTTTTAACTATTATAAACAGAATACTTTTATGTTTCAAAAAGAGTAAAGTAAGTCTGTGGGGAGTTAAGGAAGTTCCAGGTGAGTGTTGATTATTGACATGGGCATGTTCATGTCAAGGACACCAATACCTAGGATCCAATAGAACTGGCAAAGTCTTCTTTCAGGCGATGCTCAGAGGTAATACAAAGCCTTCCTGTGGTTCAAATTTGAATGTCTAGGAACAATTAACTAGTGTGTACATGTGTACAGAAATTAGCACTATAGCTTCCTCCTCCAAGATGTTTGCAACTAAAAAAGCTCCCTACAGAGACCTTTTATGGAGACGAGTTAATTCCTCCTGACTGTACTCTAAGCAATAAAAGTGTTGAGGTTCTAGATCATTGTTGGTGCTATTTCATCAGAGTGAGCCCAGCCCACCTGAAACCATCTGTGTGTGTCTTTCTTCATTCCCTTGTCTCTGCAGCCAAATTTCTAGGACTAAACCACACAGGGCAGGAGAAAAGGTCCTTTTCTTGGGATAAGATTATGGATGCAAATTGTGGTTTTGAATGTCTAACATTCAACCAAGAAAATTCCAAAAAGTTCAACAGAAGTTTTCTCTCACTTATTTAAATCGATGAATACTAGTCTATGATGTAAGTGGTAAAATATTTACTAAAATGACTCACTTAGGAAGAAAACACATCAATCTACTCATTCATTCCAAAAGGAGTGTATTACTCCCAATGAATCCATAGCTATGACTGACATTATCACCATGGTATTTTCAAGAGAGAAAAGAAGCTTAAAAATAAACAAACCGATTAGTAGGCAAGTTGTTTGGATTGGTACTGACTGTAAACAACACAAATATGCAAAGTGGCACTCAGTTGGACAGGTTTAGTGAGTGGCTTGTATGTAACCCCAAGTTCAGATTTTGCTTAAGTAACTTACAGTATGTAGGAAGCCTGGTGCTTGATTTCTAATAGTTAGATTTGCATGCACAAATATCTCACCAACCCTTGTAATAGTCTTGCTGTTACATTTGTTTTCTTGTATGAAACTTATTACCTTATCAACAATGTCCTTTCAATATCAAGTGGAGATACTAAAAACTGTTACCAGTGTTTAATAAAATATGTGGAGTTAGTTTGGAGTAATTGCCCTTCTTCTAACTTATTTTCTTGATCCTTGATCTTATAAAATACTGAAGAGAAATAGGTAAAACACACACATTGTGGTATACTGCAAAAGATGAATTAAACACTTCCTTCCTGAATGTATTTTGAGGATGGGTTGTCCATTATTAAGGGTATATATGAAACAGTCTATGTACTTGAAACAGAAAGATGGGACCTCAACATTATTTATTCTCAACATTTCTGAGCTATCAAATTACAATTGATACAGTTGGAAGTATTTTAAAAATAGAAAATTAAATATGGACAACCTTTCCCGGGATGGCTCAACACTCCAGAAGTTCAGAAGAGTTTTTAATATGTGCTATCTATAGGTGCATTTTAATACAACCTACTTAATGGAAAACACTAATGTTTGCCACTATTGTCTGTATAATGCTAAATCATATTTAAAGTTAAAAGGTGGAAGGGAAAAAAATCCTCTGTATTCTGCATTTGTATTTAGTATCTGGAACCATCTAATAGGAGTGTCATGGAAGTAATACATGCTTAAAAAGAAAATGTTCAAGTTTCAGTAAGTTACAGTTTCCCTTTGAAATGAAACAATGTATGCTTTTAGTCAAACCCCAATTGTTGCTCATAATTTAAAATTCATGAAATTTTCTCAAGTAAAGATCTTGTTTGGTTCTAGAGAAAGGGTGAAAACGGGAAGTTCCTAAGTTGATTTTCCCATTGCTGCCAATATTATTGGTAGGTTTGTTTATTTATTTATTTATTTATTTATTTATTTATTTATTTATTTTTGCCTTTTTGTGTTTAACTCTTTTATTCGCTGCCCTTGTAGTTAAATGACAAACATATCCAGGTAGTGAGACATCTGATCTTCTAATAGGACATGTAGAAATATCTAAGTTTGAATAGAGAAATTGCTCAAGGGTCCCCATGCTGATAGCTTCATCTATAATACAAATTTTGTTTACTGTATTTAGTTAATGTCATGGGGAAGAATTAGGAAAGGAAATATGAGAGTCGTGAGCAGAAATATAGAACGTGTGACATTTATTGAACAATAGATAATTTATTAGCATTTGATACTTTTAATCCTTAGCAGATATGGATATACAGATAAGGATAGAATAATTTAGTATCCAAGGAAGTTTATGTATTACCCTTTTGTTCATAGCCTGTTAAGTTGCGTCCCAGTGTTGTATTCTTGCTCTAAATATCATTAGATTTTATTGTTAAAATTCCCAACATTAGCCGGGCGGTGGTGGCTCACGCCTTTAATCCCAGCACTTGGGAGGCAAAGGCAGGCAGATTTCTGAGTTCGAGGCCAGCCTGGTCTACAGAGTGAGTTACAGGACAGGACAGCCTGGGCTACACAGAGAAACCCTGTCTCGAAAAACCAAAAAAAAAAAAAAAAAAAAAAAACCCAAACTCCCAACATTCAGGGATCTCTTATATTCTTCATAATTTGTTTTCTTGAAGGATTAAAATGAGTAACTTGTTTACTTGACATTATTCAAATGTTTTTTAATCAACTTTTTTTTTTATTCTCTTCTATTTTCTGGACAGCCAGGATAAGTTTGCCATTTAGGCAAGAAGTGATTATCCATGGTGGTATGTTTGGATAGAAGGAGATATTGAATGGCACGATCAAGAACAACAGCACCTGCATTTATTTAGTGTTTTCAAGTTATTCACGCTAATCAATCATACTCATACCTTTTGCAGTACCACTATGAGATGGATAGGAAAAAAACTTTTATTTCCATTTTTAAAAGTTAGTTAGTAACATTTTGGCTCTAATCTGATGTTCTTTCTCTCTCTCCCTCTCCTTTCCCCTTCTTCTCCTCCTCCCTCTCTTCCTCCTTCCCTTTCTCTCTTCCTCCCTCCCTCCCTCCTCCCTCTTATTTTCATTGGAACCCCACATTTCTATAGTCTTTGATGAAGCTGATATTATCCTTTAAACATCTTATTTATTCTATGACATAGAAGGAACGTTTAAGCTCTTCCAGTTACTTGAGTGTGCCCCACAGTTCATTCTTCACATTCTTCTGCTGGGTTATTTATTCTACATCCTGCTTTACTTCTCTTTTTACCTTATCATCTCCAGTCTTATGCTACAAATATTTTTAGCTATTTAATCTATATCTCTTTCTTCAGCTTTTTTTTGTGATAGAAAACAACATTGCCTTTTCCAACTCCACCCACTTAGGCCTGGTACTTGAGTAACACTCAATCATGTGATGTTACCTGGTCCAGGGCATTTTAACTTGATTTCCTTTTTCATAATTTTTTATTGGTTATTTTATTTATTTACATTTCAGATGATCCCCCCTTCCCAGTTTCCCCTCCACAAACTCCCTATCTCCTTCCCCTAGCCTCTTAAGGGCCAGGCTATGAAGATGGACAAGAACAAGATGTCTTGCATGATTATGCCTTGATAATCTTGAATGATATAGGGATAAAATGAAGGCTATCAATTGGGATGCTACTGATACCCTCTGGCCTTCCTGTGAAAGCTGATGTAAATAACTGGGATCTGGTCACAGGATTCCCTTAGCTATAGGTGGTCTCACTTAGGAGTAGTGGAGGCAAGAACAACTTAAGGAGCTCACTTACTGTCAATTTTCATCTCACTTTGCACCTGTGTATGTGATCTTCATTTAGATGTGTGATTCAGATTGCACACTTGCATTGCAAGCTTGACAAACTCAAACCCAGTAGAGTATCTGTCTTTTCATAGTTAATGGTCAACATAACCTAGGATGTAAGTAAGGCTTAATCCACAGATGACATCTGAAGTCTGTGTGTTTTTATTTTCTTTCTTTTTTCTTTTATTTTTTTCGATACTAGTCACTAATCTCTGGAGTGAAATGCTTTTGTATTTCCAAAACACTGACCTGTTGTGTGGTACACAATAGAGTTCCACTCTCTTGACAAACTCTAGGAGAAGGGTTTCTTTTCTTTTCTTTTTCTTTTTCTTTTTTTTTTTTTTAACATACGAACACTTTCAGTGTAGGTTAGAGGAAAGTGGGCAGCAGTGGGGGGCAGTGGATAGTCGTGGTTGACATCAGAGATAGAGAAATTTCTAGAGGAAAATCTGCAGACAGTACAGACCTCCAAGAGCCAGCGCCTCCACTAACCCAGGATGCTAAAAATAGCAGCAGCAGCAGCAGCCACAGAAGCAATCAGCACACTTTTGAACCAAGAAAGTTCAATTTAGTGCATTGGGGGGATTTAAAAATGTAATCCCCAAGTAAAATGCTAACTAAGTCTCTCTCTCTCTCTCTCTCTCTCTCTCTCTCTCTCTCTCTCTCCTCTCTCTCTCATGTGTGTGTGTACATTATGTGAGTGCGAATGTTTGTGCATGTGTGTGTGTGTGTGTGTGTGTGTGTGTGCATGTGCCTGTTAGACTGCATCTTCACAGACCATATATACACCAAGACACATACATATCATCTGAGAAAATTGTTTATGTCCTCACATTATTAAATTTTTAGTGCAATCTTATCCACAATTCAGTGTGTTTTCAGATAACTGAGGTGAAAGAGATGAAGTAAACTTTTATTCTGAGTAGTTCAGTAAAGGCGTGAAGGGCTATGTCCCTTTATCAGTGCAACTTTTATTCTGGCATTCAAATGCTAATTCTCTCAGTCAGTTTATAAGGTACCAAATGATGTATTCAAGCCCTTTAAGGACATTAATCCCACAACATCTGCAATTGCATGTTGATTTCTGAGAGCATTGGCTGAGTATTCCAAGCAAGTGTCAGCAGTCTGACCCCGAAATTCAAGCTAACTGCCCTGTCCATGTGATGGCCATGTTTGTTTGTTTGTTTTTTAAAGGAGTAGTTTCAGTTTTTCCTTTTGTTTGTTTAACTGTTCTAACAGTTTAGGGAACAGGTCGAAAAGCTAGGACATTTCTTTGTCGCAACTGCAATTTTAACAACAGACAAACTCTTTAGAGAAAATGTCCATTGGGGTAGAACTAAAATCTGGAAGTAATCAGAAACCACTGAGCATCAGAAATTCTTTTTAAAAAAAATTTAAACACAGCTGGAGCCTGCTAGTAGTCAAGATAGAATTCAGGTACCTAATCCCTTGGGGTGAGCCACCAGTGTTCTTCTTCCTTGGCTTGGATGTGGAACTAAAAAACCCCAGGGTGTTGATGGTTGCACAGAAACTGTGGCATCTGACACCTGCTGGGAGCAATAAATAAAGAAGTGTGCCTGCCCTTGTGGTTTTGTTCCTCCCTTGTTCACTCCTTGAGTCTATCTTCTCTTCTTTGCCGAGTTTTAGAAGAGATAGTTCTGCTTTGCCTTGTAAACAAATCTCATGTGTGTGTTTGTATGTGTGTGTGTGTATGTGTGTTTGGGGGAGGAGGTGAATCACTGCAGTTCGCTATTTCTGAAAAGTGTACTCAGCCTATAATATAACAAGTCTTTACTTCTGTGCATTATGTTGCAATTTCTCTGAAGGGAAAACCATTTGGAGGCAGCCTATTTTGCAGTAGGCGTGGTACATTGGTCTGTTTCCCACTGAATTGTAATGACTTTACAGTTAATAAATGAAGTCTGGTAGTTGTTTGTGATTTGTGTAGATTGATTACATAATGCTTTCTGTCCACTTATCTTGTCTAGTTACCCTAATGATTCCCACAGTTATTTCTAAGGGGGATAAAACCAAAACAAATGCAATACAGGAATCTATGAATGTCTCTTTTATCTGTGGTGCTTCATAAAACAATAAGCTGTACCTGTTAAGAAGTTCTTCCAAACAGAACAGCATAACTTGGTTTCAGATCAGCAAAAAATTGCGATTGCCATAGAAATCAAACTCAACTGGCTAAATCTTTCATTTGGCAATCAGAAAAGAAAAATTAAATACCCTCTACCAGACTGTTCTTAAAATTTATCATTCAAACACCAACCTAATTATTTGCTTATACCAATTAGTCTAAACTCCTATAATTCAAATTGGCCATTGATTTTTCCTTGTTAGAATTCACACTTTTCTCTATTTGGCAAGTAAACGAGAGTACAATATTTTGCATTCTGTTCAAATGTTTTCCCTTGGTAAAACGAATCAAATGTGTTTCATACCATATGTCTGATATTTTCTTCTTGTCCTTGTTCATATATTCCTGACTCTCCAATATCTGGCACCTCGAGAGACACAAGTCCCAAGCACTCTTTTGGATACTGGCTTGCTAGAAAAGAAAAACAAAGAAATTGGGTAAAGTCTGTTGGATTTCAATTACTAACAAGGTCAATAAGTTTTAAGAGATGTTTTCCATTTGATTTGGTTAGAACAGTGAATCTTCTTTTATTTCTTAACAAAACATTATTATGTTTAATCAGAAATTTGAATCAAAGTGGTTATCTTTATTCAAACCCTGTATTCTCTGTGTGTTTCTGCCTGCTTGTCTCTCTGTCTTTCTTTCTGTCTCTCTGTTTCTAACTATGTTTCTCCCTCCCAGGTAATTTCAGCCATCTTTCTTAGTATTGGCTGCAAGGATTAAAGTACTATTGAATTCACCCCAAGGGAGATGAGGCACCATGATGGTGGGCACCCAAGAACCATTTCTAGGGAGAAGGCAGAGTAGTTTTCCATATAACTTTCCCACCTCTCTGAAAAGAGTAAACTTTTAATAGTTGCCAACCTTAAAAGCCTTCCCTGAATGAATGAATGAATGAATGAATGAATGAATGGCAGTAGATGTTCAGGTCAACACAGTTCTCCTTAAATTCTTCTCATTTTTTAAATACTCTGGAAAAGCCTTGGTCTAACAACAACAACAACAAAATAAAAAGGTGCCTTCAGCTTTTAACAGGTTTATAAATAGATGGTGGATTTCTTTTATTTATTTTTATCATTTCTAAGTTTTTAAAAATAATTTTTCATAGATTGTGTACATAAAACAACTTCACAGTACACTTATAATGCATTTTCTCCTTGAAAACATTGTTTCAGAAATGGATGTGAGCCAGGAAGTGGTGGCACACACCTTTAATCCCAGCACTTGGAGGCAGAGGCAGGTGGATTTCTGAGTCCGAGGCCAGCTTGCTCTACAGGGTGAGTTCTAGGACAGCCAGGACTATACAGAAAAACCCTGTCTGTAAAAGCAAAATAAAACAAAACAAAAAAAGAAAGAAGTGGATGTGCACCTATCTGCTGGGATTTTTCCTCTTTCTGCTAGCACTAAACCATGTGTTCAGTGCCTGTCATCTACTCACAATCTACAGCCCAGACGTTCCTAGACATAGCTCCTCACTAAAAGGGGCTTACAATATTGCCATGGTTTTGCCAATACTTGTATTTTTACTAAGCATAACCCTTAACTATTTCATTGTTTGCTTCAATATTTTCACAAGGTAAAGAGCATTTTTGAACCATTTTCGAAAGAAGCAAACCTGTTAATTTTTATCCTTAATTAAATTGATCCCTTATGATACCTTAAACTTGTTATTGCATGATAAGCCATATAGAGATTGTCATCTTCTTATACAAACATAAATGGCTCTATTATAATTAAAATTCAAGAGAAGCTACACCTTCTTTCCTTAAACATTCAGTTTATGCCTGGCATCATTGATAAGGAAGATGTGAAATCTGTCACTTAGGAATGGTTTTAAATCCATATGTGACACTGAAATAAATGGCTTGATTCTTATGAGTTTCTCAGACTTCATAGTTCAATCACATGAACCAATGAGAAATAAATAGTTTTCTGGTATTAAGTGTTAATATTTAATTTCACAGAAGATATTGAAAATAAAACAAACACTCCCAATTATTATGATTCAATAATTGAAAAAGAAACACATCCTTTAGAGAGAAAATAGCATATAATGTAGTGCCTATGTTATGCATATAGTATCTACATGCTGCCCACCCATAATCATGCCAGGACCTGTGCTTAACCTCTTTCCACTCCACATTGACAGAGAATAACACCTCTGTGCATACTGCAGTTTATTTTGGTTCTTGTGATTTGTTTCCAAACAGGATTTATTAATTGAATGTAATTTTAAAGATACAATTCATAGTTATTTTAAACATATTAGTTATTGTGGAGCTCCTTCTTGGGCACTATATTACCCAAATTTAGTGCCTCATGGTAAATGAGCTCATGGTTTATTAAAATAATGCATATATTCAGAACAGCTTATAGGTTACATACCATCTCTTTACCACTGAAGAATATGTGCCCCCATTACAGTTAGCATACTTGCAAAACATAAGATAGTTCAATTTTATGTGATCATACTCTTCTCTGGATCACAAAAAGGAGAATAATTTTAATTCTTTGTTTTGCTTTTCAGGTATTTCCTCTTATATATATATTATTAAATAGATAAAATATTGTATTAATGCATCATGGTATTTCTGAAAAGTTCTGACACATGGCACTTCTGTCTCCAGGGTCTGCCTCCAACTTTACTGCTGAAGCTCTATGTGATGAAGAGTCAACCACAAATCTTCTTTTCCCCAATTTCTTTACCTATGAGATATAAAAGCCGTACCAGATTATCTTCAAGATTCCTTTCTGTATGATTTCATTTACATTTTCCATACAAAGACACTTGATCATCATGTGATGAATCATGTGATACTGTTTCGTAATGTATGAGGAGTGAGTCAAGAGCAAATACTCTGAATGATACCCTTGCCAATCAATAGTTTATAACATGAAAATAGTACTACTCTACTATTAGTATGGGTTAAGCTACAGGAATAAAAACAACAAAGAAGGTTTAACGATTCTCATTGTGTCTTTAGTAGTGTAGAATAGATCTGTATTAGGGTTAGTTTTGCCTCTGGGAGACATTTGCAAATGTGTGAAGTATTTTGAATGATGAGAACTTGAACATAAAAGATGGAGGACAGTTGATTCTAAGCATGCTCTGAAGCCCAGGAGAGCCCTGCCTCTCACCCCAGGCCGAGAATATCTTGGTCCACAGCATCAGTGGTGCCTTGGTTGAGGATCACTTGCAATGAAAGAGACTGACATTTAGGTAAGGGTAGACATCCTGAGACTATGACCGCAGAATTAGCGGAAAGAGCCAGCCACTCCTAACACTGTTTGAATTCTTAAAAAGTATAATGGTGAGGCATCAGAAAACAAGAACAACAACAACTCCTTGTAGAGCCAGATTGGATGGTGACATGCTGTTTGTGTGACAGCAGTGCTGATGACATCATGTTGTAAAGTTGGCACCAGCAGTTTGGTTTGGCTAAATAAACTAGGTTTTGAAATCTGCTATATCTAATTTTATGCACATCCAGAACTTCTGCCTCTTGCTTGTGTTAGAGAAAACAAACACAGTGGTGGAAAGTGGAAGATGGGGTATCTTAGCAGCAATGGACATAGAACGAGAATCTCGTTGGGGAGGGCTCAATAGAGCAAATAGCAAGATATAAGGGTTAACAAAGTTGGTAAAACTGTCAACAAACTTGTGTCACAAAAAGTGTCAAATAAATACAATTAAGGAAAAGAGATCAAGACAGAATGAACTTGGGGGAAAGATGTGACTAGAATAGTGGGAGGTAAACAGTAAGTGGTAGAACACCAGAAATACCTGGTAACAAAGCTTACCTGTCACTTCTCTGTGAATGTCATAGAACTCACTACCAGCAGAGATACTCAAGAAAACATCTGCACAATGGAGTCAGGACTGATTTGCCAGGGAAAACACTCACAGAAACTGGAGGGAAAGAGCAGAAGACACAAGAGGCAGGAGCAACCTCTGGGCCACAATCCAAGGTAGACATTCAAGAAAGGAAACAGGGTTGGCTAGCAAGTGCTGTTGACTGCAGTGTGTTTCCAAGTTTAATCGAGACTTTTGAAACATCTCAGTAAAGATCACTGGTTAGACAGACCCTTCCTGAGCACATTGGTCTGTCCAATGATGATTGTGAGAAGTATGGAAAGAGACACTATGAGAAACAGTCAGAGACAATTGGCTAGCACTGTTACGAGTGACCTGACAAAGGCGTTCCATGAATGTTATACTTACCATTAGATTTCTCAGATCCCCTCTCCAAGCAAGACTAAGTATATACAAAATTACAGCCAAAATTAGAGAAGTTGAAAATAAGCTGATAGGCAATGCCATGCCAGGGAAATCCAAGAAATGATATAGAAGTCATAATATTCGCTTTAGAAGATATTCAAGTTGCCGAACTGTGAATAAAGTAAACTTGTGAAGAGGACAGTGTGTGAATCTGAATTTTTGTGCTATAACTATAATAGAGAAGAGAAGAAATTTTGTGTCTCCTTAAAATTTATACCATTTATTTTAAACATTTAAAAAATTTTAGCACCCAAGACCTTACAGAAGGAGCACAAACTATAAAGCACAGACTCACTAAATATAAATGTGGAAGCTCAGCATTATAAATGGAATATTCTTAGGAAAACAGAGCACAAAATACATGTAACATCAGCTACTGCAGTCAAAATGGACACGTTATAAAAGGCTAACAATAAAGAAAAAGGGAAAGTAGTCACAAAATCGGGAAACTGTATTACTCAACATTTTTAACTCTATGTAAAAAAAAAAAAAAGAATTGCTTACAAAATATATAAATTCCAAAAATAAACTTCAAGTTAAATGCAAAATTTGAAGAGACAGAGAAATTCTGCTAGAAGTTTGGAGTGTAGGTGATTGAATAGTCAATTAATCCAAAATAAGAAAAATTAAATATTTTTGACGAGACTATGGCTACTAAGGAATAACACAGCTTCAAACAAAATGAGTTTTTCAAAGAAAAGTGTAGCCTTTATTGTGCTACCTATCTGTAGATGGTATCACTAGTCTTTTTGTACTTTGGCAATGTGGAAATATTAATTATTAAATCAGTGACATGTTTTGTCACTGTTGTCAACAGGTGGTAGGTAGCTGTAAGCATGTAGTTTGGAAATATTTCTCTGACATTATGATAAAGAGAAAAATATGTCAGCATACAAATCTCTTTTACTTTATGAGATGTTCTATTTTAAATTAGTGATAATATTAGAGGAAGATGTCAAAAATGGCAGCTGTCTATAAAGAAATTAACAAAATAGATATAAACTCATAAATATTTTTATCTCATTTTAACAGTGGTTGTATTAGTCAGGGCCCTTTAGAGGGACAGAATTTGTAGAAAGTATCTATATATATCTATATATAAAGAGGATGTATTATGTGGCTCTAAACTTCTATAATGCTGTGATACTTTAATACATTTCCTCATGTTATATCATTTCTACTTTATAACTGTATTTTTGCCACTATCATGAATTGTAATATGAATATCTGATACTCAAGATATTTGATATGTAACCCCAAGATGATTGTGACAAACAAGCTGAGAACCCCTGGCTTACAATCTTGTGATCCTGCTAGTCCATCAATGGCTGTCTACCAATGGAATGTCCAAGAATCTAGTAGTTATTCAGTCCATTAGGCTGGATGTCTCAGCTGGTCTTCAGTATGTGCTAGAATCAGAAAAAGGTAAACTCTATTGCAAGTGAAGGAATGAACTTGCCAGTAAGAGTGAGAGAGAGAGTAAGCTTCCTTCTTACATGTTCTTTATATAAGCTGCCAGCAGAAGGTATAACAGATTAAAGGTAGGTCTTTTTACCCCAAAGATCTAGATTAAGAGTATATCTTCCTTTCTCAAAAGATCCAGATTAAAACTGGGTCTTCATACTTCAAATGATTTAATTGAAATTTTTCTTATAGGTGTACCAGTTACTAGTTAATACCATATATAGTCAAGTTGATAACCAAGACTAACCATCACAGTGGTATTGCATAAACATGAGGAGATAACAAAATAGGAATCTCTGTGTGTGCAAATGTGTATGTCTCTGCTTCTTTATGTGTTTCTTGAGCTTTTTCTTTAGATTTTTCTTCTTTTTTTGTATCACTGTTTTGTTTTCATTTTATTCATCATCATTATTATTATTACCATCATTATTAGTATTATTTAAATAGCTGTTTGTATTCAAATGAGAGGAAGAAAGGGTGTAGGTTTTGATGGATGAGGAGTTGGGACCTTGGAGGAGTTGGCGAAGAGAAAACCATAATCAGAATATATTGTATTAAGAAATCTATTTTCAGTTTTTAAAAAGGCACACAAAATCAAGAATTATTTCCATTATTATAAGAGCTGTGTTTGAAATATTAACAAACCTGATTAAACAAGAGGAATAAATGAGAGGGATCAATGTTAGAAAAGAACACATCAGATTCTCATGACACCATGTATTTTAATATACATGGCTTTACTGGGATCTTTTTCATGTCCTCCCTATAGTTCATTTTTAAAAAGTCTAAATAGAAATTGTCATTATAAAGTTAAATAGCAAGCATTTAATGTCAGTTGTATGAAAATTATATAAATGGCTGCCTAAAATGTGTCCCAGTGGCCAAAGCTGTCATAACTTGAGCAGTATGATACATTATTCACAGTACTATACTGTCATAAATCAATCAGCATTTAAGACTCTATGTGAATACAAAAGAGTGACTAAAAATAAAAAGGAGAAGAAAGAATTTCTCCAAATTAGAAAATAGGGAAGAGATGGCTCCATTAGAATAGCATAGCAACAAATGCTGCTTACAAGATCCACAGGTTGGGAAAAACTAGCTAAGTAGTAAATATTTTCCAAAGGGGGATCTTAATTCTCCTCCACTTAAATTTGTGAATCAGTTATGACTGATGAATATGAAAAGGAAAAACTACAATTAAAAAATACCACAAATGCACCATTGTCTACTCCAGGCTTACTCTTCAGTCCAGAGTAGCCTTGTGGGACCCCAAGGAAACACTTCTGGGTCCCCAAACTAACCATCTTGGAACCCTGCCTGACCAATCCTATCTAGTTGGATCCCTCTGCTATCCCAGTAATCCACCTGGGGCACAGATTACAGAAGTGAGTTGTATTCATCCTCTGAACCCATTGTCTAGCTCAGGGCTTGCTCTTCAGTTTGGAGGACACTTGAAAACTTTAAGTGCATCCTGCTTCCCTGTGGCATGGTAGGGCATTTTTTTGGATACCCAGAAGATACCCAAGAGTGGTATAGCTGGGTCTACAGGTAGCTCTATTTCCAATTTCTTTCTTTATTTCTTCCTGACCCAGTGATTATTGAATAGAGAGTTTTTCATATTCTGTGAATATGTAGGCTTTCTGTTGTTGCTGTCCTTGTTGAAGTCTAGCTTTAATCCATGGAGCTCTGATAAGACACATTGGATTATTTCAATCTTCTCATTTCTGTTAAGGCTTGCTTTGTAACAGATTATATGATCTATTTTGGAGAATGTTCTGTAGATGCTGAGAGGAAGGCATGCATTCCATTATGTTAATATCAGCCTTATTTGTGATAGCCAGAAGCTGGAAACAATACAGATATTCCACAACAGAGGAAGAACGGATACAGAAAGTGTGGTTCATTTACACAATGGAATATTATTCAGCTATTAAGAATGAGGAGATCATGACTTTTTCAGGCAAATGGATGGAACAATAAAATATCATCCTGAGGTAACTCATACCCTAATGACATACGTGATATGTACTCACAAATAAGTGAATATTAGCCATAAAAGCACAGAATATCCAGGACATAATGCACAAAACTCAAGAGGGTTAACAAGCTGAAGCCCAAGTGAACATGCCTCAATCCCACTTGAGCAGGAGAAGAAACCAATCACAGAGGGCTGCATGGGTGGGAGAGAAATTGAGTGGGGAAAGGGAGAACATGATCAGTTACTATGGGGGGAAAACGGGAGTGAAGCCATTGGGGACCCTAGGACTAACCAGCTTGGAACCGTGCTCCACTAATCCTGTCCTAGTCAGATATGCCATCTATCCCAGTTGGGTCCCACTGGGACATAGACTACAGAGTGGGGTCTGCCAGAGGCACATGCAGCAGAGTCAAGTACTCTAACCCCAATTTTCTGACTCATGGATCCCCACAGATTCCTGAGAAGTCTTGCTGCCAACAGGATTATCCAGCCAACACCAGGGGAAAACAAATGGCTAAAAGATAGCATAAGAAGACAATCAACAAGACCTAGGGCAATATGGCACCATCAGAGTTCAGTTATCCTGCTACAATAAACTTCATATGGAAAAACAAAACACCCAGGATAGCTAAAACAATCTTGAAGAGGGGAAAAAAAAGATTTTCTAGAGATATCACTATCCATGACTTCAAGCTGTACTACAGAGCAATAGTAATAAAAACTGCATGAAACTAGTATAGAAACAGACAGATGGATAAATGGAATTAAATTGAAGACTCATAAATAAACCCACACACCTATGGACACTTGATTTTTGACAAAGAAGTCAAAATCATACAATGGAACAAGGAGAGAATTTTCAACAAATGGTGCTGGTCTAATTGGTTGCCTGCATGTAGAATAATGCAAATAAATTCATATTTATTACCTTGCTCAAAGCTCAAGCCAAAAAGGATCAAAACTCTCAATGTAAAACCAGATTCACTAATTCTAATAGAACAGAAAGTGAAGAATAGCTTTGAACTTGTCAGGAGAGGCAACAGCTTCCTGAACAGAATACCAATGACTCAGGTACTAAGGACAAGAATTAATAAATGGGATCTCATGATACTTAAAAGCTTCTGTAAGTCAAAGGACACTGTCATTCAGACAAAATGACAGCCTATATATTGGGAAATGATCTTCACTAACCCTACATCTAAGAAAGGGCTAATATCTAAAATATGTAAAGAACTCAAGAATTTAAACACCAACAATCCAAATAATTTAATTAAAAAAAATGTTGTGCAGAACCAAGCAGAATTCGCAACAGAGGAATCTTGAAAGTACCTATAGAAATGTTCAAAGTCATTTGCAAATTCAAATCAAAATGATTCTGAAATTCTATCTTATATCCATTTGGATAAGATTAAAAATTCAAAGAGCAGCACATGCTGTCTAGTTTGTGAAGCAAGAGGAACATTCCTCCACTACTGGGGCAAGTGCAAACTTGTACAGTCATCCTGGACAATCATCATGGAAATCAATATGGTGGCTTCTCAGAAGATTGGAAATAGTTCTACCTCAAGACTCCCCTAAATGAGGTAACCCAGACCCCAAACGACTGATATGTACTTACTTATAAGTGAAAATTAGTCATAAAGTACAAGATAACAAGTTTATAATCAATGGACCCAAAGAGGCTAAATAACAAGGATGGCTCAAGGGAGGATGGTTGAATCTTTCTCATAAGGAGGAACAAAATAGATATTGGAGGTGGATGGAAGGAGGGAACTATGAGTAAGAAGAGATTGGGAGCAAAGTGGGGCAGGCTAAAGGGAGATCATATTTACAGAGAACAGGAAAGAAATGAGATATACAATGGGAGTGGGCAATCTCTAGGATATGCCAGAGACCTAGGAAGCTGGAAGGCCACAGAGGGTCTATGGGGGTGACCCTAGCTGAGCTTCCTAGCAGTGGGGGATATGGATCCTGAAGTAGTTTTTGCTGTACCAATTCAGGACTCCTGGTGGAGGAATAAGGACAACAGCCCACCCACAAAAGATTCCACCCAAAATATGTCCTACCTACAAGATGTTTAGGAACAAAGATAGAGCAGAGACTGAGGAAATACCCAACCAATGACGGTCCCAAATTGAGACCCATCCTATGGGCAAGAACTGATCCCTCACACTATTAATGATACTCTGTTATGCTTGCAGACAGGAGCCTAGCATAATTGTCCTCTGAGCGGCTCCACCCAGCAGGCTATGGAAGCACTTAAATATTCAACATCCATAGTCATCAGGGAATAGCGAATCAAAATGACCCTGAGATCCCACTTCACACCAGTTAGAATGGCTAAGATGACCAAGTGGGGGGGGGGGTCTTCAGTCCTTCTTAGAAGGAGTAACAAAATACTCAAGGAAGCAAATATGGAGACACAATGCAGGACAAAAACTGAAGGAGGGACAGTCTACAGACCATTCCACCTGGATATCCATCCTATGTGCAGTCACCAAAGGTAGAGGTTGATGTGGATGTCAGGATGTACATGCTGACAGGCACCTGATATAACTGTCTCCTTAGAAGTCTGCAAGAGTCTGACATACTCAGAGGCAGATGCTCACAGCTAACCATTAAACTGATCATGGGGTTCCCAATGGAGAAGATAGAGTGAAGGCTGAAGGAGTTGAGAGTATTCGCGACACCATGAGGAAAGCAACAATACCAACCAACCAGAGCCCCCAGGGTCTAAACCACCAGCCTGGGAGCGCTTAGGGAGGGACTCATGGCTCCAGCTATATATGCAAGGGAGCTATATATAAGTGGGAGAAGAGATCCTTGGTCCCATGAAGGCTGGACATCGTGGGGGGGTGGTATTCGAGGGTGGGGAGGTGAGGTACAGGGGAGGGTGGGTGGGGTACACCAACATGGAGGCAGGAGGAGGGGGGAAGGGATAGTGAGTTCCTGGGAGGGAGGGAGGAAAATGGGGTAAGGAGAGAACATCTGAAATGTAAATAAAATTTCCAATTTAAAAAAAAAAAACCTCAGGCAACAACAGATGATGTCAAGGATGTGGAGAAAGAGGAACACTCCTCCATTGCTGGTGAGACTGCAAACTGGTATAACCACTTTGGAAATCAACCTGGTTGGTGGTTCTTCAGAAAATTAGAAACAGTTGTACCTGAAGACCCAGCTATACCCAAAAGATACACCAACATATAACATGCTCCACTATGTTTGTTGCAGCCTTTTTTATAATAACCAGAAGCTGGAAACAACCCAGATGTCCCTCACCAGAGGAACGGATACAGAAAATATGGTACATTTACATAATAGAGTACTACTCAGGTATTAAAACAATGACTTCATGAAATTCGCAGGCAATTGGATGGAACTAGAAAATATCATTCTGAGTTAGGTAACCCAGACACAAAAGAACACGCATGGTATGTACTCACTGATAAGTGGATATTAACCCAAAGGCTCAGAATACTCAGGATAAAACCTACAAACTATATGAAACTTAAGAAGGAAGACAAATGTGCAGATGCTTCAATCCTACATAGAACAGGGAACAAAATAATCAGAGGAGGTAGAGGTAGAGAGGGGCCTGAGAGGGAGATAGGAGGGGAGGGAAAAGGGGGGCAATAACAGGTATTGGAAGGGACAGGAAAGAAGTACAGAGGGTCAGAAAATTGAATAGAAACATGCAGCAGTGAGGGATGGGAAACCGGGGGTAGCCTCTAGAAAATCCCAGATGCCAGGGAAGCAAGAGGTTCCCAGAACCCAACTGGCATAACATTAGCTGAAATACCCAGCAAAGGGGAGAGCAAACCCATGGAGACCACCTCCAGTGTATAGACACGGCCCCCAGTTGAGGGATGGAGCCACCCATCCAATCTCAAAAATTTTAACCCAGAATTGTTTCTGTCTAAAGGATAGATAGGGACAAATTGGAGCAGAGACTGGAGGAAAGGCCATCCACAATCCATCCCATCTGCAGACACCAAACCCCCACACTATTGCTGATGTCAAGTATCAAGAAGCACTTGCTGACAGGAGCCCTGGTATGACTGTCCGCTAAGAGGGTCTGCCAGCATCTGACTAATATAGATGCAGGTACACACAGCCAGCCATCAGACTGAGCCTGGGACTCCAATGGAAAAGCTAGGGGAAGGACTGAAGGAGTTGAAGGGGATTGCAACCCCATAGAAAAAACAATATCAACTAACTAGACCACTGAGAGCTCCCAGAGACTAACTACCAACTAAAGAGAATATATGGAAGGATACATGGCTTCAGATACATATGTAGCAGAGAATTGCCTTATCTGACATCAATGAGAGGATAGGGAGACCCTTGGTCCTGTGGAAACTTGATGCCACAGTGTGGGGGGATGCTAGGATGGCGAGGTGGGAGTGGGTGAATGATTGGAGGAGCACCCTCATAGGGGCAAAGGGGAGAAGGCAAGGGAAGAGGGGAGGGGTAGCTGAGAAGGGAGATATCATTTGAAATGTAAGTTAATAAAATGATTAATATAAAAAAGAATACAAAGGATTGAGAAATGTTCCAAATTGAAGGGATGTACAGAGATTGACAAAGAAGTGCAGTGTTACATCTTAAGGTATTTCTGAATCAGAGTAAGATTAAACTTCTGGAAAGTAGTTAATTGTGGAAAAACTGATGAGCTTAAGTCTAGAGTTAAAAGAAGTATACCAATATTTACCTATTTGTATACTACAGGTATTGATGAAGTTAAACTCATATATTATCAAGGTCCATGGTTAACTTTAAACATAGCAATAGATGTTTCAATTTTTAATATGGCAAATTATAAAGAGTGTACAAGGTAGAAAGGGTATATTAAACTCTTCTGTTTATATCCATACCTTTAAAAATTTACAGCACATGACAAATTTTGTTTCAACTAAAATCCTTGTCTGCCCCTATGTTATCTTGAAAATGTGCTTTAAGTAATTAACCAATTATTTCTTGATCATTATTTTTGTTTAAAGGGATCACATTTGATATGTCCAGAGCTCTGTACTGAGAGCTGGACTTATTCAATTTACCTTATATATTTGCTGAGAAGTGGGGATATATTGTTACTCAAGTGCTACAGTTGACTCTTTGCTGTGGAAAACATCCTGATGACTGGCATAAAGGGGTTGATGGGTATGAGAGATTCAGCATGGCTGTCTCAGGCAACAGATAAAGGCCACATTTTGTAACCCTCACCTTCGAGAACTCAGGCACTTTGTAAATGCTGAGGTTATGAAGGTAAAGTAAAGAGCTTGCTTAAGGTTACAGTATTTCTTTTCATTTTGTTATATTAAACAGGTTCCTGTTTGTAAAAAGTCAGAGAACACTGTGTTCATACTAATCTGTTTCAGGGGAGCCAGTGTCTGTTTTTGTAATAGTTCTAGAAACATTTACTTAAAACATATCATATATGTGCATACGTACTTTTAGGCCCTTTCATTTTCAATGTTTTTAGCTCATTTACAAATGCATATTGGATAAGTTATTTTGCCAATTTTTATAGATTAACTACTTTGTCTGAATTTGACATTTGACAACAAGGATAAAAGTCATTTCCTCCATCCCTATTAGCATGACCTGAAGGTCCACTTTATTTTCCTCTGCTAAACAGCTCTAATCTGGGTACACACAGCCAGCAAGAGTAAGAAAAGCAACTCTTCTAAGTGTGGCTTAGATCCGTATGTTTACAACAATTTAAACATTGATTATACCTATGTTTATGAAATTGATCCAAATAAATTATAGTATATGAATTTGAGTGTGATGATGATTATATTGTATTATTTACATTTCAGTGGCTGAGACCATTTACTCCAATGTGGTATTTGCTTAAAGTAATTATCCTGACTGAGAACAGTGGCAGATTGAAATTAAATGTTTGGATTAAATATTTTGTCAGCAAACACGGAGCAACTGCTTCACTGCTGCCGCCGCTCTTCTGTGCATACTGATTAAAAATGATTACCAAATGATTAGCTTTTATTTTGGCACAGTTTTAAAATACTCAGATAAATGATGCTTGATGTCTAGTCTTCTACTCGTTTAAATCATTGGGATTATGGAAGAAAATGGCCCAAACAAATTCATGGCAGTATTTAACTTCTAACACAGACCTCAGTCAAGCACATGAAACTGGCCAAGTCTAGAAATAATCCATGTTTCATGAGGTCTGAACTTGCGTTAAATATAAACTCTTTCAGGTGTGCTCCATCCTGGCAGGTAGGGAGAAAAAGTATCACTCTATACTGAAAGGAGAAATATATGAAGCTATTTTTAAGAGTGACTTTGTGGTTCCTTGGGTATTGATCCCCTCTTGCAAAACAGTAGTTTAATGTGCTAAATGGGAGCAAAGAAGAACATATGGCTTGAGTCTACTCTAAAATATGAATGTATTTTTAATAACAGGCAGAGAAGGCACTTTCAAGATGTTTTAAATTTTACCTTTCATAATCAAACCATTAGGAATGATTTTTAAATAAAGCAAGAATTTGATACATCTTGCAATTCTCCAGTGTGCACTTGCTTGGATTTTGGCCAAGGACTGGAAAGTGTACAGTCGTATTTAAAATAACTCAAGGGACTGAACATAGGCCAAGATATCAACAGAAAAATAATTCAGTTCTTTTTTCCTTCAATGAATACATATCACAAAGAATGACAAAATCACTTGACAGGAAACATTATAAATCTTCTAAAGTAATAACAGGTTCACAGAAAGTATTAAATGCTTTATTTACCCATGTTTGAGCTAATTTAAATTGATAATGCTATTCCAATTTCAGACTGAATCAGAAGAGGAATCAGCTAGTTCTTATAACGTGCTGCAGTTTGAGTATAAAATGCATCTCCCTACCCCATCCCTGCTACTTTGGATTCATTTGTTTGAACACTTGATCCTCAGCTAGTGATCTTTTGTTTTGTTTTTGTTTGTTTGTTTTTATAGGATGTAGAATCCTTTATAGGTGTATTCTCACTTGAGGAAGCAGGTCACTACTGGTTGGCTTGAGGTTTGACCTGCAACCCCACTTCCTATCCATTCCCTAATTTATGACTGGAGACACACTGTAACCAACTACCTCACCGTCCTGCTATGAAGCCTTTCCTACCAAGTTGGGCTGTATCGTTCAAACTGTAAGCCAAAGCAAAACCTTTCTCTCTCAAATTGCTTCTTGTCAGATATTTTTGTCATAGCATTCAGAAATGTTAATTAATATGCTAGATCATTTCAGCATATACTATCCTTCCATGATAATGCAAATCATAAAAAAAATGAAACTCTCAGATGTCTCAAGCAAATGATTCTTTTCCATAGCTTGGCATGTATACGACAATTCAAAGATGTGAGATAGGCATATATTGGGTACGTACACATGATCCAATTCAAAAAAGAATATTCATTGCAGTGTCTTATTTTCAGAAGCTATTATAAACTTAATACCCATTAACAAGCAAGGCTTTTTTCAAAGGCTTGATTTGATATTTAATGATAGAATAGGCATAGGAAGAGAAAATTGAACTTCATTGGAAAAGAAAATTGCATAAAAGATGCTTTTCTATTGTAATCCAATTCTAGACAACTTTCTAGCACATTTGTAGTACCCTTCTTAGATATTATGCTCCTAATGTATACTGTTGTTGAGGTTGTATTTAGATACAAAATACTAATTATTTTAGGCACAATAACGAAACAAGAAAATATGGTGATTTAAAAAGAATGGCCCTGATAGATTCATGTGTTTGAATGATTGGCCCATAGGGAGTGACACTATTAAGAAGTGTAGTCTTGTTGGAGGAATTGTATTACTGTGGAGGTAGACTTTGAAGTCTTATATGCTCAAGATATACCCAGTGTGGCATAGCTCATAGTCTCTATTCCTGGACTGTCTCAACCTGCCAGCCTCCCAAGTAAGACATAGAGACCTTTTATTAATTAAGAATGCTTAGACCTTATAGCTTAGACTTATTCCTAGCTAGCTCATATAACTTAAATTAGCCTATTAATACTAATCTACGTTCTGTCACATTGCTTGTTACCTATCCTCTCCTACTTACCTATTGGCAGTTCAACTCTTTATTACATCAATCAGAAAGTACCTTAGGCAGGTGAGGAAGGACAGGGACACAGCTTCATGTAGTATAACAAAAGATTATCCAGAGTCTCTTTCTGTTGCCTGCAAATGAAGATGTAGAACTCTCAGCTCCTTCTCCAGCACCATGTTTGCCTGAATGCTGCCGTGTCAATAATGGACTAAATCTCTGAAACTATAAACCACTTCCAATTAAATGTTTTCCTTTATAAGAGTTGCTGTCGTCAGCATATTTCTTCACAATAATAGAAAGTCTAAGACAAAAAGAAAAAAATCTTTGAAGAAAAAGAGAAGTTATTTGGCCATAACCTCAAGGACATATTCCACCATAACATCAAATGTTAAAATTCCCAATGTTTAAAAGTTCAAGGCTTCAAATCTTGAAAGTATAGCTTTGAATAAAGACTAAAAGTATTAAAAGGATTTATGTAAATTTGTAATACAGAGTACGTCTTTGTTCTCTCTGTCAAAAATTGGTTCTTATAACATATTCCTGCTAGCATACATACTTAGGTGTGTCAGCAATAGTAAACCAGATACAATCCTGAATTTGAAGTTTTACCATTTATCTTTCAAGAACAGATATATGAAAGTAAAACAAGGTATCTCTTCATTTAATGAATATTCATATTATGGATGTGAACAATGTTCACCAACATTCTTTAGTAGAGTCAAACTTAGAAAAAAATGAAAAAAATTCATAAATGTCTTTACACTGTTGCCTTTTTTGTCATCGAGGCAGTTTAGCAAATTATAAAAGTTAAAAGGCCTATGGATTGATCTGTGAGCACCAAACATACCAACCAGATTTCTCTTCTTCCAGGATGACTGGAGCCAGAGACTGTCAACCTAAAGTGTCTTCCCAAAGACATTAGCCAAACCGAGCAGTATAAGTAGACCCACCTCTTTGTTCAGTTGTGCGCAGTAACCCACCTTCTCAGTGCTGATGTGGTTACTTATGGTGTGTCTCCATCAGAAAGCACAACCCACCTGATCCTAGCATTTCTGTACATGTGTCTGTCCTTTCTTCATTTCCTTGTCTTTCCGTCAGATTCTGAACCAAGATGCACTGAATATCTTTTGATTATTATTCTTAATGATTAATTTATGTGCATGAATGTTTACCTGCAGTGTATTCAAACAATACCCAAAGAGACCAGAAAAGGATGTCAAATTCTCTGGAACAGGAGTTATAGATGGTTGTGAGTAAACTGTGGGAGCCTGGAATGAATCCCCATCCTCTATAAGAGCAGTCAGTGCTCTTAACCTCTGAGACTTCTATTTAGCTTCAAATTTCAGCATCTTTAACTTTATTTGAAATCTAACTAGCTGCTGCTTGTTTTTCTTTCAAGGTGTGGCTCTTTTCACAGAATACACTCACCTTTGCTTTCAACTGATCACTACTGCTTTTGAAATTCTTTGATGGTTTAGTATTCATTTGCAGGGCATTTGTATTTATTTAACTTCCATAGTCTATTTAATTCTTCTACATTGTGCAGTTCTCAAATCCACTGTCCAGTGCAATCAGAAACCATCAACTTGGTGAAACCATACTGGTGATACAACAGCAAATTATTCCATAAGCGCCTATATCCAAACTTGTCCATCGTCATTCCCAAACCACTACCCAGGAAATTCACTGACTATGCCAGGTAAATGTGAGTTTAGTTCATTAAGTTCCCTCAGTTTCCTCAGCTAGACAAAATGAAATGCAAACAACTGATGCTCTCCTCACATCACCCCAACAACCAGAGTCTGATGTATCCCAGATTTTTCTCAAACTCACTGTGTAGCAGAGGAAATACCTTGCATTCTTAACTATTCTGCCTCTAACTCCCAAGGGTAAAGATTATAGGTGTGCATAGCAGGCCACATTTATGTAGTCTGGGGACTGAACCGAGGACTTATGAATGGCTGGCAAACACTCTAGCAACTGTACTAGTTTCTCAGATGATAGATTTTTAAATGGATGATTTCTATCATATGATTAAGTCAATTCTTTTCCTTAAATTCAGGTTTCTTCTCCTTAGCGTCATAGTATTCTCCCTCTCCTTCTCTCTCTCTCTTTTTCTGTTTCTCTCTCCCTCTTGCTTCTTCCCCTTTCTCTTTCCTGCCCCCTCTCCTTACTCCCCCTCAGTCATAGGAATTACAATTTTCAGAATTTCAACATTTGGGTTTCAATCATTTAACATTGTGGGGTTTTGACATTTAGACATTAGGAGCTTTGTGCTTTAGATATTTTGATTTCTGTATTTGAAACTGTGGTATTTGAGATTTAGTCTTTCAGGTTCATAATCCGCATTTGAAAGGTGAAATACTTTCCCTCACAATCCCTCCCAGTCTGTTTACTGCTACCAACTGAGCCAATCCTGTTGTGGATGGCCCTGGTGCTGCCTGTCCTTTGATGTTAGTTCTGCTTTCCCAGGAGGGGTGTCTAGTTCAAGGAATGAGTCAGGTACTCAGGTGACTTTTTGTGAACTTTCCCTAAATGAATAAAGGGACCAATCACTGGGCGAGAAGGTAGGACTTCCGAGTTGGACAGAGGAAGAGAGGAAGAAGGAGAGAGTTAGTGGGTTTTGGACATGGAAAAAAAATAGAAAAGATGTAGCTACTAGTGTCTCCCGGTTTCAATGACAGATCCACCGGGATTCGCCACCAGAGGGTTTAGATTTAATATGGTTAACAAGATTAGGATTCTAGTTGTTGTGCGAGTGATTGAGTTACTGTTGTTTCTGAACTAAGTTTGTGTGGTGTTTCCCTTCATGCGGTGGTTCAACCAGGTTGCAGAGAGAAAGGTACTTGCCAGATGTGCACCACAAAAGGCCGTGGAGGTTTGGAAGCATGGGGCTGGAGTGGTAGTGACCCACCAGTGGGAACATAGCCAGCTGGGTGGAGAGATTTTGGAGCTCTGAGTCAGAGAGTTTCCATGAGATAAGAACAGGCTGGCCATTGCCTGCCAGTGCATGGCCAGCCAGCCTGCCAGGGCAGAGAGAAGCTGGGTGTAGCTAGGGAACTTGCCATACTTTTTTTTATTATTTCCCACAAAACAATCCTGTTTTCATCCTTATGGCAAACATATCATCAGCCATGTCTGGAAGCCACACTAGGTACTTTTGAAGGCAATGTATAAAAGGAAGGCTATGCCTTCCATATGTTGGAGAATTGGAAGAAAAACATGAAGCCAGAACTGATAAGAAGAAAAGAAACAACTTGGTACAAGATATGTTGTAGTTATAATGAGCATAGTAAAATACATGCTTGAGTGAATACAGAATCTTAATTGAGAAGATGATTTTACAAAGTTGGTCCATAAAGAAGTTTGTGGGGGCAGTTTCTTGATAGACAATTGATGATTTGTGTGGAAGCTCACACAGGACAGTTCTACATCTGGGTAGGTGATATTAGGTTGTATAAGAACGAAGATTTAGCAAGGCACAAGAAGCAGGCCAAGTAAGGTAGCATTCCTTCATGGTTTCTGCTTAGGTTCCTGCCTTCAAGTTCCTGCCTTGAGTTCCTGTCTTGAACTTCTCTTTCTAAGCAACTTTAATGGAGCCAAATAAACCCTTTCCTCACAAAGTCGCTTTTGGTCTTGCTTCTTTTATTACTGCAATAGAAACCCTAACTAAGGTACTTGCTTTTGGGCAGCTAGACTCTATTTCCCAGCTTCTCTTGTGAATAGTGTGGCTAGAAGCCTGAGTTCAGATTTTTTGGACAGAAGAGATTAGTCATTTCTTTCCTTAATCTGACTTAAAAGAATGACTAAAAAAAAAAAAAAAAAAAAGAATAAACTGACTGTGATTTGTTTGTTTTATTAACTACAATGACTTTAGCTATTACAGATCTCTGTTCCTGAGGTAAAATACTAATGGAAACAAAACCTAAAATATTTAGCATCCAGATCTTGCCACACAATGGTAGAGAAGCTGATAGGGAAGGTTAAACCGAGAAGACGATTCTCATGAGTTTTGACCCATTAATCAGTCTCTCCCACTGTCCTTTCCATCCCACCTCAAATCTGCCTGTGTTTCTCTCTGGGAGGCACTGTTCAACATGGTTGTTCTCTGAGGTAATTTACATGGGCTTTCTATTTGGTTTATGCTTTGGTACTACTCCAGGTCCCTTCAGGTTTTAAGCCTAGTCAATGGATACTTCTTTCAGTTGGCTGGAATGCTTGGTGTGTATGGGAGATGTATTTTGTTTTAAATAAATCATCCTAATGACTTGTTAGGAGTGCTTGAATTTCCAGTTTTCAACAACAACAACAAAAAATCCTGATAGGTTAGTTTTTTTTGTGCAATGAGAGGAAAGGCTTTCCAAATTCTTATAGGCATAAGCCTAGCAAGAAATTTAAATCACCACATGTTCTTCACATTTGTTTTAACACTTTGTGAGAAGCCACTGGTGGCTTGGGGTCTTATTTTTGTGGAAAGCAGAATGATGTTGCCTTAGGGTTTTTTTCCCTGTTTCTATGATAAGATACCCTGACTAAAGAAGCTTAATAGAGAAAGATTTACTCTGGCTCACAATTTAAGGAATAGTCTATCCATAGCAAGGAAGTCCAGGTATCAGGAATGTGAATAAGCTAGTTATATTACATCCATAGTCTAAAGAGTGTGGTGAATGCATGGATGTCAGTGCTCAGCTGGTGTTCTCTACTTTATGTGTCTCTGGATCGAGATCCAATGCTTAGGAACGTTGCCTCCCTAAGATTGTTCTACATAATACCATCATGATGATCACCCATAGCCATACACAGTTCTCATGTCTTAAGAAGCACACAGCTGTTTATTACAGACACAGCCTCACTACTCACTATCAATTTTAAGCTTCATTTCATTTGCAATTGCTGAGATAAAATACTCAGGCCAAACAATTTAATGGATAAATGGTTTGTTTTGGTTCAGTTTCTGGTTATGGTCTAGCATATTACAGAGCCACAGTGGTAGAAGGTTGAGGGAGCTATTCCCACTGTATTCATGCATGTATGTGCATAAATGTGGATGGATGACAAAGCATGCATAGTCTTAGGTGTCAATTATATATAATTCATTTACTCCATCTAGCCCAAGATACTCTATGCTTCCTTCAGATGAGGGAATAGTCATATCCCCAATTAAGATGGGTTTCCTCACATCAATAAAAATAATTAAGACAATCCCTTTCAGACATAGTCAGAATGTTGTCTCACAAGGGATTCTAGAGTCTGTCCCATTGACAATTAGTACCAAGTATCCCTAATGTAACTACAGTAATAGTACAAAAACCTTTGGGGAAATGGTGCATAATAGTTGTTCTGTGAGAAACAAAGTCCTAAGTCACAAAGGGTAAATAATATGACTTGTGTTCACTAGAATCACAAATGTCAGTGACAAAGCTCACCACTGACTCCTGACTGAGGCCATCAACACAATACAACACATCAGTTGCAGCTCATATAAACTGGTTCAAGTGCCATGTACCATTGATATATCTTTCCTGAAGGCTGTCAGACTATTTTAGCATACATAAAAAGAAATACACATTCTCACATTCCACATTATTTTATAATTCTCTCAGGAAGCAACATTTTGGGAAGATTTGACAGTTTCCACTAACATCACTCATACTAATTGAGTCTTTAAAAGCACAGAACATGGAGTCGGGAAGTTGTTTCTATTGACAATGTGCTTGTATTATAAGCAGGAGAACTCAAATTCAGTTATGATTTTAGACTCCATTACCTGAATGGAAAGAGCTAGGGCAACAGGTGGACAGGTGCTTAGTGCCGTAGTACTGCCTGAGACAAGCAAATCCATAGGTGCATTCTGGTTACCCATTTGAGTCCACTTGGGGAGATCAAGACCAGTGAAAGACTATTTTAAAAAATTAAAAAATGTTGATGTTTACTGAGGAATGACCCTTGAGACTGTGCTCTGTTATCCACATACATGTACATATATGTGCATATAACCACATATGTGCATCTACAAACATATAACCACTAACATAAACACACAGAAAAACAGTCTCACTCAGTTGCATCATGAAACATCCATAAACATATTCCTACGAAAGCTATACTGTTTACTTAAAGAAATAATAGAAATTATTATGATCTAGAAAACACTGCCGGAGATACTCTGTGAATCTAACCTCTTGCTTCTTTTTGTTGAAGGAAACAGTCAGCTGTAACCTTACCAACGTTACCCCCAACAAACCTAGAAGGAAGAGAGAGAAGTTAATTAAAGGGCCTATGATTATAATGGAAGGTACCCTCTGGACAATAATACAGTCTCTAAAGCAATTGTTTTGGTTTTCCAGCCTCTCTCTCTTTCTCTCAATGCCTGAGAAAAGTAAAATATATACTTTCATTATAGAATTTTGCCACGTCTTTCCCTTGATTACAGTCATCTTGCTTTGATGTTGCTGTTAGACCAAATTTGAAAACAGTCATCCAAGCTGTACGAAAGCTACCTGTCTCTCTAAATGCAAACAAATGAATTTGACATATTTGTGCTGCATGTCACCGATTGAATTTGAAAAGACCTTAGTAGAACAAAATTTTAAGGTTGTGCCAATGGCTGAAAAGACATTTTGAAAACTATTTTGTTTTGATTTTTAGCTAGAAGAATGTGTTTCTT
The DNA here is from genome assembly GCA_021653895.1 of Mastomys natalensis. NCBI lineage: Eukaryota > Metazoa > Chordata > Mammalia > Rodentia > Muridae > Mastomys > Mastomys natalensis. Next base: position 1,401,484 of record JAJTUV010000064.1, read on the forward strand.
AACTGATTGAAAGGTTCTGAGGAATTATGGGGTTATTTTTACCTCTTGTGTTATGTGGTAATTTCTTCTTTATTCACCACATCCAACTTAGTGACTGACAGAATTCTGAATGGTCTTTCGGATGCTGTATGCTGTCTATGATTTATGCTGTGGGGTAAAGAAAAAAAATATATCCTAGGCCCTGAAATGTACAGGGATTCCTGGAGTTTGTGAAGTTCAGTTTGATCACTGAGGAAGCTAAAGTTCAATTTCTCAAGCCTTCTAGGAAAATCTGGGTATAAAAACTGCTGGAAATGGCCTATGTAAAACCTAGTAAGACCATACAGATAGATTCTGTTGTTGGTACTTTAAAGAAAACATTTCTAGTAGTTATAGAATGAATCTAAACCAGCTTTCATGACAATGACCAACTTGCCCACTTATCACCCTTTTAAGATTTGCTTTGTTTGCAGATAAAGAGAGCCTCAGATAGAAAGTCAAGCTAATATGCTCCAAATAGCTCTACCACTTTATTCTTTGTGGTACGGTGGGCAAACTACTGACCCTAGTTTAAGTTCAAGATCTAGTATCAAGGTAGCTTAAAAGCATTGCCTTCCTCTTCTGTTGAAGGTGGCAATCCATGTTTGGCATCCAACATACTATTCCTCTTTGAGCATAATACTTCAGCATCGTCTAAAACTCAAGTCTTGACACAATCCATTTTGTACTTCTAGCAAGCTCCTGTAGTAGGCCAATATTGTTATTCTATGAACTACTGCTTAGAAAAAAGTTTTTATAACATATCAATTTATTTTTATTCACATTAATTTATTATCATCATGCTAATTATTATTATTATAATTCATTAACTGCTTTTCTTACTAAGTGAAATCTCTCTGTATAATAAACATGTTGTCTGTTTAATGCCCTTACTCAAATTTTCTCAATTCTATACCATATTAGACAAAATAACTAAGTTCCCTGTTCTCTTCATTTATTGGTGGCAGCCTTTCATACCTTTTCACCATGATTCTTTATATGGTTTACATCCTCATATGAATCTTTCCTGGTACTTTCCTGAAAAGTAAAATACCAGCATCTTTCCTGGTACTTTTGCCTTTTGAGCATCCGTTGAGTTGCTGTATCACTTCTCTACGCTCTCATAGTCTGTGATTTCCTTCTATCACATGATCATCATACTCTGTGTCTGTTTGTCTCCTCACTTAGGTTTTGTGGTGCTAGGGAGTAAAGCTTATACATCATTTTTATTTGCCAATTCATGATTTAGCTCAATATCATCACATAGCAGGCATCACCACAAAACTGTGATGTTTGAAGTTACAATAGATAAGAAAAGAGAGGCTTCTCAAAATTTGAGATCACCTTTGTTAAAACAAACAAACAAGAATTGAAATCTTAGTGATTGAGAGATGGATCAGGAGTTAAGAGAACTGGCTGCCCTCCGAATGGACCTTGGTTTGGTTTCTTCTACTCCCATGGAAGCTCACAACCTTCTGTAATTCCAGTTCCAGGGTATCTGATGCTCCCTTCCTGTATCTGTGGGCCACATGGTTCACAGATATGCATGCAGACAAAATACATAAACACAGACCTGAATGTAGACAAAACACATAAATACATAAGATAAAATGATAAGTAAAAAAAACAAGAATCTTGCCTGATACTATCCAAGTTGTGACTGGATTAGCACATACAGGTGAAGCCTTCTCGAGCCTACCCCCCTTTTCCCAGACCATGGTCTTAGTATAGACCAACAGGGTCTCTGAACATTTTTTCTGGGTGAAGGAGGCCAGAGAGGAGAGAGACATCAACTTTTCTCTGCGGCATCTGGAGCTGCATCCCCAGTGAGACACAGCTGAGGCAAGAACTTCTAGATTGTGCTTCTTCTCTATTTAGTTTAGAGAGCCTAGGAAGAAACAGACTTGGAATAGATTCTCTTTAGCAGTGGCTGACACATCCGCAGTTCCTTCTATATCCAAATACCCAAGATAGATATAGAAATTTACTTTTCTGGAGACCTTTATTTATTAGTTTGTTGAAATCATGTACTGCAAAACAAATCAAGAAAAAAAGTCAGCTAGACTCTCTGAAATGTTCCACAAACTTATCTCCAGTAGATATATGTATCATTTTTTAGTTGATTTATTAATGCCCTAGATTTTCTTAGGGGTGTTGTTCTCAGTGCTGGTTGACATTAGAATCATCTAGTTGAGGGTGTCAATTAAATACTGGTGCTGAATGAGAAAAACTTAACCATATTTTCTAGGAGACCTAGCATTTTTTCCTTTAAATGCTGTTTAAGTGGTTTATATCCAGACAAAGCAGAGATGAATGTGTTTGCAGACAGCTTTACCACAGAGTTTCCTATACATTAACAAGGTAGCTGCATGCACAACACAGAAAGAGAGCCCTATTGAACCGGTTTTTAAAATAATTATCACTTTGCATACGGCATGTCTTAATGATAGTGGTGGAGAATATTAAAATGTTATATCACTCTGTAAGACACTAAGCAAAGAGAAAGAAAAATGGAAGGGAAGAGGTTCTTTTGCTTTTCTCTTTCAGAGAAAAAATATATAGTTCTTGTTGCTAAGGAAACAGCCATCCATTCATGTTTCTTCATTCCATCCTTGGGTCACGTCCAGTGCTGATCATGTCAGGACTTCAAGAATAGAAAATTTTTTAAAAAATCATTTTATAACTGAGTTTTACTGCCTCAAAAATATAACCTATCACCATGTTGTTGTTGTTGTTTTAGATACCCAATGGCCAGGATTGTTTTTACAAGGGCTTAGACTTATCTCAGTGTTGTCTCATAGAGAACAATGATTGTGCTGCTGAGAGAATGAGAACTATACCAAGACTAATGTCATGCTGTATACTACATGAAAGGGACACATTATAATATAGTCACTATGGTGTGGGCCAGGGTCAAAGAAGTGATGTGGGTAGGGTCCAGCATTTAATAAGACATCCCTAAAAGGTATGTGAGTCTCTTTAATTTACCCAAGTGCTTTCCTCACCTCATCTCAGTGCCCATTTTGATAGCTACTTCTAGCTTAAAAGACACCTTTTTTCCTACACACATTTAAAAGAAAAAGGGATTAATTTCTCTACATTAATCATAGACAGTTAAAGACAAAAAGTTATTACACAGTTTAGAGGGAAATGAAATGACTCAGGTTTATTCATAACTTCTTGAAGGGCAATGGGAATTATACACGTTATAACAGCTCAGGGCTTTGCTAGGTACATTATCTGTAAAATGGGCTCCTGTTTGTAATTTCATGCACACCCTAGTTGCTTCTCTGCAGGCAGGGCAGAAACTTTGATCCAATGTCTATAGGTATCCCTCTTTTAATTGTCTAAGATAATCTTAACATTTCATTTACTCTGGTCTTGGTTGGTGAGGGGTTGGTGTGCCACTCATTTCTAGGCAGTATGAGAAAAGATGAGATCTTTGAGGGAAATTTCCCCTGCTCTTAAATGAAGAATTCTCCTTTATAGGTGACTATTTTCCTTACCAAGTTTATCTGGAAGTATGGTAAATGAGAATTGTTCAAGACTGGAATGTGAACAACACAAAAAAATATAGAAGAGGACAGGTTCTAATTCTTTGATTTCATTGTTAAGCTACCAAATTGACCAAACTGGGGCCACTCTAACTTCTGTTTCTCAAGGAAGAAAAACCAAATTTTACTTTTTAGGTCAGTTTGTCACTTTTTCTGTTATTTATAGCCAGAGCAAGGTTTAATCCCCCTCCCCAATTTTTTAAAGCCTGACAATGAATACTAATTTTAAAAGTGACTGTATTTCACACTAAAGAAACTCTAGGTATGAGACTAAAAAGGAAATAATTCCAGAATAAGAGAAAATATTTCTATACTAGATATATAAAAAGTTAATGAAAAGAATGAAAATATGCAACTGACAGGGTGAGGTGGTGGGGCATTTCTGGACAAGACAGAGACCTGGGATAAGGGAGGTGCACAAGAATCAGTGGGGGTGACCTTAACTGTAACTCACTGCATTGATGACATGAAAACTGACCAGGCCACCTCCTGTAGCCAGACAAAAACCTCAGTGGATTGATAGAGATACTAACCCACCCACAAAACTTTCAACTCAAAATTTATCCTATCTACAAGTAATGCAGGCATGTGGGAGGAAACAGACTGAGGGAATGGTCAACCAATAACTGTCCCAACTTGAGACCCATCCCATAGGCAAGCACCAATCCCTAACACTTCTAATGATATTCTGTTATGCTTACAGACAGGAGCATGTTTTCCTCTGAGAGGTTCCACACATGTACAGACACCCACAGCTAAACAGTGGATGGAACTTGGGGACTCTCAGTGGAAGAATAGGAGGAAGGATTGTGGGTCCTGAAAGGGATAGAACTCCACAGGAAGATCAACAGAATCAAATAACTTGGACCCTTGGGACTCTTCCAGTCTGAATCACCAACCAAACAACCTAGACGGGCTGGACCTAGACCTCTCCGCTCATATGTAGCAGATGTGCAGCTTGACCTTCATGTGGGTCCTGAACAACTGGAACAAGGGTTATTCTAAAAACAGTTGCCTGGGATATGTTCTAATATCTGAGCTGCCTTGCCTAGTTTTGCATAGACTTGAAGTGCCAGGGTGGTGGGGGATACCCATAGGGGTCCCACCTGCTCAGAGGAAAAGGGGATGGGAGGATGGGGGGATGGGGGGATGTTGCAGGAGGTAGGGTCAGTGAGTAGGATGTGAAATGAATAACTAAAATAAATTGAATTAAATTTAAAAAGTAAATGTCCAGAATGCAATAAGATTTTATACAACTCAATATCTAACAGACGCTTAGCCCACCTAAAAACTGAGTGAAAGACCTAAATAGACATTTCTCAAAAAAGAACATGGGGATGGCCAAAAATTGTATGAAAAAAATCTTTCAACATTCTCAATGATTAGGAACATGCAGATCAAACTCACACTGAGATTTTTGTGCCATCCCAGAAAAAGATGGCTATTAACAAAGAGATAACAAGTGCCAGAGAAGACAAAAGAGAATTCTTGTACGGTATTAGCAGCAATGTACATTGTACAGTTATTGTATAAAAGAAAGAAGTTGTGATGCTCTGTAAATATTAAAAATAGTATTATCATATGATGAAGTAGTCCATCACTTGGAATATCTATAAAGGGAATGAAGTCAGTGTGGGGGAAGCATTGTATTTTCAAGTTTGTCTTGGTACTACTAACAATAACTGAGAGATGAAAACAACTATATCCAATTGGTGAATGGACTTTTGAAAAATGTCATGTACGTCATAGAATATTATTTGGTCCCTACAAAAAGAAACTCTGTCATTTGTGACTGGAACTGGAAATTTTTGAGCTAAGAGAAATAAGTCAAATAAGTCATAGGTAGAAAGATAAGAACAACATGAACTTACATATAAAATGTGTTTTTAGGAAATTTATCTTATGGTCTCTATTTCTATACATGCTACTCAATTTTTTTCTTAGGCTCCTTTTCTTCTGTTTGCTTTATCCCATTTCAGTTCATTTGTTTTTGTTTTATCATATCATATTATTTATTTATTTACTTATTCATTTTATGTCCTGCTCACTACCCTTATTGTTATATTTTAGATGCCTGTTTCCCAAAGACAATCAGATAGGGTGTGGATTTTCATGATTGGAGAGGTGTGAAGGATCTAGGTCGTGTAGGGGAGGGAAACTGTGATTAGAATAAAATGTACAAAAATGTATTTTTCATAAAAGAAAAAAATATATTACAGAAATAGAGAATAAAATGGAGGTTACCATGGGAATGGGAGAGTAGTGGATAAGAAAATGTTGAGTTTGAGTATGAAAGTATATGTCTCCCAAAATATAGCAATTCTGGTATGATTTAGTAGAGTTACTACTGATAACAAATAATACACTATGCTTTATATTTTCAAAAGGCACACAGATCATTTCAAATGTTTTCATCATAAAGAAATGACAAACTTTAAGGAGGCAGCTATGTCATCCACAATTTAAACATTATATGATATACTGCACAGATATGGTTGTGTTATGTGTATATGTGATGTTTTCTTTTAAGACAAATTCTTTTTACACACCAAAGCCAGCCTCAAATTTATAATTTCACTGCCTCAGTATTTCAAGAGCTGGGATCACAGTAGTTCATTACATGTTTCAGCTGTTTACCTAGATAATTGTTAAAAAAAAATTTTGTCATTTTCTCTCAATCTGAAAACAATAAATTGCATGGCACAAATGCCAAAGTAGTATGGAAACAGGGCTTCCAAAGAGAGATAGCAAGGTGGAGAAATGGACAGTATGATTCTAAGAACCAACTAACCAAATTTCTATCCAGAAGCTATAGAGAAAACACAAAAATCAAAACAAAACCAACCAACCAACCAAACAAACAAACAAACAAAAATTGCTGACAAAGCATAAAACACAGGTGAAGATTTCCTTTGGTTTTGTTGTAAATGTTGCTTTTATTCTTCAGATGATAAGGTGATATGTGAGCCTCATCCCAAAGCTACACAAATATATCACTTGGGCTAAACAAGAGCATTTCTTTCTCTGCTCTAACTAAAATTAGACCTAGATGTGGAAAGCTTCTAGCCCCTAGATGTGGAAGCTTCTAGCCCCTGTGCAATCAAATCTTCCAAGCTAATTGATTCAGTCTAGCATCTATTTACTTCTGACTGAATTGCTCTGCTTGGCCTTATATTAACTTTAGCTATATGTCTTAATCTTCTGACTCCTCATTTTTTGGCTCTTTCTGTCATTACTTGAGTCTAGTTTGTTCTCTCTGCAAGCTGTCACACATACACACACACACACACACACACACACACACACACACACACGGTGGGGGGAGGGAGCGTGGGAGGGAGGGAGAGAGAGACCATTACCACTCTTTCTCACTGCTCTTAAGTAGCTTTTCTTTCTTCTGCTGTTCCTTCTACAAACTACCTTTACCTTCATTGATAGAATTAAAGGTATATACTAAGTGTGTGTCTGTAGTCCAGCCAGATCATATTGTAATTCTGGGAATGTCTGAGTTCCAGCCAGATCATATCAACCTTCAAGGTCTTTGGATGTGATCCCTTACAGAGCAGCCACTGTGCTGGATTCAAGTATGTCTACTAAACAAGTCAATTTTTTCATTTTAATCCAGTCAGGTTACAACTTTCTTCAATACCAGAGTTATGGAAGAAAGTCAGGAAGGAAAATTACTAGTAGAGATACAGCATCTAAGCCTGGCAGTGGTGGCGCACGCCTTTAATCCCAGCACTTGGGAGGCAGAGGCAGGCGGATTTCTGAGTTCGAGGCCAGCCTGGTCTACAGAGTGAGTTCCAGGACAGCAGGGCTATACAGAGAAACCCTGTCTCGAAAAACCAAAAAAAAAAAAAAAAAAAAAAAAAAAAGAAAGAAAAAGAAAAAGAGATACAGCATCTAGCTACTGCTCTAACTGGCATTGTTCCCGTAGTGTCTTTATTAGTTTGTTCTATAAAATTTGGGAAAGAAATGAAGAAATATTAGAGAAAAGCATCTAAACATAGTTTATCTAAGAACAAAGAGCTTGTGAAAATCTGTGGTTGCACTGATAGATTTATATAGACTGCCTGGAAGGAAGAACTGCTAAGGAATGTGGGGAGGAGGAGGGCAAGTTTAATTTGAGTCACATGTTTGATGTGCTGATATACCATCTTGTGAAAGGCCATGTATACATTGAAAGCCTAGCTAAAGAGACATAGCACCATCCATCTGGACATGAAATCAACACGAAGTTAAAGAAGCCAGGGAATGTAGGTTAAGAATTATATTTACACAGAAGACAGCAAGAGAGAAATCAATGCGATGATTTAATGCATACATTAATGTTTATATTCAAGTCAAAAGAAGCAATGAAGAGGGATGATTGACAGGATCCTACAATGGCATGAGATGTTACATCAGGAATAGACTATCAACATTGGTATATGTCTTACAAAGCTGGAAGAAGATGGAGCTGAAATAAGCCGTGTGGCAGTGAAAAGTAGTTATTAGGACTCAGGTCATAAAACATATGTTTGGCTGCTTATAGACAAGACAACATTCTGCACGTATATGTTTGGCTGTTTGTAGATCAGACAACATCCTGCACATACCTGTTCAGCTGCTTATAGACCAGACAGCATCCTGCATAAATACTGCATTGTGCTGTGGGAAATGGAAAATGTGCTCAAGTGAGCTCTATTTTTCAAAAGTCCCAGAATACAACTTAACATCTGAGGGAACTGATATGTCATAAAATGAATTACTAATGTGAACTAAAATAAGCCACCATAAAATTTCCAACGTTTTCTTACTGAGTTCAATGATTCTTTCCCAAGAGTTGGACAGCTTTTCAGGACTTCCTAAACAAATGGAGTCTTGACCATATCTTAAGGGAAACCCATGTACTCAGCTTAGTTTCCCCATTACTAGGAAGGAAAAGGAGATGAATTATGTGGGGACTGGTAGCTCAGATCAGATAAAGGTGCAAAAACCCAAAGATGGAGATTGGGTGAAAGATGTCCTGACCTAGCAGTATTCTAAATGTTTTTTAATGTCAAAACAAGTTACACATGCCAAAAAAAAAAATCCTATTTAGAAATTGAGGTGAACAATTGTGAGACAATCAGGCTGCTTTGGTTGAAGTTAGATTGAAAGAACCTGGCGTCTTTGCCTGTGTTCCTCAATCTTTGTGAGACTACTCCATGGACTCCTGTGTAGTGCACCTCTGCTCAACATAATCTCCTTTCCCCCAAATAAAATCCAGAAGCTCAGATATGTTCAGGCGCCACCTCAAGGTGATCAAGTAGCTGAAGTCTCAAACAAATTAGAAGTCATTTATCTTTGCTTTTGCACTTTGCATTTAAGTTAAAGACCTGTTAGAAAGGCTTCACCTCAGAGCAATAAATTAACGTATGATGGAATTTCACCCTGGTTCATGATTGTCTTCAGAAACAGTGTGTGTGTGTGTGTGTGTGTGTGTGTGTGTGAGGGGGTGTGTGTGTGTGTGTGTGTGTGTGTGTGTATGTTTAGGTAATGAATTTGAGAATGTATAGGACAGGACACTAGAAGGGTTTGGAGAATGATAGGAAAGGGGTAGAAATTATATAAATAAAAACCCAACATGAAATTGAAATTCTTATACACACACACACATACACACACAATCGAAAAACCAAACCAAACAAATAACCAATCTAACAAACTAAAACAAAACCAAACTAAACTAGTCCAAATTAAATATTTTGCAATCTACATTTCATATCTACTCTTACCTGACATATATTGACGTTAATAAGCATTTGTTTCATTTCAATTTGCTAAGATTGATCAGTGAAGATGATTTTCCTCCATATGTTCTATGATTTCAAGTGATTTGTAGAGAGTATTATATACCAAAATCAGTAAAGTGAGTTGTCTGTTAGAGTACATTCAGAGTACATAAATGGAAGGAAAATGGTGGAAAATGACCTCTTGTCCCCATTTGTAGAACAAAAACTCAGATATAACTGCAATTTAACCTTAATAAACCAAAGCTTGTTCAGAAGGCATGATGGGCTGTATTCAATACCACATTCCTTGGGAACTTTCCCTCGGCACTCGTGACTTCTGTAGACTGCATGTAGACAACAACAGAGTAGAGTTCTCCATCTACAGAAGTAACACAAATCCTGCTCTCACAAGCACAATTTAGAGTGGATTATTTTGGCCACATTTCTTGTTTCATTGGGGTTGGTGGTAGACATGAAGCCTGAAGTTTTATTAAATATACCTGTCTGCTCTATACTTTGTGTTTTCTTTAAAATTGTGGAATTGACTGCCTCAAAATTTGAGTGCTTTTTGTAGGTTCATAGTTTAGCAGTGTTTGCCAACCAACTTTGCCAGGAATTATACTGGAGAGGAAGGAACTACAAGGATATTGTTGATCATTCAGTCACTTCCAGAAAATCAGAAGAGGATCTCTCAGCATGAACTGGCACTCTGTTCTATGTTAGTTTCCTCCAGCTTGTAAAAGTGAACGAGGCATTGTACTCAGATCTCATGTGGAAGAACACCCACATAGTAGGAAATTTGTATATTGTTTCTCAAAGCCAAATATAATTTTTGAAACAAGTAGGGCACAAGAGCCTCATCCTACTTCATTAACTGGCACCCATGTCAAGATTGGGGACTTGGCTCTATGAGTTTATGGGGAGCCATACATCATCTCCAAGGGATTACAGGCAAAGGGGCTGGCGTTTCCTTACCCAGGCTGTTGCATCTACAAAACATGGGAATAATTTGCAGTCAGGTCAAATGTCTTTGGAGAATGTGATTCATTGCACTGCCCATGACCTATACCGAATTTAAGTTTGGAGATCTTCATCTCGGTTTGAAACTGGGTAGATTTATGGGTCTGTCCACACGGCAAAGTCCTTTGACGTCATCTCAATAGGAAGTATACTTGGTAGAGAGAATATTCAGGCAGTAGCTATGTCAATGTTACACAAAGTTAATTAGTCAACTAAATCAAATGGTAGTTTTTATGTTTACCTGAGAACATAAATGTTCAAATTGTTTATTTGACCAGTTATTGTAAGAAAAAGTAGTCTAAAGGATATTGCATATAGAAGCAAGCAATACTGCAATGAGAAAAACAACAAATGAAGCTATGCTAAAAATCTGTTCTTTGTTTTTTCAATACTAAGCATTGTACATACAAATGTGCTATGCATATAATATATACAAACATGCACATACATTTTTGTGAATAAATATTTCCTGGGGTATAGCTAAGCAAATCTCTCTCTCTCTCTCTCTCTCTCTCTCTCTCTCTCTCTCTCTCTCTCTCTCTCTGTCACACACACACACACACACACACACACATACACACACTCTCTCTCTAATGTGTATGTATGTGTTTGTGTGTGTATGTAGCTTACATTAAATAAAGGAGAAAATAGGAACGGTGAATATTGACCACATGAAAATATTATTTTATGAATAAATATGAATGACAAATATTAAATTCAGCACATTAATAATCTTAGATACTTTAAGATAGACAAAAGAAAGGCTAATAAAATGGAAAAATAAAAATCTTGTAGAAAAAAAGTAGACTCTGTGTTAACAGTTTAATACATATCTGGCCCTATGTTGATATGTGGGTCATAAGTAGGATTTGACAGAACAAAAATCAGTGTTTTAAGTGTAGATGCTTTAATTGAACCTGGTAAATCCTGCATAGGTAGCCACATTTTTTAGACATTAGTCTGAAAGGAAAGACAGGGAGATAGAAGGGAATTATTCAAATATCCTGGCAGCTTCCTAGTTTTAATGAAGAGGAATGAGGGGATTTTTGAAAGAAGAGAGTAGTGTGATGCAATATGAAGCGGTGTTGTTGAATTGAGGAAAGTGGTCAAAAAATGGACTCCCTGGAACAGTGATAGAGCTGAAAATTTTTTAAAGAATCACCCTGATTCCTAGGCTGACATAAAACAAGATTATAAAACAAAGAAGTACTAGAACAATAAAAGAGAAAGTGCTGTGACCATTTTTTGACCTAAGGAAAGGGAAAACATATACGGGAGTGATAAAGGGATATGATCCATCATTCCTTACATGAGTTTCTTTGGAAAGTCTTGGTCTTTGATAACAAGCTGTGCTATACAAATTATGAACCATTTCTGCCTTGTTCAACGGTATACCCTAACACACATGATGATGAACTATATCTGGCCCATAATAAATACTCAATAAAACTTGTGAAATGTATAAATGAATAAAAATTGATTAAAGAAAATTAGTTCAAACAGATAAGAGACTAGCAACCATAAAAGCTTTATGGTACATCAGAAATACTAAAAGAAGCATTGAATCTGTTGGAAATATAATAAATGAAGAAATGGCTTTAATGTCTTAAAGGAAAAAAAAACAGTTGTTCATGTCACCCTGAATTGAGTGGATAGTAATAAGATCTGAATGCATATTGACTGCAGTTAGTACAGATCCCTTAGGTAAAGACTCAGTTCTCTCTGCAAGGGAGACAGTAACCACATGCTGAGGACCCCCAGGCATCTTAGAGCACCTGTACTTCTGAATGACTAACTGCAAATGTAAGAGTTCCAGGAACCCCCTCCTCAGTTGGATAATTCACTAGAACAACCCCCATAACTCAAAAGCAAAGTGCAATGTTTATAATTTCAGTTTTATTATAGAGAAGATAGATCAGGATCTACTAAAGGAAGAGAAATTACAAGATCTAGGAAGAACCGGTGTCTGGGGCTGTCTTCCGGTTTCAACTCAGCCTCTAACCCCTTACCTCAAAGAAGGTTAGATTTATTTTACTAATCAGAGTTGCTGATCTTTCAGTACCCAGCCCTGATCCTAAAGCTCTTGAGACATCTCACTAGCTTAAAAAAAAAAAAACCAAAAAACAAAACAAAACAAAACACTCTTATACTGTCAATACATACAATACATACAGTGAAAACATTAAACATCACTATCTAGATTTCAGTTAATTAATTCATTGATTATTCTATCTTTTTAATTCCCCAAATTTTATCTAAACATAGTGACAGAAATTCCAAGGTAAGCTTAGAATATCTAATTCTCATGACTGCTGGTATTGCGTCTCTGCAGCGGATTGGAGTCTGCTAAGTGAGGCACTCACCCTGTAGTGCCTTGGCAATGATGATGAATGGTTCTAGACATAACGCTGGTTCTAGCAGCAGCCCTCAATGTCCTCACATGTTTCTGTAATAAAACAACCAAACACAATGCAGAGGCTCCCTGAATTTGGGGAAATTTTCTGTTTAAATAATTTAATTAATTGTTTATTAGTTATCATTAAAATTATTAGTGAGAATTATTAAATTCTTCCATCTGTAAGATAAAATCAGTTTTTAGGAAAACTTACACTGTGCCAAAAATAAAAGAAAATTAAAAATCTTCTTTAAAAATCTATTTTTTTTAAAGTAATCATGGAGACAGAGAGGAAGAGGGACCTGAGTAGGAGAGGAAAGAAGGAGGGGAAGAGGGGTAGAATCAGATATGGAGGGAGACAAGAGAAAAGCTCTGAGGGCCAGAAGAATGAATAAAAATATACAGCTGCTGGTGGTGGAAGTAAGGGGAGTGAAGGGACCCTCTAGAAAGTTCTAGAGACCTGGGATATGAGAGGCACCCAGGACTCAGTTTGGGTGACCTTAGCTGAAATGTCCAACGATGGGGAGATGCAACCTGAGTAGTCCACCTTCAGTTGTTAGACAGGGCTCCCAGTGGAGGAATGGGAACACCAACCCACCTTCAAATTTATGACCCAGAATTGTTCCTGTCTAAAAGAAATCCAGTGGCTAAAATGTAGCAGAGACTGAAGGAAAGATTGAACAGTGACTGACCCAACTTGGGATCTATCCCATTGGTGGGCACCTAACCCTGGCACTATCACTGATGTTATGTTGTGCTGGCAGACAGGAGCCTAGCGTGGCTGTCTTCTGAGAGGCTCTACCAGCACCTGACTGATAAAGATGCAGATATTTACAGCCAACCAAGAACTGAGCTCAGGGACCTCTATGGAAGAGGGGTTTAGGGGAAAAACTGAAGGAACAGAAGGGGATGGCAACCTCATAGGAAGACCAACAGTGTTAACTAACCTGGACCCCAGGGAGCTCCCAGAGACTAGACCGCCAACCAAAGAACATGCGCAGGCTGGTCTGAGGTCCCTGGCAAACATGTAGCAGAGGACTGACTGCCTTGTGTAGCCCCAGTGGGAGAGAATACACCTAATTCTGTAGAGACTTGATGCCTCAGAGAAGGGGGATGCTCGTGAGGGGGTATACTCTCTGAGGCAAAGGGGAGGGGAGATGGAATGAAGAATTCTTGGAGGAGGTACCAGGAGGGGGAACAACATTTAGGACTTAAATAAATAAAATAACTAATTAAAAAATAAACCCACTTTCCACAAAAAATTAAAAAATATTAATGAAAAAATTCATTAAAATAATTCTGGTTTTGGCAGTGTTCTCCTCTCATCCATTCCCCTGTCTGCTGACTAGCTAACTATATAGAACACCATGCTGGGTCCTAAGGACACAGAAATAAACAGCCAGTCAAGTTCTTTCTCTCTGGAAGCTTTACTCCAACAGTAGGCTACGGAGGCAGATGATATAAAGAGACATTGTTCAGCAGACTATAAAGGCAGCAGAGGACATATTGAACAGTGGACACTGGCTGATGTAAGTGCTTTAGAGTTTACCTAGGGAGGAGGTAACTTTTCAAAAAATAACACATGAAGGGACACAGAAGAGCCCGGGGCTCCAGCCTAGTAGTAGAAGGGGACTTTAGGAACCAACACTGGGGAAAGATGTGGTGAGTGGCATGTTGGAGGTTATGCTTCATCAGGTGACCTGGGACCTTGTTGGCAATGTCTAGATGTCTATGAGCTTTGATTTGTTTACCTGAAAACAATACGACCTAACTGGAAGATTTTTTCAGACACTCTCTTAAGAGGATCTCAGTCTTGCTTTTACAGATTGCTCTGCCTCCATTGTGCAGGATAACAGAAGGGAACAGGAAACATGGAATAAGGGAATAAAAGCACAGCATTCTAAAACACAGTATCCTGAGACTGCAGCTCTTTTCATGTAAGACCAACCACAGGAGTGGAGTGAGCTGAGTACTTTTATAGATTCAAACTCAGTGCAGGGGGACTAAAGATTCCCTCTTCCACACCCACGTTTTTTAATACCATTTATTCATGCAGGCCAGGTGGAGGGGTGCAAAAACAGGTGTCAGGAACTCACAGAATTATGCATTCTCTTGTTTATCTAAATCTTTGTAGCTATCTCCTGAGCAGGACAAAAGTCACTTGTCTCTTCCATGCCCAACCCTCAAAGGTCATAGGACTTGGAAGTTGTTTGAGTCTAAACTTTTCTGAGCAGAATCACATTGGATTTTATGCAGAAACAAAGTTCCAGGAATTGATAGACACAAATTTGCCTGTCACGTGTAAGTAACTCTTACTATCTAGAGGATGCCTGGACTTCCAGATACCAACATGTGACCTGGAACTTCTTACTTCCTCTTCCTGAACTTTCCATTCTACACATGGTATATCATCCTGCCTTTAGGCCAACTGAAGCTCTATGTGAAATTTAAAAGTACAATTATAACATATATTTACAAAGATGGCATTTCAATTATTTATATCCACAATAATTTTATATGAGGATACTTTAGGAGAAATGACGATTTTTCATGAATGGCTGGAGGCTTGAAACATTATCCATCTTTTCCTTTTTAGTATACTTAAAAACAGAAAATGGGTACTTTTGAAGATTATTTTTCATTTGAGAAAACAAACATACATACAAAAACCAAAATCACAATCTAAATATATGACAGGAGACTTTCTAATTCTGAAAATTTCTCAAAAACCAGGTGGCATTGTTTTCTTTTCCTTGCTGCTGTGAGTCTCTGGATTACCCCTT
Organism: Mastomys natalensis; assembly: GCA_021653895.1. Lineage (NCBI taxonomy): Eukaryota > Metazoa > Chordata > Mammalia > Rodentia > Muridae > Mastomys > Mastomys natalensis. The sequence continues at coordinate 1,417,010 of JAJTUV010000064.1, forward strand.
TACCTGATGCCCCCTGCTCACCACGTTTCTTCACTACCTCAGTACTTCTTGTCCTTTGGACTACCTACACATATTCACATGAAGAAAACTGTTTCTTTAATTACAAAGAGGAAAACAGGGGTTTTTTGTTTTGTTTTTTATTTGTTTGTTTGTTTGTTTTTTGTCTTTTATAAAGCTGCTATTATGTGAAGATGCCTTCCAAAACAAAGCATCATGGGGCTCTCTGGCTATGGCCTCTGTGCTGCTCGCCTGACTGTTTTGGTATTTTAGTGACTTGCCAAGGAATGACCCTGGAAGTTTCCATGATAAAATGATGCCTTGAGGAAACCAAACCCTTTCTGTCTCTGAGCTGTTTTCTATTTTCCTCTCGTAATTAGACTTGCCATCACTGGGGACTGTCTTTGTTATTAAACAGCATCCCTCTCACCTCTGCCCAGGGACAGCAACAGCTAAGTGAAGGCATCTCCTTCTGTACCAGGCTGAGGACTGAGAGGCACCACATTCACAACAGCTGCAGTTCTCCTTTGTTAGCGTCAGTATCTTTAGGGATCTTTGCTTTTATTTGAAGGGCCCTGTTTGGTACCCTCTTCCCCTGTGCTTCTTCACAATGTTCTATTATTTGTTATGAAAAGCATAAAAAGGTAACTGCTGTGCTGGCCTTTCAAGTTCCCAGGCTACATAACAGTTCTCTGGAATTGGTCACCAGCCAGGAGCATCACTAAAGAGAAAACCATGTGGCTGCCACTTGTGTCTCCTGCCCATCTCAGTGAACCTGGTAGCTGCAATGGGACACACGGCAGTAACTCTTGCAAGTGAATGAACCCCACAGGGATTGGAGAGAAAGAACACAAGATTCTCTTTTTCATGCCAGGGACTCTACATCACCCTTTCCCACCATCCACACACCCACCCTCTGATGCATCTGCTGCTGTCTTGGCAGATGTAACTAATTAGTACACTCTAGCATTTCTTTTCTTCAAGGGTTTGTGTGTTCCCTGTGCATTCTGCGGGGCTCCACTCAGATGCCACTAATGTGTGAAGTCATATATGCTGTCTCTTCTCAGAGGCAGACTTAAAAGATCTATGATTTAGAGTTCTCTATATTTTGTAGCCCCAAGTTATTAGTGGCTTCTAGCAGCTAACTAAACACTTGTATTTTTTTCATTACCTTATGTGAGTATGTATTATGTGTTGGGGTTTGGTTAATACAAAGTGAATGCAAATTTTATCTTTAAGGGGTTATAAGTCAGTGCAAGGACATAGATGATGAATACATAAGTAAATATACAGTCAGTGAAGACTTCATATAAGGATAAGTACAATGGAGGAAATTACATACCGGAGTATGATAGAAAAAGCCTGATTAATAGGAAAATTCATCTGAGATAGGCCTGGATCAGGAATGGAGCTTGTTATGGGACAAGCAAGACAACAAGTATAAAACTTCAGGAAGGTCATGGAAACAGGAAGTGTGTCTGTCAGACTCCCTGCCACTGAGAATTTCTGCTGAGTAACCTGCTGTGAGATATGCTCTGAGGAACAGTCTTCACAGATCTGACTGGCTCCACAGGGCTGCTGGAAAATTCTTCCTCACAGTTGAGGAAATTTGTGCTCAGAGTAACTGTCCTGACTGAGGAGGACCAGCTGGATTTTGAGATGACTGCCACAGGTGCACATTTCTCTGCATAGTGCGGTGTGCAGAGTGGGCAGAGGCAGGGGTCCATCAGATGAGGAGATATCCAGCAGGATGCTGCTTCCAGTCAGTAAACCTTCCAGGGACACAGGAAACAGTAATGGACACTTTCTAGGGCTGAATTTAAAAACAGAATACGCTCATGAAATTCTTAGGCAAATGGATGGAGCTAGAAAATATCATCCTGAGTGAGATGACCCAATCACAAAAGAACACACATGGTATGCACTCACTGATAAGCGGATATTAGCCCAAAAGCACACAATACCTAAGACGCAACGCATAAACCTCATGAAACTCAAGAAGAAGGAGGAAGACCAAAGTGAGGGTGCTTTTGTCCTTTTTAGAATGAATATCAAAAGATTCAACCAGAGCTCCCAGGATCTAAACCTCCAGCCTGAGAACAGACAGGGGCAAGCTGTCCTCTGAGAGGCTCTAACCAGCAGCTGACTCAGACAGATACAGACATCCAGAGCCAAACAGTGGATGGAGCTTGAGGACTCTTATAGAAGAATAGGTGGAAGGATTGTGGGCCCTAAGGAGATAGGAACTGCACAGGAAGATCAACAGAGTAAACCAACCTGAACCCTTGGAGCTCTCAGAGACTGAATCACCAACCGTGGAGCATACCTAGTCTACACAGATCTAGCTCCATGGGCTAGACCTAGGCCTCCCTGGACATATGTTGCAAATGTGCAGCTTGGTTTTCATGTAGGTCTCAAACATCTGGAGTGGGGGCTATCCCAAAACATGCAGCCTGTATATGGGGTATGGTCTTCTAGCTGGGTGCCTCATCTGGCCTCAATGGGAGAGGAAGCACCTAGCCTCTCAGAGACTTAAAGTGGCAGGGTGGGGGATACAGGAGGAGGGGGTACTCAGAAAAGAAGAGATGGGGAAGGATTTTGGGAGGGGGTGACTGGGACGGGTTATAAAGTGAATAAAAAAAAAAAAAACAGAATAAGGGAGACTGTTGAAAGACCTCTGAAAGGACTTCTCAAATGCAATAAATTGCTGAGAGGTTCTAGGTAGACCTGTTGAGCTGTATTTGTTGTTGTTGTCATTGTTGCTGCTGCTGTTCTCAGACTTGCTTGTTTCCTCATATATTTATATGCTTCTATAAGACCTACTTCCACAGCAAGGCCCACAGTACGTCAGCATGGATTGTATTTAGACTGAAGGGAGTATGGTTTTCACTTTAATAAATGAGTTAGTCACTACACAGTTCATCCTGAAAGCTCACAGCCTATCAATGGTAAGGATCTCCATGGCCGTCTAATCTTTGGTGTGTCTTAATGACACCTCTTGCCTAAACTTATAGGTTATTGTGTATTAGCATTAAAATCTCTTTATTGTAAATTGTAAGCCATTCATGACTTGGTGTGGCTTCAATTGTTACTGCATATATTTTACAACATCCTAAGAACTTAGGGACCATGGAAGGATTTTTGCTGCTCAAAGATATTACAACAAAACCTCTAAGAGTGCCTAACAACACACGGATCATGGTTTCCTACAGAGTTGTTTACAATGGCATTGTGCTCACAGTTTGAATTCTCTGCCTAGACTTGGTCACGTAGGCCAGTTCAAGATAGTAGACTGGTTTTTCTTCATATTTATCATCTTGTTTGAGTTAATAAAGTTTTTTTTTTTCATCGTTCTTTGTTCTCATTTCTTTAGCTAATGACCAATGACCAGGGAGAGTCTTGAGCAAAGTTTGCATCTCCATGTTCATTACAATTTTTATAAAAGAGTCTCAATCTAAAGTACAGCATAAAGGTTGTGTCCCAAACACTCTTTTTCCCAAAAAAGCTAAACCATGCTGTGACTGTAGTAACCCCCTCAGGTGAACCCCAAATTGTCCTCTGCCCCCTGTAAGCAGATCAGGTTTGTGTTAAGCTGGCCACAGTTGGAAGTCCCCTTGCTGGAGCTTATTTTACCATTTTCAGAAGCTAATAGGAAATTTCAAAACTTAGGTTCAAAGTGCTTGCAACAGTCTGCAGAGAGTTCAGAACCTTACAAGACCTGAACCTGAACTCACTCCTTTAACATCCTCAGTGGATGTTGATAGCCCTTTGGGAATTAATCTCACAATCAGACTACAAGAAAGACAGAAAAAGAGTGATACAGTTGGGCAGAGACATGAAGAAGATATTCCCCTAGGGTTTAAAAGGAAAACTGTGTTCAGAACATCAATCTCAGTAGCTAGGCTGACAGATGATGTTTTACGAAATAAGCATCCACAGCCGGGAAATAGTTTCTTTAATTGTGCAATCACTTTCAGAGCTATTTGGAGTTGTCTGCATAAACTCTTCCCAAATACAAACACACATACGCACCCACACACATTTATTGAGTGCAAATACCCATTGCTGTAGTTAATGGAGTGAAATACAGCTGAAGTGGGATGCGGAGAGCAGCAGGGGAGGAATTGTGGAAGCCAAGTTAACTGCTCTGATACAAACTGGCTTCTTCTGTCTGTTCCAGCCAGACTACAGCTAACTGTGCATGATATACCATGGATCTGCATGTTCCTGTTATCACAAGATGTGGAATAAGGGACTAAAAAAATACTATTTGTGCAGTTTTCTTTACCGTATTTATTACAGAGGCTCCCCTGCCCCTGTCTCATTACTTGTAAAATAATGGGGAGGGATGAAGATTGCTTTGTGTTTGTCAAGACACTGTTCTCATGTCAGTTTCTGTTTGGGGCCAGGAGATGTCACTATGAGAAGCAAGCCCCAAAATGGGAGGATGTCACGTAACAGCCACTGCCATGATGAAGGAGCTAAAGGGATTGATTTATAAGGGAAGGACTGAACAACTTAATAGAGTGGCCAAATCTCAACCCAACTCCATATGCTAGAGTTGGAGCGAAATTTCATGAACAGGAAATTTCAAGGACATCGTGGTCATGGCAGGGGCAGGGAAATAGCTTACTTAGCTGGAGTTTTGTATAAAGGGCAATGACCAGAGTGGCCAGCCATTCAAGACTTTACATACACGCTGCTCTCTTCGGAATGATAAAGGGAGGGGCTTTTCAGCTAAGAGTGACAGTTTTAGAATAGTGTTAAAAATGGACAAATACTTCTAAGGAACTGCATGAGCAGGCTGAGGGTAAACAGGTGACTTAATAGATCTCTATGTCTATGATTCCCCCCACACACACACACACTTTGAGTTACTGATTTTGTTTTTTTCAAATTCACATGGAAGGCAAAGGATCTTTAATTTTCCATCACGTCCCATTAAGATCTAAGTTCTTCTCTGTGACAATCTATTTATAGGAGCCATCAAAAAGGTCATTCCATCCACAGGAGAAATTATAGTAAAGAAATATAATAGTGATTTTTTTTTTGCAACCAAATAAAACACTTCACAATATTGAGGTATGATAATGAAAGAAGAGGAAAAGAATGGGGAGCCTGGCTTCCTTGCTGCTTTTCTGGTTACATGTAAAATCTATCCTTTAATGTTAGTTCCATAAAGGTCATTTTTTAATGGTAAAAATAAAAGTATTTTGTTAATTGGAACATGGCTACCACTGCTTGTCCTATTTTTCTGATACTGTTGCTATTAGGAATGAAGTTTTGATTACCTACTGATCATCAAAAGTAAAATGAGTACTTTGTTCTAATTAAAGCCTGGATAGATGTAATTCTGGTGCAACAGAGAAAGAACAGAAGGAGGCACTGACTGTAACGCTGCTTCAGAATCACTGGGCGATCTCTGATTTACTGTAGCATTTTGAATGTGCAACTTAATCTCTCTGTGCTTTTGGGCTTTGTTTTCTCCAGGTCAAGGAAGAAAAGCAACAGCAGTCACAGTCAGAGTAAGAGGCAGGACTTTGCCATTCTTATGGGATTTCCAAAGTACAGACAGCGTTGTTGCATTCAGTGCTTTGAGCTATTAAACTAGCATGTGTATGTGTGACTTTGCATGTGTGTGCATGTGCATGTGTGTGTACGCATGTTAAAAACTTTTAAACTTACCATCTTTTTATGTCATTTCAGTGTATACAGTAGAGAGTCAATAAAGGTTTCAGTGAATTTGAATTGCTAATGATTTCTTTAGCAATTATTTCCGCTTCTAATATGCCTTTTTAATAGTTTACCTTACTGACACGGAATGGTGTTCTTGGAACAGAAGAATAATTATAATTATTTTTCCTGAAGAAAGCATTAAGTCTGAATGCCAAAACTCCTAGCTGCATAACAACCTGAAAGATGAACGTGCCCTCATTTTTGATTCACAGTACATAGAAAAAGTGGGAGAAGAGTTACAGAGAACTCCGGTCTTCCGTCTCTTGTCAGCACTGGGGGTGGGAAAGGAGAAGGATGGAATAAGGACACTTTCCACCCCAAGGCAGACCTCCTGTAATTCATGTGATCCTCCTCTCAAAGTGAGAAAGTGGTATTAGGAGACTCAAGGTAACTACTATTTCAAGGATAGAGAAGGAAGAATGGAGTCTCTCTTCAAAGGAGAATTTTTATGTACGCATAATTCTAGAGTGTACAGTGGGGACATAGAAAATATGATCAAATAAACAGGAACCCCTAGTCAACACTAATAACAATGTATGAATGCAGTCGTCCCTGTCTTTAAGTGACTTGGAAGCCCTGATACACATCCAAACTGTCCTAGGGTTGCTGAGATTGCCAAGGCACTAAAAACTGTTTTCCTATTGTTGGTAGTTGATTGCAATCCATTTTTGGAGGGAAATACATATGTTGGGTTTTCAAGTTTTATAGATCACATTCAGTTTTATATAACTAAAGTTTCTTTTTGATATGTGATTCCCCTTTGTTGTGTAAAAAACCCACTTTTTCTTGGGAGATGCAACACATTTCTACTCATGATGCAGATAAGGACCAAAGGGCAGATACCACCAAAATCCAGTAAGTTTATTGGGGTTATTTACAGAAATTAGGGTGAAGGATTACTTACAGGAAAAGAAATGACTAAAAGACTATATCAATAAAAGCCTAGTCAAAGCTGGAATCCTGGCGTGTACTATAAAACTTGCAGGTGGCTCTACATGTTGGGGAGTATCCTTTGTCCTTTCTAAGAAACTCTGATCTAAACCTTTTCCAGACATCTAAGTTCTGTTCTTCTAGGCAGCTGATCTGCTGTGAGTCCTTGCCTCTGGCATATCTGAATCTTCCTGAGAGCTCGCTCTTTCTTTCTTCCTTTCTCCCTCCTTCCCTCCCTCCCTCCCCCCTCTCTCTTTCTTTCTCTCTCTCTCTCTTTTTCTCTCTTTCTTCTTTTTCTCTTTCTTTCCTTTCTTTCTTACTTTCTTTCCTTTCTTTCTTAACTCTGGCCCTAGGAAATCTCATCAGTTTCAGGGACTTCATGAAACTGTGTTGAGTAGTTTCCTGTAGGATGAAATGTTTCAATTGTGGGTAATAAAAGCCACCACAGTTGTCCCAGAGACTTTCTGAGCCAGCTGGTCCCACATAGGTGAGAAAGTCTAAGGTTCCAGAGGCTGGAAGCTTTGGCGGTGGCAGACCTCAATGACACAAGGAAGTCCTTGGTTCCAAAAGGGTTTATTTCCATGGCGGATATAGATGGATCTGGATGTACGCCTCTGAAACTCAGGGTAGACCTGAGTTAACTAGGGAGGGAGAAAAGGGGATGGTCTGGGTAAAGAATGCTTAATTGGCTTTCATTAGTGTGTAAATCTCTCTAGGGCCCCGAGGCCTATAGTCACACCCTCTACCTGTGCACTTTGGGAGGGGTTGTAATGGCTTACACGACTGAACAATGTAGGTTCATGGAGTCTAGACTGCCTGTCAGGACTCTGGGTTCTGGGGACATGGCCGAATACCTGCTGTTTCTCCCTTGGAGTCTCAGGGTTCCAGGCCCATGCCCAGCCAAGAACCAAGATACCATTATGCAGTCCCACATTCAATCTTGGAAAAAACTGTTACATTGCATCCCTTTTGTAAGCTACCTATGCTTAATATCAAAGAGTTTCAAATGGCTCCCATTTTGAATTTGACAACCAAGAAAACAATACTCCACATCTTTACCTGTTTGCTTCCTTAGAATCTCATGCTTGTATTTCTGGCTCTGAAGTTAATGTCCCTTATGTGTATTTTCTCATGATTTTTCTAAGCAGGGGTTACATTTTATGTTCTTGGTTTTGAAGCTGAATAAAACATTCTCTTTGCTTTAACCATTTGTGATTACATGTCTTATCATTGATCTATTCGAGTTTGGGTGGCCTTTTCAGTAAAGGGTCAACTAAAAGGCACATGAATCTCAGAGATTTGGCTTGCAGTGACATAATTTTATTTGTGTTAAAAATGGAAAAAAATAAATCAATTTAAACAAAGAAAGCACAATTTATGCAAAAATACCCCAGCTAATCATTGCAAAAGTATAAAATGTTATTTAAATGCCCCTTTGGGGTACCATCTGACAGAAATCACCTATGAGAATTGAATGAGTAGATCAGATATAGCACTTACTGATAGAAAAAAAAAAAGTGCCTTTTAAACCGACAATTGCGACAACGTTGGACAATGTGAGCCAAGGAAATAATTTACATTATGAAGAGCTCAACAAACAAATCCTGTAAATAATACATGCTGAAGAGCAGCACGCAGCTCCAGCAAGGCTTTTCTCAGAGAGACTGCGTTTAAAACATTTATTGGAGGCATATATTACAGTATATCACTTACTGGCTGGAAGCCATGCAATATGTGTCTTTACAAAAAAAATTACCTTGTAATATGAGCCCCTCCAAGGCATAATTATATAATAAAGTTCTTATTGGGAAAACTGGAAGTAGGCCAAGCCTTGTCCAAATATAGTGAATGTCAGAGCCAAATTTATTATCCTTAGCTATTAACAGGAGAAGGCAGGTTTTGTTTACCAAGCCTAATTCTCTCCTAATTACAGCCACTATAAAATAATTACTATCCATGGGATAACAACACAAGACAGAGTGACTAACAGAAGAAACTGCAGGGGTTAGAAAACAGAGTGCAATCCTGTGTCATTTTGAACAGCTTGTGTACTGCCATGAACAAATTAACGGACTTCATTAAGGAATTATATTTTAAGAGTGGCTTTGCGGTGAAGCACTGAAGCAATTAATGCTTCTTATTTGGTCCTAGATCTGAGTTGCAGTGCGGTTTGAGACAGCAACTAAATTTTTTTTCTTTTAATTTTTGATGTATCAGGTTTAATAGGATTACAAGCACATTACTGGGCAAGATAGTTAATGAGTGTTGAGAAAAACCTCTGTTTAGGACAAATGATCTGCGGCCCCTGCTAACTTGTTCCGTCTTTATGGAGCTGATTTCTTACCGTGGTGATTTTAATAATCTACTAAAGACAAACGCCAACTTTTATCTAATTCCATTTCACAACCTGCCCTTCTGTCCTCAACTCTGTTGGATCACGCTTTTGATGAAACGGGTATTTTTCAGAGAGGGCAGAGCATCCCGCGTCTCGATTTGTGCCACAAAATTGGGAACTTGAAATATTATTTCAATATTTCATATTTGCTTTCCACACAAATCAAAAAGGAGTATTATCTAGTTGAAACATGATGCCTCATTAAGTTTTCAATGTCGCCAGCTCCCGCATTCCCTCACCTCTTCCATCTCATCACAGAGCTCCAGAGATCCAAGGAAGCCTTGTCCTACCCTTGAAAAGAATGCAGTGGGATCGACCACTGTTCTTACTTCCTGTCCAAAATGGGCAGGGTCAAAGGCCAAGCTGCACTGTGCTGCGTGTGTCTCTTCCCTCCAGCTTCGAACTCCAAAGCACACTCACCCCCAATGTACGAAAGATGGTCCTGTTTTGGCGACTTGGAGAAAACATACAAACTCAGCACATTTGGGAAGTTGGTTTTAGATACTGTTTTTAATAGGCCTCCAGATGGCCACATAAAAGCAAAAGGATTATTGTAGCAACTCCCAGACGGGCCATTAGAGATAAAGGTGGGCCAGAATTTTCTTGAAAAAAAAAAATTTCTTCTTTTGAAAAGTACATGACCTGTTCATAGGAGGAAAAAAAAATCTTCAGCCTAAAAGTAGGGGATGGAATTCTAAATCCAGAAATTCAGTTTTGCATCGTATTTACCTCTTTCAATGTTACTTTATGCAGATCAAGTCACTTGATTTCAAGTTGGAGAGTTGGAGTTACAGCATGTAATCATAGTCCTTCCAGATAATGCTGTGGCAAGCTTCAGGTTCCTTTTTTCCCCCTCCTTTCCTTTCCTTTTTTTTCTTTATCCTCTAGACACTGAACATTTCTACAGGGAAATAAAGTGAAGAAAGGAATAGGCAATAAAGAGATTCAGGAAAAACTTTTCATGTGGAAAAAATGTCCTGTCTCAAACTATATATATATATATATATATATATATATATATATATATATATATATATATATATATATTGCACATGGCTTTTGAGCTGCGAGGTTGAAGGAGGACATGAAATGAAGGTCCCCCAGTGGCTGAACACCTCCTCATTGTACAATCAAAAGAGAAGTATTGAACGTCTCCTTTCTTTCCCTGCGGTCAGAAGCCACAGTAGCTCAGAGGTTGGAAATAGGACTGGCTGGCTTCACTTGGCTCAGCCATGTGATCTGCTCTCCGCCATTTCTTTCTCTTTTTTTTTTTTCTACATTTTTTCAAAACTGTTCCAGTATGCACCAGTCACCATATTGTTCAAAGTTTTATTTGGGGTCTCTGCCTGCACTCTAATACCATACCGGCACATACACAGTTGTTTGCCAGGAAGCAGAGCAAAGTCATCGTTACCCTCAAAGATGGCAAGTTTGTTTCTCTCTAGTCCTGTTTAACTTTTACTGTGAGTCAATTCCTCCCAGATCCCCTGGGTAGCTGGTTGGTGTGCTCCACTTTGAATGACACCCTTTCATCTTTTCTTGTGTCTCCTTGGGAATCTTGGTTAAAAGTTCGAGGAGGAAACAGTTTTAAGGATTACTAACCATTTCTTATTTTAACATGAAGAATCTCTAAAAAGTTTCATTCCTGTTATTTTCAAATGTACTGAGGTATTTGAAAATACCTCAAGTCATACAGTGAATATGCATATTTTGAGACTAAACAATTGTGAGACAGGATCAAAAGTTTTAAATATTTGCTTCTTGCTTCTTTTTCCCAATGAAGCATTGCAAGGAGATGAAGACTCCTTTGTTCCCAAAAGTGATGCTGTGAACGGCTCTCAGAATCCTTCTGTCTTTCTGCTGGGAACATAATAATCTTAAAATATGTGTGCTGCTTTCATAGCCAAGTTTATTTATGCTGAACACATATATATGCAATCATGAAAGTGTTACATTGTTTTCAGATTGTAAATTTACATGAATGCTGTATTTGAATTTTCACACACCATTGTATTTACAACTTGTATCCTGTGATGCACATAGAATTAGCTCATTTATTTTAATTGCCAAATGGGCTTTCATTGCCATAATGACTATAACATAATTCATTGATGCATTGTTCAAAAAGAGAATTGCTCTCCTGCATTGTGTACTTTAGTGGATGGAAACAACAATCTAATGTTTTCTTCATGGTGAGTTCACTTGGATACTAAAAATGGTAAGGATATTTGCTTGATTGTTCTAAACTGTGTTTAACAATGCTAAAAAAAAAAAAAAAAGTGAATGACAACTTTTTGCCTTTCTAGTTACTCACATCCCTGTGCAGAGGAAGTCATCCTGCACTAATTTCGACGAGGTAACTGTAGAGAGACTATATTAGTGTGTCCACGAAGGGAAGAACTCAATGAAATGAAGTCAGATTTGGCTGATTCCTGTTGAACAGAGATGAGAACCATGAGAAACAATGAACAAAGATGCTTGTTCTGATGGGACCAACGCTACTGACCATAGCTACCCATTGTGATGACAATGCACAGGCACAGCAAAGAGTCAAGATACTGGCAGTGCATTGTGCCCATGGCTCAGGTGGTTAAAGAGACCACATAAATAATTTGGGGGATGTATTTCTGGGAAGGTTCTGCCATATCACTGCACTAACTACTGAGCTATAACTTCTATGAGCAGTAGCGTCAACCTACCCCAGCATTAAAGGCCGTGTCTTTTCTTCAAGCTTTCTGCTTAGACAGTTAAAGACTTGAAATTCTATTTAAAAAGTAAATGCAACTATGAATTTTAAATGCTACAGTGCTACTCAGTGTCGAGAGAAGCAAAGTTTGTTGACTCGAGGTCACTAATACCCATTTACCAGACCAAGTACAAAAATGTTGCATGGTAAGGCATCATTTAATAGAAATTTGGGAATGGCAGCATTAAGGCCATTATCAGCAGCCTCTGATCTCAAAGAGAATAATATTTCAATATACCTGTTCACTCAGGTCAGCTCTATGCAGAAGCAAAGTAAACACGCACCTTTCAAGAATATTTCAAGGAATATGAGGCATAGCTAACCTTACAGAAATCTCTTTTTCACCAACCTTCCACTAGAACTGAAATTCCTGTTACTTTGAATCATTTTCTCTGAATTCTGGCCTTTTATGTAGAAAAATCTATGGTATGAGATAAATAAAATTAGGACTAAACAACTGATTATACCTTGATATTCATTTAAACTTTAGTGGAACTTGGGCCTGCAGATATGGCTTAATGAATAAGATCTCACATCGTTCTTCCAAAGGGCGAGAGTTCAGTTCCCAGTGTCCACATCAGATGAGTTACACAAATCAACAGCTCCAGGGGATGCAACACTCTCTACTGGCTCCTGCAGGTACCCAGATACATATGCTATGTGATAATACAGAAACACATGAATGCAAACTAAAACGCCATAGGAAGAACAACAATATCAACCAACCAGACCCCCCCACCCCCCAAGCTCCCAAGGACTAAACTACCAACCAAAGAGTACACATGGAGGAATTCATAGCTCCAGCTGCATATGTAGCAGAGGATTATCTTATTTTGCATCACTGGGAGGGGAGGCCCTTGGTCCAATGAAGGCTTGATGCCCCAGTGTAGGGAAATGCTAGGGTGGTGAGGAAGGCGTGGGTGGGTGGTTGTGGGAGCACCCTCATAGAAGCAGGGAGGAGGAGGATGGGATAAGGGGTCTGTGGAAGGGAAACAAGGAAGGGGAATAATATTTGAAATGTAAATCAATAAAACAACCAATAAAAAAAGAAAGAAAATAAAAACTAAAAATGAAGATCTAAGCCCTTAATGTGAATTTGTTAATAAGCTTTATTAGCAAGTAACTTAACAATATCAGGGGAAAAATGCTAGGATAGTTAAGTATCCTGTATTAATGGGTAAAGAGGAAAAGATTATATTATAAAACCAAAACCTGGTAAGATTGTGTGTCCACATGTGTGTACATGAGTGTGATTGCATAGACACATATGCATATGCTGTAGGTGGTGGTAAGGATGTATTGTGTGAGAAAATAATCTATTTTCAGCAAAACGTTACAAAATAATTGGAGAATATAAAACATCTAGATAATTTTTGACAAACATTTTCTACATGTCTTTGAGATAGAGACTTGAGCCTCAAAGTTTTAATACCATTTCCCACCTAGAACACCACTCACCCCCTCAGTAGCTGTTCTTGGCTAGATTCTTTCCAAACTCCAGCCACTAGGAGGCAGTATTTTGTAGCAATTAAAATCTTTAAGTTTTGACATCAGCGAGGCAAGGGTTCCAGGCTGTGGCAAACATGAGTGTGGACTAGTTACCTACGTTTAGCTTCATTTTTCATATTTTGAAAAAAATAGGATAAAGTCTATTACTACTGCATTGCACCATGAGGATTAAATGAGATAGTGTATGTTGAGTGACTGACATATACTTGATGCTCACAAAACCCAAATAAACTTAATTCCTAAATGATATATGGATCTATTCTAGCCAATGAATATTTTTCTCTCCCACCCTTCTTCACTCACCTAGCCTGACAAACGTCTCTCTTCAAAACGAATGCCATGGACCCAGATGCAGAAAGCGTTAATTTTCATTAGAAGACTCTGGCAGGAAGCCAATGCACTATCATCTGCTCATCTCCTGTGCATCTTAGTTCTCCTTTCATCTAATTACAGGGGCAACAGCAGGGGAAAGAGGTATCTTTTCAGCTAATGGAGGGAATGACTGAAATCCAGATGAGTAAAACCTGAAGGGAAGGAGATCAAAACCTGTACATTCGGGGTTCTTCTATCTCCCAGCTAAGTGCTGGAACCAAGTGGAGAATTCTGACGATTTCCTAACATCAGCTCATGTGCTTGTGTGTGTCCAAATCCACAATCCTTGCCTTGGAGTGTAGTGACTGTCTCATTGGGCTGCTCTGTTCCATGGCATCAACATTTCCCTTTCCAACATCTCCGGCCATTTCATAGCACACACTTGCTATCTATAACAATGGAACTGGCCACTGAGCACTCAGCACCTGCCCTGTGTTTAGAACATGATGCAGAGAGAGTACTACTTGGAAGGATAAGTACCAGAGAAGGCCGTTGCCCTTGTATCCATATCTCTGAGTTTATCCCTTACTCAATTCAGCTATTCAAGGTTGCAAATAAAATTTTCACTGAGGGATCTTTGTTAAATCTACCTATTGTTCCTACAGAACTACATGGAAATTTTCATTCTTAAAATTGCTTGACATACAGAAACTACACAGTAGTTTCTAGTCCTTAACACAGAGGAGACTGTCAACGAAAGCCACTGTCTGGGACTTATGTAGAACTATTTTTCTGTCATCAACAATTGGCCCTGTATGCAGCTTATTCAAGGATTCACTGCTTACATCAAGGCTTTAGCTATTTTGATGACTTCATTCATAAATTATTTCCCTAATTCTCATCAATCATTCACTAATAAAAGTCTGTCTATAAATTTCTTGGCATCTAAATTGGTTTTCCTATATTACTACCTACCAAGAAAAGAATTTGTGAACAGTTTAAAACTGGGCTTTTGAGTAAAATTCTTTCTCAACTTTTAGCATTTTGATACTTTTACGGTTTAAAATACGACAAGGTTATAGATTCATATAAACACCATTGACTTTTTCTTTCTTTCTTTCTTTCTTCTTTCTTTCTTTCTTTCTTTCTTTCTTTCTTTCTTTCTTTCTTTCTTTCTTTCTTTCTTTCTTCCCAAGATCAATCCCATGGTCAATTCATCTTGAAATGTAAGTGAATGGACTGCCTGTTCTAAAGTCACCTCGCATGGAGGAGAAGGAATCCTGTACTTGCCCTTAACTTTTCTGGGCAGACATTCAGAAGCAAACTCTGGCCTGTTAAGGAGCACAGCTGTACCCTGCAGGAAGAATGGAAAGGTCCTAGATGAGGTCTTGGATGCATGTCCTTACATGGTTCACATTGCAACCTAATGTACAGTTGCAGACCACCCTACCCGAGGTAATAAATGAGAGACTCTCACGGCTGCTGAGCACTTTGCAAATTTTCACAGTGGCTCAGCACAAACTTAGTTAGCACAGGTGTTCACATAATTGTGATTCATTGGAGAGATTCTCGGTGCTCAATAGCCCTCTCACTCCCTTTCCTCCTAGGGGGTGACTGAGTGTGAGTATATTGTGGGGAAATGTGCCATGATGTCGGGCTTCACTGGTGCTTGGCCGAAGGGGACTGGGTTGATTAAAAAAGGGAAAGAAAAAGAACAGCTAACTGTATTCAATTCTCTTGGTCCATTTTGCTTAAGTTTTAGAAATGGCAAGATGGCATGTATCCCGTAGTTCCAAAGATGGAAGCTAACTTTACGTTGTCAAAAAAAAAAAAAAAAAAGCAAAACAAACAAACAAAAACTCTTACAGAATTGGATAAGACTACTATGACTTTATACTGAGGTTGTTTTAAAATGATTAAAGTTAGAAAGAGTGAAAATATCTCAGTTCTCATTGTTCTTGCTTTGTGGCTGCCATCTTCTGGTGCATGTGCTTGGTGCTACCCAAATACTGCTCTGTTCATTTTAAGGTTGGTCACCATTTGGAAGAGTATCCCAAGGCAATCACTCAGCACTAGTGAGAAAACAAGTCTCTCTACCATCAGCCATTGTTGTCTGCTCTAGCTTTTCTACCCGCACAGCGAAATCTAGTTATACAATCCAGTATCTCAGTAATAATAAAAAAATTTGCATAGCTTTTAATGTAATAAATTAAGTGACTTAGATTTTTAAAAACCCTTATAATTCAGTTAATGAATATTGATTAATTTCCCATGAAGCAGTGTGTGCTTAAGGATAATGAGGAATAAAAAACCATCTACTCATCATGTGTCTATGATCTACACGTGGTCCTCTCACACTATATTTAATGCATCTGAGTTAAGAGAAATCTAAATTCTTGTACTCCTCTCTATTTGGAATTGTCTTGGATTCCATCCCTGGTAACCAACTAGTGTGCCTTCCACTGAGTCTCATGGCACTGTTTAAATGAAAAGATGTCTACCATCACATTCAAAAATAAAGTAGTTGTCCTTGGAGGTAGGAAATCAAAAAGGTTACATTTTGATCTTTTAAATTCTAGAAATAGTTTTAGCATTTGGCAACTAAATTCGTTCTTTCTACTGAATTTTCTCCATCTCAAACTAAGAACCTCCTTTGCACATCAGGGTAAAGGGCCAGATGATTTTATTATTCACATAACACCACAGAACCTTCAAGAAATGCATTTGTTTTCTTCATCTTCAAATGCAGATTAGCACTGTTGGAAACCTCAGATTCTTCTTCCTCTACCAAGCTGTCAACTCAGTTCCCACATAAGATCCTCCAGGCACAAAAACACACTATTACTATCACATACATTAGTCTCCAATACATAGAGAGCCCTCTACCCTGTGGCTTATGTTAAATTGGAGTGTCACTGTGACTCCTGCCTGAGCCGGAATCAGGCTTGTATGAATTAATGTTAACTTTCAGCTCTCTGGTCCTAACACACCCTACTCAGACCATTGAGGACAGCAAAAAGCCTCTAAAAGAATCACACAATCAACTCAGAGACACAAAAGCAGATTCATCAACTTCCAACAGAAAGAAGTTATCTAGAAATTAAGAGAGCCCAGAATAAGACATCACCATGTAACTTAAGGGATAAACAGTGGTTCTGGAAGCTTCTATCATTTGTTCTCCATTCTCCTCAGAACCTGGTTTTGAACGAACAAAAATGGACACAGAGCAAGGCAAGAGCAAGGTGTTTAAGGAGGAAGTAAAGTCCGGCGTGGGTGTGTATTACTTGACAGAGGCAAGGTCTTGTCAGTCATGTACCTCTGCCTCAGCCCAGGTGAGCATCCAAGCGTAGTTGCTGCTCTGAATAGGACTGCTGATAGTGTGGGCAGAAGAAACTGTTCACCATAGCTCCCCTTTCTTGCTCCCATGCTAAGGCCTGAAGCCTGCTCCTACTGAGATTCACTAAACCTGTCTCCTTGATCTGACATTATACCTCCTTGATTAGCTGTAGGTTACCAACCCTGCTTTCTTATGCAGCTGCCTGCAACAACCCCACCTCTCTGTTCAACTGTGAGTAATATACATGCTGAGCTTCCATGATTCTGGGGCTTCTCCATGAGACGCCAAGCCTATCAGATCCTGGCTTTTGTCTGATAGTCTTTGCTTTACCCCAGCCCCTCTGACCCTGTCAGGTCAGTCCCTGGAGCCATGCAAGGATGTGGTGAAATGGCATCTGCAAAGGACCCAAAGGTGGACACTGACTACAGGAACTTACATTAATCAGACCAAGGAATGATCCAAGCAAGATAAGTGCGCTGATAAAGGTGAATGGACCAGTATAAAGCAGAGGGAAGAAACAAAACTAGAGAAAGAACAGAGGAATGCAAAGCACATCTCAGTGCCCCGCAGATGGTACAATCTGAGAATGCTGCCCTGACTAGGTAGATATGTCTATCAGAGAGAATGCACAAACTTCACCTACTCATGTGACAAAGCAAATGTCTCTAGAGTTACAGAATGACTTTTAGGTCCATGACTGCTAGATGAGAACATTTAATACTGAAATTAAAAGTTCATTAGATTGCAAATAATTGAGCATGCATTTCATTTCCATCCACATCTATAAATGATATTATCTGCAAATAGTATTTGTCATACTGACATCATAGATTTATCTAAAGACTCACTCAATTAGCAACTCCTTCAAGTCAACAATATCTATAGTCAAAACACTCTATTTTATTATAATGAATTTATCCTACCAAGCATCTAAGCTCATAAAAATATGTGTGAAGCACAAATCACTATGGGAAACTCTTAATAAAATGTGTATTGTGTTTCTAAGACTCTTCAATCTTTGAGCTTTGTTCTTGATATAAAGAAACAGAAATTATAAGACTTGTTATTCACTGGTACAGTGGACTTCTTTAATGTGTTCAGTTTGGCTTCCTCTGAGGGCATTAGTTGGTGTGTTATCCTCAGTAATGACAGCTGTACCTTTTCTTTCCTGACTCTGCATTGAAGATGTTTGCCAGGCCTGAGAGTAAAATGTCTATAGAAACTACATTTAAAGTTCAGAGAGGCTTCCTGTTTTTTTCTCTACCCTCCCTCTCCCAATCCATCCTTCTCCTGCTCTCTCCCTCCTCCTTCCTCCTGTCCCTCCTCTTGTCTCATCATTATTCTCTACTAATTCATGCAGCTAAGATGTTATTCTAATGTATTCCAATAATTAAAAAAATTGTTTAGCACATCACATGACTTATCTCTAAAATACAGTTTTGTGCTTCTAAATTTAGATGACTATGCATTGCTACTTACATTTTTTTTTTTTCGAGACAGGGTTTCTCTGTATAGCCTTGGCTGTCCTGGAACTCATTCTGTAGACCAGACTGGCCTCGAACTCAGAAATCCGCCTGCCTCTGCCTCCCAAGTGCTGGGATTAAAGGCGTGCGCCACCACCGCCCCGCTGCTACTTACATTTCTTATCATAGGATGGACTGATTTTTGCATAGTGTGCTGACGGAATACTTAAGTTTCCTTATAAGAAATATGAATGGAAAATGGCTGAATTCTGTTATCTTTTCTGAGATCCGTTGTCACCAAGACCAATGAGCAATGTCAGAAACATCATGCTTTTAAAATGTGAGTAAGGATGCCTGCTGGTTCGTACCACTGCCACTTAGCTGATTCTCCTTCAGAGTATATTAACAGCAGATGACTTTTCTTGGGTCTGAGATGCTTCTGGAATAGCCTTTACTGGAAGGAACCACATCGTCTGGGGTTCTCCTTTAAACTCCTCTCCCTAATTGCTGGCCCAGCCTTTCAGAGAGGCAACTTTATTCTAATATTGGGAAGAGAATTCTCATAGGTTAGCTTCTTGAGAAACTGTACTGGCTGTGGTAACTGGTTTGAATTAGGGTGAGTCTAATATCCTTGGGTGCTCTGGGGGTGGGGGGAATCCCCTCCATCAGATTCGAATGTTTCCAATCTGCTGGTGGTAATTGACATAATTCATTCTAATGAGTTAGAAGTACTTGAAGAGCTTTCTGTGCAAACAGTGGAGCCACTCTATGAGTTCCTAGCTTTTAGGGCCCTCTCTGTCTCCAGTTTCTGCATTTACTGCATCAGTAAACTGATAAACAAAAATGATTTATTGTAAATAGTTATAAGTAAAGAAATGTCCTCTGAGGATACAATAATTGTTTTCATTTTCCTTCCCCAGTGCCAGTGGTATAATAAAATGCTAATAGATGCAAATTATGCATGATCCTTAATGCATACTAAAGAGAAACCATTTAAAAACCAGGTACCTTTTGTTGGTGAGTGAGCAGTGGGACATTGTTTTCTTTCTGAGATATGGTACTAACTGGAAGTTTCTTTTGTGGATGGTCAGTGCACACAGGCCTCCTTAAGATTGTTACAGCTAAACAATCCTGAGAGGAATGGAGCATCACTTGGGAGAAGAGGAGATAAATAAAAGCTGTTTTTTCTTTTTCTCTTCCTTTTTTTTCTTTTTTTTTTTACTTTGGATGACTCCATAAGAAAATCATGGAAAGAAAACCAAAAGAGCTGAACAAGACAGCCGCTGTGACTTAAAGAACAGAAAATTGAAATGTATGAAAAATCAATGAGCTAATAATTAAATTGTGTGCACACCACAGAGCAGACCGGACACCTCATGCATTTAGACCTGGAGCTCAGGAGCCGAAGTCATCAGTAGTTAAAAGGGAGCAAAGAACAGCCGTCATTCTGAAGCTAATTTCATGATGAGACACTAAAAAACACATACCTGCTACAGTAGAGCAGGATATTTATAGGAGGTTAAAGATACAAATTAAAGTCCAGGAGCCTATACATTCCTGATTACCCAGCATTCTTAAATCAGTCCTCCTCAGTCTCACACCTGGGGTCTCAGCTGCAGCATAGCTGTCATTTACGCTATCCATGGCCCAGGATTGATGACAGTCATTCGCTGATGAAGCTGTATACATCATTTCTGTCCGAGCTGCACTGGCCAGATGGACCCTGACCATCCATCGCCTGTCAGGGACGCATCTGTTCACACTGCTGCTAGGGGTACTAACAAGTCATTGGCTTCTCCAAAAGGACAGTGTCAGCTGGATAGGGCACAACATAAAGACTGGTGTTGTCTGGCTTTCTCTTTTCTTCTTATCAAGGAACAGGGTTTGTTGTTCCCCTCCCAATAGAAGATACATTGCATTAACTTTTTAGAAAGTTATAGTATAGATATCCAAAGATCACAGACACTCCATCAACTCCATATTGATAAAACAAATTGGTTTTCCATTTTGAATTTCTTTCTGTCGGCGATGCTTTATTAAAGTATGACCCATTTAAGACTATGAAATTCAAGTGTTTGGCCACACCTGAGAATTTGTCAGTATTTTTAACCACTAAAGAAAAAGCCAAGATGTTTGTGCATTGTTTTTTTTTTCTTCCTTAAATCTATGTTACTTTATTTTATTTATTTATTTTTTTACTTACTTGTTATAACTAATACTCTGAGGGAAAAAGAAAGAAAACAGGAGAAAAAGAAACAGAAAAAAGAAAAAAGAAAAAAAAAAAGAATCCAGAGAAAAGTTCACAATAAATTTATCCATAAATCACATCAATAGCGAGAAGGTTCAAATTTGGTAAAGACCATACTTTTCATTAAATGGATTGCCATTAAAGATGTTTTTCTTCTACAATAAAGTCATTGTTTTATTGGAAAAATTAAGCAATACCTGTGATTCAACTTGTTCTGTGTATCAAATAAAATCTAAGCCTTTCAATTATATTAGTTTGTTTACTGTTCAAATCTTTGTCGGATAGAACTCACTTTTCAATGAACAAACTACAGAGTAAAACATTAATAACCATGCAGGTATAGTATGGTATTAGTATAATGAGACTTTGAGCCAAAAACAGGCCTGACATCAAAGCCCATGGGTTGAGTCTTTTAAATTTTTAGTGTCCAAAAATGATTTTCAAATATGAATCTAGACAGCCCTTACAGTCCAATTTTCTAATAATTAGAGAAAACACATTCTTTATTAAAAAGATATTATTTGCCTTGGCAAAATTTTAACCAGAGTTTTCAAATTAATCAAGAAAGAGAACTAGAGTCCAAATGGGACAATTACCTACTTTCTTATCTATTTTGGAGGTAAAATTTCATTTTCAACAATCTTCTTTATTGTCTAAAGATGTGCTTCAAACCTTAACAAGCAACCACACAAGCGTTCCTATGTGGGTACACATGTAGAGTGCATTCAAAATCAGATCCACGAGAAACAGAGCAGCCGAGCAGAGATGATGGCTGGGATCAATCTGAATGGGAATGGTGGTCTACAGGGAGACTTCCATGCACTTTGTCTATCAATCCATGTCCCATGGACGGCCTCCCGCCCCTTATTTTCAGTTTTCTCCTTTATAATGGAGAGATCAGCACATTCACTCACCAATAGAAACTGTGATCATAGATTCAGGTGACAATTTATTGTAAAAGAAATTAACCTAATTTTATTAGACATGAAACTGATAAGGAGCCAACGGCCATTCTCAAGGTCACAGAGAAAACCATATATGTACTGGCAATGAGAGACACATTATTGAAAAATATGAGTGACTGTAAACTTTTTGGCTGTCTGCGTTGGCAGCTGCAAGAGATCTGCAGGGAAATTTCTCTCTAATTCTCCATTTTGGCCTCAAAAATTGGCAAATCTCATGGATTTACGTACTACATGGCTCTCAAACTCCAATTAATCCCCTTTGTTCTTTTTCTTGCAATTTCATATTACTGAAGAAATTTAAACATTGGAACACAATTCAATTTCTGAATGCATTTTCTATTGTTTCAAGATTGAAGCAAATGTGTTTTTAGCATAGTTTATGCAAGTGCTGAGGGTCAGTCACTGTGGGCTGATCGCCACACTTGGCTCCTCTTGCATTCAACTGGGAACATTCTACAATCTCGGGGGATTTATGACCCTTAAGAGCAGAAAGTAAGTTAGAGACTAAATGCACCGGAGGAAGTGAGATGAGCTGGCTTCCCAGTGGAATGGAACAGATGATACTCTGTGTTTCCTATAGTCACAATGAAGAAATGAATGAATGAACACAAATATATTAAAGTGTACATAGAAACGTGTATGAAAATAAAATTCATAATTCTATATATATATATATAAAAAGCTGGAATAGTAAGACAAATAAGGAACCTCTGAATGTAAGTGTGCCTTTATTCTGGGACCTGCGACGGAGAACATGGCAAAAAGGCATCACAGATACGATTAAGCTGTTGGACATCAAGGTGGGATGAATTATTCTTGGCTAGCCTGGCAGGTGCAATTGAACTGAGTCACTCTTACCAGTGATCACTTCCTTGCTGTGATCATGAAGGAAGATGTTCAGAGAAAGCTTGGGGAGATGGGATATGGCTGATATTCAGATGGAGGGAAAGTGTCACAAGTCAGGAAGGCACACATTTTAGAAGAAGGAAAGCAGAATTAGATTCTCCTCAGACCCCCCAGAAAGGAACGCAGCCTTGACATCACCTTCTCCTCACCCCTGGGTGACCCATGTCAGACTTCCGACCTACAGAACTGTACGTTAATAAAAGCATGTTGTGTTAAGTCACCATATTTCTGCTAATTTGTTAAGGTGGTGATAGAAGACCAGTACATCCATCTGATGTTGTCTCAGCATCCCACAGTTTCTAAATCCATAATGATGCCGTCTAAGAGGTCACTGTCAAAAATGTGACTCTAAAGTTCAGTATTAAGTTCCAAGAAGAAACAAACAGCTCATTGTTTGAACAGGTACAGCAGTTAAATTTTGTGATGCAATAAGACAGCATTCTTCTGTGACTATGTTAAAAATGTATGTTCCATTCTTCAGTAGTAAAAATAATACCAAGTTACTGGTAGTCTCTAGCTCTGGTCAAGATCTTACTTAACCAACCTTTCAATTTATTGTTATTTTAATTAAGCAGATTTATTAATCAAAAAAGAAAAAGATTGTTAGCAAATCAAAAACAATCACTGAAATAGACATTTTCTTTTAGCAGATTTCCCACAGTGCCTAGTATATCAATGCTTAGACCACCATGAAAATTTGAAAATTATTATTTGATATGATTTGCAAGTTTTGTGACCATTGTTTTAAAAGGTAGTCTTAAGTATCCATCCTTGAAAAATAGGTGGCTATTCATTATGCACGTTACTGTTTTTATTTATCTGATTTAAGGATCACTAAGTATTATCAGTGATGTAGTCTAAATGAATTAGGTAGGAGATCACAAATCGATCTGGCAATTTAGGCACTAAAATGGTCATTCTAAAGAAATCATGATGTAGAAATGCTTTGCTTTATTTAAAAATGCAATAAAATAGGAAAAAAACTACTGTGAAATACTGAAGCAAAAGTTGGTGCTGAAGTAATTTTTTAATGTAAGCACAGGAGAGAATAATAGCCTGCCCTTACTATTAGTGCCCGAATCTCCATGCTGAATCATTAGTTATTCCTTACTCTATATTAAAGGTAAGACCTAAGATGTTTGAAAAAAAAAAAACATTTCTACCATAATCAATCTTACTATCACTGTAATAAAACACTATGACCAAAGCATCTGGGGAGGGAAAGACTTTATTTGGCCTGTATCTTCCTTCCTTCCTTCCTTCCTTCCTTCCTTCTCCTTCCTTCCTTCCTTCCTTCCTTCCTTCCTTCCTTCCTTCCTTCCTTCTTTCCTTCCTTCATTCTTTCCTTCCTTCATCCTTCCTACCTTTCTGCTGGTGATGAAGCCTAGGTTTTTGCATAAGCTAGGTAGGACTCTATCACTGAAAACTCCCTCCCCACCAAGTCCTAGCTTATCCTTCACTCCATAAATTGATATTGACATCACACCAGAAATATTACCTATGAGTTTTCTGGTCAGTGATGTTATCCTATCTATGCAAAGCTCTACGGCTCTTCATTCTCTCTTTCTTGTGCCTTCCCTCTCTCACTCTCTAGCTTCATTTTCTGCATATGCAAGGTTTTGTTTGTTTAGTTTTCTTTTTTCCTCCCTAGTTCACAGTGAAAGAATTTCAATTTTAACTCTGTGTTATACAAGGCCCAATTCTACCACCCTATTATCCAACTTTTCACCCTCAAGTTGGCATATAGCTGCTAAAAAGGAGTGAGATCAAGCTTTATGTGGAAGATACTATGTTCTGAGAGGCTGCCTGTGGTGGCAAAGTTTTCAAGCTGCTCCAGCGCATAGTATGTGCCCTGTGGGGAGGTGTGAGTCCCCAGACAGACCACAATAGACCTCAGGTTAATAGAATATAGAAGGATGGATTCCAATCCAGTTTGCAGTGGTGAGGTAAAACTTAAATTGGTGATGTTTTCTTTTTCATTTTTTACAAATTTACGAATTTCGCGCGGGTACTGATTTCATTTACCCTTGCTAGGAGTAGAAGTAGGATCAGGAGGCAGGATTTTCCTCTGGGTATTTGTATCAGTCAGAGCAGCCTATGTGAGGATAAGGCAGACTTCAAATTCAACTGGGATCAGACACACGTTTGAGGAAATTTTATCTTATGACATGGGAACTCAAACTCTACTTTCATGCTGATTTGTACATTTTTCTCCCTCCCTCCTTTCTTCCCTCCCTCCCTCCCTCCCTCCCTCCCTCCCTCCCTCCCTCCCTCCCTTCTTTCCTTCCTTCCTTTCTTCCTTCCTTCTTTTCTTCCTTCCTTCCCTCCTTCCCTCCCTGCCTCTCTCCCTCCCTTCTGTCTCCCTCCTTCCCTCGCTTTTTTTTGTGTGTGTATGTTTATGATTAGAACAAATAGGAACAAGCTCTGCCCCATATATTCTTTAATACCATTTATGTGTTGACAAAGACTGCTATTCCACCTCACTCTCTCTGCTTTCACCAAGTTTCTGTGCAGCAGAAGCAGCTGAGATGTAGGGGCAAACAGACCAGGAGCTGCTATCTACTTCCCAGGCCCTCACTGTGTAACAGCAACAAGACATATGGCCTCTTTGTGACTAGTGCTTTCTTAGAAAAATGTATGGGATGGGATGGCTATTAATTTATTCAGTTATACAAATCAGTTTAATTCCCCTAAGCTGTAGAGATGGGAATGTGAACACTGCCTGCCCTCAAAGGGTTTTAACCCAGCAGATCTAGATTTTCATTTAAAAGGAGACTGTGGTAAACTCAATCAGGTAGATTAGGTAGAGGGTACTCCTAAGCCTTGAGAGGAGAGAGTGGAGTCCTTCTTGACTGTTCAGTGGCCTGCAGGAGTGTGGAGGGTTAGGAGAATCAGGGTGAATCTTGAGGCAATCAATAAAGCTTCCTCCCTTGTCCAGAGAATGCCTTTAATTAGCTGGCTTTTGTGTTTTACTTGCTTTTGTGAAGTCTCACAAATGCACTCTGAATATTTTTATATCTCATATTTTAAGATCCTGGTGAGGTAAGATCACAGGTTTTGCTCTTTTTATTATACCTCACTGACTGGGAATTAAGCTCTGACCTCAAACTTCCAGGTTTTCAATCCCAGAGTAATTTGAACCCTGCTAACTTGTTAAACCGATCCAGGTCTGTCTGTTTTCCTCAGATGAGAATGAGAATACTAGTTTTGCTTATTTATAAGGTTGAGACTGGCTTAAAAAAGAATTCAAGGCACTTAGCCCAACTTAGCACAATCTTCTCATCAGTGCGTTGTGAATACTCTGCACTCCTCCGCCTTCCTCAGAGCATGATATGACATATACTGAAAGCCACTTTGAGTCCTTAAGGGAACACCACGTTTTTTCTTCTCTTGAAACTGTAAGAAACACAATTTGCTATTCACGGATCATACTCCGGAGCTGTATGAAGAAAAGTTGTTGGAATGCTATATACAATCTCTCCATGTGCTTTTTATAATATAAGAAACACTACACACAGTCCTTAGGACCTGGATTCTTACCAACCCTTATTACCCCAGTGCCTAACACAGAACCTGGTGCCCTGTAGGACAGAATACAATAGTATAGTACATAATAGGACTTTTCATAATATCTAATTGTAAATAGATTGCCAACAGAAAACAGCTATACTGATGTACCATTACTTGGGGCCAATGGCTTCAGTATACTATGTAAGAGTTACCAGAGTCAAAACATTTTATAGATGGTGTCTTAGTTAGAGTTTTTATTGCTGTGAACAGACACCATGACCAAAGCAACTCTTATAAATGACAACATTTAATTGTGGAAGCTTACAGGTTCAGAGGTTCAATCCAGTATCATCATGGCAGGAACCATGGCAGTGTTCAGGCAGACATGGTGCTGGAGGAGCAAAGAGTTCTACATCTTTATCTGCAAGTAATCAAAAGACTGACTTTTAGGCAGCTACAAGGATGATCTCAAAGCAACCCCACAGTGACACACTTCCTCCAATAAGGCCACACCTACTCCAACAAGGCCATACTTCCTAACATTGCCGCTTCCTGGGTCAAGCATATTCAAATCACTACAGATGAACAGGAATTTTTTATCCCAGTCCACTATATGTTTCTCCAATTCCAAAGCATTCTTCCAACAAAACAAACAAAACAAAACAAAACAAAACAAACGAAAACCTACCACTATCACCAACAAAATCTTTAAAGATTACCTACACTTACACTTCCCAATGCCCTCTTCCTCTATGAAGAAGGGGGTCATTAACTTATTGACCATATTGGGATGATAGGTGATTGACTTAAAGAATTGTCTGTGCATGTAATAATTTTGTTCTTTCTTCTGTTTAATCTATTTTGCAGTTCTCTCCAGACAAAAAATATTTGCAGGATATACAGGATGTTCTCCTTTGTCCATAGACTCAGAATTTCCCTAGATTACCTTCAAGTCAAATGATTTGCTAGAAAAGTCTCACAGAATTCATTGGAAGCTTTATATTTACAGTTTCCTGCACAGAAAATGCCACAAGTTAGAGTGTAGAAGTTCAGTCTTGAATGCATTCTAAACTCACATCTGTGATAAGTGCAAGGAAGGAACGAATCTCCTCCCCTACATTGAAGTGTGGAAATAGTAATGTGAACCAAGGATGTTCTGGGAGCATCTTTCAGTTTTCCTTGAGGTTCATAAAAAAGTCGGGTACCATTGTCCGTATGGTTAAAGTCAATTTCCAGCTTCATCTTTCCTATACCTGTAAGCACATGGTTGGCCTTTCTACCTGGTCAGTTTCCACCCAGAGTCATCTTAGCAAAATGTACAAGAGGTAAGAGGGCATAATATTGCTTTATAAATTGCAGTGATTTAGGGTACCCTAAAATAAAACACTTCTGTCTAAGAAATGTCAAAGGATTCAGACTGTTGCCTAGGAGCCAGGATTAAAGCAAGACCTTTCTTTTTATTGAGATAAAATTTTTATTATTCAGTTTCTTTTTTCCAAAATTTGCCATTATTTTAGCACTCACAACTGTTAAAGTAGTTCAAAATTTCAACATGAAATGATATGAATACATTTAATACAGATAGAAATAAAAATTTAAAATATAGGTCATTTGGGAAATCATGTACGTTACTCTTCTTATACCTATAAGCCTGAAATCATGTAAAAAAATCAAGACAATGAATTTTCTATTAATTAAATATTTTATTGATCCTACTAATGGGTATAAAATAAGAAAGTATGAACTAATTTCAAAATCAAAACCAAATTACAGGTAGTGCTAAAAGTTTGCCAGATTTACTCCAAATCCCACAAAATATTATATCCTAATTTTCACATAAATTCATAGAAAAATCTAAAGAACAGAGAAATGAAATTGTATCTGATCTCTTGCTCATGAAAATACATGAAAGAGCATTTAGGTGTGTGACTTCTCTATTAAGAATTTTCTTTAATCAAATGATCTTAATGTCTGTACAAGGAACTTATGAAGTCACTCCAGTGAATAGTGTCACTTCAGGCAAGGAGTTTCATGAGATTCTTGACGAATATTTACTAGAAGCTTTCCAAACATTCTTAACCTGAAGTTGTGAGTAGTCATTCCTTACACTATGTCTATAGACATATAGAAGGGTTTGTGTGAAAATCTATAATTTCCATATTATCTGGATTTGCCGAAAAGAGACAGAACCTCTAAAATAACAAAAACACAGATATATGATGAACTAAAATTGAAGTTATGTTTTGGCAGAGAAAAATTGGATTGATGGAGAAATAAGTGCTTAAAAATCAGTTAACTCAGATCTAATGTGTCAAACTCCTTGGTGGTAAGATCAGGGTTTGTGGTAAGCAATTGCTTTCTTCACATTGAACATTAGAACTCTATTTTTCTTTAAAAAAAAAAAAAGACTATGTTACTTTCCCTGAACCAGTAGGAAAAAAAAAAGTGTCATTTTTTGAGTAGTTTGAGCCACATTGCCATTGGCAGCAACTAACTGATTCTCCTCTGCCAGTTCACTGGGGCATCCAGTAGTCAGTTTGCCAATGTGCTGGGAGAGGGCCAATGACTCTTTGGAGGTGGAATGCCTTACCTGCATGAGCTCTTGCCATCAGGATGGACAATTCCCTGAGCTGAGCTCAACAGCTCATGGACATAGGTCAAGAGTCCTCTTCTGGCTGCAGCTCAGGTGACTTCAGAGCAGGCTGCTGGAGGGAGTTCAGCAAACCACTGAGATGAATCCACGAGAAACCATCTGACAATAAATTAAGGGAAAATTCAATGGCAACTCTCCAAAAGCCATAAAAACAACCATTAGAAATTAGATGCACTTTACAGATCCATAAGGAGTGTTCTTGGCAGTCGAGTGAGCACACATTTTTCCTTTTTTCATTTTCTGTTTTTTGGGTTTTTTTATTTTTACTATTTGTTGCAGAAGAGTATATCAGAATGGTAAAGAAGACTAAAGCAAATTTTAAAATGTGTTCTTAAAAATAAAATATTTTATGTGACATTCAAATATATACAGTCATGGTAGAAACTCAGGTAAAAACTAAATGCATAGAAATTATCTTTTTATATTTCACTACATTTTCTAACTCTGCTATGATGGCTGAAGATCATGGGTGTGGGTGCAGACTGGAAAACACTCTGGAAAAAGATTCTTTTATAAATAAAAATAAACCCAGGTCTTCAAACCCAAAATAAGACAAATGGTAATGCTCTTTTGAAATTAATTTAACTTGTTTCTGTCTGTGAAAGAACATCATAGATTTCCAATTTAGTGTCAACAATCAAGAATATTCATCTCGAACCCCTAATCACTGATTGTACTAAGTTCTATTTTCCCATTTGTTTATCAGTCTGTATCAATTTGAGCTGAATCAATAACATTTGCCACTTCCTCTGTGTCCCAGCCAGGGTAGGCTTTGCGACCTCCTGTGCGGCTGAGGCATTTGGGTCCTTGACATGACTGTGCCTATGTCAAGAATGCTTTTACTCAGGACTTTACTGGTTCCCTGAAACATTTCACAGTTTATATTAATAGGTTAATCTCAGAAAATAAGTGAAAATGAATAAAAATGATAATAGTAAGAAAAATCCAGAATATTTCTGAAGCAAGTTGTTGCCTTAACGAGTCATTTCACTTTGCCGTACTAGTAACTAGAGGTAATGTATGTGTATCATGTAAGCAATGATGGACAGACTGTTGCTTATCAGACTTGCTCTTCCATACCCCATCACTGGGCAATTACAAAGGAGATAGTATGCTGTTCTTATTGGAGATAGCTTATCATTCATATGTATTCAAGTTGGCACCTACTTATAATCACAGATTTTTCAAGTTAAATTAATAGGTTAGCCATAGTGTCCTGAGTCTCAAATAACTGTAATTAGTCTTGTATTCTCTAAGTAACCGAGAGGAGGTGATCAAAGTCAAATGGCCAAAGCTAAAGGAAAATATATCACTTCCAATAAATAACCTTTGAGAAACTAAGCGGTCTGATGGAAAAGAACATTGAATGGGAAGCAAAGCTCCCATCTATCTTTTCTGATTTTTTTCCTTCAGAATTTGTATTTTGTCGCTAAAAGTGGATTTGTTTCTTACAATACTTGTCAGAGGACTCTGAGCTTTATAAGACTGGGCAAAGGAATAAATTCTCTTGCATATCTGGACTTAAGAGTTTAAACCCAACAGATGACCTTTGTAGTCTTTGGACTATATAAGAGGAGGCAAAGTGAAGGCTTGCTATTTTCCCTGTTAAGTTTTGATGGAACACTCTTACATTCTGGGACAAGGACACAGTATACTATAATTTGGTTGTTTTCAGAAAAACCTGTTTACCAAGTGAAAATTGCGTTATCAGATAACCATGGGGTAAAATTTACATGCTTGCAAAACATGTATTGATATTTAATCAGGCTGTTGTTTAAACAGCTGATCCCATGAAATTTTGCACAAATATTGAATTTTTCTGGTGTAGTTCTGGACACATTCAAGGACTCTTCCATATTACTTTTCAAGTAAAAGTACCAAAGTGGTATCATGAGACTCATAATTATTCATCACCTAACTTTAAAGCGTCAGCACTGTCCCATTGGAATGAGCGTTGTGGAACAAGCTTTCTACCACATAGACAAAACATTTCCATGTATCTCCATGTGCCTTCTCACTACAGGACTTAATCATGAATAATTCATGGAAAGGTATGTGGTTTTCATAACAAAGTAAAATAAATCTCCTTTACAGTGAAATCTGTTCTCTTTTTTATGAAAAATTAGACAATATCTGTCTACAAATACAGCCCTGTAGAAGTTACTAGAAGGAAAGCTCCAACCTAAAGAAGTTAATCTTAACCAAGAATACAAGGAATAGTAATCACAGACCAGAAAATCAAAAGAGGGCAGGCAAACACACACACACACACACACACACACACACACACACACACACACACCCTACAACAACAAAATAACAGGAATAAACAAACACTGCTCATTGATAACTCTCAACATCAATGGTTTCAATTCATTAATAAAAAGACTCACAGACTAACTGAATTGGTGAGAAAACAGAATCTATCCCTTTGCTCCACCCAAGAAGCATACTTTAACATCAAGGATAGACATGACCTTTTGGTTACAGATAGAAAATGATATTTCAAGCAAATGGACCTAAGAACCAAGCTGCTGTCACAATTTTTACATCTGACAAAATAGACTACTAGACATAACTAATCAAAAGAGATAGTCAAGGACTTAACATGTTCATTAAATGAAGGAGCCTCCAAAAGGACATAGTAATTCATAACCTGTAAAGGAGATTACGCATATGCACAAAACACAGAGGCATTCAAGTTCATAAATACTACTACATCTTAAATCATATATTGACCTTTAGTGAAAGACTGCAATATTCTACTCTCACCAATACACAGGTCATCCAAACAAAAACTAAACATCAATGATGAAGTTAATTGACAATGTAAACCAAATGGAACTAACAGATATTAAAGAACATTTCACCCAAACACACAAACATATACCTTCTCAGAATCTCCTAGAACTTTCTTGAAAAGTTGATCACATATTCAGCTATAAAGTAAGTCTTAATACAAGAAAATTGATATAACACCTTCTATTGTATCTGACTAAAATGGATTAAAGCTAGATATCAACATCAAAAGAAACAACATAAAGTTTACAAACTCACAGAAATTGAACAACTCAGTACCATATTAAAAAAATGGGCCATGACAGAAATAAAGAAAGAATTAAAGACTTTCTAGAATTTTTAAAAAGGAAAACACATAGTATACAAACTTATAGGACACAATGAAGGCAGTTTTAAGAGACAACTTTATAACAATAAGTGCCTATATAAAAAATTGTTTTTGGAAAGATCTAATGCTAATAAATTAACTGCACACCTAAATGCTCCAGACCAAAAAGAAGAAATCAATCCCCAAAGTAGTAGATGACAAGAAATAATTAAATTTAGGATTAAAATCAGTAAAGTTGAAACACAACAACCACAAAAATACAAAGAATTAATGAAACAAAGAGTTGATTCTTTGTGACAATCAGTGAGATTGACAAACCCTATCCAAAATAACAAAAAGGCATAGAGAGAATATTCAAATTAACAAAATTAGAGATGAAAATAGGCACATAAAAATAGATACTGAGGAAATTAAGAGAATCATAAAGATATGCTTCAAAAAACTGGACTCCAGCCAATTTGAAAATCTAAAAGAAATTGACAATATCCTTGTTACATTTCACATACCAAAGTGAAATGAATATCATGTAATCGATTTTTTTTTTTTTTTTTGAGACAGGGTTTCTCTGTATAGCCCTGGCTGTCCTGGAACTCACTCTGTAGACCAGGCTGGCCTTGAACTCAGAAATATGCCTGCCTCTGCCTCCAAATGCTGGGATTAAAGGTGTGTGCCACCACTGTCCAGCTCATGTAATCAATTTAAATAGACCCAATACTCCTAGTGAAATAGAAGCCGTCATTAAAATTTCCCACCAAAACCATCTATAACCAGACAGTTTTAATGCAGAATTCTACCATGCTTTCAAAAAGACTTAATGCCAATACGACTCAAATCATTCCACAAAACAAAAACAGAGAGGGCATTATCTAATTTGTTTTACAAGTCCACAGTTATCCTAATACACAAGCCACATAAAGACCCAACAAAAAATAGAGAGAGACCAATTTTCTTTATGAACACAGATGCAAAAATTCTTAATAAAATACTTGCACCCCAAATCCAATAACATATCAAAATGATTACCTGCCATGCTCAAGTAGGCTTCATCCCAGAGATGCACGAATAGTTCTACGTATCAATAAATCAATAAATATAATATACCATATAAATAAACTCAAAGACAAAAACTGTATGATAATTAGATACAGAAAAGTCATTTGACAAAATTCAATACCAGTTCATGATAAAAGTCCTGGAGAGGTTGGAGGATCAAAGGGACATATCTGAACATAATAAAGGCAGTTTAAAGCCATCCCATAGCCAATATTAACTTACATGGAGTGAAGGCAATTCTACTAAAATCAGGAACAAGAGGAGGTTGCCCACTATCTCCATATGTATTCAGTATAGAGCATAATTCTAAGCTAGAGAAATAGGACAACTGAAGGAGATCAAAGGGTTAAAAATTAGAAATGTGACTTTATTGCAGATGATTCATAGTATACATAAGTGATCCTAAAAATTCCACTGGAAAACTCCTACAACTGATTAATACTTTCAGCAAAGTTTCTGGGTTTAATATTAACTCACAGAATCATTGGTGCTTCTACATGCAAATTATAAATAGACTGTGAAAGAAGTCAGGAATCAACACCTATACAGTAGCATGAAATAATATAAAATAATTAGGAGTATTGCTAACCAAGAGAGTAAAAGACTTTCATGATAAAAAAATTTTAAGACACAGAAAAAAGAAATTGAAGGAGATATCAAATGGTGAAAAGATCTTTTATGTTTACAGATTGGAAGGATTAACATAGTAAACATGACCATCCTACTAAAAGCAATCCACAGATACAATATAGTCCCTATCAAAATTGTAACACATTTTTCAGAGATTTTAAATGATAATTTTCAGCTTCTTATAGAAACCCACACACAGACACTCACACATATACTTTCATGTGCACACACACACACACACAAAACCAGCATAGCTGAAATAATCCCAAATAAAAGAAGAAGCACTGGAGGTATCACTATCTAGGACCTCAAATGGTACTACTAAGCTATAGTAATCAAATCACCATGACACTGGCACAAAAGCAAGCACATTGATCCATAAATTTGTACACCTAGTGACACTTGATGATGAAGACTACTCACTGAAAAAAAGACAGCATCTTCATCAAATGGTTCAGTCAGACTGGATGTCTGCATGTAGAGGAGTGCAAATTGATCCATATTTGTCACCCTGCATAAAACTCAACTCTATTTGGAAGAAAGATCTCAGCATAAAACCAGATGCACTGAGTCCAGTAGAAGAGAAAATGAAGAAAAGCCTTGGACTCATTGGCATAGGAAAAGATGATCTGAATAGAGCACCACTAGCACAGGTGAAAATTACTAAATGGGACCACATGAAAGTAAAAATCTACATGGCAATAGCACTGTCATTTGTAACTGTCACAGTCTACAGAATAGAAAAAAGATTGTTCTCAACACCACATATCATAGAGAAATATATAAAAAATATATAAAGAACTCAAAAACTATATATCAAGAAAAGAAATAACCCATTAAAATGGGGTACAGACTAAACAGAATTCCCAAAGAGGGAATACAAATGGTTGAGAAACACTTAAAGAAATGTTTAACATCATTAGTCAACATGAAAAAGCAAATGAAAACTATTTTGAGATTTCATTTCACATATATCAGAATGGCAAAGATCAATAAAACAAATGATAGCTCGTGCTGGCATGGGTATGGAGTAAGGGGAACACTCACCCATTGCTGATGGGACATATAGACACTGAAAATCAGTGTTGTTTTTTCTCAGGAAGATAGCCGTAAAAAAAACTTCACGATCCGGCTATACCATCCTTGGATACTGTGTTGGTTTCTGCCCCAGTAGAGTCATGTATTTGAATGATTGGTCCATAAGGAGTGGCATTATAAAAGGTGTGGCCTTTTCTGAGAAGGTTGGGACTTGTTGGAGGAAGTGTGTCTCAATTCATTTCCAGTTACTGGCCATTCCAGATGTAGAAGTTCATCTCCTTCTCCAGTACCATGTCTGCCTGCATGCAATCATGTTTCTGCCATGACAAAAGCTCTAGAAATCTCTAGAACTGTAAGCCAGACTCAACTAAATGTTTTTCTTTAAAAGAGTTGCCATGGTTCTGGTGTCTTTTCACATCAATAAAACTCTAAGACAGAAATATAACGGAGACATGCTTCATCTTATCTCAGAGACACTTGCTTAAACATGTTCATTACTGCTCTATAAATAATGCTCGAAGCGACATAGATGGTCCTCAACATGTGGTGCAATAAAATATTACTCTTCCATTTAAAAAAAATCATAGAATTTGCAGGTTACCTGATAGAACCAGAAAAAAATGATCATGCTGAGTGAGATTGCCTGAACCCAGAATGATAAATATGGTGTATATTTCACTTATATGTGGATGTTGGCTCTTATGTTAATAATATAAGATAATTTTAATAATAATATTATACATTGATTATTATTGGTTAACCAATAATACTATATTGTTTAATAATAATAACCATACTGCAATTCACAGAACTATAGAGATTAGATACAATATAAAGAAATAGAGGGAATATGGATCTCTATAGGAAAAAGAAATAAAATAGATAATTACATGTAAATGAGGTGAGGGGACTGGAAAGAAATGATCAAGTGGGGACTAGGAAGGGAGATAGCGATTGGTGATGGAATAAGAGAGAAACAACTCAGTGAAGTGAATACCATTTGAGTATTATGTAAACTTACTACAGTAGAAGCTTCTTAAAATATATACGAATATAAAGACTATTTAAATAGAATTAGCAAATAATAGGAGACACAAAAGCAACAACTGGACATGATTTATCACAAAATAAAGCTTCCCACACTGGGGATGGGTTACATCTCATTGAGTTGTTGGCTGAAGGAGCCCCGAGGAACCCCCAAACAACCTATGCTGTTGCCAAGACTGTGGTTTGCTCTCCAAAAACTGATATCAAGGCTGTATTGTTGAAGACAACACCTAAACAACTAATCAAACATGGAAAAGTCAAACTGGTACCTATCTAGAGCCTCCATGGTAGTGTCTTTAGTACAGGAAAGTGCTCTGTACATTACAAAAGGATATACATTAACACAAGCTGTTGATGTACAATGGTATCCAGCCTGTATAATATGCTAGGGTAATGGTGGCACAAGCCTGTGATACTAACCAAGCAATACCTGGTTTGACTTGAGTTCCATGCCACAAGGTGGAACCCATACCTTACACTGCTAGGGTGACCAAGAATCTCACTAGATAGCAAAGAGTAGCATCAAATATTATTAATCTAGTAAAAAGAACATAGCAAAAAATTGCTTGTAATGGCATTCTCCTATACTCAGATCAGTTCTTTTCTCAGCTAACATCAGAGAAGCTTCCTCCTGCAGCAGATGGGGACCTACAGCTAAACAAAATGTAGAGAACAAGAGACTTTGGAACACTTAGCCCTAAATGGATGTCTCTATCATATTTCTCACCTCAGGGCCCAGAATAGCCTGCAGAAGAAGCAAGAGGTGTAAGGGCCATAGTAAATGGAGAACACTAGGAAACAAAGTCTTCTAAATACAAGAGAATAAACTCACATATGAAATACAGAGATTGAGGTTGTAGCTGCATGGCCTGAACAGGTCAGTACCTGCTGAGGTCTTACAGCTAGCTGAGACTTGGATACAGGCCCAACCCATAACCTAGAAGCTAACTCAAGTTGATAACCACTTGCAAATGAAAATTTAGTTTTCTCAAAGAGTCTCATTAGGGAAAAAATTACTTTGGAGGTTCCTTGTCTTATGGCGTGCATAGCTTATTATTATTATTTTTGTATATATTCTCTTTTTTTTTACACCAGGGAATCTTTACACATATATGATAGCTTCCAGTTTATTGTATTTGTGGAATTCCTGAATGTGTGAAAGGGAGGGTCTCTAAGCTATATATGTTTCTTATGCCTTTCTTGGGCTCTCTTCCTTCTGTTTGTTTTGTGTTTCACAATATATTCGTTTTTGTTTTATCTTATTATATCATAATTTATATTATTAATTTCCTAGAATCCTGTTTGTTTTCTCATGAGAGATAGAAAGTGGGTAAATCCTGATGGAATAGGATGAGAAAGAACTAGGAAAAATAGAAGGAGGAGAAACCATAATCAGGATATTAGAAAAAAATCTATTTTCAATAAAAGGAAAAATAAAAGGACAAGACAATAGTATTATATAAGATCTCTCTATCATTTATCACAACTTAAATACAACTTAGAATTGTAGAGTTGAAGCCTGTTAAAACACAAAAGGGCCAGTAAATGGCTCAGGGATTAAAACTGTTTCCCACCAAATTCGACACTGTAAGCTGAATCTCTTAAATCCACATGGTAGATGAAGAGTACCAAAAAATGGCACTTTTTCGAAAAAAAATTTGCAAAAGCAAGTTTTCTTATGAACTCTCTATATATGTCAAGGCACATATGTACACAAACACAACCAATCAAGCAAACATAAAATGAATGGATACATGTATACATACATATGAAAATAAATAATCAGATAGAGTAAATATTAAAAATTAACAATTACAGAATGAGTACCAATTGCATGAGTTTCATAGCAGCATTTTTTATACAAACTCTATAAAGTACTTAGTGTTTTCTATGCCCATAGGTAGTAAAATAAATGCAAGGAGAAGCATAAACTTGCAAATGATCCTATCATAAAGCCACTAAATCATAGAAAATAGAAGTCTACTTAAGACCTCTGATGCTGATGCATATGTGCATTCTAGCACAATATTTTGCCAGCCTTCAGATTA
Organism: Mastomys natalensis; assembly: GCA_021653895.1. Taxonomy (NCBI): domain Eukaryota; kingdom Metazoa; phylum Chordata; class Mammalia; order Rodentia; family Muridae; genus Mastomys; species Mastomys natalensis. Next base: position 1,454,660 of record JAJTUV010000064.1, read on the forward strand.
CTGATTGATGGAAATGACATCCAGATTGCTATTTGAGGAACTTGAAGGTTCTAACTTAATCCCTAGCTCAACAACACAAGGTTCAAGTGATCATAAACAAATTTTAGATTGTTTAGAGAGAAAATCCGGATGTACTTAGTATCAGTTTTGGTGCAGGACATAGCCTAGCTTCTCCTCTCTTTAATTTTCATCTCCTTCTAATAGCATTGTAGAAGGTCAAGACATCAACTTTGTTCCTCCATGTTTGTACTGGTTCCTTTTGCTGCCAACAAGACACAACCAAATATTTCACTAGATGAGGTATGCTTAATTGAGGGATTTCCCAATCAAAATGGCTTGTGGCTATGTTTGTAGGAAAGTATCTTGAGTGCTGATTGATATTAGACTAGCGAACCCACTGTGGGCAGTACCAACACTGGGATGGCTCGTTCTAGCTTATAAAGAAAACTGGTTGAGCAGGAGCCTAAGGGAATAAAAAAGTGTTCTTCCATAACCTCTGCCTCAGTTCCTAACTTCAAGTTCCAGCCTTGACTTCCCTCCATGGTAAATTGTGACCTGGAAGTATAAAATAAAATAAACCTGTTCCTCTCATCCTTGTTCTTGGTTATGAGGTGTATCACAAAAGTAACCCAAAAAAGTTTCAACCACAAAGGCAACATCAGAAACACATAGCATTCATTAGAAGATTAAGTATTTATCTTAGCATACTCCACTTATATCGCAATGGACAAGAATGGTCATATTCAGCTTTAACTGCAGAAGCCAGGTGAGTGAGTATATGGGTTTTTCCTATTTCTATAGTAGTCTGCAAAGGGGAAGACCTTGGGATGGTGGAAGGGCTAGCCAGGTTACAATATCTGCCAGACAGCCCATATCTGGAAAGATTAAAAGACAATTTTGGCTTCAGAGTAGGTCATAGTGTGGTAGCAAAGACAAAATATGTTCATAAAGCACCATAATGCCAGTGAGAGAGTGCTGCATGCAGTTCTCACAGACTAGGCCTGTTTTCAGGACTTGCCTCCCTCTCAAGAATCCTCCTTTGCTCTGACTACAACAATAACTCGCAGTTCTGGGTTTATTTGTCCTCCTCCAACAGCAATCTCAGAGCAAATCAAAACCATTCCTCTTTCATGTTGCTACTTCTAGTGAAAGCCCTGGAGACACAGGAACTGGTCTGCCTAGGTCACTTGCCTCTCTATCCTGAGGCCATTCACCCCTCACAACGGACAGGGTGACTCTGACAATAACTTGGTGTTATCTGTAGTTAGGGGAACATTAGGATGCATGGAAGTTACTGACTAACCACTTCATAGTCAGAAGGGAGGGTTTCCTCATTGGTGAGGTTGCTGGTAAGTAACATGCATCCATCTCAACACAGATGCTTCTATTGTAGGAAAAGGAATTAGTGCACACTGTAGGAAGACAGTGCTTATGCAGACCCCTTTAGTTAGTAAAGCAGTAATTGCCCTGACTCTTCTCCAGTGTTGCCCACTGTTGCTCCAATAAATGGCATCTTGCCATTGCTAATGGTTACCTGTTGCAAGAAAATAGCATACTAAACTTTGCTATCAAAGTTACATCTCTAGAAGGTGAAGATGCTCATATGTCAAAAGTATTCATGGTACATTGAATATTAAATTTATCCGATGCTCCGAGTGATGCAATTTTGTCCATTTTCTGAATTTGAGAAGTGTAATACATTCCACATATTCATGTAGATATTTGACTTTCATTTCATCACATTTTATCTATCCTGAACACCCACACATATCTTATTCTACAACTTTCCTTGACCCTAATTTTCTTCTCCTCAGATGAGTGGGCTATTCCTGCCGCCCCCATTTATCATAACTGTTTTTCTGCTTGGACTTCTAAACTGTGGCTTTGACTGTTAATGCTCTCTGGAAACTTCACTCTGGGGTTCACCTCCTTCAGTGGCCCCATCTCAATCCAAATTTCCCTTGACCTTCACATGGCATTTTCCCCCTGCTAATCAATTTCTCTTTCTTTCCTCCATTGCCTTCATTTTAGTCCTCGAGAATTTGACTCTAAATTACAGTTCCAAAAATGGTGAACCACCTCTCTCTCTCTCTTCTCTCTCTCTCTCTCTCTCTCTCTCTCTCTCTCTCTCAAGTAAACTTTCTTTACATGCTAAGGCAGACACTTTCTTCAGGTTTTATCCTGTCTGCAGTAATCCTCCCTCTCTAACTTGTAATATTTTCACTCATATTTAATTAGTTTCTCTACTCTTCCATTGTTGATATTATCAATCCTTCTAGACTATACTTCTTTTATGCAAGTTATTGTCTGGGCTACTTCTGGGTCATTGAGTATTTCATAAATACATTGCAAAAATGTTTTCAATTAAATGTGTTCTCCAAATAAGCATATTCAATACCTCGGTGAAGCCATCATTTTTTTAAGGGAGTAGCATCATTTTTTAACTTAATGGGTTAAAAAAATGAAAAGGAGTCAATTATGTAAATTAAACTTTCATGTTCCTAAATGCAGAATTTCTGGGAAGGAAAGGTGTGTAATGGCATGTCTCAAGGGATGAATACATTCCAGAAACATCAAAGAATAACACTGCAATCTTTAGTGCAATTAATATCCATTTCAAAAACTTAAACCCTCCCGAATTAATACCAGCATCACATTTTATAGACACTTAATATTTTAACATTTCTACATTTTAATAAGATTTTGGTAGTATGAAAATAAAGCCATTATTAAAGACGGTTTACATTCTCACTAATTCTCCATGATTTAAATTTTATATACAGCAAAAAACTAAAGGATAAAAAAGGATTAAAGGATATGAAAGCATTTTAATTAAGAGCAAATACCATGTATGAAAGCGAACACACTCAAATTCAGAACTTGCTACTCCTAAATTATATTTAGTAGAATTAAACAAACCACTTCTGCCAGTTACATATGTCTGGCTAGAATTCATGATTCTTTGAAAGACTCAACTTACACACACTTGGATCTGGCTGGTCCTTTGTCTGGTATTTCAGTAGCTTTACGCCGTCTCTTTCTAACACTATGCCTTCTTTTGGCCATAAACCAACCTCTGTTGTTTTGAACCTCGCTCTTAAATTTCCTTCCTTCTTCTGTAGTGTGCAATTTTCAAATAGTTTGACAAGTGGCTTTTCTTGGCCTAAATTCTGCACATTTGAAAGGGGGCCATTCTATATTGTGCGCTAAACCATCCTGACTTGGGAGGTTCCTTCCTTCAGGAAACTACATGTTCTAAATGTTTATACCACAATAAACTTCATGAACCCTCCAGTGAGAATATGTTTCCTGTGACTTTAGAAGAAGTTCCAGATGCCATGAAATAATTCCTGGCTTTTCATACATTAGTTGAGGGTTATGATTGTCTACACAGTCCTTCAAGGGTACTGCTTGTACCCTTGGCTTTCTCCTAATCTTGTCTCACTGCTAACTGGAGTTATGAGGTCTCATCCTCATCAAGCCTGCCATTGACCAGTTGTCTGTTGTATCTCATTGTTTCTATTTTATCATTTAATTCACATTATTGGGCACTTATCAAATGGATTTGATTAATAAAATAATGAAATTTTCATTCTAATCAATTGAATGTGTCTATATCGCTGAATCCAACTTTTCATATAGTTGGAAACATTTGAGTGTCTGTACTTCCTGCTGATGGAGCACTAATTCAGATCATGCACATTGTTCCTACGTAGAGAATCATCACTCTTGGAAGCAAGTATTACTCCTCACTATTTATTGTCTCTCTAGAGAAGCTTAACTTCCACACAGGTTTTGTTTCTTAAGTGAATGAATGAACAAATTAACATTTTCGGGAATGATCCATTTATACTATCTTGAACTTCACTTAGTCAATCCATCCAGGAATTCTTATACAGGCCAAGTAGGTAGTAAATGCCATTTGAAGATATAAATGCCGTATATCTTCAAGAGAATGAAGATGGGACACAAGTCTGATGGCAGACTAGTTAACTTGGTGAATCTCTGTCTCAAAATAAAAAGAGGGATGAATACAGCTCAAGAGCATCTTCAGGGCCCTAGGGTCAATCCCCATTACTGCAATAGCATCTTTTAAATAGAGTTAGGGATACAGTACAGAGAGCAGACTGCTTGCCTAACATTCACAAAACAGTGGGTCTGATCCTTAGTACCACATAAGTCAGGCACAGCGGTGCATACCTGGAACTTTAGCACTCAGAAGGCAGGGGAAGGAGGACCATAAGTTCAAAATCATCCTCAGCTACTGAATGAAGTGGAAGACAAGCAGAGATACAAGAGGCTCTGTCCAAATGAATGAATGAATGAATGAATGAATGAATATAATCCGAAATATTAAAAAAAAAAACCCTCCAGTAAGGAGAAATCGTGGTTTTGACAAAGGGGTAATTTGGAGAAAAATTTCAAACATCTTTCATGTGTTAGGAGCACTCTGCTATCTTTCCTCTGAAATGTTTATTTCTCCTTTACCCAGTGCAGGAATAACATTGCTGCTATCTATAGTCATACCTTCTCGTTTCTACTACATTAAAGATTTTAATATTTAGTAAACTAGGACTAAAGTGCATTTTTCTTAGTTCATAAGCTATTCATTATTTCAGATATTAGAAATTTCTTGTTTAAACCAGATGGTTTTCAGCAGAAAGGACACAAATATAGTCTCTGTTTCATGTTGTGGGAATTTTACCTCCTTCCATCTCATTCAATGTACGCAAATTCCTTTACTCATTTCCTTGGCAACAGTCATAGGAAGGATTTCAGCCGAATGCCAGAGAATAAATATAGTTGTTGATAATGTCATAGCCGATTATTTATAAAAATTCTCTTTCATCATCTTAACAGCAGTTTGAAATTTCATAATTCAGTCCCAGGTTTTATGACTAACTCAGGGTCAAGGATGCCTATATCCTAACAGCATCAACCATTAAAAGATGCTAGGTTGGATGGAAGACGTACATTAGGCAGCAGAGTTTAGGACAAAAGAAAAAATATATATGTATATATACACACACATACCAAATAGTGACTCTGATCCAATATTAACTGGCACAATATAATGAGCTATTTTGTATCCTGGGCTTTCATTTCTTTAATTGAAGAAAGAAGCACAGATAACAACAGTGAATCCCAAGAGAAACTTCTGGAAAAAACTATAAAGTGAAGACTTCACTCCTATTTTATATCATCGATTCTTAGTTGGTGCTCATCAGTGTTGCCCATATAATGAAGGCAGTTAGTCTCAAGAAAATACTGGAACTACAAATTTTCTAGCACTCATTCAGGATTTGACAGCCTATGGATCTTAGTAATAGTGCAGATTTTTGAGTTATCAGGACAATCATCACTACTTCTTGTATGTAAAGCCTAGGAACCTCAGTGATCTTACATGAGGAAATGTAGTGAAAACCAATGATATCAAATTCCAAGTTCATCATTTTGCTTTTAAATTAGTGTCCACAGGGTGGCAAGATGTTTGGCCAATTGTCAGGTCTTGAGCTTATCTTCCTCTCTTAAATACATACATGACTTAAAGTTCACGGTCAGCCATATAACTGAATTTTGACTCATACGATGTTGGAAAAGAACTCCTTATTTATTCACAAAACACTGCCAAGACTGATGATACAGACTTTAACCCACCTAAATGAAATCACATATAGAGATACATGACAGGACCCAGAAGAGATTCAGCTAAAAGATAGACTGGGATCCTTGCTCTCATATGCCCAAGAAAGTTGTATTTCATTGAGCTCTGAATAAGAAGTATTTTTGTATTGTTTAAATCCCTGAGAAATTAGGTTGTTTTATGTTAATTTGACCACAGAATTTATAAGCTTCACCTCTATCTTATACTTCCACGGGATAACAGTATTGCATCAATATGCAATTTTGAAATATTAGCCTGTATTTTTCATCTTTGTCCTTATTTTTTGTATCCATACAGATACCTCTGTATGTGCTGTTCCAGGATCAGAGGAGATCATGCATTAAAGATTGGGGAAAGCTACATGGCAATAAGTAAATTCACTATGATTCCTCCTTGTTCATTTATAAGACCCAGGGCCAGAACTCTTACCCTTCAAACTTTCAGTGAAACATATTTAACTCACCAGAGGCTCCAATATCTGCATCTTGAATCTGGACCCTTGCTCCTCTGAACTGAACAGAGACTTGATCCATGAAGAAACAGCAAAGGAGTCAACCCCAGTCACACTTGAGTCACACACACAGGGTTTATGGAATGTTTTCTTAACATACAGAAAATCTCTCAAGAATTGTTTTGTGAGCATGTTACTTCCCTCTTGTTGCAAGTGGGGTGAACCTTTGTCTGTATTTCTATGTGGGAAGAAGTTCTAGCCTCACATAGGGTCAGTGAAAAACTATGTCACCTTTCACATACCTACTGGTATTTTCAATAGTTCTCAAATAAGTTCCTAACTCTTGACCTGGTTGCAAGTCTAGATCCTAAGACAAACCAAGACATCAAGTAGCTTATGGGCCATGTGGTGTTTTGAATGAGAGTGGTCAGAGTAAGTTCATGTACTTGAATATTTGCCCTGAAGTTGGTAGAACTGTTTATGAAGCATTGAGAAGTATAGGCTCATTGGAGGAGGTATGTTGCTGGGGGTTGGCTTTGTGGTTTCAAAAGTCTACACCCTTCTAAGTTATGTCTTGCCTCCTCTGCCTAGTGCCTGTTGTTCTACATGTAAGCTCTCAGCTACTTCTCCAGAGTAATGCCTGCCTGCCTGCTGCCATGCCTCCCCCATGATGGTCTGAGACTCATCAGTGTAAGCAAGCCCCTAAATGCTTTATTTTCTGTTGTCTTGGTCATGTTGTCGTCTCACAGCAATATAAAAATAATTAAGACAGGTCACAAGGTGACAAATTCTTTCATTTTTTACTTCAAGAACTGAGATGCCAGGGGTGCTTCACAACCTGAGGCTTTCATAGGAACTATGACCATAGGATCTTTGTGAGCAGCCATCACCCTAATTTTAGAATGAAACTAATACAGATGTCTCAAGCCTTCGTGAAAGACATGGTTTCATGGTATGCCTATTCAAGAACAATAGTGAATTAACAAGTTATACAGTTTGGAATAAAAAGTATGGGGTTCAATGACCTAAAGGAGTACTGTATATCTGTAGTCTGAACAGCAGTATATGTAGACAAATGGAGGGGGCACACATTTCACTGGAGAGTGACACAGCATGAGAATAGGGACTGTACTGTAGTCTAAACTAAAAGGTAGCTTGAATTTAAAATTAAAACTTGATGAAGTCCTATCAGTGACTCAAAGAGTCTAAGAATTTCTAGCTCCCTTACACATTCTACTTGGAAAACTAAGATCTACACATTCTTTAATAATGTGGTATGTTGGGAAATGTCTAATAATCCACCCTTCCATCTCCGTACTACTTTTACGGTATTCTGTGGGAGAAAATTAGCAATTCTTACCACTGTGATTTTAGGTTTGGCTCTATAGCATATTTTGATTGATGGGATAAGTGCCACCCTGCTAAATATATGAGTAAACTGTAATAAGAAAGACATATTTCAAAATCACAGTGTTAATATAAAATAATATGGATGTCTAGGTTGAGAATTCCCTGAGCAGACAAAGCCAGTTCAGCTCTGGGGACAAAACATAACCCACAGCTAGTGTTACACAGGATGCCAGGATTCCCCTTTGAGTTCTTATCCTTGTTAATAAAATAATTTAGAAACATACCAGGAAGAAAGCTCAAGGAGAATTTTGTTAGATTCAAGAAGGAAATCAACATGACAGGAATCCTATGAATACCTATGAAAGCTATGAATCCTAGCAACTGCAGGGAAAAGAGAGGTAGAAAAAAATTAGTAAAAGGTATGCCCCTTGAGTTAGGGTCAAAGAAAACTGTCATGTTTGTCAATAGAGTCATCTAAAAGCTGCATGGAATGCAGTGAGATAGAGGAGATGTCACTGCATGAGTGAAAATGCCCAGTATACCTAGGAAAGTTTGCTTAGAAAGAGGAAGCTCTGAGATTAGAACTCAAAGAGTGGGTACCCTTAACAGTGGAGATCCAAAAACTACTTGCAAGAAGTGTTTGGGGGTAGTACAGGTACATTGTCTCATTGAAGAGATAGTCTTCCCATCTGCTTAGCATGTCTTCCAGTCATACTTCCAATGGGGTGTTCTCCCAGCCAGGTGATTGACAAGCCAGAATTAACTCTTGAGGGATGAAGCAAGGATATCTAATGTTGATCTTTGGAACAGATCAGAATGTCACATGTCTACTCAAGGCCAGAGGTAATTTCCATTCTTTTGGTCAGGATGCTTAAGAAGGGGTACTTGTGATACTTTCGTTTTGAGGGTTATCAATGTAACAGAGGTCCAAAGGACCGTAAGAGATGGTTCCATTCGCAATGGCCTCCAAGGCTTCCAATCCCCGCCCTCTACATAACTGTGTCTCTCAAAGATGCAATACCATCACCTTTCTTCACATCCCTACATCCCTGCAGTCTGAACCACTCATTTGAATAACCTGGCTGTGCACATTTACTCACCCCTTCATTCTGTACTTAGGATCTTACTGCTTGGTTTGTCCTGTTCCATTGTAGAGATAATAAACTTGTAAAAAGTTTTACTTGATCAGCTTTTATTTTGATAAGAAGTGTTCTTTTAGTTTGAAAACAAACATAAAATGATAAAAACAGATGTTTGATATCGAAACCACTGTGATTAAAGGAATGTTATTGACCACAGCTGACTAATACACATACTAAGTGCACGAAACTGGACGAAGATGACCAAGAAAAATTGCAACACAGTGTGACACCTTCTAAAGATCTTAAAAATGTTTCACTTTATTCTTCTGTGTAATTGATACACATGTCACCTCTGTCACTCTCTGGTTATCCTCCAAAAGTCAAGAAGCAACTTCAGTAATAGTATGACTGAAAATATCAGTGTGTGTGTTGGGGGGGGGTAGGGAGGGGGTTTGGGAGAAGAAAGCATGCAAAGACTAACACTATTTTAAAGCTTTCTATGGGGAAGTTTTTATCTCATTATCATGAAAAGTTGGAAGGCATTCTCTTTTTAAATGATTGCAAAGTTTAAAATGCAAGTTGGGAATTCACATGAATGCCTAGAACTATGAGTCACTGAAAAATCCTGGAAATGCTGTCAAAATAGCCCCAGTGTCCTCCTCCCAGGGAAGCTTTCTAAAACATTATAATTCTTAGGAATATGCAGATGATGGGATAGAGAAATCTCAAGATTTTTTTTTCTTTCCAGTTTGGTAGTTTTTCCCTATTTATTGAAAAATAATTTCCACAAATTCCCTGTATATATTTGCACTGCACGAAGTGATGTTTTGATGTGTGCATACCCTTAAAGATGTATACAATCAAGTGAATTGATTACGTGTTACATTTCTGGTGGAGTAAATATATTTCAGATCTACTTTTTGACAGTTATAAATTTAAGTTACAACTATGCCATCTAAAAGTTACCCATACATATCCATACTAACTGAATGGTTATAATCTCTGACCATCATTGCCCCCTTTCCCCTTTTTGCACGGACCTCACCAGCCCTTGGTGAATTACTAATTGCTGCTGTGAACTCAGTTTCTATGTAGATTCCACATGTAACATCTTTTGTTGTTTTGCATTTTGATGCTTATTTCAGCTAGGTTTATCAGTGTTGTTACCAGTGACAGGTTTTTCCTGTTTTAAGAATTGAACAGTATTCCAATATGTGTGTGTGTGTGTGTGTGTGTGTGTGGTGTGTGTGTGTGTGTTTGCATACTTACAGTGTTTTATTTAATATTATATTGTGGAAAAACTTTCCTATGTCTTGGCTATTGTGAATAATAATGTAATAAATGTGGTAGTGCAGATGATTCTATTATATGCTAATATCAATTATTTTTCAGGTGTATCAAATAGTGCAGTTGTTGGACCTTTTAGTGTTGTATTGAGAAAACTTCAGTCTTTCATAATGGCTCTGTGGTGGTACATGGTTCTCCTTTATTTACATTTTCTCTTTCAGTAAGAGTCATCTAGTATTCTCTGACAAATATTGATACTGAGACTTTTTCCATATACCAACCTGGTAGATATTTGTCTAACATTACTGAGAAATATTTACTGAGGTCTTTTGTTCATTTTAATTTAAAGATTATTTTGTTTTGTTTTTCTGAGATGGGGTTTCTTTGTGTTGTCCTGGCTGTCCTGGAACTTACTCAATAGACCAGCATGGCCTTAAACTGAAGAAATGTGCCTGTCTTTAACCCCCCAAGTAGTTAATTAAAAACATGTGCCACCACCACCTGGCTAATTTCAAAATTTTTGTTTAAAAAATTAACACATTCACTATTGATTGATTTTTGTAACATGTCAATTTAATACATGTATATGATCCATTTTGGTTGTTCTATTGCTATCTCCATTCTGTTCCCATTGACTGTTTCACATCCCTCTCAGTCCCTTTCCCAGACTCATGACTTAGGGTTTTGTTTTATGAAACTATTTTTCTTAATGAGGGTCATCTGTGCAGTTATTAGATTGGAAGAGCCCATTGGAGCCTGACAGGAATCTTCAGTGGGTCTACAGTAAATGTCAACAAATTCCCAGATACCTGTCAGTAAATAATAGCTCAGCAGTGAGTGTTCTGGAGAGAATATCTGAAACCCTGTTCAGCAGGGATATTGGTTGCTAGTTCTCTTTCTTTGTTGTCTTTACCTGATTTTGGAATCAGAGTGATACTATTCATAGAAAGATTTTGAATGTGTTTTTGCCATTTCTATTTTGTAGAATAATTTGAGAATCATGGGGTATAGGTCTGTTTCAAGGGTCCTGAAGAATCCACTATAAAGACATCTAGACATGGACTTTTTGTAGTCAGGAGGCTTTATAATTATGGCTTAAATTTTCTTATCTGTTATATATTATTCATTTTAACATTCATTTCCTAGCTACTGAGTTTTATTGGTATTTTCAAATCTCTTGGAACAATTTTTATTGTATATATTGAACCTTTATTTTCTATTGGTTATTTATTTACATTTCAAATGTTGTACTCCTTCCTGATTTTCCCTCCAAAACTCCCATCCAAGCCCCACTTCCCTCTGTCTCAGTGAGGATGCTCTCCTACCCACCCATTCCTGCTTCACCACCCTACCATTCCTCTACACTGGGGCATCAAGCCTTCACAGGATCAAGGGCCTCCCTATCCTCCCATTGATGCCAGACAAGGCCATCCTCTGCTACACATGTGGCTAGAGCCACGGGTTTCTCAATGTGTACTCTTCAGTTAGTGGTTTAGTCCCTGGGAGCTCTTGGTAGTCCTGTTAGTTGATATTGTTGTTCTTCGTATAGTGTTGCAATCCTCTTCAGCTTCTTCAGTCCTTCCCCTAACTCTTCCATTGAGATTCCCAGATTCAGTCCAATGGCTGGCTGTGAGTATCTGCATCTATACTGGTCAGATGCTGGCAAAGCCTCTCAGGGGACAGCTATACCAGGCTCCTGTCATCAAACTCTTCTTGGAATCAGCAACAATGTCTGGGTTTGGTGTCTGCAGATGGGATGGATTCCTAGGTGGGGCAGTCTCTGGATGGCCTTTCTTTCAGTCTGTGTTCCATTTTTTGTCCCTGCATTTCTTCTGGTAGGAACATTCTGAGTTAAAATTTTTGAGATGGGTGGGTGGCCCCATCCCTCAACTGGGGGCCATGCCTATCTATTGGAGATGGTCTCTATCTTTCCTTAGTTGGGGGAAGAGACAGAAGAGAAGTACAGAGGGTCAGGAAATTGAACAGAAATATGTAGCAGTTGGATGGGGAACTTGGGGTAGGCATTAGAAATTCCCAGATACTAGGGAAGCAAGAGGGTCCCAGGACCCAAATGGGAAGAAATTAGCTGAATCCTTATTTTTAAGATGTCTCTTTTCAGATTCACTTTGAAAATCAAAATGTTTTATAGGATTGAGATTAGAATAATAAATAGGATGAAAAGAATTTTTCTCTTCATGTGACAAGGACGTAATTTAGCTTGGGTTTAATAAATATTTCCTAAATGATGCTATCATAACCTAAAACTAAAGAAATCTTTTTTTCATTATTTGTACATAAATTATCCTGCATGCATTTTGTATTGTGTTTTTAGGAAGATGATTTTTATTTTGGTTTATTGAGATTATAAGAAATATTATCTTTGTGTAGAATATGTGCATCCTATTGACTGATTGATACATGGGATTTAATTAAAACTTAGCTCACAACATACTTTTCACCCTATCTCAAATTTTTGGATAAATGACATAAATGTCTAAAAAATTGTTCAAATGTGCTTTTAGGCCAACTCATCTCACAAAATTCCTTTACTTTAATCTCTAATTAGCTAGTCTGTATTCTATCTCTACTAAGGGAGATTGGGGAGACACACTCATGCTTGAGGTCCTGGAAAAGTTTAAAACATTGTTAAAGCTCATTTAAACATGGCCAAGTCATACTAATAGTGATAATAATAAGTGGCAATAAATCCCAAGTATTTATTTTCCTCTAAAATATCAAATATTTTTTTAAAAGTTCTGTATAACTCCTTAACATGTCAACAGGTTTTGTCACAACTGCCTTGAGCTAAGTTACCATCAATCTGGCAGTCAGCAAGATTATTTTTATGCCAGAAGTAGTCGTTTTGAACACTGTACAGGTATCTTGATGAAACTATATAGCAAACACTACTTTTGAGCTAAATAGATTTGGCTGCAACCATGATAATTCCAAGTAGTCTGGACTGGAATTTTGCTGCAACTATTTCTTCCCAATTTAGGAGGAAGTAGAAAGTCACACTAGGTGATCTAATATATATTTACATACATATACACACACATACATATACATCTATTTATTAGGTTTATATAATATGTATTTTATAGTGTATATGTATATTATATATGGCATATATAGTTTATACTATATACACATAATCCATATATTTTATAGTATATATGTATATTAGTGTATATATTATATATGCCATATATACATATATGTATATACACACATATGTGTGCATATATATGCATGTATATATATATATATATATATATATATATATATATTAGAGAGAGAGAGAGAGAGAGAGAGAGAGCTATATTTTGAGTTAGTGTAAGCACAATTCTTCATTTACACAAAGGTTTCTGCTATAGTTTGTGTAAACACCAGTTTAGCTAATTTTGTGACCTAGCTTGGTGAACCACCTTGAGTCGATTGACTTGGCATTGCAATGTTAGGCTTCTACAAAGTAGTCTTTCCTGCCTCCTTTTGATGTCCATTATTAGTAGAGTGGGCTAAGAGCTGTTACTGAGTGGATGACACAATGAAAGGAGAGGTGTTAGTAACAGTTGCCTTCAGGCAAGAGAGCTGAAGAGGTGGGCTAGAGAGTGAGTTGCTGGAAGCTTTGAGAGCTGCAGAGGATTCAGAGAGACGTTGAGTGCTTTGGTACTGAGAGTCACAGAAGTGGAACTCGAGTGTTCTCTGAGGCCTTCACCACTGCAAAAGTGATAGTCAAGAAAAGCAGATGGTGGTCACACTACCACCCTAAATATAACAAGAGCAATGCAGCAATCAAGACATGCCAGGGGCAATGGTAATAGCAGCAGGTGGTGTAATAGTAAGAGAGACAGCCGTGGCAGCATTCTGTACACCAGAAATAATAACAGCACAGCAGAAGTGGCAACAGAGGCAAAAGAAGTGGTAGATGCTACCCCAGGCATAGCAGTAGTGACAGTGTCCATGGCAACAAGAGGCAGCTGAATAGTTCAGCAGGATGACTAAGGCAGCACAAGGATCATGGAAGTAACAAGGTAAGTAGAGTGGAGATGCCACTGAAGAAGGATTGAAGACTGAAAAATGCTACTAAGAAGAAGTTGCATGCCCAAGTCCACTGAAAAGTTTCAGAGAGCTATCAAACTTCAGTGGTCAAAGGTCTTAGGCACACTAGTTCATAATGGCCACTGTCAATGGCTGAGGAATCTTGACAAGCTAACCTAGGAATTATAATATTCCATACTATCAAAGAATGGGAGTTCTGATACAGGGTACCAAAAGCCAAGCAATAGCTGCTGTGAAGGGCTGGGAATTCCCACTTCCTAGAACTATACAACAGCTATAACATCTATTACTGTACAGATAAAAGTAAAGATATAATAGAAATAACAGCTTTAGGATTGTCAGTGTAGAGATAAGGATCCTGGTACCCAAAGCTTGTACAGAACCTATAACACTACAAGGAACCACCTGCTACTGATCCCTTCTTCCTGCTTTCTAATACTGCTTTTCACTGCTGTCAAATATAGAAGGACCCAAAAGCTGCCCAAGATTAGCACGAGAAGAACTCCACATTGCTTGCCTGAAATGTTTATCTTGGCAGAAAAACAGGACCCTAGGCAGCTGGTTGATAGCACTACTAAATACAGAGAATGAATTTTCCACGCTCCTGCGACCCCCAAGACGAACTTCTCTATATTCATTGCATCTAGGACCTTCTTGTTTTCTCAGGAACTTTCCTCTGGAGTCATTAGTGCTTCCTTTCATACTACCTGTCTTCCATTAGCAAATGGCATCAACAGTGGCTAAATGCCCTGCTGGGTGCCTTGTTGGTATGACACATACTGCTAGCTGACACTAAACCCGTTTTATCTACTTCCATACAATTAGCCTACATTTCCTAGTCAGTCACTTACAATTAGGAGTCATTTTGTCTGTAATCTGCAGCCAGTAAAATGCAAACAGAAATGACACCCTTTCAAGTTTGTCCTCCTAAACCTTCTCTGTTAGCTGCATGCCGTCTACTTTTCTAGGTAGATGCTGACAACAGCAGAGATGTGGACAGTCCTGCAAACCCTGAGGTCTCCACTAGAAAAGCTATTAACTGCTCAGGACTCACTAGGACATGATATAAACATTAATATTGTGAAGCTAAGCAGTAGTCATTTGGGCCAGTCTATTAGAACAACTTACGTTACCTTAGCAAATGAAAGTGGCGAGACTGAAGAAACACTATCAGGAGGCTATTGGAAGGCTCCGTTTCTCTACACTCTGAAAGCTCTTCAAAATAATTAACAATGTTCCCAATGTTTTTCTTCCAGTCAGTTTTTTCTGTCAGCACCAATTCCTTCCTCTCCTTTTTCCAGACTCTAACTGTTAATTAAGACAGTCATAGGTGAGAAACGTCATTCACATAGCTCTCTGCCATTCTTTCTTGATGCTCATCCTATCTCACAGAGTTCAACTCTTCACACTATGTATAGGATTCTTCTTAGCATCCTGATGTTTACTACGTTTTGTCAAACCTGAGCTTGTCATCAGACCAATATCCTCTTTTCTCTGCAGCCTTGGGTGATTTCTTAAGCTTGTGGTTACAATTACCATCTACTGGAAGGCTTGCACACATGTGATAACTCAAGTTTCTGCTTCATTTATCATTTCATCTGTGGCAACATAGTAACTCATTCTCTAAAACACTGCATGTCCCACAGAAAAATCAACTCTCACAAACCTCAGAGCAAAGCTCCCTTTTTCTACCCTATACACCACTCATATTTTGAAGAACTCTCTGTTTAAACAGTAATATTAAGTAAATAGGATTCTTAAGAACCAGAAGAAATAGTAATAATAAACAAAAAATAAAATAATAAAACATTAAAAGTCTCTCAGCAATACTATGTATTCTCACAATACGGTGTTTGCATATGGCAATTTTTTCATGTTCTACACACACACACACGCACACACACACACGCACACGCACACGCGCACACGCACGCACGCACACACACACACACACACACACACACACACACATCCCACTATACTCCAGACTTAACTCATCCAAACCCACACTATATACTTATGTCTTCTGTCTACTGGTCTTCTTCTACATGTTATCTACACGATTTATTCTTGTACATTCACAGCCCTCTGCTCAATGCTCCTTTTCCTATAATCCTCCTCCTCCAACTTAGAAATATTGGCATTCCCTTAAGCATTGCTTTCTGTCAGCTTGCTCTGTATGTTTGTTTTTCCTTTGGAAACATTAATTATTGTTTGGCTTGTAATGTGCTCCTTTCTTCATATGATGATGTCAGTAGTTAGTGAAAGAGAAAAGAAGTGTCTAATAAAAAAATAAAATAAATTATGATAAGCTAGGGAGAAGTTAATAAGCCCTTAACTTTTAAAAGAGAAGGGCCATTCATGACTTCTTTCCTAATAGTGCTGCTGACTAGTTAGTATATCAGGTACTGTTCCAGATCCTGATAATTCCACAACGTAAATTGTCAAAAATTCCTGACAACATGAAACTTCATGTGTTCAGGATTATAGATTTATAAGTGACATTAGCTTACTTCTTTTACTTTCAATATTCCCCCAAATGCCCGTGGGTTAAAGGCTGGGAGGTAATGGAGTCCTGAGGAGGGGGTGTCTAGTTAGACATCCTTGTCCTTCATAGGTTAGCTTTGCCATCTTCCTCAGCCACTCTTTGCACCCTGGCTTGTGATGTAAGTGGTTTTTCTATGTCACACACTTCTATCAGATGCACCATGCTACAGATCCAGTAGATCACAGACTGCAAATGACAGAAGCAGAATCCAAAACAAACCTTGTCCTTTATGTTAATTAGTTCAGATATTTTGTTATAGTGAAAGAAAATGACTTATTTATAAATTTTCCAAAGTCTAGATATATTATTATATAAAAAGTCATTACTTTTATAATATAAAACCATGATAAAAATATTTTAATGAAATGTGAATAAATACTATGATTTTAGAAACAGTAAAAATTTAAGTAAGTATGTTTGATTTCTGATCTGCATAGATTTGCCATTAAAAATTTCTTACTTTGGATGTGTTCCCTAAATATGACTAATTGATTGGAAGTGGTTTTGTCTAATTTAACTTTATATTTGTCTGTTCTGTGGGACCTACTAAAAATACTTCCAGAATTAGTTGGGAGCATGAAATGAATGATACAAAGTAGAATACATGGGACACTTGATTATAAGTGTAAGGAGTCATGCTTACTCCTTGATTATAAGTGTAAGGAGTCACTGTAATGCTCTAACTACACTGTCTGTGGACCTTCACATTCATGTACAGTTGGACCAAACGCATCTCAGTCCTGCAGTATCTTTAGCCCTGTGAGTTTCATATGTAATTCTTGAAGTGAGTATTGACAACATGGGGATTACTACAAGTTTTTTGGAAATAGTTAAAGAATTTATCCATTCCAGTTTATATACATTCATACTCTGTGATTTGGAGACTCTCTAGACATATGGTCAGTCCAAAAGTTCATAAAAAAGCAAAAAAACAAAAAACAAAAAAACTAAAAGAAACCAACTATTTAGAGAATAACTTAAATAGACCTTTTCTGCTTAAGAAATATTATTATGACGCTGTATTTGAGACACTGTACGAGCATTTCAGACCACTTATCTTTAGCCATCTCAGTTATCACTGGAATGGGGATGATGTAAGTAGTGCCAGTCAGTTTTTCTGAGATTTGGCTCCGGCTTCACACATCCAATTGGAGTTTTCACAAACTCTTTCCACCTGAACTGTCCTAATATTAGCTTCACCTGCTCTAACCCTGCCCAGCAATGTTTTCTCTTAAGTTACCTGTTACTAAAACAACAACAACAAAATATTAATCCCCATATATATTTTCTCCAATATTAGAGCTTTAATTATGATATTTTCTGTTCTATAGTACAGTCTTAACTTAGTCTCTCTGCCTTTATCATCCAAAGAACCCTGAAGACTGCCCTGGAACATCTCTTTCTGCTTCAATTTCTTCAAGCCAGACTAGCCAAAGTGATTCTTTTCCAGAATACAAATCTTACATGCTTAAATATCAATACCTTCCCTCATTATTTTTTGATAAGTATCATCTAAATGTCTTAATACTCATTACCTTACCTCTAATGGTCTTATTAGCCTCATTTTTCACAATATATAATGCCCATTTTCCTTCTATACATTTCTTTACCGGCATTGTATTCTATAACCACTTGAAGAAACCACAATCCTTCTGATGGACCCTAAACATGTGCTCCTGTCATCTCTAGGCTTTGACAAATTCTGGTCTGTCTTCTATACTTGCTTCCCATGATGCTCTGTGCCTTTCATGTGCTGACTTTACTTGGTCCTTTGGTTTAGAAATGAAGTATTTATTTATCTCTTCTACATGGGGAGCATCCATATCTAATGCTCATAGCAATGGCTATTCCAGTCACTTTCAAGCAACAGAAAGAATTTATCTACTATTTATTGAAATAAATGAATCAATTAGTAAAAAAATAAAGAAATAAATACATAGAAAAATGGTTTGATGTATTTGGAGAAAAACATAAAAGCCTAAGTAGATAAGAAAACTGATATTATGGGAAAGGGGAAGGAGATATTTGACTTGAATAAAGATTGATGACAATCTTGTCTGGAATGATTTCCAGGGAACAATTCAAGGCCCATGGAGAAGCTGTCAAGTACAGAGAAAAAAAAAGATTTATTCAAAGTATTTTGTAATATAGTTACAAAAATATGAAGAAATCAAAGATGACTTACTGGTGGGTTTAGAGGATCAGGGTCTACTGGGAGCTATAAAAGAGAAGATCTAAAAATTTAGACTTTTCTAATTTTACATTGTTTTGTATTTTAAATTTTATATTGTAATCTGGAAACTATGTAAATACATTCAAATATTCATGTAAAAAGAAAATTAAACAAATTAGAAATTTATAAAGTAAGTTAAATGTTGATCATTTTGAATGAAAGTTTTCAGCAAAAGAATAAGAAAAGTTTGAATATCCCTGAAGCATGGTGATTAGTAGGTAAAATTCACTCTTCTCTAATGAAAATGGCTAAAAGTTTTGGAAAGTGAGTACAGAAAGTGAAAGTGGTAAGTTATTAAATGTACCAGTCTATTCTGCAACATGCATTAATAAAACTTTTGCAAATGATATTTTAAAGATAATATTTTGACTGAACTTTACATCATAGAATGAAAATGAATAACCAAAAAAGATAAGCATGGAAGTAAATATATTCAGGCATTATCTCTCTGCTTCCATTTGTTAACCTTCATTAATTGACATTTAAATTTTAATTTTTAAAAAAGTTTAGAAGTTTTTTACAATTCCACTTTTATCTTGAATATTAATATAGTGAGTTTATACATTCAATTACAGACACTAAAACTTAATAACCCTTTGTTAAATCCAACTTTGCCTTTCTGGATATATTTAGTTTACTTTTAAAATATTATTATTATTATTATAATTCTTCTAATTATAAATTGAATGTATTTCTACTATAAAAACCTTGTATCATAGAATAAAGGACAGAGATAAAAGTCCTAAAGCACTGGGATGCCAGCATAGAAATCGAACCCCTATTTATACCCAGACCAGACATTTAGCAAAAATGTCCTAGCAAGGATACATGGCCATTTTTGGATGAGGCCTATTCTAACTGATGGTATGTATTCTGCTTTTCCAATACTAAATTGTGATGTTTAGACATTTCACACATTTTCACTATTACTGTAGCTGATATAGTTTCAAGAAAAGTTTACCTTATATTTCTGTTTCATGAAGGTTGTACTAAATAATATAGATAAAATCTAGACCACATTAATGCCGTGTGCTGTTTACATTGAGTTTAAAAACATCTCAAAGGAAGGTGGCATGACATGAGTCTGTCCCAGTTTCTGACTTGGTGTCAATCTAAATGGATGCCCTTTTTGGTATCATTGGACAATGAGCTCTTGGTGGTAGATTTGTGTTTTTATCTCCATATCTGGTACAGGGTCAGATAGTTAGAGCTCTCAACTGATGAATTTTGAACACATTTTTCATAGAGATCAGTCTTCAGGTTGGTATCATTTATTACTAATAATTAGAGGTACTTACAAAAGAGCTAAAGCTTCCGCTGAGTGCCTTAGATACTATTTCATTTAATCTTCCTATAATTTTGAAGTAGTTCTCTATCAGTTGGCTGGCATTAACTTTATTTTAAGATGAGGAGGTCTAAGACTAGTTTAATGTCACACAGCAAGTGGCAGCAGAAGCAGAGGTTGACATGTCTGTCACTCCTAGGGTTTCACAATCTCTCTCTCTCTCTCTCTCTCTCTCACACACACACACACACACACACACACACACACTTCTTCTTCTTGGAGTGAATAAACTAATCAGAGAAGTTAAGACTATGTGTTCTGAAACCAGTCTTCATGGCTTTGGATTTAAACACAAACAAACCAAATCCTAGCTGCATATCACATCAACCAACCACTTCACTCTGTGAGCCTCAGTTTTTCCACAAGCAGAATGAAGACATGGTCTTTATTCTAGGTCACTGTGAAAATCTGATACCAAAATTCACATGAAAGTACGTGCCATATGATAAGTGCTCATCAGCAGAGACAGTGCTAATATGAGTGTGGTGTCACATGCTCATGTTCTCGTTTCAAAATATATTTAACAATATATATTTAACAATTTACAAATCAGATACATACTTGCCTACATATGCATGTGTATGTAAACATGTATAATATGTAATCACACTTTTTCTTCTTAATTATGTTAAAGGAGGACAAGCAATAAGAAATTTTATTTAGGTAAATGAACCATGTTGTAGAGGAAAGCTGATAACTCATATCATAGAAAATAGAGACATTGACTCAGGGTAATATGTAGCCGGATCAGTAGAACATACATGATCCTCAACACACTGCATTATCTTTGAAGTAAATGAAGACATTTATACTGCGTGTGTAAAATCTTCCTAGTTAAAATACCAGACATCATTTGGAAGGAAAGTGAGTACTGTCTCCTCAGCCTAAGGCTTCTTTACCCTATTACAGAACATGACAATGTAGGTATTTTCTATGCAATTGTAGGATAGGGGTTAATCAATTCATTAATTAATGTCTAATTATATATCTTTGGAACTATGAGATCACAATTTTAAAAAATCATTTTGTATGTCCTTTTACTCATTTTCTGTTGCTAGCCTTGAAGTCAAAGCAGGGACATTCAACCTTAAGTCAAGTGCACTATTGAGGAGAATGGATGAGGGGCAGTCCATGGGCTGGCCTGTCTTCACTCCTGCAAATTACATTCTTGACAAGAGGACTGCTACAGAGTGCAGACTCCCTGTTAGGTCAATGGTTTGGAAATGGAAGTTTCATGGTGATTCTACAGGCAGTCTCTGATCAATGGCAAAATCGTCCTCAAAGACACAGATGTGACGAGCTACGAGCAATATGGGTGACTTTCTGACTAACTTCGGGCTTTTATATCATAAGCTTATAGGCTCCACAGGGAAACTCAACTTAGCAGCAAGATGAGAGAGGCTACATGTGCTGAGTTACCAGTTAGTCATACACTTAATTTAAAAGTTAATTGTTAATATTTTGTGCAGCTTTTTGAATAAAAGTATGCTGTTTTTCTCTAGAACCGAAAGTCATGTATCTTGCTAAACAAAAATCTATGTTGTAGAAGGTTTGATTGCCTGGGCGCGTAAATCATATACATACACAGTGTTTCAAGTGGCACTGCTGGAAAGTTGAATGGTGACACAGAGCATCACTCAGCATGTTTGGTCTACAAGACTAGAGGAAGCTTAGACCCCATATCTAATGTATTGTGGATACTTACATGAAGTGGAAATTTCTGATTGTGTCGTGTGATGCAAACTCACATGATGTTTTGCTGAAGCAAGACCCATGAGAGGACCCTTGATCTCAGGCACTTGCATAGCTAGCCTTCCAACATTTTGTAGGTCTCTTGTCTTTAGTGATCTTCACTTCCTTGAGACAGGCATGGCAGGGAACTTGTACTAACATTCCTTTTGGTTATGGATGCTCTGGATGATTCCTGCTAATTCCTCAGAGCTTGGCTGTTTTTGCTGGATCGTGCTACAGCTGCTGATTTGTGTTTGGTATCCTGACACTACTGAACTGGACTGTTGGTATCCTGACAGTGAAGACAGGATTCATCCCAAAGAACTACTTTTAAACAGGTCCATAACCCCTTGTTTTATATATCATCTTTTTTTTTTTTTTTTTTTTTTTTTTGGTTTTTTGAGACAGGGTTTCTCTGTGTAGCCTGGGCTGTCCTGGAACTCACTCTGTAGACCAGACTGGCCTCGAACTCAGAAATCTGCCTGCCTCTGCCTCCCAAGTGCTGGGACTAAAGGCATGCACCACCACCGCCCAGCTTATATAACATCTTTTGTCCCCTACCTTTTGGATGGTAGATTACAAGGGGGGCCAAAGAGTATGAGAACCCTTATTAAAGTCAGTTTTTAAATATCTAAGCCTACACTTACATGTGCAGGATTCTCCCCTCACCGGCCCCCAAGAGTAAGAGAAGAGTCCACATTTGCCAGAAGTCACTGTATGTCCATAGAAGAATAAAAGTGTGTTTTCAAAATGTATATGGGATTGGCAAGATATCTTCCTAGTAAAATTGCTTATTAACAAAAGGGACACTGAGAGTTTGATCCTTGGGAACCATGTGATTGAAATAGGGAAGTGACTCTTATAAGTTGTACTCTGATCTCCAAAAGTATACACACATCCAACATACACACGCTTGTGTATGCCTGCTACAAGAAGGAGGTTTGTCATTTTTCTATCATGAGGTCATTTGATAAAAGGTTCATCTGTGCTGTTTCTGACTATAGTGGTAAGTTTAGAAGTTCATTTAAAGGTGTTATTACATTCTTATATTTGCATGTCAGGTTGAAGATTTCCCTGGCATGAAACTTTTCATAGATTGAAATTAACATCTTAATATTTGACTGGGTTTGCTGTTATCTGATGCTATGTTAATTGTGCTACCAGAGTTGTAAGCCTGGCCCTTCAGCCTAGAGAGTTCATTAGACTGTCTATGAGGTGAAAAAGAGAAGCAGGAAGCCTGTGTGAGTTATTCATTGCCTTATGACTCAATTCTAATCACTTTAGTGGCGTGACTGACAGAGAAATGCTCTCTGCTCTGATTGAGGGTATTGATTTCCCAACCCCTTTAGGGGCACACTGGAGAGACACAATCAGAAGCTTTGGTTTTCAAAAAGAAACCTCTTCATCTGCCTTAATCACCTGATCGATAACCAACATCAAGACTGGGGATCTTCAACAAAGCCTCTTCCAGTGTCTTTATTTTCTTTCTTCCATTGGATTACAGATCTGCTGAGTCAAGGTGATCTTAACAGATCTGAAAGAGAACCATAAGCAACAGGAAGAGCAGCTGATAAACAGGTGTTAGATCTAGAAGGAAACAAGTGAAGTAACCAGAACAAAGAAAAACAACTGTGACTGTCTTCTTCTTCCTCCTCTCCACCCACATCCTTCATGGACCATTGGCTGACAAACCATGCCCTGCATACATGGTTGGATACTTACACCCGGCAAGTGAACTGTTTCCTCTGACCCAGCCAACTGGAACAAGGACTGTGGGGGAGGGGAAATATTCTCGCACAGTGCGATTGCTCATGAGAGTCATGTTTACAGTGGAAGCTACTGGAAAAGTTAAGTCTGTCACTGCAGCTAAGAACAGGAGTATGGAGTAGACCCCTCCATTTGCCTGAAATTTGAGTGTTTCTGGAAAACAAACAAACCAAAACAACAACAATAATAACAACACATTTGGAGCTTTTAAATGTTTGAAAGCAAGGGTTTTACTCTCGCATAAATGTTTAATAAAGGATGTTCCACTTGATTTCTTCAAAGTCTTTTAACCATATCTCTTAGAAACTCAGGCATTTTAAATTAAAAATTTAAAAATAGATGTTTCTGTATCTTGCAGTTGGCTTCAATAAAATGGTTAAAGTTGGTTTGTTTCCCTCCAAAATAGTCAGTGTCACCTTCCTTAAAAGTTTGCTGCTGAAATTTTAGGAGAATTGTTCACCCTAAGGTTCCATAGATTTCATAGTGGCAAGTGGTTAATTTGCGAATCTACTTAACATATTTTTTATTCAGATCTAAGAATTCCCTCCTGAATGGGAAACAGTAACACTTATCAAATACCATCTACATTGCCAAAGTGTGAAATGTTTCCAATTAAAATTTCATTCATGTTTAGCCAATTTTTCAATTGAATTTAAAAAAAAAAAGCATAAAACATGCATAATCTAATGCGTCCTCTGTGACGAGTGAGTCTTTATTTTTGCTAAATTCAGAAGAGCCTCATCCAATATAATCACTGCATTCATTCCAATTACAGGAGCAAAGTTGGACAGACTCCTTCTATGTTATGTGATGTCAAGAAGCACAGGGCCTCAGCTCTAATACCTCCAGTGAAAGAGGCAGCGATTTCCCACAGCAGTGCCTTGATTTAAATTACAGAGTACATTTATTATGCTTCTGTTCCGCAGACTGTGAAATGCCATAGTACAGTAGCTTTGTTCTGACCCCTTCTCCAAAGCCCTGCCTCAAAGTGTGACTAATCTAGTGCCGGATGACAGCTAACTTCAACATCAGACAACACGAAAATTGAAGACACTTTTTATCCTCTTGCCAATCTGCGAGCGTCTGAATAAGCCTCGTCAACTTCATTACAAACTCATCATCTCTTGTGTAGATAATGATAGCCTAGGCTGGTGGAGAACTGGGCTTCTTGTTGTTTTTACTGACTTTCTCTGCCTCCAGGCCAAGCATCTGTGGGGATAATGAATGGAGTAATTCTTTTGGTACAAAACAAAAGGCTCTTGGGGTGGGGAAAGGCCCATGGCGTCAGTCTAGGCAGGGCCCTCCCAAACGAAAATTCTTTGTTATGAATTGGTTCTCAGAAAATCGCTTGGTTGTAACCAGAGAAGGGAAGGACACAGAGTAACTTTGTACTGAGGCAGGGAGGTTAAAGGCAGTGACCATGTGAAAGAATTTCAGAGGGATTCGATTCTTCTCTTATTTATTTATATTTTGAGGCTGTCTTAGCTAACGCCTGTTTTCCCCAACTAGAATGACTGCATAGAACCAGCTAAATGGTTTAGAGTACTTGCAGCCTTTTCTTTCTAATAGGTGGACATTCTGAATTACAGAGCTACCTGTGGCATAACTCAGGAGAATAAGGGGGCTATGAGGCTACAGCCTAGGGAGTGTACAACATCTGGAACCTCATTCCCAAAAGGGCTTCATCTATAATTATCCTTGCCTACTAATAGATATAGCACACATTTCTTTAGTCTTGGCAAGTAGGGGCACAATGTTACAGACCCTAATCATGCAATATTGAAACTACTAAAAGTATTTTTTATATGATTTTTATGATTTATATTATTTAGAAAGCTAAGTGATAAATATGCCAGATTAAACTAGTAGTTTGATATCATTTATGCATATCGTTCAGTACATTCTTATTTTATAATTTATATTGTTTAGAAAACTAACTGATACACATGTCAGATTAATCCAGAAGCTTGATATCATTTATGCATATCCCTCAGAGCTATTTGGTCACTCAGCAGATTCCACTATTTGGAATATTAATCAGTAGCACATTTACTAAAATGGCTGTTAGTTACTGGAGTTGAGTGTGATAAATACAACAACCACTTTACTCCCACCCCCACCCCTTTCTGTTTTGCTTTGAGAGCATAAAGCTGGCATAACACTCCCACAGTAAAACCTACTCCCTCCAAACTGTTATGTACTCTGAAGGGATAAGGCCATTACATTATGTGGTATCTTTAGTGTTTGTGGCATGGAAAAATCATAAGTGCTGTCTCCTGCTAATTTTACCAGCTTCTCTGTAGGTCCCTAAATAGGATGTGTGCATTGTCAGATGACCTATTCATTTTGTTTATTTAAGATTGACTCCTCATGTCATTTCCATGTGGACAGTGAGGAACAAAAGAACAAATGAAATGCAGAGTCTTCGAGTCAATTTACAGTGTCATGAGCTATTTCAGTAATAACTGCTAAGTTCATAAAATGAAGGAAACACCAACATAGTAGAAGAAAAATAGCTGCAAATCTTAAGCTAAGAAGCAACTATTTTCTTGTTCTCCATCTTTTTATCTTGTTGTTACTATTATTATTACTATTACTATGATTATTTGATAAATGATATTCTTGAGTATTCAATTCTCATAATTAAATAGCCCATGATATATTTTACATGGAGAAACACTGATATTTTCTGAACAGAACAGATGAATGTAATGTTTTGCTACCTTTGACCTTGTATCCTTGAGTCTCTTGATTCTATGTCACCAAACATAGCACTGTAATAGAGTTGAGGTCCAGCTAATAGTGTGTGCCATTCTGACTGTCATGCTCCATCATTGTAACTTACTGCATGAGGTCCCCAAAGTAGCCTTGTGTGCACATGTACGGATGCACGTACATGAGCACTTCACCCGCCCACACAAAATTTCCACTGACAAAATAAAAGAGAAACCAGAGACGCTTTTAAATACAAATTCTCCATTCAACCATAAAAAAATAAATCAACTTGTCAGTGGGTTAAATTCTAAGCAGTTATGATTCAAAGCATATTCAAATTCAGAGCTTTTATAAAGCTTCTCAGGAAAATGAAGTAATAATTGATCCAAACCTTTGTATTATTTTACACTGGGCAATTGCGCTAAAATGTCATCAGTCCACATTCTATAACTATTCAGACTTACACAGTATGGAAGTGCTCTGTGACATGTCTCTTGAAAATGTTTTCCTGTACTGAGAAGTTTATGGAAACATCTTAAATATATATTATAATTACTAACAAAACATTCTTTTACTGTCTAGTTATTCCCTTATTATCTGGGTCCTTGTTCCTATATAAGTATATAGGAACATTATGTGCATGCACGTGAGTGTGTGTGTGTGTGTGCATGTGTTTGTGAAAATATTCTTCTTCCAACTAATAGGAAAGCTGTATGGCTGCCAAGTGCCTGACCACAGCCCAGAAGCTGTTATGCAATCCTTTAAGCTGTGGGAATCCTTAGGAATGCCACAGGTTTCTCACAAGTCCACATGAAGGAAGGAGCAGTTGTATGTTTCTATGTTAAAGGTATGCCAAGAAGTAACCCTTTCTGTTGTAGATCCCAAATGCATTCTGTCGTTTCAAGTTCCCACTCTGTCCACCCACTGCTCCCTCCCACTCCTCCCCAACTCCCTCCCACCACAATCCAATCCCATCCCTTCTCCCTCCTACTTTTCCTTCTCTGCCATCATGTTAGGGATTTAGGCTCTGGATTTCAGTAGCCGTTTTCTCTTATCTGGCCATGATCATTTCTTTTCCTAACTGGACTTTGAACTCAATCATTCTAGTTCTAAATATTATTTTAGATGAACGACCCATAACCACCCAACATTCTTTTTTCCTAAAAAGAAATTTTTAAAAACTTGCAAAAGATGTTGACACTAGTTATAGCTGAAGCGATGAAAAACATTACAGATCCTTAATTTTTATAAAGAAAAGTAAGAACATTTGTAATCTTTAATTCCTGTGTATAATCGCATACACTCACAAAATTAAAGGAAAAGTCTTCTTATTTACTAGATTATCAATCAAAACTTAGCTAAACATAACCATAGTCAGGGTCAAATATTGAGTGTACCAATTACATGGATTTAGACTTAATTTTAACCAATGAAATTTATTGTGCATGTCAGTATTTACTTTACACTTCTTGAAATTAAGAATAAACTTAAACTTTGCATATTTGTATCTGGAATTTTGGTGATTCAAATATTAAGTCAGAGGCATAAAACTTATCTGCACAAATTGAATGTTATTATATGCTTTCCCTTTAAAAACATAGTCATGAGACTGTTCTCTAAGTGGATACTGAAGGAGAAATAAACAGACAAGTCTTCTTTGAATGTGGCTTACAAAGGTACAGCTGAGGCCGTCCCCAAGATCATTGAGTATATAAACAGGATACTAGCTCCCAAGTGCAATTAGAAACTCAGATTGAAAATGTCTAATTCTACAATTAAAGCAAAGGCTTAAATGGGGAAACAGCACATTTCCAATTAAATCAACTAGGTACAAGTTAGTTAGTTACTACCACGTTCCATTTCTAAAATAGTAGCTTTTGTTGGCACGCTGTAGGAAGTAAATATTTACCAAGAGAAATGCAATTTCCCTTTCCCTTATTTAGAAACTGCATGAGCTAGTCTCTGCTTTCTAATTTTCTTTTTACTATTTAAGGTGGTAGAGGAAATTTCTCGTTTTCTTCATTTTGATATTAGAATTGCACATTTGAACTTGTGTGTATTTAAAGGAGAAGGAGATTTCCCTTCTCTTTTTAATTAGAAACTTTCTACTTCTACTCTGTTTTCCTTAATTAAAAAAGAGAGTCCTAAACCTTGGCATAATATTGATGCTTATTTCTGAAGTTATTTTGAATAACGTCTAGTGATGAGAAGCATGCACAAAACTTTCATGCCGGGAAATGTGATTACTAATAATTTCATCATGATTGCTATGACTACAATTTACTTATTCTTAATTTATTTTTGTAATGAACTGCTTCAGTAAAATGACAAATGATTCCATTAGTTAAGAAGCTAAAATGTCAATTTACATGCAGTCTTTGGTGACTAATTTGCTGAGCTGAGGTTTTTGTTTTCGTTATGATAATAATATTTGGCTATGCTTTCTGAGCAAAATTTATGAGTTCTTAAATATTAATCTTTTGATTTACTGAAACAAGGTAATTTCCAGTTTAAAAACTCTTAGCAATTTCTTTTTAGGGACTTGATTGCCCTGGTTTTAGGCACAATGTTCTGAAAGGTTGTCATCCAAAAAAATAATGCTCACTGTGTTTCCAGTGATCAAAACAATTCTTTGTCACTAATGACTGTAAATATCATCTCATTTCAAACACAGTTTCCAACAGCAAACATTACTCAGCTGTCAGTAAAAGCAAAGGGATTACGTCAGCATTTGAGGGTGGGATGAAGTGTTCTATTCTTCCTTATTCCATAGTCTATATTCAATCAGCCTGGGGCTAATGGAAACCCTTCAGTTCTGCAAAGTAAACAAACACAGTTGGTCAAAGAGTGAAAAATCAAATCTCATACAAAAGGTGGACAATACATAGTTAGTTCCATTACTGACTCCTCCCTTGGGAGGTAGGGCAGCTTCCCAGACCTTCTCATTCCAAACCAGCACCATCTGTAGCCAGTCTCAACCTGATTTTGGAGTGTATGAAGTACATGAGGAAAAAAATAGACTCACAATCGGGAGTCAGAGAATCCTATTTCAAGTTTAAATTTTGCCCATGAAAGACCATTCTGTTTTAGACTCAGCCAACAGCAGGCCTCATCACTCACAATGAGGAATGCATGTAGCAAGGATTACTTCAGATCAGGGAGATTGAAGGTAATTGTTACGTTACAGGGGCATACATCTAGCTGGAGTACAGCTCAAGAGAGCTACAGAGTGGTCCTCTTAGCCAGAGCACTCCTGTGACTCTTCAGATGGTAAGCACATTTCCCCACGGTGCTTTTCCAGGTTATCATTTCCCGTTAGTGCTGCACATTACCGAATTCTAATCTCCATATGGATAGGAGACTTAAATCCATGGGCACCGTGTGGCGCGTAGTGTGTTGTGTGTGGTATGCATGTGCGCGAATGTGTGTGCTTGTGGTATTCAATTTTAGCAAAGCTCTGATTAAAAACAATGAAAATAAGTAAAGTATCTAATAGAACTGACAGGTTCTTTGCATCTGTTTGGGTCTACAAGGAGCCACACTATTGGCAATCTTGAAAGCTATTGCAGGATTCTGAGCAGCATCTGGGTACTTGGTGGACAGATCCCTACAGTCCTTCCACTTTTATATCTCTCTTCTCCAACCCCTTCTCTACCTTCACCTAGTATCTAAATGTATCCTCCTGAATGAAACCTGTTACCCTTCTGGATGAGCCATTTTCACACAAATGGTTGTACACCCTATTTGAATAACACAAGAAGCCCAGAATGCACATGTACATGTGATTGCACACAGCATTCAGAGGGAGGTGCTACATATAATGTTTCTGGAGAGTTGTTAGAGGCAGAAAAGGTTATGTTTATTTGAGGGCATCAAACTTGACACTGAGAATCGGGTCTGCTTTCCTCCTTCTCACCTTTGTAGTCTAATTCTAAAAAGTAATAAGCAACTCTCAACCCAGAGAGACTCATGTTCCCCCAGATCCACCATTCTCCTTGGCTTTCTCCACAACATAGTGGAGAATACCTTATTGTCAGTCAAATGCTTTTCTGGCTGTCATCTGCTCTGAAGACTGCCTTTAGTCTTGCCAAAGGAACTATCTTACAATGACTGCCTATTCAAGCCAGGTGGATTGAATGTGAAATGTACCACATAGACTCATGTGTTTGAACACTTGAACCCTAGCTTCTGGGGCTCTTGGCAAGTTGGTGAAGCTTTAGGGAGCAGAGCCTTGCTGAAGAACCTGGTTAGGTTATTAGAGTCTTAACTTCCTGTCCATTAGCTGCTTCCTCTTTGGCCAAGATATATGGAGGTGAGAAATACCATGTGCACATGACCACTTTGAAGAGGCACCTGCTGCCATGCCGTTCTCTCCAGAGAGGACTGTATCACGTCAAAATGCTAGGCAAAATAAACCCTTGCTTTCTCCTGTTGCTTCTTACCAGACATTTGGTTACAGAAATCAGAAAAGGAAAACACAGAAATACTGTTCTACTTTTGCATTTGTACCTTGCTGTTGATTTTGCTCAGTTGTTGTTGGACTTGTGTCATGGCACCAGTCTGAAAACTACATTATAATCCCTGAAACAATGGACCCAATTATCTTCTCACACAAATACATTAGTGTAACTAATGTGAACTTAATCAAGTAGTTCGTACTGCCAAATATTGAGCTAGATACATTCTTATTAACATCAGAATGCGTGACTGCTTTTGCCATTTTATAAAACTGAAGTTGTGACTCAGAAAGTTTAAGTGATACCTCCAAGTTAACCTAAAGTAAGGTTCACTGTTGAAAACTGAGTGAGCATAGCTTTGTGTATAGAAAAGATGACCTAGATTCAATAAATCCTTTCACCCTTTCTCTTGGATGCATAGACTATATTTTCCAGCATCCCTTCCAGAAAGAATTCCCCAAGGAGCTGGTTTCTACTGGAAGTAGCACACATTCTTATACACAATTAAGACGTGTGTTTTGGTTGTCCAACCTATTAAAATCACCCCTACAAAATCCTCTGGGCTGGGCCAGAGAGATGGCTCAGTGGGAAGAATGAACTGGCTCTGCAAGCTTGCTACCGTAACTTGAACCCAGGACCCGTGGGAAAGGACATAACCAACTCCCTAAAGTTGTCTTATGACCTTCACCCCCACCCCCCCACACACACACATACACTCTAAAATCCTCCAGACTGGATGTCAATAGTACATTTTGAAAATGGGTCTATATCACCTTGGATCCATGTATAATTCCATGGAGTGTCCCATATACATTGCCAACTGACCTCGAACTAACATAATCTCAGTTTCAGGCATGGACATTGTTTTCAGTTATAAAATCATAGCTGGATATTGCTACCATCAATACAATACCCAACTGCAAAGACTCTCCCGTTTCTGTTATTCCATACCACCAAATGAACTAGCCAGAAAAGTAACCATTTCCAGAGTCACAAAGGAACCTTTCAATGTTTTTTGCAGGTATCTTGTCACACTTTTGATTTAAGGTAATTAAGCTTTTAATTATCTTAGAGTATTATAAAATGAGAGCCATTAATTAAAAAACTGTAAGTTGTGACTGGCATGATGTGTGCCTATAATCACAACACTTGAGAGGGTGAAGTCAGAGGTTTTCTAAAAGTTCAAGGCCAGAACAGACTATAGCCACTAGAATCCCCGTTTAAAACGAAAAGAAGAGGAGTAGAAAGAGAAAGGTAAGCACTCTGTTATTCTAAATAGTCTAAATATTGTCCAATCACTCAAAATGAGACAGAAAATGGAACAGTCAGGCGAATATCATGGAACTCAACCCTTAATAAACTTCCTTGATGGACCACTGTGGAAGGAGTGGAACTGGTAACTTTCAAGTGTGTTCATCACATATTGTACATATGCACTGAATTATTCTGTTGTTTTCTTTAACTATGTAAAATAATTATATATAAAACTTACTTTCAGTAGCAGCATTGGGGAGACTATGGCAGGTGAATCTCTGTTTGTTTTCATGTTCTACATGGCAAGTTCCAAACCAGCCAGGGGTACAAAGTGACACACTATCTCAAACAAACAAACAAACAAACAAACACAATAAACAAAGTAAAAACTAAAATGTCAAATAATCAAAAGATTAGGAATAACTTTAATTATAACAACTTAATAAAACACTAAATTTAAAATACAGTAAGTGTTAGGGATTGTTATGCTAGCTACCATTTTATCCCATTTATCAGGTATGCTGAGCTGTGTTCCTCTTGAAAAATTTAAGTCTCAGGTAAACTACAGACAAGAACAATGTATCATACAATTCTAAGTCAACGTTCATGAAAGATTAAATGACTTGTTAAATTTAAAAAGCTATAAACATTTTCTCTGAAAATCTTCCAGAAGCATTTTCCACTGTATTCATGATCCCATGGTTCTTTGTAACTGGCAGAACTGTGAGCTGAACTAATTCTTGCTAATCCATATGATCAAATTTCCTAAAGTACTGTTATACCAAGAACCTATATCTGCTGGGAAATATAAACCGTTAGTCTTTCTTAAAATATTGCCTTCTCTTACAGTAATTAGCAATAATCATTACAGATAATGACTTACTTCATAATTTATATATATATATATATATATATATATATGTGAAAATATTCAAGTTGAAGGCTCATGTGACTATGGAGTCAAGATAAAGAGTTTCCAACAAGGGACTGGGTTGTAGATCCTATGAGCATGGCCCTGGGTGGGACCCAACACCCTTCCACCCCTTAAAAAGAAGCTTTGAAATCAGACAGTTTTATCTCTATAGCTATAGATACCTTTACCTATATGCCTTGTTCTCCATACTTAAAATCATGTGACTTTGAGAAAGGCTCAACTGGCCTTGTTTATCTCCTATGTGAAATAGGGACATTAATTATACCTCTCTTAAAGGTTGGGCTTGAGGGAAAAAATATGTAAAGAACAGAAGATCAAATGATACATTAAAGTTCAATTAATATTAATTTTCAAGTACTAGAATTAACTAAAATTTTCAAGCATATTATTTAATTTTTACATCATAAAGCCCCATCATATTAAAGGTATCAAATGAAAAAAGTGAATTAACATATTAGCATTTGCAGTGTCTTACGAAGGAGACACATTATGAATGAAAATTGTTTCATAGATATTTCCAAAAGATTTGGAGTTTTTATTTCAGATTCCAGGAAGCAGAGATTTAATAGCTAATATTTAAATGACAGGAAAGAAAATTTTCATTTGGGGTCAAAAGCTTTCTCCTTCTGTTAATGTAATGAAGTCAAACTATTGCAGGACTCCATTCCTCTGCCTTCGTCTGGCCCCTGGTGATGATGAAATAAAATACTCTGTTTTGTCTACTGAGAGAACAAGATGAGTTAGGAAAAGATAAATTATTTATACTTTATTTGTGCTTTTCTTCTTTTCTCTGTGTGTATGCGTTCTTTTTTATCATAAAAACTGAAAAGTGTTTCACTTCTAGGTCTTCTATTTATCTCTGTTAAGTCAACTTCCTGTGATTCTTAATGGAAGATCTGAGATAATGAACTCAGAAAAAGGAAATGTTCTACACGAGCTGATCTAAGACCCCTGGCATATACGTAGCCAGGGACTGCCTTGCCTGGCATCAGCAGAAGAGGATGTACCTAATTCTGCAGAAAGACTTGATGGACCAGGGTCGGGAATATGGGGATTTGCCTTCTCAGAGGCAAAGGGGAAGAGGAATGGGAGGAGGAACTGTGCAAAGGGGAACTGGCAGGGTGGGGCATTTGGGATGTAAACAAACAATAAATAGAAAGAAGGTTCATTTTTATCTTGGTGATCTCAGTCCATGAGGAGCTGACAGGAGTGTTTGGAAAGACTAGCAAAGAGTAGAGGGGAGGGAGCTGGAGAGGCTTACACTCCTTCCCAAAGTCATTTCCTGATCATCTGAAGAACCCCTCACTAGTCTCAATTTCCAAACTATAAAATTGTATCAGCATCTCTTGTCTGGTTTTCAGATGTGCTGTCCTGTAACAAGTTAGAGTTGCATGAAGAGTAGACTGAGGGGATCGTCCACAGATGTTGCACAGATATTGACTATTGTGTTAGTCAAAAGTCTCTTATTTACCAAACTGGTACATATAGGAATTTCATTTATAAAAAATAAGCCTGGAGATTGCATCTTAGTAGTAAAGTACTTGGTGAGCATGCACAGAGACATAGGCTTAATCCCTAACTCCTATCTGTGAAAGAGAAGGAGAACAGAGAGAAGGAAGGAGGGAGAGAGGGCAGAAGGGAGGGAAGGAACCTCTTTTAGCAGCTTTTCATCTAATTGTTTCCATATAGTTAACAAAAATCATTTTTCTCCTCCCCTTAATTTTCTTCCTTACCAAAATGGTGTACTTTCTTTGCTTGTCTTTCTGTTTGTGAAATCATCATCTTCTCATTCATTAGCTCAAAAGAGACTGTCTCATTTTTCACTCCTTCCTCTTTTTTTTCAATGTCCCTACTCAACCACGTCTAGAATGATTGCAGACTGCCAACCTCAACTCTCATCTCCATAGACTTCTGTATAGTCCGTGAGGTCCTCGGCTGTAGCCTAAGCTAATACAGAGTTCTTTGTCTCCACTCACTTTCCTGCCATCCAACACTGGATTCATTATTTCTTGCCATAGTTCTTTTGCGAAAGCACAGATAGGCCTCTGGTAACCTTCTTGTTCAAACCCTAAGATGATTTATTATAAAATCAATATACTTTGTATTCTCTCTATATTTCCTTGACTTCTAACAAACCCATCCAAAGTGTTATACAGACTTCGACTTTCTTGAAGTACAAAAACTGACATCAAGATGGAAAGCAAGAAGTGCTAGCAGAAAACTGCTTTTGCTGGCTTTTTTTCCCCTAGCCTGAGCACATGGAAGGATTATTCCCTAAGGAATGGGGGAGGAGTTTCTTTGAGGAACCGAAGCGTCCTGCCCAACTTTGAACACTAGAGGACTTTTGCCCTGCAAAGGCTTTAATTTCTGAGGGACTAGTGAGATAGATCCTGCATAAAGGACCTGACAATAGAATAAATGGGCAGAAACTTGATTTTAGGTGTGGTTCTTCAGAAGCAAAGGGAAACCTTAGGTGGAGAGATTCTGTGTAGCCAGAAGAGACTGCAAAAACTGAAAGCTGGAAGCTGCTGGCGGAGGGCATTCCTTAAAGCCAAGTCTTTCAGTGGGGATGGACTAGGGCAAGCATCACAATATCTATAGCAGCATGCAATGTGACCTGAGAAAGAGAACCTTGTCACTGTAACCTCTTAGAGGAACATAACCTTGCTCAGACTCTTTCTTACTCTCAATTAACTGTCAAGCATAATTAAGTGTAAAGGTCTATTACTAGGAAGAACAAGGCCACTCCTGTCTCACTCTCTCTCAGTATCACTGATGGAAGCAATAAAAGGCAAAACAGCAGGAGCTAAAGCCCAGCCTTAAGGTGTCTGGCAATTCGGAAAACATTACAGTTTTATCAATGGACAATATACATGCTACTGAGTGAGTGCCCATTCCTGGACAGGGGTGATTTTGTTTTTTTAATTCAGAATTATTTAGAGAAGGTAAACCTGTGACAGAAAACAAGGCAACTGAAGCCAGGCAGATACAGATTGAGCCTCAAAGATTTGAACATCATGGATAGGCGACTTTGTAATATTTGTTTTTAGTAATTACATATTAATTGTGTATTTGCAACTTTACCTTTGTACTACATGATAAATTATGAAAGTTCAAAAATGTATTTTATTTGTGTGTGCATACTATTTATGAACATATCAAAAGAGTGAAAGAATTTAGTTTATACATTTTTTTTATTAGGAGTCTCAAACTTCTATAATTTATTAGTGTATGTAGAGTATACATTTTCTTTTACTTTCCATAGAAACAGTGATGGTTATTTGAAAGAAAGCTTATTTTAATGCACATATATTTACACTGTAAGTTATCTATATGTGAGTGAAACTTACTGTATTGTAAGTCATTTGAGTGTATGTGTTGGTTCTATGTACAGAAGGATGTTACATGCCTATGTAGCATGTTTTTAAAGTGGAAGAATGTAATACATACACTGTGTAAATGTGTGTCTCAGAATAGACTCAGGAAATAATATTTTGAACACCTTGGTCAAATTTAACAAAATAAATATTAAAATGTTGAAAGTAATAAACTAAGTGTTACTTTGTGTCTGGCATCAACCACACAAAGTAACCGAGACAGAGGTGAGCTCAATACATTCTTAATCATATATAACTGACACAGAGCACTCAGGATACTTTTACTTATGTTTTCTAATTTGAACAATGAAGACACATTCGTCACAATGATTCCTATTTTGTATCCTTTTGAGCCCTTGATGACTTATGCAGCACAATTCTCTTCTCTGTGCTGATAACCAGCAAATAATGCTAAGTTGAAATCAGTATTAAATGCATATGTACTAAATTGTGTTCATTCATCTTTTCATTCACCCAGTTCATAAAAATTATGTGAACCCATAGGTCAATGAAGCAAATGATGAAAATGAAAAAAAAAAAAAAAAAAAGGCAGAGTGAAAGCAACTCCAGGGAGTAACTGGCAGTTGAGCAGGTGATCCTGTGGAGAATGAGAAGATGCTTCATTCTAGAACAAATTCTTCAATAAACTGACAGAAGTAAGAGCTAAGAGAGTGGAAATATCATGAAGTTTCTGATTGCAAATATCTATATACACAGAAGATAAGAAAAGTCCTGAGCAGATGAAAAACTTCTCTGCAGAGACCAGAGGGGGCACTAGATTCCCCCAGAACTGAAGTTACAGCCAGTTGTAAGCCACCCAAGGTTGATGATAGGAATCCAACTCTGGTTTTCAGAGATAGCAGCTAATACTTTTAACCACTCTTTGCATCTTTGCATCTTTTTCTTTATCCTCACTGAATCTGTGTCTGCCTTCCTGTTTTCCTCTCTGCTTCTTTTCTTCAACTTTCCCTTTGTCTCTTTTCCACCTGTGTCTGTCTCTTTCTTCATTTTTCTCCTCTGTCTTGTTTCTCTTTCTCCCATTCCTCTATCTCCCTTCTTTCTTTACTTTCTGCTATATTTAAGGTTCCCATTAAATGTTTTAAAAAATGGAATAACCTGGAATATATAATATTATATATATATATATATATATAATATTATATATAATATATAATACATAATGATTTTGAAATCATTAAACTGCTTTCATTGGAGGACACTCTCAGGATAAAGGATATTTAAGCCTACATGGGGGGGGTCAGAGGAGTAAGTATGGCCTCTACACGAACAATGGAAGGACAGAGAAGTATACTGGGTCCATCGTTTAGGAGTTATTTAGGAGGTTGATTCAAGTAGATTTTATGATAGATTTCAAATAAGAAACTTAGTTGATGAGGAACATATGACCTTCAATGTGGGATAGTAGAAAAACAAATATTTAAATATTGGTAGAGAGTGAAAAATTGGGCAAGCTTGGGTTGGATTCATCTGAGTATATGCATGCTAGGTCACCTTTTAAGGGAGGGCAAAGTTCCACATAGTGGGGGTTAGGGATAGCCCTGTATGCAATGGAGAAGGCTGTGTGGAGAGATCTCTAGCTTTCTAGAATTATAATCCCTCAAATGGTGGTTACCATACACTTCCAATAGCAGTGCTAACATAGACTAGAGAGATGTCAATTCTATACAAAGAGCTACAGGCAACTAAGAAATATTGAGGGTGGGAGAAATAGTTTTTCCTGGGGAAGAGCACATCAATATATCATCCAATACCAAGTGATTATCCTTATACCTACACCTATGCATAAGATTATATACACTGAATAGGTCATATGTGTGTGTTTAGGAATATATACAAAAATGAATGAAGAAAGATGCCATGGATTTAAAAGAGAATAAGGAGGGGTATATGAAAAGGTTTGGAGGAAGAAGAGGAAAGGAGAGAATGATATATAATTACATTAAAAAATAAGAAATAATATTAAAATTTTATATTATATAGCAAATTCAGTAATTATTAAGGTATCATTTTGACAAACAAACAACAACAACCACAAACAGGAAATGAAGCTACATCTAAATTAAGCATAGATTGACCATTTCTTTCTTAGTCTTTTGGAACCCTAAGTTCAGTCATTAAATCAAGGGAGGATGTTGTTTTATTCTCAAGGCCCTTGAATTATAGTTTGTATAAGTATGTCCCCTGAAAATAAAATAAACTAGAAATTTATGTTACAATTTAACTTCCTGAGTATAATATCACACAATGTTCATGGTCCTCTTGGCTTTTTCTATTACTTAACATTTTCTGGTCATACTGGATTTGAAAGTGGGGAAGAGAGCTTTACTTTTCTCTCAACCACTGTTTTTAAGTTCTTCACCTCTGCTAAAATGAGCTCTAGCCTTTGAGTCATTTTATAAGAGGCAATCAGGAGCTTTAAAAGAACAAAAACCCAAAATATTTTATTAAATTAATTTTAAAAGAAATATTTGAACATGAAAATATGCATAATATAAATATTTTATATGGAAAATAGCAATAAAAATTAATATTTAGTTGTGTTATTCATATGTAGAAAAACCAGATAGCTAATTTAGAACTCTGGTCTACCTCCTAGAATATTTCAAATGCCTATATGGGACTATTTGCTGAACTGTATTTTATAGCTTACTTGCATTAACTCTATTTTACTGGTTTTAAACTGTAATGATTTTATTTCTTGCATATTTTGTTACATGCTTACAAACCACAGAGATATAGTACACAAACAAATTAATGCAAAATTCACATAACTACAACTAAATTGGAAAGAGCCCAGTGTTATACACATTAAAACTTCCTGATGAAGTATAAGACTCAGCTATTCATTTAATATGAATGTGCATATTGTAACATTCAAATGGGCCAAGAGAATTCCCATAGCCTCCTGGAAATGGATCATCTTTAAGAGAAGGCTACATCCTTTTGGCTTGGTTCTAAGCACACAATTTAGACATGTGCCAGATGTACCAGAAGCTTGTGTAATATAGTTGAGATTTTCAGCAATTCATCACTCTCACAAAATCAAGTCTCTTTCTCTAAGCTCATGAGACTCAAATCATTCCTAAAATGGTTAAATTTTGGACTCGTTAGTATACTTCTTTTTCTGAGATACTAGCCAAAAGCGACCAGAGGAAGAAAAACAAATATAGGCTTGTAGGGTGCAGTCTGGGGACAGAACTGAAGCAGAGACAAGGACAGTGGAGGAATATTGGTGGTTTGTTTGCTTCATGTCTGCTTTCTATGGCCAGCTCAGCTACGTTTATTATACAGTCCAGACTCATCTGGTTAGGAATGGAAATGCCTACCATAGGCTGAGTCCTACAACAATTATCCATGAAGAAAATACATCCCAGACATAATAATAGACCACTCTGATCTGACTAATTCTTCAAGTGGGATCCCTTCCTTTGGCGACTATAGGTGTGTGTCAGTTTGCTTAAGCTCGTTATGTAGGTCACAGTGTAGGTTATTTTGTTTTGTTTTATAAGTATGTATACATAAAGCTTTGGCACTGAATCTAGAGTAGTTACAAACAACATGCTATATCAAACATCAAAACTCTTCATTCTTGTCAGGATAGTTTGATTGTGGAGCTAAATCAGCACTGAGCAAAGTCATGGAACATATTTGGCTCTAAAGTGAACTCTTAGAAACCTTTGAATTATTTCTTCCTTGAGAAATACATAGAATGTTCTGAATATTGCTCTCTGTTGTCTTTGTTACTGTTTCAAGAAAGAATTCATGCAATTGACAGAGTTTCATATCACATACTGATAGTTATCAGTTTGCTGAGCATGACTGATTACCAGTTCTGGGATAACCTAAGCTAGGTAAGGGCAGTAGCTTAGAGCTACTTCTAAGTGTTAGTTTTAGCTATGCCAAAATCAGCCTCATGTGATTTGTTTAAAAAAAGAAATTCTTGGACCTTATATAGACTTTATAAATAAAAATGATCCCTTGGTAGATGGACCAAAAAAAATGTGTTTTTATTCTTCCAAGTCACTCCACTGCAAACCAAAGGAAAATAAACGTCTTAGAAATGGTGTTGGTGAGATGACTCAGTAGGTACAGGAGCTTGACACAAAGCCTGATGAGCTGAGCTTGATCCCAATGACCCACATGTTAAAAAGAGGGAACCAACTCTTTCTTCAAGTTCTCCTCTGACAAACAGGCACACTATGACATACACAAAACTCCCAAACATACATTCAAATAAATGTAGTTATTTTGAAAAGTGTCATAGAACTCACATCACCAACAGAGGCCAGTTTCTTGAACATCAACACCTCCAGCAAAGCATCCGGTGACAAAGTGAATAGATGAATAGGTGAGTTATAATTTATGAGGATCTTCCACCAGTCTTCCATTCTTATCAGATGTGAACACAAATAAGAAACCTGATTAGTACTAGATAGTGCTTAGGTAAGGTGCTATTATTCTGGTTCTTGAACACAATAGGCAGCCATTACCCTTAACCACAGACTCACATGTGGATTTTGCATCCTAATTTCAGAATGAATGTACAGAGCAATATGTTCCAGCCCTGAACAATTGAATAAGCTCAAGGTTCTGGTAAGAGGTGAATGCAGTGGGACCATGCAGAACTCATGTCACTCTGCCTTACCTACAACAGAATGCCAGAAGGCCCTACCACCTGCCACTGAGAACTCAGTCCTATGAAAGTAAAAAGACATGGAGACACCCTCTCAACAGAGCGTCTGATTAGCTTAAACTATACAAAAAAACCAATTGTGATTTCTGGAAACACTTCACAATGGAAAACTAAGAGAATGTTGAAAGAAAAGTGGAGACACTTTATTTTTAGTTTCTGTGACATTTAAAATGTGTAAAAATTTCCCAGGTAATGACTTGAATGTGCATCGGTTCACATGTGTCATTTCTGCTGGGCCAAGAAAGTTCAAAGAAGTGGGGAGAATGGATTCTTCTCATCTGCCCCTTCTCTACCATTTCTGCTGCTTTTGTGATCATATTGACAAACTCAGTCGCTGAAAAAACATGAATTTATGGCGTTCGTTAGTAATGTGCTACCAAATAGCTATACCAAAGGATAGACTAAAGAAGCCATACTTGCTGTTTGTATAGGTCCCTTACGTGTTCTTTCACATCTAAAATAATTTCTTGGTATTTCAAAAATTTTGTGAGGACAACATTGCATTGATTTGTATTTGGCTTTATTTTCTTGATTCTTGTTCAGATCTACAGTTATTTATAGAACTATAAAATAAGGCTGGTGTGTATATTATATACATGCAGTATATGTTCCATGTATAGACAGATATGTATATGCAGAAAATAATAAGTCCCTAAAATGTAGCTAACAGAAAGTTAGGGGGAAAACTGCTGGGAATTTTATTTTGTCACAATGTTGTAAGTTGTGTTTTGGTTCTGGGATTACGGGTTGTGGAGTATTTTATACTTCTCAAATTTCTCCTGTTCAGTTGTGACTCTCAAATCTAATAGAAATCTCCTTTTTCTTTTTCAAGAAATACTTGTCTGCTTCTAGGGCTATCGGGGGAATACTTTTATAAAAACTGTTCTCACCAGCTAGAGCAGCTCACAAATACACACCTAGTGGGATCATATCGAAAAGCAGCCATCAAAATAGCCAGAATAACCTAACAGCTCCTTGTAAAAATCTACAGGGAATAAAGTAAACAGAGTGCCTTACTAGCTTGGTTTCAATTTCTGTAATAATCCAACATTTCGGACAGAGCTAATTCCTCAGACTGTGTACACTTAGATAATTTAATTCTACAGATAATCTCTCATATTTGTTTTGGGATAAAATGTCAAACTTTCCTCATTGAACTCTTTCATGTCCTCTTAGGACAAGTAGTCAGATGTGGGGAGCTTGGGCTGCCCTTTCTTCTGCCTGAACCCCCATGCCAAAGGCAAGCAAAGAGTAGGTATGATTTACTGTGCAAACTTACTGCATTTTTAACTTCATTAAGCCAGGTGTAGAGAAGAGGAGGACGCAATACAGTAATGAAATACGATAGCCCAAAGATTTTTTCTAAGATATGATTGGTTTCAAGAGCATGGGGGTTGTTTGAACATGTTAATGCAGTTGATAAAATTCAATAAGCTAAATGAAAAGTAGATGTCTCATTATTTTGTTAGGAAGCGCAAAACTGACATGTCTCAGCTTTTGAGGGAAATGGTATTTGATACTAACACAACTACTCTACTTGCTAGACTTTGAAAGTTCCATGTGACACTTGGATGGATCACCATTTTTGCCTGTGTGGGATGGAAGTTGTTACATTCTCACCATGATGTTATAAGGACTGAATGAGCTAAGAGAAACATGTTACATGAGTGCTAAAAGAAACATGTTACATGAGTGCTAAGAGAAACATGTTACATGAGAAGAGACCAAGAATCAAACTGGAGAACTCAAGTATCTGTTACAGCATTTTCCAGTAACCAAAGTCCCAAAAGCCATCTACAGCAGCAATTGGTATTTATGTGCTCATCATACAGTATGTTGTATACTATGCAGTTGCTACAAGAACTCACAAAACCCTGACCCAGTAAATAGACTATATCCAGAAAGAGACCAAAAGTCTTCAGAATGTCTGCCCTCTGGCAGGTAGATAAAAGCTAGAGAAACACCCTTAATGTACTTTCATAAGTGAGTGTACCTCTGTTGAGCTAAAACCCAGAATTCTCTGCTTGTAGCAATCAACCGCTTAGTTATTAAGACACTAATGTGATGTAATCATACTTCCTGGGAAATACAATCTAGTGATTTTATCCAGGAGAGGCTGGTGGAGCAGAAATTACATGGAAAGATGCAAACAGCGAGTATTTGAGGAACATAGCTGGAGAAGTAGCCAGTCTAGCCATTAGGAAATTAGACTGGGGTAATCCCCCAATAATTGTACAAAATATAAAGAAACAAATCAGAGCCTGAGGCTCATTCATTTGGAAGCAAGTCAATGATAGAAAGAATTCAATTTATTTTACCACCCAATGTAGGTGATAAGAATCAAACTGGGGTCTTCTGCTGTCACTTTTTCCATTTTGTAGTTCAACCATAGTCAGCAACAGTGTGTGGTGCCTCAAAGAGTGACTCTACCATAAGCAAGTACTAGGATACTCTACTCAAGTGTCCAAGGAAGGCAGGGTTGGCCCAGAGTCTATTTACCAGAAAAGAAAATAATTCTGGACAGAAAGCACTCACAACCTAGTTATTGGTATAAGCTTTCCACTAGAAAGAATGTTTTATAAGTTCTTCTTAACAGTGTAACAATTTCTAGGAAGAAGATTTATAGTATGATACAAATACATTCTTATATTACGGAAATAGTTATAACTTACTAAAGATTGCTGAACTTTATATATTATGTTAGATGAAGGAAAAATGTGAAATTGTTGAATTTGAGCAAATTCTCAAAATAGCAAGTAAGTCAATGTGTGATGCCAAGAGTTTTATTGTGCACTGACATTTTGCAAGACCTGACTTCCTTTACTCCTAAAAAAATTAACTCACTGCAGACTTTCTACATCATATCAACAAGCATGCTTCACACTGAAGGACTAGGTGATACTATATCTACAGGGACCACTTCTAAGAGAAGGCAGTTCTTCACTTTAATCACTGGTAATAAGGGAAAGGACAGGTCTAAGAAAAAGGCTTGTGGAAGAGTGCATTTCACTCACCTTCTGTATTTGGACAGCCTCCAATTGCTAAGGTTAAGGAAATGGAGCTTACCTTGTCTGTGCAGGACTTTTCAGAGCCTTTAGTGAGATAATAGATAGGGTTTCTAACCCTCTTAGATTTACAGAATGCTTTTAAATGTTACTTCTAGTCTCAAAATATTTATTATTTTCTTCCCTTATACTAACACAATATAGAAACTACTTTATACATATAAGGTCTACTTTATACATATAAAGTCTATACATACCTTATACTATTTCCATATGGTGCTTATCATTTTTTTGTATGGGACAATTTTCAGAATTTTCAGTAAGAATTAACTATCAGTAAAACATCAGCCTGGACAGGGGTCCCATGTCAGTAATTCCAGAATTCAAGAAGTAGAAGAGAGAAGCCAACTTGGGATACATACTGAACTTTGGGCCACTCTTAGCAACATAGAAAAACCCTTTTTCAAAAACTCTGTCATGTTTCAACACAACAGAACAAAAGGAAAACAAAGTCACTTGTGAAATCTTCTACAAAGGGAAGCCTTTGAGAATTCTCATGCAACATGCTATTTTCTAAATTTCAATTCACAATTTTTGAGTAACAGTAAAAAAGTAATAAAATTAGGTCTTGAATATTTGCTACAACTTAAAGAGCTTCTTCTGATAACCACTTTTCCATCAAACCTGGGAGCTGCAAAATGCAAGTCTTAAACTCACCTTGAATTTTGAGACACTCTACTTAAACAGAGACCTAGATCCACTTGATAAGAGTACTGCTCAGGAGAATGAATAGACAGGGCATTTGAAAGACTAGAATGGTCTTCAGCAAGTCGCTTAATCTTTGATTGTTAGTTTCACTCATTTAAACTGGGAAAACAAAAACGAGACAGAGAATGAGTAAGGTGCTTATTTTGTGCACTACAAAGCTGTGTACTGTGAAATGGTAAAATCCTATACAGAACAACAATCCAATCATATAAAACAAAGAAC
The DNA here is from genome assembly GCA_021653895.1 of Mastomys natalensis. Taxonomy (NCBI): domain Eukaryota; kingdom Metazoa; phylum Chordata; class Mammalia; order Rodentia; family Muridae; genus Mastomys; species Mastomys natalensis. The sequence continues at coordinate 1,499,627 of JAJTUV010000064.1, forward strand.
ATTACCACAATACCCAGAATTTCCTATTGTCACTTATTCTCTATGCTGGTAGAGAAATAGTTTGTATGCTGGACTACTTCTCTGTCAGAGGAGACTGTGAGACTTTAGTTCTTTTCACATATTCCTGTCCATCCTTTTCTTCCTTCCCTGGCTTTTGTCTTAGAAGCTATATGAACACATCACGTATCATCCTATCTCTCTGGATTTTTCTGGAATTGTGCAAGGGTATGTGACCACCAGAAGTAAGAGGCAAGAGAGTCCTCTGGAGATAATTAATTTTCTGCCCCTTTCTATCAAGGTTCTGTTGCCTGGGTAGGACCGGGGCCAGACTCCTGAAATACTCCTTCTCCACAGTGCCATCTATGCCTCCTGGGTCCATTATCTGCTGACACCTCAAGACTTCAAGACCTCAAGACCTGTCAGGCTGCGAGTGAAGACTGTCAATGTAAGAGCTGTCCATAATCAAGGCACGGGCTCCTCTGCTTTCCTGAGCTTCACTCTGCCTCCCTTCTAGAGAGCGAACACCTACCATGAGGTGAGATTTCAAGACTAAAATGATGTACTCATCTAAAACCTACTCTTTCCTCCTGTATCTCAGACTGATGTGAAAAGAATCTAAAAATTCCCTACCCCAATTAGTCTGCATTAAAAAAAAAATAAGTTAGATTGTTTTCACAAATGAAAGCAATGCCTAATCTACAGTTTGAAATATTAAACTCAAATCCACTGTTCCATCTGTATACAACCCTTTAAAATATACTCTTTATTTGTTCTTTGAGAATTGTATATATGCATAAAATGTATTTTGGTCATAGTCAACCCTACTTTGCCCCACCAGATCTTCCAAGATTTCCTTTATATCGCCCTCCCATTTTCATGTACTCATTTTTGTCCTTAAATCTAAATGGTGCTGGGCATATATTCATGGGTATGGGATCATGTGGTGGAGCATGGTCAACTTATGGAGAACCACTCCTCTAATAGCCATCAACTTTCAGTGGCTGCCCAGGGAGTGATGAGGCCTTATATGTCCCTCCTCTATCCATGGTGGGATGCTGATTGGCTGGATGCTCTTCAGTCATTGTACAGGCAACCCCAGCTGCTGTTTATTCATGACTGCAACAGTCCAGTTGTATCCAGAAGATGCTGTATTTAGAGGTCCTCGCTGACCTTTAGATCTTATGACCTTTATGTCTCCCTTTATTCCCTGAGCCTTAGGTGTGTGTTTGTACTACAGATGTTCTATTTATGGCTGAGCACTCCTTGTGTTGTCTGCATCTTGACCAGGTGTGTGTTTCTTTGTTAACTTCCTTTCTCTGCAAAAATCTGCTTTCTGGATGAGGATGAAGAACTGTACTAACCTTTGGATCCAGGGATACATATTTAGTAAGCAGTTTGATAATATGTTTATTTAGCAAACTAATAGTAATAGGTTTATGTCTAAGAGCCTATGAGCACCTTTAACCATGGGCTCTTAGACAGATTCACAATTCCAGACATGAGTTCATCCTATGAATAGGCCTTAATGCAATTATAAGGACTTAGTTACCCCTATAACACTTAGTTCACTATTGCACCCAGAGGTATATCTTGCCAGGGTGGTAAATATTATGGGTTTGAAGCTTAGTAGGATTGTTGATACATTTTTCTTCTGGAGAAGCCTGCATGGTACCTTCTGGTCCTATGAAAGCTAGCTAGTAAAAACAAGTTTCCATGTGAATACTAGCTTAGTTTCTCCAATGACTTTCACCAAAGTCAATTGTGTCTTCACCAAAAGCTTCTTACAATCCAGATCCCATGAACAACTAGGAGCAACAGAAATGGCCTGAATTGTTTGGGGAATTTCTTGGAGGCTCCCTGACCAACAACTAATGGGAAGGTTGAGGCAATGGGCTTTTGATTTTGGCTATCTATGGCTTCCTGAAGGAGCACTAATGCCGATATAGGATGACCCCACTCTTTTTTTAATACTTCCTACGTGTGTACACATATCATTTTCACTCTGCTCCTCCAACTCCACCCTTGTCCCCCTTCTCCATCTCAAATTCATTACTTTTTCTTTATTATTAAATATTGCTCATATGTATATGTGTTTAAGGCTGACCTCTTGGGACTGGATCATCCATTAGGAGTCTGGTCTCTAATAAGAGGAGACTGAGTCTCCCTCTCTTAGCAGTTGTTAGTTGCCTGTATTTTTCCATTTGTGGCTGGGACCTTTTGAGGTTTCTCCCATCCATATGGCATGTCAACAAGTGGGACATTTTCTGTCAAATTCAGAAGACATTATCTATCAGCAGATGTCCTTGCCCTCTCTCTCTTACAGACTTCCTTTCCCCTCTTTCACACTGTTGCCTGAGCCTTATCTACAGAGGTTTTGCCATAGGTTGGGCTTGGAAACTCCATGATCAGTTGTGCTCTGTATTTTGACGAGTAGTAGGTTTCTGTGATGGTCTACATCTGCTGCTGCTGCAGCAAAAATATTCTTTGATGAATACTGAGATCTATTATTTTCTGGTACATGTACGGATTTAAGTTTTTAGAATGCAGTCAGAAATTATATGGTTTAAGAAAATGGTAACTGTAGTTTCTGCTAGCATCTGTCATCTCACCAGCCCTAAATAGCTGACTAGGTATACACTACCAGACTCAAATTCACCGTATTGAATGAGCCTTAGTTTCAGCTGGACAGCTGTTGTTTACCACCAAAATATAAGTCCATGAAACATTCATTTAGGGCTATTTGGTTTGCTTTTAATTTTTAGCAAAAATATCATAACATATATTAAACTTATTCTTTTGTGCAATTTTGTAGAAGCTTCATCAACAAAGGGCTTCACAGAAAAAAATTATTGAGAAAAATTTCACTTCATGTTGAAGAAATTCTTTGGTTCAGTAGCATCTGGTATGGGAGTACATAAATAATTGCTTATTAAAGACTGTCTATATAGAATATTACAACCTCTAAGTATTAGCAATTCAATAATGAAAACAGTATGATTTACTTTCCACTAACATTAGTAATTGACACCATGGATTATATAATACTAGTTCCTGCCAGTAATTTTGATTGAAGCTAAGGAGAAATGACCATGAAATATACATTTATAACTCTGTGTGAAGCAGTGCACTCACTATGAATGGCTGATGAAGTCTTTAACTTTCTGATAGTCATTGACAGGCTGTATTAAATTTTATTCAATGGCATCTGTCAAGGGAGGTACAAAACTCTGTTTGCTGGGCCCATTAAAAAGAGAAGGAATGTTTAATGAAATTTATATAAGGTCTGAATAAGTTATGTGAAATTTATCCTAGAATGGAGGAAAAGCCTTAGTCTTTTGTACTTTTGATACGGGATGGAAACTGAAATATTGACCTGGGACTTATGACAAAGAGACATTCTACAAGGTCATATCCTACTGGGAAGACCTCTCCAGTTAAGAGGAGCTAAACACCTGACCCCCTCAACAACAACAACAAAAAGCAAACTCCCCCAGAGAGTTCCAGGAGTATGCAGGGTATGACCAAGCCTCGGATATACAACCTACTGCATTCCATTTAACACTTCAACATAGTTATCTTATAAAAAAAATTACCCATAACTATTGCTTATCAGAAAATTCTGAATGCAAAAAAAAATCTATTTCCAATTTGTTTAATTCAAGGGAATTTCTTTATCTCCAAGTTAAGAAGAAAAAAATGAAAAAAATAAATAATGAATGAAAAAATGTTGTAAGCTCTAATATTTCTTACATAACAGTGTGGCTATGCAGACTCTTTGTCTCAGCACACATTTTCTTAAAAGTGCTGCTGGTGGTGTATGTGTGTGAGGGGGAGGGAGGGTGCTATAGTTCAGATGTACCACCAGAGGTAGAATTCTAGGACCCTCTAAAAGTGACCTTAGAAACACATGAGCCAAAGAATTAAAGAGAATGTGGCCCATGGCCCCTTTAAATTTTTTTTCTCAGCTAAACAGACATCTAGTCATTTAGAAAAGAACCCTCCCCCTTGTTAGACTAGCTGAGGGACAATCCCCTGTTGTCATTTTTATTGTCTGCCCTGGAGAAGGAGGCAGCTTGGGATGCCTAATGGAATCTTGATTCTATTTCACAGCTACAGAGCACAGCCAGGAGCCCGTGGTGCTTTTGTGAGCCAGAATCCACGGAGGCTAATTTTGGCTGAATAGAGGCTAAAGAGAATTCATTTTTCCTTGTTACATTTATTTCACTAAAATTGTTCAAACTCACAAGATATTGCTAGGAGGACACCAGCAAGCACTTCTTAATTGGGGCCCCATTCAGTGGCAAAACTGACTTTGCAGGTACCAGCCACAGAGGTGATAGGGATTCCAGGGGCCCTAAATGCACGAGAATTAACCTTAACACAGTCACATAAATGTTCTATCTACTCAGACGTGGAGTATAATCTTGAAGCTTCTGTTTCACACACTTGCTGGAAGGTGGGGCCTGCGCTCTCATCTTTCAGTTGCTACATATGAAAGGTTTCGTGTCCTGGCCTTACCAGTGGATTCTGCTGAGCATGCTTAGAGAGATAATTGCTATCCCCCCCCAATCACTGAGAGTCTCTAGAGAAAACTAGCAGCCATAGAGGATTAACCAGTTTTCAGGAAGCTCAATGGACAAGAGAAATATAGGAAGGATCACTCTGCCTTTCTCTCCCACTTCAAATTTTAATGAGAGAAAAATTTTGTATGTATGTTTTAAAGTGCAACATCTTTTCTTTATGTATTCCCCACTGTTAATAAGACAGAATCTTGTTCTGAATTTTTACATTTGCACATATTAAGAGTCCAATGTACATTTCTAACTTCTAATGAATTGTAACTCAATAACTAATAAGAGTAACCATTAAAAACTAAAATCTCACATAAGAATTCCATAAGATCTTGGCATGTCTTGCTATTATTTTTCTTATTTTTTTATTATATATCAGATCTCCATTTTATTATTAAGGGAAACATCTTCTTCTCAAGTTTGCCAAAAAGCAGTATAATTATTCCCATTTTACAGATGGGGAAGTTAAAGCTATAAGCCTTAGGTAAAAGAGCTTCATGGGAAAAAAAATCTGACTTATTTTAAAATTTACTCTTTTGAAACAACACAAAATAATCCCCAAATGTTTATTGTCCCCCAAAATGAGTTTAAAACATAAATCCAATATCGAAACTGGTATGTTACAGGACAAATTTAGGGAGAAAATAAATTTGCCTGTAGCTAGCACTCCACACTGTTTGTTGTCCAGAGGCTCCTGATGGTAGTTAACCCAAGCTCACCTGCATTAAATATTGACCCTGAGGGGCAACTTCAGGCCTTGCTAATGGGGCAATTTGGGGCCTTAATGATGCAGACAAAAAGGTCCACAATCCTACTTGATGAAGTGAAGAGCTCATTAGCATGATTTTCAAGGGTGCTACTCAAAGAATTAGCTTGCCAACCAAAGCCACGTCAAAACTGGCCAAATAGAGAGCTCTTCATTTAGCTGGAGTGCCTTATTTGACCAGATTCTCCATAATCCCACACAGTTGCTTCTTTTCTTTCTTTCTTTCTTTCTTTCTTTCTTTCTTTCTTTCTTTCTTTCTTTCTTTCTTTCTTTTCTTTCTTCTAGAGCAATAATTTGTGTTGTTGCCAACACAATCTAAATAGACATCTCTATGACATTCTACAAATCCTTGAGTACATAACACAAATGTCCTGTTAAAGCAATACCAAGTGAATAAATAAAATAAACGTTAATATACACTTGCTGAAACCTAACCATTATCCTCTCTGTGGAAAACACAAGGACACATTATTTCAGTGCCGGATCTGTAGTAGAGGATGGATATATATCTCCAGTTTATAAAATAAGGTATATTAAATTCATTGTTATGTAAATAAATGAACCACACAAAAGTCATGGCCTCCTAATCTCAGTGTGTGCATGGTACCCTTCCATGAGTTAAGAAAAATGTAAAGCACACGATTTAAACAGACAGATAAACACTCAAATAAACAGCACAAAGACAACATAGCATACACACCACTAGTCAACATTCACTCTTGAGAGTGAAAAGTGGGAATTAAAACAGTTTTCATATTTCATCTGCAGAATTCACATCCACCAGGCAGATGTGTAGTAAGCACATTAGTTAAGTGAGGAAAAATTCTTATTCTTAGAAAATTACATTGAAAACCCTTAGCCATATAAAATCATTAACTGATGAGTCTTTTTGTTTTGTAAACATTTAATTTTACTAAATAAATAGACACCTGTTCTTTTCAGTTACAATTTTGCATTTTATACGACATGCACTGTCTTACTCAATTACCAATGAAATAGATTCTCCTTGACATATTCTCAGCCACTCAGCTGGATAGACTGAAGTTGCCCTCAGCTAGATTCTGTAGGCCCTTAATGCCTCAAGCTACTGCTTCAGTGTCTGATTACAGCTGGAAAATAAAAGAATGAAACCCCACAATGTGAATTTTTAACTAATCAGCTGCAGGATAATTTCTTTTCCGCCCTGTAAAATTACATGATTAAGCTCTTTCTGAATATACTTTGTGGTCGGGTATAAGCTTGGAACGGACATGTTATAAAAACGGAAATACAGTAATTATTATCAAAAATAATTTGTACCTCAAACAGCCCAATTAAATTCAATAAGCCAGTAGAAATTACAGTGATTTAAAGTCTGGGTTTCACCTACTAAATTTTTAATTGTGGCAAATATGTTCAGCTTCTGGGATACAGAATAAAAAGCAGGCAAAGACTCCTGACGACATTCCTCCATAGAAAAATGTTTTTGTAATCACTCTATTTAAATAGTAACATCTTATTTTTTTAAGCACTTAGTTTCTTGATCAGGATCCATATTCATGGGGTCTCGCTATAATCCACTTTACCACTTAATGTTGCAATTCAAATGTTCAGTCAGAAGCAAAGCCTCCAGAATAAAGCATGAATATTACCGTGTGGGGTTGTAAAGAGAAGACTATTAGAATATATCACCAACACACTAGGGGACCATTTAGTCCACTGCTCTAAATACATCATTTAATTACAATGGAGACATTACTTCATGTTTCTACTGATGTAAGTATTATTAGAATTCATGATATTCGCAGGCTACTGTGGGCCATTACATTGGCCATAAGCTATTCCATAAGATTTACTACTAAGGGCCCGCAAGGGTATTTGAACATTCATGGATTCTGTGGCAGTAGGCTTTTATCTAAGACACATAAGTGAGGGACAACCGAGTTATTATCTCTAAGAAACATAGCTTAATATTTTGGATTCTAAAGGTTAAGGTACCATAAATCCTGAATTACTCTGAGATATCACATAAAAAGACATTTTTATTTTATTTTACTCTATTCTGCCTCTTAAAATATTTTATGATGGCAGTTTCTAGAGTTGTACCATGTTGTTTACATTCAGCCCTGCATGCATCAAAACACTGACACAGCATTTTGTTTAGACTGTAGTAATGAAAGCAAAAACATATTTTTGGTGCATGCTGTATAAGCGTGGGTGTTTGTGTGCTTGTGTGCTTGTGTGCTTGTGTGCTTGTGTGTGTGTGTGTGTGTGTGTGTGTGTGTGTGTGTGTTGTATATGTGTGTGGTGAAAGAGGGAAAGGAGAGGCAGGGGTTAACTGTCTTTTTTTTTTTTTTTAAGCGCATACCCCTTTCCAGTTTGGTGAGTCTTGCTTGGTGCTTTGATTGGCTCTTTTCATGATGGGTGTCATTGTGTGGGCCTGATCTGATCTGATCAGTGCCTGGATGCAGAGCTTTAGGTCTTCTGAGAAAGGCTATTCTAAGGGCTGCACAGGGAAGCTCAGAGCGTGCTGCAAGAAACGGCTTCAAAAGGCTGCCAACATCTTAGACAACGAACACTGCAATCCAAACTCACTAAGGATACGTGATGCGTAGCTAAGCAAATTTATCACGAAAACAAGCAATGAAGATTTTACTATGAGATGAAAACTTCTAAGTATCTTCCCAGCAAACGAAAGTACAGGGGCTTGGAAGTTAACACTTTGAAAACGCAGGTAAAGCACTGAGTTCATCAAAGACCTCGTTTTCCAGTGTCAAGGAAAAGGCATCTTTCTTTTCTCTCCCAACCACTTTCCTTGGGATTGGAGGGCATCTTGTTGTTTGGTTGTTTGTTTGTTTCCACCTAATTCTTTTATGAATTTGCATGAAATTCTTTTGCATTTCCAGGAAAACTCTCATCAACATTTAACTGTTTTAGAAATGTCCCAGGACGGCAAAGGGGCAACACGACCTCAGAAAGGAACCAAGAAGACACAGAGAAATGTATTTGCCAAGGAACAGACAGAAGTATTGATTGGAACCAGAAAGCCTCCTGGAAAGTTTAGCCGGCATTTCAGATGTCGAATACCCGGATCTGTACTAAGCCTCATTGCTGTGGCAGATTTCCTATCCCCCAACCTTCTCTTTACCCAATACGAGTCAACTCTCTGAACATCTGTTCTGGCGTTAGGATTTCCACCAGTGCTACCTTGCTGTCTGTCACCAGAAGGGCTAATTAGTATTCCAGGAAGTCGATTTCACAACACATTTCTCTCAGAGTCTTTTAAGCCATACAAAAGCTCAGAAAGGTTGTGCTTAAAGAAAAGAGAGTCAGTATGATAAACAGAGCCCCTTTGGTGAAAATTGGTTGCTTTATTTTATATATGAATCACTTAGCTTCTCTAATAACCATGAAGCCAAATAACTATTGCGCTTTTGCTATCTAAGTACAATGAATTACCATTTATGGCCAAACATATTAAGTCACTCCCTTGTGTAGCTCAAAAAAAATAATGTATGTATTTTATGCTCAAACATATTTACTTATTCTATATAGTATTTGAAATGTGAAATATAGTATTTGATATCCAAGAATTTTATATCACAGTTAATAAGATAATTTTGGGAAAAAAAATAGCACCTTTTAGTGAAATCACTATGCTTCAAAGATTACCTGATGTTTTAAAGTAATCTCAGCACTAACCTAGAGATGGATATAGCTACTGATAATAAAGCGAGTGATGTGTGACCAACTAACAATAGTTAAGGTTCAGACCATTGTATTCTAAATGCTTATACATATTACTTTATATGGTCCACATAATGACTACATCAAGCAGATAGAATCATCTTTCTGCAGTGGTTTCATGCAAACGGATTTATAAGCCCACAAAGAATGGCACTCTTAGGAGACAGAGTAGGTGTGGTCTTGTTGGAGGAAATACATCACTAGAGGTGTGGGCTTTGAGGTTTCAGAAGCTCAAGTGCCATTCTCTCTTCCTATTGCCTGCCAATCTGGATATAAAGCTCTCAGCTCCAGCACCATGTAGGCCTGTATGCCGCTATGCTTTCCAACATGACAATAACGGAATAAACCTTTGCTTGAACTGTAATCCAGCCCCAGTTAGATGTTTTCCTTTATAAGAGTTTTTATGGTCATGATGTCTCTTCACAGCAATAAAACACAAACCAAGACCCATTACAATTGTATGAATGGGGAAAATGAGGCTTAAAGAACTGAAGAAGTATTCTCATGGCAATACATCTAAACAGAAGCACAAACACAGTTTCCACAGTGGCCATTTGGCAGTTCAACCACATTCATAACATAGCAAGAGCAGTCTATCTCTTCTTCACTACAGATTCCCAAAACTCCACTGCAGTACACACACACACACACACAACACACACACACACACACACACACCACGAGAGAAAACACAAAGTTCTGGAGGGGTGGGGTGGTTGTCACAGAAACCTCTTTATGTTTTTTATATGCCTTCCTAGATAAAATTTATTTTGTCTCAATCTACTTGTGCTTTTCCATTTTTTCCCCTGAAACCATACTGTTCTCAAGGATAGACTTTGCCAGTTTCTCAGATCTGCCATCTACACCATGTTACTGTTTCTTATTTCTACAGGAAAGTCCCTCAATCTGCCTCCTCTTTAGAAAGAAGCTAAAGTGGTAATGTCATGTTTGTTGCAAAATATGTTGCATTGAAAATACGATGGTGTAGAAGGTGCTATCCTCTGCTCTGATTTCAACACTCTAGCTCCAAGCAAGTACTACAGGAGAGCTCAGGCAGGACCAGAACTCCAGCAGGGCAAATCATCTTAGGATGATGACTGCCTCTTGAACTGGGTACACTGTTAGGTAGAGGCTGGAGATGAAAATCATAATTCTTTGACTCCTGTGGAGGTAAAATCCATTCTTGGAATGCTGGCATGTAAAACAAGAGCTGCTAGAATGTTCTGGGTTGATCTGATTTTCAAGAAGTGGGCTGAGGGATAGGCGGATGGTTGGGGAGAATGGAGATTCTAAATTGTTCATCAAGTGTGTTGAGCAACAAAGTCTACTTCAAATCCCTGGGATGGGGGGGGGAGAATATAACAACAAACAAAGCCAGGCAGATATTCTGACCCTTTGGCTCTATTATTGTGGTAAGTGCAAACCCCAGTGAAGAGGACACACACTCAGAAAACTCCTGGGTTCTGAGAGCAATGTCTCTCTGGCTCAGCCTTCTTGCTTGCTCTGCTGCCCTCCAGAGCAGCTCCAGCTTAAGTCTCCATTTTCAGGCTTTGCCACAAGGGATTCAGACATTAGATGTGGAATCCATAAAGCAACTCTCTTTGAAGTCATTGTCTCTGTGTTTGGAATGTGGAGAAAGCCTCTTCCATTTCCCTCGCCTGGGGCAAGAATGGAAACTCAGAGACAGACAGTTGGCCTTAATGGAGCTTGCCAGTCTGGGCAGAGGTATATGGCCTTAAATATCAGTTTCTTTGTATGTAAAAATATATTTTTATTCGGTCATACTCCTGTATAATTATGTTGATAATTAAACTTTTTAAGCTTATATTTAAAACCAGTAGATGAAATGTAAGCCAAAAACCAACGCTACTGCAACATGCTGATAGCTGCCCGTCAGTGTGCTTTACAATCTTATTTAATTGAAAGAAAATTTGCACCCACTTTTTTAATTTTTAGTTTGTACATGCCATTTCTATGTCCTCAAGAGAGTTTTTGCCAAATGTAGCATTATGTTTGAAATAATTTTTCTGGTCACTCAGACATATATGTATTCAAGTAAAACATATAGACAACTCAAATTATAATTTAGATAATGCTAGGACTATATTTATTTATTGGAAACTGTTTTAACATATTTCTCAGGCTATCTTGAACTTGTGATCATGCTTCAGCCTCCTTAGCACTGGGTTTAAAAGAGTACCGTACCACATTAAAATAAATCACAAATCTCTCTTTAAAAAGAAGAATTCCGTGCATCACACTCCCCTAACTGGTCTGCCTTATCTGAGCTCAGTGGAAGAGGATGCACCTACTCCTGCAGTGACTTGATGTGGCAGGGTGGGGTGATAGCCCTGGAGGGTGATCCATTCTCAGAGGAGAGGAATTTAGGAGGGGCTGTGTGAGGGGAGTTAGGAGAAGGGGGATGTAAAGTGAATAAATATATAAATTAATGAAAAAATAGAAAAGGAAAGGAAAAAAAATAAGAAAAGAGTCCTCTAGGACATGCCAAGATGGCTCTAATAGTAAACATCCTTGCTATCAAACTTCATGACCTAAGTTTGGTTCCAGGACACTACTTGTTGGCAGAAGACAACTAACTATGTGCTGTGCCACATTCTATGGCACAGGTGTCCTAATACACACACAAATAAGAAAATGAGAATTTTAAGACATCCAAGATGTAGGCTTTAGTATAGTTATGGCATTAATCAAATGATTTTGACTATATTAAAAATAATGCTGTGTCAGCTACTTTTATGTCAATTTGATACAAGCTAGAGGCTTTGGGAAGAGGAGTCTTCAATTGAAAAAATGCTTTTCCACATTGTCCTGTGGGCTACCCTGTGGTATATTTTCCTTATTGATGATTGTTATAGGATGGCCCACCTCATGGGCAGTGCCACCCCTAGGCAGGTTTTCTTGGATGCTATAAGAGAGCAGGCTGGGCAAACCATGAGGAGCAAATCAGCATGCCTCACTCCTCCATGGCCTCTGCATTAGTTCCTGCCTCCAGAATCTGGGCCTTGAATTCAAGCACTGATTTCCATGGGAGACTGATTACAAATTGCAAGATGAAATAAATTCTCTCCTCCCTAATTTATTGTATCATAATAAGAATCCTAATAAGATGATGATCCTCACATTTCTAAAGGTAAAAGTGAAAAGGTTTTAGGAAAACATTGCCTTAATGGATATAAGTGATCTTTTTTTGTCTCCAATGTTTTAGCTATATTTTGGAGAAATACTACCTATTTCTGAAATAACAGAATTCACTTATTCCTAAATATTTTTCAGAAATAATCATGACATCTAGTACATATAAATTAACTTGTATGGGAGTAGTTCATATAAATGGTAATAGAATGCATTTTGCCACAGCACTGTCTTTATAATTCTTAAATCTCAAATTATATAGCAAAATTCACAGGGTAATTTATTATAAAAAGTTATCTTTAATTATTTATTTATTCTTTAAGACATTAAGCCAGTCAGTTTTTTTTTTTTTTTTTTTGACATATCAACAAAGCTCCTGAGATGAACAATTAAAAGGGAGAAATGTATACTATGCATAAATTTGGAGGTTTTGGTCCTCGGTCACTTGGTGCTTCCTTTTGGTACTGAGGTGAGGCAAAGGAAATCAGCTCACTTCATGGTGATCAAGAAGCAAACAAGAAACAGAGTCAGCAACTCTATGCAGCTTTCAGGCCAGTGTCCGGTGAGCCCCTTCCCCTCTGTTGTTCTCCCCACTGAAGTGACTACCATCTCTTTTAAGCACATCATATAGAGACTACATGTTCAACATAGGAACACATGCATGCAACTTAAGATTCATACCAAAATGACAACTGCCTCTAAAGAAAATAACAAAAGACAATGGGTTATTCTGTCCTTCAATAATTCATATCTGGAAATTTATCAACTGAAAATTGTCACATCTTCTCTTTGCTAAAAAGTACCCTGCTTAATTTATCCACCCTAAAAGTGTTAAGAAAATAAAGATAATATGACTTCCAGCACACCTTCTGAAAATAATTGTTTAGAAAAGAACATGATGGTGTATATTTTCATAACTTTTAAAGCAAACCTTGGACCTATTGGTCCCACTTATACTACATATAGAAAATATTTTTTATGCAACTTAATTGCAAAGCTAATCTTCATTTTCAAATTGATTGTTGGCTTCTGATATAGAATTTCACTTTATTTTTCATTTCAAATAAATGTGCTGATTTTGTGACCATGGAGGCTATTTCACTTTAGAATTCTAATTTAAGCACAGACAGGTAGGGTTTAATTTTGTATCATACCCTCTTCTTTGTTTTGTCTTCATTGGCTCAGAATCTCATTACTGTTCTTTAGTAGCCAGTGCATGGCAAGAACATGAAGTGAAAAATAACTATTTCCATTTAGTATTTTTCAATATCGCAAAAATATTCTACTTTCAATATTATGTGTCATCTTTAACAGACTATGCTAGACAACAGCTTTAGAGGGTGTCTGGGTTAGCAGGAATTCTCTTCAAATGCAACATTTTATGAAATCTCTTTGTTTGGAACCGGTATGTCTCTACACCTAGGAGGTAAAACTGTTCAGATTCAGAACGGGCAAAAGATATGAGTTATGTGTTCTGGCAAAGTAGGTGAACGAGAACTGCACAGTAAAAGAAAAAAAAAAAAAAACCAAACCAACATGGATCACGGATATGTTCTTTGGTAAGTTAGTTCACTTAAAATATATTCTGGTGTGCTCGTGAGCAAGTTTGTGGGTCAGTGTGTGCATTCTTGCATATGTGCCTGTGTATGCACATGCGTGCATGTGTGTGTGCATTTATGAGTGTGTGTATGTGTGTATATATACTATCAGCACACCTCTACAACTTGCTTGAAATAGAAAAAAAGCATTTGATATTTTCATATCTTCCTACCCAAGCCTGGGGCCTACTGATATTGCTTTTCTATATATGGAATATATTTTCTATACATCTCAATAGCAAAGTTAGCCTTTATTTTCATATCATTGCTACTGTGGTTTTCAGATGCTATTATTAGATTAGATATGGTTGATGTTATTGTTTGTTCTTTTTAAAGTAGCTCTGATTCATGAGAAGTTCATTTTCAGGGATCTTGAGATGCTCAAATCTACATGGGAGATATTCTATTGGCTCTACCTTTTTTGTTACTGTACACCATAAAATGCACATTTACATTCTAGGAAGGCATTGTCTGCCTCACATTTTATCTTCTATCTGCCCTTTCCCATGTATATTTATGTTCAAATTGTCTCCTTTTTCTTTCAGCTTCCTTAAGGGCATAAATTGTGTCAGGGCATCTCTGTATTCACCTAATGTTTGGAAAATTCTAAACCAGAGGAAACCAAGTTTACTGAAAGACAGAGCTTAAACTCCAAGTAAAATTTCCCAACCGCGAATATAAATGACTATGCTATCATATGTTTACAGATGTCTTTTTCTGTATTGGTAGTACAGTTATGGAAAGGAATATGAACAGCTCGATATTTTGAAAACATCTCCTTCCATCTTATGGGAAATCCCTTTCCATATTAGCTAGTCAAAATGTTTTGAGTACAGCAAGGTGCCTCATTGTTAAAGCTGTTATGAGTTATGTGTTTGTCTAGTAAGATAGAATTAACAGGTATCCCCACTTCATCATTTTGGTACCCCCCAAAAGAATTACTGCATCTTTCACCTTGTAGTTCAAGTGAGTTCAGAAGAGGAAGACAGAATTGGGTGATGGAAAGGCTCTTGTGATCTCAATTAGATTAATAGACACTCACCTTCATCTAGTCCACAATGTCTAACAAGGACTAAGCCAGTTGTATAAATAATAAAATAATAAACATAGACAATGCAGTAATAGCTAAAACACATTTTGGTCTGCCATGTAAATTACATGTGAATTCATGTATTTCTAACTAATCTTGGTAAAAAAATTACCTAATATTTATGGGACACTTAATGTATAATGAATTTTATAAATAAATCATTTGGTCCAGCATTAATTCTAGGAACTAATTATTGTGGTTAATTTTCTTTTACAAAATAGTAAATTGATATTTAGAAAAAATGAATCTTTCATGTTTAGTAAAATTGGTAAGGGAGACATAATTTAGGCCCTATTAAGTCTCATAAACCTAGCTTCTACTATTTGAAAAACATGTGTAGGCAAGATTTGAAGTATTTATTTGAATATGACATATAGGATAGAGGATGAAGACAAAATGATCTCAGGCCTCCTCTTGGGCATTACCTTGCTGCCATAGACAAAACAACTTGTAGCAAATCCTTAACAACCTCCATAAGCTTGATGGAGGGTTTATAGTGACTTCAGCCTCAGAGATGATAGTCTGGTGACTCCTGGGATAGAACTAAGTATGAATCTGGATTGTGTTTATAGAGCATAATGCTTTGAGAACAGAGCTCACAGAATTCAGGTCTTTCTCACTTTATCAATATTTACAAAAATGCTTTAGATTATTCATTTTCATGGGAAACTGGAGGCAATTTCAAGTACTAAACACAGCAGAATTACATGTATTGTTTTCCACATCCACTCAATATTACTAGATATCCATCCTTTCACCTAAAAATGACCTCAAAACACCATCCACACAGCAGAGTCAATACAACCAGAAGGATGGGTTTTGGAAAGAGCTGTAGGCAGCCGTGTTTACGATAGCACCTTGCAAAGTCGTATGACTAGCACCTGATGCAGGCAGCTGGCTTTCAGCGTGGCCAGCTCAGCTAAACTGGTAAACAAGTCCTTTGTGCATGCGTTGGCCTCGTGCCCCTCCGGAGCTGGCTTATGCTAATGAGGTATTGTCAGCTTAACCTATCCTGAGAGAACACATCACCCAGCCTGCCTTGGGAAGATATATAAACAGGGCATTTCTGCTGCTGGGGGTCCATGTCCATGTCCATGTCCATGTCCATGTCCATGTCCATGTCCATGTCCATGTCCAAAGTCAAGATTCGTTCCTGCAATAAAGCTGACTGAGAAGGATCCAAGCGTGTCTTAATTGCTGGTCAAGGCAGACGCGATAAAGAGCAATATAATTGCAAACAGAAAATGTATCACTTGAAGTAAGTTATTTTGCTATTTCTTTAAATGTACAAATGCACCAAAATCATCTTTTGTTTGTTTGTTTGTTTGTTTGTTTGTTTTTGAGACAGGGTTTTTCTGTGTAGCCCTAGCTGTCCTGGAACTCACTCTGTAGACCAGGATAGCCTCAAACTCAGAAATCTGCCTGTCTCTGCCATCCAACTGCTGGGATTAAAGGCGTGTGCTACCACTGCCTGGCTTTTTCTTTTTCTTTTAGTCAGGAAGACTCATGTAGCCTAATAGGAAACCAAAGTGGTCTTCCATGTGTGATGGTGTCATCTTTGTGTTGAGATCTGCCAGGAACTGTGTCTCTTATGACAGCATGCAATCATTTCAAACCAGGGGGAAGCATATAGTCATGAGCCCTTTACAGAAATACAGAGATGGCATAGAGTGAACTGCCCTAGAAGAGGAGTGGAAGGAAAGTTGAACAGAAGTAGTTTTGTATTGGCTGTCATTAAAAATTTGACACACTGTCAAAATTATAAATAGGTTGAATTCTAAAATTGGCAGTTATTTCCTGATTCTTTGTAAGTTTGATCATTCTTCTGGTAATCTTAGTAGAGATTTTTTTTCTGTCATACTAAGTAAACTACCTTAAACTTAAGGCTTTAACATAAGTTTGTGTCTTTGCTCTTCTGGCCGACAGCAGTCTGAGATGGGGTAAAAGGTTGGACTAATGGAATTCTGAACTGAAAGCCATGTTATTTCCAGGGCTGTGAGAAGAAGAACACTACGGGACTTTGCTGCTTCTAAAGGCTATTTGCATTTGAAGCTTATGATTGCGTCATTGTAAAATTTGCTTTTCTCATTTCTTCTAAGACTCTCCTGTTTCTATTCTAAGGCTCTAAAAATTTATCGTGTGCCTACCTGTTTATTTAGTAACATCCGTGAGAAAACAAGCCACATACATTAGCACTAGAGTCACATGTTTGAAAGCTTAAGACAAGTAATATTTGGAGGAGAAATATTAAGTTGCATATCACACAATGTATATTTTAAGAACAGATAGATTATTCCAGGGCAAAGAGTCTGGCCTTTGTAACAGGGAGATGCTCTAAAGTTTCATCCCAGCCCTCACCTAAGCTGGTAGCATCGCATGAGAGTGTTATTCCTGGAAAACCTCATGGACAAGTCAGAAAGAAATTTTAACAAAGATCCAATGTGGTGGTTTGAATATGCTCAGCCCAAGGAACGGCACCATTAGGAGTTGTGGCCTTATTGCAGTAGGTGTGGCATTGTTTGAGAAAGTGTTTCACTTTAGGGGTGGGCTTTGAGACACTCCTGCTGGCTAGCTGGCTGCCTGAAAACAGGATTCTCCTGGTTTCTTTCAGGAAAACATGGAAAACTCTCAGCTCCTTCTCCAGTGCATTCAGTGTCTACCTGGATGCTGCCATACTTCCTATCTTGATGATAATCGAGCGAATCTCTGAACTTGTATATTATCCTCATTTAAATGTTGTCCTTTATATGAATTGCCTTGGGAGTGAAACCCTGTGGGCCAGCAGAAAGAATAGAAACAGGAAACCTAGGGAGGTAGGTGGGGGCAGGTGGAGGGTTGGGGGGGGGCCTCTAGAATGTAACAGAGACCTGGGAGGGAAGAGATGCTTAGGACTCAAAGGGACCTTAGATGAAATGACCTACAGTGGGAGAAGAAACTTGTAGAGTCCACCTCCAGTAGAAAGACAGGTATCAAGTGGAGGGATGGGGTTGCTATCCCATAGTCATAAACTCTGACCCAGAACTGTTCCTGTCTAAAGGAACTGTAGGGACAAAAATGGAGATGAGACTGAGGAAAAGGAGATCCAGTGGCTGGCCCAAATTGGGATCCAGCTCAAGGGGAGGCTCCAAGGCCTGACACTATTACTTATGCTACTGTATGCTTATAAACAGGAGTCTAGCATGGCTGCCCTCTGAGAGGCCCAAGCAACTGAAAGAGTCAGATGCAGGTACTTACACCCAACCAATGGACAGAAGCAATGGGACCTCTGTGGTTAAATTAGGGAAAAGCTGAAAAAAGAAGAGGAGGGCTACCCTATAGGAAGACCAGCAGTCTCAACTAACCTGGACCCCCAAGATCTCTCAGACACTGAGATACCAACCAGTCAGCATACACCAGCTGATACAAGGCCCCCTGATACATATACAGCAGAGGACTGCCTGGTCTGGCCTCAGTGAGAAAAGATGTACCTAACCCTCAAGAGACTTGAAGCCTCAGGGAGGCCTGGCGACTGGGGGAATCCTCTTGGTGACAGTGAGGAAGAATGGGATAAGGAACAGTAAGAGAGTGAACAGGGAGAGGGATAATGACTGGACTGAGCAGGGAATATTTAGGAATATGTCTGCATATATTAACAAGTATGCATGTAACAAGAATTAATGAAAAAAAAAAAGAGGCCATGAATTTGAAAGAGAGAAAGGAGGGGTATAGAAGGGTGGGATGACGGAAAGAAAGGGAAGGAAAAATTAATCTAATTAGATTACAATCTCAAAAATTAATTTAAACTACACGTTTTAGCCTAGAAGTCAAGGACAAAAGTCTTCTGATTTGAGAATTTTGTCTAGTTCACATTCTGTCCAAGTCAGAGTCTCTCTTAATAAGGATCCTAAGCCAAGGGTGATTGCCATGGAGCTCGTCAATATAAGGACAGACTAGCTACTTTTAGGAGGGCAAAGTATTCTGTGGCAGGACTTTTGCTTTAACTGAAATACTTGTGAATGCTCATCATAATCGGCAAGTTACTTTTAAAAGGTAAGAAAGTGTGAGATCAGGCTTATTGAGTTAAGATAGACACAAGCATGTCGGTCTTGTAAGAGATTTCCTCAATCTCCTACAGTGTGTAAGAAGCTGAATATTCACCAGAATCAAAAATACTTACAAACATTTTGTATGTCCTTCTCTGGCAGTATGGGTAGATGCTCTGGGTCAGTGGTTAACTGTTAGTTTGGTTTATACAACTTTGTAAGAAGACCACTAGAAACATTTCAGTGTATGTTCTGACAGTGTTTAAACTATAATAGAATCTTTACACTAAACAATGCTACATCCATTGCGTTGCCTCTACATGTGCCATCCTTGAATGCTTATGACATTAATCTTAAAAGTGGTAAGAGTCACTGGGCTTAGAAGTAGATAGTCTTTCAGAATCCACCCATCCACCTCACCTTCTCTGACTGCCTACATGCAATCTCATTCAGAAGGCTTCCTGAGAGGGAAATGCTCCCCCAACTGCAACTCTCCAGTCTTAGGTTTCTTTTCCCACAGTAGGTCATTTTCTCTAAGGCCTCTTCTCCATTTTGTCATCTATCCACACATTTAAAGCTTCAGTCTTTTAGAGCACTAGGGTCATCTGTTACAAAACATAGAAACTTTCTAACATCGTGAAGTGGATCAGTCTATTGATCACTCCTGGTGGCAGGAGAGATGGCTTACTAACAATGAGCACTCACTACTCTTGCAGAAGAAGCCAGGTTAGGTTTCTAGCACCCACATGGCAGCTTATAACTACCTGTAACTTTAGTTCGAACCAATCTAACACCTTCTGGCTTATGGAAAATTGTATGCTCATGGTATACATACATTCATGCAAGAAAAGCATATAAAAATAGTAAAATATATATAAATACACAAATAAAATAAGAAGTATGAAAATCATTTCTGCACAGCTTTCTTAGTTTGCCATCATAATAGTTTTTAAATTACTGATGTACTGGATGCTTTTAAGCTATAGCTACGAAAATTGAGGTTCACAGTCATTAAGAGACTTTAGAGAGGTCACATATAAGCAAAGGAGTGGAGGACACTATGGAAAACGCACATATGGTTTATGCTTCTTATTGTACTAACTACTTCCCTGTTTATTTAAAACGTCTCTCAAATTTTTTACTTTGCCCCATTACTAACCAAAAGGTCTGTTCCTATGGTTAATGGCAAAATAGTTGTCGCCAAAAAGATGTAAATTATTTTTGCTTTTGTGGATCTCTACAACAGTTAGTCTTTTTATTGAGTGATGTGAAACTTCTGGGAAAAAATAAAATCCAGTGTATACTTTCAACCCAAGGGCTAAAATTTGAGGTGTGGTAATTTTTTGGAAATCTCCTTTCAAGTCTCAAGGGTCTCTGAGAACTGATAGCATTTGGTGACCCTCAGAGGCAGTATATCATCCTCAGAGGATTGAAATTGATTTTTTTTCATGTTGCTGTGTAAGAATTCAGAGCCTTTCCTCCCTGACCCGCATGCTGCCTAGGAGTGTGCCATGGTGCTAAAGTGAAGGATGGAAGCATGGGGCTTTGGGGAAGTCATAAAGGGTCAGCAGTAGGGCTCTCGTCCTGCCTGCACTGTTTTGAAGTTATTCTTCCAGATTGTATTTTCATTTTTGTTCATTCTTTTCCACACTCCAGCTCGCATGTCGGATCAATCTAGACTCACTTTATATATATATATATTTTTTAGCTTCTGAGCAACATAAATTGTTTGCCTACTAACTGGTTTTATTCTTATAAAGGATTTATGAATGAAAGTCACCAACACATTTGAAATCTTTATGTAACACTCAACAGATAAAGTGATAAAGACTGCTGGCTCAAGGCTTCCTGGGTTGTTGGTCAACCTAGCTTTCAGAGCAGTCCGTGGTAACTGCAAAGCCACATTGTGCAGGGTTCAGAGTGGCTCCACAGTCAAGCTGGTCACACTGAAGGTGCAGAGATATTCATTTGTACAGACCTCTTCTAAGACCCAGGGGCAGAGTTGAGCAGTACTGTGCTTGCATGTTATGTCTTTCTGTAAAATGTCCCCACCTAAGGCATTTTAGTACAAAGGTTTAGTGAAGACTGACTCTCACCGTGTTCACTTTCCTGTCAAGGGTCATCAAGAGAATAGGGGTTTTGAGGGGCACTGTTGAAAGGAGGCTGTAGGGGGATACACCTAGCTGGGGGCATACTGGAAAACATTTGGGTGGTTTTCAGATGTGTCTGTATGGCATTAAGTCCATACAAGCCCTTTCACTGAAAGAGAAGCAAGTAGGTGCTAGATAGCCATGGAGCCAGCAGACCTGACTGTGTCAGGAAATAACAGAGGAATCACCCTAGCAGGAAAATGTCCTAATAAAAAAAGAAATCTTATAGTCAAAGCATTGCACAGTTGTCTGCAACAGACCACATCTGTTTCTAGCAACAGAACAACCATTGTTCTTTTTAGGATGATACCGTAACTGCATCTATAATTTCAGACACCGGCTGTACCCTTCACCTTTACTTCTTTTAAAGGAGAGTGAACAACATAGCTCTAGCACTCAAGGACTCATAGGGTCTTAACTATGACAGTGACAACAGAAAATTTACTCTCCACAATTTACCTAGGACATAAATGCGATAGACATTTTCCAAATATAGTAACAGTTTTAATATATACAGAACAGCTCCAATAATGACTTTTGAGGCTAAAATCAACATTCTGAAGCTATTAATATTGGGGAAAGTGTTTGAATTCTCATGAAAATCAACACAAAATTCAATTGATAATCTTTCTGCTAAAATGTAAGATTTGTGGTTATAAAGAGTTCATCAAGATCTAACAAAAAAGTGATGAAAAATATGGACATGTTAGGCAAATAATGAATTCATAAAACATTTTTCTAGAATTGGAAGTATAGTATGTTTGATTACTTTTATTTCAAGTTTTTGAGACACACACTCATACACACAGAGAGTGGGGGAGGGAGGAAGGGGAAGAAGGGAGGGAAGGAAGGAGGGGGAGAGAGAGAAGAGAGAGAGAGGAGAGAGAGAGAGAGAGAGAGAGAGAGAGAGAGAGAGAGAAAATATATGCAGGCACATCATCATACACATATGAAAGTCAGAGAACAACTTTCACTCTGAGTATCAAACTCAGGCACCTTCTATACCTGGTAAGCTATCTTACTGACCCAACTTCTGTATTTATAAAAATAAATAAAACTGACAATTTTCTCATTCTAAACAAATATGCATGTTTGAATCAGCCCACCTACCTCCTAACATTTTTGAGGCTAAGAAAGATAATCACATATATACACCCATAATACATGCCTAAATATGTCAGTTTAAATAACATTTAGAGACTATACTTTCCGGGGCATTCCTATGTTAAAAGTGAGAACAATCAAGTAAAAATACATTTACAATATTCACAACTCTGTAGTGGTACATTTAGGATAAGTTTGATTATTTGGGATGAATTTGGTTTTGAGAGTTGTGTTTAGATGTTTGGAGTTGATCAAATCTCAAGACTGAAATTACTTCTTGTTTATAGATGAGGTGGTAAATTTGAAATAAATAACACATGTCATGAGGAAAAGAATTTGAATGTCAGACCCAGGCAGAAGCTTTGCATCTAGTGTGTGACTTAAAATTCACATCTGCTAAGCCGTAAGATATGAAAATCTGTGATGACAGTATTTGGTAATTTTCAGAAATAAAATTAATGAGCTATTTGCCAGGCATTAGAGATCATTATGCACAAGGAAACACAGTTTTCATGTAGGTGTGGCAATCAATGTCTTAATGTTACTAAGACTTTTAATTCAAGCAATATTGCATAACTTTGAGTGCTAAGAAGTGTGTCATTATCACCACCACCACCACCACCACCACCACCTCCACCACCACCTCCACCTCCACCACCACCTCCACCACCACCACCACCACCACCACCACCACCACAACCACCACCACCACCATCATCATCATTGCATGAGGGAAGCACAAGACAGAGTTTTGTTTGATGACTAGAGAAGTAAAAGAGATTACATTTTACCAAAACAATTATATAGAAAAGCCACACTGTAGTTAGCTTTTCCCTATTAACCAGGCTGAATTCTTTTGGAAAACTGAATGAATTTTCTAGGCTTGATGTCTGCTAATGAAGGAAATACTTCAGAATTCGTACTATTTATTGTCTCAAAGGAGGCAGGTTATATTTGAGGTTGTTGAAAGGCCTTATGCAGCACTCTTCCCTGCCTCCATTCTCGAGGCTCATTTTCCTCTATTGGGGGGCGGGTATCAGTTCAAGATGACACCCAGGCTTATAGGCTTAAGCAATTACTTGATTCTCTACCTGAAAATGTCATGCACATTTTAAACACATTGACAAGTAAGTTTGAAATGCTTGTCACATTCAGAGATGCTACAAAATGCAGTCTACAAGGATAAATGGATCTTTTAACAAAAGCTTTTATTAAGTTCAATCTTTATGATAGTTTTTTGAATCTGCAACACAGGAAAGGCATTCTTGTCTTCTACTTCTACTTCCCAATATTTTCTGAGTCTCTTTGTAATAGTTAGGATTCTCTTAGCTGCAAGCTTAAGAATTCCCAGTAAAAATTGACTTAATCAATGTGGAAATCGTTTCATATTATTGGAAATCTAGGACAGTTAAATCATATGTGTAAAGTCATAATCATCAACCCAGGTGATCTTCATCTCTTTCTATGGTAATTTCTGGAAGTGGCTCCTCCTTCTCATTAGTGGTGACAGGATATTAGCAATTCCAGGAGTCACATCTAGACATAATAGCTCAGAGAAGAAAGACATTTTTGAGACAGGGCCTCATTATAAAGCCCAGGAACTTACAAGCTGCCTCAACTTCCAAAGTATTGAGATTAGAGGTGTGTGCTGTATGTATGACTTGCATGATACTCTCTCCTTATAAAGTCCAAGTAAAAAGGAACCTCCTTAGAAGTTCTGTAGCCACCTCCTTCTCTTAAGATAAAGCATGTACTACATGCTAATTTTGGAACCAGTTACAGACAAATATCGACATCAAATCCCAGGGAAACAACAGGAGAAACAGAGGTTAGAGTGTCAACAACACCCTTCTCTTCTCATCAACCTCCAAATCCTTTATTTCATAGGGTTCTTACTTTCTTTGCCAGTGTTAATACCAACTCTAAGAACAAATCATGGTAAGAGGGTTATAATAAGTTTGAACCTTATGAACCTAAGTGCAATTATAATCACAGATTTGAGATTACTTTTCATGTCTTGGTTTTTATCACAAGGTCCCTTTATTAATAGGTAATTCAGAAGTAAAATCAGAAAATTGTATTTTAAGTATTAACTCCTGTACTTAGAAGCTATATGGCATTTGACAGGTTACTGTTTACTACTGTAAATTTCTATATTAATAAATTAGGGATCACTGAGTGTATGTATATGGTTGATATCCATTAAAAATTTTAAATTATCTAAAAACATGGTGAAACATGTCTTTGTCAGAACCTAATAATCCATAGATATTCTCTGGATAGTTTGTGGTATGTCTTACAATTTCACTGAGAGGGGTCTGGATAGTTACATAACAGGCTTGAATTCCAAGGACAATATAAAAATAATGACTAATTATTTATTTAATTAATTATGAATAATGACTAAGTCAGTTCATCATTTAAAGCAGCATGCAATACCTGTCAATGGAGCATCAGATAAAGCTTGCATGTTTTGCCAGACAATGGGCTTGGGTAGAGATGGTAAAAAGAAATTTAAATAGAAAGTTGAGGTTAACTGGTTTGGAAGAATTAACATAGGACATGAGAACTACAAAAGCTTCCAAGACAGTCATTATAGTTCATTTTAGGACATTAAATGGGGAGTTAAAATCCTCTAGGGAGAATTAAACTAAATGATCTATCTGCCCAGGACTAGAAGGTCTTCAGTAGAAGCCAGTAGTTAATGTTGATGAGAAACTATGACAGTTACATTGTAGAAGTAAGAAATGATTTTCTCAAGCCCAGAAGTTAGCACAAGGAACTGGGTCTGGCAGTGAACAGAACCTCTCTTGATGGTAAGATGGTAGGGTTAAACTGGAGAATTTCACTTTGAATAAGAATATTTCTAAAACTTTATCATGTCTGTAAGGATCTCTTTTTCCCCTGATTTTAATGATTCCTAAAGGAATATTCCCGAGGAATGTTTGAACCACATTAAGGATCTAATATTAGAATTAGCAAGCTAAATGGTGCTAAGGATCTACAGAGCCTTGAAAGAATAAGTCTTGATATCTATTGCAGGGTGTGGTGATGATACTTAATAATCTTGTATTATATATTTTATAATTGCTAGGAAAGTCTATTTTACATTTTCCATCACTTAAAACTGTTTGAAATGATGAATATATTTGATCTAATCATCCAACAATATGTGCATATATCAACATCTGTTTGTATTTCATAAATACACACAATTATAATTTATCAATTTTTGGAATTTTAAATTAAAAACTAATAGAATCTTTAAATGGAAATAAAAGAATGAACCCCATTTCTGCCAGTTCTTTCTGCCCCTCGATACACTCTCATTTATTTATTTATGGGAATTTATTGCCATGCCCTTCAACCTTCTGGAGTAAACAAGTATTTTCCCAACTGGAGCTTCAGTTTGTACTTTTCATGGTGTTTAAAATTCCCACACACATATCCACAAAGATGTCAATGCTTACACATACTTAACACTAATTCTTACCACACATTTCACATTGATCTCATTTTAGTCTTGCTCCCTGTCCTTGGCAGCTCTCACCTGTAAATCACATATGTACCCAGGAGTATAAAGGAAGAGGATTGTAGGTTCAAAGCCTATGTCACATGGTACAAGTCTGCTTCAAAGAAAGAAAGGCAGGCAGGCAGGCAGGCAGGAAGGAAGGAAGTAAAGAAGGAAGTAAAGAAGGAAGGAAGGAAGGAAGGAAGGAAGGAAGGAAGGAAGGAAGAAAAAAGGAAGGAAGAAGGGAGGGAAGGAGGGAAGGCAGGCAGACTAGAAGATACAAGCTGTCTCACTGGAACCCAATTAAAGTGCAGTTAGTATAAGAAAGAAAAGGCTCTTCCAAAGCAACAGGAGGAGCTTTAAAAATCCATAGAGAGAGTGGTGGAACAACAGAAAAGTGCTGAAGTGAAGGCAGCTGACACACAGAAAGGAGGCAACCCAACAGAGCCCTAGGCAATGGTTCTCAGGCATAGGAAGGGAAAGCAGACTCCTGGTCAGGAAGATAAAGCAGGGCCCTTGGTGAAAAAGCTAGCAGACCCACATCAGGAAAAGACCACAGCTCTTCAGTGTTTCCAGTGCAGATCTACCAGCCCAGCAATGGCACTGCGCAGAGTGATTCACCAAGAAAGTGCTCCACATATTTGCCCACAGGTTCTGCTTTCCAGGTGACTCTAACTTCTGTCAAGGTGACATAAAACTAGCCAGCACACATGATTTTTAGTCACTCCTTAATAGAGGGTTTTGTAAAGTTGGAAAAAAGTGATGGTTAAATTTTTCGGTTAAGGAAAAAAAAAACAAAGGAATGAAAGAAGAAAAGAAAGAAGGGAGGGAGAGAGAGCAATAAACAGAAAGGTAAAGTAACGTATTTGTTTTGTGCCTTTGTCAGCGTTGAGGTTTTTGCAACATTTTATTATTTCAGAGGAGCTTGAAGTAAATATTAGAACATTGGAAGATATTCTTTCATGAGGCCAGGAATCAAAGAAATTCACTGTAGCCCTTTTATACCTTGCTCTGTTTCCTTTGCCTTGTGTAGGATTAAAAGTAGTCTAATAATACTTTTGAACACTCAGGCATTGTTGCTATTTACACCAGGCCATTTCCTACTTTAGTACAGTGGGTCATCTAAGAACCCCATTAATAAATGCAGCTTCAGCTCACATGCTATGGAGCCTCATTATTTATTACTTCTAAAAAAATGTCTTAGACAAAGCTGATTTTATCCAATTGGTTTCCAGGAAATGTATATTTTTTTTTAAAAAAATCACTAATTGCATTTTAAATATTCAGAAGTGGTTTGCTGAGCAAAAGTCATCTCAAAGATGATATTTATAATGATGCTAAATGTTCTGAAAAATTCAAGAATGACTTTGCATCCTAATCTTTGATCTCTCACTTTTTCTATTTATCCTTATTTTTCCTTCTCTTTCATTTTTATTATTTTTATTTTTGCCAGTTGTTATGATGACTAATCAAGTAACAAGGTCAAAGTTGAACTTTTTCTTTTCTGGTACCTTAGTCATACCATCCACATCTTATAATCTCAGTGGCATCTTGGATCAGAATCAACTCTCAACTAGTATTCCAAAGCCTTCCTACTGGCTATTCCAGGATATTTTTATACTAGCTATTTCGGTACATTCTTTTTTTTTCATCATTGCCTATCCTTCCACCACAGTTTGATTCTATCAAACCCACATGTTCACTATTCATTGCTTCACAGGCTTCTTGCATTTTATGTTGTTTTGTTAAGTTTTGCTGTGTTGAGTTTGAACCTGAGACTTCATGCATGCCAGGAAGGATTCATATCACTGTACTACTCCCTCAACCACTCCTTTCTTCCAGTTGGCCACTCTATCATCAAGTTTCAAATGCCCAATGCAGGCCTAGCTCCCTTTTTCTCTCACTCTCCCTCCCCACCTCCTACTTCCTGCATCCTTTCTGTGATTCAGATGTAAGCTTTCAACTACTGCTCCATTCATATGTCTGCCTGCCTGCTGCTGGGCTACTGCCATGATGGTCATGGAGTCATCCTTTGAAACTCTAAACAATGCTCCAGTTAAATGTTCTAGCTTATAAGTTGCCATAATCATGGCATCGCTTTACAGCATCAGAAAAGTAGCTAGACAATAAGATAGGGGTTTCTTTGCAAGCCCTTAGCACATAATGATCAATTGCTTCACAATGCTTGACCCCATTCCAACTCAATTTCTCAAGTGTGTGCATGTATACATGACTGCAGGTTTGTTTGTATATGCATGTAGAGGCCAGAGGGAAGGCATGAAATATTTTCATTAACATTAACTACCTTATTTTTGATACTAGTTTACTCACTGTCTTAGTAAGGGTTTTATTGCTATGAAGAGACATCATGAATAAGGCAAATCTATTCATAAATGAAAACACATCATTATGACAGGAATCATGGTACCATACAGGCAGACATGGTGCTGGAGGATCCAAGAGTTCAACATCTTTGAAACCTCTTAAGCCCTCATGGTTCCAATACCTCTCAGCACCAATGTCTTCCATTTTTCTATTAATATAGCCCATTAAGCCGGGCGGTGGTGGCACACGCCTTTAATCCCAGCACTTGGGAGGCAGAGGCAGGCAGATTTCTGAGTTCGAGGCCAGCCTGGTCTACAGAGTGAGTTCCAGGACAGCCAGGGCTACACAGAGAAACCCTGTCTCGAAAAATCAAAAAAAAAAAAAAATATATATATATATATATATAGCCCATTAAGCCCCACTTAAAGCATTTCACTGCTTTCTTAATCCAAAGTCCCAAAAGTCCACATTTTCTTGATAAACGTATGATCAAGTCTATCACAAAAATTGCTCCAGACCATGACACCAACTTCTGTCTTTGCATTACCATTGCTATGAAGAGGCACTATGACTAAGGTAACTTTTATAAAAGAAAACATTTAATTGGGACTGACTTATGGTCTATCATCATTACAGCCAGAAGCATGGCAACTTGCAGGCAGACATGGTACTAGAGGAGCTGAGAGCGCTAAATCTTGATCCACAGGTAGAAGAAGAGCACTGCCATACTCACTAAAATTGAATGACAATGATTCAGCCACACAGGCTATCCAGGGAGCTCCAAGTATCCCCTGTTTCTGCTTTCGCAGTGCTGAGCTTATCATCATTATGCCTAACTTTTTTATGTGTGTTCTAGAGATACAAAATCTATGTTGGTTTATCAATACTATTGACTAAGCCAGTTTTCTAATCCCTTACTTAAGTGTATTAGAGAAAAAAGTGAACAGGCAAAAAAGCAATTTGACTAAATAAAGCTTAAAAGTCTTGAATTAAATACTACCATATAAATTATTTTGTTTATTATACAAGTGGAAGGTTGTTTCATTGTGACAAGTCAGTTCTTATAATGTCACATAAATAAATTGACTGGGGGAATGGTCCCTATTTCTGGGCTAAGCATCTATGTCCTTGGGTTTGAATGACTTAGTGACATACTTTGTCCTACTTAAAACAAACAAACAAACAAAGTCTTACATTTGTGTTAAGAAAGGGAGAAACAGATTTCTACTCATGCATATAATTATTCCCAGCCATCGGTCTGTTTTTTTTGTCATACTACCCTGAGGCCAGGTGAATATTTGTAGGTAACTTTATTACCTTAGTTTTTCATCTAGATTAGTATATTTATTCTAGTTTTCTTTTGGAGTTCAATAGAAAATACAAATTGGAGCATAAACATTTTTCCTAGAAACATTGCCCTACTAACATCCAACTTGTCTTAGTAATTCCTAGGAAGCAGAGGGAGATAAATACCCATTCCTAATTTTCCATACTTTTAAAAGCAAGCAAGCAAGCAAACAAACAAACAAAAATAACATGGATAGTATAGGTCTGTAGCCCATGGAATGATACCATCTATAATTTTGTATAAAACTATCCCTGAGGTGTTGTGAGTAAATATCTCCTTGCCTTAGAAAGAGAACAGATAACAGATCAAAGTAAAGGTATTGCCATAGTCTGAGTTCAATGACTCTTAATGAGTTCAGTGAGGCTACGTTGTGGTTACTTGTAGAAATATGGATGAGAGGTTACTGCCATAAATAAGTGGAACATGAATGACTCAAAGACAACTCCGTCACTAAAATCCCATCACAAATCTGAACTGTACTGCCCAAGTTGTAGGGAGCTCAAGAGTTGGGAGATTGCCCTTCCTAGGTAGTGCAGTTGTCTTTCAGGTAGTTTCAGATATTCTCTGCTTCTTCTAAGTACCTCTGCTGATCTGTGCCTCTTCTAGGCAATTCAGCTTGTTTGAGAGTATCTTTCAATAGTTTTATCATTTATGTGTTTAGGGAGGGAGGAGCCTAGTGAATTTGATCAATTTCAATGATTTCCTGAAGCCTCTTCTGTTTATTTCCTGATCTTATCAATTAGCACTGAAGGCAGACTGTTCACCTCCCATTAGAAAAATCTCTTGTTTTCCCTCCTTTTTGATATCTTGTATCTTAAATAGTTTCCCTTCAAAATGGAAGTTTTCTCCTCAGAGGAAATAAACATTCTACACACTTCCTCACTGTCATACCCAGAGGAGATAGAAACTTTGTAGTGCTGAAGTACTGTCCTTAAAGTATTAGATAAAGTATCAGTATCAATAAGTACAGAAAGAATATTGTTGAATCTGGGAGTAGGGGTATTTTTCATGTTACCAATTGAAATGGAATGAAAGGTATCAATAACAAAGTATCTCCCACACTTCTTACTATTGAAGAAATTCTCACCCTTTTTCTGAAGGCATTTAAATGGCAATCATTTAAGTGTTCTGGTTCCTGACTGTCAAAATTTTTTTTTCTTCTTTCTTTCTTTTTTCTTTTTTTTTGGTTTTTCGAGACAGGGTTTCTCTGTGTAGCCCAGGCTGTCCTGGAACTCACTCTGTAGACCAGGCTGGCCTCGAACTCAGAAATCCACCTGCCTCTGCCTCTCAAGTGCTGGGATTAAAGGCATGTGCCACCACTGCCCGGCCCAAAAAAAAAATTTTAAGAAAGGAAAGTTCCTGAAGAAAACACATAAGCTAACAAAGAGTTAATGGCATCGCTCTAGTCTGAATTTTTAAAAGTTAGTGTTAGCATAAAGTAGAAAAATTCCATTTGAATTTCAAAATATTTTTACTTTCTTAGAGTTAGGTACAATATTAACAAGTACAATTTAAACTAGATTATTCTCACTTAAGAAATTTAAAATAGCTAAAACTAGAAATAAAAAGTAATTATCAATAACTTAAAGAGCAGATAATAAAAGCATGTATTTTTCATTATTGTTAGAAGAATACTCAACAAAGTAGTATAAGACTCAATATTAATCACCAAAGCTGGGATTTCTGGCTTTGTTTTAATGTAAATTGTTTTTGGGTCACTCCTTGGAGCTGCTTTATGACACTGCTGATGGTTGTACGGATGAACTAAGAGCTACTTCTTAGAACCCTTTCCTGATCAAACCTTTAAATGTATCTACTGAGGTAGACACAAAGGTCTGCAGAAAGATTGAGCCCCCATTCTCAGCTAAAGTACTCTCATAAAAATTGAAACATTTCAAACATATCTATGTGTGTAGTATGAGTGTGTTTAAATGACTATTTGTTGCGACAATATGTTACATAGTATATAAATATATTAATAAACAAGAGAATATTAAAATATAAATCTGGAGTGTGGGGACACCATGCAGAAACTCTCCAAATTGTACCGGCTTAGTTTCCTCCTCTAATACATGCAAAATGCTGAATTCTACACAAATTATTATGTCATCTACTTTTAACCTACCTGTTTCAAGCTACCCTGATCCTACTTACACAATTAATACCCTATGTCGACATGTTTAGCCACCATCTACCTATATGAGAAATCAGAATTGTTGAAACTCAGCTCAGTGGTGGTGGTGCATTCCTTTGATCCCTGCACTTGGTCCACAAAGCAAGTAAACTCCAGGACAGCCAGAGCTACACAGAGAAACCCTGTCTCAAGAAACGAAACAGTCAAACAAACACACTAAGAAACAACAACAGAAGAAATGCTGAAACTGGGAGAGACATGGAAAAAATGGAGAAGTAAAATACAGATTAGTGTGAGGCAGGAGTGGTGCTGAGTGACTTAAATACCCACAGCTCTTGCTAGGAATACTATTATAGTTCTTCGTTTACAGATGTGAACACTGAAGCACAAGAAATCCTAATATTTGGCTAAGCATCTACAGTTCATAAGTAGTGGAGCTTGGACTAAAGGTCAAGGTGAGTACTCATCACACCTAATCACCCTTTCACGCGATCTTCTTCTTTTAGAAACTATTAACATTCTTTCACAGTGTAACAATGCAGGAATAAGGAACACATTTCACAGTAAGATATTTCTCAGAAGGGAGAAGGGTGTGGTATAAGCTCTCCTGGCATCAATTTGTGTTCCTAGCAATACGTCCTCTCAGGAAAGAAGACGGGGGATATACAGAGAGAGCATTTATCTTAGTAACAGAGTGAACAGAGACAGGGGTGGATGTCCTACGGAGACATCAGTGAGAGTGTTTGTTGTTGTCATTCTGTTTTAATTTAATGCTCAAAGCAAAGGTTATAATTTCTGCTGGAAGATAAAAGAAAAGTGATATTACTATTTAATTTTTTCCACAATTAGTATACATAGGGATATTTTACAGTTTGCACTTCGTCTTACCTACTTACTAAAAATAGAGAGCAATTAAATTCTTTCTTATGGGATGGTGGTGTCCCTGGTTTCTTGTGAGCGATCACCTATTCCATCTGTCTGTTGAATGCCTGAGATTTTTTTTTCTGCTAATGTTTAAAGGGAGAATTTTGCACAATAGATGTGGGAGGAGAAAAACAGCTCAGGACATTTTCCTAATTAGTACAGACAAGTATATGGTTACAAAAATAAAAATCATAAAACAACTGAGGTAACAGTATTTCTCACTCTTGCAAAACACACAGTACTTCAAGGGCTCATAGTTAGTATGAAGCGGACTTGTTGACAGCTGGAAATATTCGTGAATGTCATTTCTATATTCTTGCCACTGCTTAGATAGTGGTTTCTTTCTTTCTTTTTTTTTTTAACACTTAAATGTCAACAAGTTTGAGTCAGTGTAAATAGGTTATCTCCACATCAGTCAGTGACAGCGGAATCTCTAAATATTAGAAGAAAAAGAAAAAAAATGAAAGTCTATCAAGTTTCTTTGTCAAAAGCTCATTTATTCATTACTCACTGCTAATAGCTCATAACCACTATTTCATAAATGTTAGAAGGCTTAGAGGCATGTATCAGAATTCCTTTTTCACTAGTGATAAATGATTTACTAAGAGTTTGAGGACTCCTATGGAACATAGCTGTAGACTTCATAATGTAAATTTGTCTCATAAATAAGACATGACTATATTCCTCTCATAACGTCAGTAACAAAATCTTACTGGAAAACATAAAGTAACTGGTGCAATTCGAACTGAATCCTGGTATTCCCCAGGCGTGTTTTAAGGACATACCTCTAAATTGAAGACTGTTATCTTTGTATTACTAGTACTGTTAGCAAAAATGCTAGAATTTTATGTATTTGAATTTGTGTGGAAGATTGGTTCTGGATGCATTTCACTTCACTGTATATATTTAAGAAGAACCTGAATCAAAATTAGAGCCATACCCTCAGTATAAGTAAAAGAATTAGAAGCATAATCATAGGCTAGAGTAAATGTAGTCTTTAGTTGACCCTCTTAAGGATTTTCTATGTCACAAAATTAGCCATGCAAATATGAGGAAAAACATGATTGTACACAGATATGGGAAGAGATTAGGAAAGAAGAAAAGGAGCCCGGTCTTGAGGTTAAGTCAAAACCATTACACTTTTACAGAAGTTTAAATAGAGGCCATGCTTATAACATTCTTTCCTTTACTGCTTGTGTTTTTTCATCCGTTCACGCTTATTTTCTGACACCTGTTGAATTTAGTGATGCCCAAACAGTTTGACAGCAGGTACAGCAAATAATTCATTGTCTTAAAGGTTTATATTAATATTATTAATATTTTCAACTCCTTAAAAAAGCAACTCATACAGGCATATCTATACGAAGTATTTTTTTGTTAGTGCTGGGTACCAAACCCAGTTCTTTGACATGCTAGGCCAGTACTTTACCACTATGTTAGTTGACCTAGAATCTTCTGATCAAATTGCACAGATCTTCAATGTGGAATATTTATTTACAGTTAATTTTTCTTTGAGACAGACTGATGCTTCTGATCTTCTATCTCAGAATGTTTGAACAGTGGAGAACATTTAGGATGCGGAAACATAGGAATCAGCCATACCTTGCTCATATTTTACAACATTAAAATTGTTATATTGATTAGCATGTGCTTTGGTATTGAACACAGATCTCTGTGACAGGATGTGTTGTGTATTATTATACCTTTGTGCTGTTGTACAAAGAACTGTATTCTTTTTTTTTAGTTGTATTAGTCAGTGACATCACTTGGAAGATTATGGTTTTTAACTTCTGCTGAATCCACATGGATTTCTGGTAAAAACTTATATAAAGCAATATTATGGCTTTTTCTCCTTTCCCATTTCCCATATGAAAAAACAGATGTGAGGGCTACAGTTGAGCTACACTATTGAGTTTCATGTGTAGTGTTTCTGAAGCTGTAGATATGAGTGATAAAGATGGGAAACTGAAGGAACGCCAGAACCTTAAACCTAGTTCTAGGCTTTTTGTTTTTGTTGATTTTGTTGGTGTTTTGAGATAGTGTCTCTCTATAGGTTTCTGGCTATTTTGGGACTTACTATGTAGACCAAGTTGGTATTGAACTCATGGAACTCATTCTCCACCTTCTCCCTCCCTAGTGTTGTACTTAAAGGCATGTTACACCACACCTGGCATCTGGGCTTCTTTTTATTTACATCTTTTCCAACCTTAATTGGCAACCAAATAAATTTTCCAACTGGAGGCTGTTGTAGTGTTCTTTAATTTCCCTGTCATCCCTGGTTAAAGCTCCCACCCTCAAATTATATAAGGTGAAGGAATGGG
This sequence comes from Mastomys natalensis, assembly GCA_021653895.1. Classification (NCBI taxonomy): domain Eukaryota; kingdom Metazoa; phylum Chordata; class Mammalia; order Rodentia; family Muridae; genus Mastomys; species Mastomys natalensis. The sequence continues at coordinate 1,534,370 of JAJTUV010000064.1, forward strand.
TCCTGATTGGTAAGAGCTAAGAATTATGACTTGGTTTTTATTACCAAATTAATGATTCAGGCTTGAATATGTGGCAGACTTTTTCTGCTAAGAGAATATCTAATTGGTGATTTGTAGCAATTCGTACGTTTTAAAAAATTAGACTCTGTATATTTTGCTCTTTCTAACAGTCAAACACTCAAATTACAATATTGAAAACAAAGGTTTTTGGTCTAAAAGTGAAAGTCAGTGTTACTGGACCAAAGTTTGCTAACCACTCAAGTGCTAAGACTTGAGAGAAGACAGTTTGGGGCAAGAATATTCAAGGACAGGCACCCAGGGAACATGGAGGATCTATTGTCCAACACAGTTTCACAAAGGACCATGCATATAGGAGAGAGAGGAGATATAAAGACCAAGGACTAGAAGACTTCAGAGTTTGTACGATTTCCTTATAGGAATGTTATCTCTCTTAGCCAGTAAAGCATAGTCACTCTTGACCTTCTGGAGATAGCTTCAGTCACTTGTAAGACAAATATATTGTTTCTGCAAGTTCAAGGTTGTCACAATTTGTGTGATTTTGTTAGTTGGGGCACAGGTACATTCTGATTCTCTTTGAAGGTCACCAGATGTTCTACAAATGTAAAACATGTCTTAGAATGCAAGGCAAAGGAGAAGCTTCTCAACAAAGGGGAATTTTCAAAGGAATGTCCACTGAAGACACAGTGAAGTTACATAGGTACACTGAAGATGCAGAAAGCTATGAAAGGCATTCCAGGTTCCTAAGGTTGAGCTGATCATTGCACTAATTCAGGACATGACCTACTTTTGGGTATTTGCTGTATAAAATCTTAACTGTCTTTATTATTGATGTCATTTTCAGTTGGGCTTTGTGTTACTTTAAGCTAAAACAATCCTAAATAATGCAGGGATATATTATCGTATGTATGATTTTACCATAGTGCTGGAGTCAGGTGAATTAATAGGGGAGACAGACAGAGGTGAGAATGATAATGATGGACCCCAGGTAAAGACAAGGTGACTTAGAACTGAGAAAGGCATTAAATGCAGAAAACACATATGTGGGGCAAACTGAAGGACTGGTGATTGTAAGGATTCCCTGCTCTACTGTTTGGCTTATGGTTTACCCTTTCCAATGTTTCGATTGTACAGTAAGTTAATAGATGTTAATTTTTTGTGAACATCGGTTCTCCGACAAGGTGATATCTTACTATGTTTTCTCTGCTGAAAGATGAGATGCTCTTTCTAATGAAAAACCATATGGGAACATTAATAAATAGTTAATAGTTTATTATGATTAAAAACTAAGAGTTTTCTTGACATGGTGGTGCACATCTTTAATCCCAACACATCAGGCAAAGGCATGCAGAGGTCTGTGACTATGAAACTAGCCTGGTCTATATTACAAGTGCCAGGCCAGAAAAAGCTACATAGAGTTATCCTATCTTAAAAGCAAAACCAAATTTTTTTTAAATAACTTAATTATTTAAAGTTAAATTACTTTCTTTAATGTGAACCAGATAATAGCGAAAAGCAACTCAAACTATATTCAATTTTCTGACACATTAGATCTTGATTTTATAGAATGTAAATACTTTTATTAAAGAGAAAGTAACAAATGAAAATATTGTTTTATTCCACAAGGTCTATTTATATCTTAGAACTGTACTAGAGCTAGAAGTTTGTAAGAATCTCAATGTATGTGCAGTTTACATGCAGATATAGGGAAACATTTGTAAACAAATATATCATCTGTAATTTGTATTTTAATGCAAATCTAATATTAAAAATTTCCTTTATGTAAGTCATTGCACACTGAAAGTAACAAGAATTTATCTTTAAAATAAAAATCAGTTAATGTACTTTGTGACATACAGATTGTCAAACCACACACACAAAAAAAATTCAGGCTAATTAAAATGAATACAAAGATTCATTTTACAAAGGGAAGGGCACTTTTGGGAATTCCATAATTTGACTTGTTATCTGAAAAGCTAATTTGTTCTTTCATCTGATTGCTCCCTTTGTATACCATCACTTATACCAGTCCTCTGCTTCCTATGAATGTTCACTTGGACCATTGTCTGTCTCTCCTTTTTGCTTACCTCGCCATTCTCAATCTATTTGTCTTGCTACCTATACCAGGTTTACAGCAATCAAATTGAAGCAAAAGTGTTCTGTACATATCTGATGACTGCCCATGAGAGTCAATAATATAAACAGCATGCCCAACCCTTCATCATTTGTTACTATGGATTGTGCTCCATGTTCAAATTTGCCAGGTCAGCCTTCCAAATGCTGATGGGAAATGTGCCTTAATGTGCATTGTGTGCAGCACAGTCACACTCCAATTTCAGCACAGGTTTTACATTTTAGTTCCTACTCATAATCTAAATAAACATAACGTTGCATGGCTTGGACTTATTTCAGACATGCTCACTGCTAAGGATTTAAAAATTAAAATGTCTTTATAGAGGAGGGAATGTTTATCCATTTAAGATGCTTCAAAATATAAGGTCTAATCATCTTTCTTTTCCATGCAATCCGGGTTTGAATAACAGAAAGGATCTTTTTGAGCTATATTTAACAAGTAGCTTGTTTCAACTTCAATATTAGCTTGATTTACCATCTGCAGAATTACCAATAACATGATGCATTTATTACCCGTAAAAGCTATTAGCAGGTCATTTTGTTCAGTTCATCATATGTATCTTGAGACACAATCTGGCGTCTAACAGATTTTCATACATTGATGTCGTGGAGAATCAGACTGTTCTTTAATTGATTGTTTCTTGCTAGACTCCTTTTGATTAAAACAGGTTATGCTATTTGCTTTTAGTTCCACATTTTTCCACTTCAAAGTCTAGCCACAAAGAGGAGAAATTATTCTCATTTCTCTGGATACTTTTAATTCAAAGTGAATGTATATATTTAAAAGCCTGCCACAATCAAGGGATTTAAAATATGACTCCAGTTGCAATCTATGGCTCCCTCAACAAGAGCACAATCTTTACCATGCATTTAAAACCTGAGATTTATCTTTTCCTGCCAAGTCATCAAATTTTGCACCTCAGAACCTCAAGTGAGTTCAGATCACAGGGACCAAAGAAAGCAGGAAGGGCTCCCTCAAAGCACTTTCTCTCACAATTTGCACAGACCCTGATGAGCAAAGCTGAATTGTGCTGATAGTATTGCATCCTGCTCTGGAGGAAGAAGAAAAATCAGTCTTTTGCTATACTGTCTTTAGGAAGTCCATTACATTGTTTATTAAACCAAAGATATTAGAAAATCCTGGCACAGTCCCTTTGAGTTAAAAAAAAAAAGGAGAGACAGAGACAGAAACAGAGAACAAGCAGGCCAACACAGAAAGAGACACACCACACACACACACACACACACACAGAGAGAGAGAGAGTGAGAGAGAGAGAAAAGAGAGAGAGACAGAGAGAGAGACAGAGAGACAGAGACAGAGACACAGAAACAAACAGGCAGAAAGAAACAGAGAAAGACACACAGATACACAAAGAGACAGAGACACACACACACAAACACAGAGAAAGAGAGAGGGGGAGAGAGAGAAAGAGAGAGAGAGGGAAGAGAGAGAGAGAGAGAGAGACAGACAGAGAGAGATGGAGGAAAATTCTAGAAGCTATGCAAATTCAAGAAAGTTCAGCGGTCTATCTCAGGATGTCAGCCCACATTCCCACACAGTTAACACCATAAACCCAACAGGATGAGTAAAGGGAGTAATGATCTCTGTCTTCATGGGTAGCATGAGAAGCAGCTTGCAGGCTCAAAACAAGAGCCCAATTCAGCACTCAAAAGGGTTTTGTTTGCCCAACGACAGAAACAAACATAAAACTTTCTGTCATGTGACATTGGGACTGCAGTCAAGCTTCCCTCAAGGCTTCTATGTGCTGCAGACAAAGGCCATCAATAGCTCCTTTGTGCCCGTCTTCTGTCTTTATGGGTGACTTGGCCCATCATTCCCAATCTTCACCCATTCCTTCCAGGTAAAATTCCAAAGCTTGCTTACATTAGCTACCAGGTAGCTTGTTTACAATTTATTGACCTGACAAAAATAGTATTCTTATCATATCAAAAATTTTATCATTTTGAATATAAGATTCAAAATAACTGTTGTTTTTTTCTAGTATTTTCACATTTAATGAAATATTTGATTCGTTTGTTTTGGAAACCCAGAAGTATTGATATAGATTGGTTATCTTTTTCTTTTCATAGTGATTAATTACTTGGAATTCATGTTAGATCTAGATGAAGTTTAGCTGCTTAGTGATTCTGAGAGATTTTGGGGTTTAAACTTGAAAGCCTGAGATTCACTGAGGAAAATTCATGTAAATTTTATCTCTAGAAATTGTTTTTTACCCTAAAATTTATTTAAAATCATGTTGGTCATTGAAAATCGTATAACTAAATGTAATAATCCATCTCTTGGTGAATGGTTCGCACAAATTGAAAAGCTAAAATGGCTTAAAGTATCTTTGATACATTGTATAGACACAGGAGACAGTTATCATATTTAAATGATGGGAGTTTAATGGTCTTTTCATACATTAGCTGTACTCTCCAGTAGTGAGGGATGCCTTTGTCTTACTATAGAAATGGATAAAAATAAACATGATTTAGCAACTATGATGACATGACTTACTTAAAGTCTTTTTACCTGTTTGCAACAGTCATGAAATTCAATGAGGTGAACTTTCATGGCTCAGAGTTCATTAACCTTCAAATATACTATAAATAATGTACACTGGGGACAATCTACTGAAATACGATCTTGCCTCTTTCATAATATGCCGCCATATACATGGATACACATTTTTAAAGAAAGAACCACACTGTTGTTTTGCTGCAGTACATGTAAAAATGGACACTAACAGTATTTTTTAGCCAACTCATTGAACAATTCTAATAAATCTTCTCCATGAGAGTGTACCTAACATTTAAAGTCAGTATAGATGGCCAAGATGAAGCATTATTTCATTTAGGATATAAACTAAGCATCAGAGAGAGTTAGATACGTTAACTTCTTACCAACGTTCTATAAAATGGCCTGTATTAAATATACACACAAGCATCTAACTGAATGGATATAAAGTGTTCTTATTTTTTAGAAAATGATAAGCTTCCCTAGATGAGAACGTGAACTTTTACCAGCATCCCTGTGGGAAAGAGGGGTGAAAAAAATCAAGGGAACATTCTTTGAAGCGTTCTTCAATGTTATCTCATCTAATCCAGCCAGCAAAGATATAAAATCTGTAGACTGCATTCAGCAGTCCAGGACCAGCCATTCACGTGGATAAAAAAGGATGGGCTAAATAGCTTCAAATAGTAGTTGTACAATAAATTATTCCATTTCACATGTGAATTGACAGCTTATACACATACAAACACACACACACACACACACACAAAATCAAACTTTGCACAGAATTTTAAACTTAATTCTGTGACTATATGACACTAAATATGTTATATTACCTATGATTCTCAGAAAAATAAAACAGAACTAACATAATACCTACACGTACTCTCTACGTATCTATGCATATAGATATATATGGTATGTATATGTAGAGCATAGAGTTGCATATATGCAAGCACATTTGCATTTTATACATACACACACATACAGAGATTATCACAAGTGATGATGGATATTGTGAATTCCCCAGAACTTCAGTTTTCAAAAGACAGTCCTAAGTGAGAAGTCTCAGCATGGGTCAGCAGTAGGAGAAGATATTATAGCTTTAGCAAAAGCAAAATTTGCTTTATTCTCAGGGAGGGACAAAAAGTCCACTTTATTTTATGAACACTGACAATTGGGCAGAACGTGAGTGAAACACTTTGATTTAGTATCTCTGTTCTATAGAAAAAATTTTAGGAGAAAATTTGTAACTCTTTACCTTAACAAACTTTTATAAGATTTGTCCTTTCACTCAATATTCTACCCTATGGAATATTATATTGGAAACGTGATTTTTGTAGACTACCCACCATGGCAGCATCCAGAGATAAGTCTACCTAACTGGTACCTCTGTGGTCCAAGGAGGGCATGATAAAAAGAACATTGAGCAGAAGATAAAGAATCATGGGGCCTGGTTTGAGTCAACACATTTATGGTTCAATTTAAGGGTTTATTAGAGATAATCAAATCATTCTTGTAAGTCTTGAGTCTGTGTCATATGCTATGATACTATTCTACTGCTACTACAAATTTGGCTATCCTGTCTTACTATTCTTGTAATCCTAGGAGATATTTATTTTCTCCATCTTGTGAAAAGAGTTACATAAAGCAATAGTGAGATTTCAACTGTGATAAGCTGTTCTACCTCAGTCCTTCAGTCCTGCCCTACACAACTTGCCAACTTAACAGTTACAAAGACACAGTGCTGTAGTCACCATCGGTTGCCTCCTGCCACCACTTTTGCACTCTGAATTTGGTTTCACTTTTCTTCAGATTCTATTGATTGTTTCTTAGCTCAAATTCTGTTTCTAGGTAAGTAATTAACACTTGATCAAGATCTGGTTTTCTCTGTTTGCCTTCACGAACATATATACATACATGTGCACACTGCACTTTCTCTCACTTCCATTGTTTGAGATAGTTACATTCTAGAAAGTCAACACAGAGTAGAATTAGCAAATACTGAATAATTGCACATGAGGGACATATAAAATTAGATTCCTGTCAGTCTCTGATCTTAACATTTTCATCGATGACTAATAGAGAGCCTTGTTCCGTGTTATTTTAGTCAATTTATTTAATTTAACTACAAAGTCACTAGTATTAAAACCATTAATACTCATGTTGCTCCAAAGCTATATGGTAAAAATATTCATCTGTAAGTCATATCATAACCTTCTTGTTCTTAGTAGACCACTAGACACATTTCAGTACCATGTTTATGGACATTTCAAGTAGCAAAATTATCAACAGAATCCACAAACTTAAAAAGACTATAGCTCTAAATGTCTGCTAAGCCAACATCTGTTTATAACAAGAACACTGAAACAGGAAGTCAGAGCACCCCTTTGCTTGGTCACAGCCAAGACCTCATATTGCTCTGAAGATGTAGATGTGCAAAAACTCCAACAAAGCATCACTAGTGTTGATTTGAGGGTTACAAATAGACTTTAGTGAGTAGGAAAAGTCACAAGTACAGAATCCATAATCAAAATCACAGAGTCCATGAATAATGAGCATCAATATTGCATTCCACTGTGTGACAACTGTCTCTGGCTTAACTCACTCCTCTGGCTTATTTCATTCCTCATTTGACATTTTTTTGTTTTTCTTTTTCTTATCAGAAAATATGTAAGTAAGTTATACAAATGTTATTTTCTTCCTTGTTCATGCAGACCATGGTTATTTGATTCTGCTTTGCAGAAACTGTGGTGTTATTCTAAGCACATACACATGCTTAGTCCTTGGCTGCAAATCCGCTCAGCACACATCTATGTTGTCAACAATGTTATGGGTGATTATAAAGTATAATAATTTCATATAGTAGAATTTCTTCTTGACAAATGCAATGGTCTTTAAAATATTTCTTACAATTCAACAGAGAATCAAAGGTATACCTAGGAATTCTTACATTTTTCTTTCCTCCACTGACCTCTAGATCACCTCAGGCTACATAAAGGTAAGAATGTCTACATGCTTGATTTTTTTAAAAGCTTCAAATTACTTGCATTTAATTTACCAATCTGTTCTTCATTGGAGACTAGTCAAATTTACAAAGGCAATTACAGTGGTTTCCTATGACTTTGAAGGATATATATATATATATATATATATATATATATATATATATTTGTGTTAATTAAGTAGAAGAAGAGAATGTAGATTGCTGGTGATTTTTCCAGTGGAAACAAAACGACTGTGGCCATCTTCACAGCATTAATTGCTACGTAGGGTAGGAGATTAATATTTTTAACATTTTAAGTGGTTTTGCATAAATGTTAGCAATAAGCAAGTCATTTTATGTCTTATGGGCTTGCATTTTTAATAATACTGGAATGTTAGGCTTCCCATAAAGGGAGGATTACAACCAAACTGAAATAGTGTTTCAACCTTGCTGGTTATGTGCGAACTGACCCTGTGTACCCTCTTGGGGCTTCTCTCAAAGACAGTGGTACTGCTGTGAAAAGAGAACGAGGTAATTTATTTTAATTTTCCCTACATTTGTGAATTTAGTGCTGAGAAAGCTAATGGCACTAGCCAAAGACTCCAAGGAATAGATGCCATGAACATTTTGCATCTTTTATTTCATTATGATAGCATCTTACTTTGAGCATTCTTTTAAGAATGGATCATTAAATCAGTCAAACTATTCCAAAATATAATTTGGTATAGTCTTCATAAAATGATGAAACCAGATTTTAATCTTGTTATTTAAATATGAAAAGGGACTTGAATATATATATATATATATATATATATATATATATATATATATACTATTCATTCACAATGCCTGTATCCTGGGATGTAGCAGTCTCGGTCAAGGGCATGACAACAGGAATCTTGCGCCTGCAGGAGCTACATTCTGTGGATACTCATTTTGCTCAGGAAAACAAAATAAGTGTGATAACTTCAGATAATGTTGGGGTTTTGTACACTTAATGAGCAGTGCACTTCTAAAGAGATTACTATAAACTGAGGGCCAGCAAGGCTACTGTGAAGGTGATATTTGTGTTACTAGGTAGGTAAATAGAAAAGGCAAGCTATTTAAAGATACAATGGGAAAGGCTTCATTCAGTAGTTGCTAGAACAGATGCCCAGACACATGCTAGGTTTTGAATTCAACTGTGGAGAACAGAGACCAGACATGCTGATGCAGAAAGTGAGCTGACAGAGATCAAGATGGAAGGAAGAAATCCTTATCATGGAAGGTCTTTCTTGTCTTTAATGAGAAATACTAAAACTTAAGCTACTTGTAAGTTGAGGAAGTCAGAAGGTGTAAAGAAAGGGCATCTATATATATATATATATAGAAAGGGCATAATCTGGCATTCAGGCATAACAGAAAACCTGGCCACAAGGATGACCAGGGAGAGAAGAAAGGATAAATGTCATAAACCAGATTAATTAATCATAATCATAATACCAGCAATAAATATCAAAAATTCCAATAATACCCACCCCCAAAGAGTGGAAAAAACTCCATGGGCTCTTGTTTTTGAACACTTGGTTCCTAGTTGGTGATGATACTAGAGAAGTTAGTGTAATAGCGAGGAAGTAGGACCACAATGGAGGATGTGCATAGCCAGGGTCTGTGATGAGATTTTATAAACAGATCCTACCCCTGTTTTCTTTTTCCTTCCTGACTGCTGATAACAATGTAATCACGCTCTGGTTCTTTCCTGCCGTGTTGGGATATATCTGCTCGATCATAAGCCAGAATAAACCTGCCTTTCCTTAACTTGATTTTGTCAAGTATTTTGTTACAGCATCAAGAAAAGTAACTAACACTCTGTTGAACCAGGAGACCATACAACCACTCTTGGACAGGAGCAGATTTCAGAGCATAGCTGATGCTTTTAAAATTGATATGAAGCAAATTATAAGAAAAGCTTTGGTCTGAATTTATTGAATGTAACAGGCTTTAATACTGACACAAAGGCCCTGTAAGTATTTCTTTTTGAAAGTAAATATAATAAGAAATCAATTGTTACTGCTATAATTTCTGATGGTGTTTTTTATGTTTCTAAAAGACTGGCAGTTGAAATTTACCTTCTTAGCAGGAACACATATATCTGGAGTTCAACATGGCTGTTTAGGGCTGTGATCTGCCTTCTACTTTCAATAGAAAGCTGGACTGACCTCCAATTTTAAAACCAAATTAAATTGATAGTGATGACATCTAATTAAAACTTTTCACCCTTATCTGGTGCCTGGGGAATCTTTCTCTGTTTTTTAATATGAATACTTCCAACTATGTCAGTTGCACAGTTCCTGACTGGAATTGAAAAAGTATCCATTTTGATTTTTAAATTTTGTTTATTTTAATAATTTATTTATTCACTTTACATCCTGATGACACGCCCTCCATTCCTCCTCTCCTCCCAGTCCCACCTTTACAAATGTCTCCTTTCATTAACTCCTCCCTTTCTCTTCAGAGAAGGGGATGCCCCTCTTGGGTACACCTACTCTGGAACACCCAGTCTCATTATGACTAAGCCCATCCTCTTTCACTGAGACCCAACCTGGTAGTCCAGTTAGGGAAGCAGATCCAGTTAGAATCCAATACAGACTCTATTCAAATTGTTAGGGGACTCACATGAAGATCAAGCTATTCATGCTACAAATCTGTATTGGGTCAAAGTTCATCCCACCATGAAAGCTCTCTGGTTGGTGCTTCAGTCTCTGTGTGCCCTCATAGCCTAGGTTAGTTGACTACGTAAGTCTTCTTGTGTTGCCCTCCAACTCGCTCAATTTTATCCCCTACTTTTCCTCAAGACTCCCCAATAACCATCTGATGTTTGGCTGTGGTCTCTATATTTGTTTCTGCAGGATGAAGCCTCTCAGGAGACAGTTATACTAGGCTCCAATATGCAAGCATGGCAGAGTATCATTAAAGTGTTACGGATTGGCTTCCTTACATGTGATGTGTTTCAAGTTAGGCCAATCACTGATTAGCCATTCCCTCAGCCTCTGCTCCATCTTTATGCCTGAACATCTTGTAGGCAGGACAAGTTTGTAACAGTACATGCTGGAGACCGTGTGGAATAAGGGGAACATTCTTCCACTGCTGGTGTGTATGCAGACTGGTACAACCACTTTGGAAATCAGTTGTCGATTTCTCAGAATACTTGGAATAGCTCTACCTCAAAACCCATCTATGACACTCCTGGACATATAACGAAAAATGCCTCATTATACCACAAGGACACTTGCTCAACTAGGTTCATAGCAGCTTTACATATAATAGCTAGAAAGTACAAACAACCTAGATGTTTTTCAACTGAAGAATGTATAAAGAAAATGTGGCACATTCACACAATGGAACACTATTCTGCTATTAAAAACAAGGACATCATGAAATTTGCAGGCAAATGAATGGAACAATAAAATATCATCATAAGTGAGGTAACCAAATTCAGAAAGACACGGATGCTATATATTCACTTATAAGTGGATATTAGCCACAACGCACTGGGTATCCATGTTACAATGCACAAACCCAAAGAAATGAAGTAATAAGGAGGGCCAAAGGGAGGATGAGTGTATCTAACTCAGTAAAGGGAGCAAAATAGTCATTGAAATTGGATGGAAGGAATAAAACTGGAGGGAGAGGGGGTGAGGAACAGACCAGAATGGGGATCAGCTGTGGGGAGACAAGGTGTGAGAGAGGTTTGAGAGTAACAATGGAATAGATGAGGATATCTTTGAGAATAGCTGGAGACTGAGGACAGGGCAGGTTCCAGAGAGTCTATGGGGAGACATCAGCTGAGACTCCTACCTGTGGTGCATATAGAGACTAAAGTGACCACATCTTGCAGCCAAGCAGGACTTCCAGTGGAGGAGGTGACCATCAACCCATGAACAACACCTTCAACCTCAAATGTATACATTTAAAAAAATGTGTGTAATTATTTTTTTCCTTTGGTGTTATTTACAATAAATATGATGGATTTTCAAAGAGCTGTACTAAAGAAAACCTCATTTTTTTAATCCATGTCTCATTAACAATGAAGGTTAAATTTCTCCATCTAAATGTATGTTTTGCCCTATGCCAGGAAATATATTTTATAAGACATCTGATATAATGGAAGAGAGTTGGTTTATAAGTAGTTGCTTTTCACATTTGTTTATACAAAGCTTTTCAAAAACTCATGACGACAGGACATTCATATGTTATTTGGATATGGTGGTCAATTTACAGAAACCTCAATTGCCATTTTTATTAAAATATTTTCTGCACTGAAATAATGATTTTCATCCTTATGGTATCCATTGTCTGTTGTTGGCCTGTGTTTATTTATATCCAGTTCTGATCAAAGTTAGAAGGTTGAGAGGGGCCCTGAATTTGTTAGTTAGTCTATCATATATGAAGGCAAAGAGTAGATTCAACAATTTTTTTTTCTGCCTGAGAACTGATAACACATTTTTGAGGAATTCTAATTCCAATATTCTGAAGTTCCCTCATCTATAAATACAAATCTAAAAAGAATCTCAAGGGGAAAGAACTCATTCATTTTGTATTTAGGGACTATAGATCACTAGAAGGAGAATCAGTTTAAAAGGATATTAAAGGATAATTAATTTGGTATTTATGAAATATAGACCATTTTCAAGTTCATGATATTGTTATATGCTAATTAACACAGTCCTTATGACCAGTTATAACCTCAAAATTTCTGCATAGAAGGGCTTGTGAAGGTACATTAAAATAGCAAACACTATCTTTTAGTGAGTTAATGTTGAGTTCACTGAAAAGTAGTGGGTTGTAGGATCTTATGAAAATAATGTGCTCTTGATAGTCTTATGACTATGAAATGCTAATGCATTTCAACTCTCCATAGTTTTATCAGCTATCAAACAAGAATAATTCAACAAACACTGTTGAATTTCTGTACCAAGAAATCAATCATGAGATTTCAGGTGTGTGTTACAATGGAGCCTATGAAATGACTGATGAGTCTGAGCAGCTGATTTGGTTGTAGTGCCTGTTTGAGAGCCAATGACATTTACATCATTCAAGGACTCTGGTACTGTAAAACTTTACTGCAAAAGTACTGCTTTCCTAGAGTTGTTTGGGAAAACATACATGATGTTCATGTAAAGCACCAAACAGACTAGTGTGACACAGTAGAAATACAGATTGTAATCTCCCCTTTCCTGTCTCATTTTCCCAACTCTGATTCTGATTCTTCTTCAACATGAAAAAATCAAGTGCTACTGACTAGTTAGTTATTGTACAAAAAACTTACCATTTTGTTTTTCATGATATCATACTATTATGAATTCCTTTATATCAATGATATTTGTCTCTGTCTCCTTAAAGATTGATTTTCTGAATATCATTCATTTATTGATAGCAGTTATCACGATCCCACTGATGTATTTATTCTGAGTCTTTCATAGGTGAGCTCTCAGTGATCCTGATGTCACAGATACACTTATATTCCAAGCCATAGCTCACTCCTTCAGCACATCCAAAATTGCACTTATTCTAGCCTAATTGAGCCTTAATGATTTACATATGCTCATGCTGCTAGGTCAGTTAACTAAAGAGATCAGCTGCTTTAATGGACTCTTTACCTGCCACTCTAGCATCTCTCTAGATGGCCAGAAACAGTCTCATATCATCTCTTTATTGAGAATAAAAACAACACTGATAAATACGTACACAAACATAACACTCTTGCTTTTGACACACTTTAGTGACAGTGCAAAATTCTATGACCTAACCTACAGGTTTTCATATGTTGTAGCTTCTAGAAATCTTTCGTTGGAATTTTCTCTGTCACTGTTCCTCTCTCTCTCTCTGTCTCTCTCTCTCTCTGTCTCTCTCTCTCTCTGTCTCTCTGTCTCTCTCTCTCTCTCTCTCTCTCTCTCTCTCTCTCTCTTTCTGTCTCTTCTTCCTTGCCTTAACCATCTCTTTCTTTTTCTCTCTTTCTCTCTCTCTTCATTTTATTCTCTTTACTTTATTCTTCTTATCTCCTTTATTCTCTAGAATTTAAAATTATAGTTGCACTGAAGGTAATATGTTGTCAACTTGCCTACACCAGTTTGTTTTCCTGGATTGGAGCTTAAACCCAACCAGACATCAGTTGGTTAAACTTATAACAATAAGCATGCCACTTCTTAGCAACATTAATGGTGAGCATTGTCCACAGCATCCTTCATAGTGATCATATTACTAAAGAAGGCCACCCAAAACGGAGCAATCTTCCACATCAGTTTTACTTTTATTTCTCAATGCCCTACAAAGCATGTGATGTCTTCAGCAACAGAGAAATTGATTAGGAATTCAATCACTAGAAGAGACAGTGGTCATTATTGTTTGTGAGTTTCAAGAAGTCCCTTGCCCAATAACTTATAGCTATCAGAATGCTGATTCAGGAGTGATTACACATTAGCAATCTCACTGGTGCCATCTTGGTTTTCTTGGCTAAGCTTAGAGTCATAATCTAACTTGTTATACCTATTATTAGAGCAATCTCTATGCTACATATTTTTAACTAGTGATTGATGTAGGCATGACTAACCCATGGTGGGTGGTGTCACAACTTGCCTGTTTATCCTGGAGTGTATAAAAAGTGTGACTAAGCCTTGAGAACAAGTCAGTAAGTGACACTCTTCATGGTCCCTTCCTTGACTTCCTGACTTGACTTCTTGAAGGATGGACTATAAGCTGTAAGAGAAAATTAATTATTTTCTTCCCAAGTTGCTTTTGGTCATGGATTTCACCACAGCAACAGGAATCTGACTAGGCACCATGAGCCTGGAAACCTACAGAAAATAACCATGGACTAAATCCTCTGAAGCCTAGAGCCAGAATAAGATTTTCCACTTTTAAATTGTTTTCCTTGGTTATTTAGTCCCAGTAATGGACAAACTGACTAAGCCAGGGATATATTATAGACAATAGATCTAGACAAATGTACACATATCTATAAATCAAAACAAGATGAAAAACATGGAAGTGTTTTAAATAATACATAATAAATAATCAAGGGATCAAATTGAATTTGAAGAAACAGAACTTACATTATGGAAGAATTAAAATAAATGCTCATGGCAAAGCGTATCAAAGATTATTTAGATTCTCATTTGGGGTCGCTGTATGTCGATAGATAAATTGGACTTGGGTTTTGTGTGCTGACACAAAATAGACTTAGCTATTAATCCTATTTTCATATTTAACATGCTCTGATTTAAGAAGTAACTCTGAGTTTAGGTTTTACAATTGTTAAATTAATGGAAATATTATCTACCTTACTGTAATGAACTTAGATGAATGTATTTGGCACTTCTCATCTTTGAAGACATGAAGACTTAGTATTAGATGGCATAATGAATTGCTTAAGCAAATACACATTAGGGTATTGATAAATTGACTTCATTCAGAAAGTCTAGCAATTTGATGTATTGGAGCATAATTTCATCTTCATTTTTATTATCGTTTGGATTGAAGGGAGTAATCTTGCAGAGGATTCTTAAATATTTTTTCTAGTGTATAAATTTATTTCATAAATTTATTTCATGAAATTTATCATTGTGAAAGAACTAGAGGAGTGTGCTACCAGACCCATCTGGTAAACCTCATTTTCAGTGTACTTGTATTGGAGATGTATCCATCATTTTAAAAATGCTTGTTTTATTTACCATGTATTACCATTTATATAAGTAGATGACAGTCTTTAAAATTGTAATTGTTGAAACAGTTTGCTTAATTATAAGATGTGTGTGGCCACCTCTTCAGCATACAACAGGAATAAGTATTGTCTTCTTAGGACCTGAGGACTGCAAGATTGTATTCAGATCCTGTTACATTAAGACCTCACTTTCTTTAGGCAAAGAAGCTTTTTTCCCATATAAAGAAAAAAATCATGTAGATAGAATGCTAATTATTATAGGTTTTAATACCAATTATATGGCAAAAATTTTATATTGCTTCAGAGTAACATACATGTACTCATGGGAAGATGTTACAGCAGGAGATCTTTAACTCAGAATAAATTTTCTAAACTTTAGAGGAATTTCAATGTTTTATAAGATCATAGAACTTGAGTTTGTAGTAGAAGGTTTTCAGCGTTATCAACAGCATATGCTTCTCTGAATTAGCAATTCTAATGAGTTTAATTATTTCCAATGCAAAAGGTTCAATACAAAGTTTATTTATTCTCTTCTCCAATGTTTCTGACATGATTTGACTAACACAAATGAACTATCAATTATCTTTAAAGAATTGCTTATTTTCTAACTGTCTTTTAAAGCTTTAGTTATATTGAATTAAATTAACTTTGCTATTTTGACCACAATTTTATATATTAATTAATTTATCTATTGGTTTATTTTTTAGGCTTCAACCACTGTCTTTTTTTTTTCCAGGACTGCAGAGAGGAAAATATAAGCCCTAATAATGCTTTTTCTAGCTGCTCATGGTGATATAGGATCATAGTTCCAGCTACTTGGGAGGCTTAAACAAGGTACATCTTTGAGAATAATAATAATTAAAAGAGAATAGGAAGGAAGGAAGAAAGGAAATAAGGAAGGAAAAATTAAAATTGCTTCTTTTTAATGTGAATATTATATTTTAGAGACTGATAGTTATATTGTTTTGAGTACAGAAACGACTTTATTTTAATTATTCCTAAAAATAAATTACTATATTCATATATAAAACTATAGTATGAATAATGAAGTCAAGGGTAAGGAGTGAGAAAGAAGAAAGGTAATATGGATAAGTAGGAATATTGTTACTATTATTAAGGAGATTATAACCTAACAGGGCTTTTTAACATCTTTTAATATCTTAAAAACTTCTGAGAATCATCAAAATTGAACTTAATTGTCTATATAAATTATAGAATGACTGACTGAGTGACTAAACATTTTCAAATATTTTTATTATATTTAAAGTGTAGAAAATACAGTAACTTGAGGCTATGTAGAATTCACAAAAAGTATAGTCCAGGTACTTTATCAAGAAATATAATCATGCCTTTCGTTATGATATAATAATATTCTATGGGCAGAGATATTTTTTTATTTTTTTTAACAAAGAAAAATCTAGGCTTTTCCACAAGTGCTTCATTTTACACTGTCATGATGGTGTGGCTATTTGTCAGAGCATCTTTAAAGACATTATATCTCATATCAGAACTGTCTTGGAGAATAATTGTTTGCTTTGGGGTTTTATGGCAGTAATTCTAAAATCTCTAGAGGCAAGGTTATTTACAGAATAAAGTGAGAAAATTTGGGACATAGTTAGAAACGGAGACAGCATCTAAAACAACTTTTGGTAACTCTCTCCGGGAGCCTTATAAAAGGTGTAGTCAGTTAAAATCAGAGGCTGCCCATCAGTTTTATGTTCACCTCACAGACAGCTAATTGAGCGACACAGGTACAACAAAACATTCTGCAAACAGAGATGGCTAAGTTGATACAGACTGAGATCTGAATAGAAGTAAACACTGGCATATTTACACAGCAACTAATAATCAGTCAATCAATCAATAATAAATAAATTGATTTTCAAGGAAGATGTTATAAATTAAAGCACTTCGAATGAGAAACACATGATTTGAAGTTTTTCATTTGTTGAGAAGAATGTCCGTGTGTCATCAGTAGCAAGCGTATATTTTTAACATCAGTAAGAATATAAAAGATGGAAGTGGCTCCTGTCACACAGAGACATCATATTACCTTTAGACTGTTACTCTGTGCTGATCTCAGTTTGGGAATGCTAGAAAAATCTTTTGACATGAATAGAAATGAATTAAATGAAAATGAATTCTGACTGATTCAAACCACAGGCATGACGCATGATCAAATTTTTAAAATGAGAGAAAAAAAATAGCATTCCATTTTTGCTCCAGTTCAATCCCAGTTAGACGAGATTCAGGAACAGACCACATCTCAGATAATAGCAAAGAGTCTGCTCAGTGGAAAGCAATAGGATGGACAGAATCACACATACATTCTTTCACTGTTGAAATTGGCCTTAGACAGATAATAAATGCATGCATTATTAACTAAATTCAAATGACTTAATCCCCTTTGATTTTAGGACTTGGTTCCACCCCATCCCTCACTGACAAAATTGCCAGGACTTTTATCATAGATGAGTTCCGTGTAGCTCTCAAAGACAAAAGATATTCAAAAGCACACACAATCTTTCAATAGAGCTTCTGCACTTACTAATGCAGGTGCAGCCACCTATTTTACAAGATTCTTATTAATGAATGTAGAAGAGCAGGATAAAGTGATGAGAGTTTAATTTATTTTGGAAGTAATGGTTTGTACAGTAATTATCGAGAAGCAGCCACTTGTCAAATGGAATCAGTAACAAGTGCTGTTGGGAGACCCTATCTGGTACACAGACTATCTGAATGGCTTTACTTTGCAGTAAGGATAGACTCTATGGCAGTAATTTATTTTGTTTTGGAAATTGGCTTCATAGTATCTTGTAAACTGATTATATTTAAGAAATAGTGTACACTGATGCATTTTCAGATTAATTTTATACTCACCTATTTATTTTTGTTTATAAAACTTCTTCATGGTATATACAACTAGGTGGGTTTTCTAATTTGTTTTGTTTTGAAAGAACAGGATCATAGGCAACCCCAAATATATATATGGATGACCTTTAATTTCTCATGGTCTTTTCTCCATTTTAAGTACTGGAATTAACTGGCTTGTACCAGCATAGCCTTTATTTTGGCTATTTCACACCAAGCCATCTGAGCTGTATCTCTAGCCCTGATATTTCTTCCAATTTACTTTACCACTAACTCATTTTAAAACTACAGCACCTAATGCAAGTTTGTGTGAAAGATCTAGCTCTGGTTTATGGATAATAGAGATGGACTTAGAGTCCATGGACTTGCCCAGTGATGCAGCACACCTACAAGGAACCAGCCAAACTCCGTCATCTCAAAGATCTGCAACATGTCTATGAAAAGAGAGTGATTTCAGAGCTCCAAGATGAATCCAATACAACATAGTGCTTGAAAGAATTGCTGGCTAGTATGAGCTGGATATTTTATGTCTTTCTGTGGCCACTGCAATGACAGGGAAGAAGCCAAAGAATATACCAATGGAAAAATATTACCACCTTAATACTTTATATTTTCCATGGAAAACAGAAGAATAAGTGAATATATTCAGGATTATTTTTGCCTGCACTAATATATGATTTTTGATAATCCTCGTGGTTTCATCAGTCTCTACGTGTTGGGCATATTTGGGCACATTAACTGGATGGAAATAACCAGCATGGGCTTAATGAACACAGTTGATGTTGTTGGCTCAAACTACTCAATTTTCTATTTAAAAGACCATTGCCCAAACAAGTATACTGTCAGTTTTGTGGGTTTGTGTGTGTGTGTGTGTGTGTGTGTGTGTGTTGTAATTTAAGGAATTCATATGAACAGAACACAGAGAAGAAAGAAAAATAAGTTAAGTGCCTATACTGCTGGCTGTAGGCACATCTAAATTGATTGATTAAATAGGAAGTTCTAATTATTTTATAGTAGAATAGAAATATGGCTGTATTTCTTCTTTGGAAAATTGCTGTTTTAAATGAATGATAAGTAAATAACTAGATAAAGCAAATATGACCCCCATTCTGTGGGACTGCGTAAGGGTATCCTGGTTCTTGGCTGGGCATGGGCCTAGAACCCCGAGACTCCAAGGGAGAAACAGCAGGAGTTCAGCCACGTCCCCAGAACCCAGGGTCCTGACAAGCAGTCTAATCTCCATGGACCTACATTGTTCAGTCATGTAGGCCATTACAGCCCCTCCCAAAGTGCAGTGGTAGAGGGTGAGACTACAGGCCTCAGGCTCTAGAGATTTACATACTAATGAAGGTCAGAGGGCGGAGCCAATTAAGCATTCCTTCCCAGAACCTCCCCCTTTCTCCCTCCCTACTTAACTCAGGTCTGCCCTGAGTTTGGGGGGTACATCCAGATCCATCCACCATCCGCCATGACAATAAACCCTTTTGGAACCAAGGACTTCCTCGTATCATTGGGGCCTGTCGTCTCCGAATCTTCCAGCCTCTGGAACCTTAGACTTTCTCCTGGATGTGGGACTATTAATTCAGTAATAATAGTATTTTTTCCTGATAAAAATACTGCTAGAAAAATTATATGCTAATATTCCATTTTATACAAAAGAGCATGTATACATACCTGACACAATATACTAAACTAACTAATTCTACAGGAATTGTAAAATTAATGTGAAGCTAATGTCATAAAAGGTTTGAAAAATCAACAAACAATCAAGGTAGTCAACATTCCTTAGATATGATATCAAAGTATAATTTATATCAGAAATGCTGATAGAGTTAAATAAATTTTTATACTTCAAAAACTATTCATTTATTTCTAAATCTGGTTTTGGGAAACAATATAACAGAACAAAGTCACAGAAAATCCATATCCTGAAAGCAAATATTTTCAAGATGTATATCCAATGATGAATGGTATATTTCTAGAATCTAGACACAACCTCAGAAGTCAATGATACTGGGTTACTCTATACAATTTAAAGGAATATGCAAAAAAAAATCTTAACAAAGAAGATGCAGTTTTGTCCAATATACACTTCAAAAGTTGTTTGACATTCCAAGTTACTAAGGAAAAATAAGCCTTAATGTAGGCTGCTGTACACCTACCACAATAATTAAAATTTTAAATCCTGACTCTATTAGAATTGTTAATAGATGGAGCAGGTAAAACTCTCAGGTAGTGTTGGTACAACTACTTTGAGAAACAGTTTTGTGATTATTTTATAAAGACAATGTATGCTCACTATACTAGACAATTCAGTCTTCCTACTTTTAGCTGATTCAACACACACAAAGTCATATAAATGCCTGGCTATTCTCTCAATATATGTCTTCTCAAATTTCTACTGTTGAAATCTAATGGCTGTGTTAAAGGTTTAGTTAATGGAGACATAGAGACATGGTCATATCATAATGGTTCAGATCTCATGACTGAGATTCAGAACCTGAGAGAAACAAACTGACAGGATTGTTACCCTCCCATCATATTCTCACCAGATACCAAATTCTTTCTGTCTTAATGTTTGACTCTACAACCTCCAAATTCCAAGAGATAACATTTGTTGTTTGTTACATGCCTGTGTGTAGTGACTTTCTATCATATCCCAGATAGGTTAAAAATTCAGGAACATGAATATTCACAGATCATTTAAGTAATAGGGAAAAATGTTAATAAATGGATATATGTTAATTGATAGAATTGTGATATCCACAAATAATAAGTATACTTAAAAATACTCAGCAACTAGAGGAAAGAATTTTTGTTAAAGCATGCAAGATTTTTGCCTTTAAAAGACTATACTAAGTAAAAGAAAGCAGACTATGTATATGTCTCTGCTATAAAATTTTGTTTATCAAAGACTGTAGAAATTACAAGCTCAACTATGGAAAAAGAAATTAGTTAAGTGATTTGATGAACATAGTTTTGCAGGTAGCAGCGGTAGACAGGACAGAAGATGATTATAAACCTTCAGGACAAACACTTTGGTGATGGTACAATATTCTGACCTAATATATGGACATGTTTTCACAAATGTTAAATACATGAATCAAAACTAAGCAGCTTTTGTGGATTGCTGTCTATATGCAGGTGAGGACAGGCACAAGATAAGGTGAGAGCTTGTGATTCGGCAGTGGAAAAGGAAGGCAGGCTGAGAATTTTAGAGACGAGTACAAAGAGCACAGAGAGACAGAGGACTAGACAGAGAGGAGGAGTTAAGATAGAACCTATAGGAGAGGAAGAGGAGCCAGAACCACACAGTCCTAGGAGCTGTAAGTATTGGGGATTTCCTAGATGATTAAATAATAAGAAGGGTGCATTTGCCCCATCTAGGTACATAGCTTGTCTTTATGTCAATTGAGTTTTGAGTTCATCGTGTGGGCACGTTGTGGGTTGAGAATTTACTAATATAAATCTGACTGATAAATTACAAGCCTTTAAAGTTTTGACATTACCTGGATACAGAGATTTGTGACAGCTACATGGGCAGTCGCTGCATGGGGCTAGCCATAGAGGCGGCGAGACCGCCAAGACCAGAGAGTAACAGGCCTTAGTGTGGCATGGTGCCTTTCTTATAAATATTTCAGGAAATAAACTTTTGCCTTAAATATGTGCCAATTTTATCTCAGTGGAGACGTTTCAACAAAATTAGCATCATTGCTGTAGCTGCTGTGATTTGGATGATACTCTTTGGTCACCATTGATAGCCATTGCCTTCTAAGCATACCTGATAGCACTCTTACGCTATCAAAGTCTAACTTGGAATTTTATTTGGCCTTCACATTTTTGGACGCTCCCTGACCCCTTTTATGTCTTTGCCCAGAAAACTTCCCATGCCAAGAAAATGGTCATAGTCAGTTCCTAAACACATAATTCCCCTTCAGGAAATCTAGCTGTTAATATATTTCCATTATTTCTTCCTTATTGGATAAAAGCATATAATAAGATCCTCTAACGCACACTTAAAACTCTCAGAAATTATACATCAGTTTCAATCCATGGTAAGTCTATATATCTAGGATCAATGAGGAAAACACATAAGAACAAAACTTTAATAATGCCTACTAACATAAAGTTCTTAGAAAAGTCTGTCACCAGTATATTATAACTCAGTTGTAAGATATTATTATTTGTTTCTCAACATGCTTAAAGCACATATCTTCATACCACACAAGCAGTCTTGGTTTTGTATCATTCCCCATGGAGAGGAAGCGATCTGTCTTTTTTTTCTCGATTATATAGATATTTCTGTATATTCTGCCAAAGAAGAATGAAATAAAAATTCCCTTAACTCTCAGAAGCACTGATACTTTAGAATTTCCTCTAAACCTAAAAATAGATATTCTCCATTTTCTTAAGTAACTTAGCTCCTAACCAGGTTAATAAAATGATGAATTGCCTGGTTTTAAGTTTCTTCTATTTTTCTTTTTGTGCAATGTATTTCAGAAGTAACAAATTAGTTCATTTAAATATATACCATTAAATTAGATGGGTAGTGCATGGTTAGACAGGTATTACCTGCATTTTACTTAGCACCATTCTATTTCAGCATATCATGTTTTTGTAAAATTGCAATACTTAGAAAAGACAATTAGAAATGTGTAATTTTATAGGATCTTAAAGTTAGAAATAATTTAAATGTTAGTTAGTTCAATTGAATAGCTGCTGTTTTCTAAGCACTTCACTTAACTCATCAGATTTCCAGTGACTCTATATTAATGATAATAATTTCATTTATTAAAACTAAACAGTAGACAATAATGTAGTCATATTTTTTCTATCATCATTATACTTAACCCTTTAAAAATGCATTGTGGTTAATATTTTACAAAGAAAAAGCACAGTCTAGGAGAGTAGTTCCTAAGATGGCAGACAGTTCTCAGTTTTGTAGCTAGAAATTAGTATATCTTAAATCCAGTCCAAGTCCATGTGATGGTACTAGCTATGTTCTTGCTCAAGATATTGTTTCCCTGCTAGGTAAGGAAATGGCATAATTAAATGGTGTAAGGAATAAAAGTGGATGGTTTAGTGCCTAGTGAGCAAACTTTTAGGAAATGATCACTTTCTACTCTTCAACACGTGATAGACTCGTACTCCACTGGAATTCTTAGACAATGTAAAGTCACGTATTTCACAATTCTCTTCCATTTCTGGATAAATTCTAACTCATAGAAGATGCTTTCTTATATTGAGCTGAAAACCGTTCCCTTATAGCTGTCACCTTTCTGACCTATTTCTGCCTCAA
This sequence comes from Mastomys natalensis, assembly GCA_021653895.1. Taxonomy (NCBI): domain Eukaryota; kingdom Metazoa; phylum Chordata; class Mammalia; order Rodentia; family Muridae; genus Mastomys; species Mastomys natalensis. The sequence goes on from JAJTUV010000064.1 coordinate 1,557,891, forward strand.
GTTGGAATATTGATTGTGATTTCATTAAATTTAGAGCTTAATTTAGAGAGAATTGGCATTCTTACAATATTGAATCTCCTTATCCAAGAATAATTTGAGGCTCTGATTAATTCAAGTTTTCTTCAACCCTGTCCTACACTGGTGATTTTGAGTAGCATGTCTTTTAGTGATATTGTGGCATAGTTGGACAAGTTGGTTTTTATCTTAAAACAATATTGGTACAAATCCTAGCTTCTCTGTTGCATGACAATTTGACTTCTCCTAGTTTATTATTTAACTGAAAGTGGTGATAAAACCACTTACTTCCCATGTTTGTGTGCAAAAATGCATTGCATGGTGTTAGGAATATAACTGACATTCATTAAGACTAGCTACTATAATTAATATTGATCACACAGGCTACTTTCTGTCACAGTAGGAAAAGATTTGACATACACTTTAAGGAATGTATATGAACATGTCATAGCCTTCATTACTAAGTCATTCTTCTCAAGGTATGACAATAAGCATTTTGCATCTTTGTAAATTTCTTTCATAGAATGAAATTACACACAGAATTAGTGTTTTGTGATTGTAGACCTTAAAGGAGTCATAGAAGGTTTTAGTATTGGATTATACAATTTTTCAACTGTATAAACTTTGGGGAAGCCCTGTAACTCTCTTAGCTTCAAAGCCTTCTGTAAATCAATGGTGAAGAGATTATAAATTCCCAGAACTGAAGTTTTAAATGCAATTGACACATGTTTTATACTGCTATGAGGATTAACATGTATTAGAAGCATGATGATTAATATATAACCACAACTATTTTGCCATTGGATTGTTATTCTAAAACAAAGTAAATTTGTGATATGATGTATAAAACTAGTTTACAGGACATATATGAAGATGGCATTATCCAGTGACTTAGTCTGCTCATTTGAAAACTCTGCTTTTCCATGATCGTGTTCCTTGAATTACTTATTTATACATGTTGTTTTGTTAAGCCCCATGTCAAACAGAAAAGAATTTAATCATCTATGAAATAAATCTCTGACCACACATGTGAGTCACTTTTAAGAGAGGTTTATCTGGAGTAGGGATATATACTTTCAATACAAGTTTACTATCCCATGGGCTGGGGTCCTTTATTGTATAAAAGAGAGAAAACTTGAGAGCCATAATTCATTTCTTTCTGATAATTGAGTTCTGATGCAGCCTGACAGGGACCAGCCACCTCATGTTATCCTGACTTCCTCATCCCACCTTTCTTCACCATGTTTCTTTTTTTTTTTAGGGTATTTTGTCAAGGCAAGCATAAATGTTGGAATACAGGAAATGGGCAAGGCAGAACAGAAGCAACTTCCGCATGAGGGCCAAACTAAAGCCTGACTGGAAGCCCAGTGATTGGTAACAATGACAGCCAATCATTAACTACCACTTGGAGGACACACTTGCTTGGGACCAATGGGATACTTTTGGAGAGTATAAAGGGTGCTCCCAGAGAATAAATAATCCAGCTTGCTGCCACATTCTCACCTACTACTAGAATCTGAGACATTGATTCTGTGCCTTTTCACCCACTGCCCCAAGGAGGATGGTAGGCAGGATGGAAGACTCAGTCAACAAGGAGTGGTACATAGCTAAGCTATAGTTGGTAGACAATTGCAACTATAACTATGCTTGAAAATTCTAAAGTTTTCCTAGCTTATAGCTCCAGATTTTTCCACTTTCCTCTGGCAGAGCTTAATGAACGTTCTGCTGGGGGGTTCAGAATACCAGAAAGCTGAAAAGAGTGTAGAATATAGAGCCTTAGCTGATGAGGTCAGAAGGAGGAACTGGAAAGTATGCCTCCAGGCACCGGACTAAAGGACATTCAGGTTATATTTTGCACTCTGTCAATGTCCTGAAATTTTAAGTCATTTAAAAATAATGCATTAAGTACTGTGTCAGAGAAAATTTCAAAATAGCAAAATGTGCAGCTGTGATATGATTGTCACCCACTGCTCTTAGTCAGATCCAGACTATCCAAAGATATGGAAAGGTATACATTGGCTAGGAAGGCACATGAGTGAATTTAGAGTTGTGAACAGGGAAAGTACAGACAAACCACCTATATTTGCTTAAAAAGATTAGCACTGGGGCAACAGAAAAGTGCCCTGAGAACAAGACCTGCCCATCAAAGATTTCTAACAGGAAAAATGCAAATCACTTGAAAACACAATGTAAATGTAGAAATTCTCCAGGGTTATCCTGATGGCACACAGAGACCAAGGCTACTGCGGTCTAAGAGAGACAGGATACCTGTTAGATTTCCAATAGAGTTTGGCAGCAGTATCTTGAGGCACTGGCCTTACAGGCATAAGATATGCAAGATAGGTCTTACATGAAGGTTACAGACAACATCAGAAACTAGGCAATGTGTGGCACTGTATAATTTCCTGAAAAGAGATTTTTGTGATGCCATTGATTGAAGCTAAGGAGGCATAGCTTAATGGGCATGCAATGATGTTGGAGATACTAGGACTATGAGATCTCTGCTGAGGAAATCTGCAGGTAAGAAGGGAAAGTAGTTCCAGAAACAGTCTATATGGAGAAGATGATGAAGGGTATGCATGTGAGTTTCATATAGCACCCATTTCTTGGGTTCAAGGGACCTTCCTTCCTTAGCCTCCAAAGTAGGTAGGACTACGGGGAGTGGGGAGTGGTATCAACATGTCTTTCTGTCTTTGCCTTTCTTGATGGAAGAAGATGTTAATTCATTGTCTTTGTTTCCACAGGAGCATATGCAGGAGCTCAAGCCTTGAAATGTGATGCATGAGTACCAGGTCATAGGAAAGTAAAGCCAGGGGGACATAAAAGATGAGGTGAAGAGGCATAGCCACAATATTTGGTTATGATCTTCAGATTTGTACATGGAGATAAAGTATTCAGTATTTGCCTTGCTGGGCTGCATTCTTCCTTTATTGTGATATTTTAAAATGTATTTTCCCATTTCTACCTATTGTAATAAGAATGTTTGAGTTATGCCACTCTGTATTAATATTATGAAACTTATTATTTCAAAGACTCAAAGATAAGAGGTTGCCATGGGTCTCAGAAAAAAAAAAAAAAAAAAAAACCTTGAGAGTGTGGAGTATTTAAGTGTCAAACCTGTTAAATACTGTATGACTCTTGAAACAACTAAACTGGATGCATTTTGTATTATGAGATGTCCATGAGCAAAGGGGCATAAATTGAGAATTTATGGCATAAGGGAGGTATGTTTGAATATCATGTTGACAAAGCATAGACCTGGGTTTACATTGAAGATTCAGTGTGATTTAGATACATCTAGAAATCTTATGGATATGTCCGTGGGGGACTTTTCAGAGATATTTCACTTAAAGAGAAGCTGCAACATAAAAGGAACAGTGCTGTTCCATGAAGCTGGGGTCAGGTTCTGATAAAAAGGAGCATGCGTGAGGACCAGATTTCTCTCTCTGCTTCCTTACTGAAAACTGACTATGACCATGTACCTCATGCTCCTGCAAGTTTTAAATGCGATCATGGACTCCTTCCTCCAACTATGAATGTGTCACTCTCTTCTTTAAAGTGATATTGTCTAGTGTTTTCTCACAGGAGTGAGAATATTAATGCACATACCAAGACTTGTAGATTGTAGATCTTCCTAGAAACCTTTTTTCCTCATATGCCAGACGTTGGCAGACAAAGCAGCAAGCAAAACTTACGTCTCACAAAATTAACTAATTAACAAAAACCAAAAGGGCAGGGGAAAAGATGGTTTTGCTTATTACAGATGTTGACTATCTATCGTGAACACTGTAGAGTTTTGGAATAATTAAGGTAATTTAAATAGATGGTGCTTTAACCCTGATTCTTAAAATGGCTCTGTCCTAAATTTTGAATCAAGTTCATCTATCTTCTGATAGTTTTCCATAGGTAATTTATTGACAATACAAAAGTGAAGCCATTTCATTCCATATGAACAAATTAATTTTATTTAATTTATTTTTTAAGCAGCCAAAGACCCAGATAATGCTATTCAGTAACCAACCTTCCTATTGCAAAAAAGAAACATTTCAACTTATTTATTAGTTATTAAACATACATCTTTAGAAAGTGGGGGACAAATGGCTATTTTATTTTTTATATATGGGAGAAATATTTTAAAAACTCATTGTACATAACTAATTGGTTAAATGTAGTGATTTAAAATATGAAATGAGAGCAGCAATCTCTTGTTGCCCAGTTGCACTCTATTTGTTCCTTGTTACCATTTATCTGAAGATTAGAATGAACATGAAGTCATATTTCTCTCGGTGATAAAGGAATCATGACAGGACCCAGAACCAATGAAATAGCCATTTGTGAAGAGGCAGAATATAATTAGGACCTTTTGTGTTTTTATTATAATAATGAATAAAAATCTAAACGGTTTCCTAAATATTGTTTAACTCCCTTCAGATTTGCTGTTCACTGTAACAACTTACTGGAAGGAAAACACAATTATTTTTTAGCAGGATGAGAATTCATAAAAAGGTTTCCTGCTTGTTTCTTTTAAAATATTGCTCTTAAAAATAAATATGCAGAATATACAGGACTATTAAAGGTTTTGTCTTACTAAAAGTTTTCAGTTAGTTTTTAAAACTTTAGAAAATATTTGTTGTGTTGTCTTTTTATAATTCTACTATGGTAAAACTAATAATTGTAAAATTTTTTGAGGCCAGCAAACTTAGTATTCATTTTATGTATTGATAATGACTTCTGGAATCTCATAAAATGATTGTACACATATTTACATCAAAAACAGACTTTTTATTAAGTATAACTTAATAGAACTCCTGTTCTTAAGAATGACACTGTTTGGTACCTAAAATAGCATGGAAAATATATTTTAATACTTCTTAGCTATCTGCCAGCTTCCAAGAGATTGATAGGTAAATTATGACTACATCTATGAGTTGTTCCAATTTTACTAATGCGCTAGGCAAGTAGGCAGGTTTCTAATACTCAGAACTTTGCTTACTTCTTTGCAAACACATATTTAAGTTCAAACTAAGGAACTATCCTGCCACTATTAGTGTGTAGGACTTTTTACTACTACATCTTTTTCATGAGACAATATTCTCATACATCCCAGTCTGTCTTTGTCTGCAAACTTACCATGTAGAGAGGATGACCTAAAACTTCAGAGCCTTCTACCTCCACTTCTTGAGTGATAGAATGTGGTTTTATACTGGATTTTTGGATCAAATCCATGGCTTCTTGTCTGCTAGGAAAGCAGTCAACCAACTTATTGACATCTACAAATCTTTGCTTTTGTTTAGAAAAAAGTTCAGTAGAAGGAAAAGTGAGAGACATTATTTAGGATCATAAAAATGTCCACTATAGAAATTAATAGAAATAACCAACGATATCATATTGACAGTAAAGTCTTACAAGTTGGTTAGCGGGAAATTAATTACAATAAATTTAAGTTCAGCTATTTTTATTCAACTAAAATCATTCTGCATGGGATACTATAGAGACTAAAGCTCTTCTTTAGGAGGATTTTCTTTTAGCATTTATTTGACAGTATGTTCCTTTCAATTTTTTCCTTTTCTTTATTTTTTTTCTTTTCCTGGAATATTTATCATAAAAGATTGAGGAACTTGAAATCATTAACTGATGATTTTAATTTATTTTCACTAATTTCAACATAGTTTATAAAATATTTCTTAATTTTATAGAGTATTTCTTTTATCTTACTTATCTGATATTGGTCTCTTTAAAATTCATTTCTATCATGTTATAAATCTTTGTGATAATATATAGGCAGCCGTGTTTACAATGTAAGCAGCTGGCTTCCAGAGTGGCCAGCTCAGAAACTGGTAAACAAGTCCTTTGAGCATGCGTTGGCCTCGTGCCCCTCCTGAGCGGGCTTATGCTAATGAGGTATTGGCAGCTTAACCTATCCTGAGAGGACACATCACCCAGCGCGCCTAGGGCAGCTAGATAAGCAGCTAGCTTCTGCTGCTGCGGCCCTTTTGGCCCTTCGCTTCGCTTCCCTTCCCTTCCTTCCCTGCCCTTCCCTTGCCTTCCCTTCCCGGGCCTTCCCGGTCCGGTCCCCAGCCATACATCCCTATCCTAGTCCCTCGTCCAGTTCCCCGTCCCTAAGTCAAGAGCCGTTCCTGGAATAAAGCTGACTGAGAAGGATCCGACCGTGTCGCATCTTACTTGCTGGCCAAGGCGGACGCGACATATGGTGGCCCGTACGGGGAACTGAGGATTTCGCCTTCGTGGATTCAGAACTCAGCAGCTAGGAACTGCGGTACAGGTATGTTTATTGTTACAGAAAGTGCCCGGAGAGTAGGGCCATCACAAGGTCCGCGGTAAAGCGGCTTCACAGAAAGTGCCCGGTGAATAGGGCCCTCACAAGTCCGCGGTTAAAGCGGCGTCACAGAAAGTGCCCGGTGGATAGGGCCGTCACAAGGTCCGCGGTAAAGCGGCTTCACAGAAAGTGCCCGGTGAATAGGGCCGTCACAAAGTCGCGTGTGGTAATTTCTAAGCGGCGTCACAGAAAGTGCCCGGTGATAGGGCCGTCACAAGGTCCGCGGTAAAGCGGCGTCACAGAAAGTGCCCGGTGAGTAGGGCCGTCACAAGGTCCGCGGATAAAGCGGCGTCACAGAAAGTGCCCGGTGAGATAGGGCCGTCACAAGGTCCGCGGTAAAGCGGCGTCATAAGGTCCATGGTCATAGGTCCATGGTAAAGTGGCAATTGAATCACGAGAAACCTTAGAAGTATCATGTTTGTGTTTGTTGTAGACCAGGTGTGGGTCGGTCTGGGTGTCGTAATTATGTTTTTCCTAGTATGTAGTCTTTGTTTCTGTTTAAATTGTCATCGTCCAGGACATAAGTGTAAAAAAGACAAAGGACGAAAAAGGGCCTCCAACATTTATCCTAGCTTAAAAGATTTAGAGACAGAGAGTTCCTCCAGCTCCGATAGCTCAGATGAGGAGGAAGGAGGGAACTTAGACAAGATGGCGGAAGAAGAAAATTTAGAAAAGATGGAGGAGGATCTAGAGAACCTATCAGTTGAAAGGGAGTCTGTGACCCTCCTAGGCGGAGGAAAGGCAAACATGGGGCGGAGAAGCTTAAACCACCTGCTCGGGAGACGCCCACAGCTCCGCCCTAGGCCCGCCTCCATATGCGGAGGTTCCTCGGGCCGGTCCACCCCCAGGGACTCCAGGGACTCAATCGTTCTGCCCTGAGACTTGGAAGGAAGCGCGTATGGCCTTCCAGTTTTTGAAGATCCGAATCAACAAAGATATCATGAGCACTTGGATATCAAGATGTTAAAAAATCTTGCAGAATCAGTCAGGACTTACGGCGTTAATGCTTCCTACACGCAATCCTTGATAGAAAGGATAGCGACACAGGCCATGACACCATCTGATTGGATAAGTACTGTGAAAGCCTGCTTAACTATGGGGCAATATCTTGATTGGAAATCTATTTACAGTGATTATGCTCAAGGACAGGCTCAAGCCAATGCCGCCGCAGGACAGCCCTTATGGAACCTGGATATGTTTCTAGGTCAGGGACAATGGGCAGGTAACCAGACAGCATACCCGCCAGCGGTGTACGGCCAAATTAGTGCCATGGCTGTTAGAGCCTGGAAGGCTCTACCCAATAGGGGAGAAGTTTCTGGCAATTTAACAAAAATCCTCCAGGGTCCTACTGAGCCTTTCTCCGACTACGTGGCTCGCATGATGGAAGCCGCAGGGAGAATATTTGGCGATCCTGATACAGCCATGCCATTGATAGAGCAATTGGTGTTTGAACAGTGCACCAAAGAGTGCAGGATGGCCATCACCCCCTGGAAAGCAAAGGGCTTGCAGGCTTGGATGAAGGCTTGTAGGGAGATTGGTGGACCATTGTCCAACTCTGGCTTGGCAGCTGCAGTTATGCAGTTGTCTAAGGATAAAGGCAGGACCCCTGCTGCAGGGGCTTGCTTCAACTGCAGCCGCCAGGGACACTTTAAGAGTCAGTGCCCCCAAAGAGACAGGGAAAGACAAAGAGACAGGGAAAAACAAGGGAATACCCCTCGTCTGAGGCCGCCAGGAATATGCCCAAAATGTCACAAGGGTAATCATTGGGCCAGTGAATGCAGATCGACAAGGAACCCTGAGAGCCAAACGCTGCCTTCTGGTTATGGTAGTACACAGTCAAAAAACGTGCAGCGGGGCCCACGCTTCCAGGGCCCTTAAATATATGGAGCAGTAGAGGGGCAGAGTCAGCCCAACCTACACCGCCCGAGCCTTGGAGAGCCACTCCGGGTTCAGCGGGGTTGGAGCCTCGGAGAGCCACCACGGGCTCAGCAGGGTTGGACCTGCGCTGCACCACCAGACTCGTATTAACACCCCAAATGGGTGTGCAACCTATTGAGACTGACTTCCAGGGCCCACTGCCTCCCGACACAGTGGGTCTACTGATAGGACGCTCTTCTTCCACCCTAAAAGGTCTCATGGTACATCCTGGTGTTATAGATGCCGATTTTGAGGGTGCAGTTAAGATCCTTGCCTCCTCTCCGCAGGGTATTGTGGCCATTTCACCAGGAGACAGAATTGCTCAAATAGTAATGCTACCCAGCTTACATAATGTGTTCCCCAGTAAAAATGTAATAAGGGGAAATAAAGGCCTCGGATCCTCCGGGACTGAAGCCGCCTTCTTATCTTTAGATTTGGACCAAAGACCTATAATAGAATTGGAAATTAACGGCAGAAAAATATTGGGCCTATTAGACACAGGAGCTGACCGTAGCATTATAGCCCAAAAAGACTGGCCTAAAAACTGGCCTATTCAAGCATCAACCCAAACCCTACAAGGGCTCGGGTATGCAAAATCGCCCGATTTAAGCGCAGGTACATTATCTTGGAAAGACAAGGAAGGAAATGAAGGCACCTTCCAACCTTTGTGTTATCTTTACCTATTAGCCTTTGGGGCAGAGACCTGTTAAAAGCCATGAAATTGAGATTGACAAACACACATTATTCCACAGAGGCAACAAACATGATGACAGACATGGGATGGCATCCATCTCATGGCACTGGAAAACATCTCCAAGAGAGAAGGGAACCAGTGCAACTGCAGTCTAAAGGGCTGCGCATGGGACTGGGTTTTTCCTAGTGGCCACTGGACCTAGTATACCCATTATCTGGAAGACTGAGGAGCCAGTGTGGGTTCCCCAGTGGCCTCTTTCCTCAGAAAAGTTGCTAGCCACTAGACAACTAGTCAAAGAACAATTAGAGTTGGGACATATTAAACCTTCTATCTCTCCCTGGAACACTCCCATATTTGTTATAAAAAAGAAATCAGGGATTGGAGGCTGCTACATGACCTGCGAGCCATAAACCGTCAGATGCAGGTCATGGGGCCGGTTCAAAGAGGATTGCCTCTACTATCTACTCTACCTCGTGATTGGCCTATTATTGTCATTGACATTAAAGATTGTTTCTTTTCTATTCCACTTTGTGAAAAGGACAGTGAGAGATTTGCCTTTACAGTTCCATCCATTAATCATGAGGAACCTGACCAGCGGTTACCAGTGGGCAGTACTGCCTCAAGGCATGGCCAATAGCCCCACCATGTGTCAATTATATGTGGCAGAGGCCTTAGCCCCTGTCAGGGAAAAATTTCCCCAGGTTCATTGTCTTCATTACATGGATGACATTTTAATAGCAGCAAAAACTGAACCTTTGTTGGACGTGTCTATGCAGAGTTGATCAAGCATTTAGACAAAAGACAGCTGATAATAGCTCCAGAAAAGGTTCAGCAAAGCAAGGTAATGAAATACCTTGGGGCAAAAATAAGTATCAAGGACATAGTACCTCAAAAATTTGAATTACGTAAGAACACCTTACAACCCTAAATGATTTTCAAAAATTGCTAGGGGACATTAATTGGATACGTCCTTATCTACATCTGTCTAACCAGGAATTAAAACCTTTGTATGAGATATTGATGGGTGATTCAGCTCTTGACTCGCCCCGTCTCCTGACTCCGAAGGCAGAGCTGCACTTGAGAAGGTAGAAAAGAGCTTGAGGGAAGCCTTCCTAGGAAGACTAAAACCGGAGCTACCCATAATCCTATGTGTCCTTGCCACACGTAATCAACCTACAGGGGTTTTGTGGCAGGATGAGCCACTCTTGTGGGTCCACCCAAAAATATCTCCAAGCAAATCCATTGAACATTATCCCACCACAGTAGCTCGTCTGGCCCAGGAGGGCATTCGCCTATGTGTGCAGCACTTTGGACGAACGCCTGATACACTCATAACACCCTACTCTGCTTACCAGGTGAAGGTCTTATGTGGTACAATAGATGACTGGGCCATTTTGACCTGTAGTTTTGATGGCATTATAGATAATCATTACCCCAAACATCCTTTATTATCCTTTTTCAAGGAGCATCCTGTAGTTTTTCCTTCTGTCACCTCTCATAGTCCCTTGAAAAATGTACCTAATATTTTCACTGATGGCTCCAAAAATGGCTGTGGAGCATACCTAGTAGGGAACTCTCAGCCTGTACTGTGCCAATTCCAGCCTGGTTCACCTCAGGTTGTTGAGTTGCGGATAGTTCTGGAAGTTTTCAGAGCGTGTCATTTTGCTTTTAACTTACTCTCCGATTCTGCATACGTAGTGAACAGTGTCAGAGTCCTAGAGGTCGCAGGACCCATCAGAGCCAGTAGCACAGTGTGCGCCCTCTTTAAAGATTTACAAAACGTAATTAGACAGCGCACCAACAAATTCTTTATCCAGCACATTAGAGCTCACACAGGATTACCAGGACCCTTGAGTGCTGGAAATGACACGGTAGACCTATGGGCTAAGAAGGAATGCATCTTCCTGAGCACTGCTTGGGATCGTGCAACACAGTTCCATCAGTTGTTTCATGTAAATTCTAAGACATTGCAGCAGAGATTCAATCTGCCGAGGGCTGCAGCACGCCAAATTGTGCTCGATTGCCCCCAATGCATTATACACTTACATCCATCGCATGTGGGCATCAACCCTCGAGGCATTTCACCCCTCAGGGTTTGGCAGATGGATGTCACTCACTTTACAGAATTTGGAAAATTAAAATATATTCATGTCTCTGTGGATACTTGTTCAGGTATCATCCATGCTACTCCCCTCACTGGGGAAAGAACTACCAATGTAACTACTCATTGCTTGGAAGCATGGGCAGCTTGGGGAAAACCCCAAACGCTTAAGACGGACAATGGCCCAGCCTACACGGCACAGGCCTTTTCTTCCTTTTGCCAACGCATGGAAGTCTCACTCACTCATGGACTGCCCTACAACCCCCAGGGGCAGGGCATTGTAGAACGAGCACACCGCACGCTCAAAGAATGCCTTCAAAAACAAAAAGAGGGAATAGGCCACGGCCTTACCCCCAAGCATAGACTATCCTTAGCACTATTTACCTTAAATTTCCTAAATTTGGATGCTCAGGGTCAGTCTGCTGCTGACAGGCATCATAATCACCTACGCCCTCCGCCAGAGAAAGTAAAATGGAAAGATATTATAACAAACATATGGCGAGGGCCCGATCCCGTGCTCTTAAGGGCACGAGGTTCTGTTTGTGTCTTTCCAGAGGACCAAGAAAACCCATCTGGGTACCCGAGAGATTGACTCGGAAGATCTCCAGCCCGGCAGTCCCAGACGGAGAAAAGGATGATGAGGGCATAGATCCTGTTTTTGACCCTACTACTGCTATGGATACCGGGTGACTTTATACCTTTGTGGGCCGTCACACGCACCTGGCCAGTGCCTATGCCGGTCCATTCTAACTCCCCGGTCCTTCCTACCTTTTCTCTACCTTTTGTGTTTGTATGCTTTGCCAAAATCAAAACTCTGCGCCTTGTATTAGCCAATGTATCTGCTTGGTTGGATCCCCTTGCAGATAGTAAGGTTGACGCAGAGGTTTTGAGAAACGTGCTTGTTCAGGTAAGTTTGGGATCGTCACAAGGTTCGGGGGACGCCTCGAACCGGACTGATGACTCCCTAAACATCACCATGCTATTTATGATTTACAATGCCACCATATCTTTGCCAAAGAACTCTACTAAATGCAGAGTGCTGGGAAGGCAGGAATGACACTGCCTTTATTGTCAGACTGCCTACCTTTGTACCGGTAACGGTGGAGGCTGACCTTAATACCTTTCCCATTTTTAACCTGTTTAAATATAAACTTATTCAGCTCTCTTGCGTCTCCTCTCTCAGGGGACTGTATATTATTCCTTTGGTATATAACTCTTCTCAGTCTCTCAATCAGAGTCGCCTCCTGTCTGAGTACCTGAAAGGAAATCGGTCGAAGGAAGTGAGGACCTATCCAGGAGGCTCCTGTTGCAGATCGCTACCCTGAATGGCACCCGCCTGGATCCCTTTACTTTGGAGGGGCTCACCACTTGGGTCAAGGGTGCCCTTAATTTTCTTTAAAGAATGAGCGAGAGTATTTATCTGGGGAGCTGTTGTTCTCCTAGGATGTGGTTTCTGCCTTTGTTTCTGTGTCATTTGTGCCATGACCATGCAGGACATAAGGTTGTTGTTTACCAGGCGCTGACTGCCATGGAGGAAGGCACTCCCCCAGGTATTTGGCTGGCCTCCCTTAGGGAGGCATAGTGGGGAGCTTTCTGGACCCAGTAATGGCCATCCAGGCATAATCCCTAGATCCTGACCATCTTGACCATTGCCAAAGGTGTACACTCATGAGGCTCCTACAGCATCACCTCAATGTTTCTGAAGCGGGGAGTACGAGGAGCGCCTCGACTAGAGATGTTCTCAATCCTGAGATAGATTCTCTGAAAGCATGTCCGAGTGCATAGAGGTTTTGTGCCAAATGTACCTCTCCCTGAAAAAAGGCACGAAGGCGGGTATGGCAGAAATATAAACTTTCCCATTACAATGCCTTCACTTTGGACAAGGGCTCGGACCTCTGTTTTCCACCGCTGACTTGCTGCGCTAGCGGCGACCTTCTAGGTGTGCTTTCAATCGCCTCACACCAAACACCTAATGAATGAGTTCAAGCATGCTTGGGTGTGGGATGCCTAAGGTCTGAAGGGTCCAGAGGTAACCTACTTCAAATTTAATAAATAAATAAGGGGGAGATGTAGGCAGCCGTGTTTACAATGTAAGCAGCTGGCTTCCAGAGTGGCCAGCTCAGAAACTGGTAAACAAGTCCTTTGAGCATGCGTCGGCCTCGTGCCCCTCCTGAGCGGGCTTATGCTAATGAGGTATTGGCAGCTTAACCTATCCTGAGAGGACACATCACCCAGCGCGCCTAGGGCAGCTAGATAAGCAGCTCGCTTCTGCTGCTGCGCCCTTTGGCCTTCGCTTCGCTTCCCTTCCCTTCCTTCCTGCCCTTCCCTTGCCTTCCCTTCCCGGGCCTTCCCGGTCGGTCCCGGCCATACACCTATCCTAGTCCCTCGTCCAGTTCCCGTCCCTAAGTCAAGAGCCGTTCCTGGAATAAAGCTGACTGAGAAGGATCCGACCGTGTCGCGTCTTACTTGCTGGCCAAGGCGGACGCGACAATAATATATACATATATGCATGTGTATATATATATATATATGTATGTATATATATGTATGTATATGTATATACATATATATGTATGTATATACATATACTTTTATACTTGGCTCAGTACTTCCTCTTGCTTTTAAGGATTTGACTATAGATTTTTATTAATCAATTTCTATAGTTAATGTAAATTAATTGACAAAGTACCTTATATTCTATTACTAAATTGCATAATTACACAGTATGATTCTGTGTTTTCCTATTTTATCATCCATTATATCTCAAATAAATTTGATGATGTTGTTCTTCCCTTAGAATTTAAACCTAATCCATTCTACTTAACCTTAAATCAACAGCAAAATCAAACTTGAATATATTTAAAATAAATGGTTTTTTTCTCCATCCATTTTAAAAGTAACTTTTATCTGCCACATATAGTTGTTGCCTCAGAGGTTTACTGCTGAATGAATTCTCCCTTTCTAGTTCTTTCTGAACTCTGGCTGGCTGGTTCAACTCAGCTGTTCTGACTCAAAACTCCTCCTTAAGCTGATGTTAACGGATACTTCTGGCTTCTCTGAATTGTCTGCTTCCTCTCAGACGACCTCTGGTAATCTCTTCTAAACTGTATTCACCTGCAACCTGTCTTTGTAAAACTATCCCAGTAAAACTTCCTCCCCTTTCTCCTCCTGCTCCTCTTCTTCCTCCTCCTTTTTTCCTCTGTCTCTCTCTGTCTCTATCTCTGTCTCTGTTTCTCTCCTTCCCCCCCTCTTTCTCTCTCTCTCTCTGTCCCTCTCTCTCTCTCTCTGCACTAGTTGCTTCTCTCTTTAGTTGCCTATCTTTCCTGTGTCTCATGTTGGATGTTGATTGTATGCTATCTCTGATTCATTCTGCCACCTCTTTCTCTGATTCATCACTTTGTCTACCCCTCTCAAACATGGCTGATTCCGTCTAAAAACTATATTGTTTGTGGTTAAAGGTGAATACTAATGGCTTATCTATATTCCAGTCAGATGAATTAATGTTTGTGGGATAAGATTCCTCTACAATCCATTAGTAGAAGTCTTGTTTAAATACTCAGGAAAAGGCACATCTCATTCATAAAAAAATATCATAGGGTTTATAAGACCCTGTGTTCAGTCCCCAGTAGTACAAAAATAACCAACTATTAAGTGAAAAATCAGTATGTCAGAAGGAAAATATGATCAGTGAGGGCAAAATACCCTCTGCCAGGTTACTCTTGTCATTATAACTACCAAGAATTCAACACTTACATTGCACCAGGCAATGAATGGCATATGATTTTGTATTTATTATGTCATTTAATAACAGTGTAGGGGAATACCAGGGTGGGAAGATGGGAGTGGATGAGTGGGTGGGAGAGCACCCTCATCGAGTCAGGGGGAGGGCTATGGAATAGTGGGTTTCCAGAGGGGAGTCCTGGATAGGGGATAGCATTTGACGTGTAAATAAAGAAAATATCCAATAAAAGAAAAAATGTGGTATAGAGGAAAACACATAAAAAAAAGGAAAACAAAAATTGAAAAGAAATATCATTAAGTAAACCAGGGCATGAACAAAATATCCAATATCACAATAAACATCCTATCAGGAAATCAATAGAAACTCTAAATCACTTATGATGCAGAATTCATAATACTTTAAAATACTATATTCTTTCTTAGCAGATAGAAGTAGAAGGGAAGTTTGAAGCTGTGAGGGTTCTATCTCAGTCCTGTTTCTTCAAAACACTGATACCTTTGAAGGTAGTCTGGAGGAAGAATGAATAAAAAAAGATGAACTGTTTTCCATGCCAAATGAAATGAGAGTAATAATCAAAGGGACAATATAAGAACTCATTAGACCTTAATGGGAAACTCTGATTTATTTGTAATGAAGGTTGGTCTCATTATGCCCCCTGTCTTCTAATGGGCAAATAATCTGAGGTGGCAGTTGAGCCTGGTCATTATATTTTGTGTTTATGGATGTTTTGCGTGCATGCACATATGTGAACCACATGCATGCAGATGCCTGTGAAAGTCAGAAGATGAGCTGGATTCCCCATAACCAGGGTTTATGGGTTTTTGTGAGATATGCAGGTGTGGGGAAATGAACCCAAGTTCTCTGAAAAACTGCAAATCCACTTACTCGCTTATCTGTCTCTCTAGCATTAACAGTAATATTTACTTGTAAGTATCAGAGGACAGAGGGATGCTGTTTGCTATTTGTTAAGAATCTCATAAAGATATATATATGTTAATTATATTCATATAATTTACATATACATATATTCTTTCACATATGTAGAGAGGTAAGTAGAGTTTAGATAGATAATAGAGGACAAATAGACTATTCATCATCCTTTGTCTATGTATTATAATACTATGTATTTTCCAGTAACTGAGGGTAGATAGACAATTATTATATTGAGATGTGGCTTGATATAAAAACTTTTTCTATAGAATATTAAAATGTCTACTTCTCAAGTTGTAAGTAAATGCCAAGATATTGTTTCATATTTAAGCAGAATTCTGAGGCATCATCAATAATGTCATCCTGAGACAAAGTATCTTTTAACTATGAATATTGATTAAATATTTTCCCTCTCAATAATTCCCATTTGGAAAAAAAAAAATGTCTAATGTCATTTTTGCTATTCGATGTAAGAATGAATGACTGACCCACAATGGTCTAAATACATAGGAGACAATACAATAGTTTTATCCTACTTAGTACCTAATGGTGTTTGGTATAATCAGCATGCTTTAGTTGAATATCTCTTCTCAAAATAGAATTGGTTCACTTTGTCTCTTCACTGTCTTCCCTTCAATCTCTTTTCTATCTCTTCCTCTGTTTCTTTCTATTACTCCCTCTCAAATTGATGGCTCCTTTGCTATTAATGGTTTATTATTATGACATCATCATTATCACACAAACATGATATAAATATATATATTTATATATAAATATATATTCAATCTACTGACATTTAGTATGATCTTGTATATAAGATTTTAGTTATGACTACTTTGTTTTAGATAATCCCTTAGGGGTCTTAACTTTGGGAAAGGCTAATTTTCTCTCTCTCAGCATTCACCAGTTACCTATAGTTCTCTGTCTAGAGATGGATCCTGTGAGATTTCCCTCTTTAGTGTTAGCATAGCTATCAGTATAATTGTTGTTTAAGTCTTGTTTAGGCAACCCCTTACCAAAGAAATTTCTTTGTACATCAAACAGAGACTATTACAAAACCACAATGGGTCATAAACACATAAATCATGGATCCTGTGGATTCCATCCCCAATGAATGCATCAATACAACTCCAAAATCTAAAGTCCCTGGACATAGAAGGGACAGTAAGATTACAAGACACAGAGAATGGGAGAGTTGTCTCTTAGAAATAGTAGAAAATCTAAACTCATGATATCCCAACAATATAGCTTTGGTCAGCGTTTTTATTAGTAGTACTAGAGATGGAACCTACAACCTTCTCTGCATATGGTTGGCCAGTGAACAGCATTTATACTCTTTATTTTAAGAAACGATCTCAGCCAATTGTTCAGGTGATATTAAACTCACACGGTCTTCTAGATCGGCCTTGAGTTCTTATTGCCTCTGTTCCCCTAGCAGTTAGATTACAGGACTTGACCACCAGACACCATATGATCAATATTCTCACAGTCATAATCAATGAGATAGCAAAAATATTGATGGCAGACTTATTTGGTTTAAGTTTGTCTTCCTTATTTTCTAGTTAAGAAACAGCCTTTGCTGTACCTCCTTCATGAAACTACACAGTAGATTAAATAACTCAATATGAAGAAAGTGCTTGGGATCATGTCTCATACAAAATAAACACTGTGGTTCAGTACAGTTATATTTTCTTGCTCTGATGGATACATAGCCTTCAAATACCAACTAATGAAAAGTGTAGAAATTGTTCAACGGGAGAAACACTTGTTGCATGCCGAGCCCGATGAGATGTGTGAATTTAGATGGAAAGAATCCTATTCACAAAGTTGTCACACACGCACATATGATAATAATAAATAGAAAATTTAAATAATTATATTACTGGAGGAAGTGATTTTCAATATTATTTATTTTAGGATCTCGAAGGGCTCATTAACTATGGATTGCTGGGATTTTGTATACTTTAAATAAATAGATAATTGAAGATTTTTCATTTTTAAATCAACTAAGAAAGAACTAATAAACTCTGAGTGAGATAACATAAGCAAAACAGTTTTATATAAAATAAATATAGTTCAAAAATGAAAATACTGAGTGATGATATTTATATGGTTCTTACTATGATATTTGTTTGGTTCAATAGGAAAGACCTGAAGCATCCTCATGAGCACATATACATCCCATGTATTCCTGCACATGTATCATTGTGCTTTAAGTATATAAATATTTGAATTGCATCACCTAGATTGTTTTAGGTAATATAATTCCAAATGTTTTTTACACTTCTTCACAGCTGATAAAGGGTTAATTGTAAGAGATCGCTTGTAAACTATAGTTTGAAACCACGTCCTTTCCTTTTATATTAAAACACATTGATTTTTCTTCTAAATTGAATTTGAACATTAATGGACAAGACATTGTAAAACCTCCTTAGTCATTTGGAAAACGTTGGTTCAAGAGCTCAGTGATACATTTCATTATTTGAAATAACAAAACAAATCTCAATTGTGTTGCTAATCTCATCAGTAAAGGCCTTAAGTATTGGACTTCTAGTGAGGAATGGAAGCTTTCAACCAATTTAAATCTTTTCAATTGAAATCTCAAATTTTATTACTTCAAATACTGATAATTATTTTCCTTGAGAGGACTGGCTTGCTTAATTTCTAAGTAAAATTTCCACCAAGTTTGAATAATTGTAGTTTATTTGTCAACGTGATTTGTTCTTTTTGAAGAAAACTGTGTCCTGTATAAAGGAATCCCATTCAGCCTGCAGTTCAAATTCTGAAGAACAATTTTAGGCACAATGTTACAGACAGAAAGAGTAATCTCTAGCATCCTATTTCACACAATGCTAATTTAAGTAATAACAGAATATTGTATATTGAAAAATAGCTAAACTCACTGTGTGTTGTGTGTGTGTGTGTGTGTGTGTGTGTGTGTGTGTATTCTTCTGCTCCCTAGTGCTGGGATTAATGGTGTTTGACACCAACACCCACCTCCCTTTTTTTTTTAACATAAAGAAATGATAGATGTTTAAAATGTTGGATAAGGTCTTTTTATACTGTATACATGTCAAACTATTACATGTCAAATGAAAGTATAATTTTAAATTTAACCTACTGCAGATTACATAACACTTCATTATTTTCTGTTTCTTGTCTAATCAAGTAAAATGTTAAGACATGTACTCAGGGTTGAGAATTAATAAAACTAAAATTTTAATAGTTTTTTAAAAGACACACTTTAATGAAACAACTTGCTTAATTATTCCTTACTGTGAGTTGGTAATAGAGAATACAGGGAAAGCAAGCAGAAAGACTAATGTTACTGTCATGAATCAGGCTGAGGTTTCAGGCATTATTCAACCATGTTTTCATTCTTTTGTTTGTTTGTTTTATTTTATATGGATTTTCTTTTATTGGATGTTTTCTTTATTTACATTTCAAATGTTGTCCCCTTTCCTGGTCTCCCTTCCGGAAACCGCTATCCTATCCTCCCCCTGTTTTTTTTTTTTTTTTTTTTTTTTTTTTTTTTTTTGTAGTTAGTGATTATAAATTAGAAGTATTTATTTAGAATAATTTGAATGTGTACAAACAGAAGTATTGTACAACTAAATTAATTAATAGACCATCTGAGACAACATCAAAATACACTTTTATCCTGCAACTTTTTTTTTTTTTTTAATTTTCAGCAAATCAAAAAAAATTTAAAAAGCATTCAAACAGAATAAAATGAAAATAAACAAACAAACAAAATACAAGGGTCAGATATACTTATACAAGAATTCTATAGAGCCTTCAAACAAGCAAACTTTTTGAGTTATGTTTTAAAAAAATTCAGAACCACAATAAGCTCCTTCACAAAGCAAATAATATTGAAATGGTGAAACAAGTGTAAACCCAACAAAAATATATAAATTATAGTCCAGTATCCCTCATGAATATACATACAAAAATTCTCATTGAAGTAGTTGCAACTGGGAATACAAGAGATATAAAAAAATAATATTCCATGAATAACTGAACAACTGTTTTTTTTTTTTTTTTTTTTTTTTAGAAGACCGTACTCCATATACAGGCTGCATGTTTTGGGATAGTCCTCACTCCAGATGTTTGAGCCTACATGAAAACCAAGCTGCACATTTACAACATCTTGCAGGGAGGCCTAGGTTCAGCCCATGGAGGTAGATCTGTGTAGACTAGGTATGCTCCACAGTTGGTGATTCAGTCTCTGAGAGCTCCAAGGGTTCAGGGGTCGTTTACTCTGTTGATCTTCCTGTTGCAGTTCCTATCTCCTTAGGGCCCACAATCCTTCCACCTATTCTTTTATAAGAGTCCTCAAGCTCCATCCACTGGGTTTGACTCTGGATGTCTGTATCTGTCTGAGTCAGCCTGTGGTTAGAGCTCTCAGAGGACAGCTTGATGGTCTGTTCTCAGGCTGGAGGTTTAGATCCTGGGAGCTCTGGCTGAATCTTTTGATACTCGTTCTAAAAAGGACAAAAAAACCCTCACTTTGGTCTTCCTCCTTCTTCTTGAGTTTCATGAGGTTTTATGCGTTGCATCTTAGGTATTGTGTGTTTTGGGGCTAATATCCGCTTATCAGTGAGTGCATACCATGTGTGTTCTTTTGTGATTGGGTCATCTCACTCGGTTGATATTTTCTAGCTCCATCCATTTGTCTAAGAAATTTCATGAGCTCATTATTTTTAATGGCTGAGTAGTACTCCATTGTGTAAATGTACCACATTTTCTGTTCCATTCTTCTGGTTGAAGGGCATCTGGGTTCTTTCCAGCTTCTGGCTATTATGAATAAGGCCGCTATAAACATAGTGGAGCATGTTGGCCCTGTTGCATGTTGAAATATCTTCTGGGTATATACCCAGGAGGGGTATAGTGGGTCCTCAGGTAACACCATGTTCAATTTTTCTGAGGTATTGCCAGACTGCTTTCCATAGTGGTTGTACCAGCTTGCAATCCCACCAACAATGGAGGAGTGTTCCTCTTTCTCCACATCCTCGCCAACATTTTGCTGTCACCTGTGTTTTGGATCCTCGAGCACGCTTCCCCTTGTCGCTTTGCGTGGTGCTCGCTGGGCAGCTTGTGAAACCGGGTGTACGGGGTGTTGCGGTTCAGGCGTTTTTCCGATTTCCCCGTGGTTGTTGTCACCCGTGCCGGGCGAAGTGGTTGGGTTGGGGAGACGAGGGACCTACCCCTTGTTTCTATGAGTGGCTTTTCCTCCACCCACTCCCCCCCGTCTTTCCTTGCCCGGCATTCCCCTACACTGAGGCATCGAACTCCTGCAGGACCAAGGGCTGCTCCTCCCACTGTGTCTAACAAGACCATCCACGTCACATATGCCTCCGGGAGCCTGGGTCCGTCCATGTGTTTAACTCTTTGGTTGGTGGTTTAGTCAGTGTGAGCTCTGGGTTTCTGGTTGGTTGATATTGTGTTTCTCCATGGGCCTGCAAACTCCTTTCTCCTTCAGTCCTTTCTCTAATACCTCCATTGGGGGGGCCTTTCTCAGGTCCAATAGTTGGCTGTGAGCATTCTGCCTTGTTTTGTCAGGCTCTAGTTGAGCCTCTCAGGATGACAGGATATAGGCTTCCTGTCAGAAGCACTTCCTGGATCCACAATTGCGTCCTGGTTTGGTGACTATATATGGACAGATCCCAGGTGGAGCAGTATCTGGATGGCCTTTCCTTCAGCCTCTGCTCCACACTTTGTCTCAATATTTACTCCTGTGAATATTTTTTTCCCCTTCTAAAAGCACTGAAGATCCACACTTTAGTCTTCCTTCTTCTTGGCTCCATATGGTTTGTGATTTTTTTTTTAGGTTTCCAAGCTTTTGGATAATATCCACTTTTTCAATGAGTGCATTCCTGTGGGTCTTTTGTGACTGGGTTACCTTATTAGAAAGATACGCTAGGCAAATGTTTTCATTCCTTTTTTTTTTTTTTTTTTTTTTTTTTTTTTGGTTTTTCAAGTTTAATGGTTTGAGTATTTGTCACATTCATTTTTGTTGACCAGTTTTGCCAAACCTAATTTCCATGAACATATTCAAGATAAAACATACATTAGCAAAAGATATAGCTTCAATGGTTCTTAGGAATTTTTAGAATATAACATTCTTTTTTAAAGACACATTCCTTGGCTATAAAAAATAACTCTTAATTTTCATAAAGACTCACTCAACAAGAGAACAATCATGTGTTGCACCCGAAGCGAATACCAAATAAATGAAGTCAAGGATCTTGGAGAAATACGCCTCTAGTTTACTAAAACAGCATAACTTTTTTTTTTTTTAATTTTTATTTTTATTTTAATTTTTTTTTTAGCAAATCAAAAAAATTTAAAAAGCATTCAAACAGAATAAAATGAAAAGAAACAAACAAGCAAAATACCAGGGTCAGATATACTTATACAAGAATTCTATAAAGCCTTCAAACAAGCAATACTTTTTGAGTTATGTTTTAAAAATTCAGAAAACCCCAATAAGCTCCTTCACAAAGCAAATAATATTGAAATGGGGAAATCAAGTGTAAACCCAACAAAAATATATAAATTATAGTCCAGTATCCCTCATGAGTATACATACAAAAATTCTCATTGAAGTAGTTGCAAACTGAATACAAGAGATATAAAAAAATAATATTCCATGAATAACTGAACAACTGTTTTTTTTTTTTTTTTTTTTTTTTAGAAGACCGTACTCCATATACAGGCTGCATGTTTTGGGATAGTCCTCACTCCAGATGTTTGAGACCTACATGAAAACCAAGCTGCACATTTACAACATCTGTGCAGGGAGGCCTAGGTTCAGCCCATGGAGGTAGATCTGTGTAGACTAGGTATGCTCCACAGTTGGTGATTCAGTCTCTGAGAGCTCCAAGGGTTCAGGATCGTTTACTCTGTTGATCTTCCTGTGCAGTTCCTATCTCCTTAGGGCCCACAATCCTTCCACCTATTCTTCTATAAGAGTCCTCAAGCTCCATCCACTGTTTGACTCTGGATGTCTGTATCTGTCTGAGTCAGCTGCTGGTTAGAGCCTCTCAGAGGACAGCTTGATGGTCTGTTCTCAGGCTGGAGGTTTAGATCCTGGGAGCTCTGGCTGAATCTTTTGATACTCGTTCTAAAAAGGACAAAAACACCCTCACTTTGGTCTTCCTCCTTCTTCTTGAGTTTCATGAGGTTTATGCGTTGCATCTTAGGTATTGTGTGTTTTGGGGCTAATATCCGCTTATCAGTGAGTGCATACCATGTGTGTTCTTTTGTGATTGGGTCATCTCACTCAGGTTGATATTTTCTAGCTCCATCCATTTGTCTAAGAATTTCATGAGCTCATTATTTTTAATGGCTGAGTAGTACTCCATTGTGTAAATGTACCACATTTTCTGTATCCATTCTTCTGTTGAAGGGCATCTGGGTTCTTTCCAGCTTCTGGCTATTATGAATAAGGCCGCTATAAACATAGTGGAGCATGTGGCCCTGTTGCATGTTGAAATATCTTCTGGGTATATACCCAGGAGGGGTATAGCTGGGTCCTCAGGTAACACCATGTTCAATTTTCTGAGGTATTGCCAGACTGCTTTCCATAGTGGTTGTACCAGCTTGCAATCCCACCAACAATGGAGGAGTGTTCCTCTTTCTCCACATCCTCGCCAACATCTGCTGTCACCTGTGTTTTGGATCCTCGAGCACGCTTCCCGCTTGTCGCTTTGCGTGTGCTCGCTGGGCAGCTTGTGACAACCGGGTGCTACGGTGTGCGTGTCAGGCGTTTTTCCCGATTTCCCCGTGGTTGTTGTCACCCGTGCCGGGCGAAGTGGTTGGGCTGGGGAGACGAGGGGACCTACCCCCTGTTTCTATGAGTGTGCTTCCCCATCCACCCACTCCCGTCTTCCTGCCCTGGCATTCCCCTACACTGAGGCATCGAACTCCTGCAGGACCAAGGGCTGCTCCTCCCACTGATGTCTAACAAGACCATCCACTGTCACATATGCTCCGGGAGCCATGGGTCCGTCCATGTGTACTCTTTGGTTGGTGGTTTAGTCAGTGTGAGCTCTGGGGTGTCTGGTTGGTTGATATTGTTGTTCTTCCTATGGGCTGCAAACTCCTTTCTCCTTCAGTCCTTTCTCTAACTCCTCCATTGGGGACCCAGTGCTCAGTCCAATAGTTGGCTGTGAGCATCTGCCTCTGTATTTGTCAGGCTCTAGTTGAGCCTCTCAGGAGACAGGTATATCAGGCTCCTGTCAGCAAGCACTTCCTGGCATCCACAATAGCGTCCTGGTTTGGTGACTATATATGGGACAGATCCCAGGTGGAGCAGTATCTGGATGGCCTTTCCTTCAGCCTCTGCTCCACACTTTGTCTCCATATTTACTCCTGTGAATATTTTGTTCCCCATTCTAAGAAGCACTGAAGCATCCACACTTTAGTCTTCCTTCTTCTTGAGCTCCATATGGTTTGTGATTTTTATTTTAGGTATTCCAAGCTTTTGGACTAATATCCACTTATCAATGAGTGCATACCATGTGTGGTCTTTTGTGACTGGGTTACCTTATTCAGAATGATACGCTAGGCAAATGTTTTCATTCCTTTTTTTTTTTTTTTTTTTTTTTTTTTTTTGGTTTTTTCAAGTTTAATGGTTTGAGTATTTGTCACATTCATTTTTGTGACCAGTTTTGCCAAACCTAATGCCATGAACATATTCAAGATAAAACATACATATAGACAAAAGCATATAGCTCAATGGTTCTTAGGAATTTTAGAATATAACATTCTTTTTTAAAGCACACATTCCTTGGCTATAACAAATAACTCTCTAATTGCATTAAAGACTCACTCAACAAGAGAACAATCATGTGTAGCACTGAAGCGAACTACCCAAAGCTAGTGAAGTCATGGATCTTGGAGAAACTACAGCCTCTAGTTTACTAAGACAGCATAATCTTTTTTTTTTTTTATTTTTATTTTTATTTTAATTTTTTTTTCAGCAAATCAAAAAAATTTAAAAAGCATTCAAACAGAATAAAATGAAAAGAAACAAACAAGCAAAATACCAAGGGTCAGATATACTTATACAAGAATTCTATAAAGCCTTCAAACAAGCAATACTTTTTGAGTTATGTTTAAAAAATTCAGAACCACAATAAGCTCCTTCACAAAGCAAATAATATTGAAATAGTGAAATCAAGTGTAAACCCAACAAAAATATATAAATTATAGTCCAGTATCCCTCATGAGTATACATACAAAAATTCTCAATGAAGTAGTTGCAAACTGAATACAAGAGATATAAAAAATAATATTCCATGAATAACTGAATAACTGTTTTTTTTTTAGAAGACCATACTCCATACATGAATTTACTCATATAATATGTATCATATATCATAAAATTGACACTTACAAATAATAAAATTTGCCGGGCAGTGGTGGCACACGCCTTTAATCCCAGCACTTGGGAGGCAGAGGCAGGTGGATTTCTGAGTTCGAGGCCAGCCTGGTCTACAGAGTGAGTTCCAGGACAGCCAGGACTACACAGAGAAACTCTGTCTCGAAAAACCAAAACAAAAAACAAACAAACAACAACAACAAAAAAACCCAAAACCAAAACCAAACCAAACCAACCAAACAAACAAAAAAATCCAAATAATAAAAATTCAATGTTTTACTATATTAACCAAAGTGAACAGCCATGATCAGTTAAAAATTGCTACAAACATGTTAGCAATCTGTCATCATTTGGGAAATTACTATTTTAGTTGATAAGTAGATCTGAATGTATTCTTAACATTTAATGTAAGAAGAGTTGACAAGATTTAGTCTTCTATGTCTGGAAACCCATTAATATTTTCAAGCTCCATCATCCATGTTACATTATGTATTCTCTCTCTCTCTCTCTCTCTCTCTCTCTCTCTCTCTCTCTCTCTCGTGTATGTGTGTGTGTGTGTGTGTGTGTGTGTGTGTGCCTACAAAGGCCAAAAGAGGGCTGTTGATCCCATGGAATTGAGATTACTCTTGGTTGTGTGCCTGTCAAATGTAGGAAATTAGATTTACACTAGAGTAACAAGTCCTCTGAATCCTGATACATATCTCTAGGCTCTTAAAATTTATCCTTGACATACATTATCTTTTCCAAGTAACTCTTTTCTTCCAGATCATATTTTATTTTATGGCTCTATGAGATTTTTACAAATACATCTATTTATTGGACATTTCAGTTGGTGCCATTATTATGAATCACGTTGCAGCAATTGTTCAGGTGCAAGTTTTCTGAGGACACAGTTTCCATTACCCTGATTGTGTATCAGGAGTAGAATTTCTTTTTTTTTTTTTTTTTTTTTATTGAAAAATTTTTTATTTTTTACATTTCAGATGTTCTCTCCTTACCCCATTTCCCCCCCTCCCTCCCAGGAACTCACTATCCCTTCCCCCCTCTTCCCGCCTCCACGTTGGTGTACCCCCACCCACCCTCCCCTGTACCTCACCTCCCCACCCTCGAATATCCTACCCCCCATGTCCAGCCTTCATGGGACCAAGGATCTCTTCTCCTACTTATATATATAGCTCCCTTGCATATATAGCTGGAGCCATGGGTCCCTCCCTAAGCCTCCCAGGCTGGTGGCTTAGACCCTGGGGGCTCTGGTTGGTTGGGATTGTTGCTTTCCTCATGGTGTCGCGAATCCTCTCAACTCCTTCAGCCTTCACTCTATCTTCTCCATTGGGAACTCCATGCTCAGTTTAATGGTTAGCTGTGAGCATCTGCCTCTGAGTATGTCAGACTCTTGCAGACCTCTAAGGAGACAGCTATATCAGGCTCCTGTCAGCGTGTACATCCTGCCATCCACATCAACCTCTACCTTTGGTGACTGCACATAGGATGGATGGCTCAGCCGTTAAAGGCTAGGCTCACAACCAAAAATATAAGGAGTAGAATTTCTGATCAAATATTACTTCTTTGTTTAGTCATTTGAATAGTTGCCAAGATGTTTGTCCATGTGTCTGAACAAATTTCCCTTTCTACCAGCAGTGTGTTGAACTTTTTCCTCACATATATGATACATATATTATTAGATCTGTGGTAGATGTCAAATAATAACTTATTATGGTTTTGTATTTTCTTTCTAAAAACTATAGGAAGTTATTTGTTTTGAGTTTTGATGGGCTTTCCTCTTCCTTCTTGTCTGTATTTTGAAATAGGATCTCATTATAAAGCACTGGAAAGCCAACAATTTGTCATATATACCAGGCTGATCTTGAACTTGTGGCTATCCTATCTTTTGCTTCCCAAGAATCTTCAAGCTCTTTAGCATGGCAAGCTTTTTAGATCTTCCTTGAAAAGGTATCTACTGGGATCCTTTTTAAATAATTTTCAAATTGATCATATATCTTTTTTGTTAGCTATAATATATTTTATAGATTTTATACTTCAAATCCTTATTATATGCATAAGTTATGAGTATTTTATCTTGTCTGTAAGTTGCGTTTTTCCTTCATGTGGGTGACATTAAAACATTGTTGTTCATAGTGAGCTCCTACTGAGACTTCTTTGTTGATATTTTATCTGAGAAGCTGTTGCTTACTTAAAGGGCACAGTGTCTTGTTCTTATATTTTCTTCTTTGTCTTGTAATTTCAGCATGGAAGTCTTTACTGTATTTTGAGTTAACTTTTACTAACAATGAGAGCGCTACAAATATTTTTCATGCATATATCCAGTTTTCTTAGTACCATCTGTTAGAAAGACTGTTCATTATCCTCTTAAATTGTATTGGAAGCTCTTTTTAAAAACATTGACCATAAATTTGGTGGTTCCCTATGGACTCTTAATTCTATTCCATTGCTCTATTGGATGTCTCTTGCTGCAGTGCTCTAGGTGATGTGCTAAACTGTGTGGACTCAGTAGCTTTGCCTCCTATGTCAGAGGTTGTCTTTGATAGTGAGAGGGCTATGCATTCCCATGCTAATTCTACTATCATTTA
Organism: Mastomys natalensis; assembly: GCA_021653895.1. Lineage (NCBI taxonomy): Eukaryota > Metazoa > Chordata > Mammalia > Rodentia > Muridae > Mastomys > Mastomys natalensis. Next base: position 1,585,606 of record JAJTUV010000064.1, read on the forward strand.
TATTAAAAATTGAGAGTTAAGATTTTCAAAAGTTTACATTAAATCTGTGGGGCAGTTTCCTGGATTTTGTAAAAATCTTGTTTCCTGATCCATGAACAAAGGGCATCTCTCATTGATTTAGTTCTTATTTTTTCTACAGCATAATATCATTCTTTTTGGTAAATTCATTGCTTAGGTTGGTTTCATTAATCTTGATTCTATTGTAAATTGGATTGTCTTTATAGTTGAATTGTGTTTTGTTCACGGCTATGGTATAGTAATGTGATGAGTTTGTATATTGATATTCTATTCTGCACACTTACTTAACTTTTATACTATCTCTAATAAACTTTGTAAGATGATGACTTCATTGAATTTTCTATGTACAAAATGTTATCATTTGCAAATAATGATACTTGTATTTCTTTATTTTCAGCTCACTTTTCTTTTATTTCCTTTTACTGTCAAGAGCCTGCAATGCAAGACTGAATGAAGGTAGTCATGGCAGAAAGCTTGCCTTATTTCTGAGTTTAGGGAGCATGCATCAATATTTTATTTTTAGGTATAAGTAACTTCTAATACACACACACACACACTACCACCACCACCACCACCACCACCATTATTTTATATATACAATGCAAAACACAACAAATGAAAAATAAATCCTGAAAGTTAATATGAAATCAACATTTACCTCACAAAATACCTGAAATGTCCTGACTATCCACAGGAAACATCAAACCTTACTTTGGGAATGTCCTATTTAGGATGATAGGAAAAAGTCACTAGCTAACTTTTCTAATTTTACTGAATAAGGTTAATTTGGCATAAAATAAACTAACTGGATAAATAAATAAATAAATAAATAAATAAATAAATAAATAAATGGCGTCTCCATTCTTTGGAAGTTATCAGTTGTCAGTAGCTCCTTAGCTAGGAGTGGAAATCATGAGTCTCAACCCAGTTTATCTTAAAACACATTGCATCAGACATTTACAGCTATGAAATTCCCTATTTTTGACATTTTAATTCTTTCTGTACTCTTTGCTCTCTTGTAATTAACATAAGTGTGCTTTCCACATATGTCTATAATTGTGTTAATTTTATGTTCATCTACTAAAAGTTTTTGTTCATAAGGTAGAGAAATATGAAAAACTAGTACTTTCTCATAGTGAAACCTAGCAAAGCTCCAGTGATCCAAGGACTATGCTATTTTGCAAGAGCTCATTCAGGAGCCAAACAACAAAGTTAGAATGGAATTTACATGTAGTGATTGATATCATGATAAAAGCCACTACTAAAATAGGGTAATAATGACTAACTAACTCTCAGTGTTAGAATAACTCTCCTGTCATATAAAAATAAAAGAAATATATAAACTCATACTTTCAAAAATTAAAATAGAGAAATAATGTTGAGAAGGAAAATCAAAACCAATTGTTTTATTTCTTTATAATTATGATAGACTTCTAACCATCCAAAGCCAGGAAGCATACAATTAAAGATTAATGAATTATATCAAAATATCAATTTTATGTGATAAAGTTTTTTCTTGATTATCAGATTTTATTACTTTTCTAAACAAAATAAATTCTAATAAGGTGAAACAAAATCATATCAAAGTTGAACAAGTCAAAAAAGAACCCAACAGGATGCACAAGAATCAGAGATCCACTTGATTATATACTAAGTTGTCCCATTAAAACACTAAATTGAACCACTTGAAAGTCCCAGAAGCCAGGATGTGAGAGGTTCTCAGGACCCAATGGGGATGACATTAGCTAAAATACTCAACAGCAGGAAGACAAAACCTGAAGAGACTACATCCAGTATATAGACATTTGAGCGAGGGGGTCACACACTCATCTCAAAATCTTGAAGCCAGAATTGTTCCTATCTAAAGGAATCACAGGGACAAAAAATGGAACAGAGACTGAAGGAAAGACCATCCAGAGACCATTCACAGACACTAAACCCTTGCACTATCACTGATGCCAAGAAGTGCTTGCAGACAGGAGCCTGGTATGGTTGTCCTCTGAGAGTCTTTGCCAGCACCTGACAAATACAGATGAAGATACTCACAGTCAACCTTTGGACTGAGCCCAAGACCCTAATGGAAGAGTTGGGGGAAAGTCTGAAGGAACTGAAGGGGATTGCAATCCCATAAGAAGAACAATAGCATCAACTAACTGAACCCCCAGAGCTCCCAGGAACTAAACCACCAACCCAAGAGTTTACATGAGTGGTTCTATGGATCCTGCTATATATATATAGCAGAGAAGTGCCTTATCTGGCATCAATGGGAGCAGAGGAGGTTCTGAGTTCTATAGAGGCTGAATGCCCCAGAGAAGGGGGATGGATAATGGAAGAGTGAGGCAGGAGTGTGTGAGTGAACACCCTTTTAGAGTCAAAAGGGAGGAGGATATTTTTGGGGGGGGTTGAGGATGGGAGAACAGGAAGGGGGACAACATTTGAAATGTAAATAAATAAAATAATAAAAAAATAAAGCAGACTTTAAAAATTTCAAAACAAAAAGGCAAACAAACAAAACCCACTAAACTGAAAGCTATAACATTCACACAGAGGGCCTGGTGTAGATTTGTGCAGGACTTGTGCATGCTGCTTCAGCCCCTGAGTTCATGTGAGTGTGCCCAGTTGATTTAGAGGGCCTTGTTCTCCTGGTATTCTGCATCTCCTCTGGCTCTTACATTCTTTCTACCTCCACTTTTATGGGTGAAGGGGGCATAGAGGGGTTTCCTGAGCTGAGTGGAGGTAACTAATTAAATCATCCCATTTAGAGCTGAATGTTGCAAGTTCTTTGTCTGGTTCTCTTTCTCTGTGTCTGTGTGTCTGTGTGTCTGTGTCTGAGTCTGTGACTGTGCCTGTGTCTGTCTGTCTGTCTGTCTGTCTCTCTCTCTCTCTCTCTCTCTCTCTCTCTCTCTCTCTCTCTCTTATATATATATATATATATATATATATATATATATATATATATATATATATTTCTCTCTCTGTGCTTACTCGAGTGTATGTGTAATGTTTGAATGAGGGTCTTTGCATTTGCATCTGGTGCCAGAGAAGCTACTTTGATGATGACTGAATAAGGCACTGATCTGTGAGTATAGCAGAATGCCATTAGGAGTGCCTTCAAAAGAATAGTAATATTTATTTTATTTATTTTTATCGTAGGTCTCTGAGCTACCTAATCAGGTTCTTGGTCACCCAAGCGGTTTTAGGTATGGGTTTCATCTACATTTTCTTTATCCATTTTTTATATTGAAGGACATCAAGGTTTGCAACCTGACTTTTGGGGGTTCCTTTTGTTTTCATCTTCTCTACCCTTCTTCTTCTACCTTTACTCCCCTAGTATTAAGTAGGGGAGAAAAATGGATAGAGGGCAAAGGGGTAGTGATATCTTTAGACTACTTCCTGATGATTAGGGACACCGAGCTTCTTGGGGCAAGTTTGATCTTTGCCATCAATATATCTTCTTTTCATCTCTTTGCACACAACTTCTCAACAAACCACAAACAATAGCATTCAACCACCAACCAGCTAACCAGCCCCTTCTATTGGGGTCCTAGAATGTAATATCCTCTGAAAATTCCCCAGAATTCCAAATGTCACATAGTCACAGAATATGTTTGCAGGTGTCAAAATCATGCCTCTCCTACAGCACAAGGCAAATTATAGTCAACTGCTGTAGACAATCTCAAACAGTTACATATTTCACATCTGGGATTAAAACAAAGACACTGAATGATTTTAGCTTCTTTGTCAAAGATCAAGTGAATATAGGTGTGTGTGTGTGTGTGTGTGTGTGTGTGTGTGTGTATTTATGGGTCTTTACTTCTATTCCACTGATCTACCTGCCTATCTCTGTACCAATACCATGTGGTTTATATCACCATTGTTATATAGTAATGCTTGAGGTCAGGGATGGTGATTCCCCTAGAAGTTCTTTTATTGTTGAGAATAGTTTTCACTATCCTGTTTTGTTGTTGTTATTTCAGATGAATTTGAGAATTGCTCTTTCTATCTCTGTAGAAACTTGATTTGGAATTTTGATGGGAATTGCATTGGAACTGTAGATGTTTTTGTTAACATGGGAATGTTTACTATGTTAATTCTGCTGATCCATGAGCATGGGAGATCTTTTCAACTTCTGAGGTCTTTTTCAATTTCTACCTTCAGAAACATGAAGTTCTTGTCATGTAGATATTTCACTTGCTTAGTTAGAGTCACACGGAAATATTTTATATTATTTGTGACTATTTTGAAAAGTGTTGTTTCTCTAATTTCTTTTTCAGTTTGTTTATCCTTTGTGTAGAGGAAGGCTATTGATTTGTTTGAGTTAGTGTTATATAAAGCCACTTTACTGAAGTTATTTATCAGCTGTAGGAGTTCTCTGGTGGAATATTTGGGGTCACTTATGTATACCACCATTTTATCTGCAAGTAGTGATATCTTGATTTTCTCTCCAATTTGTATCTCTTTGATCTCCTTTTGTTGTCTAATTGCTCTGACTAGAATTTCGAGTACTATATTGAATAAAAAGGTGGAGACTGGGCAGCCTTGCCTTGCCTTGTCCCTGTTTTTTGTTTTTTTTTTTTTTTATTGGAAATTTTATTTACATTTCAGATGTTTTCCCCTTACCCCCTTTTGGGCTCGCTTCGAGTTTCTCTCCAGTTAGTTTGATGTTGGCAGCATTGGTTTGCAGTATATTGCTTTTAGTATGTTTAGGTATGGACCTTGAATTCCAAATATCTTCAATACTTTTAACATGAATGGGTATTGTGTTTTGTCAAAGGCTTTTTCATCATCTAATGAGATGGTCATGTGTTTTTATTTTTTTGAGTTTGTTTATATAGTGGATTACATTGATGGATTTCTGTATATTGAACTATCCCTGCATCCTTGGGATGAAGCCTACTTCATCATGGCTAAGTTTCTGTCTGGATGACCAGTCTATTGGTGACAGCAGAATATTGAAGTCTACCACTATCAGTGTGTGTGAGTCAACTTGTGATTTAAGCTGTGGTGGTGTTGCTTTTACAAACTTTTGTGCACTTTTGTTTGGGCAAAATATGTTAATAATTGAAAAATCCTGCTAGTAGATTTATTTTGATTTGCTTTTTTGTGAGTATATTGTGCTTCCCTATCTCCTCAGATTGGTTTGAAGATTATTTTGAAGATATTAAAGTGGCTTCACCAGCTTGTTTCTTTGGTCTGTTTTCTTGGAATAGCTTTTTTCCAATCCATTACCCTGAGATGCTGTTTATCCTTAATGTTGAGTAGTTTTTCTTGGATGAAGCAGAAGGGTGTGAAATCTTGTTTTCACATCCATTCTGTTAGATTTTTTTTTTTAATTGAGGGAATTGAGACTAACATTGATGTTGAGAGCTAACAATTACCAATAATAATTAATTCCTGTTGTTTTGTTGTTGTTCTTGGATAGTGGTGGTGATGGTAGGTCACGTGCTCATGTGGTATTGTGAGTGTGTGTGTGTGTAAATTTCTTTTTAATTTGCTGATCTGAGCTTATTTATTCCTGTAGGAGGACTTCTCATCAATATAATTGTTCTAGAAAAAGGATTCATCAAAGAATCAGATGAAGATTTGATAAAGAATAACGTACTAATTTGAAAATGAGCCAAAATATTGTGGCTAAAGAAATTGGAATGAGCAAAATACATTCATCTTGAAATGTATCATGAGATTGGGTCAATTTAGATTATTTTAAGAATTAAACAGTCTAAATCACTGTACATAATGAAATCACAAATTCTGCAGTTGACCCTAGGATTTTCTGGTTGAAAAATACCAAGCAAATGGAAATCCAGAAGAACTCCAGAACCACAGTGATTCTTTTCCTTGAAATACTGACTTATTAAGAACAAGAATTTTATCTTTCAATCCATTAGTCAATATAAAATGGTGTCTGAAACATTCAATATATAATAAAGAAAATTGATAGATAATTCTATAAATCATGTAGCTTAAGATAAATACATGTGAGGCTTACAAAATGAGACTGGCCTAGAGGATGTATAAAAACACAAACCCAAATTTATAATGAGAAAAACATATGTAAGTCTTGACACTAGCCAACCAAATTGGAGAATGATATACTAAAAATGCAGTATATTTATTTACACTTGAATATAGATATGAGAATAAATTAAGGAAAGATTTTTATAAGAGCTGACAAAATACAGTAATGTATATGATTAACAGAGGAGAGACTGAACCATGTAGTGGCCTTGAATTACAAGACAGGTCATTTTCAATACTGATTGATAATCTATCTATCCATGGTGGCAACAGATGTGGGATCCCATTCAAACCAGGCCTGTGTTAAGTATGTATAAAAAAAGAGTTTGGTTTTAGTACGATAATTTGTTCATTTCTTATGGCATACCTTATGAAAAATGAAATAAGCCTGTAGTGGTGGCATATTCTTGTGACTACAGTCACTTGGTAATCAGAAGTAGAAGATTCTTTTGAGGAAGAGTTTGGTTGCCTTGGCAACAAAACAAAACCGTATATCAAAAACATATAAACAAGCAAATGAATGAAAAATGGATAACTAAGCAGTGTCTAGACAGCGAAACCCCCTAGCCTTCTCTACTATGGGCAACACAAATGGTACTGGCTCTGTTTCATATACACTGGGTAACTGTGCAATAGAGTTGTATATGTCCTCATAATTAAAAGGTATGTATTTCAAAGTAGAAATAATGTTACAACTACTATTCACTGTAGTATAAAAGTCCAATCTAGTTCTCTCTGATCAATCTCATTTTCTTTCAGCTAATGATTGCCTGAACCTAATATTTGGTTGAATTTTTCATTTTTTGAACTTGTGTTGATACATGATTATTTTATTTTTTAAAATCTCTTTGAATTAACTTTCTCTTTTCCTTTCTAACTGGGTTGTGTGGAAATTCAATAAGGGGTGTTTATCTTATATTATTTAGGTAATTTATAAACATTACTGAAATCAAGAAGATCCTGAATGCATACTGTACTACATGCCTTTTTGGCTTACATGTAAATGAAATGATTTCCCCTTGAGAAAATATCGTAGCTGGACAACACTTGGATTGTTTTTAAATTTTGGAATACTATAATATATATAAAATATTTGGACTACTATAATATATATCAAATAATATGGATCATTATCCATGTAAGCATAAAGTCTACAACTCGATACAAATTTCATCTATTGAGACATACAACATGACAGAATTGAGTGGACTGCTGTTCTTCATGATAGACCTGAAACACATTATTTTGTGTTGCCTCCATTTGGCACATGGAATATCTAATGGAAGTGAAGCCTCAGGTCCTTTTCTACTGAGCATATATAGTGGATAGGGTAATGCTGGATGCTTTAATATCTCCTATTTAAAGTTTGTGAATTTCCTCGTAAATTGGTAGAGAAATTACTTTAGCTGTTTGAGATTTTAATATGACCATATGAAGCAATTTGTCAAAATGGCCATGCAAGAGTTCATTTTAATTTTGTGCATCTTAGTACTTCTACAAAATATAGCTGTATATTTCACAACCATTGTGCATAAGTAATTAAAAAATACACTGAATGTATGCTTCTATATGTACATTGTTTCTAACATTCTGGTTGAAGAGTTAAAGGTGTGGGGTTTGTGGGGTTGTAGACATCCTCTTGGAGATGGGGGAGGAGGAATGGATGAGGAATGGTCTGAGGGTGGACTGCGAGAGGAATAATGACTGGAATATTTGAAGTAAGATGTTTTTAAAAAGAAGTTAATTATGTTTTTAAAAATAATGTTTTTAAAAAGAAGTTAATCTGCTGATATTGAAACAAAAACTTATGAACATTTTTAGTTATCAAGCAAAAGGAACATCTTTATTGGTTCCTTTATGATACTACTATTATATTAGTATTGATGAAGAGCTATATCATACTAAGTTAATAGCAATAATATAAATTCAACTAACACTTTTTTATACACAATCTCCAATCTTCTGATCTTCAAGCATCCAGATGAACATTTGGCGAACTGATTGGCATCTTATATGGTATGTCAATTGAGAATTACATTAAATATAGCAATGCATAGCACCACCCAAGCAATTCCATTCATTTATTCTATTCATGCCACAAAGGAATTTCTATGTAACAACCATTATGTGTGGTTTTGTAATTATTAGAACAATAGCAGAATGCTGTTTTCTGTTTGCTGTTTTTTTTTTTTTTAAATAATGTCTCAAATTATTTAAGTTAAACATTGATTCTCAAGCATTTCACTATTAAAAACAGTAAGCATTATTTGAATGGTCACTGTTACAGGGTTGGTGTATGGTGAACTAATAGAAAAAATAAGTGATACTTCAGTAAGCATAATTTGAGTGGTCACTATTATAGGGTTGGTGTATGGTGATCTAATAGAAAAAAATAAGTGATACTTTATAAAACTTGAGTTACTGAGTCTCAATAAAACAAGCACTGTCCTGTCTTGTTGCTTCACTCATGAGTATGCTCCAGAAGTGCCATATTGCATTTCCGTGAACATGGACTAGTATAGTGTGCACCTACTCCTAAAGGACACATCATTCTCAGCACTCCATTTATGAAACTGAAATGATGGTTGACAACAAAATTCAAGCTTCTGATTCTTATTAGGGGTGACTATTGAAACTTGATTAGGCCTATAATTATACACTGCTTATGTCAAATAATGGGGCAAAACCTCTAAAGCTGGGGAATCAACTTACAGCCCAGGTTGATCTATGAAAAACTGACTCCTTAGTTTAGCCTCTTATGAGTTGTTGCAAAGGTAATTTCTGACAAGTGTCTAAAACTGAGTTTTTTACTTCTTTAACAGTCACTGGGAACTCAGGGGCTCAGGAGAGAAAGGACAAGGGAGAGGGAGTAGGGAGAAAAGATGAGGAAGGGGCAAAAGAGAGCATGTAAGTGAAAGAGAAGAGAGATATAGTCATAATCTTTTATAATTTTGTACTAAAAGAAAGTTGTTGAATTCTATCAAAATGTGTTGCATGTAAATATAAAAAATAATTATTCTAACTTTAAAGAAGCAATGTTTTGGCATTGCTTTTCTTGAAAGAAATAATCTAAATCAGACTACAGTTATCCTCCACTTTAAAAGGAAATTAAATTTCATTATAATGCATGCAGTTAAACATTTAAACATATAGGCAAATATATCACAAATATATTCTATTGGCAATAAATAAAAGGTAATTTGTGAAAACATGATTTTGGTATGTAATATATAAAAATATTCTGTACCAAGGTTCTCCTTCTTAGAATGGCACAGTGGTTATTCGTTAAACCTGTATAATAACAGCAGTAAGTTATTGCTATAAATTACTACCAGTCTTAGTGGTGACACTATTACCTACCTGTCAGAAGACAGCTTGAAACTTGCTGATACATACATGCAAAGGTATTAGTATTTCATACAAAAGTCTTTTTGAAACCAGTGTAATAGGCAAGAACCATTATGCCATTGATATTTATCAACACAAACACAATTCATTATTTTATGAATTCTGTGAGCCACACTTACCTCACCTAGACTCAATGACTGTCTATTAATTTTGACCTTACATACTGCACTTGAATTTCCACAATACTAACTTTCTTCTTAGAATTGTTGAGTTTCTCAAGTACAGAGGTATATAAGAAAAATGAGCTCTATACTGAGAAATGCTCTTACTGGTTCTATTAAAAACTGGTGCTGATAGCTTAGTAAATTATCTGTCTTTGCTTTGTCTTAGATTATATGGTTTAAAATGTGATGTTTGTATTGTACATCTACCAAGATCATTCCTAGAATTTATGAGCATGGTGTACTGTTACTAAGGCCAAGGCCATCTGTTTGCTGGTTCCAAGAGCATAAAGTATTTGAAAGTAAATGAATACGAAGATTGTCAGAAGATGTAGTATCAATCCCAGCCAGCCAGTGTTTTCAGAAAACTTAATAATATATTGACAGTTTTACACAACATAGAAGAGTCAAGGAGTCAACAGATGGTGTTTTAAAGGCATGTGAATACCTCCATGATTTGCTACAGTGCTACTTAACCATAGAACTTCCAGGCCTTCTACTTTGAAAGTGTATGATGCTGCATTTAGCTCCATTCAATGACATCCTACTATCAGCATTTTTTTTCCCGTTTTTAATTCTCAAAACATCTACTATGAAAATGATTGGTTTTGACGTTATTTGACTTTCTTGATTCAGGAAAGATGTAATTATACCCCTGGTCAAGTTACAGTGGACAACATACATTCAAAGACATACCACATATGGAAGCTTTAGGAATAATCACAAACAGATACAACTGGGTTTTCTTACCATGGCTTATAGTGAGGGTGATTTCTATATCTTATAATAAGTATAATGAAAGGCAAAATAAACAAATGCTAATGAATTTTGTTTGTAAATTGTACATCAAATTAGAAAGAATTTAAAAATACAGCTGTCAAATTTGCTGCATTTTTCATAAAGAACTTTTAACTTGAAAATAATATAATAAATATAATATAATATTCATCCATTTGCTACAAAATCTCAATTTAATCTCTTGACAAGGGCCATAAAGAATTAAAAGATCTAATCAAGTAGGCTAATATTTAATTCAGAAATAACAGGAAAGAATTTTCCTATTGTCTTATATAAACTTGGATATAATCCCTTTTAGCCCCTTTTTACATAGGAGCTGTTATAATTAAAACAAATACTTTTTTCATAATTTAGTTTCAGAGAGATAAAGCACAAATTCTCATATTATGCTGTTTATTTATACTCCTGATTATCATAAACCCCTTCTGAGTGTATTATTCTGTACTTTAATAAAATACAAGTAAATCTCTAAAACAAAGTAAATATTATATTAAAACATAATTCAAAGAAAATAAATACTATTATGAATGTTAAAATGTATTAGAATAAGTAAGAAACACTATACCCATTCATGCTTAGCTGAAATGTTTAAATAAATAAATACATACATAAATAAATAATCAGTAGTTGTTTAGGAGGTCGATATTTAAATCTTAAATTGTCTACACAAAGTGATTATAGTGACTTGAAATTTGCTATAAACACAGATGCTTTAAAATATAAATCACTTAAAAAGGTGGTATAGACAAAAAAATAGAAATTTTCAAGAGATTATAGAGAAACAAAATGGCTTAACATCCTCTAATACATTTTCTGAAGTTCAAAAGATTAAATAAGGGAAAATTTGCACTGATGTCAGTCAAAACAGGCTGAGTATTTCTTTTATTAATAATAAAAGTGTTTGCTTAATAAAATTCTGTAGTTTTTAAGGTTAAAGCTATTGTAACCCATATGCTTGTTGTAAGTTAAATCATGACTCCCAAAATAATATTGATATATTAACTACAAACACTTGGGAGTACTACATTAACGAGAAAATTTTTGACAATGTATCCAAGTCAAAGAAGAATGAGCAGGGTGTGTTTTACCACTTTGTAATGATGATAATGAGCATCAGAAGAGGGAAACACCAAGACTGAGACTAGCAGAAGAAATCCAATTAGTCAACCTAGTTTGTTCAATTCTGGTATAACAGTTGTGAGAGACAACTTTTTTTTTAATCATTAAACTGTGACTTTTATTGTAATTGAAAATGAATTGAACAGCCATCCCATGAGAGGCCTTGAACAAAGTAGACAGTCTCCCCTGAGACCCAAATGTTTCCAGCTCTTAAGTTGACATATCTACATAAATCCTCCCTTTCATGAATAAGGGTGTTATTATAGCTCTTACATTTTCTTTCTTTCTTCTTCTCCTTTTCTTCTTCTCCTTTTTCTTCTTTTCTCTCTCTTCTTCTTCTTCTTCTTCTTTCTTCTTCTTTCTTCTTCTTCTTCTTCTTCTTCTTTATTGGATATTTTATGTATTTACAATTCAATTGTTATCCCCTTTCCCGTTTCCCCTCCGGAACTCCCCTCTCCTATCCCCCTCCCCCTTCTTCTATTAGGATGATCCTCTTCCCACCCATCTACTCCCACCTCATTGCCCTGGCATTCCCCTACACTGGGGAATCAAGCTTTCACAGGACCAAGGACTTATCCTCCTATTGATGCCAGACAATGTCATCCCTGCTACATATGTGCCTGGAGCAAGGGTGTACACTTTGGTTGGTGGTTTAGTCCCTGGGAGATCTGGAGGGTCTGGTTGGCTGATATTGTTGTTCTTCCTATGGAGTTGCAACCCCCCACCCCGTGCTAAGTCCAGTGGTTGGCTGCAAGCATCTGCCTCTGAATTTGTCAGGTTCTGGTAAACCTTTTGGGAGACAGCTATCACAGGCTCCTGTCAGCAAGCCACTTCTTGGCATCAGCAATAGTGTCTGGGTTAGGTGTCTGTATATGGGATGGAGCCTCAGGTAGGGCAGTCTCTGGATGGCCTTTCCTTCAGTCTCTGTTATACACTTTGTGCCCATTTCCTTTAGACAGGAGCCCTTCTTATGCTTTAAGATCAAGAATCGACAATGGGACCTCATAAAATTGCAAAACTTCTGTAAGGCAAAGGGCCCTGTCAATAGGACAAAACAGCAACCAACAGATTGGGAAAAGATCTTTACCAATCCTAAATCTGATAGAGGGCTAATATCTAATATATACAAAGAATTCAAGAAGTTAGACTCTAGAGAACAAATAACCTATTAAAAATTGGGGTGCAGAGCTAAACAAAGAATTCTCAACTGAGGAATATCGAATGGCCAAGAAGCACATAGAGAAATGTTCAACTCTCTTAGTCATCTGGGAAATGCAAATCAAACAACCCTGAGATTTCACCTCACACCAATCAGAACAGCTAAGATTAAAAACCCAGGTAACAGCAGATGCTGATGTGGATGTGGAGAAAGAGCAACACTCCTCCATTGTTGGTGGGATTGCAAGCTGGTACAACCAGTCTGGAAATCAGTCTGGATTTTTCCTCAGAAAAATGATCATACTACTATTGAGGACCTCAGCTATACCACTTTTGGTCATATACCCAAAAGATGATCCAACAGTATAACAAGGACACATGCCCCACTATGTTCATAACAGCATTATTTATAATAGCCAGAATCTGGAAAGAACTCAGATGGCCTTCAACAGAGGAATGGATACAAAAAATATGGTACATTTACCCAAAGAGTACTACTCTGCTATTAAAAACAATGAATTCATGAAATTCTTAGGCAAATGGATAGAACTAGAAAGTATCATCTTGAGTGAGGTATCCCAATCATAAAAGAACTCATGGTATGTACTCACTAATAAGTGGATATTAACACAAAAGTCACAATGCGTATGATAAAATGACAGACCATATGGAGCATAGAAGGAAGGAAGATCAGGGGTTGGAGGCTTCAGTCCTGCACTGAGGGGAACAGTAGATTGTGGGAGATAGAGTGGAGGACAGGAGAGGGAGAAAGGAGGAGGAAATAAGAGTGGCAATATCAGAATCTGGAGGAGACTTGAGAGAGGTTCGAGGGTCAGGAAATTGAATACAAATATGTAGCAAGGGGAATGAGGAACTAGGGATAATCACTGGTGGGTCCCAGACACCAGAGAAATGTGAGACTCCAGGACACAGTGGTATTGACGTTAGTTGTAATGAGTAGAGAAAGAGGAGATACTACCTCAGTAGATAGGCACAGCCCCTAATCAAGGGATGGAACCACTCACTCATTTCAAAGTTGTTTTAACCCAGAAATATTTCTGTCCAAAGGAAATCAGGGACAAAAATGGAACAGAGACTGAAGGAAAGGTCAACTGGGGAAGTGCCCCATCTGAGGAACATCATGTCTGCAGACACCAAACCCAACACTGTTGCCATGGTCAAGAGGGCAGGTCTGGCCAGCAACTGACCAAAGCAGAAGTGAATGCTTGGGGTCGACCATCAGGCTGAACACAGGGAACATGGTAGGAGAGCTGGCATAAGGACTGGAGGAGCAGAGGGGGCTTGCAACCCCATTGGAAGAACAACATAGACTGGCCTGACCACCCAGATCTCCCAGAGAATATATAACCAACCAAGGAGTGAATGTACCTAAAGGAATCTTTGGCTCCAGATACATATGTAGCAGAGAATGGCCTTGCCGCCAGCAATGGGAGGGGAGGCTCTTGGTCCAGGGGAGGTTTGATGCCCCAGAGTAGGGGGATGGGGGAGGTGGGTTGGGAGAGTGTGGGTGGGTAGGGATGCACTTTCATACAGGGAAAAGGGAGGGGGAGGGCAGATGTGGGATGGGGGTGGAGGGATAACTGGGATATCATGAGATGGGGAGTTGGTGGAGGAGTTAACTAGGATACCATTTGAGATGTAAACAAATGGAATGATTAATAAAAATTAAAAAAAAATTGTTTCCCTAGTGTGCTTCTCTGTGTTGTTAAAACACTGACAGAAGCAACTGGAGAATGTTTTGAAGAGTTTTTTTTGTAACATAGTCACCTTCGGCCTTGCATTGCAAGTGGCCATGATAAATAGTTGTTTTATTCTCAGAACTAAGGAAAATGCTCTGTTTTGAAATGGAAGAGAAAAGACAGGAAAGCAAGTCATTGGAGCATGTCAGAGGGGACTGAGACGAAAAGAATGTCAAAACCACAAAATCAGAGATGAATCATAGAAAGATCATAGATTGGTGCTTAGCCAATTGTCATCAACCAGCAACTGATGGGAGTAGATGCAGAGACTCATAGATAAACTCAGTCATGAGAACCTCAGGAAAGAAATGGAGGAAGTATTGTAGGAGACAGAGTGATCCAGGACACGATCAGATGGCCCACGGAATCACCTAAGCAGTTCTCATAGTGGCTCATAGAAACAGATGACAATTTACCAGCCCAAGTAGTCATAGGTCTTATAAATAGGCAGCCTCGGTGGACAGTACCAACTTAGATAAGGACAAGCAATCATAGGCAGAGTCATAGTGACCTGTCCCTGAACCTACACCCAGCTGATACCCTGTTCTGAAAGGTATCTGTACTCCCCCTGAACACCTATGCTCCAGTGCCATTCCCTTCCCCACATCCTGCCTTTTTGTGTTTATAACCCCTGTGTAAATAAGTAAATTATGATGTGATTTAAATAACTAAATAAATTTAAAAAAAAGAAAGAAAAAACTGCAAAAAAAAAAAAAAAAAAGAAAAGATGAACAAAACATGAACCTTACATAGATCTGAGCTAGGTCCTTTGTATATTTACTATGGTTATGTAGCTTTGGATTTTGTGGGTCTCCCAACAGTGGGAGTGGGGAGGGTCATGTCTGATTCTTTTGCCTGAATTTAGGACCCTTTTTCTCTATGACTTGCCTTGTTCACCCTTTATATGAGGGTTTGTGCCCAGTTTTATTTTATTTCGTCAGGCCATATTGGGTGGATATTCCTGGGAGGCCTTCTTTGTGTGTGTGGGGGGGGGGGTAACTGAGGAAGAGTGAGTCTGGTGAAGAGGTGAGGTGGGGAAAGGGACAGGAAGGCGAAGGGATGGGAAATTGTGGTCATGATATAAAGTATGAGATAAGAATAAAGTTAAAAATATAGAAAAAGGAAAATTTTATTGGATATTTTATTTACATTTCAGATGCTTCCCTTACCCCATTTTCCCCCTTCCTCCAGGAACCCCCTATCCCATCCCCCCTCCTCCTGTTTATGGGGTGTGCCCCCACCTACCCCCTGACCTTCCTCCCCACCCTGGAATTCCCCCCACACACGACGTCCAGCTTCATGGGACCAAGGATCTCTTCTCCCACCTATACCTCCCTTGCATGTATAGCTGGAGCCATGGGTCCCTCCCTAAGCGCTCCCAGGCTGGTGATTTAGACCCTGGGGGCTCTGGTTGGTTGGTATTGTTCTCCTCATGGTGTCAAGAACTCTTTCAACTCCTTCAGTCTTCATTCTAACTCCTCTTTGGGAACCCCATAATCAGTTTAATAGTTAGCTGTGAGCATCTGCCTCTGAATATGTCAGACTCTTGCAGATCTCTAAGGAGACAGCTATGTCAGGTCCTGTCAGCATGCACCTCCTGACATCCACATCAGCATCTACCTTTGGTGACTGCACATGGAATGGATACCCAGGTGGAATGTCTCATACGGCCCCTCCTTCAGTTTCTCTTGCACTTTGTATCCATATTTGCTCCCTTGAGTATTTGTTACTCCTTCTAAGAAGGACTGAAGCTCCCCAACCCCGACTTGGTCATCATTCTTCATGAGCTTTATGTGTCTGTGAGTTGAATCTTGGTATTTCAAGCTTCTGGGCTAAAATCCAATAATCAGTGAGTGAATACCATGTGTGTTCTTTTGTGATTGGGTTACTTCACTCAGGATGATATTATCTAGTTCCATCCATTTACATAAGAATTTCTCTAATTCATTGTTTTAATAGCTGAGTAATATTCCATTGTGTAAATGTACCACATTTTTTGAGTGAGAGATGGCTCAGCTTAAAGGCTAGGCTCACAACCAAAAATATAAGAGGAGAAATTTTTACAATTTATGTAGTCGCCAGTGTTATAAAAGCACTAATATTAGAAGTTGGGCAGTTTTGTGAGTAGTGAAGATTTATTGACTTAGGCATGTGTGAAATAGTAAGAGCAAATATCTATCCATACTATCACACCTGGAAGGTGGGATACGTTCTGTAGGGTTCTGCAGTGAGTGCTCTATCATAGATCTGCCCTAGCATGAAAATAAGCAAACACAGAATATATACATTAAAAAAATAAATTTAAAATGAAGAGGAGGTAGAATTTGGCATGGTGCCCAAAACCTGTTGGAGAGAGGAGCAGAAGTAGATCTGCTTTAATACATTGTATTTTTCTATGAAATTACCAAAGAATAAAATTTAAAGAAAACAAAACATATGTTGTCTCAACACAGTCTGTCTAGCATTCTTGTCAAAGGTTTTCTTCACCTCCAACTTCTAGATGTACAAGACACCACAGTGGAGATTATAAATGCATAGCTGAATACCAAAATGAAATTCAACGTCTCATTTCAATTGTGCCAGCTTCAGTAAATAAATAATATTCCTTGTTGTTTTCTTTATGGGTATGCTCTTTGATTTTCCTTTTAGAACTATGGTGTTCTCCCATTATGCCAGTTCACATGTTAAATGTTGCCACCCTAAGATGACTGAAGTGGAATAGACATAAAAAAATGTTTAAGAGCTAAATCTGCTCAGATTTATTGTACATTTGATTGACTGGGAAATGACTTTCAGTTGACATCTGAGCCAACAAGTTAGCTGAAATAAAATTTTGCTTAATACCTTTGCATCAATAATCTAGGCACAGCCTCATTGATTGAGAAGTCATGATCAATAGAGTATTACTGGCTGCCTAACTGTAACTTTGCCAGACTTTTTCGTTCATTCTGCTGATGACCTTCTTACCAACGCTTCTCAGGTTCACCTTTTTTTTCCACTTTGAAATTCAATTTGCTCCATTTGCTGTTATTTAAAGAATTTACACATCCAATTGATTTTATCCAACTCATGTAGTTAGTATATGGGATGCAAAGGTGTGTGTGCCTGGGAGTGAAGATTTACCATGTCCCAGGTAGTCATATACTTAGAGCAAGTATTTTTATAACAAATATAACTCTTGTCAATAGTTTGTCTTTACTTCCAACTTCTAGATGTACAAGACACCACATGGAGATTATACATGTATAGCTGGATACCAAAGATGAAATTCATGTTTCATTTCAATTGTGCCATCTTCAGTAAATAAATAATATTCCTTGTTGTTTTCTTATATAGGATATGCTCTTCGATTTTCCTTTTAGAACTATGGTGTTCTCCTGTTATGCTAGTTCAATAATAGTGCCTCAAAGATGAGAATTAACTAAGAAAAGTGAAATATACCATTTTGTAAGACTGATAACACATAACAATAATGACAGGTATTAAAGAACTATTGTTTCGTATATTAGAGTTAAGAATAAAGTATAAATAAGAAAGATTTCTCTTATTTCTGGGATAGTCAGATAATAAAGGAAAGGAGTGTGGCTTCCTTAATAGACAAGACTGAAAGGGTTATGGAATATGTTAAAGCTTAATGATTTCAGAAATAGTTGTCAAGTACAGAGAATAGCCTGTATATCCCATTTATAGCATAAACCCCATCTATCAGTTACAAGGTTAGCATGTTGTCATTGTCTGAATGCTGGAAGAATACAGAAGGCTCCTGAGTCAAAAGCAAAGGACTTTATAACTCAAGAATAGGAGCAGTAGCCAGTGTATGAGCATTTGCACTGTGTCTTCAGGTCTCAAATCTGCAGAACTGGGTGAAGAATGCTGGGTAATTGTGTCACCCAGTGTGCTGGGTTAGAGAAGAGCCATCTTGGATTTAAGCTGCCTGAGCCCTTGTAAAAGACATAAGTGCAGCTACTTGCTACTCAGGTGGAATACCCATCTGGAGCTCACAGATTCCTGGTCTCATCTCAACTCTTCCATAGTAACCCAGAAGACACTTCATGTCTACTTGCAAAATTACAAATTCACAAAAGCAAAAGACCCTGTGGAAAATTATTTTCTAATAATTATCTGCTGTGCACCTCTCATCTTAGAATTATAAAAAGGAGACCAGGGTGAGACACGAGGAACATTCCCTGCTAAATTCTTAACCCCTCACATCTATGTCACTTCTTTTCTTCTAATTCACACTCCTAATTTTCATTGTTCAATGTGGACCGTTATCTTTACTCACTCAATGTATTTTATCTCTTAAAACCTGGATGGCAACCCATCCAGTCCAAGAGCTTAAGACCCTCCTATTTTATCCTCAACAAAATGGCTCTACTTGATCTTCACAATCCCCATTCCCTCAAACCTGCACATTTTTTAAAAAACTTTTTATTGATTTGTTGTGAATTTCACATCATGCACGCCAATCCCACACATCTCCTTGTCTCTTTATACCTGTCCTCTGCCCTTCCCTCCCAAAGAGGGGAAAATTCATTGTGGACGCTAATGTATGTGACACTGAAAATGTTCATTGCAACAGTTATCTGCTTGGTTCTAGGCTTTTGGTTTCTGCTACACTATCAGTACTAGATCCTCATCCTGTTGTATTCCTTTGTCATGGAGACCCTGTAGCTGTGGATCTTTACATGCTCCAGGAATTCATAGATGTGACAGGTGTTGGGGTCAGGCCAACTCAAAACATTTGGGACAGGGTAATAGCCTAGCTGGTCAGCTTGACAGACTTCCACACCCACACCACTAGCATGAGTGCTCCAGCAATGCCCGGCTAGCTCAACCAGTGCCACAGCCAGAAAGAGGCAGAGCCAGCTCTCCTGCTCTCACTCATTCAGCGGCTGCTCACCCTCTCCCATTCCATCAGGACGGCTTTATTGTGCTCCCAGGCTGGGTGCAGGGTCCCCTCTCCTGAGTTCTACAGCCAGTTCTCCTGTTCTGTGCTCTCCTACCTGCCAACCATGGGGAGGGGTAAGGAGGAATATCTCTCCCTTCTCCACAATATCTCAAGGCCAACAAGTCATTTCTCCAAACATCATGCCCTTGGGTTGCATCACCCAACTTTCGCCACCAGGATCAGCTGTACTGTGGTGTCCAGATGAGGTACAGGGCCCATGCTTCCAAGTGAGACAGCTGTCAGAGCCAACTCTCTTCCTGTCATGACCGCGGGGTTTCTCTCCCTTGCCTATGGCACTGCACCTCTGAAAAGTGGCAAGTCCGCTCTCCCATGCCCACTCACAAACCCTGTAGCCAGGGCTTGCTTTCCTGATTGTTGTAGCAGTTGAGGGGCAGGGACAGCTCTTCTGCCTGCCGTAAGTGGGGAGGGATGGGGGGGATTGCTATCTCTGTCTTACCCCAAGGAGATGGCAGACAGTAGTGGGACAGCTCTCTCAGGGCCACACCACCATGGCCAGCTCACCCACAACCAAGACCAGCTTGGTGTGCTTCCTTGGTGATGAGTAGGACCCATATTTCTCTCAAGTACTTTGGCTGGTCAAGGGGTGGGCCAGCTCTCTAGAGCTCTCAGACATCAATATGGTCACAGGTAGCAGCATAGATCAGGAACTTCCACCTGGCCTGTGGTAACGAGACAGGACCCTGCTACTGTAGGGGCACGGACTGATACATGGCCCTTGGTGGCAGTACAGGCCAGGACCTCAACATGGCCTTAGGTGGCATTGCCACTGTTCCTTACTACCTTTGAGTCTCTAGTTCCCTCTCTCTTCATTGTGCACACTCTTTCTCCTTTTTGTTCTCTTCCATCTCCCTACCATTTACTTGCTCATCTTAGTGGTACCCAATGCCTCTGGGTGTGCTATGTGGAACCAGGTAGCAGTTGTCTTGGGCATGGTCTGTCTACTCTGGCCAAATGATCCTGGATAGAAGTAGTCTCAGCTTATTCTTCTTCCTCAGCTAAAGGAAGCAATCCAGAGATTGTTTTGGGCATGGTCTGTCTACCTGGGCTGTGTGGCACCAGGCTGACAGTCTGTTTTCTCAGGCTTGCTTTGTCCTTCCCTGCTGTGTGATGCTGGAGGGCTTCAACCCTGTACTTCTTCCTTATCTGTTCGTAGCTATTTTTTTTCTCTATGGCCTATTTTTCTCCCCTCACATTTTCTCAGAAACACCTTGGGTTTGATAACAGGTCTGCGTGTTTCTAGCGATAGACTCAAATCCACTCAGCACTGCTGATGACAACTGAATAAATGGGTGACTTGTTCTCAGGACAGACTCGGTCTCCAGTCTCAACCTGAGTTCAAAACAGCATTTTCTAGCTCCTTCACTTTTCTCAAATGCTTCTATCCTAATGTATGTTTTCAACAAAATGACAATCTTTTTTGTTGTTAGGAGAAAAAAATTAGCATCCACTAAGTAAACAGTCTTTCAACATCTGAATATCACATCTATAAACACAGGCACAATACCAACCGTTTTGTGCACACGCTCCAATCATAAAGATGTCTTCTACAACCCCTAAGGCTAATTGTGCTACTCGTACTTTCTTTTGTTGTTTTCTTGTGAAAATAATAATTTTATTCTGCTGAACCAAATGATAAGTAGCTCTATACATGATTTTTTTTTTTTTTTACCAATTAGCAAATTCAATTTAATTACTGCCTTGAGGAAAGGAAGGTCTCAACCCACTTGTAGAAAACTATCTAGTGTATTGATTCACAGCTATTCTCTGAAATGTATTCTGTTCTCAAAATCCCTCCTCCTCCTCTTCTTCCTCCTCTTCCTCCTCCTCTTCTTCCTTCTCCTCCCCCCTCTTCCTCTTCCTTCTCCTCTCCTCCGATTAAATTTTCTCCTTTGAGATGCATAAACTCAGCTATTTGTTTTAAATTTACTTTAATCACTTGGGAGTTTACACCTATCAGTGGGCTCATGACTGTAGAAAACTGAATCTGTCTCTAAGCAGGCATCAGTCAGCAATAGCTCTTCATCTACGAGTTTGGTCTCATAAGATTTTCCTCAGTCACACTGGAATGTCAATAGGTGTCATTGTGTATGTCTTCTTTAGAGGATATTAAGATTTCAAGGGTGCCGCTCATAGGAGATTCTACTTCACAACAGATGTCCCAGTCCTCAGACTCTTACAATCTCTACATCACTTCCTCCACTATCTTCTCTGAGGAAGGATGTAAGAAGGTGTTGTAGGTGTGTTAATTGAATCTTACAGTCAGTTTTCTCTTTATTTTGACCAGTCATTTATTTTTGTATTGGTCAGTCTCCATCATCAAAAAGAAGCTTCTTTGATGAGGGGGTAGACCTACTCTAATGTGTATGTATATAAGAATACACTCATGTGTATACAAGGATGATGACCAAGTCTGTCTGTTGTTTTCAGAGTATTCATTTTCTTTTTCTTCTAAACTAATATAAACACTAAACCTTAGTTTAGCATGTACTTGCCTAAAACCAAGACTACAACTTCCAACCCTACTGTCACTCATCTGAAAGTAATCATTATTAGTTGTATAAATCTGTCCTAACATGGCAAGGCACTCCTTGTATGCATCGTCACAGCAACTCAAATCACCTTTATCATCACCCTCATCCCAGTCACTTAGAATTGCTTGTTCCTTCCTGTCACTGCTGAGATTAAATGTTCAGGGAGTCTAGACATGGTGACTTCAGTGCTCACAGCTGTCTTTCTAGCATTTAACTATTATCTAGCACATAGTGAGTACCCCATAAATATGTGTTGACTTAATTATAGCTAACCTTAATAGAATGCTTTCCATTCATCAGTAAATGTGCTACTATTATATATAACTATATACTTATTTAAATATAGTAGATTTATAACACATGTATGCTTAATAACTATTTTATAATGAATAAATCATGAGTTCGTTCAACATAGTTCGATCTGGACTACACAGCATGGTGATGTCTGTCTAAAGTATATTCTTAGCTATTATGTTGTATTTTATCTATTAAAAAATGAAGGCCTAGGATGAAATATATTTTGAATTCATGTGTTTATGTTGTATTTCTCTGGCAGAAAACATGTTTAAATTCTCCATCTAAAGTTCTGTTTGCAAGATCAAAACCAAAGAACATGATCAAGTTTGAAATTTAAAAAGACATTTAAAAAATAGAGAGAAGAGTCTTAATTTCTGAAAAGTGCTGCATCTAGGTGCCATAGATGAATAGAACCATGATGTTAGCAATATTTTAATTTAATGTAATTTCTTAATAGTTCACTATCCAAAGAAATGCTTAAAGTAACTCAAATTAAGTTTCTTTAAGGGGGATTCTATTTTTAAACCAACTGTGAAATTTTAGAACATTGAACTGGTGCTTCCAGCCACAAGGCTGGGGTGCAGAATGGACAGTTTCATGGTTACAAGACATTCCTAGCATAACTGTATGTTTATTTGTAGAAACAAATGCACCAGCACATTTTCATGGGGCCTGAGATCTCCCCAACGCTTCAGCAACACACACCAGCTGTCAGTGCTTAACGTCCATTATTCAACTACAACTATACTGATAGAATAGAGAATCTATCGTCCTTGGGGGAGAGTGATGGCTCACAACTTCTCTAACTTGCTGTAGTTAATACACTTCAATAATGTGAATGATGAACACTTCAAATCTGAGGACTCACAGAAGGAAAACACATGAAGCAAGATCCTTGTCAATTAGCATGTGTAGTGCTAACTCAGATACTCTGACATTTTTAGACCACAATTTAAATGATTATTTTTTGGTTTAACAGTATTTGCAGCTGATTTAATCTTTCAAACATTTTATATCATCTCTTTCTCTTACTACATAAGTAAATACATATTTGCTATAAAAAATTAGAAAAAAGTATACACACGGAAGGTAGAAATAAAAATAACTCATGATCCCAACACTCAGATAATCATTTTAATTATATTGTGATGTTTTCCCAGAATTATGTGTGTAAATATACCTACATGTTTTGTAGGCCAGATACCATTTGATAAACTGCTAGTTTTTTATTACATGTTTTTGGTATGAGCTATGGTAAACAGAGCTATGAACCAGCTAACTGTTGCTTCAGTGGCAGAGGGACAGATTTCTAACCGATATCATATTTACTTATTCTTGACTTAGAGAGAATCTTGTGTTTAATAACCATCTAAACTAACTCAAACCATCGTTGTCAAAACTGAAAGAATACTGTAATGACCATTATTTAAGAAAGTTTGCAAAACAAATGAAAATGGTAGCTTACAACCTTTCAAAACTAGATGCATTCCTGAAGAAATATGTAACTGAAGAAATACATAAACCCTAATGACTTATAGTCTTTTGAGTATTTGACTGTATTAATCAACCACACTAGAATCATTCAGATAATTCTGTATAAACTCTAACTACTACCTATTAAAGGGTTCAAGGCACCAGTTTTAACATATGAAGGTAAGTGATTCAACTGTTCACACTGCAGTGTCATGTGTAATATGGTAAGGACATAGACCTCATAGGTCCAATTGAAAAAAAAAGAAAAAAAACAAATATCCCTTTAATATCATAGGCAGTTATTCACACCCTATTTTAGAGGATTTAAAAATAGTTGGTGTGTGAAGGTCATTTGAAGATTTAAGCTTTCCCTGTTGCAAGGTTCACTGCTAATATATCTGGGTTATAGCTCTATTGGCACAAACATAACCAGTGAATAATGTTTCAAAGATGACACTTTTAATGTGAGAGAGAAAAATGTGACCTAATGTTAATTACAGATGTCAATTATATTTGTGTTGTTTAGGGAACATTGTGTCATTTCAGTGTATTAAAAGATAGGCATCCATAATTTGAAATCATCTTGGCAAGTTACTGTCTATAATGGAAACGACCAGTAGCTGCCATCCACTAATCTCCCAGGGATATCAGAAAGCTTAGTGGCCCTGAAAATAAATTGTATCATTAGAAAAATAAGAACCTAGAAAAAAATATGAATAAGCTGTGATGTCTCAGACTAAAAGAAAAAAAAAAAAGCTTTGGAAGACTTTCTTGTTATCTTCAAACTTAAGTAGGGTGAACATAAAAAAGATGGTGACCAGCTGCTTTCAGAGCTACTGCAGAAAGTGGCTTAACATTGCAAGACAAATTTAAGTTGACATAATGTAAGAACTTCTTGACAGCATTGAATTTTAATCACTTAAAATAGGCTTCTAAGGACAGCTGAAGGGAATGTCTTCTCTGAAAGTCTTTAACATTATGATTATGATAAACATTGTGATTGGCCGCTGGAGTTTGAGAAGGGGCCTAACAAGGACAGCTGGTTTTAGCCAAAATTACTGAATATGACCTCCACATCTTCCTGCTCTATCATTTGATATTGTGTCCCAGAGTCACTTGAAATGAATTCCAACCAGATAGCTCATTAATCCTTTAATTCACTCAGTAGTATTGGGTACCTACAATCTGCTCCAATACATAGGTTGATTGTATTGATTTATTGACCCCGAATATATAGTAATAATTAGTTTTTAATATAAACCTTTTTTATTAATTCAAATTACTTGATCTGCTCTTTCAAAGATTATATAATAATATTTGAACATCAAATATATCCCTTTTTTTTTCTTGAGCAGGTATCACAAAATTTGGCACCAAGAATTAAAACAACTGTAAAAAGAAAAAAAAATATTGCATATCTTTCTAACAGACCTCACTTTGGAGTCATAGGTCTCTGGGTATTTCAATATATACATCTACATCTATATCTATATATATTTCTATATGCTATAAATTCTAAAACTTACTGTATGCAGAAGACACATGTAAGGAGAAAGGGAGGAGTATTTCTTATCCTTGGAATTCCAACAGTAAGCAGAGTTGTATTAGTGTGATCAATATTTTCCTATATAATTTGATCAGATGTGTTGTGCCTTACACAAGTAAATTATAGACATAGACATATAAATAGATATAGATTATATAGATAATATAGATATAGATGATCTAGATAGATATATAGATGTATATATAAATAATATAGATATATATGAAAGAGAGAGAGAGCTATCTAGAGACAGATAGCTATAGGTAGATATACATGGAAAGAGAAAATAATATTTTATATTTTTTGCGTAACATAATTGTTCAATCAAAATCCTCACATAGCATGATCAGGGTAAAGGAAATCTAACTCGCATAGCATGAACTCCTCTCTAATCAAATCATAACCTTGATCTGTTAAGATGAGAAAAATTAGTGGAAAGAGCTTCGGGAACCCCAGAATTCAGTGTGAGAAGTGTGAGAATACGTGAGGATCTTAGAAGGGAAACTCTGCATCAGTTTTCTACAGAACAAAAGAGAATAATTAAGATGCAGTTATTGACAGTGTCAAAAGATGAAGTAATTAAATGAATGAGCTTCAACGTTAAGAAATGGCAGACACTAGTTGATGGTTTAAAACAAAACTGATGTACACTCTCTTAAAGAGAGACAGAAAATTACACAAATTCAATTAGAAAGAAACTGAACCACTCGGTATTTCAAGATTGCCCCCCAAAGCAGTGAGCCTCTCCGATACTCTTTCTTTCTCTCCTGAAGTCGATTCTTCCAGGCTATTCAGCCTCATCAAACTGTGTCTCCCACTGAGAAGCATCATTAAGATGGCAGCTCTCCCAATCTTCCACCTGAGCAATGGCCATGGAATTCACAGATTTTCATCCCCCACTGCACTCTCGCATATCCCACAGATTTCAAAGGTTGCTGTGTATACGGAGGACAAATGCAAGGAGACAGGAAGAAGTGTTTGGGTCCTTAGATTCCTAACAGCAAGCAGGGTTGTGTCAGGAGGATCAATATTTTTGTTTTTAATTTAATCAGAGGAAATGTGACAAACACGGGTATGGACTTTATCAAAAATATGTTTTAATTTATTCATTTATACTTTTCACTTATTTTTAAATTTATCTATGTACAAATGAACATTATACTGTCTGCACTAGTGAAGTATCAGGTTGTTTTCCATTAATTGTTGTATTTGGTTTCGATGTCTCATACCCTTTTGGGCTGTATTAAAATGCCAAAATTAACATCTATGAAATTAAAACAATAAGACTTTTCTTGGATAATTTGGCTTTATTGTATGCAACAGGTATAATATTAAAAGTCTTCAATAATAGTTGACATTTTGTTAGCTAAGGTATCTGTCTTAATTTAACTCTAGCTGGGTATTACAAGAAAATATAGGATGAATTGTCTTCCAAATTAACACTTTGAGTAAATAAAGGAGTAGCCCATGCAATAATTACATCCTAGGCACATACTGGATTTTCTGAAGCTGGTACTCACAAGCAATTTTACACACACATTCATGACTGTAGTCAGGCATTGATTTCATAGTTATCTTCCTGACCTTACTAATTTAGCACCTTTCCTAATGTCGATACTCCAGTTAGGCTACTTTGCCTAAGCTACCTATCAATATGTTAAGGAGTATTTCTATGTTTATTTGCTTTTGTATCACCGTTAATGAACAATGCATAAAAACCTAAACAGTACATTTACTATATTGTTTATCTTAAACTCCATTTACTAAGAATTACAATTCATAAAATTAATTACCTCTCATTAAGATAAAAATGTGAGGAAAATAAAGTATATTCATTTATTTTTAAATATTTCTAGTATTTCCATATTGAGTGTATTTTCCTTTATCTAAATTCATTGACATTTCATATCACATGTTTCCACATCAAAATGTCTAGCTTTTGAATGAAAAACAGATACATTTTATGAATTAATCCATACAAGTACTAATTAATATATTCTGGGCTGCTAAAAAAATTATCTTTGACATGCTGCTCCTCATCTGCAGATGTTCTTTTCTTCCTTTCTTTTTTTTTTTCATTTCATTTGAGTCCTGGCTTAAATGTCAGTTGTTCTGAGATTCATTCTCTGACCATTACATGGCATCATATTATGCTTTTGTTAATCCCTTACTATTGATATTTTAAGTTCTATAAAAGTGAGGTAAGAAGTAAATTTTAGCATGGTTGCAATTTAATGTACAACTATCTTCTAAAATAAGAACATCTAATATGTAAATAAAATAAAAATTATATTACTGATGGAGAAGAATGTAGTCTCTATTACTTTGTAATTGGCTATCAGTAAAACATGTCATGTAATGTAATGTATCTAAATAATTTGGGGAGCCATTTTTTGAAAATTAGGTAGTTTCCTTACTTGTGAAATGAAGGGTCACTGTAAACCCACTCTACTGTTACCAGGTTACGCTTCTGAGAATCCCACATGCACACACAGGTCCCTTGGTTGTCTGTGTACAGAGTTTTTGTACACCTAAGAAGCTCTCAGGACCCAACAAGGATGACATTAGCTGAAAAACCCAACAAACGGGAGGGAGAACCAGTAGAGACCATATCCTGAGGTTTGGCAAGGCCCTGGTTGAGGAATGGGGTCACCCACTCATCTCCAAAATTTTAACCCAGAATTGCTCCTGTCTAAAGGAAATATGGGGACAAAGTGTGGACCAGAGACTAAAGGAAAGGCCATCCAGAGACTGCCACACCTAGGGATCCATCCCATATGCAGACACCAAACCCAGACACTATTTCTGATGCCAAGAAGTGCTTGCTGACAGGAGCCTGATATAGCTGTCTCCTGAGAGACTCTGCCAGGGCCTTACAAATACAAATGCAGATGCTCACAGCCAACCGTTAGACTGAGCAAGGGGATCCAATGGAGGAGTCAGGGAAAGGACTGGAGGAGCTGAAGGGGTTTGCAATCCCATAGGAAGAAAAATAATATCAACCAACCAGACTCCTCAGAGCTCCCAGGGACTAAACCATCAACCAAAGAGTAAACATTGAGGGATCCAGGGCTCCAGTTGCATATGTAGCAGAGAATTGCCTTATCAGGCATCAATGGGAGGAGAGGCCCTTGGTCCTGTGAAGGCTCGATGCCCCAGTGTAGGGAATGCCAGGGCGGGGAGGTGTGAGTGGGTGGGTGGAGGAACACCCTCATAGAAACAGGGGGAGGGGCATTGGGATAAGGGGTTTGTGGAGGGGAAACTGGGAAAGGGGATAACATTTGAAATGTAAATAAATATCAAAAAATGAATAAATAAAAATAAAACATAAAATAAAGTTTAAAAAAAGAGCAATGCTCTGGCCAACAGAGTCAGGAGAACACTGTGGTAGGTGGGGCACTCAGGTTGGTAAAGTCTACACCACTTCCACAGATTCTGCTATTAGACATTTGTTTACATATGTCTATATGTCTTAGAGCCCAGAGAACACAATAGATCTAATCAACTCAATTTCTGAATCTATCATCCTACTTGAAGATGAAACATCTAAATTTTTATGTGTAATATTTTATTCTAGTTTAAAAAAATCACAGCTTAAAATAAAAACCCAATGTCTATAAATATTGTCTTTCAAAATCATTTAGCAAGATTGTGTTTGCCCTCACAGTACTCAGTTTGCTTTTATAGTCTTCTGTCTGCAAAAACCATATGGACTTTGACCATGATGCTATCATGCTAAAAATATTTATGTTCAAGTATATGTTTTATATTTAAATACTCACCTATTATTGCATCATATATTAAGTTAATAATAGTTTTTGATCCATTTTAAACTTAAGTTTGACAAGAATATCTTAATTTTATGACAATGATGGATTGGTTAAAAAGTTGCATGTATCACTTATTTCAATAATAGATTTATTACTAAAACATTCTTCGTGTGTTTCAGTTGTAAACACTAACCATTTGAGAATTTCCCCTTGTAGATTACACACAAAAGATGCAAAGTTTTCAAAGCTTGAGAAATGAACAATACTTCAAATAACAGTTATTTTTTAATGTCAAACTGTTAATTAAAATAGAAAAACCAAATAACACTGCTCTAGCTAATGAGGAAACATGGAAAATACAGCAACCATATTAGACAGGGAATATTCTAATGTGCTTCTGTGTCTTGAGACCTTATCACAATCTAGTTCTCAAAAAATATTCAGGAAAAATGACCTGGTTCATCTGATCAAAGGGAATCCAGGAAGTAGGAGGTAAAGGACAAATGTGGTGTGGGAAGTGTCTAGGGGTAAATACAAAGAGTGTGATTGTGCCAACTTTATTTGGTGAAAAATAAGTGTACAGGAAATGACAGAAGCACTAATGATAACTAATTATAATGGTACTAACTATGTGAATATCAGAATCAGGAAAAGAGGATGGTAAAGGCTTACAAAGTTCAAATCTACTGAAGAAAAAAATGAAAACGAATAGATGGAAATCCATTGTAAATACAGTTCTTTATCTGTAATATTTACCTCTTGGCTTCTAAGCTTGTCTTTATATTAGATGCCCATGTTGTGTCATATCTCTACTATCATAACACATCAATCGCACAATTTCAGTAAACTTGGCAATCAGCAAAAGAAATGCAGTACTGCTCCCAAATCTCTACCTTCATTGAATGTTTCTGAATAATCTCATGTGAACACTGGAAAGGTAAGCATCCCCCTTGTCATTTGCTTTAAGAAAGTATTCAAAAATGTTATTAGTGCAATCAATTGTCTCTGAGTTGGTGTGTTTACAAATAAAGTTCACAGTGTAGATTCCCATCATTCTCAAATAAGAAATCCAAGTCTGATCAAAGTGGTTGGATACAAGTTTCAAATAAGAATTATAATAGAGTATTTAAAATTGATTGCTTTTCTAGTTCTAATGGAGGTTTTGGGTTTTGCCATGGATAACTCATAAAATATATTCAATAGTGAAAGTATAAATTAGATGTGAAGCATCAAAGCTTCCATTCCAAATGCCTTTGACTTTAAGAAAATCATTGTGTTGATATAGATTTGGGATCTGATTACTTTAGATCAATGTTTTTATTTAGCTGTAAGTTTTTTATGATAAACTTGACAAAATTAAAAGTATTCAAATGTGTTTTATATAAAAAATTAAATAAGTTTTGCTAAGGTTTTATCAGTACTTATATTCCAATAATTTTGCTTTAAAGACTTAATTTATCTTCAAAATTAATGCAGATTTTGTATTATGAATGTTGAGTGGTATTTGACCAATCAGTCCTATTGCTATACTGAATTTTGTTCTTTCTTTTACATTTTTTAGATCAACAATAGAATCATTGACTAATGTGTCCTGAAATAGAAAAGGAGGAATGCTATCCACTTTTAGAAGTGGAAGTAGAGAAGATGGGCATATGTCATTGGTACCATCTAGGCTTAATGGTTGTTTATGATAATTTATTTAAACGAGGATGGCCTGAAGTGGACAGATGCCACCACCACAACCAGAACAAAGAACCATTAATCAAAATCTGCCTGTCCCTAGAAGAGGCCCATCTCTTCTACATTCAGATAAATTCTTTAAATTAAAAATTATATAAAACAATTTATACTAACCAAATACCGTGCCTCATTTCTGCAGCTCTAGCTATCAGGGAGACTGAGGCAGTATGATCACATGATGTTATGAGTTTGAGAGCATCCTGAGAAAAGTAGTAAAGCCCCACTCCGTCATCCCTCAACAAATGAACAAACCAACAAAACCCAGAAAGAATTCGAGTCGAAATCAGGCTGGATCTATAGACATAGCTATGAGTTTGTAGTAAATTAAATGATACAAAAGCATATTTAATTACATAATTGGGTCATAGAGATACAGTAAAATTAATACAGAATTTATATCTGTAAGACATAATAAAGGCTAGACACGAAAATGGGAAAAATAATTTTTTATAGGTTTGGACACAATTAAGGGTTTTTTTTTTTTGTTTTGTTTGTTTGTTTTGTTTTTTTGAAACAGGTTTCTCTGTGTAGCCCTGGCTGTCCTGGAACCCACTCTGTATAACAGGCTGGCCTCGAACTCAGAAATCTGCCTGCCTCTGCCTCTCTGCACGGCAGTAAGATCAATTTCTTTTCCTCTAATTAAACATTCAATTGCAAAGTGTATCTATGGAAAATCTAATGCTGATTGTATGTTCAATAATGTTAATAACTTTTATTTATGATGTGTTTAAAATATTGATTTAAACTAATAATACAATGGATGATATTGTCAAAAAACAAGCTTATTTATTTTCTGTATTCATTTTTAAACTGAAAATAGATTCATGTACAATACATCCAGATGACAATTTTCCTGCCTCCACTATTATCTCCTCCCCAGCTCATGGAGGGACCTGTGAATGGACCATGTGTGTACAGTGCCCATAGAGGCCAGAAAAGACTAGTGGATCCCCTGGAACTGGTTCTGAGCATCCTTTCGGAACCTGGGAACACAATCCAGGTCATCTGCAAGAGAATCAAGTACTCCTAACAGCTGAGCCATCTATCCAACCCTTCTAAGATATGCAAAGTGAGGTTTTATTTTACTTGTTGAAAAGTTATCTAGGATTTGTTTGAAAACAATATACTGATGTACATAAGATTAAATAAGACTGTGAGTATTTATAATAGATTATGATAATATGTTCATTATATTCTTCACCATCCTTTGCTTTAACATCTTTCATAGCAAAAATTTAATGAATACATAGTGATGGTTACACTGTTTCTGTGCTACTTTTGATGAGTAATTAACAGATGCAATGTAAATTTCTCCCCTGAAAGGGGATTAACAGCTTTCTACAAATTTCTCATTTAAAATATTGTTAATTTTAACTGTTATTTTAATTTTTTCAAAACGTATTTTAACGATGGTTCTTAAATGCTTTAACCACCCTTGTAGCCTCCCATCCACCAAAGGTAGTGGAAAAGAAAGGATAACAGGGGAAGTGAACCGTTTGGAATGGTTCTTTAGAGTGACTCCTATCTGTGTTCTGGAAATTGGCAGTTCAGTTCACAGATTAGCAGACAGTGGCAAGTACTTCACAGATACATCAATAGTCTAGTTTGGTAGAGTCGAGATAGCAGCAGCAGTGACATAACCTAGCAGAGACAGCCAGGCCTCAGCCTTGGCTCAAGTCAGCAGGAGGGACCCAGAGGGACACCAAAAATTCTCTGTTGTGCCTCTCTCAGGGAAGCAAAGATCAGTAAAGACTTGAGACCCACAAGCAAGACCAACAAGTATTACACAGCTAGCTGTATGAACAAGGCAAGCTCTCTCCATTACTCTGTGGAGTCCTATTTATACCCTCCAAACATCACATGTCCTCCATGTGTCTTGCTTCAGCATGTGAATCCAATCAGCCTGAGTCCTTGGAAGCAACAACAAACTGCAGTACACAATGAGAAGTTTTTTGGTGTGTTTCTCTCTATGGAATCCTGACAAATGCAGTTCAACTATATGATGAATGTAGACCAGTATATGCGTGTTGTTAGTAAACAATCGTCATCACATCCTTTCATGTGCTTGCTTTAGCACAATATCATCTCTCCTGTGTCTGCTTCAGCAAAATATTCCATCACAAGTCTGCCTTAGACTTTCACACCTGTGTCCACTGTAACGAAAAGTTCCTTCATGTATTTGCCCCAGCAAAACATCATCCAACTGACTTTTGAAAGAACCCTTAAGTTTCCACTTCATTTAACAAAATTAAGTATGAGTTGATTTACAAAATAGGCATTAAAGACACTAGTTCTGGGTTTGAGAAGTTTATTTTTAATATCATTTATAATTCTAGAAGTAAGTTTAAGGAAAAACACCAATTAACATTACTGTGAAACAGAAAACAGTTTTTGAAGGTTACCCTGATATTTGGTGGCAGATATTCTCTCAAGGTGATAGTGTAGACCCCATGTTCCATTCCAAGCTTTATGCTATACACACACACACACACACACCACAGGGCAAGTTGGGGAGAGAGAGGTAAAGAGATAGAGGAGAGAGAGAGAGGAGAGGGAGAGAGAGAGAGAGACAAAAATAATAGGAAATACCATGTTAACAAATAAGAGTACTAGCTTCAATATGACACAAAGTATCAAGTATATTCACAGTCAATACCTTGTGAGGTTTTATGCTTTAAGTAGTACATTAATTCAAAAACCATCTGTAGTGTAACATGCTTGTAAATCCAGCAGATTCAGGATCATCACGGGAATTTTAGACCTCCCAGAATCACACAATGAGACATCATTTCAAACATTTTAAAATCATTTAAGAATGTACCTGAAGTGCAAATAATATTCAAGCCAACATTAAAACGAAAGTATGATGTTGAGGGAGCAGTCACTCAGGGATTTAAAGATGTTACAAACAACTATAATTAAAAATAGAACAGCAAGTGAAAATGCAGTAAAATGCACGAAAATGCCGATAAAACATAATATTAAGTAAGGAAATTGATCTGCTTGTATAGTGTGATTTGTGTTGAAAGTGGAATTGAAGGATAGTGAGGTGTAACGGTAACTTTTATTTGTCAGATGCAATTGTTGTTCTAGAGGCTTACTGCTGAATAAACTCAGCCTTTCTACTTCTTTCTGAAGTCCAGCTGGCCTGTACAATTCAGCTATTTCAGACAAAGTCCTCTCCAAGATGACTGATTCAAATAGTTTCTCCTGGCTTCTCAATGAATTGCTCTGCCTGGCCTCAAACTAACTCTGACCATTTGTTCTAATCTTCTGGCTCTTTCTTATTTCTATGTCTTCAACTGTCTCTGGTGGCCTGAAATGAACTAAACTGCACTAACTGAACTGATTCAAGTCTCTCTCTCTCTCTCTCTCTCTCTCTCTCTCTCTCTCTCTCTCTCTCTCTCTCTCTCCTGCTGCTGCTCTTAAGTAGCCTCTCTTGTGCTGTTCTCATGAAAGTTGAGCATACCTTTCTCTGATTCATTCCATCAATTCTTTTTCTGATTCATCTCTTTGTCTGCCCCTCAATTGGATGTCACTTTCAAACATTGATGCTTACTTCTACAAACCATCTTTACCTTCATCTTTTGGGATTAAAGATGTGTAATAAGTGTATTACCAGGAAGGTATCTGGATATAATACCTAGTCAGAGCAACTATGTTGCTAGATTAAAATTCCTTTACAGTAAGTGACAGAATAATTTTTAATAAATGAGGTTAGCTTCATTAAGTGAACATATGGAAATGAAGAATGTTGACCTCTTGTCTCAGACCATGCTAAAAATCAATCTCTGGGGCTTAGCAGTTAAGATCATGGACTACTCTGGAGAGACCCCAAGCTCCAGCATCCAAGTTGGGTAGTTTACAACTTCACACCACTTGTAAGTTCAGCTCTAGGGTATCTAAAATTCTTTTCTGGCTATCAGAGGTACTTGTACTCACATGCACATATCCATACAAAGAAACATACACATACAAATAATCAATACTGAAATAAATCTCATTTTAAAATAGGTAAATTAATAAATAAATGAGTACTTTAGAAGGAATTATGATCTTGTAATAGACAAGAGAACAGTAGCATGAATCACAAATTTAAAACTGATAAATTTACCCTCATTATATTTAATGATTGACAAGACTGAACCCCAAAATTATGCGACCAAAATATAGTTTCAGTGGGAGAAAAATTCTTTGGTGGAGCTGCCTATAGGTTGTGTAGGGAAAAGAAGGAACGAACCTTTGCTGAGTTGCCACCAAGGCTGAGATGGCCTCTTTATGTCATTCAGACCTATACTCTCTTGCAAATAAGTACAATAAACATATTGCTTTGCTAAGCTAGTCTTGGTTGGAATAATTCCTTTGCACTGTAATCTGTCCTGAGTTGAGGGAGGGGTTTGTGTGTAAAGAGATATTGGTTTGCATATCTCTATGAAAACAGTCATGCAAACAAAGGTATTTTGGAGATATGATGCTAATCAATAAACACTCCAAATTCAGCGATTCTTCTCAGCATATATACACACACCAAAAAAATAAGCCAAGAATATTCATAGCAGCACTGTTAACAAAAAGAGCCAAAGAGGAAGGACTGTATAGATTTCCGTTGAACATATGAATATACAATAACACACTCAAACAGCAGAGAAAAGTGAAAATAAAATAATCTCAATATTTAGTGAAAAATAGAGCATATTGAATGTATGTAAATAGTCTATATATATGAATTTCTAAATTTCAAATTTAAGCATGATGG
The DNA here is from genome assembly GCA_021653895.1 of Mastomys natalensis. Lineage (NCBI taxonomy): Eukaryota > Metazoa > Chordata > Mammalia > Rodentia > Muridae > Mastomys > Mastomys natalensis. The sequence continues at coordinate 1,621,131 of JAJTUV010000064.1, forward strand.
ACATACAGTAGTTATGAAGGCTAGTTTTGTCAACTTGACAATCTAGAATCACCAGAGAAGAGTTTCAATAAGGGCATTTTTAGATCAGGCTGGGCTGTACATAAGTCTATGGGGGATTGTCTTGATTACATGAATTGATGTGGGAAGACCCAGTCTACAGAGGAGAGCACTATTTCCTGGATTTGGGTCTTGGACTCTATAATAGTAGAAAAGGTGAATTGAGTAAAAAGTATGCCTGTATTCAGTTCTCTCTGTTCTTGACTATGTGAATGATTTGACTACCTGCTTTAGGTTTCTTACTTCTCTGCTGTGAGGTCTGTGACCTGGAATTGTAAGCTAAAATAAACCTTTTCTTGCCTATGTAGTTTTCAGTCAGGATGTTTTGTCACAGTAGCAGAAATTAAACTAGATAGTGTCACAAGAAGATAATGTTTTATATTAAAGATTGATATTGACAGATGACAGTGAAAAAATCCATTGTGCTAAAGAGATGGCCCATGGTCACGAGCACTGGTGGTTTATGAAAGGACCTACCTAGATTTGATTCTCAGCACCCACAAAGCAGCTCACAAACCATCAGTAGCTGCAGATTCAGCACATCCATTGTTCTCCCCATCCTCTGTAGGCACTGGAAAAATAAAAAATACTCAGACCCTCATTCAGAAAATAAATATAATAATACGCATGATATTGTAAGAGAAAATTATAAAGAAATCCACAACTGTGTATATATTATTTGTGTGCATTTCTACTCTGTATTTTATACTTGAATACAAAGCTGATGTTTTAATATGGGAATGAAGTTTTTATAAGATCACTGTACATCACTGTACTCATAGGTCTATTAGCTATAATTTAAGAATTCTGTCAGTACAAAGTTTGTCTTTTATTCGTTTGATGATGACGATTAAAATGTAATTTTATAAGTTCAAAAAAAATAAATAAAGCACTCTAAAAAAAAAATCTGAACAAATGGAAAGAATCACAAATATCTCTCTACATCTAGTTAAGGAAATAGAAGGAATCTTCTATATTTCACCAAAAGAAAAATATGTGTGTGTGCACGTTCTCATGTGTGTGTGAATATATATATTTGTCATTTAGGAAACCTATTATATACACTTTAAATTTAGGTATCCATTTCATACATTGCATTCTTACAATACAGTAAGAAATGGTTATATTATATCACTATCAATTAAGTGAACATTGTTTTATTTTTACATTATTATTTTCTTATTAATTTAATTCTATGTAAATGGGAATACTTTGTCTTTTCTGTGATTATACCTATCCTGTGAAACTGTGCCCATTGATAGCTGTCTTTTTATTTTTTGTTTGTTGGTTTTGGTTTTTGAGACTAAGCCTATGTGTGTGCAGACAACTCCACAATGACCAGTGGTTAACCTCTTGGCTGTGTGTAAGGTTAAGCCCCATGCTGATACATCTGTGCATTCATTTTACAAATAGTTGTCTATCTATGGATAGTCTGGTCACTATTTAGTTTTCTCTGAGCAGAGAGCAGGCACCTAGGTACGGATCAGAATGAAGCTCCAACTCCAAGCCTTCTCAGCAATGCAAGGGGATATATTCACCACACAAGTACTCTTGCTATGATCACTATTTCACTAATTCCTGCCTTCAAAATTTTTTAAGATATGCATGTACAAGTATGCTACTTTCATATGAATTTGTTTAATTTAGTAGTAAGTATAGAATTCTGCAGTTAGAGGCATGAGACAAAGAGAGTACCACACAACTACAAGTTCTAACCACAGTATTATCTAGGCAGTTACCTGTTCCACATTACTTTTATGAAAAATTCAAAAGACAGCAGCACTTATTCAATTTTGTTTTGGCTTTTGTTGATGTTTTGTCAGTTGCTTTTGCTTTTCATTGCTTTATAGAACATTGTACTAAATATGAATTTTTCTTAAGAGTTAGACATAAAATGTAATATGCTAAGCCACATATAAAAATCAACCATTTAATTGTTACACTATATTTCATGGTTTGTTTTACTTATAAACATTTAAAAATTGGCATATATAATATGCAACATGAATATTAGATACATATCGTAATTTATGTCTTAAGTATTACTTATTACTCTTTCTTAAGACCTAGTTTTACACAAGAGCCAATCCTGATTTGGAATTCATTATGTTTCTTTGGTAGCTCTCAAACTCATGACTATCCCCCTGCCTCAACTTTCCAAGCAATTAGATTACAGACATGGGCCACTATACACTGCTAAGAGAACATCTTACCGCTCTCTTTAAATTTTCCTAAAATGTGTGATACCTAAGTGGTCCAGAGGTATATAAATAGTGTTTGCTTCTTCCAGTAAGTAGGCAGTTTGATTTCCCAGGAGGCAAGTAAAGTGCAGGGAGGATGTGTGGCAAGGCTTTGTGGGAATTATTTGAGCCTTATAAAATTTAAGCAATTTGGAAGTTAAATAAGGTTCAAGTTGGCTTTTATTGTGAATGTCTAAACTGCTTTGCCTTCCTTAGTGAGGTGCCACATAAGCTGGTGTGAATGGACTTTCTGTATATGGTAAGTTTTAGCCAAATGGTAACTTCTTTGAAATATACACAGCAGCATCATATTTTGTGAGTAAAGCATGGAAGGCTGATTAGAGTTAAAGCATTCCTAAATTGTATCTGAAACATTAGATAATTATTAATGTTTGTAAATGATACTGGAACATTTTTCAGTTGAGTTGATAAAGATTTCAGCTTTGTTGTTTTAAAATAATGCATTACAGTGATATATAGAAACAAATCTTGAAACAGAAATTACATACAGAATAAGAAAATATAATAATGTTGGCAGAGTGAATCTAGGTACGTTTGACATAACTGATGACCCACAAGAGTAAGAAGTATGCACCACGAGTCTAGCATTTTCAGCTAAGAAAGCAAGAAAAACAGAACGGAGTCTCATATTTTGTTGTTCGTTTTGTTACGCTAGCATATAAACACAGGACCCCAAATATAGGTAGCAAGTGATCTACCACTGGGCTATATTCTCAAGCCTCACATGAAGTTTTTAAGTAAATAATTTTTATTGGGAATTCTTTCTTACAAAATGTATAATGTAAAACTATAGAGAAGAGCTTCAAGAATAACAAACATCAGACATTAAATGGTTCACTTACAATTTTATTGTCTTAATTCTCATAATACTATAAGGTAGCTATGATATTTAACAGTTTATAGAAAAATGACAAAAACAATTAATAATTACCGTGTAATTGTTAAGTGACACAGTTCATCTAAGGCTGATTCAATAGAACAAACCCTCCAGAAATTACAAAGAATCCAAAATCTTAAAAAAAAAAAAAAAAAAATCAACAATTGCACCCATCATACAAATCTTGGTATAAAAATCTCCAGGTTTACATAGGTTTATCTCTGTAAATACCACTAGGTTAATGATATTTTCGTTGTTTTTTAAATAAGATTATATTAGCTTCTGAATTCCTTCTGATCTCAGTTATCAAGATCTATGGGGAAGTGTTATTTAGCCAAACTTTATGCAATCAATGTGCTACAATTCCCAATTGATAAGTCAGTTTGTTCAAGGAGATGACGTTGCTACCTTTTGTACCACAATCTTCATTGATTTAGTAATGAACAAAAGAATTGTTATCTTGAAACAATCTGGTTACTATTTGGTGGACTTAATCACAGGATTCCATGAAATATCATCTCACCAGTTTTAGCGGGATAGTCTAGGAGCATTCTCTAATCAAGAATCTTCAGGGTTGATATTTTTCTACTTGAGTGTTTTCTCATCTCTCATACATTAACTCCTTCAGAATCATGATCCTCCTGAGAATGTTGTGCTCTTTAAAATGTATTTAAATATTAATTTTGTGTATTCAAATACAATGGATTTAGAGTCATATGATCAAAGTAGGCTTAAAATATTTGATAACCTCTTAAGCCAAATCCTACCACACATTGATAATTTGAAACATTTAAGTTCAGTGTTGTGGTGAAAATAACTCAAAGTGTTCCAAATGTAAAACTGAAGCTTGAAGGCAGCCATTGAAGGAAACATCCAGGATATGGGAGCAACTATGACATTGAAAACGAACATGAGGACTGGAATTTGTATGCGATGTGTCTTGAATTTCAAGGTAGTTTCATCAGTATAGAGTCAATGCTACTGTAAATAATTTTATAAGAGCAAGCATGCTAATCTTTTATGCTTAATAAGAATGCATGAATGTATCTCAATTTAACACTTGAATTATATGTTTATAAGAGGGTCTTAGTATTGTGCCGAAAAATGAGGTTTATTAAGAAAAAAACTTTTAAGCTTAAAGATACAGATCAACATAAAAGCTTGGGGAGCTGATGTTGCTTGTTTTATTTAGATTATAGCACTGTTGAGAATTGAATCTAATACTGATGGTGTGATGGACTTAAACATGGGAAGATATAGTTATTATGCCTGTAATTAGAACTATCTTGGAAAACATTAGGCAGAGGAAAATCATGGGTTCTTTCAAGTATAGATTTGAGCCAAATCAACAAAGTTCACTACAAAACTATGACACTAAATATGTAAAACTATTAATATTCAACCCTCTTCTGGATAAAGAACAGTTCAGAGATTAAACTATACGATGAACTGTGTTGGTACTCAGCTTTCCCTTTCTGTATTTTTAAGGTTTTATCTAAATATTCAGTCTCATGCCCTTTTAGCTTAGAGCAAATGCAAATGTGCCACCGCAGGTGTATGGATTCTCCATATCAGGAAAACTAATAATCACCCCCCTCCCCGGACATTTGAAGCCTGGCATCACTGTCCCAGATAATACTGCAATGTGAATGGGGAGACCTGTGTTCTGGTATTTACACTTCCTTCCTGATGAACAGACTCAAGACAGAAACTACCTTCTGTGATTAAAACCTACGTTACCTGACCAAGAGAAAATCACAGAAATAATTTTTCTCCTGTTCACATATCATCTCCCATCTTCCAGTCATCATCCATTAAATCAGAATTTTACTTCTTTGCTGATGTTTGAAGGAGGATTGCTTTCATTTCTGTTAGAAATCCAGTAAACATGCTCCTCTTTAGTATTAGTCCTCTATGATCCTCCAACTGAGCATGTCCAAGCTAAACATCCATGGCATGTTTGCTTGGATGAGAGATAGAGGCATAGATATGGGGAATGGATAGAAATTCCACTAAAACAAAGAAAGGATTTCACTCCATTACAATCCATTATAATGGAGAAAAGAGATGGCGACCAGCATGTCAGAACAGATATCTGGAACAATGGCTTCACCTTCCGAATCACTCGAATCTTGTTGTCAATATCTATTGTTCATCTGTGCTGTCTTCATTTCTTCTGTGCTAGTAAATATCTGTTACAATTTAATCTGCCACTTTCACTGAAAACAGAAAACTAATATTCTATGCTAGATGAGTTGAGATCATCACTTCGATCACCAAGTTCTTTGTCATGTACTGTCACTAGAAATTCTTATTGATTATTGTTATAGTATTTAAAAGTTAATCCAAAAATTGTGGAATATAAAAAGGGAACATAGTTTATTGAATCCTATTAAGTGGTCTATGCTTGTGCCTTGATCTGGTTTTATTTCTATCCTTTCTCTCTGTCTATCTAGCTGTCTCTGTGTCTTCTCTTCTCTCTCTCTCTCTCTCTCTCTCTCTCTCTCTCTCTCTCTCTCTCTCTCTCTCTCTCTCTCTCTCTCCCTGTCTCTCTGTGCCTCTGTATGTATCTATGTTTCTCTCTGTCTAGTCTCTCTTTGTCTCTCTGTCTATTCTCTTCTGTCACTCTATATCATTCTATGTCAGTCTCTCTATGCCTCTGTATGTGTCTCGGTGTCTGTCTCTCTCTTCTCTCTGTCTCTCTCTGTGTGTCTCTCTCTCTGTCTCTCTCTGTCTTCTGCCTCTCTCTGTCTTTCTCTCTCTCTCTCTCTCCTCCTCTCTCTCTCTCTCTCTCTCTGTCTCTCTTTCTCTCTCACTTTCTCTATCTCCTAGCTTGGAAGGAAAGACTGCGGGGTGAAAATATAATGAGAAGTTTTATATTGGCCACATAATTTAAGACATTTAGATAGTCTTTTAATCAGAAATCTCATCACACTGGGATGAGGAGCCTCCATGAGCCCTCCAGGTAATGGTTTAAAGCATCAGAGTCTTAGAAGTTCAAGGCAACCTGTTTATTGCAGATGAGCATCTTGCATCCTACCCTTTTCAGTATGGATTCCTTCCTCCTTTTCCTACAGGTGGTGAAATTTACAGTGAGAAATTGCCTGCCTTAAACCAGGATGTGCAGAAATCAAGTGCAGAATCAAAAATTGGACACAAATATTCTGACCTCTCACCTTTCCCTCAATCCACTGCACTGATTTCCTCCTTGGACTGTGGTAGCAGTAGTAGGCATAGCCAGATGCCAGAACCTGTTCCTTGTGTCATCAGGAAATAAATTTCACGGGTAAGGGAGCTCAGCTAGCAACTGATTGCAAAGCACTTTGAAAATGGAAAACCAAATACAGCATAAGTGCTAGGTTCCGCTATCATTCAGAAGGGAAGAAAGCAAGTGCAGAGCTATCGTTATGATTATTATTTGTAACTGGGATATAAAAGAATTTTGCAAGAAAAGCAGGAAGGGCCATAGGTAATAAGAGTGAACAATATGAAAAAGTTTTATAAGAATCTTAACGTTATCTTGCAAGGCCTCAGTCTTAATAGATTTGAAACAATTTGATTCTTAAATGTTATATTAGTTACTTTTCTGTTGCTATAATAAAGCAGCATGAGACAATTTAAGAGTTTATTATGGTTTATTGTTCCAGAGTATTGGAATCCATAATGGAAGGGACAGTAGAGCAACAAGTAACAGGCATCAGAGCAGTAAGAGGGGACCCGAGTCCAGGGTTCACTTCTTGAACTGCAAACACAAACCTATAAACAGCAGGAGGATGTTAGCTCTGAAAGCCCACCTTCAGTGGCATACTTCTTCATCAAAGCTATACATCTTAACCTTCCTACACAGTGGTTACCAACAGAGGATCAATATTTAAATGGGAATTTATAGGAAGCATTCCCATTCAAACTACAACATGCACTTAAAGAATATATCAAAGAATTGATGACTGTATAGACAGTGTGTACTCCTTATGTCACCCTGTAGATTATAAACACGCTCAATGATCCTTAAACTTGAAACTTTGATGAAAGAACTAACAAAAATCTGTAAGGTACATCAGTGGATGCTTAAACAGACCCCCACAATTCTAGTAGAAATATCAACCTCTTGTTTGAGAGAGATTGGGTGTTACAATGTTTCAGGTAACATAACAGAGATGAATACCCAGATATATAGCACATAGCCAATTGAAAATCTTATTCAAGAAGACTGTGATTATCTCAATGTGTTGGGGATCCTAGGGTGTCCTCAAGTGTCCAGAACTTGGGTTGTTTTTTAAAGGCAGATATCACTTCTTCACTGTGCTCAACAGCTGAAGGGGGCTTTTCAAAAGCAAGCTTTTTAACAGAAGCTAAGATAAGTGGTTAGCTAGACTGTACAAACAGTCAGTTCAACAGAAGTTAAAACAAATTATCTGGGCTATCTTGACCTTTGGTTCCTAAAGGAAAGGTAGGTAATTTTCCATGGGATTTTTCCATCAAGGAGATCAAGTTCTAGTTAAACCTAAATGGCGTCAGCAAGAATACAAGATAAAGGAGTCTATTCCTTCTATTGTCCCATCACAATAACATAATCAGAGGCAAAGTTCCGGACTCAAGGACTTGACCACCCACAGGAAAGACTTTTGGAACATTATGAAGTGAACCATCTTAAAGGGGACATTCAATTTTCCTCTAATTTGCTTAGTTTTTTTCAACTTCTGGGCATGCCTTCCCATTTAATGCCATCTATCTAATTCTGAAGGCCCAGGCCAAATCTGAATTTGTCAATAAATATATCTTGATTCATGAGCTCAGCTCACATCAGTAACTCCTTCTAATTAAAACAATCAGTCCTCAACATGAATTTTTTACTTTTCCTAATAATTTATTGAAGATTTACATTATTATTATGTACATGTGCATGTCTATATGTGCATATATGTTGTATGGAGGGACATGTTATATATGCATGTTCATGGCATGTGCTGCTAAGACCAGGTATTAAGGATGTAAGATCCCTGGAGCTGAAGTTACAGGCAGTTGTGACCACCTGGTATGGGTACGAGGAACCAAATCCCAGTTCTCTGCAAACAGGCCTAAATGTTAACCATTGACACATCGCTACAGCTCCTTCCTTAAAGGTTTGAAAACAGGAACAGAATCATAAAGAGAGAAAGAAAGTACCTTCTTCTTATATTCACTACTATGATATAACGATTAATGTATGTTCTTTATCTTTAGCTTGTGCTAAGTCACTTTAAATATCAATTATGGAGGGTAATGATGCATCTTTTCTAGTACCTCAGCACCCCTAACTAAGGATAAGGATAGACCTTCCATAGTCCCAATACTATTCACTCTTTGAAAGCTAAACACCATCCTGTAATATAAACCTAAATCTATAATAAAATTTGCACAATTATCCCAAATAGCATTTATGTAGCAGGATTTATTGAACCAGATAATGCAATCAATATCAGATTTTAACAATTAGCGTTTGACTGTGGAACTGTTTACCTCTTTTGGCTTATTGTGTTCAGATGGGAGTGGCAAGAAATACCCACTCTTTTTCACATGACATTTTGAAAATGTATGACCATGAGAGTTAATAACATCACACAACCTGAACTTGTGTGATTGGTTATCTTGCAATAATTGAAAAGAATTGTGTGTGTATGCATTGAATTTTACATAAAAGGAAATCATTCAAAAGGCAAGACTAATTGCTCTCAAACATTTTTATAAAGCATTTTTTCACAGGGAATTCTTTAATATAGACTAGATATAGAATCTAGATATAGATTATATAGATATAGATGATATGTAGATGATATATATATAGATGATATGGATATAGTGATAGAGATAGATATAAATACAGATTAGAGATAGAGATAGAGATAGAGATAGAGATAGAGATAGATTAAATGATATAGATACGATATAGATAATTCATGGTGACAGATGTAACTTCATATGTTTATCAAATTATTTTTTATTATATCATTTTTTATTGTACTGTTGAGGTAACTGCATAAATTTGACTTTCTCCTTGAAATGAAAAGACATTGCTTTATAATTCTGGTGTTTAATCTCCAACTCTTTTTTTTAATAACATTAAAAACTGTTGTTTTCTATTATTTTCAGAATATTACGAGCTCCATAGCATGATAGTAATGAAAATTCAGCAGTTCTTTAATAAAAAATATGTTATTTGAGCTGTTCATAGTATTTCAGCCCTGTTGCATCTTAAGTTCGCAATTTCACAATAGTTTTGTGCTGCTGTGACTATGTGGATTGCTGTACAAAAATGTGCCCCTAACCTCTGTCACTGTTCTGCCGGTCATTTGTATCAGAGCTTTGTTCACACTAAGCACAAATTTCAGGCATTTCAAGTTTTAGAAGGCAGAGACTTGAAAGCCCAAACTACTCTAAGTGCTACTAATTGAGGTGAGTCTACCATTATGTGTTGCTTTTTTCTTCTTGGAGTACACACTAATTCGTGGGAAGAGTAGAGGGAGAGGCTGAGTCCACACGTAAAGGTGACTGCTAATAAAGAAGCCAGCAAAACTTTAACGGCATAGGTCAGGGAAGACAAAGACTAGAGTTCATTTAACCTGATGTCAGAACATGAGAAGCTTAGATCTCTAAAAAGAGTGGGGTTCAAAGAAAATAAAAATTTGCCACCTACAGTTTTAAAAAGATATTCATCAAGTTCTTAAACATCACATATTGAAGTCTTTAGAAGCTGTACTGGTTGTTTATTTGGCAAGTTGGTCTGGACCTAGACATATTTGGGAAATGGAACCTCAATTGACAAAAATGCCTCCATCAGATTGCCTGTACGCAAGTCAGTAGGACATTCTCTTGATTAATGACTGATGTAGAAGGGCCCATCGCACTCTGGATGATGGTCCCCTGGGCACAGGATCCTGGAGAGTATAAGAAAACAGGCTTAGCTAACCAGGAAGCAGTTTTCTTCCATGGCCTCTGCTTTGGTTCCTATTTCCAGATCTATGCCTTGAGTTCCTGCTTTGACGGCCCAACTTGACTTCCCTCAGAGATGGAATGCAACTGAGAGTAGCAAGCTGAAATAAATCCTCTCCTCCTCAAATTGCCCTTTGTGTGTTTTACTACAGCAATAGAAACCTTTACAAGGCCAAAGCCAAGACGAAAGAGCATGCATTAACATGTTTAAAATTTGTACAGGAATAATATTGAAAAAAAAAAGAAGAGAAGTTTGAGACATATCAGTGGAAGGGAGCATCTAAGAAGAAACTGAGACTGTGAATCAGAAACCCTAATTGGAAAACACAACATGGAGATAATTTAGAGATAGAGTAAGGATTACTAAGTGGCCAAAAAAAAAAAAAAAAATCTCAAATAAGTTTCATCTTCATTAGCTTGCTAATGCCTTCACTTTTTATTAGCTGCCAGAATATCATATGGTTCTAGTCCATCCTCAGAGGGAAAATAGCATTACATAAAAATCTACGTGTTGTTTTATTTTCAATTACTGACATTTGTTCAAATTTATCAGCCAAGATGATAGAAAAGATTAAAAAATAATAAAATAAGAAAAAGTGACAAAAGCAGGCCCATAAGTAACTCAGACACAAAAGATAGCCAGAGATAGATTTTTTTAAGTTATTTTATTCTAAAAATAATAAGATGAAAAATTTTACCAGGCTAAGTAAAATTTATTAAAAGTAGCCAATAAGAGCCGCAATTAACCAACAACCAAAATGAAGAAAACAATAAAGCATGTTAAAAAATAGATTGTAGATTTTAAAAGTGAGATTTAATTGAATAGGAAGTAATTCAACATAAAAGCACGGGCTGAGTCATGAACGGAAAGAGAAAGCGAGTGTGCAGAATAAGGAATGCAGCTGATCCAGCCCATGCTGAAGTTCACTCCTGTGGATAAGCAGTGAGCCTGCAAAGCCAAAAGGAGAGGGCTGTACCCAGTGTAATACAACAAACTGAAGGCCGAGAATATTCCAAACACAGTGTAAGTTCTAATTAAATAGTTAGAAGGGGGTACATTTCTCCAAAGAAAAGTCTTCCTTTGGTTCCAATGATATCACTGAAGAAAGAAAATAATTTTAATTATTTCAATACCTTAAAAATTACTCATTTGTGATCTTGATTTTATTGCAAAAATTTCCTCCAAATTCAAAATACAAAATGCAAAATGAACCATATTTATGAAATTAAAAATTAATTAATTAAATTTAATTAATTAGTTAATTAATTAATTAAAATTTAACATGAATGTGTTACTTACCCTTTGTGTAAATGTTGTCTGGAGTAAATGTCTCTTTCTTCTATATTCCTTTGCGTGCTTATGGCCACCCATTTTCTCTAGTACTTGGAAGTTTTAGTGCAGTTCCCCTCTGTAAGGTTGCTTTTGTGGTGATGTTAAAATCCATAATTGATTGGTGACGTCTATGGCATCATCCATTCTACTACTCTGGATCTTACGATCACTACTGCATAGTCCTATAGAATACATGTATAAACTGGAATGCAATTACAAAATTTACTGATTTCACCTACTGAATTTTGTTTCTTGAAATTTTTAATTTTTGCTATTCTACATTTGCCTTTCACATATTATTAGTAGTCATATCAGCATTATTTAAAAATTCTGCTAAGGTTGGAGAGATGATTCAGTGGTTAAGGTCACTTGACTGCTCTTCTAGAAGTACTGAGTTCAATTCCCACCAACCACATGGTGGCTCACAACCATATGTGGTAGAATCTGATTGCTAAGAAGAGGTATGCCTGAAGACAGAGCACTCACACATATAAAATACATAGATATATAAATCTTAAAGATGTTTGGTTAAAATTCTATTCGAAATTATATTAATTCTAAGTAATAATTTAATAGAAATAGGCAAGTGAGATGTAAGGCTGAAGCAAATGAAACTTTATGGTGCTATTCACTATATGAACATGAGCACAGCGCATCTCACCTATGTAAGTTCCAATAAATTTATTTGTAAGTATTTTTAGCATAAGCTGAATATATAGCTCAGTGATAGAACATTTGACCAGCACAAACTATAACCTAGGATCAGTCCCCAATTCTACAGAATAAGTAGAGTAAAAATAAACGTTTTTGAAATGAAATCCTGTGTTTTCTATATTCATAATTAATTTCAAAGACTATAGATTTCATTGTATTTTTTAAATGTCTGTTAATTGACATACAAAATAATGTGTTTTATTTGACAGGCTCATATTTTGCTCATACTTGATCACCCTCCCTTCTATTCCCTTAACCCTTAACTTGCCCTGTTCTAGTTCTTTCACACTCATTGTCCCCTTCTTCAATGGAAATCACACCCCCAGTTTCCAATTTGTTTTCATGCCGTGTATGTATACATGACATATATGTCATACATATTTATACATATAAATCTCACATATGAAAGAAAACATGCAATATTTGATTTTCTTTATCTCAGTCTACTATAATTTTAAATAATTCCATATCCATGGTTTTATTGCAAATGTTTAAAATACAGTTAATATTTAATGTCAATCTTATATTCTGCAACCTTGGTGAACTCATTTATTCTAGGAAGTTTTCTTAAATTTTTCTGTACAGGTTCCTTGTGATTTTCTGCATAGAGTGCCATGTCATATTCAAATAGGGACAGCTTCATTTCTTATTTCTAGCCTTTTGCGTTCTTTCCTGATTTATTATTGCACGTAGATTTTCCAGAACCATATTGAATATTAATAGTAAGATTAGACCTTGCCTTCTTCCTAATCTTGGCAAGAAAATACTGTCTTTTACCACTAAATATCAGTGTCAGCACCTAGTTTTCTGAGAATTTGAATCATGAATGATGTTAAATTTTATCAAAAGACTTCTTTGCATCCAGTAATATGGTTATACGGTTTTTCTTCTCTGCCTTATTATCATAATGATTTACACTGCTCATTCTTTCATCAACCTAGTCTTGAATCTGAGGAATGAAATGGCATGTCATGTTTTATAATTACTTTTACCATATTGTTTAATTCCATCTGCTGATATTTTATTATGATTTTTTTGTATCTATACATATGGAGAAGATTGCCATTCAGTTTCCAATTCCATACAAACTTCAGCAGGTCTGCGGTACTGAAGTTGAGGAACAGGATTAGGCTATGTTTCTCTCTCCCTTTCATAATCCAGAAGAGACTGTTAGAAAATCAGTGTTAGTTTTTAGGCATTTATTTATTTTCCTAATAAATCATTTGGTTCTGTGGATAACTTTTTAAAGATGTTTCAATATAATTCAGTTCTCTTGGTATTCATAATGCTAGACACATTACCTCTTTCAGATTGAGTGAATTGTTGACATTTGTTATAATGTCTACTTTCTAAAGATAAGATACATTCTATCTAAAGCAAAATGTGTAGAGTTGTTGGCAGTATTTCCTCATTTGGTGCCTGTATGGTGTTTTTTCATTTCAGACATGCTACCAATTTGCTGATTTTATTGATCTTTTTACAGATGCTTATTGCAGATTGACCTTTGTGCGTCCTCCTCTCTCTCTCTCTCTCTCTCTCTCTCTCTCTTCTCTCTCATATATATATATATTATTTTTTTCAATACTTTTTGGCTACTATCCCCTTCCTTTACTTACCATTGGCTTATGCTTTATGCTGGCTTGGTTTTATTGTTTGAGATTCTTGAGATTTTAGCATGTGTTACTAAGAGCATGCCTTTCTCTTTATGATGTAAACATTAAATAATGTGATGTTTTTTCTCTTAGAAGAATCCACAGTTTCTTCTTTTTACTTTTTTAAATTGGATATCTTATTTATTTACATGTGAAATGTTGTTCCCCTTCTGGGTTTCCCCTCTGCAAAACACCCAATCCTTCCCCTCTCCCCCTCCCTCTATGAAGGTGCTCCCCAAATCACACACCTCTTCCACCTCATTGCCCTAGCATCCCCCTATACGGGGGCACCAAGACTCCACAGGGCAAAGGGCTTCCCCTCCCATTGACAGTGTCCTTTGCCTTACAGAAGATTTTCAATTTTATGAGATCACATTTGTCAATACTTGATCTTAGAGCCTGAGCAATTGGTGTTCTGCTCAGGAAATTTTTCACTATGCCAATGTGTTCAAGGCTCTTTCCCACTTTCTCTTCTATTAGATTCAGTGCATTTGGTTTTATGTGGAGGTCCTTGATCCACTTGGACTTGAGATTCGTACAAGGAGATAAGAATGGATCAATTTGCATTCTTTTACATGCTGACAACCACTTGAACCAGCACCATTTGTTGAATATGCGGTCTTTTTTCCCACTGGATGGAATTGGCTTCCTTGTCAAAGATGAGGTTACCATAGGTATATAGGTTTTTGTCTAGGTCTTCAATTCTTTTCCACTCATCTACCTGCCTGTCTCTGTATCAATACCATGTGGTTCATATCACTATTGCACTCTAATTCAGCTGGAAGTCATTCCCCCAGAAGTTTTTCTTATTGTTGAAAATGTTTTTTGCTATCCTGGGTTGTTTATTATTCCAGATGAATTTAAGAATTGCTCTTTCTATCTCTGTGAAGAATTGAGTTGGAATTTTGATGGGGATTGCATTGAATCTGTAGAATGCTTTTGGTAAGATGGCCATTTTTACCATGTTATTCCTGCCAATCCATGAGCATGGTATATCTTTCCAACTTCTGAGGTCTTCTTCAATTTCTTCAGAGACTTGAAGTTCTTGTCATACAGATCCTTCACTTTCTTGGTTATAGTCACACCAAGATATTTTATATTATTTGTGACTATTGTGAAGGATGTCATTTCCCTAATTTCTTTCTCAACCTATTTATCCTTTGAGTATAGCAAGACTTCTGATTTGATTGAGTTAATTTTATATCCTGCCACTTTGCTGAAGTTGTTTATCAGCCGTAGATTTCTCTGATGGAATTTTTGGGGTTGCTTATGTGTACTGTCATACCATCTGCAAATAGTGATATCTTGAATTCTTCCTTTCATATTTGTATTCCTTTGTCCTCTGTTTGTTGCCTAATTGATCTGGTTAGAACTTTGAGTAGTATATTGAATTGATAGGGAAATAGTAGGCAGTCTTATCTTGTCTCTGATTTTAGTGGAATCACACAATGTTTAAATGCTCCATTTTCATTGTCATTGAGTTCATTGCATGTTTAAAATGTTTTCTGAGACAACCTCTTTGATGCATGGATGATTCAGAAAGACATCTTTATTTTCCAAGTGTTCTATTTTTAAAATAATTTCCCTTTTGATTCCATAGAACAGAACTCTGTAGGTCTCAAAGATTTTACATTTGTTGAGGTTTGTTTTATGGTGATCTGACTCCTATTACATGTGCTCTCACACTCTGAATGTGCTGCTGACATGTGTACACATGTTTAAGGTTATCTTGAGCTGAGAATTTTGCTGGTGTATAATGTTTTTTCTGAATCAGGAAATAATGTTGATCATAATGTGTGTATTCCTGCTTTCAACTCAATTATTACTGACTATTTTTCTCTTGCAACTTACATAACTGAGTACATAATGTGAGTTGATTATAGCATTATACAGTTATGTTCTCTTCTTAAATATCAACTCATCCTTATCTATCTATAGTTGATAAAGCTAGGCCATTTACAATTAATGGAATTGCTTCTATGCAGAAATTCTTCAAAAAAATATTTTTGCTTTCATTTAGGCTCCCTAGACTCAGTAGAATAACACTTCGATTGAAATCTGTTCTGCTAAAACCCAGGTGGTATTTCTGTCTGGTTACTTCACATGGTCTGTCTTTATCTTCAGTTTTAAGAAGTTCACTTATAATGTGCAAATTGTTGTAACTTCAGCATGTCTGAATTTCTTTCAACTTTTAAATAGTGGTGTGTTTATTACCAAATTTGGAAGACATTTTATGTATTTGTTTGTTTATTTCTTGTTTCAGCTTATTTATATGCTCTCCCTTGCTTTTATCTTCCCTCTGACCCAGGAAATAACTCAGAAATTTTCTGTGATACAAAAGAACACAAGACAAGAAAAGACAAAACGCAGATGATTGGTGCAAAGGCGTTGAGTTATTAGATTCCATCCATGCAGGTTCTATAGTGTATGAAAGGCAAGGTTTAGCTGGGATTACATCACAGTTTAAAACATTTGGACAAGAAAACAAAACAAAACAAAACAAAAACAAAAACAAGCAACAGCAATAAGCAAAGTGAAGGTCAAAACATCTTTCCTTCCCTCTCTTCATATAGTTTTCAGGTTAAAAATTTTATTTCGTGCTAATCTCACTATTTGAAATTCTTTCTCCTTCATAGAATGAAAGCTTGTATCTTTGCCATAGGTCTACAGATTTTCTTGTGATACAAAAAGTATTGCTTGTTAATTGAGCACTCTTTTTATTTATCGGCAATCTTTAATTTCTTGTACAATATTTTATTTTGATCTCAATTTGAACATAAAATGATACACTTTGTCAAGACAACTAGGGCTTTTATCATATGTCTGAGCTCTTGTTTATCCAGTGCCTCATGTGTATGCCTTGTCTATTCTGCAGAATCTACAGGTACCTTTCACAGATTAAGACTTCCTGCAGAATTTGTTTGCCTATCCCGTATAATGATGTTATTATCATTCAAGTCAACAGTTCACTCTCACTCTAGTTCCTAAAGTATTCCTTAAATACATCTGGTTGACCTTATCAGCTACTTCTTTAATTCAGGGCACTTTAACATTAAAAGTAATTTAGTGAGTTAAAAATAAACTCAGGTATGTTTACTTATACAAAATGAGAGAAAAAAATATTAAATGAAAACAAAGAAGATTAAAAGTATTGGAATATTTGGCAGAAACAGAGAAATCAGAGATTCTATGTTGTATACCTAGCATTATAATTGTTATTTAATGCATTAGCAATATTTTATACAGGAGCCTGTTGTACATTTTAATAAATGGATTGAATATGAAATGAGATTTGAAAATCCTCAACCATTGTCAAAACCGTAAAGTTATGTTTCTAGTTGTACTTTATAATATAGAAGAAAAGTGAATTTTTACCAACATCAACCAACAAGACTCATTTAAATAAACATGTTGAATGTCAAAACTACTTATTTAAGAATAATATTTATTTTTTATGAAATTTTTTTCATTACTTAATGTATTTACTTTACATCCCAATTGGAGCTTCAAGTTCCACCCTCTCTCTTTTTCTCACCCATTCCCTCTTCTTTCTCCTCAGATAAGGGGGATATCTCCCATGGACATATCAAGTTACAGTATGACTTGATATGCCTCTTCCTCTTTTGAGGCCAGATAAGGCCGCCCAATAAGGGGAAAGGGATCCAAAGCAGACAAGAAAATCAGAGACAGACCCTGCTCCTGTTGCTAGGGGTCTAACATGAAGATCAAACTGCATGTCTGTTATACATGGGTAGAGGGCCTACCTAGGTCTATCCAATGCATGTTCTCTGGTTTATGGTTCAGTCTCTGTGAGCCATGTATGGGTAAAGTTTAATTGATTCTTTAGGTTTTCTTGTGGTTTCCTTGACATCTCTGGCTCCTTCAATCTTTCCTCGCCCTCTTCAAGAAGATTCCCTAAGGTTTGACTAATGTGTGGTCTCTGCATCTGTTTCCATCAGCTGCTAGATCAAGCCTATCAGATGACAGTTATGCTACCCTCCTGTCTGCATGTATAGCAGAATATTATTAATAGTGTCAGGGGTTGGCACTCTCTCATGGTATGGGACTAAAGTTTAGTTAGTAAATGGTTGGCCAATCCCTCAATTGCTCCTCCCTCTTTATCCCTGCACATCTTATATGCAGGAAAAATTGTGCTTCTTCTAAGTTTTTGTGACTAGATTTGTGTCCCAATCCCATCATTGGAAGTCTTGCCTAATTAGAGGAGATGTCTGTTTCCAGCTCCATATCCCTATTATTAAGTGTCTTAGCTAGGATCATCCTCATAGATTTCTGAGAGTTTCCACTGTCATAGGTTTCTAACTCATCCCAGAGATGTCCCTCTCTGCTCTTCACACTCTCATCCAGTTCCCTCCCTCCAACAACCCCTGACTCTATTTTAGTTTCGATTCTCAGTGAGATTCAAGCATTCTCTCATGGGACCTCATTGCTACTTATCTTCTTTGGGTATGTTGATTGTAGCATGTTCATCCTTTACTTCATGCCTAATATCCACTTATAAATGAGTACATACAATTTTTGTCTTTCTGGGTCTGGGTTACCTAACTCAGGATGAGTTTCTAGTTCCATCCATTTGCCTGCAAGATTCGTGATGTCATTGTTTTTAATGTAAGTGTCTTAGTTAGGGTTTTACTGCTGTGAACAAATGCCATGACCATGGCGACTCTTATAAGGGCAACATTTAATTGGGGCTGGCTTATAGGTTCAGAGATTCAGTCTATTATCAAGCTAGGAGCATGGCAATATCCAGGGAAGCATGGTACAGGAGGAGCTGAGAGTTCTACATCTTCTAATGAAGACTGGCTCCCAGGCAGCTAGGACTGTGGGCCCATGCCCACAGTGCCACACCTACTCCAACAAGGCCTCACCTCTTAATGGTGCCACTCCCTGGGCCAATCATCACTTTCCATTCCCTGGCCCCCAGACAAATGAGTCTATGGAGACCATACCTAAGCATAGCAAACTACAAAGCACATTGAATTCAACTTCAAAAGTCCCCATAGTCTATACTAGTTTCAACAATGTTAAAAGTCCAAAGTTTAAAGTCTCTTCTGAGATTCAAGTAGTCTCTAAACTATAACCCTGTGTAAAGTAAAAATTACTGGACCAAAGAAAGAAAGAAAAGAAAACCAGCTGGGCAAACTCCACATCTCCATGTCAGATATCAAAACACTCTTCAGATCTCCAACTCCTTTCATCCTTGTTGACTGCTGTTGGCAGATCTGGCATTCAGCAACAACAAACCTCATTCTCTTGGGCTTCTTCCACTCCCTGTTAGCAGCTTTCCTCTGCAGGTATCCCATGGTCCTGGCATCTCTATAATCTTGGGGACTTCAAGGCAAATTCAAATTTACAGCTTCTTATTCAAATCTCTGGGATTTACATATGATCTTCTGGGCTCCTCTAGAGGGCTTTTCATCCAGTTATGCACTTGGTTCTGGTTTACTCCATTCCACTGCTGCTACTATTCTTTGTGATCATCCATGGTACTGGCATCTCCAATATGCTGTGGTCTTCAATTACAACTAGGCTTCACCAATGGCATCTCACAGGCCCCTTTCCATGGTACCAAGCCTCAAATATATTGTATGACACCTTCAGATCTGGGCCATCAACTGCAACTGAGTATACACCTTCACCAATGATCTTCCCTCGCCTCTCATAGTGCCAAGCCTCAGCTGCTCTCCATTACCCTTTTATACCTCCAAAAACAGTACCACCTGGGTGATTCTTACACATTACCAAGTACAGCTGCAGCACAAGGTACAACATTGGCTATCTCTCGAACACAGCTTCTTTGTGCTCTTAGAAAACACTTCCCAGATTTCACCTCAGTGATGTTGGTCTCCTCTTAATCACCAGTATTTTTTTTAGCTCCAGCTAGTCAGCATCAATTGTCCCAGTAGTCTCTTCTATTCTTGACTCTAAAGCTACATGGCTGAAGCTGCTGAGTTCTGGTGCTTGTTAGGGCTGAAACATGCCCTCTTTCTTCTATTACGTTATCACCAGCTTTCTGTTTTCAAGGAATTATGACTAAACTTGGTTGACTTGGAACTTGCTCTATAGACTGACTTTTAACTCAAAGATCTGTATACCTGTCTTCTAAATGCTGGGATTAAAGGTGTGGTCCACCATGCCTAGATTTAAACTATTCTTTACTTGGAACCTTCCTTGTACCAAGCTGGCCTTGAACTCAGAGATCTTCTTGTCTTTGTCTCCTGGGATTAAAGGTGTGTACCACCATGCCTCAACTTAAGCTGTCTTCACCTAGAATGTGCTCTGTCCCAGACTTGCCTTAAACTCAGAGATCTGTTTATTTTTGTCTCCTTGGATTAAAAGCGTGTACAATCATCCCTGGGCCTAAAATTAGGTGGGTAGGATCTGTTATCTCCCAGAACATTGGATTCAGCTCCATTCTACTTCCTGGTGCCCCTTTAATTCTTGAACCATATATTTTGTATTTTTCCTTTCTTAGCATGCTCCTTTTCATTAAAATACTCCTCTATTTTTCATAAGACTAAACCAGAGAACAAAGTCTCTGTTGGGCTTCTTTGAGACTTCCTTTGTCACTACAATTAGTATAAATCTCTTTACCTTAGCTCCAGGCAGGCTCTTCAGAGAAGTGCAAAAAAACAGCCACATTCTTCACCAAAATATCACAAAACAGTCTCCAAGCCACACACTAAAATTCTTCTCCACTGAAACCTCTCAGGCTAGGTCTCCACAGTTCAAATTACTCTTAGCAACAAACTTGTCAATATTCCTACTAGGATAGCCCATTAAGCCCCACTTAAAGCATCCCACTGCTTTCCAAATCCAAAGTCCTCATAATCACACTCTTCCAAACAAAAGCACGGTCAGGCCTATCTCAGCAATACCCCAGTCCTAGTACCAACTTCTGTCTTAGTTAGGGTTTTACTGCTGTGAACAGATGCCATGACCAAGGCAACTCTTATAATGGCAGCATTTAATTTGACTGGTTTAGAGATTCAGAAGTTCATTCCATTATCAATCTGGGAGCATGGCAATTTCTAGGCAGGCATAGTACAAGAGGAGCTGAGAGTTCTACATCTTCACCTGAAGGCTTCTAGGAGAAAACTGACTCCCAGGCAGCTAGGACTAGGGTCTTAAAACCCATGCCCACAGTATCATACCTATCCAACAAGGCCACACATTCTAATGCTGTCATGCCCTGGACCAAGCATGTATAAACTATCATACTGAGTAATATTCCATTAGGTAAATGTACCATATTTTCTTTATCCCTTCTTCTACATCTTGGTTGTTTCTTGTTTCTAGCTATTATGAATAAAGCTGATATCAACAGAGTTTAGCAAGTGTCCTTCTGGAATGATGGAACATCTTTTGCGTATATGCCCAGGAGTGGTATAGCTGGGTCTTATGGTAGAACTATTCCCAATTTTCTGAGAAAGCAACAAACTGATTTCTAAATTGGTTTTACAAGTTTGCACTCCCACCAGCAATAGAGGAGTGTTCCCCTTGCTCCACATCTTCACCAGCATGAGCTGTCTCTTGAGATTTTGATCTGAGCCATTCTGATGGGTATAAGAATCTTAGAGTCATTTTAACTTACATTTTCTTGATGACTAGGGATGTTGAGCATATCTTTAAGTGCTTCTCAGCAACTAGAGATTCCTCTCTTGAGAATTCTCTGTTTAGCTCTGTATCGCATTTCTAAATTGAGCTCTTTGATTTGTTGATGTCTAATATCTTGAGTTCTTGATATATTCTGGATATCAGCTCTCTGTTTGATGGAGAGCTGGTAAAGATCTTTTCGCAATCTGTAGGCTGACATTTTGACACTATCCTTCTGACACTATCCTTTAATTTACAGAAGCTTTTCAGTTTTGGGAGGTTCCATTTATTAATTGTTGATCTTAGTGTCTGAACTGTTTAGAAAGTTGTCTCCTGTACCAATGCATTGAAGTCTATTCTTCAGTTTCTTTTCTTTCAGATTTATTGTGTCTGTTTTTACATTGAGGTCTTTGATCCACTTGAACTTGAGTTTTGTACAGACACCCAGGTGGAATGGTCTCCAGATGGCCTCTCCTTCAGTTTCTGTCCCACACTTTGTCTGCTATTTGCTCCCTTGAGTTTTTTGTTACTCCTTCTAAGAAGGACTGAAGCACCCACATTTGGTTTTCCTTCTTCATGAGCTTCATGTGGTCTGTGAGTTGAATCTCGGGTATTTCGAGCTTCTGGGCTAATATCCAATTATCAGTGAGTGTTCTTTTGTGATTTTGTGATTGGATTACCTCACTCAGGATGATATTTTCTAGTTCCATCCATTTACCTAAGAATGTCTCGAATTTATTGTTTTTAATTGCTGAGTAATACTCCATTGTGTAAATGTACCACTTTTTTTTTTTATCCATTCCTCTGTTGAAGGACATCAGGGTTCTTTCCAGTTTCTGGCTATTATAAATAAGCCTGCTATGAACATAGTGGAACATATGTCCTTGTTATATGTTGAAGCATCTTCTGGGTATATGCCCAGGAGTGGTATAGCTGGGTCCTCAGGTAATGCTATGTCCAATTTTCTGAGGAACCACCAGACTGCTTTCCAGAGTGGTTGCACCATCTTGCAATTCCGACAATGGAGGAGTGTTCCTCTTTCTCCACATCCTCGCTAGCATCTGCTATCGCCTGAGTTTTTGATCTTAGCCATTCTGATTGGTGTGAGGTAGAATCTCAGGGTTGTTTTGATTTGCATTTCCCTAATGACTAAGGATGCTGAACAACTTCAGCAAAGTGGCTGGTTATAAAATCAACTCAAACAATAAGTAGCTTTCCTCTACTTGAAAGATAAATAGCCTGACAAAGAAATTAGGGAAATGACACCCTTCACAACGGTCACAAATAATATAAAATACCTTGGTGTGAAAGATCTGTATGACAAGAATTTCAAGTCTCTGAAGAAAGAAATTGAAGAAGATCTCAGAAGATGGAAGATCTCCCATGCTCATGGATTGGCAGGATTAGTATAGTAAAAATGGCCATCTTGCCAAAGCAATCTACAGATTCAATGCAATCCCCATAAAATCCCAACTCAATTCTTCACAGAGTTAGAAAGAGAAATTCTCAAATTCATTTGGAGTAAGAAAAAGCCCAGGAGAGCAAAAACTATTCTCAACAATAAACAAACTTCTGGAGGAATCACCATACCTGACCTGGGTATTCTATTCAATTTCATTGATTAACCTGTCTTTTTATGCCAATACCATGTTGTTTTCTTTACTCTTGCTCTGCAATACAGCTTGAGTTCAGAGATGGTGACATCTCCAGAAGTTCTTTTATTATACATGATTGTTTTAGCTATCCTGGGTTTTTTCTTTTTCCATATGAAGTTGAGAATTACTTTTTCATGGTCTATAAAGAATTGTGTTGAAATTTTGATGGGAAATGCACTGAATCTATAGATTGCTTTTGGCCATTTATACTATTTTAATCCTACATAGACATGAGAATGGGAGATCATTCCATCCTCTCATGTCTTCTTCACCTTCTTTCTTTAAAGACTTAAAGTTCTTATCATATGGGTCTTTCACTTCCTTGATTAGACTAGTAACAAAATATTTGATATTATATGTGTCTATTGTGAGGGGTGTTGTTTCCCTAATTTCTTCCTCAATCCATTGATCATTAGTATAAAGGAGGGCTACTGACTTTTTTAAAAATTAAAATGGTATAAAAGCTAAAATGAGGAGGGGGGATGGGATAGGGGATTTCTAGGGAGGGGAAGTGGGGAAAGGGGATGGCATCTGAAATGTAAATAAATGAAATATCCAATGAAAAAAAAGAAAAAATAGAGACATTAGCAAAAAAAGTAATTTGGTATTCGGCTTGCTGAAAGTGTTCATTAGCTGTAGGAGAGCTCTAGTAGAAATGTTGGGATCACTTATATATATTATCATATCATCTGCAAATTTTGATACTTTGAGTTCCTCCTTTAAAATTTGTGCCCCTTAATATCCTTTAGTTGTCATATTGCTCTGGCTAAAACTTCAAGTACTATATTGAATAGATATAGAGAGTGGGTAGCCTTGTCTTTGCCCTGAGTTTAGAGGAACTGCTTTTAGTTTCTCTCCATTTAATTTGATATTTTATATTGACATGTTTTATATTGTCTTTATTGTGTATAAGTATGTGTCTTGTATCCCTGATCTCCACAAGACTTTTATCATAAAGGAGTGTTGGATTTTGTCAAAGACTTTTTGTTTATACGGTGCATTACATTGATGAATTTTTATATGTTGGACCATCCCTGCATTCCTGGGATTTAGCCTATTTGATCATGGTGGATGATGTCTTTGATATATTCTTGGATTTGGCTAGAGAGTATTTTTATTAAGTATTTTTGTATCAATATTCATAAGGGAAATTGGTCTGAAATTCTCTTTGTTGAGTCTTTGTGTGACTTAGGTATCAGGTTGACTCTGACCTAGTAGAATGAATTTGTTAATGATACTTCTGTTTCTAATTTACGGAATAGTTTGAGAGTATTGGTATTAACTATTCTATGAAAGTCTTATAGAATTCTGCACTAAAGCCATCTGGTCCTGGGAATTTTGTTCTTGTTGTTATTGGTGGACTTCTAATAACTTCTTCTATTTCCTTAATGGTTATAGTTCTAGTTAAATTATTATTATGATCTTAATTTAACATTTGATAAGTTTACCTATCAAGAAAATTATCCATTTTATTTACATTTTCTATTTTTGTGGAGTATATGTTTTTGAAGTAAGACCTAATACTTCTTTGGGTTTCCATAATATCTGTTGTCTTGTCCCCCCTTTAAATTTTTATTTGTTAATTTAGATATTCTCTCTCTGTCTTTTAGTCAGTTTGTCTAAGGGTTTGTCTGAGATTTAAAATTTTTTTTGACTGATGTATCAACTTTTCTATAGTATCTTCTACACATTTGACTCTCTCTTCCATCTCTTGCATGCTATTGTTAATTCTTGTGTCTGTAGTTCTTGTTCACTTACCCAGATTTTCCTTCTCCAGGATTCTATCAGGTTGTTTTCTTTATTGCATCTTTTCCATTTTCAGGTCTTAAATACTTTATTTATTTCAACTGCTAGATTATATTTTCCTGTACTTCTTTAAGACATTCATTCATTTCCTGTTTAAAGGCCATTATTATCTTCATATGAAAGATTTAAAGTTTCATTCTTATGCTTCAGCTGTGTTGGGATATCCAGGGCTTACTGTAGTAGGATAACTGTAATTTTCAGATGCCATATTACCATGGTGCTTGTATATTATGATCTTATGCAGGCCTTCAGAAATCTTTCCCTGGTACCAGCAGGCCTCTTGGAATACAGGCAGAGTTGTGGGCCCAAAATTGGAGTTCAGAGGATCTGGTGCAGTTTGATGCTGTTAAGTGTGCTTTAGGGTGATTTGGCAGTCTGGTGATTGGGAATGGGGATGACGATGGGTAAGAATGGCTCATCTGGTTGAGCTGTGAACTTGGAAATGGAAAGCAGTTGTAAAAGTCACTGGTGGCTCTATATCCTTGTGGCAGTCCCCCCTCCCCCTCACACCTCACTCCCAGAACTGCCTGTGGTAGATCCAGCTGTGGTGCTGGCTGTGGAGGCTGCTGTTCTGCCTGAGAAGAATAGGGAGGGGTAGAAAAATGACATCCTTCATTCCTCCCTGAAGAATGGATAAAGGGATGGTGCAGAAGGAGGTGGGTGACCCAGTGTCTTTTCTTTCCCACTCTTGTGTCTTTTCTTGGCCAAGGAGAAGACTTCTGCCTGTAGTCAAGGGAGGAAAGGTTTGATCCAAGACAACATGTCCTCTAGAAGGTCTTGCCAGACCACCACATAGGATACTTGGTCGTGGTGGCCAAGTTTGAGTCTGAAGATAATCTTTTGAATATCTTGGACAAGGTCAAAGGATCCCTCCAGGGGCCAACCAGTACTGAAGGCAGGCCATTCTGACCTGCAAAAAGTTGTTAGCTTATCTTTCTAATGGTGACAGAGAGATACTTTGCCCCGATCTTAACATCCTGGAAGTAATTCCAATGGAGTTGAAGGTGCCTGTTCCATATTAGTGCCTGTCAGAATTGCCCTGACAGAACAAAAGACAGATAATTGGTCCCAGTAAAAACATGAACACCGACACAAGAATATTTGTCTTGTCCTCTCCTTGAAGTCAGGAGAAAATGAAACTATTCAGACAGTGAGTATCTGCAGCTCCCTGAGCCTTTGCTCTGCCGAATGTGGAGCACAACTGTCCCACCCCCAGGGTCTGGAACTTCTTCCAGCCCTGCATGGTCACAACTGTCAGCATATCAGCTTTAGCTGCTCTGACAGTGATTGTAAATTCTAGGCAAATTCTCAATACCAACAGACTTGGCACCCCTCAGAGTTCACAGACAGACAAAGACACAGACCGCTTACCGGCCAGCACTTGGACCATTAAGACCGAGGATACTGGGGGGAGTGTCTTGCGGTTCTCAGATAGCTCCCAAGAAGTTATGCCTGTTTGCAAGACCCCAAAGACCATCAAGGAGCCGATTCTGATGCAAAATTACAAGAGTGTTTAAGATTGAGGTCCAGTCACACCGTTATCTCTGAAGCAGGAGGACAGGAGGGTAAGGCCCTGAGCCACGAGTAGAGAAAGATTTTTTTAGGGAGCAGCAAGCAAGGAAGACGGTTTCTAGATTGGCAAGCACCTAATTGGATGACTATTATAAAATATGTTGCCTTTTAAGTTGATAGGTGGGTGCTCTGAAACACAACTACAAATGGTCATTAAAGATTTCTAAAAGTACATCTGGAACTTCCAGGCTAATCCTGATTGGCTGTTGCTGGGGAGTAACTGAGGTTTGTATTGGGTTGTAGCATGGGGGAGGCAGGCATGGGTCCTGTTTGGTTGAATTATGGGTCCCGCATCTGCTGCTTCCAAGGTGCTCAGAGAGGCAGAGGGAAATTTAACTGTGTTCACGTCGGCCTGGGCATACGTCGGCTGTGAGAAGCCTAAGGGCTCTGATCCAGGGGTGTGGGAACACAGTCTGGGGTCCCGCAGGGGCCAGAGCTCTGGGCTCTCGGGCGCTGCTGAGAGGCCACAGAAGGGCCAAGATGGGAGCATACAGGCTGGATTGACCCGTAGCCAAAGGGGCAAGGGGGAAAAGATGAGCTCTGGGAGCACCCCACAGGAATGAGACTCTTTTTTTTTTTTTTTTTTTTCTTGGAAATTTTTTATTGTAAATTTTTTATACATTTCAGATGTTCTCTCCTTACCCCATTTCCCCCCTCCCTCCCAGGAACTCACTATCCCTTCCCCCCTCCTCCTATCTCCACGTTGGTGTACCCCCTTCCACCCTCCCCTGTACCTCACCTCCCCACCTTAGTCATGGTGACTCACTTGACTGGGCCTTGGCTAGCTCAAGTTGGTGGCCTCCATGGCTGGAAGTGTAGAGAGGTTGTCGGCAGATTACACTGTGGCTCTGTGGTTGAATACCTTCTCCACAGTGGGTCCCAAAGAAGAGAGATAGTCCATGGTCTTAAGATATGGTCTTAAGATATTTATTGTTATGGTGGAAAATGGATGAAGCTCTACCAGTATTCTCAGGGTGGCCTGAGGTTTAATTCCTTTTGTAAGGAGGAGGGTCTGAGAAGGAATTCTTAATTGGCTATGCCCTCTGGCCTTTAGGTATCTCATTAGCATGGAGATCTATCTTGAGGCTCTGTGGCCTGTAGTCATGCCCTCTACCTGTGCTAAGTGACTGATGGTCACAAATCTCCCTGTGGGAGGGGCTGTAGCTATGTGAAAGGAGCCAGAGACCCAGGAGCAAGGCTAAACTCCTACCTGTCCCTGAGGGTCTCCAAGGTTCAAAGCCTGTGCTCAACCAAGTACCCAGATGCCTCTCATGCCCCACAGTTTGGGCCAGGTGCAGGCTTTGTGGATTTTCCTGGAACCTGGGTGCAGCTGCAGGTCAAGTTATCAGGCCCCTTTCTCTTAAAATGGAGACTGACCCCAAAATGGAGTAGGTTTGGCCCCTCATATCTGCTCAAGAACAAACACAATTAAAACCTGATCTAAATAGGGATTAATAAGTAAAATTGGGAAATTTTTTCACTTACCATATTTATTGATTTTCTTGGAGTTTTATATCATGCACTCAGATCACAATCTCTTCCCAGTCTTTTCCTGTCTGCCTCTTCTTGTGACCTCCCCCACAAACTAAGAAAAAAAATAAGTAAAAAGAAAAAGAAAACAAACACAATCTAGCACAATCCAGTCCACTTTGTGCTATTTATATCCTCATTTGGGAATGGTCACTCTCTCCATGGCCTGACCCATACATAGAACTGAGTTCTTTCTCTCCCCTCAACCGTCCACATTGAACATCAATGTGGCTTCAGGCAGAAGCTAAAACAAGGACCTTTGGTGGTAGCTTGGACCACAGACATCAACACAGAGTCCACTGCAAGAGGCTCTCCGACCCAGACATGGCCGTTGGTGACAAGGACTTGAACATCACCATGGCCTCAAAATAGGAATTTTAAGAAGAGAAGAAACATAAATAAGACAGAATCTATTCATTGGAAATGTGGTGATGGGGGAGGGGAATCTAACAAAATAGCAATTAATGACTTTCCTATGTGCCCTAGATGACCACTTAGGAGAAGATGGGTGGTAAGGTATCTAATTAGTAATCTCATCTGTAGGATCTAAGTTATTAAGAATCAATTCCACACATGAAACATTTCAGAGTAAATACTAAAGCAGATTATGTGTTTCTTTTTTTAAACTTTACATCATGACTATGTCAACTTCTATCCATTTCTGACTATTTCTCTCGTATTACCAGAAATCAAAATTCCAAATAGGTCCGACTGGGTCTTACTGTGCTACAGTCAAGAATGGGCATCTTGTCTCTTTGAGGATGCAGAGGGAGTGCCTTCTCTCACCATTCAGAACTTGTAAGACCATCTGTATTTCATGGAATGTGGCTTCAGCATATTTGACTATCTCTCCTTTCTGCTGTTGTCATCTCTGTGGTTGACTCTTTCACCTTGCCCTGTTCCTTACTATTGTACTGGGCCCATCCAATGCAACTAACTCAGGACAGCATCTCAAACTTTTGTATCTTCACATTCAAAATCTCATTTGATATGTGGTTTTAAGGATTGTCTCAGATGTATTTGAGTAGTGATTATTCTGCCTAACACAACCTCCTAAAAAACAGGTTTAGAAATTTCAAGGAAATTAAACTTACTGTTTTAAATTCTGGTTGTAATTCTAAAGTATAAATGAAAGCCCAACACAGTAAAATTATCTATTGAAGAGAGAGAGAGAGAGGAGAGAGAGAGAGAGAGAGAGAGAGAATGAATAAGGATGAAACTCAGGCTCTCAGCAACTGAACATCAACTTAACTTTCTCTTCTTTCTCAATCTGTTTCTTTCGTTTCTTCTTTTATATTTTAATTTGTTTTAAAATTTGAAATACATCATTAAATTATACAGACTTGTCTATTTAAATTAAATTAATTTATTTACATCTACTACTGCCCCTTCCTGGTGCCCCCTACGGTGACACTCCTCCAACTCCCCTACCCATCTCCTCTGAGATGGAATCCCCTCCCCAGGGTATCTCTCACCCTGGCTCATCAAGTCTCTGCCTGGGTGGGTCAGGGACTCTTAGGGAAGAGGCAGAATTGAAGATCCTAAAGGAGATGGGAACCACACAGGAAGACCAACAGAGTCAACTAACCTGGACCCCTGGCAGCACTCAGAGCCCGAGACACCAACCAAACAACATATGCACTGATCTTGAACCCAGCCTGTAGCCCTGACTGGCCTAAATTTATGAACTAACTTCCCTAGCCTCCATCACAGGCTAGAGATTAGAAATTAGAAGCCTGGCTCAGAGAAGGTTTAGGCATTTTAAGAAGGAATTATTTTCATTGTCATATTTGAGTATACAACACCATCATTTTTTAAACAATACAGTAGTTCCATGAAATTTTCTAACATGTACATGAATACATACATGGTGAGTGTGTATAGCTAGTAATACATACATGAATACACACATGGTGTGTGCATAGTTAGTAATACAGTAATGACAAAAAGCGCTTCATATCTGAAAAGAGTAAGCTGGCTATTCAGCAAGTTTGTTTATTCTATTAATTCTGTGAAAAAAATTCATTATGACTAAAGTTGGATTAGGGCTTTCTACTACATTTGAAAATAAATTAATGATGGATAACATTGGTTTTACATAGAAAAAATAACATTAAATATATAAAATGATTAGGTTTTAAAAGTAAAATATACTTATGTTGGCTTTATATAATTTTATGATGCATTTAATAGAATAACATTCTAAATATGAAAAAGGGACAAATTAAAATAATAATTTTGAATACATTAACATAAATTCATACCTGCAAACATTAAAAATATCACACAAAAAGTAAAAGAAGCATAAGGCTGATGATAAAACATATTTTCAATCATATGAAAGGAGACTTGGATAAAAAAATAATGCATGAATAATTTCTATTGGATATTTAGACAAAGAAATGTGAGCTTGCTAAGAAAAATGCAAATAATTAATAAATATATTTTAAAATATTCAAACTATTCTGTTTATTGAAGAAATGCAAAGATAGTGTGGCTATCTAGTACAGTACTTCATTACAGGTGATGTAGCCTGATACAATGTTTGCATGATAGGGTACCGTGTCCAGTATAGCAAATTAACCATGTACCTTAATTAGTAACTTTTATTAAAAACCTTAAACACAAAAACATTTAAACTCAGAGATAAACCTAATCATGCTCAAATAATTTTAGCCAAGGATGTTACTAACAGTAAATTTGTTGTACAAATAATATTGAAAGATTTGAAATGTCTATCATTGACATATTAGGCACCTGATATATTCAGAGGAGTAATACATATATTAATTGAACAAATATTCATAATATATTCTAGCATGTACTATAAAATTGCCCAAATAATATTAAAACAAATTAATGAATTATGTTTGAGAAAGACTAAATTGAAAAATGATGAGGGTATCTTTTTTTTAGTATTGATCTTTTAAATTTGGGGAATGAGGGTTAGTTTTTTTCTTAGTTTTTAATGTTGTCATTATATGGTCATATATTACCCCCTATCTATCTAAAAGTGATTAATTCTAATATCTGAAGTAGGTCCTTAAATCACAGACAGGACCAAGATATCTACGTAACATGTTTTTCTACATATGCATAGTTATTAGAAAGTTGAATTTATAAATTAGGAACAGTAATATATTAACAATAACTTTTCATAAAATGGAACATAGGCCACAATAAAGATTCTATCATCCATCTATCATATTTAATTATCTATCCATCTAGCTATGAATCATCTATCTATTTATCTATTTCTATCATCTATCATTTATCTCTCAGTCATTTATCTTTCTATCTACCATATATCTCTCCTCTCTCCTTATCTCCTTTTCTCTGTAAGGTATCTTATTGTTCCATATTTTCCCTTATTCAGTCAATGGTGAAGAGACTATTGCAGAAGGTTTGCTAGAACATCAACAGGGAGTTACCCCCAAAACCCTTAAGTCTGATTATCAAGATGGATACAAAGTAACTTACACAGATTGGTATTGATGAACACATGTGGAGATGTTGAGCCAAGGCCTGATTCACATCCAAGGAGGAACAGAGCTAGGCCTTGTCAGACTTTATCATGCTGCTAAGAATTGTGTGAATTTACTACTTATGAAGCACTTACACTGGAAAATTCGAGATAACATTAGAATATGGTTGGGTTGACCTTAGATAACTGATCTAAAGAAAACCATAGATATATTCATAAGGGATATTGGTCTGAAGTTCTCTTTCTTTGTTGGGTCTTTGTGAGGTTTAGGTATGAGCATGATTGTGGCTTCATAGGACGAATTGGGTACTGTTCCTTCTGTTTCTATTTTGTGGAATAGTTTGAAGAGAATTGGTATTAGGTATTTCTTGAAAGTCTGATAGAATTCACTAAAACCATCTGGTCCTAGGCTTTTTTTGGTGGGGAGATTTTTAATGAGTGCTGCTATTTCTTTAGGGGTTATGAGACTGTTTAGATAGTTTATCTGCTCCTGATTTAACTTTGGTACCTGGTATCTGTCTAGAAAGTTGGCCATTTCATCCAGATTTTCTAGTTTTGTTGAGTATAGGCTTTTGTAGTAGGATCTGATGATTTTTTTAATTTCTTCAGTTTCTGTTGTTATGTCTCCCTTTTCAGTTCTGATTTTATTAGTTTGGATACTGTCTCTGTGCCCTCTGGTTAGTCTTGCTAAGGGTTTATCTATCTTGTTGATTTTCTCAAAGAACCAATTCCTGTTTTTGTTGATACTTTGTATAGTTCTTTTTGTTTCTACTTGGTTGATTTCAGCCTTGAGTTTGACTATTTCCTGCTGTCTACTCCTCTTGGGTGTATTTGCTTCTTTTTGTTCTAGAGCTTTCAGGTGTGCTGTCAAGTTGTTAGTGTATGCTCTCTCCAGTTTCTTTTTGTAGGCACTTAGAGCTATGAATTTTCCTCTTAGCACTGCTTTCATGGAGTCCCACAAGTTTTGGTATGATGTGTCCTTATTTTCATTAAATTCTAAAAAGTCTTTAATTTCTTCCTTTATTTCTTCCTTGACCAAGCCATCATTGAGTAGAGCATTGTTTAGTTTCCATGTATATGTGGGCTTTCCATTGTTTTTGTCATTATTGAAGACCAGCCTTAGTCCATGGTGATCTGATAGGATGCAAGGGATTATTTCAATCATTTTACATCTGTTGAGGCCTGCTTTGTGACCAATTATATGGTCTATTTTGGAGAAGATACCATGAGGTGCTGAGAAAAAGGTATATTCTTTTGTTTTAGGATGACAACAGTTGACTAATGCATAATCTATTACATAATGAACATTTTTTATAATAAAAAAGAAAATAGCAGATGTTATTGCTTTTTAAATGAGCTTAATAGTTTTAAGAGAAAAATTACATTTCATCCAACCTGGCTTCCTTCTTCCCCAACTTAAGCAATTATATCAGAATATCAAAAATAGTCTTTGTCCCAAGGATGTAGCTTATGTCCCAAGCCCATGTAGCTTAGTCAAATCCACACATTTATAATCAATGAAAGAAATGAAAAAAGTGATATACCATATGAAGGATTTGAGTTACAGTGACCTACCCCAAACAATGGCTTCCAGATAATGGTACATTTTCTTGTTTCATTGCTTTAGCAATGGGACACTATTATACCACATTGAGGATGGCAGTATAAGGTGAATTCAACTCCAAAGGGAAATTCTTCAAGGAGACAAGAACTGAGTGCATAAAGTCAGCATAAATGAGTCCAGATTTAATTGTGTTTAATTATCATTTTAGCCTTAGCTTAGCTTTTGCTGGTAATAGATGTGCAGTTTCTCCATGTGCGGTAGCTCATAGACAAACGCGATATGCTCATTCTCACAATGCTTCGCTCCTACATGTTTCTTGTCAATTTACCTTTCAAGTATTTTTTTCTTTTGAAGTTCTTTCAATAACCCCCTACACCTTGCTAGGGTCTGGTTCTAGTTAGCAGAGTGTTCACATTGATACTTTCTGGTTGAAATTAAGTCTCCATTTTATTTTCTTTGCCTTTGTGTCATTAGGTCCACAAATATCTAGCACTGAAATTTTAGAGATGCATGCCTGCTCATAGCAGCTAAACATTCTTAGTAAAATAGCTACAATGAAAAATAAACATGGCACCCAAACACTTAGAAAATAAACCAGGATTGTCACTATCACTTTCTCTATGCCCTACTACCATAAAACTTTGTGTCCCTTTTGACATGCATAGGAAAGGGACAAATACTGAAAAAAAAATCTAATAATAACAATTGACCATATCCCACTGGTTGTTCCATTCCACAAACAACATGAGATTTCCCTGTTGCTTTGGATTTCCCATTGCACATAGTGGATATAATAATTTTTTTTTTTACCATTTCTTCTCATTTCTCTTTCACTGTGAGATCTCAAACATAAACCTAGTGATGAGTAAGAAAAATAAAAAGCTTTATTCCATCTATATGGCAAAGAATTTGAGGTGATAGTTTCCAACATGAGAATTTTCAGGTTTGTTCTACATATTAGTATAGCCTTTCAATTCTATTAATACTCATGTAAATAATCTGGTCACTTCCAACAATCAGTCAATTCATTGTTCATTTATTCATTGTGACTTCGGTAAGAATATACAAACTTACTGGAAAGCAAAATGTTATGTTACTCAGTTTATTTTATCTGAAAATGTGGTAAACTGTTGTAATTCATGTGGAGATTTCAACTTGTGTTTTGGTCTCAGGAAGATAATTACTAAGTCCTAAAGGTTGGTTATTGTGTTGATCTGCTACGTGTGCCCAGGGGATTACACTTGGCTTGTTCATTCTTTCTCTCTCCACTTCTAGAGCATTATAATCTAAATTGCATCCAACCTTTTGCACATTTGTCCTGAGTTCATTTTCTTGTAGCTACAGTATAACACATTTGATGTCAGATCTGTACATTCTAATTACACAGAACCAAAAGCAGACAAGCCCCTGTGTGCTTATGAGCCAAGTGCAACCAAATGTTTCCACTTGTGAGCCTAAGATTACTGGAGAATTTCAAATATTTCTGTAGTTCCCGATGACAAAAAAAAAAAAAGTCATGCATTCAGAATCAAGACATTTATAAATTTATAAAGCTGTATAAAGCTGTGATGAAATGTTTTCTGTGTACTTTCATGTCTTGTTTTAAGCATTTCTTAGAATGTTTTCAGATCAACCATGTTACTTGGTCTTGTTCCAAGAAACTGACTAACAATAAAATTAAACTGACTGGTCCAATTTTATTTTCTCAAACTGAAAATTTTCATGATGCAGAAACTCCAAAAGGAGTCTCTCTCCCACCCCACCCCGTCTGTGTTCTTTACACCATCTCTCTCATTTTAAAGTTCATTTTAATTCTCTAAATCTTTATTCTGAAAATAAGACAAAAATTTATGTGACATAAGTATATATTCGCTCAGATATTTAAGAATAAAAACAAACCTGGCACTGATTTATGGAAGTCTTTTGTTTTGACATGACTAATGGTGAAAAGCTTTCTTTTGCTAAAAATAATGACACTCATACCTAAGAGAGCATCTGGACTCCATTCTCAGAACTTTAGGACTTTGCAAAAACTCAGGCTGTGACCCTAGCGACCAGTCAGTCAACCCATAGTAGATTTACTTCTTTTTCTCAGATTCTTTTAAATAACTTACTTAATTTTTAGCTGTTGAACACTGACTATTGATTTCTGAAGTTGCTGTTTTATAAGTCATGCTTTTATTACAGAACTACAGATATTTTTACATAACTGAGTCTATATAAACTATATTTTTCTATTATTAAATCATTAACAGTATATAACAGAAGGAAGGGAACATAAACTGTGCTTACCAATGACAATAGGGTTTGCCTCAGCTCTTCAATTATATAGTGTCCAAGATGTTTCCATTTTATGCCAGTATGTTGGTAGGAGAAGCTAGTGGGGTTGTATAGATATGAAATATAATACATAGTTCTCATGTATAGACTTTGTAATGCTTAAGATTTATATGAAGGTAGATACATGGGTATCAAACTAAAGATTTCAAAATATAAACATCAGTGGTTCTCAGCTTTCCTATTGCTGTGACCCTGGAACATGAATGATGCAGGGACCCCCAACCATAACATTATTTGATTCCTACTTCATTATTGTAATGATACTACTGTTATGAATCATGATGTGACTACTTGATATGCAGGATATCTCATATGTGACGCCTGTAGAAGGGTTGTTTGACATACACATCCCAAAGGAGTTGCTATCCACAGGTTGAGTACTGCTGCTGTAGAGTATTACATACCTCTTTTCTGGTGAGATTTTATTGAGAAGCATGGAGAATTCTAAATTTCATTATGAAAATATGAGTAAATTGTCACTCTAACACATTTTATAGCTTAAATTTATGGTTTAATTAAGTAACTAAGTGGTGAATGATCATAACATTACACATAGAGAGGGGAAAAAAAAAGTTCTACCAATTTCATACAACAGTCACACAGAAAGACCTGGGTAGTTTTCCTGATTTATAGAGACCCTGAGTGAATGGGTAATTTGGGGAATGCTTTTTTGATGGGAATTTAAGTAGCTAAATTGGAGCCTTTGGCATTTTTAGCAAACACTTATGGGAAGAAACAAATGAAATTATTGTTGACAAGCTTTGGAATATCTCTTTAAACTGTTTTTAAATTATTTTTCACATTCAAATAATTATCCATTTTATCATATAAATAATTGGACTGGTGATATGGCACAGTAGATAAAAGTACTTGACACCAAATCTGATGACCAGAATTTAACCCTCAGGATATATATTGTAGACTGAGAGATCTGAAGAGCTGTCCTCTGACCTCTACATGCATGCCATGTAAACACACACACACACACACACACACACACATAGTGTAATGAAAAACTATTGCTGGTAAATACAAAGAATGCAACTTAATATATAGAGATGAATAGCTAATGATTGATCTTAGCAACAAATTTTGCCACTAAATTTTAGCACCAGAATTTAAATGTAAGATCTCATTTATATAATTCTCTAATATATTTATATACACCAAAATAACAGGTATGTCAATTTGGAAGTAAAACTTCTCTCCATTTCTGAAAAGACTGTATCAAGGAAAATGGGAAAACAATCAGAGGAGGACTAGAGTGCTTTTGTGGCAAGATTAGCTAAATCACGAGTGATTGCAAATGTCTTCCTTATCTTTGTATATATTATGTGTACATTATCAGCTGTATTGCATTAAGAAGTAGTTGTACATGGTACTGGGCATCCAGAATCACAGCATATCTATGGTGAGATGGGGAGAGGGAAACATCTCCTGAAGCTTGCAATCCACCTAGACTAGCAAGCAAAAGACCATGTCTCAAACAAGATAGAAAGCAAGAACCCACATCCAAGGTAGTCTTTTGATCTGCACACACATACTATGGCCCATGCCATGCATGCACTTATAAACACATGCATGAACACAGACTATATAAACAGAAAAAGAAAGAAAATGTAAATGACAAGAAATATATAATTCCCAAAGACAGTAAGAGATTTTTACCCTCAAAGAACTTATATCATAGTTGAGAAGAGAAAATAAATTATACTTATAGAATAAATTTAAATGATCTGAGTAATTCAGTTATTGTCTAGAATTTGTAGGCCCTAAATGCAATCATTAGTGAGTACTTATTATAATCTATCTCTAATTCAGACTGAAGTTTCTGAAATGAAAAGAACAGGAAAGTCATGCTTTCCATAGTGAGTTAAACTGTGTGTCTCAAACCCAAAGCCCATCTTGAATACATATGCAGAATTATTTATAATAGGGTTCTTTGCAGAAATAATTAGAGAAAGGAGATCAAAATGAGGTAAACCTAGATCAGGGTGACACCTAGGTCCAGCTATTTATGGTGTCTATGAATTCACAGTTTAGAAAGAGGTAAAGGAAATATGGGAACAAAGATGAAGACCATGTGATGGCAAAGGCAGACACTAGGATTTGAACTGTCAAACTGAAGGAAGAAAAGGGTTGTAGCAGTGAGCAGAAGCTCTAAGAGAAAGTAGAACTGACTTTATTTTTGTATCTACTATGTAACAGTTCTATTGATATCTTGATTTTAAGTCTGACAATGTGTTTACTTTATTTTAAGACATCTAATCTATGATAGTTTGTATAGAAGAGTCAGAAAAAAAATATCTCTTTCTTTGTGGACCTTAATTCTAGTGTAGAGGATAAACAACAAACATTATAAATAAGTAAAATGCACAGTTTATGCAATGGTGACATTAACTATAAAGATAGATTCAGCAGAAAGGAGGCATAAGAAAAAGAAAGTACTGTTGTTGAAAGGCACTCCAAATTAGAGTTGTACATCAAAACATGTGAGATTAAGCTTCAGTAATGAGGGGTGCTTCATAAAAAACAGGCACTTAAGTGTTTGGGTTCAAAAAGGGACATAACATCAGTAGGAAGTAAATCATACAAAAGATATCAAAAAGATAATACTGTAGCTTCAACAATTTTAGTCATGAATACTACGTGTAAAGCCCACTATGAGGAGAAAGATTTTGCTGAAAGATATATTTTGTATCAAATATTGTCAAATAATGTCTAGGTTAGGAGAAAATGTATAGTTTATTAGAATGTTTCCATTCTTGAGCCACTGTGATGGTGAACACTGGTTATCAACTTGCTAGGATCTGGAGTCACCCAGGAGGCAAGACTACAGGTAAATTTTCGAAGTTATCCAGATTATGCTAACGTCTGATGATACATGTTAAGAGAGCATTGTGATTATGTTAATTAAAGTGGGGAGACCTACTTTAGACTTCAGCAACACTGAAGGACTGTATAAACTCTCATTGTTCTTTGGTTCTTGACCACTGATACAATGTATCTTCAAGATTCTGCAATCAGGGCTTTTGAAACATCATTATTCTCAAACTGAGTCAAAACCCCCTCTTTATCCAGTAAGTTGCTTTTGCTGTGGCATTTTATCATAGGAACAAGAAACTAAAACAGAAAATTGGAGCTAGAAATGGTGATACAACTATTCTGAACCCAACTATATGGGTCCTAAGCCTTCGGAAATTGTTTGTGGAAAATGTAGGATGCCTGGAATTTCAGGTTAGAAAAATCTCTGTAAAACTGTCATCAGAGCCTAATGGAGCATTCTGTTGGGAACTTAAGAATGCTGAAAAAACATGGCTAGTGCAAATCTGGCCTTGGTGATCTCAGAGGGAAACAAAGACTCTATTAGGAACTGTGATGGCACCATTCTTGTAACATTTTGACCAAGACTCTGGCTTAATTCTGCTCAGAGAATTTGAGTAAGCATGATTTAAAAAGAAATTGACTAATGTGTTCAGTAGAAGAAATTGCTAAGCAGAATGGCATTTTTATGTGGTATGGCTATGTTTTAATGAATTAATTCACATTTATAGTGTGGAAAGCAAAAATACAAGAAAATATGAGGTTTTTCAAAGAATATTATATAGGTTTATAATTTCAGACAAAAGTAATATAGATGACAATGTATCCGCAATTGTGGAAATTCACACTTCCATTCAGATAGTATGAAAGTTAGCTTGAAGATTATATAAAAATTCAGCTAATATGAAAATTGTTCAAAATCTTCAATTTATAACAACTACACATTCATATGAAAGAAAACAGCCTGAACTCAGAATGTCAAAAGGATGGGATATGTACTATAAACAATTACCTGGGAAGGCAGGTAGATTTGATCACCAAAGCATACAAACCCCTCTATCACCATAGTTCAAATAGACCAGGATCCCTTGCAAGATAGCAGCAGAACTTGATAGTGCAGTCCTCATGGTACTGGTGTTTTAGGCAGGAAAGAGCCAAGATTCAGGGGACCATGGAGTCTTACTCCACACTTTCAGGAAGTAACTGCACCCAAGAAATTTGTGGCAGAAAAAAAGTTCCTGCAAGGAGGCCTCAAAAGACTGCTGCATGAAGAAGCAAAAGTGAAGCAAAGGTTGAAATGAAGAGTTCAGGATGTTAAAGGGCCAAGGCCATTGGACATTCTCAGGAAAAGTGCAGGCAAGGAATGGGGTCAATCTAAGACCAAAGATATATATTATAAAACCGGAGGCCTTTGGGGCCCACATGATTCATCATAAGCCCCAGACACTAGAAAAGGAACTGTGGAACTTTCACAGTGCTGGGTTTCAGGCCTCTTTTGGTCCAAGTATTTTTTTTTTAACCACATAATTTCCTATGGTAATTAGAAATGTTTACTCTGTACCATTGTATGTTGGAAATGCAAATTTTCTTTTTACTTTATGAAAGCTTTTATTTTTATTCTTCTCTCCTATACTACATTCTGATCACAGTCTCCCCACCTTCCACTCATTCCAGTGCTCTTGATACATACCTCTCGTCTCCTTCCATTCATGTATTCCTTGGTTTCCTTCCCAAAGGAGCAGATCTCTCAGGAATATAAACCAAACACAGCATAACACGTTAAAATAAAACTCGGCACAAATTCACATAACATCCAGCTGGATGGCTGGATGAGGTAACCCAATAGGAGGAAAAGGGTCTCAAAAACAGGTGCAAGAGTCAGAGACACCCTCATTTCACCCTGCACAAAACTCAAGTCCAAGTGGAACAAAGATCTCAACATAAAATTAGAT
This sequence comes from Mastomys natalensis, assembly GCA_021653895.1. Taxonomy (NCBI): domain Eukaryota; kingdom Metazoa; phylum Chordata; class Mammalia; order Rodentia; family Muridae; genus Mastomys; species Mastomys natalensis. Next base: position 1,661,334 of record JAJTUV010000064.1, read on the forward strand.
ACACTGAACATGATAAAAAGAGAAAGTGGGGGAAGAGCCACAGGTATAGGAGATGACTTCCTCAACAGAACGCTAATATACCTGACACTAATATCAACAATTAATAAATAGGACCTTAAATAATTGAAAAGCTTCTGTAAGGAAAAAAAAAAAACATCATCAATAGAAGAAAACAGTAGCCTACAGAAAGGGAAAAGATTTTCATCAACTCCACATTTGACAGAGAGATAATATGCAAAACATATAAAGAATTCAAGATTACAACAAATCAAATAATCCAATTAAAATGGTGTATATATTCAAACAGAATTCTACAGATGAATCTCAAATGGCTGAAAACACAAAAAGAAATTTTCAAAATCCATACCCATCAGGGGAATACAAATCAAATTACTTTGAGATTCTATCTTATACCAGTGAGAATAGCTAAGATCAAAAACACAAGTGGAGCAAAAGGAAGACTCCTCCATTGTTGGTGGGAGTACAAACTTGTACAGTCACTATGCAAATCAACATTGTGATTCTTCAGAAAAATGGAGATGGATCTATCTCAAGACACAGCTAAACCATTCTTGAGCATAAACACAAAGAATGATCCATCCTACCCCAAAAGCATTTTCTCAACTATATAGCAACTGTATTTATAACAGTCAAAAACTAAAAAAGTCTAGATATCCGTCAATCAATGAATGGGTAAAGAAAATGTGGTACATTTACACAGTGGAGTATTACTCTGCTCTTAAAAACAAAAATACAACCAAAATCATGAGGCTATGTAATTGGTAGACAAATGGATAGAAGTAGAAAAAAAATCATATTGGGATAACTCAGACCCAGAAAGACAATCATGATATCCACTCACTTACAAGTGGACATTCCCTGTTAAGTAAAGGGTAATGATGCTACAATCCACAGACATAGATAAGTTAAGTAACAAGAAGGACTCAAGGTGGAATGCATGCATTTTCCTGGGAAGAGAAAATAACATAGATCTTGTGAGTTGCATGGGTCAGATGGGGTTGAGAATAGGAGACATACAAATTTTGCATTTATTTCCTCACATGGAGGGATGAGATGAGAGTCATACCCAATAGGTGCCAATACATGGCTTGGGCCCAGCCCATTTTCTTCTGTGTTCTAACTATTCCTAGTCTGAGGCCTGAAAGCTTCTACCATCTATAAAATCTAATCTTCCAGGATGACTGATGTAAATCCAGTTTCCCTTGGCTTCTGACTGAATTGCTCTGTTTGGCCTCATACTAACTTTAGCATTATGTTCTAATCTTCTGGTTTCTTCTTATTCTCTGGTTAGTTCTGTCTTCAAATGCATTTAGCTTGTTCTTTCTGCCACCTCTTTTTGTGAAACTATCCCACTAAAACTGCCACACCGCATCACTACCACTCTTCCTGCACTTCTCTTATATAGCCTCTCCTTCCTGTGACTCATTGTCTTAAATCTTTCTCTGATTCATCACTTTGTTTGCCCCTCAATTAGATGTTACTTTCAAGCATGTCTGATTCCTTTTATAAATTAACCTCACCTTCAATGTTCGAAATTAAGATGTGTAGTAAGGCATGTCTGAATTCCAGCCATATTATACTGTAATCTAGAGTGTGTCTGCATTCTGGACAGATCATATCTTTGGATGTGATCCCTTTCTAGTGTAGGAATGTTGCTGGATTAAAATTCATCTACAGAGAGAGCAGGTATGGATGGTGGAAAGAGAAAGTACTGGGAGAGAAGACTGATTTGGGGGGCCATTTTGGGGTGATATGGAAAGCCAGTATATGGAAACTCCCTGGAATCTATGAAGGTGATTCTGTAAAGATCTTTTAAAAGCTTTTACTTTGTAAAAGCTTTAGACTTTTAAACAGTGATAGAATGAAGAGTTCTGAATTTATGGAGAAAAGGAATAGAAAGTTAAGGTTTAAGCATGATGGGTTTCAGACAGGATTTCCTTGCCATGGTAGACCTTACAGTGTAACTATGTGCCAAAAACAAACCCTTTCTTCCTTAGGCCAGAGTGCTTTATCACAATAAAAGTAACTGAAACAGCTATTTTTAGTAGAAGATGATTCCCAAATGTTTCAATCCTTTGTTAGAAGGATAAACTAGAGAACAAACCAGCTGTCTTTATCACAATGATTAGAAAAATTCTTTCTAGACATTGGGTGTCAAACTTCTCTTTGATATTCCTAGTTCTCTTCACTTACAAAGAGTAACATCTTTCATGAAAATCTTTCAGAAAACCCTGTCTTTTATGTATGTAAGTCTCCGCTTATCAGATTTACAATGATCATTTTCTTACTCTTTCCTTTCTTCCTTCTTTCCTCCTTTAACTAGTTATTTTGGTTGTTTTAGATCTTTACATTTTTGCTTTATTTTTATGTCTATAATTATGTCTATTTCATCATCTCTCTACAGAAATGTACCACATTTGATGTTTTCATAAAGCTGCCAATTGTCAGCTCACCTGTTTTATAGCTATATGTTTATGAAAATAATAATTACCTATGAATATAATAAATAGTTAAAATGACTTTATCAAGAGTGGTTTAATTAGCCATCTAAACCATCATTGTTAAGTATGTTTCATACCACAAAAAACACACATCATAGTTCAGGGAGGTGGTTATCAAAAAATAAAATAAAATATCTATGGAAATTCATAATTAAATTCATTACTCTGTATGCTAATTAAAAATGTACATAATATAGAATTATATTTGGCTTTATTCCAGGAATGCAAAGATGGTTCAACAAACATAAATCAATAAATATTATATAAGATATACATAAAATTTAGAACAAATTAATATGATCATTTTAGTAAATATTACTTTAAAAGATCTTTTTTTCATGAAGAAACCCTAAAGAAGTTAAGAATGGAATAGTCATACCTCATCATAATTATACTCACATACAAAAAAAAAATGTTTACCCAACATTATAATGAATTGGGGGAAAACTGAAAGAACTTCTTCTAAAATCAGAAATGAGAAAAATATATTAATTCTCTCAATTTTCGATTAATACAAACTTAAAGTTTTAGTTGAGGCAATAACATTAAAGAAATAAATGTGATACAAATGAGAAAGAAAAAGTTCAAATTGATATTAATTGCAGACAATATGGTTCTATGTTTAAACAGGTTTAAGTACTGTACCAAGAAATAAACCTGTATTTTAAATAGTTTAAACAAAGTAGCAGGATACAAAAATCAAAGTGAAAATATCTTAGCATCTGTATGTATCAATAAGTGGCAGTCCAAGAACAAAATAAGGAAAGTAGTCACGTTCTCAAAAGTGAGTTCTCAAAAGCCTCACAAAATAAGTCAAAATAAGTATAATCACAGAAGTGAAAATCATCTATCATGAAAAGTTTTCAACAATGCAGAATACATCTGAAAATCTCTAAAGAAAAAGATCTTTAATTTATACAGACTGGCTCATTTACACTGTGATATTGTGACAATTGCTACATTACAAAAGAAAATCTGAAATTTGGTGTAAGCCTTATATTCTTCAGATAATTATTTAAAACCTCTTAAAATGAATGTGAAAGCACCAAAATTCCCAAAGAGCAAAATGACCAAAAAAAAAAAAAAAAAAAGGGTGGGGGCCAATTTTGAGTGTATTGGCATCTCTGATTCTGCATTACACCAAAGTGCATATGTTAGCAAAATAGCATGCTACTAACACAAAAGCCAAAATGATCTAAAGGAAGAGAATAAAGGATCTATAAATAAATCCATGCAGCTATATCCAAAACAAAAGAAAACAAACAATAAACAAAAACAAAACCCAAAACAAAACAAAAAACCAAACCTAAAATAATCTAATAGAGTAGAATAGAGAATTCAAAATAAATCCAGTCATATGAGTTTCAAGAATGTTCCTAAAAGATATGTTGCAGAAAAGACACTCTTCTATAAATGTGTTTTGAAAACTAGACACGTGATCCAGACTGGAATTAGATCACAATCTCTCACTTTGTAAAAGAAATAATTCTAAATGTATCAAATTGTGTAATGCAATCTCTGAAAAATAGAAACTGTAGAGAAAGCTAAAGAAGAATAACTTTCTAAATATGAATTCAGTTCCTCAGTAATACCAAGAACTGACCAATGGGAAGGTGTGAAATTTAAAAAGCTTCAATACAGCAAAATATACAATAACCAGAATTAAAAAAAAAAAAAAGAGATAGCTATAAAGTAGAGAAAATCTTTTTTAGCTATTAATGTGGCTATACAATAGATGAAAGAATGAAACAGTATAAAATATATAAATAATAAGATAAATGCTAAAGTAGAAGAAAATCCAACCAATGAGTGGGAAATGGACTAACTGAATGGTAATTTTTTTAAAAAGATATAAAAATAGCTAATAATATATTTTTATAGCTCAAGAGAGAAATGCAAATTAAAGCTAAAATGGGGTTCCATCTCATAAAATTTGAAATTATTATTGTCAAGAGAACAAGTGATAAGCAATGTCTTACATGCCATGGTGAGAGGACATGGCGGCTCCCATTGTTCACTTAGTGGATACTATGCAAGGGTGACGGGAGATGAAGAGATTCTCATCTTATTGTCTTATTCTTAGTATCTAGGACGTGATGGTGAGGTACATGGAGGACCCCTTATATACTCTTTGTGGGTAGGATGCAAGGGTGAGGGAAGATGGAGAGGGTCATCTTGTACACACTCAGTTGGTAATAAACAAGAATGAAAGGAAGTGGGGAGCCCCAGCACACATTCTTAATGGGTTTGAGGCAAGGCTGATAAGAGACTGTGAGGAGCCCATATAAACTCTATGATACAAAGAGACTGTGAGGTATTCTGAGTGGATACAATGCAAGGATGGAGGGGGGGACAAGGAGGACCATTATATTTAGTGACAGAGTTAGGAGAAACCAGTATAGTGGTTCTTCAAACAACTAAAAATAGAAATTCCACAGGATCTGATATCACCAGTGACATTCTAGAGTCTATAACCTAAGTAAGGTACCGTTTCAGAATACTCCTCCACGGTTTCTGAGTTTTACATTTTTCTCTCCTCAGTGCTACCTAAAGCCTTGGGGAAGGGGAGTGGTATAGAATTCAGGTTTATGGATAATCTTTTTACAATCATTTATTCTCTGCACCCCAGTAAGTTGTAAGTCTTTGTATTAACTGCTGACCACTGGACAGTTTTTCTGGTGGAGGCTGAGAGTTGTACTAACATGTGGGTATAAAATAAATAATCAACAGGCAGTGACATTTAGCAAAACATCAATAGTAAATACTCTCTTAGGGTCTATGATTTCCCCATCCATAGGTTCTTGCCAAGGTTTACAGTGCCAAGTAGAAGTCAAAATCTGTACCAGACTGAAACCAACACCATTTTATTATTCACCAGAGAAGGGTTCATGGGGCCCAACTCCTAACATAAGGTCAATGGGCAGTTGAAGGGTACTGAGGGAAAGGCTGACATTTTCTCAGTAGAAAATACACTGATAAATTGGCCATGTTTCAATAAACCTTACTTATGAGAGTATAAGCAACCTTAGTCAAACTCATTGAGCCCAGAAGGAGAAAAAAAGTATCAAAATGTGAGAGTGATGAGAGGAATCGGTTTTATTGGAGGATGAAATGCCCCAAACTCAGTTTATGCATGTGTGACATTGTCAAAGAATATAAAGGAAGAGTTATGAATGTGTTTAAAAATTCAAAGACACAAATAAACTCCTAGATCAATTCTTAGACAGCACAAGAATCAACTGAGTAAAACAAGAAAGATGAGTCAGATTGTGAAAGAGAACTACTAAATACTAAATAATGCTAAATACTAACTACTAATGAAAACCCAGGCTGAAATGGAGCTAGAAATGAGAATTTCAGTAAGTCAAATAAAAACTCAGTAGGAAACCTTACAAACAGAATGCATGAAGGGAAGGGCAGAATATCAGGGCATGAATATAAGGCAGGGGAAATGAGTCATTCAGTCAAAGCAAATGATGAATTGCAAAGAAAAGAAGCACATTAACAGAAAACATATCCTCTTTGGGAGACCATAAAAAACATCTATGAATTTCCTAGAAGAATCCTATGCCAATTCTTCAAATTTCCCAACTCAAAGAAAAAGACATATCCATTCAGGACATATATCAAAAGAGACAGGATCAGAAAATAAACAGCTCCTCATGTTATATTATAGATATAATACTAAATTTAGAAAGAAAGGTTATTGAAATATACAAGAAAGATGAACCAAGTCATAAATAGCAGACCATCAGAATAACAGTGGGAGTTTTTTTTTTTTTATTTTGTTTCCCCCTCCCCCGCCCATGGAAATTTAAGCAGCAATTCTCGACCTGTGATTTTTTTATCCCTTTGAGTGGTCACTTATCAGATACTTACGTTACAATTCATAACAGTAGCAAAATGATGGATATGAAGTAGCAATGAAATAATCTTATGGTTGGGGTTCACCACCACATGAAGAACTGTTTTAATGAGTCCCAGCATTGGGAAGGTTGAGAACCACTGGCTAAGAGTGTTAGAGTGATATACTTCACATCCTGACAAACAGCATATGCCAACTCTGGCAGGGAACTTTACCCATAAAACTGTTATAACTGAAGGAGAAACAAAAACTTTCAGTGATAAGAGGAGGTTAAAGGAATTTATGACCAACATGCCAGACCTTCTGTGGACAGTGGAAGTAATTCTTGGAACTTAAGAGTAGTATAAACATAACCAAAAGGTTACAAAGGAAAAATAAACAAGTCTGAGATAGTTGTCAACCAGGGGGGTTAAGAAAATACTGAAGGCTAAAGGCAAAATCAACCAAAGTGTATGAATTAATACACATCTTTAAATAAGAATTCTGAATATTAATGCTCTTAAGAATCCAATCAAAAGTCACAGATTGGATTAGAAAACAGGATCCATCTGTGAGTGTGTGTGTGTGTGTGTGTGTGTGTGTGTGTGTGTGTGTGTTAAGAGAATGACACAGGAATGGGATAGGGGGTTTCCAGAGGGAAGACCTGGAGAGAGGATAATATTTGAAATGTAAATAAAGAAAATATCCAGTATAAATATAAAAGAAAATTTTCTGTGAAAATACATGAAAATAATGACATACAATAAAAAAAAGAGAGAGAGAAAGAGAGATGGAGACAGAGACATAGACACAGACAGACAGTTACAGGGACAGAGTCAGAGATGGAGTCAGACATTAGTTTGCATGTTCATTTATATGGATGTGACCATGTACACGGCACAGTGTGTATACGTCAGAGAGGAGTCTTCTATCCAATAGCGTCCCTCCCTTGTCCATCTTGTTGAAGACAGGATCTCTTTGCCTCTCTTTAAGGCAAGCAAGCTGGCTCACAATCTACTTGGGATTTCCTGGTCCCTCTTTCCTTTCCCACAGGTGCACTGAGGTTATAGACACTTAAGTGACTGTAGCCACAGTTTTCCTAGATGCTGGTAGTCCAGAATCAAGTTGTGAAGTTTACAGAGAAGGCACTTTTACCTACTGAGATACTTAGTTTGGGGTTTTGGCAGCAGTGAAGGTGTGGTCTCTGACCTGGAGAGTGGGTTGTGGTACTCTTGACAGACCTTGAGGTGCTGAAATTCAAGTGCTACAGGGTAGTGAAATATAGCCTCTGACCTGAAAAGCAGGAGGATACTCCTCCTGGATACTGAGAGTCTGGAGGTTGATTCACTTGAAGGTGGTTTGTACCTGTCATGGTTTTTTGTTTGAGTCATTGGGGTTGTTCTGGTCCTCATCAGTTAGGACCCAGGGATGTTTCTGTCTACATTTTTTCAGAGCTAAAATTAGAAAGCGCATGTCTCCACACCTGGCTTTTGTACATGGGGACTAAGAATCAAACTCAGGTCTTCATGGTTGCACGACAGGCATTTGATCATCTGAACTGTCTTCCCAGTCCAGTAAACTATAGTTACCATGACAACCTTCTTAGCCACCTCTTAAATTGCTCAATATAAAAGCAATACATTAGTTGGATTGGGATGATGGATATGTTGTTAAGAACATCCACAAACCTTTAAGTCTCTAAGTTTTCATGCTTACAACTTCCATAATTCTAAGACTTTCTTTCCATATTTCAAGCCTAGTTAAACTCACTTTATCACTTTGGATAGAGCTCAGAGCTCACTCTTTTTCTGATGACTGCCCAGAAGCCCTTGTTCTGATGATGAGCCTTCATCTCCTTACTCTTGGGGTAGTAATTTCAAATAATTACCTTTTTTGATCTGTTTCAAAATTCACTGCATTTGTGTTTCTACTCATCCAAATGGAGGCCAGAATTGATGGCTGACTCATACTGGTTTTGCCACCGACGAATATAATGCTAGTCTTGTGGGTTTGCACAGCAAATCTTTGTGGAATTGATTCATATATGAGTACTCAAAAAAAAAAAAAAAGTCTTGTGAGGAGCTCGTTATGTGTATCCCATGATCCTCCAAATAAATCATATAATAATTTCCATTATTTAATTACTATTATTGCAAACATTATTTTCGGATCTCTTTCTGAAGGATCAGAGTCAAATATTCACAGATAGGCCCTGGATGTTCTATAAAAGGGACATCAAGCAAAGTTACATTGTCTTCTGCAAACCAAATGTACATATTAAAATGTATATATGTGTAAAAATGTGAATAACGGTACACTTCTAAACAGTCCTATGATAAAAAGGAGCCAGAAGGTGGGAGGACTTGGGCCTGAAGCTGAGTTTTACAAGCAAGCTTCTAAGCTGTGATTTAAAACAATGGCAACAGGGAAAAATTATTTTTTTTAAAAAAAATGAAAACTGCCTCTATGCTGTCCTTCTAATGGATGTAAAGAAAGCCAAGGGGAATTTTAAACTCCATATACATTTTATGAACATTCAAATGAATATCTAACTAATCTCAAGTGTGTTTGAATTAGAAAAAAATAGAACAATTTTTATTCTCCAAGTTGAATTATTAAGTAAAAATATTCAGTTATCAGATAGTTAATTAAGTGGAACTGACTGTATTCATTAAAATATTTGTTCCAAACAAATGTATTTAACATTCAGATATTATGCAGAATAGGTGACAATTGCATATCTCCATGGAGATCAATAATGGGATTCAGATCATTGTGTAAAGAGTCTGCAAGTTTAATGCAGAGAGAATGTCATTATTATTCTCTCTTAATGATGGTCATTATGCGCAAACACTGATTGAATTCCATTTGTTACCTGTGTTTGAGCTGAGAGGAATAATTACAATTTAAGTGTCTCCATTAAAATTCATAAAAGAATATGAATGCAAAAATTATACTTGAAACTGACAAAATATACTTTGAGGATATAAATTGTGTTTTCTGATAGGCCTCTTAAAAGTATTAAAAATAGCTTCATTTTAATAAGATGGCATATAAAGATCATATGTTGTGCTCACCCTTATGTTAATTTTGAAGCTACAATACATGACCAATAATAAAAAGTAAAGAAATTAACTTTCAAAAAGTAAAACCAATTATATATTGTTACAGTTATCTTTAGTATTTTTGAGGATTGGGCCAGAAACATTTTTAAAGTATTTTAAATTTCTTTGTGGCTTACATTTTATTATTTCTTATGTTGAGGGTATCTTCTAAGCACGATCACTGTGAGTAGCAAACAGATCTAAGGTTTGGACAATATTTGACTATGCTGTGTTGTATTTCATTCTAATTGAATTTGTTTTTCCTTGTTGTATACTACCTGTTTTCACATCTCTAATCTGTGATGCATTTAATCATCATTTCTTGAACATACCCATCCAGTTTTCAGTTGACGAACCTGTGTTTTTTCCAGAATGAAGTGAGAAATATTAGCATGTCATTTGAGTATTACTGGTCCTAGAAGTCTTGTCTGTATAGGCCACAGGAGTTCTCCTAATCTGAGAAGAGAGGTTGAATGTTGAGTGCTGCAGAAGTCACTGAAATAGAAGCTCAGCCTTTGTGCAGCATCGATGCTGCTTAAGAGTCTAAGAGGCATCTAAAGGAGAAAAGATGCTGGCTGAAAGGAACCATCTTCTCTAACTGTTGATTAGATATTAAAATAGAAGAGTCTTGAATATAAAAGTACTCATATTATAAAATTCTATGTATGTAAGTTTTATTATTTTCATCAAATGGTGTTGTTGATGATGGTTCTTAATTGCTTGAAACTCCATTTAGCCCACCACCCACCAGAGGTAGTAGGAAAGAAAGGATACAGGAGAAGTGGACTTCTTTAGAAAGGTTCTTTGGAGCAACTCCCATTTGTATTGCTGGAAGTTAGCAGTTCAGTTCACAGATCAGCAGCGGCAGCTCAATCCACTCACAAACATTTCTTGGATACACCAGCAGACCAGTTCAGTAGTCAGGATAGCAAACACAAATCAGCAGCCGTAGCCGTGGCACTCCCTAGCAGAGACAGCCAGGTCTCAGCCTTGGCACGAGTCAGCAGGAGGTATAGCGGGATATTCCCCCACCCTGCTACAATTGCAATAAAGCTTGGTAATTTGGGAGGAGCTAATGTGGGAGGAGCGATGAGTGGGAAGGAGAAGGAAGAGGAGGAGGAGGAGAAAGGAGGAGGAGAAAAGATGGTGGTGGATGTCCGAGTGTCTCTAGCAGAGGTAGTTATTAATATCAAGGTTAGATACTTGAGTTTACAATTCTAATTGTGTGGGCAGCTTGTTAATTGAGCATTTCCAAACATATAAATATCGGATAATCTTTAAGCATTAAGAGTCTTCATTCTACTGGGTACCACGGGCATGGTGGATTAGCAGAGCCATCCCCCATCTCGTGGGTGCTACAGCTGGTGTTTCTAGATAGCCAGAGCCTCAGTCCAGAGATGGAGCCTTGGGAAAATGGTGGCTGTCTGGGAACAAACAGGACCGGGCACCGTTTTTTTAAATATTACCCACAACAGGAGCACTGGGGTGGGAGGCAGATGCCAGGAGTTCTTGGTTGTGCCTCTCTCAGGGAAGCAAAGATCAGAGAAGGCTCAAGACCCACAAGCATTACACAGAGAGCTCTATAAGCAAGCCAAACCCTTTCTCTGTCACTGTCAGTCAAGTCCTATTTATTTATACCCTCCACACACCATGTGTCCTCCAAGGGTCTTGCCTCAGCACATGTGTCTGTCTCAGCTGACATCACTCTGCCAATCACCCCAAGTCTGCATAAGCAGCAAGAAACTGTAGTACACCACCCGAAGTTTTTGGTGCTTTTCTCCCTATTGAGTCCCAGCGAATGGAGCTCAACTATGCAATGTAAGTCAGACCAATATATGCATGTCGAGAGCAAAGAATCCTTTATCACATTCCTTTCACGTTCTTGCTTTAGCAGACCATGCTTTGACCTGTGTCTGTTTCAGCCAAACGTTCCTTCATGAGTTTGCCTTAATCTTTCATCTCTGTCCACTTCAGCTAAACATTCCTTCATGTTTGCCCCAGCAAATCAACATCCAGATGATTATCCAAAGGACCCTTAAGCTTCTACTTCATATGTGCACTTTGGATATTTTTCTTAAATATGAATGTCTTGGAATTTTTGTTTCATAGTCTTGCATCTTATCATATCTATGTCTGTCTCTATCTATCTATCTATCTATCTATCTATCTATCTATCTATCTAAGCAGCATACATACAAACATACACATTATATATATATATAAAGAGAGAGAAAGAGAAAGAGAGGGGGGAGGGAGAGGAGGGAGAGAGAGAGGGACAGAGAATTTTACAGGTCAGAAACTCCAAGTCTAGAGATCTAGAGATGTTTAAACTGGATATTTTGAAAGGATTGTCAGTGAAACTGATTATCAGAACTTGTTTCCCTCACCTTTGTCCAGAAAACTTTAAAAAATTGTTTTACTTGCCATTTATTTGCCTATTTACTTTTTGGCTTTATTTTGCCTTCCAAGTATAGAATTTTTAAATGTCTATTTACCATCGTCCTGAGTAACAATAAATATCATGCTTCTGACTATTTCACAGTGGTTAAGATTTTTGTAAATGCAGTAAAAGTTCCCCCGATCATTAAATATAAGAACTATCCCATAAATACATAAATATTTAGGACTGCTTAATCAGGTATACTCATAATTTTGCCTATCTCTATGTTGAATACTGTCAGATGATCACTCTGAGGTAGAATACACAGAATTACATTGAGCAGTCTCTTCCCACTGGACACAGCACCAGGCAATTGTCAATGAGTGTCTGCTTTTCTTGAAGAAAAGACAGAATAGTTTGAGATTGTTGAGGGGGAACTGACAAGAATCCCTATTTAAAAATCTGTCTTTCCCAAGACACTTAAAATATCCTTTTTTGAAGGAAGGATGAAAGAAAGAAAAGTGATATAGGAAGGAACAAAGGGTAGAAGAGAAAGTAAAGAAAAACGGGAAATCAGTGACTTTTTGCTTAAATGGAGGACAGGATAAATGTGCACTTACTGACTCCATCTTTATTTGTGCATTATCTTTAAAGGTGAAAATCCTGGACCAAACCAGCCCTCCCTTCACATACTGAGCAAAGCACAGATGGTGCATCACCCAGCAGCTAAACATAAAGATTAGTGGAGATTCAAGTTTCATCTGACATAAATAAGCAATGATTACAACACTATCATTTCACATAAGAAAAGGCAAGAAACGAGAAGGGGGAAAGCTGAACCTTTACACCTTTCAAAGAAATGAGTATACTTACTTCAAAAAAGTAGAGCAATGTTTAACAGGCTAATATGTGACTGTGACCTAAACTTTTGATTCCATCAGTATCTACTAATAGAAGTTCAGATCAACTGGGATTAAATCATATGTATGAAAAAATAGCATGAGGGAAAAAAAGCTTCCAATTGAATATCTTAACTAGTCATTCCTGATTGACCTCACATTCTGCAGGTTGAACTGCCATTCCTCAGGTATGCAAATCTTCCCTGGACGCTGAAGGGTAGCGCTTTCTAAATCTTTGGTGAAACTTGCACCAATCATTTTTCCTGAGTGTTTAAGCTAATCCAATGCCATCCTTCGTCTCCCTTTCTTCCTCACTCCTCTGACATGGCGAGAGAAGTTCATAGCAACCATAATTTGTTCTTATAATTCTTCTGGGACTATTCAGGGCATGCAACAGAAAGTGAACAGGGTTTGGAATGAAGAATCAGGCTTAATTGGTTAAAGAGCTTGAAATGGCTAAATTAAAATCAAGTCATATCCTGGAGCCAGGAGAAGGAGCCAGGGAAAGTGTTCCTGTCTGATCTTATCTTCCTACAGGATGCTCTGAGGATCGTGAGTTCTAAACATGAGAAATATCCCTTATGTTGATTATCACCGGTGAAGTAAGAAGCCATAAATAACATATAGTGAGGGCCATGACTTCCCGACAAAGTCAAATCTCTTCTTCATACAAGGTGAACTGTAAAAAGGGAAAGTCAGTTTGCAGCTGTTGTTCACCTTGTGGAAGCACTGATGTGCTTGTGCACAAAGCAAGGTTTCTGCCCTCAGCACTTTTGGAAGAACAGATAAAATGACATAGCCTGATATCCGACAATTTCCCTCTGTTGGATATGGAAAAGGTGAAAGCCACACGACTATAATAGGGCTCGACTATTATGTGCTTATTAGACATTACTCACTATTGTTCTGATAACAACG